>CAMZMU010000020.1:72940550-74215505 GCA_947311845.1 Poa pratensis
TCCCTTGATTCTTTAGAACCCACTCCCAGTAACAACAATGCTTGCATAAAAAGTATTGCTGATCAAAATTTGACCGAAATAATCACTCACTAACATGTCTAGCAGCAATTGTTTCTTGGGATTTTCACTAACATGACTAACATAACCACTCACTAACATGACTAACATAACCACTCACTAATATGTCCTACTTAGACGAGAGAACAATGTAACACATGACCAAAAAAAAAGGTTGTTGCTCAAAAAACGAAACTCTTATCGCATCATTATTTAGGAAAAAAATCTCCTACATGATTAGTGATAGTCCACCTTAGTTATTGGTGTATCATATCTGCTGCCGCACCCTATCTCTCTGTACACCCACGGATACCTTGAACTACAGCTGGTAAAGTTGCATAAAAAAGAGAATATGTATTACAATCTGTGGTAAAAAGAACAGTAGGTTGTGCCTCATTAAAAATCATACATTGCACTATGAAAAGAAACACAACTTTGAAAATGTTCCAATTGAAAATATGCATATATGCATACGCTCTCCATGTTTGAGGAAATACTTTACATGAGTGCCCTGGACTAAATTAGTATGTTTAAATAATTTTTCGGGTAGGGTTTTTTGTTTCAAAAATGATGCAGGGTTGTGACCTGGACCTTAATGAACAACCTATAAAATGCTTGCAATTAATGTCAGTACTGCTTGCAACTCATCTAGTAGTTCCTGCAACTGATGTCAGTATTGCTAGCAACTCATCTAGTTCCGCACTGACCAGCAGAACCATCTATGTAACATACTCCCAAATTACAACTCTTTTACAGAATGCCTGCAACTAATGCCAGTACTGCTAGCAACTCGTCGAGTTCCGCGCTGACTGGCAGAACTCATCTATGGGAAGTACTCCCTCAAACTACAAATCATTTACAGAATGCCTACATCTAATGTATTACATCCATGGATATCCCCGAAAACAAACTTAAAATGCTACTGCTCTGCAACTTAGTGATCATGCATCCTAACTTCAAACAGAGCGACTTGATACTCCATGCCCTGCATTAGTTGCAGGCATCCTAACTTAAATTGCTACTCTGCAACTTAGTGGCCATGCTATGTATAAAATCAGGGTGTGGCCTAACTTGAACGATTAGTACTCTGCAATTTAGCAGTCAGTCACGCACAAAAAAAGCTCTGCACTACTACTATTCTGCAATTTATGGGATGTTTTTCCTACATCGATCTAGTGCTACATTGCTCTGAAACTTGATGCTCCCATGCTCCATGCTCTGCACCTTGCTAGCTACCGGAGGAGAAAATGTGTGTACCTCTCGTCGTCGATGACGCCGCCGAGTTCACCGCCGCCCGCAGTCCCCGCAAATCTCGCCGGCAAGCTCACGATCCCGCCGGTTTTTTTCCTCCCAATCGCGCAGATCCACGCGTGGGTTGATTCTTCGGCGCGCGGCTCGCCACCCTCGTGCGCGGATTCACCCTCCGGCGAGCAGCTCGCCAGACTCGCCGGCGGATTCGCTCTCCCCGCGTAGAACTTTCCGCCCGCACGCCCCAGGTATCTCTCCGCCCCGTTGCCCCTCGGCCTCACGCGGGACCTGTGCGCTGATTCTCCCTCAGGCTCAGAGCTCGCCGCCGCACTCGCGGGCAGGGTTCGCTCACCGGCGCGGAGATCCCCGCCCGCGTAGCAGCTCGCCCGCCCCGCGCGGAGCTCGATCTCCCGCTTCCTGACCTCGCAAACCCGCGCCAGACTCCTCGTGGTCAGCGCCGAGCTCGCCGCACTCCTCCCAATCGCCGGATTTCATGAATTGCCGGAGCTCAAATCCTAATTAATCAGTCGGGATGGGGAATGAAATGGTCAGTGAGATAGGTGCGGGGCTCCCGGAGTTCAAACAGCGGGGCCTCAGGTGATTTTTGGTCGGGACGGCACGTGGGCATGGACTCAGATCGACGCGTTTCGGAAGAATCGAACGGTCATCCAGAGATTGCTCGATGACGAGATAGCACCCGTGCACTTTTTAGCATCTGGGTTTTAATATAGTGGAGTATATGTGGGCAATCCGTTTCGATTTGTAGTGTGTAGATGCACACACTACTAAAAATTCAGTATATGTTGGCCATTTTATTTCTAAGAGTAAAGGGGGATGGCAAGTTGGTAGCCTTGTTCCTTATCTAGTCGAGGCCGGTGTATCCATCCTACAATGTTTATGATACATTTATATGCATGGAACATGCATGCTTTCAAGAAAACATTAAGCTTGAAACTAATACTTTGCATATTTAACAATTATGCAGTTTACAGATTGACTTCGATCCTTAGTGGTTTGTCCCAATGGATGAGTAAGGAGTATAAAAGATTTCTATTCGTTAATACAAAGAATTCATTGCCATCATATAAGAAGGGGATTCATGTTTAATGCTCTTGTTTGCTTTTTTCCTGTCCACTAATTCTCCCGTGTATACCACTGCGGCTATATAATCGGTTGAAGCTTCACACTGCATGTATCGATGTTTCTAGTGACATGCTCCCACATTTGTTTGTTCATCCAGTCTGTAACCGTGCCATCACTAGCTAGTGTTCTTCCTTGTAGTATGTTCGATGTGTTGTTGTGGATCATCAACACGTAGGATAGAAAAGACACGCATGCAACACATTGACACCTCCTTGGAATGAGCGGCCTTGGGAAACATGTGAAGCGCGTAAGTACCTCATCAAGTGATCATGCTGCATGTGCTCGATACGACGTTCCTAATTAGACACTTAGTATTCCTTTGTCACCGAGTAGCTTGTGCGGATGTTTAAGGAAATTCCTAGTTCTGGTATACATCTCTGCCCGATCTACCAACGATGAGTCTGTGATGTGCGGGCGGTGGTCCATGCCGAGCGGTGGCTTCGCGGAGCGCGGGAACTCAGTGGTGAGCATTCTCACCCATCAGCTGAAGCGCATTGCGGGTTCGCCTCCCGGAGTCTCGGTAGCCTGGCAAATCCTGACATAGTAGGTAGAAGCTCGAACAGTGGTATAGTACCGCGCTGCATAGTATTGGGGGTGCCGCAGTTAACATGGGCAATATAAATTCAATACATTGGTTTGATTTTTGTGAACATTACACTACTGACAGTATATTTTTGTCTCAACATCATCAGATGTCCAACAAGTAGGCTCTGATTATGTTTTAAACTATTATACAACAAATGTAATTATATGATGTAAGCTATTTTGCAGTTCTAGAGGGGGTGCATGGCACCCATGTAACCCCCTAGATCCGCCCCTGGTGCCGGCTGGCACTCCTCTGTGCCTTAGTTCTCAGAAGAACTTATGCAGCTGCCATCATTCTCTCGTGTGTGGATTGCTAGACTAGGTACCGCAAATCACAATCTTTTATTAGCTGATTGTGCCATGAACAGATGCTACGTTATGAAGAGGTTAGAACAGATTGTATATTAGTTAAATTCTTTTTTTCAAGAAATGAGTAGTTCAACTTAGATTTTTTTTTACTTGAGTTCAACTTAGAACTCATACAAAGAGAACCTCCAAGTTTATAATCCAGAATGTATTCTCTGTCCATGTTGTGCACTTACCAGCTGAGCCTACCTGGTAACTTTTTTTCACATTGATTAGTAGAAGATCAATTGAAGGTTGACAAATTGTGGTAACAAGATCACCAAACGGCTGAAGAAAAAGGAAAAAAAGATAGATCAACAGCATTTTCAGCAAGGCATTAGCTGGCCAAGGTACCACATCAGTTCGGTTCTCTAAGTCTTTGGGCCAGCTTTCGAGCTAGAGATCTCATAGCAAAGAGCCAATCCGTGGCAGTGTCGACGACCGTGAGAAGGAGGTGTAGACTGGTCTCTGGTGCAGCAGGTTAATCGATTACTAAAGATAACCTCATTTCTTACATTCCATAGGATCCACGAAACAAGACTGACGAGCGAGTTCCATCGTCGGGGATCATCCTTGCCAATAGCTGTGGCATCCCAAGACCAATTCGCCGGAACGTTTTCATTGGACGGGACTGAAGGAGTTGTTTCTCTCAACTCCCTGAACCTCTCTCTTCTGACTGCTGTGTTGCACAACTCTCTGAAGATACAAAGATGTTGGCCTTGCGCTGTGACGCTGCAATGCAACAACCTGCCCGGCCATTATGCACACGACCTGACTCCACTAACCAAATAACTTCATGACCTATTCTTATGGCACTAACACTATACACATGCACGCACTACTCGACTCCACAAGATAACTTTTTTTTTTGTTGAGATTTTCTGCATTCATATCACGAAATAATACAAAGTTGTTGACCCCTTACAAGCACACTGTAACACAATCCCAAAGGACCATGAACACCTATAACACCCTAAGACAACCATAACACATGAAGATCTCCGGAGCCCTGTGTCATCATCCCAGAACCTTGAGAGAAGACCCCTGCAGCAGACAGATCTGCAACCAAACTCAAGCAGGTCAACATCTTCGACCACGGTACAATTGCCGCCACGCTGCTTCCTCCTTCCTTGACATCAGCGCCGAGAGGGCATGGACACCAATCCAACACACCTGCAACAGCCGTCACCATCTTTGGCTTTGAGTACCGCGAAAAGTGTCCCTTCCGGATGGAAGAGAACTCGAGTCAACCGACCGTCCAGCACCGCGGCCGGGCCATCCGCCCGGGCAAAGCAGGATCTCCCTCCAGCATCAGCGCAGAGGAAGGAGAAGAACAACAGCAACAAATCATACCGACAAGGAGGAAGAAGGGTCTTCGTCTCCATGCATCCATCGCCCATCTGAGGACCCAACCGGCCAGTGCCGATGGACCTCCTGACACCATAGCCCGCGACCTCGACGAGATCCGGGGATCCCCCACCCCGCTGGCTCCTAGACGAAGGCAGAATCCTCGCCTGACCGCGAACGGAGCCCGGAGAGATTTATTCGACGCGACACCACCGCAACGGCCTCGGCGGCGTCTCCCTCAACCCTAACCCTACCACGCACCCGCCTAGCGCACATACCCGTGGTTCCCCCTCCCTCCCGCCGCCGGTGCGGCCGACGGAGAGAGAGGGAACCGGCGGCGTCGCGGCGGCGCGCAAGGGACCCTCGGTCGCCCCAAGATCGCCTCGTGCGATCCCCTTTTCCCGGAGCGTTTGATCGTCGCACGTACGTTCGTTCCTTCTTTTTTTTGTAGGCCGACTCCACAAGATAACTTGTGCGTCCCGTTGGCTTCATGGTTTGCATGTAGACCGCTTCCCACGGCAATGTCAGTTCACGCGGCACCCCAGCGTCTCACCGACACCGTGGAAACTTGATAGAGAGAGAACTTCAGTTTACACACAGTTGAGCCACCAATTGCTAGTCCCCGAGCTGGACGCCTACCAACGGTCGACGGACGGTGCCGACCAAGATGATGATGAGCGGACTAGTACGTAGGGCAAGGAGGTGGTGGCCGGCGACAGGGGAAGACATGCATGATTCACGCCGGAGGTCTACTTGCTCCCTCTCTCTTGAGACTGCACGTGTGAAACTATGGTCTAGTTGCTCCCTCTGTCTCTCTCATAGACCCACGTCGAGCGCACCGACATAAGATTTTCATAAGGGCACGTAGAGTAAAATTAATCGCGGCATGCGTACTATATGGAAAACTTACCAATTCGTCCATTCCTATCTGTCTAGCCCTCTTATATAAATTGACCTACGCACTTCCATCTACCAAGTACAACCTTGCTATTCACTTGTTCTCAACAACTACCTATTGCCCTCCATATATGTTGATGGGCTGTGCTTCCGTGTACCCCGCCCTAAAATTTAAAAGGGTATCATTGTCTTTTATTATAGTTAATTACGATTAATCAGTTGTTAATTCAGATTAGACTCGGCCGGCCTGCCAAAGTTGAGACGCTCCTACACAAACAGCTTACGATAGCTGATCGACTCCTTCCACCTCTCCAATGTGTACGTACAAGCTAAGCTGCCTACGAGATCAATGGATCACTAGTAGCAACACGATGCCAAGGCGCTTCTTCTCGTCGGCGCGGGGTATATACCTCATGCTTGCTGTGGTCGTTTGCTCCGCCGTCCAGATTGTCGTCGTCTTTGCCGCCGTCTTGACGTACTCCGGTGAGGAGCGCACTACTACCTTTGGCTCTCTTCTCGGCCAAGCTAAGGCGCAAGGGGCCCTGCTTACGCTCGCCTTCGTCTAGATCGTGGAGATCGTCTGTGTCGTGCTTGTGACGGTCATGGCATCAATTCTCGCCATTCTCATGGTGAAGCATGGCTATGTTTTTGGGCTCGCTGCTCGTCCTGGCTGCCGCGGTCTGCTTCATGTACTTCTCTTTTCTCTGCCAAGGCTAAGTACGATTCACTTTAGTCGCTAATGGCAAATTAATAATTTATCAATGACCATCATACCCTTAATTACGAAGGGGTACGGAACGATGTCAGCCCTTGATGTGATTAAATTTTGGGGAAGGGGGTACACTGAAGGAGAAGTCTATGTTGATAAGGATGAGACTCTCCCCCACTGTGCCATTTATCGAATGGTAGTTTTGTCGAGGTAGGCTTTAAATGTTAAAAATTCTTACTATATCTACATAGAGTTTGTACTACTGACATACTTAGTTACAAGTAATCCTAAACTTAGTCATTTTTTCGTTGAGATCTACCACTTTTGGAACATGTAGGCAAAAACCACTTCTCTGGAATGAGTGGTGTCGGGAAAGTTTGTTGCAGGCTGTTGGTTTATATTGCTGCCATGTTATTAATCATACTAGCAAATTGCCCGTGCGTTGCAACGGGAGAGATTAAATATGCGCCGTGAAACCTCACAAAGTAATGTTTTGTCGGTACAGCTCTAGCATGTCTCAATTTGTCAGTTACGCACTCAATTAAGCTCAGTGGTTCATGGAACATCAATGGGAAGGGCTTATTCACAGATACAATTCTTGAGTATTTCTCCATAGTTGATAAGTAGATAAAGCCTGATAGTATCCCTTGAAATACCTCACTACTGCTGGTGAGCACAGAACTAATTGTACTCTTTTCTGCACCATTTAAAATTGTTAGTATGAGATCTCTACTGAAATTATACTACAACTTATTATTGCACAAATATGACTCATAAATATATCAGCTAGCAGCACAACTGCACAAACACATCTAGGAGGTAGGAGCAAGCACATCCGCTCCATGTAGACAACAGCAAACACATCTAGCATTCTAGCAGTATAAGCATGCAGAAAATATTGGCAGCGTAGCAGTGCCGCATCTACTCGGACGACGAGACCAGGAGCATGAAACAAATTCGAGAGCAGGTCCAGCTCCACGCCCATGGCCGCATGGCGCGCGCCACATCCCTGCTGCACCAAGAAGTCTTTCTTCAAACGAATCAAACACACAGGGAACGGCGGAGGAATTGAGTGCTGCCTCGATCTGTACTACTCCCTTGGCTCTGCGTCCTCCTCTCCTCTCCTCCATCAATCAGTTATTGGCCGGATCCCACCAAATACGCGGCGAGGGCGTTGTCCCGGCACTGCCGCTTCCTAGAGCGGTGAGCGTGTACACGACGTAGAGCCTTGCACCTAGGCGCCACCCACGAGAAATCGAGCTGGGCTTCCGAAAAAAAAGAGAAATCGAGCTTGGCAGAGGATGACAGAGGGAGGCGGGTTCATCGGGATTTTTTATTTCACCGAACAGGTACTTTAACTTGGCGGTGGCAAAGTGGTAATTATTTTCTAAATCAGCCTAGCAGTGAGGGATAAAACCGGAAAATGAAAAACGGACCATCAACTGAAGACATATTATATAGTAGAGATCTACTACCTCTTTCTCGACGCCGACATGTATACAGTATGCATGCACAGCTTAACTAAGCATGTAACCCACTAATCAAGTGTACTTAGCATTTGTAGCCACAAGATAAAAAAAAATCATATCCAGATACATACACGAATAATTCACGTGCATTTTGTCAGAACCCCTTGCAGTTATGCTATTTTATCAATAAGAACATGGTTTGGCAGCATATATCATATGTTTGAGCAGGGTTTTCTAAACCTATGTCCACGAAGAAAATAAATATTTTGAACAAGTTTGGCTTCTATGCTAAAAACAAAATGTTTCAAACAAGTTCCGCGTGATGTTTCAAAAAAATTCATATCTATTTCTTGGAGTTTAGAAAAAAAACATTCAAGTAATGGATACATACCTAACAATGGTATTCTTTCCAATAGCTTGCCAGAACGAAGGGTACGATAAAAGAAAGTTCTAAATCGGACATCTGATTCAAATTACATAGTCATAGCGACGCATTGCACCTACCGTGCCATTGTGTTCTCCCAGCACCTATATATAGTCGCCGCGACGCAGTGCACCTCCCCCTACTTCTACCTCTGACGCACCGGCAACTCTAGAACAAGAATCACCAGTAGTTCACCATAAGATCGCAGTGTGGCGATAATCTTTGGTAAGAGATTCAATCACATAAATTTGTTCACAATTGTCATGTTCACCCTGCCGCACGTAGGTACGGACCTGTGCATGAGACACTTACCAATTCAACCTAGTCTGACACGGTCTCACACTCCAGACTCATTCATGGACCTAATAAGTCAACATCTACTCTATCTCGCATCAAATGCACTGCTTCATTGGTCTACTCTGTCTCGCAACAAATGTATTCCTTCACTAGACTCTGAACATAAACCCATTGTTGTAGCAGAATGTGACTTTAAAGTTCAGAAACATCTCTATGAAAAGAATTCAGAAATTTAGATTGAATAATTAAGAAAGAAAATAATGGGTTATTGTCCAACGCGTGAGAAATGGGAAGGTGGGGTCAACCTTTTAGTCCAAGAATGAAGTTCTCATTCGTTTCAAGTTATACGCAACATGGATATATATGAGAAACAACAGATTAGAAAACAACGTGTGGTTTTTTGCTTGAAATCATGTTGTTACATGTGCTCCATGTAATCATAACTCGCTGTCATAAAATCGCTGGAGGCGCTAGACTATCATCTTCTAGATTCGTTTGTCTGGAAGTTAGCTTCCATCATGACTTTATTACATCATCAAGAACTTATCAACACTTAATCTGTCATGCGTGTCTGTGTAGTTAAATCAGATAGCACCTACATCATAATCCCGCAGTATGACCGTATCGTCCATGTCAGCAGTCAGCTTCGTTCTCCACGCTTGAGATCTCTCTTGTTAGGCCTGTGCCAATGCATCGTCTCTTAGCACAATATCATAGGAGTATTAAATATTTAAGATACAACTAGTACAATGCATTGTTTCCTATTTGTTGTATCTACATTTAATGTTTTGGGTCTCATGCATGCATATGATTGGGTTAGAGCCATTTTTTGCCTATGACTACGTGCAAAGGTTGTATCTTAGTTAAGCTACAACCTCACACTCTCTCTTCATTAACTAGTATGCCACATAAGCAAAATGCCTATGAAACCGTGCTAAGAACCTTGCATTGGCATAGGCCTTAGTTTTATGTGACTGTTAATTTTATGCCTGGCCTATGGTGGGAAAAAAGACAAATGGCATGCATGGTCTAGGAGATGCACAAGTGCATGTAGAAAGGTGAGGCATGAGTAACGTCAACGTACGTGTAGGAGGGTTTGGTCTTTGGCTCTCACTTTTTTTTATCATCACCCATTGGCAACTCCTATGGTACCAAAAATTCATTACTGTTGTGTACGAAGAGGGTCGATGTTTAATGCTCTCTTGTTTGCTTGTGTTTCGCCACTACTTCTCTTGTGTATACCATCACGGCTATATAAACGCTTGAAGTTTACGCAGCATATGTGTATCGATTTTTGTAGAGACACATGCTCTCCAGTACAAGCGAGCGTTTTTCCCTTGTAGTTGTCTTCTTTTGGATGGTTCAAGCATGTTTCATGCGCATGCAATGATCAAGCATGTTTCATTCACTGACGTGGATTTTCAACACGATAAAACACATACATGAAACACATTGACCTCCTTGGAATGAGCGGCCTTGGGAAGCATGTGAACCGCGCAAGTACCTGATCAAGTACCTTAAGTGATGATGCTGCATTTGCCTTTTCAAAAAATGGCACAGCACGATGCGACGTATCCTGATTTAGAAGCTGAGCAGTCCAATGGTACCGAGTAGTTCGTGCAGTTCCAGTACTTCGCCGGCACCGAGTTCAGACGCACAAAGGACGTACTGTCGCCGTGGACGTTACAAGAGCGTGGCCACGTGCCCGCAGTCATCAGCAGGTTCAACTGATACATGGTAGAGCTCATGGAGAGGGCTCACCGCGAATCATGAGAGTAGTACGCTGATTTCACATCAGTGAAGAAAACACCCTCAGAAGTACGTACCTGGCCGCGTGCTCAGCGCGAGTTGTGCGTCAGGTAGCTGGGTGCATGCTTAGCGCGAGTCGTGATCCATAGATTGACAAATTCACCATGGGCGCCTCGCTGTCGACGTGAACATCGCATCCCACTGAAGAATATTCCGCCCAAATGAGAAACAGTAGCGTCAAACCTAGGGTTTAAACTCTGGTGGGCTGAGGATATAACCACCCTTCTAACCATATTGTCAGAGGCAAGTTCTCGGCATGAATAAATATGTTCGTTCAACCCTATCATGGTCATGTGATACGGTCACTCTTGGTTCATCGACCTTCTCAACCACCGGGATCCTCAATCTCACGACCAAAGCTACTATTCTAACATGGGCCACATGTACATATTCACCCCACATAATGAATCTTACAACTTTGAGCCCAACCTCACTGTAGAATGTGTGGTTCAAGATTAAAAGTAGAGTGAATTCCACTTTTTACCCTACAGTTGTGCATTTGTGACACGTATTACCCCATTTAGTGAAACAAAATTAGAAATATGCCTTATATTAAATTTTGAATAAGGGTTTACACCATTTGGGCATTCCATATGTTTCGTTAGTATAGAACGACATCTTAGTACTATGTGGTGTGTCAAAATATGTAAAATTGGGAGGGCGGCATCGACGATAATGTTCAACCTTCTCTTCACCATATATTCAATTTGTTTGTCATTTTCTTGTTATTTTTTAGGTTCAATCATCACCTAACACCTTATACCCAATGGAAATACAACAGAAAACAAGAGTCCAAAGTTTTTAAAATGGGTAATTTTGACGATTTTTCGTTAGATGGGGTAATTCGTGTCACAAATGCATAAGTAGAGGGTAAAAACAGGAATTCACTCTTAAAAGTATCAACCAAATCTATCTATTATTATATACTAAAAGCAAAATGAGCTAGTTTTTCGAGGCACCACGTTAATCCACATGCGTTAGAAATATATAATCCGTTGATTTTGGCTGGGATGGCTGAGATTATAAGATGGACCAGTTTCTGTAACAATAATCAAATGCAAATAACTCATTTTCAACACGTAACATTGTTTTTCTTTTGTGAAATTCAACACGTTCCACCTAACACATCTAAACAACACATTTCCTCAAAAAGATTCGATTGACCGAGTGCAGTTTGCTTCTGCGCTTGATGGGCCGGCCCATGCAGGTAGAGGAAGAGAGAAGGAGAGAAAAAAAGAGGAGGAGGAGGACGGGCCAAGTAATTCGGCCCAGTAAGAAAAGGAGAAAAGAAAACAAAAGAGAAAAGGAAGATGGGCTTGAAGAACTTAGCTTATCTGTTCAGGAATTAAACAAAATGTTTTTCTGCTTAGAAAAAGCGTATAATTGACTTTACAAAATGATTTTCTCCGTGAACTCGACTTGAATTGAAAAATTGCTTTAATTATACAATTCATAATTTATTTCTAACGAATTCCTACGACTTTCCAATGGTGTTTTTTACCGGAAAAATTATTAGCTTTCTTATTGTTTAAAATAGAAAGATACCTCGCGCGTTGCAGCGAGAACTTTTTATAAAAATTGTAATATAAACGAAAGGACATATCACACATGCAACGGCAAAATTTCTCAGGAATATTTAAGATTCGATAGGGCACCATAATTGAGATTCTAGATTTAATCAATGTAGATTATTTGTATATTTGACAACTAAAATTGATGAGGTAATTGTATGGATAAAAGAATTTATAATGTGAATAGTTTTCATGGATAGATAGAAAATCATTAATAAATGTGGGATGACATGGATAAATAATGGCTCAAATAGTGGAGGATGTGGCTTAAGGAATAAATGATGCGTGATTAAAATTTGAAAACACATAAATAAATTATGACCCTTGAAGATGCCAAAACAATTTTGTCATAAGTGTAGTTATGTTTTGTGACACAGAAAACACAAGTGAGTGAGAGTGTATAATTATTTGGTTGAAGAATTGATTTAATAGGAGAGAGTTAAATCATGTGAATCAGATAATCGACCTAAAGTACTATGTAGTATGAGGATGGTTCAATGAACAATAATAATGAGGTGGCTAGAATTTTATGGTTCAATTAAAAATATTATTTGTGAGATGACTTGAGTGAATTGGTGATTGATCAAAATGTTGAAACTATGTATCGTCCAAGGTATGTTGCATGTAACTATGTGCCATCTAAGTACATATAGTCATTGTTACCATGAAAAAAAAATGTGTCAGTGAGAGAGTACAATGATGAGTGGGGGATGGAGAGAAGGAATAAAACATATATTGAAATCACGTTATGTACGGTAGTTTTTGAATATGTCACATGGTAGTTTTTGAAATTTTACCATAATATTACGACATGTGCCACTCTCCTGTAGATTAAAAGATGCCACACATGTGATAATTTATCTACCATGATATTTACGACGGTTATATAATTCTGTGATTTAGATTTTCATTTTTGCATTAACTATAAAATAAAAAATTGTTCATGAACATATTCAGTAGACTTAAGACAATGCCCTCGCATTTGCGAGGGCCGCCTTGCTAGTTACCATAAATAGGAAAACAGAAGAGGAAACTTTGAGCCCAACCTCAGTGTAGAATGTGAGGATCTTTTCCAATCAGAAAGACAACATCTCCTAAAAGTGCAATTTTTATAGACAATGTGATTATGCTTTCTCTTTTCTACTTTAACGAAAGTTGCCAACCAAATTTCTGTAAGGTTCATAAAGTCTATATAAGATAACTTATCTACATTTGCAATAGAACTTAGATAAGATTGAATTAGAAAATAAGCTGGAATTTCGATCAATTTGGGAGGGAATGAGTACCCCTGGTTGTTGATGATCAGATTCTTTTTAGGCTTTCACAGGGGTGGAGAGAATCCCCACCTGAAATTTACACAGAAATCAAAGAATGTTTAGCAGTTGGAAAAATGGGTACGCCATAGGTCGGCGGCCATCCTTTCATCTTTTTTCTTGAAATGATGAGACCATAATGTGAGGTCATCAATAAAGTTCCTAATGGTGGTGTTGCAACCTAACCAAAGTACGAGACGATCGAGTACGCGTGCAGTTGCATGTGCATCTCATTTCGTACTTATCTACCGAAGACGCATACTATAACAATTTCAAGAGGGCACACAAGTAACATTGACTTGATACAGATCATCAGTTATAAAAGACTAGCTACGACCCATGTTTTTTTCTTTTCTATTTCTCAGCTTCCTTCTCCACGCTCGAGCTCTCTCTCTTGTCACTTTTATATGAGTGTCAGTTTTAAGCCTATGGTGGGGAAAAGACAAATGGCATGGTCTAGGAGAGATGATAAGGTTTGCACGTTCTTTGAATGCAGGTATGCACGCAGGTTTGCAGGTTTGCAAATCATCTCCTAGACAAATGGCATGGTCTAGAAAACCTTGTCATTTTTTTCATTGTTTGAATGGCATGGTCTAGTACTCTAGTACATGCACCTACGAGTAATGTCAACGTGTAGGAGGTTTTGGCCTTCGGTCGTGGGAGAAGTGTTTTGCTACCCGGGAGTCGAAGTGGATTTCACTTCGAATGTCACTTCTTTTATCACCATCCATTTGCTGCTCTTATGGTACCAAGAATTCATTACCATTGTATACGAAGGTGATTGATTTTAATGCTCTATTGTTTGCTTGTGTGTGGCCATTACTTATCACATGTGCATACCACCGCGGCTATATAAACGCTTGAAATTCTATGCAGCATATATCTATTTTTCTAGTGACATGCTCCCACATTTGTTTGCGCATCCAATATGTAACCGTTCCAGCACTAGCTAGCATTCTTCCTTGCAGATGTTTTTGTTTTGTATGGTTCAAGTTTGCACATTTAGAAGCTAGCACACACAACGGCGATGATCAAGCATGTTTCATGTGCTGTTGTGGATCATCAACACGATAGAAAACACGATGAAACATATGGAACACCTTGGAAGGGGCGGCATTGGGAAATAAGGGAAGCGTGCAGATACCTGATCATGCTGCATGAGCTTGATCCAACGTGTCCTAATTGGACACTGTGCAGTCCTTTGGCACCTAGTAGAGTGTGGTGATGATTAGGGAAACTTCGAGTTTTGATACATCGTGACCTGATCGGCCTATGCAAAGCCTTTTTTACGTGTGAGCGGTGGTCCAGGCTGAGCGGCGGCTTGACTGAGCGTCTGGAACTCAGTGATGTTCATTCTGTCCCCATCAGCGGAGCAGTGGTATACTGCCGGCTGCCTCTCCTCTCCCGGATTCTCTGTCGAAATAACACAGTCTTCATCAGTTCACTCATTGTCTCCCTTGCTAAACTAGCCATCGCAAATCCTTGAATCGCTCGTACATTAGCTGATTCTATCATGCACACGGTGTTCTGTAATGAACAAGTTTAAATGGATTGTGCATGCATGTACGAATACAGTAGTAGTTCAAATTTCTTTTTTTCAAAAACATGAGTAGCCGATTTGATTTAGGAGCCCCGTTGATTCAGCGGAGACAAAGAATGGCCGCAGGACATTACATGGCCAGGGACGAAGCCAACGGTAACAAGCTGTGGGGTCACAGGGACTAGGTTCTGTGGATAAGGACATAAATACCAAAAACATTTGAAGGGTTTTCAGAAAGTTCCTGGCCCCACATCTTAGATGCAGCTCTGACACTATACATGACGAGAGTAAATAAGAGTGGGACAAGAGGGGCAAATTTGACACTGTAGACCCATAGGCGAAAGTTTAACACAAAATGAACCTTGGGCGAAACTATTTCACGGATCTGACCCTTTTGAGTAGCGCCCCACGATCAGGCGCCACACTACACAAGGTAGCGCCTCGTGATCAGGCGCCACACATGTTGCTAGCGTGGCGAGCCGGGGCCACGGTGGGGCCCAGTCTGGGGGTATAGCGCCTCATGATCAGGCGCTATGGTGCGGTAAGGTAGCGTCTTGTGATCAGGCGCTACCCTTCTGGTATGTATCAGCCGCGACGCGGCCGTCCCCAACCCTAGCCTCACTCGTTTTCCAGAGCAGAGGACAGAGGACATGGCGGCGGCGGCGGCGACGCCACTCTCTCCCCCTCTCTAATCCTCCACCGTTTCCCCCCTTCGAATCCTCCACCGTGACGATGGCTAACTGGCATGCCTTGTCTGGTTCCAGCGAGGGCGAGTCCCTCCTCTCGGTAAGTCTTTTTGTAGGATTTAATTGCACTACTCTTTTTTAGGGTTAGGTTTGAATGCAATTCATCCATTTAGGTCTTGTAATTTTGATATCTTGTACCTATTAGGAGTTGCCCGACCGTGATTGTGCCCCTGATACTTGCGAGGATCCCACTTTCTTCGGAATAGCGCCGGATGCTCCTTCGTTTTGCCGCGTCCACAAGCTCGCCCCTCGGAAGTGTGTTGCATTCGAAAGCTTCGACACTGGCCGGCGTTTCTACATGTGTTATGTTGAAGATGTAAGTAGAAGGAGCGTCATAACAGATGTTTCTATTGAAAATGGTTTTGTAAAATCGCTAATTTTGTGGTATGTCATTTCTAGGAGGCAAAGAACTGTGGTTTTGTGTCTTGGGTAGATGCCGAATGGCCGGAAGCTGCGAAGAATGCCCTACGAAGACTGTGGGAGATGTATCATGACAGCAACGGTGCTAGAATTGATGGGACGCTTGCGAATGCAAAGCTACTAAAGGAGGTGGCAGATGAGAAGAACAAGATTGAGAAGAAGTACAACTATATGGTAGATGAAGTGAACAAATTCATCAATGACACAAGAATGGAGGCCATGGAGAAAGAGGAAGGACATGATCATATGAAGCAGCAGATGGCGATAACAATTGAACTCTTGCAGAAACAGGTTCTTGAGCTGAAATTGGCGCAGAGAAGACAAGATGGTGTCATGAAAGAGAAGGAGCAGCAGTGGGAGAAAGAAAAGAGGGACCTTAAGGACGAGAAGAAAAATGTGGAGTACCAGTTGTTTGATGTATGGAAGGCAAATAATGCTAACAAGGACAAGATCGAAAGGATGAAGAAAATATGTGATGAGTAGTTGTGTGGAGAGTTAGAATTGTGTGGCCAATTGTATCATTATGGTACTTTGCTAGATGATGTGGTCATGATGTTGTTGTGATGAGCAGTGGGAGCCCCTTAGACGTTTTGTTTTGCGTCTTCCCTTTTTGTCCACCTTCCAAGCCGGATCGGGCCATAGTTGAGCTCCATGATACTCCGGCCATTGTGATCGGTCTAGGAATGGGTGAAACCTAGGAGCCCATGTGTTTTTCGTGGTCTCGATAGAGAACTCGGACTCTCTCACGGTGCGCGGGTGATTAACATCCACATGTCTAGTACGAGCCGCCGTTAGCAAGTGCGAGCAAGCAAGATGAAGCAATTGTGGCCTCCCGCATGTGCACTCACAATCCTTGAGTGATACCTTGAATGCCCGGCCACCATGTTGGACACCATCGGCCGTGGTTCCTCCCGGTTCGTTTACTTGGTAGATCAACTCCTCATTATCAAATAGTGTTGCAACTTGGGAGTCCGCCTTCCTTGACTCGAATTCCACGAAATTATCAACCTTTGGTGGGAATTTGTACTTATGATTGTGCTTGTTGTCTCCCGCAATCTGTTGGTCCGTCTGGAGTGAGTAATTCAGAAAATATTCATTCAACTTGGTGAATGTGTATCCAACTATTGCAGTCACGGGCAATGCACGCACCCCCTTGAGCACCTTATTGAAGCATTCTGCCATGTTGCTTGTCATTTGACCGTACCTCCGGCCATCTTCATCGTAAGCTCTTGCCCACTTCGATCTAAGTTCAATGTGCCTATGGAGAAACTCTTGCCCCCCGGCGTTCAAAGTTCTGTTAGCGAGCAATCTGTTGTACAAGTTTGCGAAACGATGATCAGAGAAGGCGAGACAACAATCTTGAAGATCATCGGAAAACTCCTTGCTCCCACAAGCCCTATAGAAGTTTGAGCAAAAATGCCTCATGCACCATCGGTGGTGTAAACGAGCATGCCCGGGGATCTCGATCTGCACCGCGTTGAGAATTCCTTGATGGCGATCCGAGATGACACAAATTTCCCTTTGAGGTGGAATTATCTTGGTTCTCAAATAGTGAAAGAACCACTCCCAACTATCATTGTTTTCCGCCTCAACTAAAGCAAAAGCCAATGGAACCAAACGATTTCCCGCATCATTTCCTATTGCAACCAATAGAGTGCCCTTGTATGGACCGGTCAAAAAGGTGCCATCGACTGCGATGACCGGCCTACAATGTTCAAAAGCACGGACACATTGTTCGAATGCCCAAAATGCACGGCCAAATACTCGGACAGTCTTGCCGTCCACACTCCTTGTTTTTTGCCCAAACGGCTCAACCACATGGACCATCCCCGGGTTAGTCGCGGCCATGGCTCCCAACAACCTAGGGATTCGGTTGTATGCTTCCTCCCAGTCACCATACAACATTCTGAAAGCAGCTTGCTTTGCCTTCCATGCCTTCCCGTACTTGATCTTGTAGTGAAATATGTTATCCACAATTTCAATGACACTCTTAATACTCATTGTTGGTAGTGTCGAGATGGAGTTGGAAACCTTATAACCGAGGAACTCGGAGGTGAGTTGACGGTGGTCTGGTTTCACATCCTTGCCATCCACCTTCTTGTCTCGGCACATGTGTGTTGCAACACAACTAGTTATGTGCCAATCGGGACCTTTCTTGAAAGGTCTTGCTCGCACCTCCCACGGACATCCTTTCTCTAAGCATCTCACCGTGTAACGCTTCTTTTTATCGGAGTGAGCCACCTTAAACGGACGATGGTACTTGACTGAGAACTCCTTGATCCATATCTGAAATTCCAACAAGGTTGCGAACCTCAAACCGGGAGTTATCCCATTGTCCAAATGATTCATATCCCGGTAAGAAGTTGGCCTAGCTTCGAGCACGATACCCTTTCCGCCATCAACCGTCGCTTCATCCGCGAGAGTAAGGTCAGAAAACAACGGAATTCGATGATCCCGTCCCACTACCTTCTCGAACGCTAGAAAAAGGGATTTGCTTCCCCCTCCTAACCATCCTGTTGTACTGGCTCTCAGCAACTTCGTCAAAGACGGGGGGCTCTTCTAATATCTCCTCGCCATAAGCCGGCTTGCATATGTTCACACGAGTATTCTGAAGAAACCACCGCAAGTAGTTGTTGAAGGCAATTGGACAATGGGCCATCTGCCGGCCCCATCCTCCCTCCCTAGTTTTCTCCAAACATTGCTCGAACTCGATGACGTACTTTTCATGGAACTTGTCCCAATCCTTCACCTTTTTCTGTCTTCTCCGGTCCATCCTGCATTAGAACAAACCAAGGCACTCTTAGTAATAGCTAATAAAATTTTGAGCAAAATCTACTAGAACAAACCAATGTTACCTGTGAAGCTGCTTATCCGTGTACCGATACTCAGGTGGATGGGCCTGGAACAACCCGAACTGCCTCATCACGCGTTGTGGCAAGTGGAACTCAACCGCCCAATTGCATATCAACGGGCAGCGCATGAGCCAGAAACGCTTGTCCTTCAAGCACTGCGGGTTCAACGTAAATTCATACAATAGAGGAAAATCGGACCCGCTGCCATAAGGCTCCCATTCCACCTGTAACATGGCACAACATAATCAATTAGGAGGAACATCAAAATCATGAGGCTAGGGTCATGTAAAGACAAGTGCTTACTTGCTCGGCGGTAAGCATATCGAACTCATTGGTGTATTGCTTGTACATGTATTTGATGTCGCTATAATTATCCGATACCACGTCCCACTTGTAAGCCCAAGTGGGGAGCCGAAGAGGGTTCGGGTCATCTATGTTCCAATCATTGTGGGTCACCTCTTTCGGTCGTCCAACTGGAAAGTGCTCCCAGCTCCATACCGAAAGTAGAAGCATACAACCACCAATGCCAACTTTATTAAGTGTCCTACGACAAGCATCATCCAACTGCATCAAAAATGAAAATACGGTCAAGTTATGGCATTCTACAAATGGAAATGTAAATACAAACCCAAAAAGACCAATTCATTACCTGCCGGTACAAGTAGGCAAGTGCAGCAGAACCCCAACTCCACTTCGAGTCCCAGACGGTAAGCGCCTTCAGCCACATCCACTGAGCCGTCACTCCACCACTGTCAGCAAACAAAGTCCTAGAGATAACGTACCACACGTACACGCGGGCATACGTCTGGATCACAACATCATTTGCTCCGTCGGGGCAGTGCGCGAAGTGCGAAACTATCCACGGGTAAGTAGCGCCGGCCGGGACTCTATCTTTGCTCTTGTCCTCGACCTCCTCTGGAGCCATACCAATAAGGGCCTGCATTTGCGCGCGCCACCCATCGGAGTCTGTGCTCATACAAAGAGGCCTCCCGTCGATAGGAAGTCCAAGAATCATGGATACATCCATAAGAGTGGGGGTCATCTCGCCAGTCATGAGGTGAAATGTGTGTGTCTCCGGCCTCCACCGGTCCACAAGGGCGGTGATTGCGGGCGCGTTAAGCCTTGGGGTCGAACGGCTCACAAGTTGGATGAAAGGGAGGAGGCCTAGCCTCTCGATGTACGGAGTGTACCGCTCATCGTAAGGCATGTCATTCGACGAAGCCCCATGAGACCGAATCTTCAAAGGTGCAAGCTCCTGCAAATAACACATTTGACATAGAATATTACAACGTATCCAACGCATTTGCAACAAAATAAAATCAAACACATAAAGAAACCAAGATTCATTTTATTACCTCCCCCTTTTCCGCCATCCAATAGGCCCGGTGAGCAACATCATACTCATTATCGAGTAACCACACCATCCTACATATTACAACATATGTGAGCAATATTTCATACACAAAACGATATCACCTAACTATACAAATATTACTACACAACATGATGATCAAAGGGTTCGCTAACAACTTCAAATTCAGGTTTAACACAACATGATGATCATCTATCATTACAAGTAATGCTCAATTCAACTCCAAAGCTAACAACATGATGATCATCTATCTCCACGGTTGCAACATGGGGAAACACTATCAAAACTCCGCAATCGAAGCAATCAGACGGGGAAACCTAATGCTACAGATAACCTAATGCTAAAGATCATACAAGCATGCCATGGGTCAACAACAAAATCCAAATCAACTAGATATTAGGGTTGAACCGAAACGTGCACATTGAGGCCAAATGGGGTGATTTTATTGGACTAAAATTGGAGGATCGGAGGAGAATACCTGCGGGAAGTAGTTGGGGACGGAATCCCCTCGCTTTTCTCTTCAAATCGGAGAGGAAACGGTGGAGGATTAGAAGGGGAGAGAGAGAACCGCCGCTGCCGCCATGTTTCTATTCTTCTGTGTGGGTGTCGAGTGAGTGCTAGGGTTGGGGACGGCCGCGTCGCGGCTTACATGTACCAGAAGGGTAGCGCCTTGTGATCAGGCGCTACCTTATCGCACCATAGCGCCTGATCACGAGGCGCTATCCCCCCAGACTGGGCCCCGCCGTGGCCCCGGCTCGCCACGCTGGCAACATGTGTGGCGCCTGATCACGAGGCGCTAACCTGTGTAGTGTGGCGCCTGATCGTGAGGCGCTACTCAAAAGGGTCAATGCCGTGAAATAGTTTCGCCCGAGGTTCATTTTGTGTTAAACTTTCGCCCAGAGGTCAACAGTGTTGATTTTGCCGACAAGAGGACGCCGTGTGGTCTGACTCTCGCTTGTGCCAAAGTTTTACTTCTGTCTGCCTCTACTTCTCCTGTATACACTACGCAGCTATATAAACGCCTAAGGTAAAATTTTCTAGTGTCATTTGCTTCCACTTTTGTTTGCGTATCAGCACTAGCTAGCGTCCTTCACTAGTAGAAACAGAGGCTTCGGTGCGGCCTTTTTGCACCGGTTTGACAGGAACCAGTACTAAAGGGGGCTTTAGTACCGGTTCCAAAGGGCGAGGCGGCCGGCAGGCAACCGTCCCGGTTGGTGCGGACCTTTAGCTTGGTACAAAAGGGTTGGGCCAGGCAGCTGCAGTGGGGGCCCCACGTCGAGACCCTTTAGTACCGGTTCGTAATACAAACCGGTACTAAAGGTTCCGCATTTTTCATTAAATACGAAATCATTCATATCTTTAAATCCGTAAATCGAAATTTAACAAATAAAATGTCTAAATCAGTTAGAAAAATGAGAGGAATCCAAATATGACAACGATATGATCTTTTGGATCACAAAAAACGCATTTAATTTGGCAAAATTACTTTCAAAAAATCGACATAAACTCATTTAAGGGTTATTTACTTCCTCCTCTTCATCGTCGTTGTGGGAGTCGGGGTCGGAGTCGGAGCCGTGGCCGTCGTCGTCGCCCTCGCCTTGGCTGTCCTCATCACCCTCACCGTCGTCGTTGCTGTCGAGGTTTTCCTGCCAGTGCCCGTTGTCCTCGTCCCACCACTGGATGGGGTTGCCCTCGCTGTCTGAATCGCTCGGAATGACGTCGTTTTGCCACCATTCGTCCGCCATGGCCGAGAGAATGGGTTTTTGGTTGAGAGAAAGAGGTCTGAGAGAATGGGTTTTTTTGGGCAAAGAGAGAGGAACTACTTTGGAACCGCATACGCATTGGGGGTTTTATGTGTGAGGAGGATAGAGATGATTTCAGTGCGACGGCGCGTAGATCGATAAATGCCTGCGAAACCGAACAGACGGATGTAACGCTTCGTTCGTAAAATGACTACACATTTTACATATTATATTCGCAATGTTCAAATTGACTGCAGTTGGAACAGTTTGGTGAGTTTTTTGAAAATTTCATGTTGCAAATCCAAAACCAATTCTCTTCAACCTTAGACTTCCTAGTTTGAGTTTTGAGATATCACACTAGATACATGCATTTTTTGTTCGAATGTATCTAGACCTTGTTTATCAACTTGAGTCGATAGTATACGACATCTTAAGACTATGTGCGCAGGTTTTTCAATTTTTTGATTGTTTTTAAAAAATTTATGCTTATTTTGAAATTGGTCAAACATAAGTTTGACCAACATTTAAATAAGTTTAAAACATGAAAACGAAAAACTAAGCCTGGATCCTTCTTAGCCACTCCAAAATGAAAGTTTGGTGAGTTAAAAAAAAATGTTGCAAATCCAAAACCAATTCTTTTCAACATTAGACTTCCTAGTTTGAGTTTTGAGATATCACACCAGATACATGCATTTTTTGTTCGAATGTATCTAGACCTTGTTTATCAACTTGAGTCGTTAGTATACGACATATTAAGACTATGTGCGTAGGTTTTTCAATTTTTTTATTGTTTTTGAATTTTTTATGCTTATTTTAAAATTGGTCAAACCTAAGTTTGACCAACATTTAAACAAGTTTAAAACATGAAAATGAAAAACTAAGCCGGGATCCTTCTTAGTCACTCTAAAATGAAAGTTTGGTGCGTTTTTAAAAAAAATTATGTTGCAAATCCAAAACCACTTCTCTTCAACATTAGACTTCCTACTTTGAGTTTTGAGATAACACACCAGATACATGCATTTTTCGTTCGAATGTATCTTTACCTTGTTTATCAACTTGAGTCGTTAGTATACGACTTATTAAGACTATGTGCGCAGGTTTTTCAATTTTTTATTTTTTTGAATTTTTAATGCTTATTTTGAAATTGGTCAAACCTAAGTTTGACCAACATTTAAACAAGTTTAAAACATGAAAATGAAAAACTAAGCCGGATCCTTCTTAGTCACTCTAAAATGAAAGTTTGGTGAGTTTTAAAAAAAATTAAGTTGCAAATCCAAAACCAATTCTCTTCAACATTAGACTTCCTAGTTTGAGTTTTGATATATCACACCAGATACATGCATTTTTCGTTCGAATGTATCTATACCTTGTTTATCAACTTGAGTCGTTAGTATACGACTTATTAAGACTATCTACGCAGGTTTTTCAATTTTTTGCTAGTTTAGGGTTTGAATTCCTAGATATGATTGATACGATGGCATATTTGAATTCCTCTCTTTTTTCTAATCAATTTAGACATTTTATTTGTCAAATTTTGATTTACGGATTTAAAGATATGAATTATTTCATATTAAATATTATTATATAATCACTGTTATTTATTCAAAAATATTATTACATAATCATTGTTATTTATTCAGAAAATATATTACATAATCATTATATTTATTCAAAAAAATGAAAATTTAAACAATAACGGATTTAGAGATATGAATTATTTCATATTAAATATTATTACATAATCACTGTTATTTATTCAAAAAATATTATTACATAATCATTGTTATTTATTCGGAAAATATATTACATAATCATTGTATTTATTTAAATAAATTTTGAAAATTTAAACAATAAAAAGTGTAACATCATGACTTAGTGGTTAATATGATTGATAGTATACTATTATCAGTAAGTTCTAACTTCTCATTTGGCAGCTAATTTGGAAGGAACTCAAAAGTTAAGCGTGCTCGGGCTGGAGCAGTTTGAGGATGGGTGACCAAATGGGAAGTTTGACCAGAGTAAGTACTTTGACCTGAGATTAAGTGTATAACTAGTTTAAGTGTGTGGCTAAGTGGGAAATTTCCTAATAGAATTAGGAATAGAATTAAGAATAGAAATAAGAATAATTAAGAATAGAATTGAGAATATAATTGAAAATAAAATTAAAAAATTCCCGGGACCTTTAGTACCAGTTCGTAATACGAACCGGTACTAAAGGTCTTCCGCCTGCGCGCGCGCTGCTATGCCCACGTGGAGACCTTTAACACCGGTTCGTGAGCAACCGATACTAAAGGGGTACCATTTAGTCCCGATTTATTAGTACCGGTTGCTCAACCGGTACTAAAGGTCCTATAGAACCGGTGCTATTGCCCATTTTTCTACTAGTGCTTATAGCCTCGTTCATTTGTAAGATTCAAGTTTGCACAAAATAGCTACCTAGTTAGCACGCCGTGGAGATGATCAAGCATGTTTCCCACACTACCATGGAACAACAAGGTAGAAAACACGCATGAGGCACATTGACTTTGGAATGAGCGGCCTTGGGAAGCATGTGGAGCGTGCAAATACCACACAAAGTGATCATGCTGCATATAATCATTCGCAGTCTGCCACAGCTCGGTGCCATGTGTCCTAAATCCTAATTGGACGCTGAGTAGGTGCATTCACACGGAGTGGTTTGTACGGGACTCCAAGGCCACCCTGAGTTCAGATACAGCTTTGCCCGTTCGACTACCATCCAGCTCAACAGACACTGAACTAGATACGCCACTCCCTGGTGCATTTCATTACCTTGGACCCTGATGATACTACACTGTGGAGTACTTTCAACATTTTCTCCGCCGAACAGAGCGACTACTTCTATTTACTCGGCGTTGCCTGATCGGCCTCCGCAGCGACACTGATGTGCGGACAGAGGTCCAGGCTGAGCGCCGGACCGGTTTGGCAGAGCACGGGAACTCAGTGGTGTGTAGGCTCTCCCGTTCAGCAGAAGCGCATGACTCCTGGTGGCTTGGTAAATCCGTAAAGATTACGTAGAAGCTCAACCAGTGGTATCCTGTCGTCTGGCACTCTTCTCCGTGACTTCCCTGACAAACTATGCCGGCGCCCGGCGTCATCAGTCTCTCGTGGGGCTTATAGCTCCTATGCGACGTTTTTCGTAGCAATTGGACAGAGAGCGACATCGTTGGTTGTAATAGCTCTGCTGCGACATCTCTGAACGCACTAATTGTTTTGTTGCGACATGTCTGTTAATTCATTTTTCTCCACACGGTCAATCCCGTTTGACCGTCAAGTGGATGAGACAGAGAGCGTGCCTGCACTGTAGCGACCCCTGCTTCTGCTCGACCATCTCTGCCACGCGCCGGCGTCGCTTGGAGCTCACTCTCCTGTCCTGTCGTCTCGGCTTCTCCGGGCTGGAGGAAATCAATCCTGGCGACGGCGGTAGATGGAGCGGGCGAGTCGAGCGGCGCGGCAATCGGAGTCGAGGAGGCGGGCGGCGACGCAGGGCTTTCGGTCGCAATCGCAGGTAACGGCGACGAGGGAGGGTGGAGGATGGGGTGGTGCGGGTCGACGGTCGCAGAGGAGACCGGCGGCCCGATTCGTGATTCGGGCAGCGGCGAGGGATCCAACCCATCATCTTTGCAAGGCAAAGCGATACCGGATTTCGGTGGGGCAGGTGTTGAAGCAGGCGTGGCTGCGTCACGGCTACGGCGGCAAGGGTTTTCCACTTTGCCGTCATTCGCCGCCGAGGGCGAGACAGAGGTACCCGAGGTTTGCCTCGATGTGCAACATTGCTGCGGGCGACCAGAGTAGCTCGGGCCGGAGCTCATCGAGCAGGATTTCAGAACGCTCAACCCCGAGCCTGGACTTCGAAGTAGCGGTGAGCCTAGAAGATTTCATTCAAGTTGCCGGGCTGGCGGAGGACAGATTGGTGTGCTCAGAAAGTCTCTGCGAGATGAAAATGAGCTAGAGGAATCAGCTACAGAGACAGCTCCAGGGCCATGGCGTTCGGAGGGAAGATGGACGCTGGAAGAATGAGCTGCAGACTGTAGTCCGGAAGTCTGGTGAATTTTGTTAGCTGCCTGAAACTCTTTCAGGCAGTGTTTGCCCAGCGCTGGGAGCGTGTGGGGGAGTACTTTTGTGAACTGGCCATGTAATCACCATGTCGAACACCTTGGGGGCGTGCTCTGGACATGCCGATGTTGGTATTCGCACGTTCTTGTGTTCACCATGTCGAACACTTTTGTGAAACCTTGTCAACTAGGTAGAGTCTTATAAAAGATGTCATCTATAGACAATGATTTACTTCTTTATTTACCAAGTGGTAAATAAAGTGCCATTTGTCACTATAAAAGATGTCATCTATTGAAGCATTTTTTGTTTGAATGTATGTAAACCTTGTTTATCAATTGGAGTTGTTAGTATATGACAAAGTAAGAACATGTGCACTGGTTTTTTCTTTTTTTTGATTTTTTTTGAATTTTTTATGCTTATTTTAAAATCGGTCAAACCCAAGTTTGACCAACATTTAAACAAGTTTGAACTCATTTGAAAGTGTGCACATGAAATAAGTTTAAGACATGAACATGAACAAGTTTAATACATGAACATGAAATATATTTTGAATGTTTTTCAATTAGTTATGCTAAACCGCAAGTGCACAAGTTTTTTTTAGTTTTGTTTTTTGAATATGTCAAACACGCATTGGCCACGGCCCAAATGGTGTTTTTTTCTATTCTCGCCGCCTCGCCACGGCCGAACGGCACGGCCCAACCAACTAAGGCCCAAACGCCTCGCCATGCCCCAATAC
The DNA here is from genome assembly GCA_947311845.1 of Poa pratensis. Taxonomy (NCBI): domain Eukaryota; kingdom Viridiplantae; phylum Streptophyta; class Magnoliopsida; order Poales; family Poaceae; genus Poa; species Poa pratensis. The sequence goes on from CAMZMU010000020.1 coordinate 72,967,247, forward strand.
CACGGCCCAATGCCACGCCTTCTTATCCACCCAAAGGTGTCGTGCCCTAGCTATTTTTCCCCACTCACTCGCCGCTCCCACTGTCGCCGCCACTCCCACTTGCTCGCCGCCGGCGACCAATCCACCTCCAGCTGCAGATCCAACACCGCGTAGCCACAATGTTTAGGAGGGGGGGTTCAAACGCGGGCCGCGGTGGCCATTCCGGTGGCGGTAACCGCTCCGACGAGGAGCGGAAGGAGCGAAAGAAGCGGCCGGCGCCAGAGCCGAAGCCGGAGTCTGAGCCGGACGATTTACCGACGGAGGAGGACGACGAAGAGTTCGTCCTTCCGGACGATTTGCCGCCGATTCCGCCGGGCGGGTGCCGCGTCACGCGCGGCGGCCGCACCGGCACCTGCAGCTTCCGCGTCCTCCTCGACGTCGTGTTGCCAGCATGGAAGAGGGTGGACGACGCCGATGCCGAGCTGGCCGCTGCGGAGGAGGCGTTCAAGGCCGGCGAGGAGGGCGCCGAGCAGCGCTTTCGTGTGGCGGTGGACGCGCGGGAGGTCGCCGTGGCCGTCCTCCGCATCGTAGAGCAGGAGGACCTCGGCGTCGATCCGTAGATTGACGACACCGCCGCCGCACCATCGCCGCCAACCGAAGGGCAAATTTTTTAGTTTTTATATTTTGTCATTATTAGAAGTACTATGTAAAATGGCCGTTTGTGGCCCACCCCCCTAAATATGAATGAAAATGGCTTGTGTGAAACTATTTTGCTATTTTGTACCGGTCGGAAAACTCACCAACGACGTCGCTGTCCATTCAAAAACATTCAAAATGTTGTTCAAACTTGTACAAGAGTAGAGTGTTTGGGGTTTTCAAAATGCAAAATATGGGAAACCTCACCCTAGCTTCATTTTGGAGTGACTAAGAAGGATCCAAGCTTGGTTTTTCATTTTCATGTTTGAAACTTGTTTAAATCTTGGTCAAACTTAGGTTTGACCGAATTCAAAATAATCATAAAATATTCAAAAAACATCAAAAAAATGAAAAACCAGTGCACATGTTCTTAGTTTGTCATATACTAACAACTCCAATTGATAAACAAGGTCTAGATACATTCAAACAAAATATGCTTGAATGTGGTGTGAAATCTCAAATCTCAAACTATGAACTCTCATGTGTGAAGAGATGTGGTTTTGGATTTGCAACATGAAATTTTCCAAAAACTCACCAAAGCTTCATTTTGGAGTGACTAAGAAGGATCCAGCTTAGTTTTTCATTTTCATGTTTTAAACTTGTTTAAATCTTGGTCAAACTTAGGTTTGACCGAATTCAAAATAATCATAAAATATTCAAAAAAATCAAAAAAATGAAAAACCAGTGCACATGTTCTTAGTTTGTCATATACTAACAACTCCAATTGATAAACAAGGTCTAGATACATTCAAACAAAATATGCTTGAATGTGGTGTGAAATCTCAAATCTCAAACTATGAACTCTCATGTGTGAAGAGATGTGGTTTTGGATTTGCAACATGAAATTTTCCAAAAAAACTCACCAAAGTTCATTTTGGAGTGACTAAGAAGGATCCAGGCTTACTTTTTCATTTTCATGTTTTGAACTTGTTTAAATCTTGGTCAAACTTAGGTTTTGACCAAATTTGAAATGAGCAAAAAAATTCAAAAAATGAAAAAACCAGCCCACATAGTCTTCTTATATACATAATAGATTTGTAGAACAGTTATTTGGCTGATTTAGACAAGGTCGAAAATAGCTTGCTTAGAAATGAGGTCGTTTACCCTACCTTTGGAGCTCCTTTTTAGCACTTTTTTCATGAAGGCTCGGATTGACGACCAAGTTAGAACAAACAAGTTTATAGTTTGGAAATCATTGCAAATTGTGTTCTATCTATATAGTGTCATTCCCCATGCTCACAATTTGGGGTGTATTTTTGTTAGATGGAGGGTTGTAACTATTACCTCCTAATGGTGGTAGATTTGTCGCAAACATGGGCATAGCCTAGTGGCAAGGGTTGATGCCTCCCTTTGCCCACCCAAGTTCGAGTCCCCATGCTCACAATTTGGGTGTTGCATTTCCTGTTCTAGTCCAGTAGCTCAGTGGGTCGGGCATCTCACTATTATAGAAAATCTATAATAGTGAGTTGTCCCATCCATCGAGATATTGCACTGGGACAAATTTTTTGAATTTTTTTGAAATCTTGATTTTTTGTCTTCTCAAAATTCAAATGAGCTCTAAAGGTAGGGTAAACAGCTCCATTCCTAAGCAAGTGTTTTTTTCACCTTGTCTTAATCAGCCAAAACAAACTCCTAGACTTGTTTTCTATCTATATAGTGTCATTCTGAAGTCTCACTATTTTTTGAATTAATCTTCATCTAATTTATTTTCTTTTGAATAATAATGGTTTATTTGCAAATAAAAAAAACTCAAGTTTAAAAATGAAAATGAAAAACTAAACTCAAGTTTAAAAATGAAAATGAATAATAATGGTTTATTTGCAAATCAAAAAAATCTTCATGTTTTTATGATAAGTGTTCGAGGGCATAGTTTTTTTTCAGACACGCATAAGATAAGGGCCAACCAAATAACGGGCCTGTTATTTCATTTCACGGCCCACCTCCCGTTCACTTTCCCATGCCACGGCCCACCGTTTTTTTCCCGACTGCCCCCCGTTCCCCTTCTTATCCACTCAGATGTGTCGTACCCTAGCTATTTCGCACCATTTCAGATCTGCGCCGCTCCCCACACTCACTCGCCGCCGGCGACCAAATCCACGTGAAACCGCCGCCGCTACCTACAGATCCAGCGCCACCGCACGAAGATGATGAGGCGTGGGGGTTCCGGGGGTTCCAGCTCCCGCGGTGGCCATTCCGGCGCTGGAAATCGCTCCGACGAGGGCCGGAAGGCGCAGAAGCGGCCGGCTGACCCCGAACGCGCGAGGCGGGTTCATTCCGACGTCGGTCGGAAGCGCGGCGCGTACAAGTGGCTCCACATGGGCCTAACGCCGCCGGCAGCGTACGCCCGTCGTGAGGTGGAGGAGTATGACCGCAGCGTGGCGGCGCGCGGCCGCCGCTACGAGCACGGGAGCTCCTCCGGCGCGGGAGCTCCCGCATGGCGGCACGGGCGCCACAGCTGCCACCGCCGAAGAGGGAGGAGGAGCAGGAGCAGCAGGACCGCCCACCGCGCCGCGGCCTGCTGCCCGGGGACTTCGCCGCCGACGAGGACCTGGACTGGATCACCGAGGAGGTGATCCAGCAGCAAGCAGCAGCAGGACGTCGAGGTGCGCCGTCAGGAACGGGAGGAGCTCAACGAACTCCGCCTCCAGAGCGCTATCGACGCTTCCCTCCACCCCCCCCCGTCATCGAGGTCAGCTCGGACTCCGACTCCGAGTTCGACTGGTCCGACTGAGCGGCGCCGCCGCCTCGTCGCCGCCGCACCCCCGGGGCTCCGGACGCCCAATTTTGGATCTGCGTTTAGGGGTAGAGCAGCGTCGACGCCCAATTAGCTAGGCTAACTATGTAATCGGGCTTGTGCCCGCGTGTGTGGCTTTTGATCCGATGATCGCCACGAACTAAGCTATGTAATATTTGCAATTTCAGTATATGTTAAGTTAAATTTCAGTTGAATTCAGTGCAATTTCAGTTCTGCTTACTGCTTCAGTTCAGAAATTGCGCAAATGAATCTTCAGTTCAGTTCAGACAAGCTCGTCGGCGTTGCGGCGCTTCGTCGCCGGAGAAGAAGAAGACAGGCAAGGGAGGATGCGCGCGCAGGGGAGGAGGATATAACGGTCGTCGTTGCTGTGTGGGTCCCATCTTATGCAAGCTGACGTGGATAAGTTGTGGGTCCCACCCGCCGGCTCCCCATAATCCTAATCCTAACTAACAGACTGCGCTTAAGGGCCAAGTCGCAGCAGAGCAATTTGTGCAAACAGCGATGTCGCAGCAGATCTATTCCTGCCAACGACGTCGCTGCCCATCAATTGACGATGAAAAACGTTGCATATGAGCTATTTGCCCGTCTCTCGTGTGTGCTTTACAAGACTAGCTAGCGCAAATCGAAGTTGTCATATTAGCTGATCGAGTGTGTCATGCACACAGTGCTATGTACAACAGTAGTTTAAATTTCTTTAAATCCAAAAATGAGTAGTGCAAATAAGAATTTTATAGATAGAGAACTTCAGAGTTTATAACCCAGACGGTATTCTGTGTTCATGTTATGCACATATTTGAGCCTTCTAACTTGTTTGCACTTTGCATAGATAGACTGATACTCGATCTCGCCGCCAGTGCTACTGCTTCATACGTAAGTACTAGACCCTTGAGGCAAATCTGAAGGGAAAAGGCGCTTCTCCGGTCGCTGCAGAATTTGAGAGATCCAGGTTTAGAAATGGCAGTCGAAATCTAGAAAAAATTGTACGAAGTTTCCAGGCTAGACATAACCCATGTCAAGAAATATGTTGTCGCACTCTGCCAAGCTCTGGCAGGCAATTTTGAAAAATGTGGCATTTTCGCAAACTTCAGCCACACAATGACCTCCCGCTCGCATAACCTGATCTGACTTCATTTAAACAGCAAACATCTTAGCGTTGCGTTTAGGCAGAAGGGAAAAACATCATGGACCTTGGCGTTTGGGTACTGGGAAGCGCCATGGCTGTTGCACCTTCCTGTAGCTAGGGTCAATAACCGCGTCGTCGTCGAAACACCGAGAACATTTGCATAATAGGTCAGATCCAAAAAAAAAATCAAGTTAATACTAAGTACACCCGGCCTCTACAACAACACAACGTGAAGAACTAGTCGAAAACCCTACACGTAGACAAATTATTTAAAGACAAAAAGATAAAACAAATAGTCGTGCTGGGTCAAGGCCAATCAAAGAGCAACAATGCAGCAAACAGTGACATCAACCACCACCTTTGACAACACCCATATTTTGAGAAAGGTTCTCCAAGCAAGAACTCACAATTGCCGCCATCGCCAGATCCTACCAGCAGGGCAAGATAATGGGTTTTCAACCTGGTGAGAAATCTGAGCAATCTTCAGACAATGCCTTCAAGAAGGGAACATATAAGACTGTCATTGTCAGGCACATTCAATGAAGGTTAAAACTAAAGTTTTCACGGAGAAACTCGAGATCCGGAACTAGAATAGCACCACCAAATCGTAGCTGCCCAAATGTAGCTGCCCAACAAGTCGATACTACAATGCCCCGATCGCGAAGATGGGAAAACATTCTCCATAAATCTAAAATCTTAAACTCTAACTTCATCCATGGCGTGTGCAACCAGAGACAAGGATTCACCGACACAATCCGCACAACACAGATTGATAGATATATGTTGAGAGCTCAGATCTGCCACTGCAAACGCCTTTACGTCGAGTTCTCAAATGACAAGTAGAGGAGAAGCTAGCACGCTGCCTGCCAATTAGGCCGGCACCTGCAGCGCAACTTCCTGATTGCCTTCAAATCAGATTTCTTTGTCGAGCTGATGATGCAAGCAACACGTAGAACACCTGACCTGACGCATCTCCTAACAACAACATTGCATTACAGCATTTTTCGAGCTTCTTCCTTGAATGCTTTCACTCTTAATTGCCAAACCGGAGGCAGCTGCACGGACGTGGCCAATTCCAAATTGATGATCTGACAACAGTCAGATGTCTCGTAGTTCCAAATGAAGTGGCTAATTTCCAGCACAGGAAATTGACAATTATATTGATGAGTGATGACTGTTAGTGGGGTATGTCAATACAAAGAATAGATATTGCTAGTACAATGAATTCATTATGATTATATAAGAAGATGGTCGTTTTTTAAGACCAAGTTCTACTGGAGGCATTTCTGGCAGTTGTCCTCCCCAGCTTTCTAGAGAAGCCGGCCGGCCTGTCTAAAGTCTAAACTAGTTCGGAAATCAAATCAAACTAGAAGGTTGAGGGCGAGAGCAGCTTTCACAAAAAAACCATCCTACAAGCCAAAAATAACTGCTCACCTCTGCTGAAGTTTTACTTTCCTCTACCTCTACTTCTCCCGTGTACACCACCACAACCACTAGCACAGCTATATAAACGCTTGAGGTTCCACGTAGCATGTATCAATTTTTCTAGTGTCATTTGCTTCCACTTTTGTTCGTACATCAGCACTAGCTAACATCCTTATAGTTGTGTCTCTTCTGTAAGGTTCAAGTTTGCTCATATAGCTAGCACGCCGTGGCGATGACCACGGATGTTTTAGACATTGCCCTGGTTCTTCAACACGATATAAAACACGCATGAAACACATGGACTTTTTTGGAATGAGCGGCCCTGGGAAGCATGTGAAGCGTGAAGATATCCAATCAAGTGATCATGATGCATGTACTTTTGCATAATGTGGCACACCTTAGTGCCATGCACTAGTAGAAAACACCCCTATGGTCCCGGTTCGGTTGGGCCATCAGTCCCGGTTCCCGAACCGGGACTGGACAATCGGGACTAATGCTGGTCCCGGTTCGGCCACGAACCGGGACCAATGGGCCTCCACGTGGCCTGTTCTGCAGCGAGTGGGGAGAGGACTCATTGGTCCGGTTCGTAATACGAACCGGGACTGATGTTTTGATTTATTTTTCCATTTAATTATTTGGGCACTTTTTATTTTGTGTTTTGCACTCAATTTGAACACTTCTCTTTGTCCCGTCGCCCGGCGCCTCCATCCACCCCCTCTCCCTCTCGCCGGTGTCTCTGTCGTCTCCCTCTTCTTCGCATCGCCGACGTGCTCTCCATCTCTCACTCGCCGGCTCATCGAGGCCAAGTTTCGATATTTCTGTGCAGGTACTACTCGCTGGCTCATCTCTCACTCGCCGGCTCTCCATCTCGCACTCAATTCGATGGTACTACATACGGCAATGAAGGAACTACTATTACACATCATCGTCATGAATATATTACACACATCTCATTCGTCGTGCTTGGTCGAACATATTACAAAGAAGGGGTCGACATACAGCAATGAAGGAACCACTACCCTTGCATTTCAACCTTCCGATAGTATTCTCCCTTCGGATCTAGGACCTCTGCATTTAAGAATCCCGCAATTTCCTCTTGAATTGCTCGTACGCGATCTTGTGGTAGAAGACCGTCCCGCAACCGTTCGATCTAATTTAAAGAAGGGGTCAATATATATGAATGAAACTAAACACAATTGATGGCAATAAACTAAAATTGTGAATATTGTTTACGTACTTCAAGTTGTTCTAAGTACCGGCTGCCCGTCTCTTGGGTCGGCTGGCGAATGAACTCGCAAACGTAGTATCCACATAAATTATTCCCATGTTCCTGGCTCAAGCACTTTACGAGAACAGAGTTCAATCAAAATAATAATCAAGCATGATAATGGTATTGAAACTAGAATCAAAGAGATACGCGGATCTAGCTAGTAGTACTTACATTTACTGGTTCAAATTTTAGCTCCGGCGCCCAAATACCCCTAGCCTTGGCGGTGAACCGTTTCCAAGCACTGTCCGGCAAAGAAAATGAATAAAGCAGTTATATATTAATTAGTTGCTATCAGGGAATGAACGGAAAGTTGCCGATATAGTGCCATAATGATTGAAATTACCCTTGGAGGCATTTCTGCATGTCCGCCCACTCCTCAAGGGGTTTACATTTCGAGTCCATGACTTGTACTACTCCTTTGTCAGGTTTAATGATTAGCAATATAAAGTGAAAGCTGCGCACGCATAAGTCATCAATTATACACTTAACATCGAGTAAGCGAAATAGAATGTGTACAAGACAGTAACACTCACCCGTAGTTGTAAGGAAATAGTATTTCCCTTTTGGTTTCGGAAAACCTTAACGCCTTTACCAAGTTATTCTCTGTGTCGATGTAATGACCTTGGAGAGTTTTTTGATGAACGAAATATGGGTCAATGAACCCAATGTCATAGATTTGTCCACTTTTGCATTGGAGAATCTTTATTCTGCATAATTAATATAGTGATGTGTAAGATTATACATGCAATGAACGAGCTGAGCTAGCTAGAGACTTGATTACAGAAATAATACTTACAGACAATAGGCACTGAGGATAGCTTTGTCGATGGCGTCTTGTTGGTATAACTGAAATAATTCACAAAATTCAATCATTACCACGCCATCTCCATGTCCGTAATGCTCGTTTTTATATCCCACGTAGATCCAGTTTGCCCCTTCCTTTGAGACTCGCATGTACCAGTTATGCAATCTTCGCATTTTTGTTGGTAGACCGTTGACTAACTCAGGTTTGACGAGAGGATACCCGTGCCGGTATTTGTATGCTACTTCCTGGAACTCTTGTAACTGCTCTAAGTACTGAGGAATAGACATGCCCTGAGCAGAGGCTGCTTCTCCGTACATTGCAACAAACTCAGGATCGACGTCGACTGCACCTCTGCTCGACCCCACCTCGGTATTGGAAAACACTTTGAGCGGGGGGCACGACTGGTTTTTCTGTTCTCCGAGCTGGGGAACTGATTTCCCGCTTGCACTACTACTCTTCGACCGCTGCTTATTTGCCTCAGCCGACTTGCGAATAGAGCGGTCATAGTCTGGTGTCAGCCTTGGCGGGGGTTGTTCAAGGGTCTTCAGCATTTTGAAGACGGCGGCTTTTTCTTCTGGGGTTGCGGGGAACTCTGGCGCTTTCGGCTTCTTCACTAGTAGGGAAACCCTATATAGGTAGGTTGGCACTCTGTGGCGCACCCTTAATTGGTGCGCCACAGAAATTAGACATTCTGTGGCGCACCAAGCCTGGTGCGCCACAGAAAGTCACATTTCTATGGCGCACATGGCCAGGTGCGCCACAGAAAGTTATCTGGGGGGCGGGTTAAAATTTGAAAAAAACAATTCTGTGGCGCACCTGGCAGGTGCGCCACAGAATGTCACCATTCTGTGGCGTCTTGGTGCGCCACAGTTTTTTTTATCCAAATCCACGCCCCCCCCCCCCCCCCCCCCCCCCGTGGATCGCCTTTCTAGTCTTGCAGGAATTAAAGGAAAATGATAAAAATTTCAATAAATAAAATCCTTTGACATGTAGTTAGGTTTGAGTGTCTAGTATGTATAGAAATTTTGAAATATGAATTTTGACCTTTTCTGCAACAAACAGGAAAAAAAACTTGTAACGGCCATAACTTTTGCATACGATGTCGAAATAACACAAATAATATGTCAAAAAAATCGTGAGAAAAATCCGAGTTCGAATCCACCCGGGTTTACCGGTCAGCAATTCACAGATTCCTCAAATTCCAAAAGAAAAGAAAGTTATTTCAAACAGACGATTTTTCGCAGCAAAATCAAAAAGAAAGAAAAAATTAAAAAAATTAAAAAAATTAAAAAATTCAAAAAGTCCAAAAAAGACACAGAAATGTATAACAAAGAAGATTGTTGAATTTTTTGGATTTTTTTGAAGTGTTTTGACTTTTTTGAATTTTTTGTATTTTTGAAATTTTTGGAGTTTTTTGAATTTTTTTTGGAGTTTTTGAATTTTTTTGGATCTTTCGAAACTTTTGAATCTCCTTTTGAAACTTTAGAAGTTTTTGAAAAAATCTGAAATTTAAAAACACACATTTATAACACATACCACACATATACACATACAATACTTAAGAGGGTTCAAATGATATATATATCAATAAGAACTTGAATAGCACAAGGGTAGGTGAACTGGGTGGAACTTAGAAGTTAAGCGTGCTAGGGTTGGAGCAATTTGAGGATGGGTGACCTAGCGGGAAGGTATCAGTTCAAAAAATTCAAAAAATATGAAAATAATTTCAATAATTAGGATATTTCATATTCTGATTTTTCTGAATTTTTTTGAAACTTTTTATATTTTTTTGCATTTTTTGAATTTTTTGAGAATTCTGTGGCGCACCAGGCCAGGTGCGCCACAGAAATGTGAGAATTCTGTGGCGCACCAAGCCTGGTGCGCCACAGAAATAATTTTTGTGGCGAGAATTCTGTGGCGCACCCAGCATTTCTGGGGGTGCGCCACAGAATACCAAATTGGTGCGCCACTAGTAGCATTTTCTGTACTAGTGCTTCCGGTTAGCCCACCACTCTTTATATTGGGCATTTGCGATCGCGGCATTTTCCTCCTCCGTATAGTCATAAGGTCTCATGGGAAGATTCTTATGAGGTACTTTTGGGAGGGGCGACCTTTTACGTTTCGGTGATCGGTTACCCGTCATAGTACCAGCGGTGGTACGCTGAGCCTCAGTGGGCGGAGACGACTGACGCGGCGGCGGAGACGGCGCCTGAGGCGGCAGCGGCGAAGAGGACTGTTGCGCTGGAGACTGGTGAGGCGGCGGCGATGATGGATTGCTACTGTGAGCAGTCGATGGCCTTGGCTGCCAGTTTGGAAGCACGATGAATTCCTTTGGCCATAGAATGGTCCCTTTTTTGGCTTCTCCAAGTTCAACCACCTCCCCATCTTCACCTGCAGGGTGTTCCAGCTTCAGCTCCTCAAATTCTTTCATCACTTCATCCACCCCGACAACAGCGTAGCCATGTGGAACCGGAGAGAAATGGAAAGTTGGTTTAGGTCCAATTGGTACGGCATAGCCGACCGCCACCTTCATGGTTAAGTTAAAAACTTTCACATGTAGCTCACAAGGTGTGCTCTCCGTGATATCATCCACTGGGTAGCGACAAAGAGGAGCCATCGTCAGTGCATCATCATTACCATCCTGGAGCTCCGTGGAAGCCACGCTGCTTTTCCGATTCGATGGGCCGCCGGTACCATCGCATGCAGCTTCTACCATGTGCCGCTGAGATTGGCCGCTAGTACCTTGCTGGCTAAGTGCGTCAATTTGATCCTGCTGATGCTTTATTGTTTCTTCTATATTACACAGCCGGTCTGCAGCAGCGCGTGCTTCCATTGCCTCACTTTCCTTTCTCCTCTGATGGCTTCTATCAGGAAATTTCTTCATGTCCTCGGGAATCGCAATTTTCCACGGCTTGGAGCCTGGTGTGCCTCGTGTTCGTCCGTCGTGTTCCTTATTCTCAAGGGCGCGTGTGAGCTCGTCATCCTCTCTATCGGGACAGAACCGTCCCTCTTCAACATCCTTTACTGCATTTCTAATGCCTTCGATGGGCAGTAGGGGCTTATCTTTGTGTGTTCTGTTATATATGCACTTCCCTTCTGCGTCCAACGTGCCCCCATGCCCGTAAAACTAATTTCTTGCCCGTTCGATGGAGCATCTTCATTATTTAACGGGATGCTTGGATCAGTTTTCACTGTGAAGAGCGGAATTTCATCAAACTTATTATAATCTGCTGACATGTCTGTCTTGTCCTCGACTCCCACGATGTTTCTTTTCCCTGAAAGAACTATGTGACGCTTTGGCTCATCGTCTGATGTATTCGTTTGCTTATTTTTTTTCTTTTTTTCGGTCTGGAGGACATGTCCTTCACATAGAAAACCTGAGCCACATCATTGGCTAGGACGAATGGTTCGTTCCTGTAACCAAGATTCTTGAGATCCACTGTTGTCATTCCGTACAGCTGGTCTACCTTTATCCCTTCTCCATTCATGTTGACCCAACTGCACCGAAACAAAGGGACCTTAAAAGTAGGTCCATAGTCAAGTTCCCATATCTCCTCTATGTAACCATAGTATGTGTCCTTTTGCCCATTCTCGTCTGTTGCATCAAAGCGGACACCACTGTTTTGGTTGGTGCTCTTTTTATCTTGGGCGATCGTGTAAAATGTATTCCCATTTATCTCGTACCCTTGGAAATTCAATACAGTCGAAGATGGTGACGCGGCCAACAAGTAGAGCTGATCTCCGACAGTGGTGTCATTCATGAGCTGTAATCGCAACCAACTGCCGAAAGTCTCCATGTGTTTTTCTTTAATCCAGGAGTCAGCCTTCCCCGGGTTCTTGGAGCGTACATAATTCTTGTGTTCCTCGATATACGGAGCCACGAAGGTGGAACTTTGTAGAACTGTGTAGTGTGCTTGAGTAAAGAATGCCCGTCCCTACATATCAGTGCTTTCTTTCCTAGCGTGCCTTTTCCACTCAGTCTCCCCTCATGCCGCGATTCAGGAACACCAATCGGCTTAAGGTCAGGAATAAAGTCAACACAGAACTCAATGACCTCCTCTGTTCCATAGCCCTTTGAGATGCTTCCTTCTGGCCTAGCACGGTTATGAACATATTTCTTCAAGACTCCCATGAACCTCTCGAAGGGGAACATATTGTGTAGAAATACAGGACCGAGAATGGCAATCTCGTCGACTAGGTGAACCAGGAGATGCGTCATAATATTGAAGAAGGATGGGGGGAACACCAACTCGAAGCTGACAAGACATTGGACCACATCCCTCTGTAAACTTGTAGACTTTCTTGATCGATTACCTTCTGAGATATTGCATTGAGGAATGCACATAGCTTCACAATGGGTACTCGAACATTTTCCGGTAGAAGCCCCCTCAATGCAACCGGAAGCAACTGCGTCATAATCACGTGGCAATCATGAGACTTCAGGTTCTGGAATTTTTTCTCTGCCATATTTATTATTCCCTTTATATTTGACGAGAAGCCAGCCGGGACCTTGATACTGCTCAGGCATTCAAAAAAGATTTCCTTCTCTGCTTTGGTAAGAGCGTAGCTGCTTAAGTATTGACGCCCTTTATCCGTCTGCTTGTTGTATGGGTCTTTCATACGTTGCTGGTCCTCCCGTGCTTCTGGTGTATCTTTTGTCTTCCCATACACGCCCAGGAAGCCTAGCAGGTTCACGCAAAGATTCTTCGTCACGTGCATCACGTCGATTGAAGACCGGACCTCTAGGACTTTCCAATAGGGTAGCTCCCAAAATATAGATTTCTTCTTCCACATGGGCGTGTGGTAGCGACGTCATTCGGAACAGATAGACTGCCAGGACCCTTTCCAAAGATTACTTCTAAATCCTTGACCATCAATATAACATCACCATCAGGGAGGTTAGGCTTCTTCCGGCGATCTGCCTCACCGTTGAAATGCTTGCCTTTCTTTCTTACGGTATGATTGTTCGGAAGAAATCGACGACACCCCAGGTACACATTCTTTTTCCCAAATGTACTTTAGTCTTATCTAAACAGTGCGTGCATGCATTGTATCCCTTGTTTGACTGTCCTGAAATGTTACTAAGAGCAGGCCAATCATTGATGGTTACGAACAGCAACGCTCGTAGGTCAAATTCCTGTTGTTTGTGCTCATCCCACACACGTACACCTGGTTCGGACCACAACTGCAAAAGTTCATCAACTAATGGCCTTAGGTACACATCAATGTCGTTGCCGGGTTGCTTCGGGCCTTGGATGAGCACTGGCATCATAATGAACTTCCGCTTCATGCACAACCAAGGAGGAAGGTTGTAGATACATAGAGTCACGGGCCAAGTGCTATGACTGGAGCTCTGCTCCCCAAAAGGATTCATGCCATCTGTACTTAGACCAAATCTTAAGTTCCTTGCGTCCTGAAAATGTCGAGAACTCTCTCGATTTTTCTCCACTGGACCCATCGGCGGGGTGTCTCAACTTCCCGTCTTTCTTACGCTCTTCTTTGTGCCATCGCAACAACCTGGCATGCTCTTTGTTTCTGAACAGACGTTTCAACCGTGGTATTATAGGAGCATACCACATCACCTTAGCAGGAACCCTCTTCCTGGGGGGCTCGTCATCGCCCTCAACATCACCAGGGTCATCTTGTCTGATCTTGTACCGCAGTGCATTGCATACCGGGCATTTATCCATATTCTCGTACTCCTCACCGCGGTACAGGATGCAGTCATTAATGCATGCATGTATCTTCTGCACATCTAATCCTAGAGGGCAGATAGCCTTCTTTGCTTCGTATGTAGTCTCGGGCAATTCGTTATCCTTTGGAAGCTTCGGCTTCATTATTTTCAGTAACTTCTCAAATCCCTTGTCAGATAAACCAGTCTCTGCCTTCCATTTCAGCAGTTCCAGTGTGGTACCGAGCTTTGTGCTGCCATCTTCGCAATTTGGGTACAGCAACTTTTTGTGATCCTCTAGCATGGCCTCCAACTTTAGCTTCTCCTTTTCTGTATCGCATTCTCGCTTTGCATCAGAAATGACCCACCAAGACCATCAGCGGGCTCATCTGATGCCCGATGTTCACCTCCTTCTTCTTCATTGTCTTCCATTACAGTATCACCGCATTCTCAGGGAACATAGGATAGTTGTCATCATCCTCCTCTTCTTCATTGTCTTCCATCCTAACCCCTCTTTCTCCGTGCTTGGTCCAACAATTATAGCTGGGCATGAAACCTCTCCGAAGCACGTGGCCTTGAATGGTTTTCGAGTTAGAGTACTCCCTGACGTTCCGACAGTCAACACATGGACAAGGCATAAAATTATCCACTTTGTTTGCCTCAGCCACATCGATAAATTTATGCAGGCCTGCAATAAATCGGAACTGCGTCGTTCGCCGTACATCCATCGCATCCGTGCATCCATCTGCATCATATAATTAAGTTTATCAAATACCATTACAATAACATCTTGAATAGTGAAATGACCACCGTACATCGACAATGCAATATTTTGTATCAATTACAGATGAAAAGGATAAAGTTGCTAACCTCGGTCGAGGAGGAAAGAGAGAGGAGAAAGCTTAAGTGTGGCTCGGGCACCTCATATCATTTTGTGTGAACTTAAGTGTGGCTCGGGCATTTCATCGAACACCTCTAGTGCATTGCAAAGGAAAACAAACTAGCACCCACCTCTCACACCTCCTAGCAGGAAAAAAAAAGAGGAGAAAGCTGGCTGGGAGGGTATATATAGGCAGGGGAGTGGTATTAGTCCCGGTTCGTGGTATGAACCGGGACTAATGCTCTGCGGCAAGCCACGTGTCCGGCGCGGGAGCTTTAGTCCGGTTCATGCCACGAACCGGGACTAATGCCCCATCCGAACCGGGACCAATGCCTCACGGGGCCTTGGCAGATCGAACCGGGACCAATGCCTGGCATTGGTCCCGGTTTTTCCCAGAACCGGAACTAATGGCTTTGGAGGCTCCGGACGAAAGACCGTTTTTCTACTAGTGATGTGTCCTATTTGGATGCTGATCAATCCTTTCGTACCGACTAGTTCGTGCGGACGTTGAAGGCCACTCCGCGCTCTTGTACTGCTCACCTCGATCCGGTTCTGCACTAGTAAGAACACGGTTCAACTTCTCGAAAGTTCGAACCTCTCGCCAACTGGATCATGTAAACTCTCGGCTTGTTGACAACTTACTCAGGCCCATAAAGCCAGACTAGACATAACCTATGTAAAGAAAAAATGTCGTCAAAATCTGTCAAGCTTTTGCTCTTGAGTGACATTTTGATAAATCTGGCTCCTTCTTTATTGCAAACTTCAGGCATGAAATGACATCTCGCATAAAGTTTAAGCGGGTCTGGTTCTTTTCTTTGACACGAAACATTAGAGCGTTTGGGAAAAAGGGCCAAACGTCATGGTCTCATGGACCTTGGCCTGTTTGGCTATAGGAAATGCCATGGCATTTGCACCTTCCGGCTGAACATACCAGGTGGTCCAATCATGTAATTCCTTATATAAAAATATTTAATTTAAATTTCCCTCTATAATACTCCAGGGAGTATATAGGATATGTGGAAATTACAGGGTGGTCCATAGACCACTCTGGCCACAGTTTGGATCTGCCACTGCTTCCGAGAGTTTTGGCCAGTGACAAGGTGTTTGCAATTCTGTCTAAACACGAGATGTTTGACATTTGCAAAAATGGTGAGATAAAAAAAACGTCTCGAGAGGTCATTTTGTGCTGAAATTTGAGTTCAATATTTAGTTTATCGATTTGGCCTATGTTGCATGCTTTGGGTCCTCGTTGTGATGATTCGTACGAATCCTAACATTTGGCAGCCTAAATTATTGAAGTCTTCACCTATAATAACGGCTCCTATGTACTTCACCAACAAGACCTCATCATTTCCGGGATCACTGTTATGAGTACGAGATGAACAATAACGAAGAACGATAAGAAAACACTGCAGGGGACACGAGATTTAACGTGGAAAAACCCCTCCCAACAATGGAGGAGAAAAAACCACGGGCGCCAGCCAGCAACACTTCACTATATCGGGGTGTGATTACAAACGCCGTGGGTTTACAAGATCTGGCTTACCCAAAACGGCGGCTTACAAGATGTATATATGGAGACATCAAACCCTAGATGCAAGAAACCCTGGATCGGCTGCAGTCCGACCTGGAAGCATCCCCGCGTCGGCGGTACTACCGCTGGGTTGGGCGGTAGTACCGCTGGTGCGGGCTGGTTCTGCTCTCCCACCTCAGCGGTACTTGCGGCGGTACCGCCAGCGGTACCACATGGTACCGGACAAGGGCGTCAGAAGGTCATTCTGGCGGTAGCGGCGACGGCAGCTGGGCGGTAGCGCTCGAGCGGTAGTACCGCTTATCCCAGCGGTACTACCGCTGGAATTTGGATCACCAGAAAAATAACACTCCACCTTGAGACAAATTCCATCTTGTAGCATGAACTTCAACAATCACCTGAATCAACAAAGAAAACACTTGCTGGCGCCAACTAGCCTCTTGGGCTAAACAGTTATACCAACCAAGCTCGAGCAAAGCTCAAACTTGGACACAGGAACAGGCTTTGTCATCATATCAGCAGGATTATCATGAGTACTAATCTTGCATACCTTCAGTTTACCTTCTCCAATCACATGGCGAACATAGTGATACTTAATATCAATGTGCTTTGTCCTCTCATGGAACATCTGATCTTTAGTAAGATAAATAGCACTTTGACTGTCACTAAATAACTGAACGCAAGAATCATCTCCACAAAGCTCAGCAAACAACCTTTCAACCAAACAGCTTCTTTACATGCTTCACTAATAGCCATGTACTCAGCCTCAGTAGTAGATTGTGCGGGAACATCCTGCAAACTAGCCTTCCAGCTAACAGCACAACCACCAACAGTAAAACATAACCTGTGAGGGACCTCCTCTTATCCAAGTCGGCAGCATAATCTGAATCCACATAGCCTACGAGTCCCTCACCAATCCTGCCAAACTTCAAGCAAGCTTTAGATGTGCCGCGCAGGTACCTGAAAATCCACTGAACAGCTTTCCAATGTTCTTTACCAGGATTAGCCATGTAACGACTGACCAAACTCATAGCATATGACAGATCAGGACGAGAACAAACCATGGCATACATCAAGGAACCAACAGCACTAGAATAAGGAACTCGAGACATGTACTCAATATCATCATCAGAAGTAGGACATTGCAAAGCTGACAACTTGAAGTGAGAGGCAATAGGTGTACTAACAAACTTTGCATCATGCATATTAAAACGATGAAGAACTTTCTCAATGTATTTTTCTTGACTAAGAAATAGCAAACTAGACTTTCTGTCCCTCTTAATTTCCATGCCTAGTATTTTCTTAGCAGGACCAAGATCCTTCATCTCAAACTCACTACTTAATTGTGCCTTTAAAGTAGTGATCTCTTTCATGCTCTTGGCAGCAATCAACATATCATCAACATATAGCAGCAAATAAATAGGCGATCCATCAACAAACTTCATGTACACACAGCTATCATACTGAGATCTCATAAAACCATGTGCAAGCATAAATGAATCAAACCTTTTATACCACTGTCGTGGTGACTGTTTCAGACCATAAAGGGACCTCTTCAACTTGCAAACAAGATCCTCCTTACCAGGCACAACAAAACCTTCAGGTTGGTCCATGTATATCTCCTCCTCCAACTCGCCATGCAAAAACGCAGTCTTAACATCTAACTGCTCAAGCTCAAGATCATGCATAGCAACAATACCAAAGAAAGCACGAATAGAACTATGCTTCACAACTGGGGAGAATACATCAGTATAATCAACACCTGGAATTTGACTGAAACCTTTTGCTACTAACCTTGCCTTAAACCTTGGAGGCTCAACAGAAGACAAACCTTCCTTTCTCTTAAATATCCACTTGCAGCGGACAGCCTTCTTTTGTTTAGGCAAGTGCACAACATCCCATGTGCCATTCTTTTCAAGCGATTGCATCTCTTCTTGCATCGCACCTAGCCACTTCTCTTTATCAACCGAAGCAATGGCTTCAGTGTACGTAGCTGGTTCAGCATCTTGCTCCACCTGTTCAGCACAACTCAAAGCATAATGAACAATATCACACTCTTCAATTAAACGATTAGGAGGCACAGTATTTCTCCTAGTACGGCCAGTGGCAATAGACCGTGCTTGTTGCTGAACAATAGGCGGTGAAGGTGGAACATCAACATCATCATTATTTTCAGGAACCACAATTTCGTTCTCCTTAGCGTGCTCCACCTGCACGCCAATTCTCTGTTGCTCATCATCAGAAACATTAGGAGAATCAATAGCATCAGAAATATCAGTGGAAGGACTATCATAATACATAACAGCCTCATTAAAAACGACATTCCTGCTTAACAAAACTTTCTTAGTTTCAGGGTTCCACAATTTATATGCCTTAACTCCTGAACCATAACCAAGGAAGATGCACTTAACAGCCCTTGGCTCCAACTTCCCATTATCAACGTGAGCATAAGCAGTGCAACCAAAAACTCTCAACTCAGAATAATCAGCTGGTGTACCAGACCATACCTCAATGGGAGTTTTCTTATCAAGTGGAATAGAAGGTGACCTGTTGATGAGATAACATGCGGTGGAGGCTGCTTCAGCCCAAAAACGCCTATGCATCTTTGCATTAGACAACATGCAGCGAGCCCTCGAAATAATGGTCCTGTTCATGCGTTCAGCCACGCCATTCTGCTGAGGGGTGTACGGTATGGTATGATGTCTTACCATGCCATCGTTGCTGCAAAACTCATCAAATTCATTGGAACAAAATTCCATACCATTGTCAGTACGGAGTATTTTAACCTTCCTTTCAGTTTGTGTTTCTACCATAACTTTCCACTTCTTAAAAGCAGCAAAAACATCAGATTTATGTTTCAGAAAATATGGCCACACTTTCCTTGAGTAATCATCAATAATAGTAAGCATGTAATTTGCACCACCATTAGAAGTTCTACGGGACGGACCCCAAACATCAGCATGCACATAATCTAAAATGCCTTTGGTGGTATGAACGGAAGCATTGAATTTAACTCTTTTATGCTTACCAAAAATGCAGTGCTCACAGAACTCAAACTTACTCAAGTTGCAACCATCAATCAGCTCTCTCTTCGCCAATTCTGCCATGCCAAGCTCACTCATATGTCCAAGACGCTTATGCCAAAGGTTAGTCTTACATTCATCAGAACTAACAGCAGCAGCAATACCAGGCAAAGTGCTACCTCTAAGGACATATAATTTCGCAGAATTCATATCACCAATCATAACAATGAGAGAACCCGATGATACCTTCAGAAGTTTGTTCCCACCTTTGTACTTGTACCCGTCACAATCAAGGGTACTGAGAGAGATCAAATTCCTCGCCATGGAGGGTATGTGCTTCACTCCTGTCAACGTGCGTGTCATCCCATCATGGGTCTTGATCTGAACAGATCCAATGCCAGCAATGTTGCACTGGTTGTCATTGCCCACACGCACAAAATCTCCAGTCTGCACAGACTCATAAGAACTGAACCAATCCTTGTTACAGCAAATATGAAACGAACATGCAGTATCAAGAATCCATTCATCATCACGTGAAACACATGCAGCAAAAACAGCTAAGCAATCTCCATCAGAACTATCACTACCAGCAACAACAGAAGCCTCACCCTTACCAGAGGCTACGGCAACCTTACCATTACCATCATTATTTTTCTGTTGGTAAGTTCCGTTTCTTTTCTCCTTGTTCTGCAGCTTCCAACAATCATCAATGGTGTGGTTGGATTTCTTACAATACCTGCAGAACTTGTCACGTCCCTTGGACTTTGAGCGACCTCTGTCGGTCCTACTCTTATCTCTGTTGTTGTTGTAGTGGTAGTTGTCTCGCTGCTCAGGCCTCCCACGGACCTGTAATGCCTCCGCCTTGGAGGACGAACTTTCAGCCTGCACCATAGATTTCATCTTCTCCCTTTGCTGGAGAGCCTCATAAACTTCAGCAAGAGTTAGTTTGTCACGGCTCAACAATATGGTGTCACGAAAATTACTGAAAGAATTAGGCAGCGAGCATAAAAGAAGAAGACCTAAATCCTCATCCTCATACTTAACTTCTATAGACTGCAAATCAGAAACAATCTCTTTCCAGGAGGATAGGTGATCCATTACCGAACCTCCCTCTTGCAGCTTGTGTGAGAACAACTTCATCTTCACGTGCAATCTGCCCGTGAGATCCTTGGACAAACAGATCTCCTCTAGTTTGTCCCATAACTCGGCGGTGGTTTTCTCCTGCAGCACTTCCTGCAGAATATTATTGGACAGATGGAGTTGAATCAACGATAAAGCCTTACGGTCTTTCCGCTTCTCCGGATCGGTCCAAGTCTCCTTTGCCTTCCCGCCGAAAGCATCGATCGCTTCATCCAGATCTGAAGATTGGGCGAGAATCGCCCTCATCTTCACTGCCACAGAGCAAATCTCGTGGTGTAGTCCAGCTGCGGTAGATCGAACTTCAATGACGACATCTCGCAAAACCCTAGATCAAACACGGGCTCTGATACCACTTGTTATGAGTACGAGATGAACAATAACGAAGAACGATAAGAAAACACTGCAGGGGACACGAGATTTAACGTGGAAAAACCCCTCCCAACAATGGAGGAGAAAAAACCACGGGCGCCAGCCAGCAACACTTCACTATATCGGGTGTGATTACAAACGCCGTGGGTTTACAAGATCTGGCTTACCCCAAAACGGCGGCTTACAAGATGTATATATGGAGACATCAAACCCTAGATGCAAGAAACCCTGGATCGGCTGCAGTCCGACCTGGAAGCATCCCCGCGTCGGCGGTACTACCGCTGGGTTGGGCGGTAGTACCGCTGGTGCGGGCTGGTTCTGCTCTCCCACCTCAGCGGTACTTGCGGCGGTACCGCCAGCGGTACCACATGGTACCGGACAAGGGCGTCAGAAGGTCATTCTGGCGGTAGCGGCGACGGCAGCTGGGCGGTAGCGCTCGAGCGGTAGTACCGCTTATCCCAGCGGTACTACCGCTGGAATTTGGATCACCAGAAAAATAACAATCACTCCATTGTTGCACTGTGACATGAAACTGCGTAGTTGTGCAAACCGCAACATGAATTGGATGGGTATTAAGCCAAAAACGCATGAGTCCTATGGTAGGGAAAAGACAAATGGCATGGTCTAGGAGATGCACGAGTGCATGTAGAGAGATGATAAGGTTTGCACGTTCTTTGAATGCAGGTTTGCACGTTTGCACGTTCATCTCCTAGACAAATGGCATGGTCTAGAAAACCTTGTCATTTTTTTGATTCCTTGAATGGCATGGTCTAGTACCTGCACGTACGAGTAATGTCAACGTATAGGAGGGTTTGGCCTTTGGTTGTGGGAGAGGTGTTTTTGTTCCCGGAAGTCAAAGTGGATTTCACTTCGGTTGTCACTTCTTTTATCACCATCCATTTGCTGCTCTTAGACTAGCCACAATGAGGGTATCATAGGTGGTATCATGCATGCCATGTTGGCAAAAATATGACGTGGCACTGCAATTAATGATGAGAGATATGATAGTGGTATCATAGGTAGATACCGTAACATAACGGATTCCAATGCAATATGAGTCTACAACCTAATAAATGCAGTATTATATGATACCACATATATGTTACTACCCATTGTGGAGGTAGTAACATAGACTAGTATCATGTGCATGATACTAGTATATGATACTCCCCATTGTGACTAGTCTTATGGTACTAAGAATTTATTACCATTGTATACGAAGGTGATCGATTTTAATGGTCTCTTGTTCGCTTGTGTGTGGCCACTACTTATCCCATGTATACCACCGCGGCTATATAAACGCTTGAAGTCCTACATAGCATCTATCTATTTTTCCAGTGACATGCTTCCACATTTGTTGGTGCATCCAATATGTAACCGTACCAGCGCTAGCTAGCATTCTTCCTTGCAGATGTTTTGGTTTTGTATAGTTCAAGTTTGAACATTTAGAAGCTAGCACACATAGCGGCAATGATCAAGCATGTTTCATGGGCTGATGTGGATCATCAACACGATAGAAAACATGATGAAACATATATCGGAATATCTATTTGTAAGGCGCCTGCTGGTTGTCTTAAGCGTACGCACAACTGCGACCGTCCGATCACGAACGCACGGTAGAGCTCTCGCGCGATGCACACGTCGCGCACGTCGTGCTCGCGTCTTTGGATAAGGTCGTCTTCACCGCGAGCCACCCATCGCGTCTCCCCCGCGAGCACCTCCCACGGCGTCTTCCTCCCCCCAATGCCACGGCTGCTCCTCCGCTCCTGGCCGCCGCCGACGTTGCCCCGTCGCGGTACCGCACGGGGGCCAGCACCTCCCACGGCGTCTTCCTCCCCCCAACGCCACGGCTGCTCCTCCGCTCCTGGCCGCCGGTGAGCGAGGCGGAGGTGTTGGTGGTGACTGGGGAGGCTGTGGGGTGGGCGACGACCGCCGGAGAGGGGAACGCCGCTGGGTCGCCCGCTGCGTCGCGGGAGCGTTCCATCCGCGACGATGTACTTGGTCTTCACGACCGGCGTCGGCGTGGTCTCCCGTCACAGAGACCAGCGGCTTGACGACGTGCTCCGACGAAGAAACCAGTGGCGGCCACGGCTCCTCCAACAGCGGAGGTCACATCTTCGTGGAGGCGTCGGCAATGGCAACGGCGGCTCCCGGCGCGACGGCAACTGGCGGAGGCGCCCGGTTCCAAGCGGCAGTGCCGCTGCTGACGGTGGAGGGCAAGAGCCTTCGCGGCCCTCGGGGCAGCGGAGGACTAAGCTGAAGACTAGCCGACGGGGACGCCGCACCACGGCGGTCGTCCACGGGCTCTCTATCGCCGGTGGCGGTTGTTCCTGAGGGGAATTGGGAATTTGTAACCACACGGAAGAGAAGGGAGGAAATCCTATATCTTTGTCGATTTTGCCACAGCCCTCGGGTTCTATGCAAATCATGGATAAGTCCGGGCATGTTGTTGATTCGACTACACTGTCGTCTCGCCGACCCTATTCGTTTCACCGCATGGAGATAAAATCACCCATATGTTTTCATGGTGTAGTTATCCACCATAAAATCAATGTAGTTATCATACTCTCTGGGTAATAGTTACCACCCCAGTACTGATGAAGTTCCCACCCAGTACTGATAAAGTTACCCATGTTTATCATGCTCTCTCGGTAATACTTACCACCCCAATACTGATAGAGTTAACCACCAAGTACTGATAAAGTTACCCATGTGTTTTCTAGTGTAGTTATCCACCACAAAATTAATGTAGTTATCATACTCTCTCGTTAATAGTTACCACCCCAATACTGATAAAGTTACCACCCAGTATTGATAAAGTTACCCATGTGTTTTCATGTGTAGTTATCCACCACAAAATCGTTATATTTATCCTACTCTCTCGATAATAGTTACCACCCAGTACTGATAAAGTTATCCCATGTGTTTTCATGTGTAGTTATCTACCACAAAATTGTTATTGTTACCCTACTCTCTCGGTAATAGTTATCACCCAATACTTATGGATTTTACCCACTCAGTACTGATAAAGTTACCCATGTGTTTTCATGGTAAAGTTATCCAACACGAAATCAATATAGTTACCATACTCTCTATGTAATAGTTACCCACTCAATATTGATGGAGTTATCCACTCAGTACTTATGAAGTTATCCATGTGTTCATGATGTAGTTATCCACCACGAAATCGATTTAGTTACCATGTCCTCTAAATAATAGTTACGAACACAATGTCCATCTTTTTTATGTGTAGTTTCACTATGAAATCGACAGTTATCATTTTAATACTTATGCATGATAAATTTACCATCTCAAATTAATGTGGTAACTTTAAATCTCGTAAAGATCTAAAAGAACGAGAAAAAATGGTTCTATTTCAACCGAAAAACTAATTGCTAATATGGTGGGTAACTTACGTATATAAGGCTGGGTAACTTATATATTACGGGGGTGGTAACTTCTAGGCAAAAAAAAAAAGTTGTCGGAACATATCGACATGGGATCTAGTTTCGAAGATCTCGTCGCGACTAGTCCAACGGTGAAAACGAATTTTAAATCGGATAAACGGTTTGGGCTACAAAACTTTTTGAATTTTTGAGTTTCGCATTTAATGCGGGATGACATCAGCTTTTTTGGATTTTTGTGCATGCATGCAAAGGAGGGCTATTCTATCTCTCATCCCGTACGTACCGGCCATGCGCATGCATGCATGAGTTAGGTGATTAACAAAAATTATCTTAACGCCTTACGGTTATGCCAAATATAAGGCGCCTTACATATAGTCGTTCCCAACATATATATGGAGCACCTTGGAAGGGGCAGCACTGGGAAACAAGGGAAGCGTGCAGTTACCTGATCATGCTGCATGAGCTCGATCCAACGCGTCCTAATTGGACACTGTGCGGTCCTTCAGCACCACGTAGGGTGTGGTGGTAAGGAAACTTTGAGTTCAGGTACATCGTGACCTGATCGGGCGCGGCTACGCAAAGTCTTTAGATGATCGTTATTATGCGGCTTTTGACGGGATCGCTGAAATCCGCATGGTACCGATTTTGGGGCGTCACAGAGACGTTTGTAAGACGACCATCCGCAGCAAACAGAACGTCAGCATTACTGTCCCTGCATATATTGCCCCAACCCCCTGTTCTGGCATTTTCAGAAAAAGCAGCATGCACATTTATCTTAACAAAGTCATCACTCGGTGGTTGCCAATTCACTGTGTTCCTGGTAGACGTGTTGGGCTTGGTCATCAGATGCTGGTAGATCCCATGCAGTGACATGTCTACTCACGGTGAATTGGAATTCTTTAACTGAGAGATGAATTTCCCCGTTGTTACCTCTGTTTCTCTCAGTCAACAGCTCCATAACAATGCGACCACCAGCATCTTCTTTTCATGATCCAAACTCAAGACATGCAGCACGAACTCCTGCACTGAAGCGCATGTTGCCAGGTTCTGTCTCTCTTCCTCTAGAAGCAATGCTCTCCACCTCTGTTTAGCACTCTTGCAGACAAACCAGACAGAAAACATTCACTCTTGTTTCGTTTGAAGGGAAACGCTCCTGTCTTACATTGCGATTCCTCGCCGCCGTCGCCGCCGCGGCAGAAGCAGTTACAGGGAATCCCATAAACAGCTTGCGGTTTCCAGGCAATTATTAACGGCGCAACGCGCGGCGAAGGAAAATATGGACGGTGGGAGTTGGGACGACGTACAGGGAGACGAAAAGAATTGGAAAGATCCAATGGCAGTACAAACCGATGATCCAATCCATTTGAGTTTCCTAACCTGGCGCCATTGGAGCATTTACAGGGAATCCCGTAATTGGAGTTTCCTAACCTGCCATACAGCCATACAGGCAGCCGATGGACAGTTTAGCGCACAAGAGAAATTCCATCATTGAACCGGATCTGAGGCTCTCTCCCTCGCCCCCGCGTGGCGACGGGGAGGTGCCCTATTTCCGCCGCCGCCGCCAAGACCCCTCCCCAATCTCCTCCTCCCTCGCTGCCGTCGCCACAGGACGCGGCCGGGCTTTGCCCCGGTCGGCGTCGGCGGCGGCGGGGATCGATTGTCCCCTCTGCGCAACGGGCTGGCGCGGGCCGGTTCGTCGGGAGTGGGCCTGGTGCTGCTGGGTATCAGGGCGTTTCCGGCTGCCGGCGCGTGGCGTTTGGGGCGGCGGAGATGCGGCGGACGGCATGGCAGGAGGTTGGTGACCAGCGGAGCGGCGAGGTGGCGGTGGTGGCGCCGCCGGCGGCCGGCGGTTCTGGCGCTACGCGCCTAGGACGTGGTGCCGCTGGGGGCGATCTGGGCTTGGCCTCCAGATCTCGCATCTGAGTGTGTCGGGTCCAGCCAGGCCGGCCATGGTGGTTTGACAATGGTCTTCCCCGTCGTTTCTGCCGTTTTGCTGGGAGTGACCTCGCGGCGTCGGGGCTGGCGAGGCGAATAATGGCGGTGGTCCTTGGTTCTTATTCGCGCCAAGATGAAGATCTACCGGATGTTGGTCCCCATCGAACTTGCTGGACGGTCGTGTTCCGGAAGGCTCCGCCGGCGAACTCCATTGGGCGTTTCATGCCTGGAGATTGCTGGATCGGGTGGTATTCGGTCGGACGCACCCATGTTTTATCTGACCGTTTGGTTTCAGAGGGAGCGCTTTGAAGCTCTGCTGGCTGTTAATATCATGGAGCACGCTTTCTCGTTCCATGGTGCTGGCGGAGAATGACATGGAAGGCGAGTTCTGAGGACTGGCAATGGTGGTTTGATTCTTTGTGCCGATGAGGAATTGGCTTGGTGTTTCATGACTTGGAGCAGCGGCATGTAAGTGGGGGCGACAACATACGTGAAGCCCAACGTCCTACCTTTCAGGGTGAAAATCCAAGGTTTGCCCTTAATTGGTTGTGCCTGACAGTGGTCTTGCTGAAGACATTGTTTTGAGAGCGAGGATTATCTTCAGGGTGAAAACCCAAGGTCTGGCCTTAATTGGTTGTGCCTGGCACTGTTCTTCTTGAAGGCGTTGCTTTTGAAGATTTGGACATCAGGTGTTGTTTTGGTGGTGGTTGCGCGGCTGCTGCAAGGACTGTAACTTTTTAGCGGGACTTTTCTTTTTATTTCTTCTTCTTATTGTCTTTTGGCTGTGTGCATCCGTAATGGCTTCGGTTATTGCGTTGTTGCAGAGGCTGAGTGCATGTTGTATCTTCTCGATATTAATAAACACTCTTTATCTAAAAAATACAGGCAGCCGATCCTAGTGCTGCCCACTGCCCAATATAAACCCCAAGATTTTGCTTCCCCGCATCGATCTCTCATCACCCAGCTTGGACAAAAATTCTCTGGGAACGGGCCGCAGCACTTCCCTCCTACGGCCCCTCCTGTGATTGCGACACGTCATCTCGTATCACTAATCTCAAAGCTCCGGTTAACCACCTGGACCCGGGGAAAAGGAGGCTACCAGGCAGTACCCGAGCCGCACCTACCTGCTCGAGTTGCATCTGGCTGAAGCGCCGGCGCCGGCGCCGGCGACCATACGAGTCCTCGTCGCCGCTTTCTGCTCGCCAGCGGGCCTGCATCTCCTGGAACGGCGGAGGCGCGAGCGCTCGATTCGTCGCCGCTGCCTTCTGGTCGCTAGTCGCCCCGCCGCCTTCTGCCGCGACTCGCCCCGCCGCCTTCTGCTCGCGAGCCGCCCCACCGCAGCTTCGCTGCTTGTCGCAGAAGCGACGGCGCCGGCGTGCACCCGATTCTGCTGATTCTTCCCCAATTTTTTACTAGTATATTTTGTACTGAAATTTGGTGTTGTCTTTTGCAGGCAGTTCCGGACCTGTTCACAAATTTCAGAATTGCTAACAATCGGCCAGCAAAGCTTTGATGTTCCATATGTAGAAAGGTCCAATTTGGTGTACGATGTCTCTGAAGCCGAAGGATTGATAAAATTTCTTTTAGATCACTTTGTTTTCTCCTTTTTCAAGTCTATTTGAAGACATGGCTGAGGAGGAACAGCTACCACTTTCTGAACTATGTTACAAATGTTCAGATATTCCAAAAATGTACTAGTAGCTTTATGTAGCACAAGTGTAGCAAAAGTTGTGTGTAAATGAATGGAATTCCAGTATATATTGATGAATATGAATGTGCACTTATGTGGTTTGTTTCCCCGAAGTTAGTCATTGTCGTCCTCTATGTCGTTGTCATATTCAGTTGATGAATGTGTTTGGCTGTGTGTCTAATCCTGTTATGGGAAAAAGGACTAGTAGTGATGAATCATGTCAACAATGCAAACTCTACTGTCATGCAATCAGGAGAGACAAAAATAATAACCAGTGATGAAATTGGTAAAAGAATATCCTCATTCTCATTATCCAGTTCAACAGTACATATTTTTCTGTTCTGAAACTGACTCCATATATATATGTAGGTCACTCCCGACAAGAAAATATAATACAAGGTACTACTTCTATGCCTACTCCTTCCTTCCTTCAGGATTCATTGCATCAAAATCCAATCTTCTCGAGGTGTGCGGCACATCTGAAGCTCGGTCAGTTTGAAGTAGAAGTTCTGTATATCCTCCTTGGATGAATGGACCAAACATGGTCGAAGTATCCCCGTGAAAAGTATTATTTGTGAACTGTGGTACTGTAGTATGAAAACTGGAGCTTTCCCCAAAAGATCCCTGTGACATGAAAATGTATTGCAGCTGTTCAGAATTTTTGTGTTCAAACTATATTACATGAGAAAAATAAAAAACTCTGAGGTAATCAATCTTACGGTAAATTGTTGGGAACCAGCATGGAACATATTATTTCCGAACTGTGGCATTGCCATATCAGTTCTTGTGCTTCCCCCAAAAGGTCCCTGTATCATATAAATGTAGTGGAACTGTTTAGAATTTTTGTTTCAAATTTATATTAGATGAGAAATATAAAAAAACTCGAGAAACCTGTCTTACAATAAATTGTTGAGGACTTGCTCCATAAAACATATTATTTGTGAACTGTGGCATTGCAATATTAGTTCTTGTAATTGCCTCATTAGATCCCTTTGTCATATAAGGGTATAAAATTAGAATTTTGTGGTACAAATATATGAAATGAAAGATATTAAACAAAGCACAGAATTTGTCGTACGGTAAACTATTGATGACCTTCTCCAACAAGAGCATTTGCTTGTACTTTGTTTCCAGCACCTACTGTTGGTGAACCATGTAAAAAACTGCAAACTCTACTATATGTGCAATCAGGAGAGACAAAAATAATAATCAGGGGGCTGCATTACCTTTCTTTGTTGCAGCCTTTGGCTTCTTTGTTCCAGCCTTTGGCTTCTTTGGTCCTTTCTTTTCAAGTGCATATTTTTTCTCTTTTTTCCAATGGACCCTTTATCACTTGAGGAGCTTTAAATGTTATGTTTCGATTTGTTACGTCTTCACCTGAATCATTGGAATTTATATGAACGGTCTGAGGCTTGGCATGTCTTATTTTGCTTAGTGACTCATCAGCTTTCAAGGTATTCAACTCTCTTAAAATCAGCAAGAAACCGAGGATGGTTTGAAATTACATGGCTAAGATGTTTAGCGGCATTTTGATAAATGTGCCAAAGACAGAGAAGGTGTTTTGTGCTTGGAAAAACAATGCTAATTGCCTTCCCTATAGCTGCACACTGATCTGTGAAAATTGAAGCAGGTCGCTTGCCAGACATTGCTGTTAAAAATGTGTTGAAGAGCCATATAAACGAGTCGGCGGTTTCATCAAATAGTAGCGCAGCTCCAAACAGAATGGTCTGTTTATGATGGTTAGTACCAAGAAGTGGTGCAAAAGGCATTTCAAACTTATTTGTCTGGAAAGTGGTGTCAAATGACAAAGCATCACCAAAGCAAGCATAGTCCATGATAGATTGACCATCTGCCCAAAAGAAATTTGCTATCCGGCAATCCTCCTCATCTAGTTGTATGGCATAAAAAAAGGAAGGATCTTCTAACTGTTTGTTTTTCAAAAATTCTAGCAGTGTTTGAGCGTCATTGACTTCCAAATACTTCTTACGCTCACGACCGATATGGTTATTGCAATCCACCCGCAAGAAAGGTACATGATTAGGTCCTCCATACCACTGCTTGAAAAAATTGTACACTTCAGCAGGCTTCAATCCAGCTCCCCTCATATTACCAATCAGAACTTTATCGGACTCTACCAAACGACGTTGTGACCGCAACATGTGTTTCTTATTAGGACTTGCGAGATAATGATTGTGCTCGAGTACAACCTTCTGCACCTTCCATACACCATCACGAGCAATACTAAACTGAATACGGGCATCACAACCGGACCTTGTGGCAGCATTTTGTTTCACCGTGTCATGTTTTGAATGAGTGCCTCTTTCACCTTCATTACTACAAACTATATGCTTCTGATAAACTGATTTATCAGGTCTCAACTTTGTGTGGCTCTTTCGAATGCTAAAACCAATGTTACCAGCATACTCGTTGTAAAATTCGTATGCATCATCTTCTGACTTGAAAACCATTCCAACTTTAGGAACAATTGTTGATTCAGAACTAGTATCATGCACCTGCATTGCAATATGTGTAAACTGAATAGCTGCAAATAAAACATGATATTTTGGCAAAAACTACACGGATCAGTTTGGTACCTCGTTGCTGGTTGCTATTGTAGCTGAAGCTTTTAATGCAGATACATCCGAGCTGGATGGGATCGCCCCCTTGCACGTGGAGCTAGTATCATGAACCTGCAACTAAATATATGGAAACTGAATAACTGCAAGTAGAACATGAATTTCTTGCAACAATACACGATCAGTTTGCTACCTCATTGGTGGATGCCATTGTAGCTGAATCTTTCAACGGGTAAACAGTTGAGCTCGATGGGATCACAGATTTGCACGTCGAAGTCTGTTCAGCCGACACATCCATACTCTTGTCACCGGCCAACGGCAGTGAGGTGCCCATGGCAACATGTTTATGGGATGAGTGAACCGAGAAGGAAGAAACCGGCTGTATGCCGCCGCCGACGGCAGCAGCGTTGTACTGGACATCGGAGGTCTCGACTCCTGTGATACCCTCACGACGGGTGGGCATCGGCACTACTTATGCGGCTCTGCCGGTGTGCTGGACGGCGGAGGCGGCTGCCGGCGACGGATGGTCTCCAGACGCCATGATCTCCCCCTTCAACAAGACGCCCACGATCGTTCCCTGATTTTTCGGTTGACAGTTCTGAACATACCATGTCTCGTAGACTCGTTTTTTCCCGGTTCGGTACGATCTACTCCGAGGTGGTTAACCGGAGCTTTGAGATGGGTGATACGAGATGACGTGTCTCAATCTTAGAAGGGGCCCCAGAAGGGAGATGCTGCGGCCGGTTCCCAGAGAATTTTTTTCCACCCAGCTTGCGCCGCCGCCGTCAAACTTCTACCACCAGCTGTAGCTGCAGGATCCATGGCCGGCAACAACCCCTTCGGTCCATTGTTTGTTAAGCCGCCACCGGCCCCCTCCGGCGGACCAGGCGGGCCTGGCCTACCGAATGGGATCGGCGGTCGAGGCGGGCGCGGCGGCGCTGCCGACCGCTACGGCGGACGTCCCGGTAAAGGAGGGGCCGGCGGCTCCGGATCACGCCGCGGCGGCGACGGCGGAGAGGGCGGGAAGGGCTACCTCGGCACTCCCGGCGGGGAAGGCGGGGAAGGAGGGAGAGGCCGCCGCGGCCGTGCCGGCGACGGTGGCTTCCTCGCGCGCGGTGGGAAAGGTGGCAAAGGTGGGAAAGGCCACTACGGCGGCGCTGGCGGGAGAGGCGGCTTCCTCGCGCCCGGCGGGAAAGGTGGGAAAGGCCGCATTGGGAAAGGCCGCATTGGGAAAGGTGGGAAAGGCGGCGCCGGCGGGAAAGGTGGCTTTCTTGCACCTGGCGGGAAGGGAGGGAAAGGAGGTGAAGGCTTCATCGGCGGGGAGGGCGGACGTGGCGGCGATGGAGGCTTCAGCGCGCCCGGCGGTTCCAGAGGATCCGGCGGTGCTGGCCCAGGCGGTGACGGCGCCGTCGGTGAACTCGGAGAGCTGGGCGTACTCGGAGCGCCTGGCGGCCTTGGCGGAGAGGGCGGGCCTGGTGGGCCGGGCGCGCAACTCCAGCAGTAGTTGCTGGACCAATGTTTGCATCTACAAATTATGTGGTCTTGTTACTTGCATCATTAAATTTTGTAGTTGCAGTCTATTCTCTATCTAAAATTTCAGTGCTTGATGCTTACAACTGCAGTACTTCTAAAATACACACTTACTCAGTTTCTGTTGGATAAAAAAATTCAACGCTTAGCAACTAAGAATGTGTAGATTAGGCTTAACAGTAAAAAATTCCAAATCAAGTTAGAAATAGATTTTTCATTTACTTGTATATTTACAGTGATCCAGCGTGGTGTGGCAATTGGTTTACTACATCTTCCCAATGATAGTATTCTACACGTTGTTTGCCAAATGACATATTAATATATAGAAAAAATATTATATGCATAACCAAATAATATAAGATTCGTGCACAACCAAACTTTGTGATAAACATGTCATTGAAACGACCACCCTAGCTACAAAATTGCTAAAAAACACTGACAACATGAGTCTGCTAGCATACTAGCATGCTAATTACGGTCAACAATGTCAAATCTACAACTTACCGGATATACTAGAAACATAGCACTCTATGCAAGGATAAGCCATGAATAAACTGTTATATTCTTATCCACAAGTCTGAGAAACTTTCCAACAAAAATCAATTCATGTCTAATACCAAAACAATGTGTTCTTCTTTCCCACCTGTCTCATCCTTATTGCAGATGTGTTGTGCAGTATATTTCCTGCATAAGCCTGCACCCATGCCTATGCAGCCATCAAAGATGATCAGTCATGTATATTCTCCGAAAATATTTATAAGAACAAGACCCTACAAATCCCGTTGCTGTGTACTCAGCATTCTTGGTGTAGCTTCAGTTGTAGCTTCGGCTGCCATCTTCAGATCCCATTCTTTTTAGCATTGGCGTACAATTGGATATTAGTTCTCAGAAGTCAAATTCATGTTCTTCTCATTGAAAACCGATGATTACCACTTGTTTGAGATTGCTCGAGGTAGTTTGGGTTGTACAATTGGTCGGCTCACAATGACAATATTTTCGGGCATTTTTCCTTTTCTCTCCTAAATAAACTTGAATTGCTGCCTTTCCTGATATATGTGTCATTGATGTATATATGTGTATGTTTTGATGAGAGATTACCTTTTGCACTACATTCTTAATCCTTTGCAAAGTAGCACTGCGGGTTTGTTCGGCCCCAAGCAGGTGCAGCACTAGTGCTCCATAGACATGACCCCATGTTGTGAGATGTAGCACCGAAACACACAAGCTGCTAGCAGCCTATAGATGTTTCTCTATCTCCTTGTGATTGTCATCAACCATACTTTGGGCACGCTTTTAGTTTATTAGTTTTGTCACTGTTGGAGTCAATTCTATAATGTGATAATCGCAATGAAAAAATTGATTAGTGATGGTAGTAGAAAAATTATAATATGGTTTGAGAGCAATTTAGAGGCAGTACAATATGTTTATCCATTTCTCTATTGATAAATGATCTAGCGAAGCACAATTATATGTGGAAGGCATGCTGATTTAGTAACATATTACCTTATGATTTGTTAATTCGACAAAATTAATTTTCATATTGGCCTTCTCCATCAGTTGGAGATACAAAGCAACAGAATAATGTGCAATTATTTCCAGGTCAATCATAAAATCTATGTAGGGAAACTCTTTTTAATAAGATTTTCAGATGTATCAAATTAACCTCTTTATACCATCGATTGTAGTTTGAATGGGTCTTTGTCTATGTGGCGTATACATGTTGCTATTCATACTTGTACATTTTCCTTCGCTTGATCGTACTCATCTTATCTCGTGATGTAGTTTGATCAGTACAGATTAAAGCAAGTATTATTTTGAGCTTAAACAGCCCATTCACACATTTAGGGGTTGAGGATGGGTCTTCGTAGTTACCCTGCTAGATGGAGTCCCATTTTGTCATTTTCTAATGTTAACATAATATCACAATGTTAGCGGGTCTATGGACACTAATATTGCACCTATCAATCCAAATGCATTCTGTCATGCAACTAACTAGATCTGTAACATATCATCATCAGTCCATAAACCAATATGTCAACGACGGAAATTTAATTCTGTAAAGTCATTCAGGCTTTGTTTGTTCCACTTTGGTGGAAGCTTGGAACCAAAGTGCTTTTAGATGATTTACTAGTTTTATTCATGGTTTTCTCTAGACTAAAATAAAACCACATAATGTAGTTAGATCAAAATTGTATAACCTACAAGTCCCAGTGTTTTCTGTAATTAGCCATAATCCTTATCTTTCAGTATTTAAAAGATTTTTTGCTACCCCATGTCATTATCATCTCTCAAGCTCTCAAAGAGTTGTTTCAATCTCATTCATTATTTAGAATACTATGCAAATACTGTAGTAGAAAATACTGTAATATTGCGATTGACTGTTCATTTGCTAGATGATAGCACAGTGAGATGCTGTTAGCATATAACATCCCCATATAATCATCTAACGCATACTTGTTTTCTTGGTATGAAATTTCATTCATCAAGCTACTCCGGTTGAAGGGGTGCCCCAAATTTGATTATGATATGCTTGAGATCCATTTTGGGGGACTTGAACTTGCATATTGAATTAGTTGACTTGTATTAGCAATTGCCCTGCTACACATATGTGTCATCTCCCGTAGCTAAGGCAAAAAAAGCATGGCCTATTGTCAAGCTGCATGATCCAAGTACAGTTTAATCAGTTCATCTTATTTCCTCTCTTTTTTCAGTCTTCTTTGTTTCATTCTTATTTTGAAGTCTTCTTATGATTCATATTTTTCAGTTTCAGTTATTCATTTTTCTTATTTTATCTTACCCTTTTTTTTTCTTTCCTTCAAACATCATACGTGTTTCTTTCTTTTCTTCAGTCATGTTTAGTGTTCTTCGCTCTTTTAGTATTCACTTGGATCAGTCCACAGTTTCAGTTATCATTGTTTATTTTCATTTCTCATTTCCTCATTATCCTCTTTTTCTAGTCATCTTTTATCTCATTTTCTAGTGTTTACTCTGTCTTTAGTTATCTGGGTTTATGTACATAATTTTAGTCACTTCTGCTACAAAAACATTTTTCATTTTCTTCTTTTGCCCAGTTGATATGTATCCTCATCATTTTATCAGTTTTGCATCCTCAGTTGTTTTAGTATCTCAGTTTCCACTTCAATTCATTACTCTTTTGGTCCAGTCCTTTGTTTCTTGGCATAAGCTTTAGTTTGGTTCAGTCCTTAGTTTCTTTTGCTCAGTTTATCACTTTGTTTAGTTATTATCTCAGTTTTCTTCAGTCATGCGCACTCTTTCCTTCTGAAGTATTGAGTATTTCGTCATTTTGTCTTCTGCTTATTTCTTCCTTCAGTCATCAATCTTCAGTTCTCTAAGTCCCTTCTACATGTCAATCTTAAGTGTAACTTTGTGGTGTGTGTTAGTGTGTGGTGGTGGTGCAGAGATTGATATGGTTACGTCAATTGCGAGGCTCCATGCTTTTTTTTGTGGTTGTCAGATGTAACCTAGACTGGTTGTTGTAATTTCTCATTAAATGTTGGATTCTATTATGTGTTGATCTCAATGGGTTTTTCATTGGAGATACTTTCTCAGCGTCTTAATCATATAGGCTGTGAAAATGTTAGTGCTATTAATTAAGTCAAAATAGATGAAAAATCATAATAAGTGCTTGATCCAAATGTGTGGCGCTACAAGTTCAGAGATGTTGGTACTGCATATATTTTACTTGCTGTTTTAACTTCATTATTTTCATAGCCCGTTTCTACACATGTTTTCACTGAATCATACATTGAGGAACTGAACAGCCCAAAAAGTACGGTGCCTCCTTCAGTATGCCAGCGTGCAAGCATGCCTAATATGTGGATTCGTCCTTTTGTTGGTTCGTTTAAATTTAACGCAGATGGCTTTCTCTCTGTGATGGTAGACAATCAGCGGCAGCTATAATTACCTAGGAACTTCAGCTATGGTGTTCGAAGATTTAAATGATCCGGTGTAGTCCCTTGCGTGTAGAGAAACTCTTAAGTCTTGCTGCTGATTTGCACCTCAACAATCTGCAAATAGCCTCTGATTGCAAGGAAGTGATTGAGGATATTAGAAGGGGAACGCTAGGAAGATGTTGTCCCATTGTACAAGAGATTGTCGGACGAGCTGCTGGTTTCGACATTTGCTATTTCTCTCACTAGTAATTGGGCACGTGCAATGCACGTGTAGCCTAATATAAGCTAGATGTCTAGACATTTATTGACTAAAATTTAAATGAAGTGAAAATTTAAGAAAAATGAAATATATTTTACATTCAATAAAAAAGGATCCCAATGCTAATCGGCTAGGGTTGGTCGAGTAAGATTTAGAAAATCTCCCAGCTGACCATTACCTATTGAATCTAAAATATTTTCATTACCGAAATGAGATAACATTACAACCGGAAGAATGGTTGGTTTATAGAAAAAAAGCCTCAATATAAATTCAAACTTACAATCATTCAAATTTTGAGCTGGCTGCAAACAAAAGTTGGTATCATTACATGAAACCTAATCAATTCAGCCTTCTAAGTGTTAATGTATTTCAATAAACATGTAGCATAATATATTCAATTCATTTTGTCCATTTTGTAAGGAAACTTTGAATTTATTAGTGGAATAGATTTCTTTGCAGAAATTTGGTGGCTAAAGGGAAAGGTTGAGCTTCTTTTGTCTTAATTGCATGACTTACAAAAAAACGAAAAATAAAGATAATTGGCAAGAAACATAAATTTCGTTACTGATTATATGGCAACATTATTAAGTCGTAGAATATTTGGCAAAAAAAAAGTATTCGCCTATGGGCAAGTAACAGTAGAACGTGCCAAATTTTATTAACCATACAAATTAATCTTAAATGGCCACACTTAGTTTTGAAGACATATTCAGATCAGCTACATCAAGTATTCAGTCTCATTTTACATGAAATAAATACATTTATGCCAAATAAAATTAGATTACTCATAATTACTACGGTAACCTTGACAACTCATAGCTAAAGCTGTTGGTGCTATCCTCTATTCCCTATAGTGATATCATTCACTGCCATCCCCGCTCCACTGCTGTTTCAATGTTTTCTTTTTCCCAAAATAATTTGACATGATCGGAGTTCCCAACTACGAACTGAACCACTGTGTGTACTACTTTGATGACACTTACGATATCACTCCAAGAGAGTTTTGCCATTGACTTCAGCGTGCCAGAGCAATACAAGTATGGTAGAAAGCATATCGACAGAACAAATGCGAACAATTCATTGAATTGTCATGAGTTCAAGCCAACTTGCACTGCAGATTGACATGACTTCTTCTTGAGTCACGTTCATGGTTTTGCAAATAGTGACAGTACTGCCATCAACAATGGTCCTGATGTCTCTAAATTATATGGAGGATGGGAAATAGGAAGTCATCTTGGACTCTACGAGGAACTTCCATTCAGAGTCTACAGAAAGTAAAAAGAATTTTCAAGGACAAAGCTGACACATAGCCCCTGACAACAGCGGTGCTTAGCAAAACCAGTAAATCACTTTTCATTTCTATAAGCTCACTCCACTGCAACAATGATGACCCAATAGAACTTCTATTATAGCTTCGTCCCTGGGAACTGCAATGCACATTACACTACAAAGGTACTGGTAAAAATACAGAATGGTTGAAATGGAACTTTACTTAACATCGGTGGATGAAGGTCATTCCAAGAACAGATAGGAGACGTCAGAGCAAATGATTGAAGGAACATATCTGATTGTATCAAATAAGGGTAGAAAAAACATTGAATGCTTCGATTTGCGCGGCCAATTAATCATTTAACTGACCACTTTGTTACTGCATGTTTTCCACAAGCAGTTCCTTCGCTGCGATCAACTTCTACAGTTAAGCAATCTTTCGATGCGATCAAATTCTACACCATGTCTGACCTCACCTATTCCAACCATGGCGCTCGATTAATCTAAGAACACGGTCCCCTCCATTGCTATCCAAGAACATGTACTTTTTTTTTTTTTGCGGGTGAACCTCGGGATTTTATTCCATCACAATAGAGCTACAGTCAGCTAACACAAGCTGTTCAACAAAATCTGGCGTATGGCGCACCACACAAGCAGTGCTCCCCCCAGTTCTTCCAAAGTTAGCTAAACAATGGGCAACTCTATTTTGTTCCCTAGAAATTTTCATAAAACTAAAATCCCGAAGACTAAGTAGACGTTTCACTTCAGCTAGCAGATGACCATATACCGATCGGTCTATAGTTGGATCCTGACTTGCAGCAATAGCCGAGGCACAATCAGACTGGATAACAACAGGCGTGTCACACCACTCCAGCGCTAGAGCTATCCCTTCCCTGATCGCCTCAATTTCTGCCTCCATAGCATCATTACAATGGGGCAAGAATCTATAAGCTGCAAATATTACTGCACCATTTGAGTTCCTGAGAATCATCCCGGTACCACCATTTCCTTCGGAATCAAATGATCCATCCACCGATAGAGCAGAAACTTCAGGTTTAGGATTTGGCCAGACCATATTGACTTTCTTTATAACACCGCAAGATGCTTTTGGTACTGTCACACACGGAGCTTTCCCTTTGATTATTTCCGACACAGACTGTTGTCGTAACTGAAACAGTGTATCAAAGTAACTACAGAGGTAGCTCTTGGTTATACTCAGCGGAGGAATCAACTTAGCATGGGTGAGATCATTCCGTAACTGCCAAATCCTCCACATCATCATGATAAGCAGGCTAATCCAAAAATGACACTGATTTGAAATTTTACTGACCTTGCTCTGTTCATGTAATCCATATTAGGATTTAGGAAGAAGAAAGGCCTGAAG
Organism: Poa pratensis; assembly: GCA_947311845.1. NCBI lineage: Eukaryota > Viridiplantae > Streptophyta > Magnoliopsida > Poales > Poaceae > Poa > Poa pratensis. The sequence continues at coordinate 73,005,878 of CAMZMU010000020.1, forward strand.
CAGAAGAAAAGGGATGTCAGCGGCGCTGCAGGCGGATGACGAAGGACAGTGCTGAAAAGGTGTGGTGCATCTCAATTCATGATGTGGATCGGCGGTGCTCGGAGAAACTGCAGGCTACGAACTCAGCTTGAGTCTTAGTGGCGGCGCGTCGGACGAACAACGAGTCGGAGACAGCGGCGACGTGCAGGGCTCCAGCGGCGGGCGTGCATGGCTGCAACGGCGGATTGCAGGGCTGCGGCATGGTCGCGTCGGGCAGGGATGCGGGGGCGACGTTCAGGGCTCCGACCGTAGCGTGCAGGTTTGTGGGGGGCGGCGGCTTCCAGGGCTACAGCCACGCGTGCAGGGCGGCTGCGGCGGCGTGGACGGACGCGTGAAGGGCGCAGGTGGCGGCGTGGGCGACTTGGGCCTGCGATTGAGAAAAAAGCTGGGAGGGGATTGATTAGCGGGATTGGGATTAGCGTTCGTGGTCCGACTGAGTGTGTTACGACTGAGCATAGTGCTAATGTGATCCGTTCGATTAGCCTGTTTGACGGCCACGATGTGTTGAATCACCCCTGTCTCTCCCTTTTTATATTAGTGGTGATGAACTTCGGAGCGCCTGGTGGCATGGGCGGGGAGGGCGGGCCTGGTGGGCCGGGGCCGCAACTCCAGCAGGAGTAGCTGGACCGAAGTTTGCATCTACAAATAATGTGAATGTGGTCTTGTTACTTGCATCCTTAACTTTGGTAGTTGCAGTTTATTCTCTATCTAAAATTTCAGTGCTTAATGCTTACAAATACAGTACTTCTAAATTTCACACTTACTCCATTTCTGTTGGATAAAATTTCAACGCTTAGCAACTAAGAATGTGTAGATTAGTCTTTAACAATAAGAAGTTCCCAATCAAGTTAGAAATATATTTTCGTTTACTTATATATTTACAGTGATCCAGCATGGTGTGGCAATTGGTTTACTACTTCTTCCCAATAATAGTATTCTACATGTTTTTGCCAAATGACATATTAATGTATAGAAATATTACTATATACATAACCAATAATTAAGATTCATGCACAACCAAACTTTCTGATAGACATGTCACTGACACGACCACCCTAGCAACAAATTTGCTAAAAAAAAGTAACTGACAACATGAGTATAGTAGCATGCTAATTAGGGTCCAACGTGAAATGTACAAGCTTACTGGAGCTACTATAAACATAGCATTCTACGGAAGGTTAAGTCTTGAATGAATTGTTATATTCTTATCCCCACAAAGTTGAGAAATTTTACAGAATAAATCAATTCATTCTAATACCAAAACAATGTGTTCTTCTTTTCCAACTGTCTCGGCGTTATTGCAGATGTATTGTGCAGTATATTTCCTGCATATGCCTGCATCCATGCCTAGTTAGCCATCAAAGATAATCATGGCTACTTAGCCATCGAAGATAATTAGTCTTGTATATTCTCCGAAAATATTGAAGAACATGACCCTACAAATCCTAACGTCGCTGTGTATTCATCGTTTCTTGGTGTAGCTTCAGGTGCCATCTTCAGATCTCGAAAGTAAAATTAATGTTTGGGTTGTCCAATTGTTCGGCTTGCAACAATATTTTTTCGTGCATTTTTTCTCACCTAAACAAACTTGAATTACTACCTTTCCTAATATATATGTCATTGATGTATATATGTGTATGTCTATTACCTTCTGCACTGCAATCATGGTTTTCTCTAGACTAAAATAAAACCGCATAATGTAGTTAGATCAAAATTGTATAACGTAGAGATCTCGGTGTTTTCTGTAATTAGCTATAATCCTCATCTTTCTTAGTTTCTTTTGCTCAGCTTATCACCTCATTTGTTTAGTAAACTGAGCAAAAGAACAAATGAGGTGACAAACTGGTCAAAATTGTATAAACTAAGATACTAAGTAAAGATAAACTCAGTTGTTTTAGTATCTCAGTTTCGACTTTCTAGTATTTCTGTTTTGGTTCAGTCCTTAGTTTCTTAGTCATCTCATTTTTTTTAGTGTCATAGTTTTCCAAGTCAGAAATAAAGCATAAGCTTTAGCTTGGTCCAGTCCTTCGTTTCTTAGTTTCTTTTTCTCAGTTTATTACCACATTTACTTAGTATCTCAGTTTTCTTCAGTCCTCCACACTTTCTCGTTCTGAAGTATCAAGTATTTCACTATTTTGCTTGTTAAATTATTTAAGTCAAAATAGATGAAAAATCTTAATAAATGATGGATCCAAATGTGTGGCGCTAAAACTCAAAGCTGTTGGTTCTGCATACATTTTGCTTGTTGTTTTCAACTCCATTATTTTCAGAGCCCGTTCTCTACACATGGTTTGACAGAATCATATATTGAGGAACTGAATAGCCCAAAAAGTACAGCACCTCCTTCTGTTGGTTCATTTAAATTTTCAGAGCCAGCGTGCAAGTATGCCGAGTAGGTGGATTTGCCCTTGTGCTGGTTCATTTAAATTTAACACAGATGGAGCTTTCTCTCGTGATGATAGACGGATCACCGGCAGCTGCAGTTTGTAGGGATTCTGAAGGTAATTACCTAGGAGCTTCAGCTACAGCGTTCGAAGGTTTAAATGATCCTGGTACATGGAGTCCCTTGCGTGTAGAGAAGCTCTAAGTCTTGCTGCTGATTTGCATCTCAACAATCTGCAAATAGCCTCTGATTGCAAGGTAGGTGATTGAGGATATTAGAAAGGGAACGCTGATATCGTCCCATTCTATAAAAGATTGCCGAACTAGCTGCTGGTTTCTACATTTTCTCTTTCTCTCATGAACTTTGGAACTCCAACTTGGAAGATCATAAACTTGCTAAAAGCTTGCTTCTTCTTTAGGTGTGGGGTGCCATCTCTGGCTGAGAACCCTTCATGATGTTATTACTGTACCCATGAACATTATGCATGAATAAAGCTTAGCAAGTTTTCTCAACAACAACAAAAACAAACAAATTATGTGGTAAATCGCAAATCGATGTCACGAATCATAGATTGATGCCAGGAACTGAACCTCCTCGCTGTGAAACAAACGCCGGTGTCGTCGCAGTCTTCCCTGGTCTCATATAAGCGAGCCTGAAATTTTAGTGGCGCCAACCCTTGAGTGTTTTGAGTATACCCAGCTACAACAGATAGTGAGTAGCTTTTGACTATCTGGGATGGTCCATTTTTTGCCTCGAAAGACAAGACTGGCGGTTTTTTTTTCTTTGTGATATGCCCTGTTTTGCTAGACTTAGCTCTCATCTCAGCCCATAGATGTTTTCTATTGTTCTAGTTGAGTTCCCATGATAAAAACCATGTCTAGATACTTAACGATTATGGGGATTCATATGTTTAAGTTTCCTGAGAAATAGTTTGAACTCGATCAAGTTATACATTAATATCAACGCTTAGCAACTTAGAATTTCTACGTTAAACTTAAATAAAGGAATTTCTAAATCGAGTTAGAAATAGACTTGCTTTCGGGATCCTAAGTAAACATTTATGATGTTACAGAATTTACGAGTAAAAGGTAAATATATTTACAATGATCGAGCTTGGTGTGACCATTAATTGGTTTACTACTACTTCCCAGTTCCCACATAATAGTATTCGATCTACAAGTTGCAGCCAAATGAGATATTTATATATGGGAAAATTACTGTATGCATACGCAATAATTTTGAACAACCAAACATTCTGATATACTCGGAGCTACAGAATTGCTAAAAGAATAGGTTCACTGAGAGCGTGAATTTAAGAGCACGCTACTTACGATCAAACCTGAAATAGTCGGAGTTTCTACATAGCATTCTACGGAAGGATAAGCCTTGAAAAAATTATATATTTTTGTTTGTGTGTATTCATCATTTCTTGGTACTTCACGTGCCATCTTCACATCCATTCTCTTCAGCATTGGTGCACATCTGAATATCAGCCTTAGGAAGTCAAATTCATGATCTAGTCCTTGGAAGCCGTCGATTTCCAGTTGTTCAAGATCGCTCAAGGAGATAGTTTGGGTTCTCCAATTGGTCGGCTGGCAACGACAATTTTCCGTGCAGTATTGTTTTTGCACCTAAAACAAACTTGAATTACTATGTTTCCCAATATACATGTATGATTGATACATATATGTGTATGTTTTGACGAGCGATTACCTTCAGCGCTACAATCTTAAGCCTTTGCAAAGTAGCAGTGCGGATCTGCTTCGCCCCAAGGAGGTGCATCACTAGTGCTCCATAGACATGACCGCATGTTTGGAGATGTAGCTCCAAATCACACAAGCTGCTAGCAACCTTTAAATGTTTCTCTATCTCTTGCTTAAAGTTCTTTTCTTTTACGGGAAAATCCAGTGTGTAGTCCTGCAAAAGAAAGAAGAAAATCGTACAATTTAATTTCACTAATTCATACGAAGATTGTACTAGTTAATTAGTTAGAGCAGGAGAGCCAGTGGAAAGAAAAAAGTTAGAGCAGGAAAGAGAGGGAGGAGCAGACACACAATGGAGGCATGAACGTGCAGCGAACCATTATGTCTCTCCGGCGCCGCCGACCGCCGTAATGTCAGCCGGTCGAGTGTCCAAACACCAAAACAAATGATCCGGCTCCGGTAGATGTAGGCTGAGCTCCACGACAAGGTCTCCAACCTTGGTGCCACGAAGGAGACGCTGAGCTTCTCGGGGACTTGGAAGGACGCGGTCAATCGCTCGAGCACCGGGGCCACGATGCTGATGCGGCGTGTCCTTGCGCCATTGCACAGAAGGACGAGCTCCTGCAGCGTAGCCGAGGAGAGCGCGAAGTCTTGGTCGCCCACCCAGTAGTGCTGGGTTAGCCTGAGCACGCGCAGGCGCGGGCACCGGCGGAGCAGCCTCCGGAGGTCGACGACGCAGCCCGACAGGGAGAGCGTCGTGAGCGCGGTGAAGTCGGCGCGCACCGGCACGCGGAGGGAGACCCAAATCCCGTCCAGCTCGATCGAGGTGGCACGCTGGAAGCACGGGAGGACTATTGTCTGGGACCAGTCCTTCCGGCCCGACGGAAGATCGAAGATGAGCTGTTCCGGCGCGAGGCGCGAGGCTGCACGCAGCAACGAGTTCAGGCCTGCGGGGCCGGGCTGGTCGTCATATCGATCGTCGGGGAGGCGGATGTCCAGGAGGGTCATCGCCGAGGAGCCGGACATGCGGCCGAGCGCCGGTTCGAGCGAGTGGAACGGGACGTCTCGGAAGATGGCCACGGGGAGGCTGGTCCAGAGGTCGCGCCACCGGTGAGAGAGAAGGCTGGTGCGTGCGGCGGCGCGCACGGCGCCGTCGTCCAGAAGGAGGAGGACCTGGCGGAGCAGGTCGTCAGACAGAGAGCTGATACGGTCCACTCCGGCACAACCAGAACCAGAGCGGAGGCCTGCTTCATGGGGCGGCGGCGGCGGCGAGCCGAGGCGACGCCTCGATCGCCGCATCGTCGAGAGTTGTCTTTGTGTGCGTCGCCCTCGGTTGCCCTTGTACCAGCAGAAACCGTTATGTTTTTTCTCGGAACCAGCTGAACATAATATCGATCGGTGTGTTAGGGTTAGGGACCGAACTTTTACATGTGCAATATAGACTCTGTCGCCTACTGTTGTTTGTATATTCATTCACTCACATGAACGCAAGGGTATTCTTCAAGCTGAGCCATTATGAAAACTGTTAAGTACCATCTTAGATACACAGCCCGTCGGGGATTGCTACATAACTTCTAAAAAACACATGTACTCATTTTCAGCTGGATAAAAATCAAAGCTCAAAATCTTCATTTAGATATTACGTATTTCTAGATTAGACTTAGAAATAAGTTTTTAAATAAGTCAGATATGCCTATGAGAAGAATAACAACCACATAAATTGGCAAGCAATGGATACTTTCAACAGCTGGATAAATGAAATGGAGCTCATGGACGTAGACATTTCTAATGCCAAGTATACTTGGTCAAACATGCGTCGAAACCCAACACTTGTAAAACTGGACAGAGTACTAATCAACAATGCCTGGAGTCTGAAATATATACTCACAGTGCAGAGCGCTACCAAGGCCGACCTCAGATCATAAGCCTCTGCTCCTGGACACTGCTACTACCTTTCAACGTCCAAAAAGCTTCAGGTGCGAGGACTCCTGGCTGCACAACGAAGAGCTGGTTGGTATAACCAGAAACAGGATCACCCGGGGGACAAGACCAATGTCAGCGGTATCGCGTTTGAATCACAGGCTGCGGGCGATCAGGGCAGCCACCAGGGCATGGTTGAAACAGCAAAGGTCCGGTGTGACACTGATAGCAAATGTAGTTCACGCAATCAACTATTTTGATGCTGTTGAAGAATGGAGGAACCTCTCCGATTATGCGCACAGCTTCAGAGCAGTTTGCAGTTCAAAACACAAAGCCCTATGTAATGCCGAGGCAATGCACTGGAAAAGGAGGGCAAAAGTGAAATGGTGCCGATTGGGTGACGAAAATACAAAGTTCTTCCACACAATGGCGACATACAGATACAGGAAAAACAAGATGAAACTTCTAAATCATGACCAGATGGATTACTTTGAAGATAGAGATAAATTGAGAATCACCACTGATTATTTTCGACAACTGTTTTATGAAGATAGGCCATGGGTACAAAACTTGAACCTACAGATGTTATATGGACAAAGTGATTCAAACAGTGGTGGTTCGTGGCCACGGGCGGCGCTCGGTTGCGAGTGGTGCTATGTCGGGACGGCGGTCCCGGAAGGGGGTGCTGGCGGCGAGGCTGTCGGGGCTGCTTGGGCAGCGGTTGCCTTTTAGGCCGGGGCGGCGGCCCCGGATGTTGGTGTGGCGGCCGTGGTCTGCGAGCGGCTTTCCTGGTGCAGCTTGGGCTGTGGGTGGCCGTGTCGTGCGGCGTCGTGGTTCCTCGTGGTTGTGGGGCTTCGCCCGTGGGTTGTGTCGTGTTGTTGTATGGTTTTCGCCCGGTTTCTTCCATAATAAACCGGGCACCTTCTGCTTAATTAATATATGGGACAAAGCTTTTGCCCCTCGTTTCAAAAAAAAATATGGACAAAGTGATCATCAAACTCTACTAGACATTGGGGATGGATTCGTATGGAGTGAAATCGAAGCAGCGATAAAGAGGGCACCACCCAATAAAAGTCCAGGACCTGACGGATTTACCAATGAGTTCTACAAATTCTACCTACAAGACCTGAAAAATGAGCTCACCAATTTGTTTGCAGAATGGCACAACAAAAATCTTCAGCTCGGCGGCGTAAATCTGGCTAGCATAACGCTACTGCCTAAGTGTGACAACCCACAACAGATTACGGATTACAGACCAGTTTCATTGCAACACTCCATACCCAAACTTATTGCGAAAGTACTCGCCAACAGGCTGCAGGCAAAGATCAAAAACCTAGTTGATGAAATGCAATCTGGGTGCATTAAAGGGAGATCGATTATCGAAAACTTCGCAACGGCTATTGAGATGGTTCAGATTGCAAATGCACGAAAAAAGGCAGTCATCGTGCTAAAATTAGACTTTCGAAAAGCTTTTGACACGGTGCACTGGGAAGCGATCACAGCCACGGTATCTGCCCGAGGTTTCCCACAGAAATTCATCTGGTGGGTGCAACAATTGCTTCAGACTTCCAAGGCGCAAATGCTCATCAATGGGAAAATGGACCTGTGTTCCCAATCCAGAAAGGGGTACGACAGGGTGATCCGCTCTCGCCATATCTGTTCAATCTGGTGGCCGATGTGCTGCAACAAATGTTCAGGAAAGCATACGATGCAGGGTTTCTCTTGCACCGATCCAAGATGGGGCACCACTGCCTGCCTTACAATACGCTGATGATACACTACTGATTTTAAACGGTTCTGTGGACCAAGCGAGGTATGCCAAACAACTTCTCGACGCATTCTCCCAGTTCAGTGGCCTGCACATTAATTTTCAGAAGAGCACCTTCGTACCAATGCACATGGAAACAGATCAAGCTGTGGAAATTGCAAATATCCTGGGCTTCCCAATTACACAACTACCATGCACATATTTAGGCCTACCTTTGTCGATGAACAAGATTTCGAGAACCCTTCTCCAACCGATTATACAGCGAATTGGTAGGAGGCTGCCGGGTTGGATTCCATGACTGTTATCAACAGCGGGGAGGACAGAGATGATCAACTCAGTCTTATCAGCCATACCAGGATACTTCATGTCATGCATACAATGGGACAAAGCAACGATAGAAGCGGTGGACAAACTCAGACGAGCATTCTTATGGAAAAACAAGGAGACAGTGTTGGGGGGTCAATGCTTGGTTGCTTGGGAGGTCGTCACCATGCCAAAACAGCAAGGAGGGTTTGGAATAAGAAATCTACACCTGCACGACAAAGCTCTAATGGCCAACCTCGTCTCCAAGTTGCTATCTGGAGGAGCTGGCCCATGTTTCAACTGGCTGCGACAGTGTTACATCCAGGGACAAATACCTGAACCTCACCGGCAGGACACACCATTTTGGCGATCAATGGCGGCGTCAATACCGCTAGTGCTACAGGCCACGACCTGCAACATCGGCTCAGGACGCACCACTTCATTTTGGCAAGATAACTGGTCTAGTTTGGGTCGGCTAAAGCATGAACTCTCCATCCTGTTCTCATTTGCCATGGATCAATTCTGCACGGTCGCTTCGCAATTCAAGGATGGAGTTTGGGAGCTCGAACTATTCAGGCCACTATCTCACACAGCACATGTGCAGCTGCAAGCTTTGATGATGTACCTAAATGGAAACCACTCGCAGCTTTCGGATCAGCATGACGATAGGATGCTGCTCACGACAGGAAGAGGACCAACAACAAGAAGTTTCTACCACCTGCTGGCTGACAGGGGAAACAAGTGGGCTAATGAGAAATGGGTATGGCGCAAGGAAATTCCTCATCGACATAAACTCTTCCTATGGCTGGCATTCAGGGGGAGACTAAACACACGCGACAACATGACAGTGAAGAAATGGTCTGACCACAATGGGTGTGACAGTTGCCCGGCGGTAGAATCCATCCATCACATTGCCCTACACTGCAAATACTCTGAGTGGATTTGAGGCAAGCTGGGTTTCAGTGCTACGGCGTTATCATCCAGCACCATATGCCAGTTCGTTCAACGGATTCAGATAACTGAAAACCCACAAACTTGGGCAATTTGCTTCGTTGCATGTCTGCTGGGCCTTTGGAGACTAAGAAACGACAGGGTGTTTAACAGAAGAACGGGCAATCAACGAGCTCTGCTTAAAATGGTAGCTGAGGACATCAGACTGTGGTCCTCAAGGTCAGCTAAGCACAAGAACGAGATGCATTTGTGGGCTGACAGGTTGCTAGCTTAGTGTACATACATCTAATGTTCTTCTTCCTTTTTCTTTCTTTGTTTTCCCGTTTACCTTGCCATGGCTGCGTCCTGGTTGTAAATTCCCCTGCCTCTACGCCCTTGGGCAAAACCTCTGTAACAATAAGGTAGAGCACGCCTCTACCTTCTTTTAATCTAAAAAAAAATATAAGTCAGATATAGATTTGCTTTGAAGACCTTAAATAGATACTTACAATGCTACATAATTTAAATTAGATTTCTTATAAAGGGCATATATTAATATAAAGATGATACCAATTAGACCTGGACTTTACAACAATGTAATGTCAGGAACAAGTCGTACATCAATGATGCACACATCCAACTTATTAAGAATAATAAAAAGTGTGACCACTATAGAAACTAGTGAGTCACAGTAACACGATTGCTACAAAGCACTGGTAACCAGGCACACACTCGCCACGACAATGTTGTGACGTGGACGCGACGCGAAGGAAGCCGTGTCCACGCCAACCATGCTGCCAAGCAACATTTTCGACCCCTTACTCAGCGCCATGAACAGGGATGCCTTCCATAGCCAGACACCAATCATGTGTCCTAGCTGACATCATGTGGTCATATGTGTGACAATATAGCGTGGTGTGGTAATTCATCGGTTGACTATTTCTTGATCTCAGTACTAGTATATATTACATGATGGTGGAAAATGACACATTCATATATAGCAAAATCATTGTTTACATAGTCGATAACTAAGATCTTATTATGAGCCAAACAACGACACGAGCACCCACCCAGCAAAAGGTTTACACAACAAAAAAGTCATTGTCAACATGTGTTTAGGAGCATGCTAATCAAGGACGGTTGAATCCACAAGCTCACCGGAGCTAAGATACAATTCCACTGTAGGATAAATCGCCCTCAAGGTGCGGTATATTTCTGAACATTCGTCGTTGCTCGGTGTTAGTTCAGGTGCCACACCCAGGGCACTCCTTGCAACTTTCAGGGGAGGGGAAAAAGCAAAGCTGCAACACCACTGAATCGGTCTAGCTCTCGTCTAGCTCCCGCTCCCGCTCCCACCCTACCCCGCCCGCCGCCGGTGGCCACCTCGGCCACGGCGCGGCCCTCCCAGCCCCCGCCTCGCCCACGCCATGACCGTTGCCCGCCGCACTCCATCGCAGGCCCCCACCCATCATGGCTCCCCCCCTCTAGCCACCCCTGACACCGCCGAGCGACTTCATTTCTCGGCTCCACCCACCCCTGCATCCAGCTTCAATGCCTCCCCATCCTTCGCAGACTTGGCAGCTCGCCAGCCTGCCCCGCCATCAAGTCCTGCGCCGGCCTCGGCTGCCCATCCCTCGCCGAGCTCTCCCCGTAGGCCGCAGCTTCGTAGCCTCGTCGTAGCACCTGCCGTGCCGAACCCTGGCGGGCTGCAGGTTTCACAAGAGTGGCAATTGGTGTTGGGCAAGCGAGGCAAGCGTTTGTCCACCATGCCATCTTCGGAGCGGGCAGTCAATGGAGCCCAGCTACCACGGCAGCGCCCCTCCGCCGCCGAGGCCTTTAAGAGGGACCTCCACGTACGGCCGCTGTTTTAGATGCTCAGTACAGAACACTCCGTCCGCCACTGCTCCAACGGCTTCCTAGGACCGCCACCCACCCAAGCCGCCACCTTCCTAGAGTGCCACTTCCGCCGCTGCCCACCTTGCACCGCCACCCACCCAAGCCGTCGGCAAAAACTCGCTTGTTCTTCCCACCAGGCCACCCTGACGCAGCTCGCCAGCCAGCGCATTCTCGCATTCGTTTTCCCACCACCCCGCAGCCAACCGCTTCCTCCCAGCTACCGCCACCCACGCTGCCACCACCATCACCACCACCTCCGCCGCCGCAAGCTGACCCGTTCCCTTCCATGGCCGGCGAGTTAGGCTTTGTTCGGCGCTCTCTGAAGACAAGGCTTGTGGTGGAGCACACCCAGGAGATGGTCGACGAGGAGCTACTGCTGCGCGGCTCCGCTCTTGTCTTCAAGGTCTCCGGCAACCAGCCGCGTCTCGCGCCGTGTCACATCCACGAGGGACTGTTGCTCGACTTCCCAGCCCTGCCGTCCGACGCCGTGCAGATCTCGCTGCGGCACCCCGGTGCCTTCTTCGCCTGGTTCTCGGAGCCCAGCTGGTTTGAGATGGTCGCCTCGCACTCCATCTTCCACTTCCGGGGGACGCCAATCCTCATCAGCAGGTGGACGCTCCTCACCTTCGCCACCTTCCGCAAGTACAGGTACAATGTCCGCCTCTTCATCGAGCAGCTCACCCCTCAGGCCTGGACGCTCACGACTGTGGCGCGTGCTCTGCCGGGCTGCCTCATCCACACGGTGGCCGACGAGACGATCAGCAAGGACGACTTGTCGTACTTCGTCATCGAGGCGTGGGTGGACCGGCTGGAGGACGTTCCCACCGAGGCGACGATGGACATCCACGAGCCCAGGCCCTGCATCGACCCGCTCTGCCACACTGACCTGCCGCCGGGATTCGCTGCATCCGATGCTCCGACCTGTCATCTCCAAGAGCTGCGCACCTGCCCACCTTGCCTGCTAGGCTCGACGGCCCTGGTTCACCTGGACTCCTCGACCTACATCAGGCCGGCGCCGGCGGCGCGTAACCGCTGGATGAGTCGGGACGACAACCGCTTCGATGATGGTGACGACGAGACGACGTTCACTGAAGAGCAGGTGCACCCGTGGGCGCACGGCGTGCCCGACGACGTGTGGCACCAGCGGCTGGAGGCGACCTCCACAGGTTCCGCTGCGGGCCAGCACCGCCCTGGTCGCCGCGTCGGCGGTCGCCGGCGCCCGCTGACGCCCCTGGGTTCCACCTGGTGCCCCTGTCGGTGTCTCTGACCACGACGCGCGGATTGCCTTCCTCGCCGGCATGCGCGTCTGCTGAGCTGAACCCTAACGGCGTGTGCGCCGATGGAGACGCCGTTACGATCCAGAGCTCCGTCGCCGTGTCCGCGGGCTCCACGGTCTGCGACGCCGTGGTGCCCATCCTCGAGACAGTCAACACTGCCGAGCCCGTGATTCAACCCGTGCTGCCCCTCATCCCTATTGGGGAACTGACTCCTGTTTCAGAATCTGCTACACTTTCAGGGGTACCGCTGCAGCATTCTAGTTTGGGATGGCCATCGCAGGACCTGCCGACCGAGCTGGACCAGCCTGAGGAGCCAGTGGCTGCAGAGAAGAACTGCGCGATGCTGCCGGCGCCCGCCTCTGCCCCTGATACGGAAGAGATCGCAGATGTGGTCATTGCGGCGTGCTCTGCCGATGGAGGTGATGCTCTTCAGCCTGAGCAGGCTGAGACATGAGATGCACCTCGCCAAGTTGGCGGGCTCGAACCAACTGGGCCGGTAGACGAGCTGCAAGCCTCCCCACGGACTCCTGTCGCCCAGGCGATGCGCCGCGGCCCATCATCAGAGACAACTACTGAGATGCTGGCTAGTGTCTTGCAGCCCATCACACCTGGGCTTGCTACGCTAGGCTGCTCCACGCCACCTGGTCCGCCTCGCCGAGCCAGGGGGAAAACCAACGCCGCCACCACCGCTCCTCGTCGGAGCCACCGCGTGCAGATCCGTGACGGCAAGCAAGCAGTGACTGGGAGCGGCGGGGGAAACACGATGAAGCTCGCCCGCAAGCTCATAGTCTCCAAGCGCGGCCTCGCCATTGCGGAGAAGGGGGAGGAGTCTGACGACGAGACGATGGCCAAGTACAACTCTGCCTTCGACTCCCCTCTCGCCGGCACCCAGTTGAAGGCCCTCACCACGATGGTCAAGGCTGCGCGCCGCCGCGCGGCGCAAGCTGCTGCGCCACTGGTGGAGCCAGTTCAGTGAGTCTGCCGAGCTGCGGATTGTCGTTTTCAGTTTCCCCAATGAATTGCAATTTCTTAGTCTGGAACATTAGAGGGCTCAATGATCTCGCCCGTTGAGCTGCTGTCTTTGTTGTTGTTAGGAAGCACAATGTATCAATCGTGTGTTTGCAAGAAACCAAGCTGCAATTTGTCGATTTGGCGGTTGTTTGTCAGTGTTGCGGTCATGCTTTCTCTGAATTTTGCTACGCCCCCGCTGATGGTACGAGAGGTGGCATCCTTGTTGCTTGGAAGCCGGACCACCTTGCTGTTCATGCTAGATTCATCTCGCCCTGGTCTGTGGCTATTAATGGGATCATGCCTCGGACCCAGACACTGCTGAACTTGATTGCGGTGTACGGCCCTCAGCTTGACAGTGAGAAGGCCCTGTTTCTGCAGTCCATCAAGGACAGATTAGCTGCTGACATGCCTGCGACAACGGCTACGATCATCGTTGGTGACTTCAACATGATTGTGAGAGCAAGCGACAAGAGCAACTCGAACCTAAACCGGAGACACATGGCCGCATTCAGAGGCTTCATCAATGATCTGCATCTGAAAGATCTGTACCTCAATGGCAGGCGTTACACCTGGAGCAACGAGCAACATGCCGCCACAATGGTGAAGCTGGATCGTGTGTTGTTTGATCAGTATTGGGATGCTGCCTTTCCTGATTGCATTCTGCGAGCAATCTCCTCTGAAATCTCTGACCACTGCCCCATTTTGTTGAGCTCGGATGCTGGCTTCAAACCTGTCAGGAGATTCAGGTTCGAAAATGCGTGGGTTTCACGCGATGACTTTTGTGAAGTGGTCGAAGCTGCGTGTAACTCCTCCCCCTGGCGGCCTGACCCATTCCTCGACCTGCACGCCAAGCTTGCTGCTACTGCCCATGCGCTCACGAGCTGGAACTCCAAATTCTGCTCTGACCTTGAGTTAAGGGCAGCCATCACAAGCGAGCTCATTCGGCGCCTTGATCAGGCAATGGACTCAAGGCAGTTGTCTGACGAAGAGAGGCAATTCAGAGCCATGCTCAAGATGAACCGTCTGGGGATTGAAGCCATTCAGCGTACCAAGTGGCGGCAGCGATCGAGGATTCAATGGCTCAAAGAGGGAGACGCAAGCACCCGTTTCTTCCATGCAAAAGCCTCTGCCCGCAGACGCAAGAGCTTCATTCATAGAGTGGAGTTCGAGGACGCGGTGTTGACTGAACAACAAGACAAGGAGAAGGCCATCTGGTGCTTCTTCCACCAATTGCTTGGGGAGAGGAAACACCGGCAGCACTCGATCAACTTGGCTATGGTGGGTATCCAGCGGGCTGACCTAACAGATCAGGAGGCGCCATTCACCTCGGAAGAAGTAAGAGCTGCAGTTTCGGACTTGCCGTCAGACAAGGCGCCGGGCACTGACGGATTTACTGCCCTGTTCTTCAAGCATTGCTGGTCTGTGGGTAGCCCTGACATCATGCGAGCTGTAACTGCGTTACACGACCGCAACTCGAGCAAGCTCCACTTGCTGAATTCTGCTACTATGATCCTAATTCCGAAAACACCTGATGCTGCTCATCCGAAGGATTTTAGGCCTATTAGTTTGGTCCACTTCTTCGGCAAGCTCTTTACTAAGATGCTCGCATTACGGCTGCGCCCTCGGATGCAGGAGCTTGTAAACCCCTGTCAAAGCGCTTTCATCAAGCATCGTGCAATCCACGACAACTTCGTCTTTGTCAGAGCACAAGCCAGATTGTTTCGACAGAAAAAGATGCCTGCTCTTCTTTTGAAGCTAGATCTGCGGAAAGCTTTCGACTCCCTATCCTGGGAGTTTCCACTGGAAATCCTAGAGGCTAAGGGTTTTGGGCTGCTGTACAGAGACTGGATTGCCTGCCTACTGAGATCGACCTCCACCAAGATTCTTGTCAATGGAGAGCTAACTGACAGCATCATCCACCGTCGTGGCCTTCGACAGGGTGACCCATTGTCACCCCTTCTGTTCGACCTGGCTACGGATGTCCTGGCAGAGCTGTTTGCTATGGCTGACCGGCGAGGGGCGCTGCGCACCAACAGGTTTCTTCAACCAAAGAGCCGAATTGCAATGTATGCTGATGATCTCGTCATTTTCGCTGAACCTCAAGTAGACGAGCTAAACTCGATCAAGCTCATCCTGCAATGCTTTGGAGAAGCATCCGGGCTGCTCACCAACTACTCCAAGAGCTCCTTGATCCCAATCCAGTGCGGTCTATTGGATGTGGACTCCCTAGCCGCTTGCCTACAGTGCCCCTTACAACAATTCCCCTGCCAATATCTGGGACTGCCACTATCTGACCGCCGGCTGCGCAAGGGAGACCTGCAACCTGCCGTTGATAAAATTGCTGGAAGAATTAAAGGATGGAACAAAGGGAATTTCTCCATCGATGCCCGCCTGCTGTTGGTCAAGCATGTTCTCTCGGCTCACGGTGGGCATAAAACCCGAAACCCGAAGCCCGTACCCGAAAAACCCGAGCCCGAACCCGAACTACCCGAACCCGACCAACCCGAGCGCTGCAACGGGTAGCAGATCTTAAAACCCAAAATATATTAGGGAAACTCGGGTTTGCAGTCCCGATACCCGAACAACCCGAATTACCCGAATTTAGAAAAAAAAAACTAGTATGAATCGCTGCCTCTAGTCAAGGCCCAGCCCAACTTAACACTAGAGATCGTGACCTAGTTCGTCCTGACCTCATCCAGACTCCAGATCCCATCGCCATCCTGTGACCACGCCGCCACACACCACCACACACTCACGTCTCCTTGCGCCCCTTTTCCTCATCTCCTCCGGCGTCGACCTCGGCACGCATGCCGCCGACGTTGACCCTCCATTGGTGCATCTCCCGCCTCCTTCTCTTACAAATCAGTGCCACAGCCCAGCACTAGCACCACCTCCCTCTCCTCTTCGCCATCCCCTCCGCCCCCTGTCCCTTCTCCTCCCACGCCGGGCTCGGGAAGCATGCGGCGGCGCCGTCCCTCCGCCGGGGCGCAACCACGAGTCCACGACGCCCGCCTCCCTTTTCCCCACCGCCAGGGCACAACCAGGACGGCCGCCTCCCTCGGATTCCCCTCTGTCACCGCTGGTTGGAAGCTGCTCTTCCCCATGGTGGAAGAATTTCGGGCAATTCGGGGAAACCCGAACCCGAACCCGAATTTTCGGGTACCCGAAATCTCGGGTATTTCTTTTTTCAGACAAATTACGGGTAGCAGATCTGAAAACCCGAAATTTTAAAAACCCGTATTACCCGACCCGAATTTTTCGGGTAACCCGAATGCCCACCGTGTCTCGGCTATGCATATCTACCAGCTGCTGGTAATTGATCCACCTGTCTGGCTCATCAAGATGATCGATAAGTTGTGCCGTGGCTTCCTTTGGAGCAACGACGAGCTGGCCACAGGAGGTCGCTGCCTAGTTCGCTGGGCCGCCATTTGCCGGCCCCACGAATACGGGGGGCTCGGGATCACGGACCTCGATCGTAAGGCGGTGGCCCCGCGCGTTCGATGGCTTTGGCAATCCTGGCACGAGCCCAGCAAGACGTGGTCAGGTCTGCCCCTCAACATCGACGAACGAGCACGCACGCTCTTCAACGCGGCGGTCTCCTTCGAGCTGGGGGATGGGCATAAGATCATGTTCTGGCACGACCCGTGGCTTGGTGGGCGTCCCTTCGGCGCCATGATGCCGGACTTGTTCAAGTTCTGCACCTTGAGAAACGTGACTGTGGCAACAGCTATGAGGGATGGCAAATGGCTTCGCCACTTCAAGCAAGGAATGACTAATGAGGCGCTGCACCAATTCCTTCTGCTGCATGACATGCTCGAAGGCATCCAGCTCAGGGAAAATGTTGAAGACAAGGTTACTTGGCGTTGGTCCGCGGATGGTCTGTACTCGGCTTCCTCAGCATACAAGATGCAGTTTGAAGGATCCACGAGATGCAACTACAAAGAGGTGATCTGGAACAGCGAGGCACCCCTCAAATGTCGGATCTTCAGCTGGCTTGCGATCCTTGGCAAGTGCCACACAGCAGATACACTGCAGAAGAAAGGTTGGCCTCACAACGCCGCTTGCGTCCTCTGCCTTGGCGAGCAGGAGACGGCGCTGCACCTGCTTGCTACCTGCCCGATCACCATGCGACTCTGGAGAAAGGTTTTGGCAACGGCAAACTTGCCGGCCACATTGGCTCCAAACCCTGCCACCAGCAGCCTACTTGACTGGGTGACGGCCACTCGACATGCCCAGCCGGCCTTTCTGAAGAAGAGTTGGGTTTCTCTCGTCCAGCTTACTTGGCGGACCATCTGGAAAGAGCGCAATTCAAGAATCTTTGAGAACAAGGCAGCTTCCTTTAACCGCATGTTCGAGTGTATCTTGGATGACGCAAAGCATTGGAAGGAAGCGGGGAAAACTGGTGCTGCAAGCTTGCTGTGCAGACCTCGCGAGCCCGACTGATTCCCCTTTCTGTTTCTTTTACTGCACTGCTGTTTTTCATTCTAGTGCTAGCTAGCTTAGCTCGTCTTTACCTTGGTGCCAAGATGGAGAGGTTGAGCTCTTCAGGGGCTCGGAAGAACACGGTCAATCGCTCGAGCACCGGGGGCACGATGCTGACGCGGCGTGTCTTTGCCGCATTGCACTGCAGGACGAGCTCCTGCAGCGAAGCCGAAGAGAGCGTCAAGTCTTGGTCGCCGGTCCAGTCGTAGAGCTGGGTTAGCCTGAGCACGCGTAGGCGCGGGCAGCTGCGGAGGAGCCTCCGGAGGTCGAAGACGCAGCCAGACAGGGAGAGCGACGCGAGCGCGGCGAAGTCGGCGCGCACCGGGACGTGGAGGGAGACCCAGGTCACGTACAGCTCGATCAAGGTGGTGCGCTGGAAGGACGGGAGGACTATTGTCTTGGACCAGTCCTTCGGGCCCCGATGAAGTGCAACGATGAGCTGCTCCGGCGAGAGGCGCGAGGCCGCGCACAGCAACGAGCTGACGCCTGCGGGGTCGGGCCGGTCGTCATAGCGATAGCTGGTGCGGATGTCCAGGAGGGTCATCGCCGAGGAGCCAGAGATGCGGCCGAGCGCCGGTTTGAGCGAGCGGAACGGGACGTCTCGGAAGATGGCCACGGGGAGGCTGGTCCAGAGACCGCGCCACCGGCGCGAGAGGAGGCTGGTGCGTGCGGCGGCGCGCACACCGCCGTCCAGAAGGAGGAGGACCTGGCGGAGCAGGTCGTCAGAGAGAGAGCTGATGCGGTCCACTCCGGATCCATCGGAAGAGGAGCCGAGGCGTGCTCCATGCGGCGGCGGCGGCGGCAAGCCGAAACGACTGGATCGCCGCATTATCGAGAGTTGTCTTTGTGTGCGTCGCGCTCGATCGGTCTCCCTTGTGCCAGCAGAAACCCTTGTGAATTTTCTCGGACCCCTATCCTCTCGCTACAGTGCTTAGAGGCGACTGGGAGGCGACTCCGCGCCGTCCAGAAGCCGCCGGCGTATCTGGTGGATTTCCCACCCTCCGTCGGCCGCTCCGGCGGCGGGAGGATGGGGAATCCCCAGATCTACGCTCCGGCGTGTAGCTCGAGGGTTGCGGGCGGCGTGGCCGTGGCGGGAAGGACGGCGCCGTCGCGCTTTTGGAGCTCTGCGGCTTCCCCTCCTCGGCGTCGTCTCCGGCGGTGCTGGTGGGCTGCAGGTGCGTCCCCGCTCTACCGATGCTCTCTCCGGCGTCGGCTGGAGCTCGTGAGGTGGTGCAGGAGGCCGGGGTCCAGATCTTCTGGGTCGTCTTCGGCATCGAGGGCTTCGGCGCTGGCTCAAGGCGATGGCGTGCTCTAGTGGTCTTCCAGCTTCCTCTTCTCCGCCAAGACCCAGGCGGTTGACTGAAGACGGCGGTTCTGTCGGCGGCTTCCTGGCCACGGTTCGCTGCGGTTCGCCGGCTCGGGTGGAGCTCGGCGGCAGCGCGCGGTTCGGCGGTCACCGTGGTGCGGCGGCGTCGGTGGGGGCTGGGTCCTCAAGGACGGGTTTGTAATTTCCTTGTTCCCTGAGGTTGTACTGCTAGTTCGATTTTCCTTTGATCTGTATCCCATGTACTCAAAAAAAAATATCCAGCAGTGTGTTGGTTTTAATAGGGCCCGATCTTTCACATGAGCGAAAGGTCCCGATAAAGACGACAAATTACCCGGTTTTAGAGTTTGGGGTGAAATGTATCCCGAGGGATAGATTTCAGGGTGAAAAGTATACTTTTTCCACGAGATGAGTCATACTAGTGAAAAATTTACAGGACCATCTTAAATTCTCATTGGGAATGCTATACTAATTATTATTTGTTAGAGTTGTTATATGAACTCGATCAATGTGTACATTACTTCTAAAAAGCACAAGTACTCAATTTCAGTTGCACAAAAAAATCAAAGTTCAATATCTTCATTTAGCAACTAATAATTTTTAGATTAGATTTGAAAACGGATTTGCTAATTCTCAGTGGTCTAAGAATTAGTTACATCTCAGTCTATTCCATAACCATTAGATCTCTGCATTCAGATCTGCATGTGAAATTGTCGTTCTGCTGTTGTCTCTGCAGAATTCAGAGTTAGGCTTCGCACATGGCGTAGTGGGTTCTTGCTGGGCGTTTCATTTCCTATCTATTGACCTGGGCCTTGAATGTATGTTTTGTTTTTCAATTTCAAATATAGCTTTTCTTTTCCTGTACGTGACTTCTTTTCTGCCTATGGACGACGAGTTTGTGTTGGACTGATCTCATTTTTTTCTCTTCAAAATGGTATTTCAATTCATTTCATTTTTTCAGCTTTTTAATCTTTTGTTTTTAGTTTCACTGTTGTTGGTTTTTTGTTCGTTATTTTTCCCGATCGCACATGAGTTGCTACTTAGATTTTCCAGTCACACATAGCTTGCAACTAAAACAAATATGGTAATTCTCGGTGGATAAAGGCAAATAGTTGCAGGTGTGTCAACATTTTCCATGATTATTTATACTCCCTCCGTCCATAAAAAGATGTCTCAACGTAGACCAAATTTGTATGTATCTACACACTAAATCATGTCTAGATACATACAAATTTGGATTAGGTCGAGACATCCTTTCGTGTACGGAGGGATTAGTATAAACTCGCGCATTTTTTTCATAACCAACTACATAAATTGTGTTTGCTACATAGACCAGAGATGATAGTTTATATTCATGTTTTTTACTTTGTTTTACCATCACCTCCATTCGATTTTTTGTATAGTTTTTAAAGTTATAAATACTTTATTTTCAGTCTACTAAAGTCTTTTGTCGAGGCATAAGAGGAATATTCTCAACATTCGTTATTAACTTTTCTTGGTACAATTTTGATATTTTTATGGTATTACTAATTCCCGGTACCAAGATTTAAGTTCGAACCCTGTTGACTACTCAACCGTTTGATTGTCGTATTTTGTGATTATACAGGAGTTGCAAATACGTTGCATCTGAGATTTCGAGTTATAAGTGGGTTGCGACTAAGTTTTTTTAGTTGCAACTGAGGTTACAACTGAGATTTTCCAGTTGCAACTGGGTTGCAACTGAATTTTCCTCCCGGTTGCAAGCGAGATAAACTAAGTTTTTCCAGTTACAGTTGGGTTGCAACTTACATGTTTTCAGTTCTTACTATGTTTTTTCTTTCAGCTACAATTAAGTTGTTTTCTAGTAGCAAGTGAAGTGTACCTGATTTTTTTGTTAATTGCAAGTGGGTTGCAACCAACTACTTCCAACTATAAGTTGGTTACAACTGATTTTCCAGTTGCTAATGGATTATGCATGAGCTTTAATCGGTTGGGACTGTGTTACAACTGATATTTTAAGTTGTGTCTGAGTTTTCCTCCGGTTACAAGTGAGTTGCAACTGTAATTTTTTAGTTGTACATGGACTATACATGAGTTTTAGTCAGTTGCAAGAGGAATCGAACTGATATTTTTGACTTGCAAGTGAGTTGTATATGAATTTTTCCGGTTGCAAGCAACTGAGTATGTTTCCAGTTGCAAGTTGGCTAGAGTTGAGTTTTTAATTGCAAGTGGATTTAGAACTAAGAACATTCTAGTTTCGAGTGGTTGTATCTGACTATTTTGATTGCAGGTGGGTTGTACCTAAGCCTTTTTGAGTTGTAATTGGCTTATAACTGAATTTTTTTCAGTTGCAAGTGCGTCGCAACTGTGATTTTTTCCAGTTACAACTTATAAGTGAGTTGTGACTAAGTTTTCTGATTTGAAATTAAAATGAGATAAAAACCATTCTCGGTCGCTAGATCAGCATGATATTAAGTACTGGTTTCGATTTGTGGCTTCATATTTTTTTCATCGTTTCTCTACGGTTAAGGTAAAGTTGTATCTCATACCATTAAAAGCATATGAATATTTTTTTATCTCTTTACCATTTAAAAAAACTCGTTTGTAGAGAGACACGTTTTTTGAGCGGATTGTATAGACACGTGAAACTCTCCAAGACACTAGTCGTCCATCAATGTTCAATGAGTTGTGTCGTCCATCAATGTTCAATGAGTTGCCAGAAATTGAAAAACAAGTTAGCCCAAAAAAAAAAGTTCCATGGGTCAAGTAAAGGGAAGCAGCTCGTACGTTACTCCACGGTATAGGCAAAACATCGGTCGTATGGTAAAAAAAAAGGGCAAAACATCAATCGGGAAAGAACGGATCGCTCCAAGTGACTATAGTTATTTCTCGGTCGACTAAGCACCGGACGGTCCCATTTGGAAATATGAATTTCTAAATGAAGTTTGATATAGATTTTCTTTCAAGACCTTTAAAACGCACTTTAAAATACACTTTGTTTCTTGTTATAAGGTGTATAAGTTTTCTGTAAAGTCAAACTTGACTACCTTTAACCAAGGAGTCGAGGGACATCGTCGAGGAACGGGACAACACGGAAGGTGGCAACGGAGAGGCTCGTCCAGAGGTCGTGCCAAGTGCCAACAGCGAGAGAGGAGGCTCGCCCTTCTCGTTAATCGTAGCAGACACCGTTTTGGTTATTGAGTTTGCTCTGACCTTGAACATTACTATGTAATCGATCGGTGTCGTTATTGGTTTGCTTGTACTTTCAGACGGAGAAAGGGCGCGTGGACTTTGGAAATTTTGTGCTACTTCACCAATCAAATTCTACCCTAAGATTTGCAGGAGTACAATTTTAATTAAAAAAATGGGTTCCGCCCTGGTCGGTTTCAAACGAAACGAAACAAAACAACATCCCGGCGCACGTCTGCATACATCAGGTTCTTAATCTCCCTCATTGCAGAAAATAAGAGAAAGACGGGTTTTTATCATCCTGGCTATAGCCAGCTAGGCTCATTTTTCAGATTTATATAGTTTTCCGGAGCTTATCTTGGAATGAAGGCCCCGATTTGGTTTGCCGTTTAGATTTCCACTCCGGAAAAAAACGACGGATGGTTCGTTAATTTACGGACCTTCCAACCTCCGTAGAATATTCCCGGCCGTTTAGGGGCCCATTACCCCGATTCCAAGCGAGCCCGAAGTTGTTTTCTGCTGATCTTGGAACAAAGGTCGTTTTTACGCGACAGACATGCATACAAACTCTGCTACCGCGACAAATACCAGCCATTTGGTTTGCCGCCAAGACTTCGTGGTGACTGCATTTTGATAGGAATTTTACAAGTCGCAACCTTCCCACTGAAATTTTCTAGTTACGGGAAGAAAAACAAAAAAAGAATTGCCTCGTTCGAAAAATGAACCATTTGAGTGACCACCACACCCCCCCCCCCCCCCCCGATCTAGCGGGAGACCGAGGCTAATTTTTTTTTAAATAATACACGAAAATTATTTAATTCTGGAAATATTACGCGTTTTTTATTTTTTTCAAAAATATTAGCCAGTCGGTCGCGGCGAAACCGACAGGACCTAATCGGTCTCGACGAAGCCGACAAGACCCCAATCGTCTTTGGCAAAGACGACAAGCCTGTCGTCCGTGGGTGCATGCCCTAATCGGCTTCGTCGAGGACGACATGGCCTAATCGGCTTTACCAAATCCGATTACGCCTAATCGGCTTAGTGGAAGCCGAGTATTGCATGCGCTCCACCGAATTTGTTTCGCGCCCTTCTTCTCCCGCCTTTTTTTCCCGCCCTTCTTCTCCCGCCATATTTCTCCCGCCCTTATTCTCCCACCATAGTTCTCGCGCCATTTTGTTCCCGCCATTTTCCTCCCGCCTTTTTCTCCCGCCATTTTTCTCCCGCTCTTCTTCTCCCGGGTGAGCCTATATATACCCCATCAGATTTTGTGATGGAGGAGGGGTGTGGTGCGTGGTTATTTCCTCAGTCGCATAGGAACGATGTCTGGTAGTTCGGGTCCTAGTTCGGAGCATAGGTCATGCTGTGTTCTGTATGAAGCCGCATTATGGACTGAAGGTGGTATTAGGGAGAGTAGGGCCAAGAGCTGTTATAGGGAGCTACTTAGTGAGTGGGGCAACATTCGTGAGCTGGGAGAAATTATAGCAAAAAAAAAACAAAATCCAGATGACCCCTGAAGAAATTTCAGATGAAATTGATGGGTGGCGGTGGAAGTGGCAGAGAGTGAATGAGCTAAAATATATCGAGGCGGGTCTTCGGGACATGCCTATGACACCTAAGTCAAAGATAATCCATTTTGCGCCGAAGGCCTATGCATTTCACGTGGAGGTAACTGAGTAAGGAAGTTATATTACGTTAGAATCTAGTGTTATCGTACTAATTTATTTTCGTCTGATATTGTTAATTTCCAGCACTGGCCCGCCGACGCACAGTTTCTGAACAAAGAGATCCCTCATTTTGGCTGGATGGAAATGCTTTTTGGCGCTTGTCCTGATGGGCATCCACAGGATACTCTTCACGCTGATGCAGTGAAAAGGGCTATATCGAAGGCGAAGAGTGGTGGATCATCCAAGAAAGCCGTTCAAGATGATAGTGATGATGATTTCATGCCTCCTAAACGAGACAACTCTAGACGTAAGTTGAAGAGTGTTGATGCATCGAAGGTTGTCGCCGAGGAAAATAGTGATGATGATTTCATGCCTCCATCACGAACACGTGGCAGAGGGAAGTGAAGTCGTTGATTAGAATTAGTTATCGTTCAGTTCCATGTATTATTTACCAGTAGTTCTTCTATGCAGTGTTTAGAACTAGTGAAGTTGTAACGTGGACCTGTAGTGTTGTATGTTAAATTAATTTATCGATGCAATGTGGAATGTTTCGTACATAGATAATAATATGTCTCGTACATAGATAATAATATGTCTCATTCGAACATAAATATGAATATGTCTCACATACAAATAGAAATACGGATATGTCTCATACATCCTAAGTACGAATATGTCCCGAATATATCACTGACCCCTGCGTCGCCGAGCATCACGAGGAGGGGGCTGGTCGGGCGTCGTCCACTGGTACCTGTGAGGTGCCCGGGTTTGACGAGGCACTGTGTATCCTGTGTGGGGTATGGTGGAGGAGTCTGGTGAATGGGACCCTGTCGCGGCTGCGTGGGGAAATCTGGAGTGTCGAAAATGCGAGTAGAAGTTGACACCTAGATGGCGCATGCACCAACGGCTCTGCATGTCTTGCCATGGAGTCAGTTCCTCAGGCGTAGGATTGGTGAGTGTCTTTATCACGCTGAGTATACCTGCATGCCTGTCATGAAGGATGCACACGTTCGGCTTATCCTTCACAACTGCTATTTTCAGTTGCCTGAAGAACCAAGTCCAACTGTCAATGTTCTCGCTCTCCACAAAAGCAAATGCGAGGGGCACAACCATATTGTTACCGTCTTGACCAATGGCGGTCAGGCTCTGTCCCCTATACTTGCCTGTGAGAAAGGTGCCATCTACAGATATCACCGGACGACAATGTCTGAAAGCCTCGATGCATACGGCGAATGAGAAAAACACTCGATGCAGCACCCTCACAGTTGGGAACTCTGGCCTGAACAAATCTTTGATATCTATATAGGTGCCTGGATTCCGGTACTGCAGAGTGTGCAGCAGCCGGATAACAGAGTCATATGCGTCCAAATATGAACCAAATCTGTTCTCAAGCGCCGTATGCTTAGCCCTCCAACCCTTGCCATAAGATATTTCGTACTTCAATCTGACAGCCACTTCCATCGCTGCGCAGGCCACTATCTCGCTGTATAGCAACCGAGCTATAAGCGTGGAAGAAAGATTACGATGATCTTTAGGGATATTTTCAATTCGACATGAGTGAGGTGCGAAGTCACTTATCCTCCAACTATAGCCATTCTTTGGGAGATGTCCATGCACCCTGCCGGGACAATTTATATTCTCGCATTCCATTGTCAAATATTTTTGACTTGACACCACAGTTTTCATAACCCTGTGGGTGGACAATGCCCATTTCATGACTGCATCCCTCAAAGCTTGCTTGTCAGTATACATAGCACCCTTCGCAATGTTGTTCTCATGATATTCCCATGCCGAATCATGACCATCGTTTACGATCATCGCCGAAGAGTGGTCCTGATTCCATGCTTCAGGATTAGGTACCTCATCTGCGTTCTCTTTCCCGTCTGACACATCGGAATCATCGCCTTTAGCATTATAGCCATATGTATCTTCATCTTCCATCTCGTTCTGCATGTGCCCGTCTACCTCGTCGCCATCCGCCTCCGCACTGTCATATACCTCAGTGTCCCCTCCTTGTACTTGACTGCTCTGCCCCGACTCGTAACCACCACCACCAAAATCAGACCCATAATTTGACATAGATATGTTCATCTCTTCACTTCCCTGGCCAGAATCATAAGCACCCTCACCTTCATGGGCACTAAACTCATCCTCAGGGGCAGTGACCTTGTTCAAGGCGGAAGAACTAGGGCACAAGGAGATCAATTCCTTTTTGCGCAGCCTTTTAACCATCCCACCCAATCAGAATCACACTCTAGTGGTCTCATAACGAAGTAAATATTTGTCCTTGAATGACTCCACCAAGCATGAACACCGACGGTATGTGTCTGATTATCAAGCCCTAAACTTCCCGTCAACCAATCTTTAACCTGACTGAGAGACCATGTTTCAGGAGCTGGCAGGTCGACAACTATAGAATCAAACTCACTCAGATCAGCTCCCGTATCACACATTTGGACTCTACCGGGACCATAGAAAAACCTGATCTTCACTAAATCAGACATCTCCGCTGACATAAATAAATATTGACCATCGTTAATATTATTCCGCATACAACATCACCACCTATATATTAGAATTAATCTATACATATAGCTAAATATACCTTAGAAGCGACTAAAAATATATAGCTACATACACCATGTTTTTAAAATTTATTACTACATATATTATAATTTATCTACGTACATAGCTACAATATTTACTACCGCCACAACCAATTTAGCAACATATACGTGACAAATCCTAAAAAATATAGCTACATTTTTTCGAATTAACCTACAAATATAGCTACAATATTTACTACCATCACAAACTATTTTTTAACAACACATGTTCATACATGTAACAAATATAGCACTACAATTTTGATAAATCGAATCATACCCTAGAAGCGTGAGAGGCGACGGCGTCCGGCGGTCTCGAATCAACGGCGCACCAACACGAGCAGCACCACCACAATGCAGCCCTCCAGCACCACCACCACGCAGCCCTCCAGCATCACCACCACCATCACCACCACCACCACCCGCCAACCATCACCACCACCACCACGAGCTATCCCATCAGGAGATCGGAGTTCCCCTAGCCTCGCTCAACCTTCTAGTACCGATTAATGGTGGCAAACGTGAAGATTGTTGGTCTAAATCGCTAGTTTAATTCGGTTTTCGTGGGGACTGCAGAGAGGAAACGAAGAGCAGGAACGAGGCAGCGCAAGGAAGAAGAAAGAAAGGAAAGAGAAGGGTCGCCCGTGCGCTCGACGTTCTGCAGCGCCTTGTCGGCTTCGGCGAAGCCGACTGGGCCCGCCTAGTCGGCGTGGGCGAGGACGACAGGCCCTCCCAGGACGACTGCGTCGGTGACGACGTGGCCCATCCACTTATCGGCCTACGCGTGGACGAGTGGGCCTTGTCGGCGTCGCCGAAGACGAGTAGCGCCTATCGGCTTCGACGAGACCGACTGGCTAATATTTTTGAAAAAAATAAAATTTGCGTAATATTTCCAGAATTAAATAACTTTCGTGTATTATTTAAAAAAATTAGCGAGATCGAGTGCCTCACGATCACGAGCGAGCCATTCCCTCCGTGCAGTAAAAATTCCGCCCGACGGCACGGCACACGCGCAGCAGCTGTACTGCTACAGTGTTCCTTAGCTGGTCTGGCCATTTTTACAGCCCGGTAGAAGTAAATAATTGCAACTGGAGTTGGTGGTTTTACCCCTTTGCCGCCAACGCCATTCCGTGGCCAAAAAGTCGTTTTCGCGCCGCATGCCCGCACCCTCCCCCGCCGCGCGCGCGTGCCGCGATGGCTCGCCGACAAGAGTGGCCCACACGACGTCCCCGCAAAATTTCAACGCAGGCCCCACATGACAGCGACCCTCGTCACCGCCCTCGCGAGGTCAGCGACGGCGCGGCCGCTCCGCCCGCTACAGTGTCCGTAACTGATTTTCTCTCTCCGAATCTCCGTACCACTTTCTCTCTCTACAGCACAGCACGATCTGCCCCTGGCACAAGTCACACACGAACGCACACACCACCACCGTCTTCTCTCTCTCGACGTAGCGAGGTCTCGCACGTACTCTCCCCCCCCCCTCTCTATTTAATCTCGCCCACGGGAGATCGACGGGAGAGAGAGAGATAGAGGGTGGGAGAAACCCAGAACCCCGCCGCGCGCGATGAACTCACTCGCCTAAAATCTCCCACCTTTCCGATCTCTCCCAACAAGCCAGTTCATCGCTCGCCCGCTCGATTTACAATTATTCCGCCACAAAATCCCGCCCCATTCCGGCCTATATCTATTCCGACGAGCGGTGCGTCTCTCGTCCGAAGCAGCGGCAGCGGCACGGTGAGTGGTCTTTTGAGGTTTTTCGAAAGCACGCATCCGTGCGTCTGCGGGTGCGCGTGAGGATTTCCGATCTCTTTCTGCTGCTTGCTGCGTTTTTCTGGTGTTCTCCGCGGCGGATCCGTTATCCGATCCTTGTGGTGCGAAGCGGCGATCGAGATTTTCCTCTTCCTTTCTGGTGCTCTCGCTGGCGTGTTCTTTCGTGTTTTGGTCGTCGGGAACTCGGGAGGCGCGTGCGGCGGAGCGGATCAGGCTGCGCGATTCCATGGCAGCCCGAAAGCTGCTTCGATCTGGCCGCAAAAGCGTGGAGTTTCCCCGATCCCTTGGATTTTTCCGCCGCTTTTCGAGGGCCTCTTCCCTTCTTTTACCGCTCATCGCACGGCGAGCCGCAGCAGTACGATCTACCCACATGCGCTGCTGCTGCTCGACGCAATGCCTTCCTCGCGTGCGCCAGCGTCTGGTTCGTCGATCGTTTTGGTCCCGTGCTCCATGGTCCCGTGTTCATGCTTGTTCTGGGACATCTTCCCGATCTTTTCGCATGCTTTTTTAGTCGGTAATGGCAGGTTGGAATCGGCTAGGCCTTTACGTTTTGCGCCAGATTTGTTGCAGTTTTACTCGCGTGTCCCGAATCTGCTACTACTAGCACTTCGTTAATTGCAAGGCGGATCGACTCGTGGTTGGTTAATCCTGGCGCTTTTGTTTGTTGTTGCGGCAGACAGGGAGGCTCTGACGCACGCGCGCGGAGGCAGATGGACGCGGAGACGGCGGCTCCTCCATCCGCGGCTCACCTGCAGCTGGACTCGCCCATGGTACGTGACCTGCGTACGATCGAGAAGAGCATCAGCTTTTCTGCCCGTTCCTTTCGTTCGTTCTTCCTTTTTGTTCATCCGGGGCGATCTGTTGGATCCGTCTACTTTTTGCCTGTGAACGTGAGGGTCTGATAGGATGGGATGCTTTACGCATGCCGCAAGCACGTGTAGATGCTGCTGTGTTCAGTGTTAATTTGTAACATCAATGAAGTAGTATATGGATTGCTAATTGGCTAGTTCCGTGTTAACGTGATCTCGCTAATTAATTTAATTTATTGCATGTACACGCAATTCACTAAATTTGTAGTACTATGTGTGTTGCCAAAGTTAGTTAGACTCCGAGACTGGAGTGGACTGCTAATGTATGATAGATCCGCCCCCCGTTCTAAAGTGGAATGCGATTTGCCAATTAAAGGAGCAGAATGCTGTTTGAAAATGAACAATAATGTTGTTACTTGGAGTAGTAGTTGCTATTGAAAATGCTCCTGTTTGTTGTTAGGGTGCAATTATTCTCAGGTCATTTGATTGTCCATTGATGATGCATCATGCACCTGTACATTTTAGGTATTTTTGCACTTGAACATTTTACAGGTGTGAGTCTACTTACACTAGTGGACTTCAAATTTGCAATCCAATACTAAATCTGCTTTTAATTTTTTTTTAAACTGCTTCACATTGGGCAGAGAAAAGAGACTCACAACCTGCCACTTTCGTTTTCAGTACGGATAATGTAGCCAATTCCACTTCTAGCAGCTATTTTGTGATTTTTGTGAACTGCTGCAACTACAAATGGTTTTTCTTAATTCTCCCCGACTACTTAAGTTCCTGATGCTTGCATGGACAGTATGCTGACGGTAGTACTTTAGTTCGATTTAGTTGCCTCGTCGTCCGGAGTCTGAAAATGGATGACCACCGTGGACAATCTTCAAGCTAATAGTGTCAAATCTGAATTATGAATTTTCCAATGTGCTGAGAACTAATGAGGAATACACGCAACCCCCCATATGGAGAACAGACTAAACACACTTTGTAGGCAAAATACAGTCTCAGCTTTGTCAGGTTGTCCAACAAGAACAGGAAACAATATGTTCTGAAGGTACAGTAGTATGCATGTGTGATGTTGATATGGAGTGTCTCTTCTTCCCAAGACACTGCACGTCCACTCGCCAAAGCATTTCCATTTCAGTCTTACTGTGTTCTGCTTGCTTCTCTTTACACGAACCATACATCTGCCTCACCTGTTCTGACAGTACAACTTTTTCCAGAGGCCACAGGTGATCAAGTTCTGCTACAGGAAGAGGCCTACAGGGCACAGCAGAAACGGCAAGGATGATAGCAGCCAGGACCCCAAGAGCCAATCCCCCAGCTCGCCCTTGAGCAGACAGAGCCTGTCCGTGTCTGCCATTCCCACCTACCAAGCTGGTGAGCAATGCTGGTCTCAGACATACGTTTTTGTGCAACCTTCCATTCCTGTGTATGTCAAGTTGTTGATATTATGGTTTTCACACGGTGATTTGGTGTGATCAGGAGGGTTCTACGAGATCGATCACGAGAGGCTGCCCCCTAGAACACCAATCCATCTCAAGTCCATACGCGTGGTGAAGGTGAGGATTTTGTTTTCCCTCTGTTGCCCACAGGGGTTTTCCTGAAGTCTGAAGTGTTTGATTTGGTTTGTCTCCGATGTGACTTTTGTGCTGGGTATGCAGGTGAGTGAGTACACGAGCCTCGACGTCACCGTGAGCTTCCCGTCCCTCCTGGCGCTCCGGAGCTTCTTCTCCTCATTCCCGGCGCCCAGCGCCGGGCCGGAGCTTGACGAGCGCTTCGTCATGAGCAGCAACCACGCGCGCGCATCCTGCGCCGCCGGGTGGCCGAGCAGGAGCTCGAGGGCGAGATGCACCAGGACAGCTTCTGGCTTGTCAACCCCTGCCTCTACGACTTCAGCGCGTCGTCCCACCCGGCAACGCTACCTGACGCGCTGTCGTCGCCTGAAGCCCCACCAGCTCGGCCGAAGGCGGCGGCACCAAGCTCCTGCCTCATCGACACCTTGAAGTGCGATGGCGCCGGGTGGGGCGTGCGGCGCCGCGTCAGGTACATTGGCCGGCACCGCGATGTTTCCAAGGAGGCCAGCATCGGCGGCTACGAAACAGAGGCCAGCGTCAAGGAGCAGCTGCGTCCGGCGCAGCAGGAGGATAAGAGGAGCTCTGTCAGCGGCAAGAGGAAGCGGGACGAGTCAGAGAGAAGCAACGACAAGCCCAGCAACGAGAGGAGGGCGAAGAAGAAGAAGACATATAAGAGTCCCAAGAAGCAGAAGAAGCGCAACGTGGAGTCTAAAGACGGCGACCCTCGGCGCGGCAAGGACCGGTGGTCGGCCGAGCGCTACGCGGCGGCGGAGAGGAACCTGCTCGAGATCATGCACTCCAAGGGTGCCAGCTTAGGCGCGCCGGTGATGCGGCAGGCGCTGCGGGACGAAGCCCGTAAGCGCATCGGCGACACAGGTCTCCTCGATCACTTGCTTAAGCACATGGCCGGAAGGGTACCGGATGGCAGCACCGAACGGTTTCGCCGCCGCCATAACGCGGATGGCGCCATGGAGTACTGGCTGGAACCAGCCGATCTGGCCGAGGTGCGGCGTCAAGCCGGCGTATCTGACCCGTACTGGGTGCCACCGCCCGGGTGGAAGCCCGGTGATGACGTGTCACCAGCTGCCGGTGATCTCCTGATGAAGAGGCAGGTGGAGGATCTCGCCGAGGAGCTCAATGATGTTAAAAGGTATCCATTTCTTCATCTCTCCGTTGCTGTTTCCTCTTCTTGGTTCGCCTATAGTTGTGCAATTAACTGATACCAATATTATTCCCCTTCATGGTAATTGCAAGGCACATGGAGCATCTGAGTTCCAACATGGTGCAACTGGGCAAGGATGCGAAATCTGAGGCAGAAAGTGCTTACAGTTCATGGAAGGTAACCATCCCCTGCTGAGTATAAGATCCTCTCGATTTCCCTATCCAAGCATCTCGCCTCTGCTCCTTTTTCTCTGCTTCTGAAGAAAGGTGGTTTCAAATTCAAAAAGTTATTTTCATGGGATAAAAACACACTGTTAACAACATACATTCATCCCCCAAAAAAGGAATAAGTTAGCAAGATACACATGGGTATTTGTTTGGATAGCTAGCAGCTTCTTCAATTGATCAGATGTTCTCTTTATAGTGCTAGTCTAAATTCTGTTTCTTGTGAAGTTCTTATGGGTACATTAATAACAATGGCATGCTGGGACCTGCATATTGTTGCCATCTTTAGTTCTTCTCAGTCTCTGAAGAGCGATGCTATGCATACGACGGTTTGCATCCGATCGCTGCCCGACGAAACATCTGCACCATCAGGTTGTTTCGGTTTTTCAATCTGTTTGGCTTGGGTTAGTATTATACCAGAATCGGATTGGAACCGTCGTATGCATAGCTATTTCGGTCTCTGAAAGAGCATAAGAAACTTCTTATATTTAGAGGAAATAATCATTTTTGCACATAACCTTTTCTGAAATGCATTTGCAATCATCTTTTAATATTGTCTCCCCACTAACAATGTATAATAATATGTTAAGCACATAGTATTCAGTTATGAAATTGGTTTCATTGTTCTGGTCTGCCCTTCACTACTGTAGGCTAAACCACTCTTTCTTGTTTTGGTGTACTAACTTCATTTACATTTGTTTCTCAGGAGAAGTACCAGAAGGTGGTTAAGGCTAATGAAAAGCTAGATAAGCAGATTTTGTCTTTGAAGGTAATTAATTACATGCATGCAACAACCACTGTCCGCCTTTAGAAATTCTAAAGTCCATCCCAAACTAAACAAATAATACATGTGAGTGTGAGATTTCTAAGAGAATTGTCATAGTTGATCAATATTTGAGCCGTTTTCAGTATATAGTATACACCTGCACTGCACACCATTCTGGTCAACCATTGGTCACATTTGTTAGCTGCAAGTAAACAATGACCTTACTTTGTTGAACTGCAGGACACCTACGAGAACGTGGTTCAGAAAAACAGTAAGTTAAAGAAGGAGGTGCGGTCACTGAAGGTACTCCTCTTGCTAACTGAGTTTTTCACTATTTGTGTGGAGTGGGACTGTTGCATTGTGAATTTGTGATACCTATCTAACTAAGAAGTGAATTTTGTTAAGAATGTCCGGATTTAGTAAACCTGTTCTCTGCGTATTCTGATGTAGATGTCTTCAGTGCATTTTTTAAACTAACTAGTTCTGAGATCAACTGGGTTCTTTTTCAGGATAAGTATGAGTTTGTAGTCGAAAAGAATGATAAGCTCGATGAGCAGATGGCTTCTCTCGCTAGCTCCTTCTTGTCTTTGAAGGTAGGAAAGCAGAGCCCTCTTGCATACAATTTACTGCACTCTGTTTATGTCTGCGTTCCTGAATGCTGAAATAGCTGCCTCCCTTTGACTTCCACAGGAACAATTTATGTTGGCAAGTAATGGAGGTAAGCTGAAGATGGGAATAGACCAGGTGGCTGTGGCTCACAATGATGGCAAGAAGGCAATAGGACCTATTGGCGGTGGTGACCAGGGCAGCCAGCGAGCAGATAGCACCGTCGTCCAAGCCGGCGAGAAGAGGACGACGAGGAAGAGCAGCTTCCGCATCTGCAAGCCACAGGGCACGTTCCTGTGGCCAAGCATGGGGTCTGGCACGGACATGAGCGGGGGAGGCAGCAGCGGCATCAGCATCGCCTTCCCCCGCAGCGGCAGCAACAGCTGCCCGAGTATCGGGCCGGGGCTCCCGCCGTCGTCTCGAGCCCCAGTTGAGGTGTTGATCGAGTCACCGCTGGAGGAGGGCGGGGGCTACTACTCCACCCCGCCATCGGCGTCGTCCACCAACGCCACCAAGCTGCTGCCCCTGTCCAGCCCCAGGTCACCCCTCAAGCCACAGCCACTCTTCAGCGCCTTGCACTCCTTCGCCGGCCTCACCTTGCGCCATATGGTTAGTACTCATCACACACACCCTGCTTGTGCTGCTGCTAGCTCTTCATCTCCTTCGCCGGCACGCTGATCCAATGCTTCTTTGGCCATGTGCACGCAGGACTCGCCGTCGTCGCTGCCGTCACCGTGCGGTGCTAGTCTGCTGCAGGGGGGTAGGATGGCCATGCCCAACGCGGAGGTGGGCACTGAACTGGCCCTGGGCACTCCCTTCTACTGCTGAGCTCCTTCCCCTGCATATGCCTACCGGATATGGCTTTTCTCTTACGATCGGTACGGTGATGATACCATAAGATAAAAATTGCACAAAACATAGAGAGGATAAGTAAGATAAAGAAACAAAAATAGATTAAGGAAAACGAGAAAGAACTAGTACATGATCTTGGTTATTGGTTACAGTTACACCTGGTTTCTCCGGTAGCAGTTTGCACCATTATTTGGTCAGTTTCTAGTTCGTGTCAAGGATGTATTGGTTGATGACTTGCCAACACCTGGTGACTTTGTCTGTTGCTTCGGCTGCCCTTTTTGTGACACATTTGAATTTTGAAGTGGAATGTGTCTGTTTTGTGGGCTCTATTATTTACATTTTACTTCTGTTGCACTGCTATATCCTCAGATTCAACATGTCGCAAACAGATGACAAGTACTACCGTTTCCGTTCTTCTTCACTTATTACTGCAGTCATATTATTTCAGTTTGATCACTACGCGACTATTTATTATCATTTTCCTATATATTTGGATGATTCACACGACCATAATTTGTTACATTTGAAGTACAATGGGCGAAACTAACCAAGTGAGAACAAACTGGTTGCTTCAACAACTAAAGGCCATACTTGAAACACCATTGTAAGCAAGTGGTGGTCTTCGCCTTTCAATGAAACACCTTGGAGTAGATGACACATATGCGCCGACATTACCTGATCCAATTTATGATGGTCAGATCAAGGATTTCCATCCTAAGATTTAAAAACGGAGAAGACTTACCACCACTACTAGTACACACATGGACATGTTGGTTTGTATAATGAACTACTAACAACGACGTAACATGGAAATGATGAGAGGGTATGAGATACAACACAGTTTGAAAGTCTACTTTCATCAGCAAAGACTAACATGGTATCGATAACTAGCATGCAAACAACATTGAGAAGTTACTAAGGGTTCTAATCTACACAAAGTGGAAGACGAAGTCGATGATGAAGATGAGGTGGTGCTATTGGTGGTGATGATGAAGGTGGTGTTGTTGATGATGCTCCCCACATCGAGAAGCCGTTGCTATCGTTGTTGGCGGTGATTTGCCCCTCTTGGGGCGGCAGAGCAATAAAATCTGCCCTCTCTCGGAATAGGAGAATACCTTAGGGTTCGTTGCCCGCCTCTAGAGGTCTTGCGGAAATCAAGGTGTGCCTCATCGAAGATAATACATAGGTACATAAAAGGGTGATGGCCTGGCGGTGCACATAAGGCCCACGCGGCATATGGCATGCCTCGGGCCTTAGCCGCACCTAGGAAGAGCATGGGCCCATGGGTCACTCGACCACCTGACATCTGAAGTAGTTTTTCTTCTGTATTTTTGTTTTAGTTTCCCTCGTGAAATACGTCATCTTCGCGTTTCTTTTTAGGACAAAATCTGAATTAAGCTCTTCAGTGGACTAGTTGTAAAAACATAGAATTATATTCAAAATTAAACAAATAGACACCAAGGTAGATAAATTTACTTCCATATTACTTGATACAAAATCCTTGTATCGCCTACCCAGGAATTTCCTAAACGAGAGGGAACTCTAGCACTGTTCTTCCCGACAAAGTGGGACCTTGTTCTTTGATGTCTAGGATTGGTTCAAAACCACCATCATAGCCTCGTCACCGAACCCCTCGGCTTTATCATGTAGTTATGCGGATCAAGGTGTAGCTCTAATCGCTTGATGTCCTTCATGGTACCAGCTACCTCCTTCACAATCTTAGTCATGCACTTGAAGACACACACATCTCCTCTAGGTAGGAGCTCATATTCATCTTCCCCACGGATCGCACCGCCTTATCAGAGCCATCAAGAATTATGATCTCTCAACTGTGACTTTCTTGATCATTCTCTGTGGGGGTAGGGGCTCCTAGAGGGTCACAAGACCCCATGGAAAACCTGCAAGTAGCCATGCTAAGAGATACGATGACATGCACTTGAATATAGTTCTCAATTGCCATTTTGAGGAGCTTATCATCCTTGGTGTGAACCTAGCAAGGGAAACATTGTGTATGGGCTTGATCAAACTCAAACAAATTTTGGATTCCAAGAGTTTGGTGAAGGCAAACACCTGAATTTTGCACGATCCTTGTTGGGCCATATGCAGGGGCAACCAATCACACCAAATATTTCACCACACACACCCCTAGTCCTCTGATATTCTGATTGAACCACATTCACATAAAATGCTTATATCTAGCAGCCACTCGTCTCCGTGCGCGTCCCACATGTTTTATCCTTTTTGTTTTCGTTTCTTTTTCTTCGTTTACTTTTTATTTTTTTCCTATTTGAATCTTTTTTATTTTTCCTTTATTTTGCTTTTATTTTATTTTTTGGAACCATAAACATATTTTGGAACCGGTGTACATCTATTTCGAAGTTGTTAGCTTTTTTCTTACATCATAAATATCCTTTTCCGAGATGTATGCATATTTTACAAATGGAATAACACATTTCAAAATACATGAATCTTGTTTAAAAACATAAGTATTTGTTTTGATACGGAGTAGTGCTTGTTTGGGACCGGTGAATTTGTTTTCAATCATGAACTTTTTTTTAATGAACAAACTGTTTTATATGTGAACAATTTCCCACCTTTTTGCAATTAATATTTCATATTTATTAAACTGATTAAGTATTTTTTTTAGGATTCATTATATGAATATTAACATGTTTGTGGGTCCGCATTCACACGTGAAGCAACTACTTGTGAACTACAAGAATGATTCGGTTGTCAAAAAAATAACGAAGATGATTCGAAAAAAATACGAAGAATCAACTTGCTAATGCTTTCCGAGATGTATGCATATTTCAATAATGCAACAACACATTTTGAAAAACATGAATCTTTTTTTTCAATACATGAATATTTGTTTTGATACGGATTAATGCTTGTTTGGAACCCTTGAATTTTTTTCGAACATCAATATTTTTTAGTGCATGAATTTTTTTCATATGTTAAAATTTTCCCACGATTTTGTAACGAATATTTTGTATTTATAAAACAGATTAACTATGTTTGTAGGATTCATAATAAGAATTGGGAAAATGCTATTCTCCAACCGACTGATGGATCAGTCGGGTTGCTCCGTGCGCGTCGCTACGTTGACCCAGCATACTTGGTACGTCATCTGCCGCTCCATCCTCTCCCTTTGTCGCTCTTTTTCTCGATCCAGCCGACCAGCCCACGCGCGGCGCACCAACGTGCTCCTCCGCACCATCTTCCCCACCAGCGACGCCCATCCGACGCGACCTTCGCCGTCTCCCTGCCTTCTCCTCCAGCCGACCATGGCCGTGACCCGCCGCCAAGCTCTCCGGCCGGCAAGCCCTTCGCCTCACCCAGCTCCGCTCCATCCAGCCCTGCGTCGGCCCCGCACCCGCCTCCTCCCGTCGCGTTCTGACCAGGCCGGTTGTCGTGTTCCCATGAGCATCTTGTTGAAGGCCGGGGGGAGCTTGCCATGGACGGCTGTGGACGCCATGGCAGAATTTGGGAGAAGATGAACCGCGAGTTGATTTCGTCGGGTTCACCGGATCTCTCAGCGCCGGGTCTCTGGTGTGGCGGATTCGTCGCCGGAAGTGTCTCCATAGGCGGATTCGTGCCGCTGAGCTCGAATCGGTCATGGCATGCCTCCATTGGTGATGACATTAAGAGGTCAGTTTTTGGGTTTGTTGATGTTGCATTAGGTGTGCAGGTTTGCTACATGTGCGACTCGTTTTTGGTGTATAAGCATGAGCAAAGTGCTACGTGATTTCTGCAAAAGTGATGTGGTGTTGGTTTTTACTACATGGATGTTTTAAAAGTGCTACATGTACTTATTGTTTTTGGTGTGTAAGTACAAGAGAAGTGCTACTCTATTTTTGTTGTGTAACCAAATGGGGATTTTTTTTGCGGACTGGTTTTTTTCTACACACCTATGCTACATGTTCTTATTGAGTTTTGCTACATAGCTTGTGTTTTTTTGCTACATGGCTGTGTTTAAAGTGCTACATTCGTTTTGCTACATGTCGCCAGCTTTATGGATCTGTGTTTTTTTTTTTGCTACATACAGTGCTACATGCGACAAAAAATATGTTGTGTTTGACTTTTTTTTGCTACATAGATCGGACGTAGCATTTCTGAAATTTGTTTGCTACATGTGATGTTGCATACACAGATACAAAGTGCTACACGCGAAATGTTTTTGCTACATAGATCGAACGCACCA
This sequence comes from Poa pratensis, assembly GCA_947311845.1. Taxonomy (NCBI): domain Eukaryota; kingdom Viridiplantae; phylum Streptophyta; class Magnoliopsida; order Poales; family Poaceae; genus Poa; species Poa pratensis. The sequence continues at coordinate 73,044,325 of CAMZMU010000020.1, forward strand.
GATCGTTTTACTTAAGTGATCGGACGGTTGCGGAGGCGGCTGTAGCAATGCCTCGCTACAGCCGACTGACGCGTAGCGTTCGCCTAAGAATTGAAACCTGTTTGTGGGTCGGCTCATTCGTACGAAGCAACTATTAGTGAGCTACGAAGAATGATTCGGTTGTCAAGAAAAAAACGCAGAATGATTCTTTTTAGCGGCAAAAAAACGAAGAATGATTCGCAAAAGAAACTACTCCCAAGTGAATCAACTGGACTACATATCGTTCGGCCCAAGTGACCCAACACACGGCCAGTCCCAACTCTCAATCCCGTCGCTGTTCTGTTTCCCGTCCCCGCCCGCCACCGTCTTGCCGCCCCGCAGCTCCTCTGCGTCGACCTCCATGAGCCTCCGGCAGTACGTCAATCTGGTGACGGGGAAAGGCCATCAAGGCATCTATTCGCTGCGCCGCCTCAACAACGATAATTTCTTCTACCCGGCAAACGAAGCAACAGCAAAGGCGCGAGATCTGCCCAGACTTAGGAAAGCGCCGCCAGATCGTCTGTCTGCCTGGATGGCCCAAAAGAAGAAGAAGAAGAAGCAGGCGGCAGCTATCTCAGGTCAACGGTCGGAGAGTATTATTCGGCCGCCGCGACCAATCTTCAACGTCCGCCCAACGAAGTGCCCGATTACCTGTTACGCCTGTAACACACAAGCACGGCATGGCTGCGACATCGGACCCTCAGCTTCGGCATCGACTACGGCAGTGCTAGTAGGCAGGCCCATGCGCCAACGCAGGCCCAGCCGGCTGCTCGACCCCAACGTGTGGGCGCTTTAAAGACAAGGAGAACAGCATCGAGGCAGGAGACGATTATGACTTAGCTGAACTTATTCCTTTCCTTCTCTGAACCTGTTTCCTCTCAGACTTGTATCTCTCTTCCCAACCACTCCCTCTTCTCAAATTGTACCTGAATATTGACATCGATCTCGGATCTGAGAGTGTTTCTGGAATAGAGAGTAGAGCGAGCGTATCATTTGGTATCAAGAGCCACAGATCTGCGGGCGATGGAGGATTTGGCGGCGGCGGTGCGGGAGATGACGGCGTCGATGAACGCGGTGAAAACCACCGTCGACGAGTCGCAATCCATCTTGAAAGAGATGGGCGCGTGGAAGCCGCAAGTCGATGGCGCGATCCAGGAGATCCGCGCCGACATGGCGACGCTGCGGCAACAACTCGGGCGTGTCGCGCTCAATCCGATCCTCGAGCTCGACCCAAGCACCTTACAAGCGCGCGCTGCTGCGACCATTGGCGACGGCGGTCGCGGGCAAGGCCACGGCGTACAACTACAGAATCGGGGGCCGTCTGACGGGAATTCTTCCCTGATGGCTCCTCGGCTATGGGTATGTACCGAAATCTCGATCTACCTGTTGCTGGGGGCGAATCTAGTTTCCTTCACAGAGCGGGATCCGGGTCGGGAGGGAACTGTGTTCCTCGGCCAAAAATCGATTTTCCTGTTTTTGTGGGCGAGAGGCCAAAAAACGTGGAAACGTCAGTGCGAGTCGTACTTCCGAGTGTTCGAGATCCATCCGGACAACTGGGTTGATACTGCTACGATGCACTTCTCTGGTGGCGCGCTGTTGTGGTTGGAGAATTGCGGGTTAGAGGTAGAGAAATTGCACTGGAGTGCGCTCTGCAATTTAGTCTGTGATCAGTTTGGTAAGAGAGAGTTTCAGAAGCTGTTACGCCAGTTGTTTCATCTGAGACAAACTGGTTCCGTAGTGGAGTATATTCAGGAGTTTACCGAGGTGATGCATGCTCTCAAAGCGCATACATCAGCGTGGGATCCAGAGTTATTTCCTACTCGATTCGTGGATGGGCTTAAGGATGAGATTCGTGCTGTTGTGCTTGTTCATCAACCAAAAAACTTGGAATCTGCTGTGTCCTTGGCTTGTTTACAGGAGGAAGCAATGGTGATATGGAAGGGGCGCGATCCACGCAAGGCGGAGAGCTCGTACCAGCACCAGAAGTGGTACGAGCGATCGACAACGAGCACTGACAAGATATCGCCAAGCTCTACTACACCACGATCTTCTCCAACTTCAGAAGACAAACGAGGTCTAGAGTCATCACGTCCTGCTACTCCAGGCAGTGCAGAAGAGCGAGCTGCTCAATTGAAAGCTTACAGAAGAGCACGGGGTCTTTGTTTCACATGCGGCGAAATATGGGCGCCTGGACACAAGTGTTCCAACACTGTCCAACTGCACGTGGTGCAGGAAATGCTCGATGCCCTGGGCTTGGATTCAATGGGGGAATCTGCAGTGGAGGAGGAGAACTCCGGTGAATTGCATGTAATTTCACAAGCAGCTGTTGCAGGAACAGATGCTCCGAATACTTTCTGATTGTTGGGGCAGATTCAGAAGCAACAAGTGTTAATGCTCGTCGATTCTGGCAGTTCTCATTGCTTTGTGAATGAATCAATAGCGTCCCAGCTGTAGGGAGTGGAGAGAGCAGTGAAACCCATTCAAGTGAAAATCGCTGATGGAGGTGTGATGACTTGTGATCGCGAGTTGGTTGGCTGTGAGTGGTGGTGCCAAGGAGTAACTTTTAAAACAGACCTCAAGGTGCTACCACTGGGTGGTTACGATGTCATTGTGGGCATGGATTGGTTGCAGTCCATAACCCTATGGGAGTGGACTGGGTGGGCAAGCGTCTTGCCTTTTGGGATCACAGCAAGCTGGTACAGTTGAAAGGTTTACAAACCGAGCCATTGGCGTGCAAGGAAGTTGAGCCGGGGGAACTACTACTCATGTTACAGCAAGCTGGCATCACAGATGTGGTTCCGGTCCAGTGCATGGAGGAGGTGGAAGTTACTGATCCTGTTCCTGAAGAAGTCGAGCAGGTGTTGAACCAATTCGAAGGTGTGTATGATGAACCAACTGAATTACCACCGCCTAGGCAATTCGATCATGCCATAACACTGGAGGCAGGGGCCAGACCTATAAACCTGAGACCATACCGATATAGTCCAGAACAGAAGGATGAGATCGAGAAACAGGTGGAAAGTATGCTGAAACAAGGCATTATTCAGCCCAGTGTTAGTCCATTCGCTTCACCTGTTCTTTTGGTGTTAAAGAAGGATTGTACCTGGAGATTTTGTGTGGATTATAGACATCTGAATGCTATCACAGTCAAGAACCGTTTTCCAATGCCAATTATCGAAGAACTGATTGATGTGTTGGCAGGTGCACGATGGTTTTCCAGTTTGGATCTGCGAGCGGGGTACCATCAAATTCGAATGCGTCCTGAAGATGAGAATAAGACGGCATTCAAGACTCACCACGGGCACTACGAGTTCCGTGTCATGTCTTTTGGTCTCACGGGAGCTCCGGCCACATTTCAAAATACAATGAACACTGTGCTAGCTCCAGTGCTTCGAAAAGGAGTTTTGGTATTCATTGATGATATTTTGGTCTATAGCAAAACAATTGAAGAGCATGTCAACCAGCTGAAGCAAGTTTTTGCATTGTTGGAACAACATTAGCTAAAGGTTAAGAAGAATAAGTGCACTTTTGCTAAGTCCAAATTGCTATATCTGGGACATGTGATCAGTGCTGAAGGTGTTTCAACAGATCCCAAGAACATCGCAAACAGTGATGAAATGGCCTATTCCTCAGAATGTGAGAGATATACGCAAATTCCTTGGTCTGGCCGGGTATTATAGGAAATTTGTCCAAAATTTTGGTCAGATCAGTAGGGCCCTTACTGAGTTACTTCGAAAGGATGTGGTTTTTGCTTGGATAGAAGCTACTGAAAAGGCATTCAGGGCATTGCAGCACGCTTTAGTCACAGCTCCAGTGCTAGCAATTCCAACTTTGATAAACCTTTTGTGGTGGAAACTGATGCCTCTAACGGTGGAGTTGGTGCCATACTATCTCAGGATGGACACCCTATCTCGTATCTCAGTAGAGCTCTTGGACCTAAAAATCAGGGGTTATCTGCTTATGAAAAGGAATTTCTAGCCATTCTTTTAGCAGTCGACCATTGGCGTCCTTATTTGCAAGTGCAAGAATTTATTATTCAGTCTGATCATCGCAGCCTTGCTTGCCTGGATGAACCGAGGTTACATACGCCTTGGCAGAAGAAAGCGCTAAAAAATTGCTTGGCTTGCGTTACAAGATTGTGTACAAGCCAGGGAAGGAAAATGGGGCAGCGGATGCTTTGTCAAGGAGGAGTGGTGAAATGGAACTAGCAACTGTGACTGAAATTGTTCCCAAGTGGATTACCCAAATCATTGACAGATATGCTAATGACAGTAAAATCCAGGCCTTATTAGGCAAGATTCAGTCAGGATGCGACAGTGCCAAGGAATTTTCGGTCCAAGACGGCTTGATCAAGGTGGGTGGACGAATTTGGTTCGGAACTGACCCTGCCCTACAGCACATGATCCTTAAATCGGTGCATGACAGTGCTGTTGGCGGTCACTCAGGTGTCAAGGCAACGTTCCAAAGGCTGCACAGAAATTTCGTGTGGACAGGAATGCAAAAATCTGTTGAGGCTTATGTGGACCAGTGCAATGTGTGCAAGCAAGCGAAACATGAACGTGTCCGCTATCCAGGACTGCTTCAGCCATTGAAGGCGCCGCCCCATTCCTAGCACACGGTGACAATGGACTTCGTCGAGGGGTTGCCTCAGTCCAAGAATGCAAACTGCATTTTGGTGGTAGTGGATAAACTGACACGGTATGCACATTTTTTGGCCCTGAAGCACCCTTTCTCAGCACACCAAGTCGCTCTGGCTTTCGTGGATAATGTATACAAGCTTCATGGCCTACCAAAGGTGATAGTGTCTGACAGGGATCCAATATTCACCAGCAAACTGTGGAGGGAGTTGTTCAAATTGGTTGAAACAGAATTGGCTATGAGTTCGTCTCGACACCCACAGACGGATGGACAAACCGAAAGGGTCAATCAGTGTTTGGAGACCTATCTGCGCTGTTTTGTCCAAGCCTGTCCTCACAAATGGCGTCACTGGTTGCCATTGTCGGAATTTTGGTATAATACATCATTCCACTCTGCAATTCAGATGTCGCCGTTTCAAGCTATGTATGGCCATCCTCCAAGACACTTTGGGGTGATCGATTCCACAGTGTGTCGATCTGATGATCTTGCCACTTGGCTGAAGGAGCTAGAGTTCATGCAAACATTGATGAAACACCACCTGGAACATGCTCGGCAAATCATGAAAGACAAGGCCGACCGTCATCGCTCTGACCGTAGTTTCTCAGTTGGTGATTGGGTGTTCTTGAAGGTGCAGCCTTACATACAAAATCCTGTGGCTAACAGAGCGAGCCACAAATTGGCTTTTCGCTATTTTGGTCCTTTTCAGGTGCTGGCACGGGTAGGAGAGGTGTCGTACAAACTACAACTACCACGAAAGACGCTGATTCATTCCGTGGTGCATGTTTCCCCGTTGAGGAAAGCAGCAGCACCAACTGACGAATCTCAAATTCGTCTGCCGCCAGCAATTCTCGAGGAAGAAGAAGAGCATGAACCTGATCAACCATACCAAGTCTTGCAGTGCCGTCAGTATCTTCGTGGATCCATGGTGCGGCCGCAAGTGCTGGTATAGTGGTCGTCCTTACCAGCGTCGCTGGCAACATGGGAAGATGAGTTGCAGCTCAAGGCCCGGTTTCCTGCAGCACCGGCTTGACAAGCCGGATTTGAAGGGGAGGGTAATGTTACGCCTGTAACACACAAGCACAGCACGGCTACGACATCTACGTCCACTACGGCATCTCCAGCTAGACAAGGGACCCTCTCCGACAGCGAAGCTTCGGCATCGACTACGGCAGTGCCAGTAGGCAGGCCCATGCGCCAACGTAGGCCCAGCCGGCTGCTCGACCCCAACGTGTGGGCGCTTTAAAGACAAGGAGAACAGCATCGAGGCAGGAGACGATTATGACTTAGCTGAACTTATTCCTTTCCTTCTCTGAACCTGTTTCCTCTCAGACTTGAATCTCTCTTCCCAACCCTCCCTCTTCTCAAATTGTACCTGAATATTGACATCGATCTCAGATCTGAGAGTGTTTCTGGAATAGAGAGTAGAGCGAGCGTATCATTTGGTATCAAGAGCCACAGATCTGCGGGCGATGGAGGATTTGGCGATGGCGGTGCGGGAGATGACGGCGTCGATGAACGCGGTGAAAACCACCGTCGACGAGTCGCAATCCATATTGAAAGAGATGGGCGCGTGGAAGCCGTAAGTCGATGGCGCGATCCAGGAGATCTGCGCCGACATGGCAACGCTGCGGCAACAGCTCGGGCATGTCGCGCTCAATCCGATCCTCGAGCTCGACCCAAGCATCTTACAAGCGCGCGCAATTCGGAGGCCTCGAGGGGCAACGGACTCACTGCTGCGACCATTGCCGACGGCGGTCGCGGGCAAGGCCACGGCATACAACTACAGAATCGGGGGCCGTCTGACGGGAATTCTTCCCTGATGGCTCCTCCGGCTATGGGTATGTACCAAAATCTCGATCTACCTGTTGCTGGGGGCGAATCTAGTTTCCTTCATAGAGCGGGATCCGGGTCGGGAGGGAACCGTGTTCCTCGGCCGAAAATCGATTTTCCTGTTTTTGTGGGCGAGAGGCCAAAAAATGTGGAAATGTCAGTGCGAGTCGTACTTCCGAGTGTTCGAAATCCATCCGGACAACTGGGTTGATACTGCTATGATGCACTTCTCTGGTGGCGCGCTGTTGTGGTTGGAGAATTGCGGGTTAGAGGTAGAGAAATTGCAGTGGAGTGCGCTCTGCAATTTAGTCTGTGATCAGTTTGGTAAGAGAGAGTTTCAGAAGCTGTTACGCCAGTTGTTTCATCTGAGACAAACTGGTTCCGTAGTGGAGTATATTCAGGAGTTTACCGAGGTGATGCATGCTCTCAAAGCGCATACATCAGCGTGGGATCCAGAGTTATTTCCTACTCGATTCGTGGATGGGCTTAAGAATGAGATTCGTGCTGTTGTGCTTGTTCATCAACCAAAAAACTTGGAATCTGCTGTGTCCTTGGCTTGTTTGCAGGAGGAAGCAATGGAGATGGAAGGGGCGCGATCCACGCAAGGCGGAGAGCTCGTACCAGCACCAGAAGCGGTACGAGCGATCGACAACGAGCACTGACAAGATATCGCCAAGCTCTACTACACCACGATCTTCTCCAACTTCAGAAGACAAACGAGGTCTAGAGTCATCACGTCCTGCTACTCCAGGTAGTACAGAAGAGCGAGCTGCTCAATTGAAAGCTTACAGAAGAGCATGGGGTCTTTGTTTCACATGCGGCGAAAAATGGGCGCCTGGACACAAGTGTTCCAACACTGTCCAACTGCACGTGGTGCAGGAAATGCTCGATGCCCTGGGCTTGGATTCAATTTGGGAATCTACAGTGGAGGAGGAGAACTCCGGTGAATTGCATGTAATTTCACAAGCAGCTGTTGCAGGAATAGATGCTCCGAATACTTTCCGATTGTTGGGGCAGATTCAAAAGCAACAAGTGTTAATGCTCGTCGATTCTGGCAGTTCTCATTGCTTTGTGAATGAATCAATAGCATCCCAGCTGCAGGGAGTGGAGAGAGCAGTGAAACCCATTCAAGTGAAAATCGCCGATGGAGCTGTGATGACTTGTGATCGCGAGTTGGTTGGCTGTCAGTGGTGGTGCCAAGGAGTAACTTTTAAAACAGACCTCAAGGTGCTACCACTGGGTGGTTACGATGTCATTGTGGGCATGGATTGGTTGCAGTCCCATAACCCTATGGGAGTGGACTGGGTGGGCAAGCGTCTTTCCTTTTGGGATCACGGCAAGCTGGTACAGTTGAAAGGTTTACAAACCGAGCCATTGGTGTGCAAGGAAGTTGAGCCGGGGGAACTACTACTCATGTTACAGCAAGCTGGCATCACAGATGTGGTTCAGGTCCAGTGCATGGAGGAGGTGGAAGTTACTGATCCTGTTCCTGAAGAAGTCGAGCAGGTGTTGAACCAATTCGAAGGTGTGTTTGCTGAACCAACTGAATTACCACCGCCTAGGCAATTCGATCATGCCATACCACAGGAGGCAGGGGCCAGACCTATAAACCTGAGACCATACCGATATAGTCCAGAACAGAAGGATGAGATCGAGAAACAGGTGGAAAGTATGCTGAAACAAGGCATTATTCAGCCCAGTGTTAGTCCATTCGCTTCACCTGTTCTTTTGGTGTTAAAGAAGGATTGTACCTAGAGATTTTGTGTGGATTATAGACATCTGAATGCTATCACAGTCAAGAACCATTTTCCAATGCCAATTATCGAAGAACTGATTGATGAGTTGGCAGGTGCACGATGGTTTTCTAGTTTGGATCTGCGAGCGGGGTACCATCAAATTCGAATGCGTCCTGAGGATGAGAATAAGACGGCATTCAAGACTCACCACGGGCACTACGAGTTCCGTGTCATGTCTTTTGGTCTCACGGGAGCTCCGGCCACATTTCAAAGTACAATGAACACTGTGCTAGCTCCAGTGCTTCGAAAAGGAGTTTTGGTATTCATTGATGATATTTTGGTCTATAGCAAAACAATTGAAGAGCATGTCAACCTGCAGAAGCAAGTATTTGCATTGTTGGAACAACATCAGCTGAAGGTTAAGAAGAATAAGTGCACTTTTGCTAAGTCCAATTTGTTATATCTGGGACATCTGATCAGTGCTGAAGGTGTTTCAACAGATCCCAAGAACATCGCAGCAGTGATGAAATGGCCTATTCCTGAGAACGTGAGAGATATACGCAAATTCCTTGGTCTGGCCGGGTACTATAGGAAATTTGTCCAAAATTTTGGTCAGATCAATAGGGCCCTTACTGAGATACTTCGAAAGGATGTGGTTTTTGCTTGGACAGAAGCTACTGAAAAGGCATTCAGGGCATTGCAGCAAGCTTTAGTCACAGCTCCAGTGCTAGCCATTCCCAACTTTGATAAACCTTTTGTGGTGGAAACTGATGCCTCTGATGGTGGAGGTCGTGCCATACTATCTCAGGATGGACACCCTATCTCGTATCTCAGTAGAGCTCTTGGACCTAAAAATCAGGGGTTATCTGCTTATGAAAAGGAATTTCTAGCCATTCTTTTAGCAGTCGACCATTGGCTTCCTTATTTGCAAGTGCAATAATTTATTATTCAGTCTGATCATCGCAACCTTGCTTGCCTGGATGAACCGAGGTTACATACGCCTTGGCAGAAGAAAGCGCTAACAAAATTGCTTGGCTTGCGTTACAAGATTGTGTACAAGCCAGGGAAGGAAAATGGGGCAGCGGATGCTTTGTCAAGGAGGAGTGGTGAAATGGAACTAGCAACTGTGACTGAAATTGTTCCCAAGTGGATTACCCAAATCATTGACAGATATGCTAATGACAGTAAAATCCAGGCCTTATTAGGCAAGATTCAGTCAGGATGCGACAGTGCCAAGGAATTTTCGGTCCAAGACGGCTTGATCAAGGTGGGTGGACGAATTTGGTTGGGAACTGACCCTGCCATACAGCACATGATCCTTAAATCGGTGCATGACAGTGCTGTTGGCGGTCACTCAGGTGTCAAGGCAACGTTCCAAAGGCTGCACAGAAATTTCGCGTGGACAGGAATGCAAAATTCTGTTGAGGCTTATGTGGACCAGTGCAATGTGTGCAAGCAAGCGAAACATGAACGTGTCCGCTATCCAGGACTGCTTCAGCCATTGAAGGCGCCGCCCCATTCCTAGCACACGGTGACAATGGACTTCGTCGAGGGGTTGCCTCAGTCCAAGAATGCAAACTGCATTTTGGTGGTAGTGGATAAACTGACACGGTATGCACATTTTTTGGCCCTGAAGCACCCTTTCTCAGCACACCAAGTCGCTCTGGCTTTCGTGGATAATGTATACAAGCTTCATGGCCTACCAAAGGTGATAGTGTCTGACAGGGATCCAATATTCACCAGCAAACTGTGGAGGGAGTTGTTCAAATTGGTTGAAACAGAATTGGCGATGAGTTCGTCTCGACACCCACAGACGGATGGACAAACCGAAAGGGTCAATCAGTGTTTGGAGACCTATCTGCGTTGTTTTGTCCAAGCCTGTCCTCACAAATGGCGTCACTGGTTGCCATTGTCGGAATTTTGGTATAATACATCATTCCACTCTGCAATTCAGATGTCGCCGTTTCAAGCTCTTTATGGCCATCCTCCAAGACACTTTGGGGTGATCGATTCCACAGTGTGTCGATCTGATGATCTTGCCACTTGGCTGAAGGAGCTAGAGCTCATGCAAACATTAATGAAACACCACCTGGAACGTGCTCGGCAAATCATGAAAGACAAGGCCGACCGTCATCGCTCTGACTGTAGTTTCTCAGTTGGTGATTGGGTGTTCTTGAAGGTGCAGCCTTACATACAAAATTCTGTGGCTAACAGAGCGAGCCACAAATTGGCTTTTCGCTATTTTGGTCCTTTTCAGGTGCTGGCACGGGTAGGAGAGGTGTCGTACAAACTACAACTACCACGAAAGACGCTGATTCATTCCGTGGTGCATGTTTCCCTGTTGAGGAAAGCAGCAGCACCAACTGACGAATCTCAAATTCGTCTGCCACCAGAAATTCTCGAGGAAGAAGAAGAGCATGAACCTGATCAACCATACCAAGTCTTGCAGTGCCGTCAGTATCTTCGTGGATCCATGGTGCGGCCGCAAGTGCTAGTACAGTGGTCATCCTTACCAGCGTCGCTGGCAACATGGGAAGATGAGTTGCAGCTCAAGGCCCGGTTTCCTGCAGCACCGGCTTGACAAGCCGGATTTGAAGGGGAGGGTAATGTTACGCCTGTAACACACAAGCACTGCACGGCTGCGACATCTACGTCCACTACGGTATCTCCAGCTGGACAAGGGACCCTCTCCGACAGCGAAGCTTCGGCATCGACTACGGCAGTGCCAGTAGGCAGGCCCATGCGCCAACGCTGGCCCAGCCGACTGCTCGACCCCAACGTGTGGGCGCTTTAAAGACAAGGAGAACAACATCGAGGCAGGAGACGATTATGACTTAGCTGAACTTATTCCTTTCCTTCTCTGAACCTGTTTCCTCTCAGACTTGTACCTCTCTTCCCAACCACTCCCTCTTCTCAAATTGTACCTGAATATTGACATCGATCTCGGATCTGAGAGTGTTTCTGGAATAGAGAGTAGAGCGAGCATATCATTTGGTATCAAGAGCCACAAATCTGCGGGCGATGGAGGATTTGGCGGCGGCGGTGCAGGAGATGACGGCGTCGATGAACACGGTGAAAACCATCTTGAAAGAGATGGGCGCGTGGAAGCCGCAAGTCGATGGCGCGATCCAGGAGATCCGCGCCGACATGGCGACGCTGCGGCAACAGCTCGGGCATGTCGCGCTCAATCCGATCCTCGAGCTCGACCCAAGCATCATCTTTGGGGCTATGGTGGTCCGAATTGGCAACGTGAGTTGCAGTTATGGGACCGTGAATGTGCGGGTGAATGGATTTTAGCTAGCCGTAAATGTTCTCATATCAGCTCTACTTCTACTCGCCGCCGTTCTTTGGCTATTGTCGGCACTGGTACCAGTTCTAGCAACACACAACCGCTTGTCCGACAGATTCTGAAGTCTCCGACCGTGGCAGCCCCACTGTCGGTGGTTCCCTCGCCGCCGGTGACCTTTTCACCGCCGGCGCCGACTGCCATCCGGTTTGGTTCTTTCGATCTGCCTTTGGTGCATCTTTCCGCCGCTAATCAAGGGAATCGTTCCGAAACTCCCGTGACTCATGCCAGTTCAAATCTTCTTGCGGATCCTGGGCCCTCGCGTGTTTCTCAGCGATCTCCTTTGCTTAATGGGCTGGCCCATGTAGTGGATGACTTGGTTTTGGCCCGTTGGGATTGTCAGCCCTGCCTTGGTTTGGGTCACACGGCCACAGATTGTACTAATCAGATCCGATGCAGATCCTGCTTCCGTTATGGACACGTCGTTAAGGAATGTTTGAACAAGAAAAACCTGAATTCATGGAAGTGGGTCCCGAAACGCAAGGAAGTTTTCATACGAGAATCCTGCACCACCGCAAGTAAAACTACCTGTTTCCGTTATGGACACGTCGTTAAGGAATATTTGAACAAGAAACACCTGAAATCATGGAAGTGGGTCCCGAAACGCAAGGAAGTTTTGATACGAGAATCCTGCACCTCCCCAAGTAAAACTGCTTTCAATGTTGAACACCCAATGCAGAATCCCCCTGATCAAGCTCCACCACAGCAGGCTCCCCACCACCAGGATGAGGCCTCTGTTGGACACACTCTGGAGTGTATTCCGCTGCTAGCGTTGATGTTGATATGCCAGATGTGGTCCCCGTTGACCCGGTTATAGCAGAGGATGCCCAGCCCGCCTAGCTGCATGAGGAACCTGAAGTACTGCCTGCTCAGCCTGCCCAGCCCGCCTAGCTGCATGATGAACCTGAAGCTCTGCCTGCACAGTTAATTGTAGAACCCGTGGTGCAACCTGCTGCAATTGATGCCCCGCTGCATGAGAAATTGGATGAACTGCCTGCCCAGCTTGTGGAACACGTGCTACTTCCTTCAGCAAATGTCGATGTTCAGCAAGCTCCGATCCCTACTAACGTGCAGCAAGCTTCTCATCCTCAGCCCCAGCACCCCCAGCCTGCAACAGAGGGCCATGCTGGTCAGTTTACCCAGGAGACCAATGATGTTTCGTTAGCAATGGTACCGTTTATTCCTGTATCAGTTCCGTTCGGTGTTGCTGCACACAATACTTCTGAGATGATGCAGATTCAGGAAGGCCTTGCTACGCAATTGCCTGCTACTGGCACACAGCTTGTTGGGCCCGATGGGCCGGAGGCATATAGCAGCCCAGCTTTTGGCACACAGCTTGTTGAGCCTGATGGGCCGGAGACTCATGGCAGCCTAGCTTCAAAACGCTCCTGGTCTGAGGCGTTTGATTATGCTCCTACTTTCAGCCCATCTAATACTGCTAGACAGACTGCACTGACTGCTAAGTTTAAGGAGATTGCTGCAGACAATTTGCCTGAAGAAGGAACAAATTCAAAAGATGGTGGTGCTGAAACCGCCACACTGACGTTCCAAGCATCTGAAGTTAGAAAGAAAGGCGTGAGAGGAAAAGCCAAGAAATATGTTAAACTGGTGGATGATGATGCTATGCCTTGCACGCGTAGCCGAGCTAGGAACCAAGGTTTCAAGCCACCCGCTGTTCAAGGAACACAGCCAGCACCTAGGAAGAAGTTCAGGAAGGCACCAGCTACTCGAAGACCAAGAAGAAAGAAGATGAGGCAGTCACACCGATAATCCCAGTGTCAGACCTGCAAAGATAGGCACCCTGCTAGGGATTGCACCGGAAGACCTCACCGTGGACAAGCTTAATGCTCGCCCTGATGATGCTGCACAACCTGTTCTCAATGATAAGTGAAGATCATAGCAGATGGAGTGGATGTGCTCCAAATTACATCCGTTATCTTATATGTTTTATCTTTCGGTCTGAACCAGTTACAGTTTGTGGTGCCTTCTATATGGACCTGTTTTATGGTTGGTTGATTGTGTCAGCCAAGTCTGAACTGCTCGTGATAGTTTTCTATGGATTATAATATAAACTATATCATTTGGAAAATTTGTGCTGGAACATTCGTCGGCTAAATTCTGATGAAAAACAGCTAGCTATGAAAAATAAGTTGGTGGAAAGTAACTGTGCTGTGGCCTGCATCCAGGAGACCAAAAAGGATTCTTTCGACAGAAAATTTATTAAATCGTGTTGCCCGAGGCAGTTTGACAACTTTGCTTACTCACCCTCTCGTGGTGCATCGGGAGGGATACTCGTTGTATGGAACTCTAGGATATTTCAGGGAACACTGATCCAAACAAAAAGCTTCAGCATGATCATATCATTTGCATCAGCACATACTGGTCAGAAGTGGACGCTGGTTGTTGTGTATGGACCCTGTGCTGGAGAAGACATGGATCTTTTTGTGCAGTGGCTATACAATCTCTCCATCCCGGATGACGAGCACTGGATTTTTATGGGGGATTTCAACTTCATTAGATCACAAGATAATCGAAACAGACCTGGGGGTGACCTTAATGACATGTTTCTCTTCAACGAATTAATCGATCACCTCGTCTTCTTGAGCTTCCTTTGAAAGGGAGGTCCTACACCTGGTCAAATATGCAGCAAGACCCACTCCTCGAGCAGCTTGATTGGTTCTTCACAACTTCAAATTGGATCTCCACCTATCCGAATACACTGGTTCATCCACTAGCCAAACCAACCTCTGATCATGTGCCACTGGTGGTTTCCATTGACACTATCATTCCCAAGGCAAACATATTTCGTTTCGAGAACTTCTGGGTGGAGCAGCCGGGTTTCTTTGAGTGTGTAACAGAGGCTTGGCAAAAACCTGTCCGATCGAGATCAAGTGCGGCAGTGCTTATGGAAAAATTGAAATCAGTGAGATATGCTCTCAAGAAGTGGAAATTGTCCCTATCCAAGCTAAAAGCAGTTATTGAAAAATGTAATCTAGTTATCCTATTCTTTGATCAAGTGGAAGATGAAAGGAGGCTGTCTATTCCAGAAGGGAACTTTAGGACCATTGTAAAGAAACACTATGAACACTTGCTTAAGGCCCAATATCAATACTGGAGGAAGAGATGCACAGCTAGATGGATTAAGATGGGTGAGGAAAACACAAAGTATTTTCATGCAATGGCGACTGAAAGGTATAGATATAATTTGATCTCGAGCCTCAAGTTACCAGATGGGCATACTGTTCATGATCATGAGGAGATGGCTGCGGTTGCTTGGTCCTGCTACAAGCAAAGGATGGGAACAAAGTGTGGAGTAGACATGCAATTTAATTTGCCGCAAATTCTGCACATAATTGATGATCTGAGTTCTCTGGTTGCTCCTTTTTCAACTGAAGAAATTGATAAGTGTGTCAAGTTCATGCCAACTGACAAGGCACCGGGGCCCGATGGATTTAATGGCATGTTCATTAAGAAATGTTGGACAATTATCAAGCAAGATTTCTATGCTTTAGTGGATGATTTCTTTCATGGAAGGATCAGCCTCGAAATATTAATTCCTCCTTCATTACACTGGTGCCGAAGAAGCCCTCACCTTAACAGATTAATGAATACAGACCCATCTCATTAACTAGCAGCTGCCTGAAGTTTCTGACAAAGATGATTGCTGACAGACTGCAGGAGAAAATTATGAAATGCATACACAAAAACCAGTATGGGTTTATTAAAAATAGAACAATTCATGACTGTATTGCCTGGTCATTTGAGTACATCCACCACTGCAAAACTTCGAAGAAACCCATCATTATTCTGAAGTTGGATTTCGAAAAGGCTTTCGATACAATTGAGCATGAGGCTATTTATATGATCCTAAGATGCAAAGGTTTTCCTAAAAAATTTATTACTTGGGTCAAGGAGGCCCTTGAGACTGGTACATCTTCAGTTATGCTAAATGGGGTACCGGGGAAAAAATTTAAGTGTCGACGAGGAGTGAGGCAGGGGATCCTCTCTCTCCCCTGCTCTATGTTCTTGGAGGGGACCTGCTCCAATCTGTGGTTAATGATCTTCTTCGAAGGGGCCTACTCAATCTTCATGTTGACGTAGGTGACAGTGATTTTCCTATCATACAGTACGCTGACGACACACTACTCATTCTCGAGGCTGATGCTGCCCAACTAGATGTACTCAAACAAGCCCTTGAAGACTTCAGGAAATCAACTGGTTTGGTCGTAAATTTCCATAAATCTTGTATGCTGCCACTAAACATCTCTGATGATGAAGTGAAGATACCAGCTGATGGCTTTGGATGCATGGTCGAGTCCTTCCCATTCACTTACTTAGGGCTTCCGATGGGGACAACCAGACCCAAAATGAGTGATATGACGCCAATTGTGGACAGATTACAAAGGAAACTATCTGCTAGCTCCACCTTCCTTGCCTATGGAGGACGATTACAGTTGATTAGATCATGCCTCAGCTCAATGCCCATCTTCTTCTTATGCTCTCTACACATTGCGCCTGGCATTATCAAACAAATTAACAGAATTCTGCGGCAGTGTCTCTGGAGGAAGAATGAAGTGGAGGAGCGAGGGCAATCTCTAGCCTCTTGGGACATGATTTGCAAACCCAAAAGTAGTGAGGGGCTGGGCATCATTGATTTTCAGAAACTGAATGAAGGGCTGTTGATGAAACATTTGCATAAATTCTATAACAAGGAAGATCTACCATGGGTACAGATGGTCTGGAGATATTACCCAAATGGAGTACCACATGCCACCAGTCTCTGCGGGTCGTTCTGGTGGCGAGATATAATGAAACTAGCTGACAAGTACAGACCTATAACTACAGTACAGATAACTTCAGGTGACACTGCTCTCTTTTGGTCTGACTCCTGGAATGGGCAAACTATGTAGGTTGCTTTCCCCAAATTATGTTCTTTTGCTCTGGATACAAACCTCTCTGTACAGGAATTTTTATTGACTGAAGACCGAACCCAGCTCTTCTACTTGCCTTTGTCACAACAAGCTTTTGCAGAATATGAGCAGTTGCATGATATGCTTCAAACAGTCCAGATCGACACCACTGGAAAAGATGTATGGAATACAATTTGGAAAGATGGCAAGTTTACCTCGAGCAAATACTACCATCACTGTTTAAAGATATAAAGGCCAGCAAAATATATGATTGGATTTGGAAAAGCAAAGTCATGCTTCGGATTAAGGTGTTCGCTTGGTTGCTTTTCAGTGATCGACTAAACACACAAGACATGTTGAAGCGACGCCATTACAATGTTTCTGATAACGACAACTGTGTTCTTTGTACATCGCATTGTCTGGAAGACTGGACACATCTCTTCTTCCACTGCCCTTTTAGCATCAGAATATGGAACTACCTACAAGTTCCCTGGCAATCTGCTGACTCGTTCGAAATTGTCTTTGAGACAGCAAGGAAGACATTTGCCAAGCCCTTCTTCACTGAAGTAGTTATCATTGCTGCATGGCACATCTGGAAACAAAGAAATGGAGCAATTTTTCAGCATATCATGCCAACCTTTAGAGCTTGGAAGCGCGGATTTGTGAATGAAATCACCCTGCATGTGCATAAGGTGAAAGCTGCACATACTGTTTCTGTCAAAATGGATTGACGAACTCCCGTAATTATGTTCCCTGTTCATGCTTGTAAATAACTTGGTTCTTTGTTAATATAAAATAAAATACTGTGGGGGTTTTCCCTACAGTCTTAGGTTCAAAAAAAAGATAACGACGCATAGACGCCGGCACCGCCTGCTTTAACGATGTCGAAGCTCAATTTTCAGCGACAACTCGTCGCCGGGGATAACTGTGGGATCTAGGGATCCGCCATAGCCAGCCGACCACCTCCGGCGGATGAGGAGACCACCGCCGCCACGCCCGAAGTCAAAGCCCTGGCTTTGTCGTGCAGCGGGACTGGCCCACAAACTCGCGTGCCCTAACATAACCTGTACCCCTTTGAGTTAATTCCAACCTAAGAAAAGAATTGGCATAACTCAACAGAAAAATCTGAAAGAATTTGGCATCCCTGCTAGGAGCCCAGTGATCCGGCGTCCGTATCCAAGTTCTCATCGAAATCCTTTTCGTTGCTGCCAAGTTTCCTTCCCTTTTTGACATCTCTGTATTCCTCCATAACACGTGCGTGCCAAGTTTGTGCTCGTTTTAGTACACACACCCGGCCCAACATACGGCAGCCAGGGCCGACCACCGCTCCACTTCTTCCCTGTCCAAAGCCCAACCCTAACCACCACCGTCCGTCCACTGCAATGGCGGCGGCGGAGCCGGCCGCCGACGCGCCACCGCCGGAGAACCCCCGGCACGTCCGCAACACGTGCATCCTGGCGCACGTCGACCACGGCAAGACCACGCTGGCCGACCACCTTGTCGCCTCCTGCGGCGATGGCCTCCTCCACCCGAGGCTCGCCGGCCGCCTCCGCTTCATGGACTACCTCGACGAGGAGCAGCGCCGCGCCATCACCATGAAGTCCGCCGCCGTGCTCCTCCGCTACGGCGACGGCCCCGCGGCGCACCGGGTCAACCTCATCGACTCCCCGGGCCACATCGACTTCTGCTCCGAGGTCTCCTCCGCCGCGCGCCTCTCCGACTCGGCGCTCATCCTCGTCGACGCCGTCGAGGGCGTCCACATCCAGACCCACGCCGCACTGCGCCAGGCCTTCCTCGAGCGCCTCCGCCCCTGCCTCGTCCTCAACAAGCTCGACCGCCTCATCACCGAGCTCCACCTCAGCCCCGCCGAGGCATACCTGCGCCTATACCGCATCCTCTCCGACGTCAACTCCATCTACTCTGCGCTGCGCTCCCACTCCTACTTCTCCGTCCTCGCCTCCCTCGAGGACCAGCCCTCCTCCAGCAACACATCATCCTCGCAGGATGATCTCCCCGAGGATGCTGATGACGACGACGAGGACGCCTTCCAGCCCCAAAAGGGCAACGTCGTCTTCGCCTGCGCCCTCGATGGCTGGGGCTTCCGTATCCAGCATTTCGCCGACTTGTACGCCACCAAGCTGGGCGCAAGCGCCTCTGCTTTGCTCAGAGGATTTTGGGGCCCTCGATACTTAGAAAAGAAGGTGGATAAGAATGGGAAGAAGACTTTTATGATTGTGGGGAAGAAGGCAATGGAGGGTACTGATCGGGAGCCCATGTTTGTGGAGTTCGTTCTGAAGCCTCTGTGGAAATTGTACGAGGGGGTGCTGGGACAGGACGGCGAGATAGTGCAGAAGGTCATTAGCAACTTCAAACTGAACATTCCGCAGCGGGAGCTGCAAAACAAGGACCCAAAGCTAGTTTTGCAGTCTGTGATGAGCCGGTGGCTGCCGCTGGCAGATGCGGTGATGGCAATGGTGGTCGAATGCACTCCTGACCCCGTTGTTGCTCAGGGGGCCAGGGTTGCTAGGCTTATGCCAAAGAGGGAGTTTGTGCCAGATGATGCTGCTAGTTGCTCTGAGGTTGTTTTAGAGGCAGAGAGGGTGAGGAGGTCTGTGGAGACCTGTGATGTGGGTGCAGATTCACCGGTGGTGGTGTATGTGTCCAAGATGTTTGCTGTGCCATATAAGACTTTACCACCCAAGGGGGTGCACGGGGAGTTGTTGAGCCACCAGGGTGCAAGTGAGTCAGACGAGTGTTTTATGGCGTTTGCGAGAGTGTTCAGTGGAGTTCTTCGTGCAGGGCAGAAGGTGTTTGTGCTGTCGGCATTGTATGATCCACTGAAAGGGGATGCACTGCAGAAGCATGTACAGGAGGTTGAGCTCCACTACTTGTATGAAATGCTGGGGCAGGGCTTGAGGCCAGTTGCAAGTGTGAGTGCTGGGAATGTTGTTGCAATACAGGGCCTTGGGCAGCACATATTGAAGAGTGCCACATTGTCATCCACCAAGAGTTGCTGGCCCTTCTCAAGTATGATGTTCCAGGTATCTCCGATGCTTAAGGTTGCGATTGAGCCCTCCAACCCGGCAGATCTCTCAGCTCTTGTTAAAGGGATTAAGCTTCTTAACCGGGCAGACCCATTTGTTGAGTACACTGTCTCACACAGGGGTGAACATATCCTTGCCGCAGCAGGGGAGATTCATTTGGAGCGGTGCAAAAAAGATTTGGAGGAGAGGTTTGCAAAGGTGAAGTTGCTCGTGTCGGACCCCTGGTCTCTTTTAAAGAGACGATTGAAGGAGAAGGTGTTGGCTTATTGGAAGTCTTGAAGGCTCCTCATGCATTTGTTGAGAGGACTACTCCAAACGGGAGATGCACTGTGAGAGTTCAGGTCCTAAGACTTCCCAATGCTCTGACTAAGGTCCTCCAAGAAAGTGATCAATTGCTCGGTCAAATAGTTGAGGGAAAAATAGCAAAGAGAAATGTGATGTTAAATCCACAACTTTCTCAAGATGATTGTGATTCTGTTGCAATGCTTAGGCAGCGTATGGTCAGTGCCATAGACAGTGAATTGGAAGCCATTTCTGAGCAAGTGGATAAAGAAAAGCTTGAGAAGCTTAGAAAGACATGGCTTGGATACCTCCAACGGATCTGGTCCTTGGGTCCTTGGCAGGTTGGTCCAAACTTCCTTCTCTTGCCTGATGTGGAATCAAGTGATGGTGTGACAACCATGGAAGATGGAAGGCAAGGTATTCTTGTGCGCGGTAGAGCACATTTTTCTGAGAGATTGGGGTTTGTGAGTGGATCTGATGGTGATGATAATAATGCTTTTGACAACGGTACATCATCAGGAGATGCTCCTGAATCGTTACATCTGGAATCTATGGCACTAAGGAACAGCATTCTTTCAGGATTTCAGTTTGCCACCAACGCAGGGCCGTTATGTGATGAACCTATGTGGAGTCTGGCATTTATTATTGAGCCTTATATATTTGCTGACAATTCTGATGCTGCCCATCAGTCTGATCAGTACAACATCTTTAGTGGCCAAGTAATAACTGCAGTTAAGGAAGCATGCCGAGCAGCCGTTCTTCAGAACAACCCAAGGCTTGTTGAAGGCATGTATTTCTGTGAATTGACCACACCGACTGAGCAACTAGGTGCAACCTATGCAGTTCTTGGTAAGAAGCGAGCAAAGATTTTGAAAGAAGAGATGCAAGAAGGAACTTCAGTATTTACAGTGCATGCTTACTTGCCTGTTGCTGAGAGCATTGGATTTTCTAATCAGCTCAGGACCGTAACAGCAGGTGCAGCCAGTGCTCTGCTTGTTCTTAGCCACTGGGATGCTATTCCCGAGGACCCTTTTTTCATCCCAAAGTCACAGGAGGAGATTGAAGAATTTGGAGATGGGGCAAGCATTGGGCCAAACTTGGCTAAGAAACTTATGAATTCTGTGAGGCGTAGGAAAGGACTGCATGTTGAAGAGAAAGTTGTGGAGCATGGCTCGAAACAACGAACACTTGCTAAGAAAGTGTAGCTGTACTTTTCTTGGAGGTAGGGAAACTGTATTTTTTTCCAGATTTTGTCCTGATAAAGTGAATTTTGAAATAGAATCATATATGGAGTTTATGTGCCCAGACGGTTTTGATTTTTTAATTATTACTGGATAATTTCGAGACCTGTGGGACATTGGTATCTTAGGGAATGATTGCTGATGAGTTATGAATTGCTGCTATTTCTTGTTTGAGCTATTGATGTGGACAATTAGCCCTATCTTTGCTAACTTGTGTGGTGTCAGAATAGAAAGACCTGCACTGCATTATTTTATTGTTTGCCTGGGAGAAAGAAGAATAGGTTTAAAAAAGATATATCATGTCTAGGAGGATGTACACATACTTCTTGAATTATCAGTTTGGTGCAATAGCGGAATAGGCTTTTTTCCCCTCCAAAGCCAACTTTCTAACCTCAAGTTATGTAGCTAACTATGCGCTTTTGGTCAATATATTATTGTTTCTGTCTAATTTGATGTTGACAAATTTTCGTTCAAAATTCATGCTCATTGTCCTCTGGTTCTGTAATTTCGAGTACACACAATTTTATGTTCTCCATAGTGGTGACTTCAGGGTTTTTTGACACCACCTAATCAAAGTACCCATATGGCCATATCCCCTTGTATTCCTTCAGATTGAAGTATGCTCTTTTCACTTAATCTTACTGTGAATTTAATGTCTTAAAGCTTGTAATTTATCTTCTGAAAAAAGCTTGTCTGAACCTTAAAATCCTCTTTCCTTGTCAAAGTGTAGCATGATGCTGGATGTTAGGCTTTGTGTGGATACAGCCTTTTCTTTTCTCGGCACATTAACAATGACTTGGAGATTCGTCAGACCATCAGTGCTAATGTGCTGTTCATGTAAATGTAAAAGCTAAGCCAATTTCAACTTATTGGCACATTTGATGTTTACATATCTTTTCAGATTTCAGATATTCAATTTTCCAATCAGGCTCTAATCAACTTGGTTGCTTCCTCATTTTACTTAGTACATGAAACGACAGAATAAGTACTCCCTCCGTTCATAAAAGGATGTCTCAACTAACTTCAAATTTGGATGTATCTACACACTAAATTATGTCTATATACATTCAAATTTGGAGTTGGTTGAGACATCCTTTTGTGAACGGAGGGAGTAATAGACTAAATTCTCATATTATGTGATGAACTACCCCTTTGGATCACATGCCATTAATCATGTAGGAACTGTGGACCTTTTGAGTTGTACAAGAGATCCTGTTTGTCCACTTGGTTGTCAAGAAGGTCAAGATCGATGACATAAATCAAAGCAGGTTGAGCAGCTGTATGGGCATCGGTCACATACATACCAGCAGTTTCACAAGGACTTCGCGGTTTCTGTGTTTCTGTGTGGCAAGGTGCGAAGGCCGAACACGTGTGGTTTACCTTACGCATGAGGCGTGCAGCAAAAATCAGTAGCAAGTTTGTTGGTAGAAACTGCAGGAACAAGGGTGCGCCGTCAGGTTTTAGTATATATATCATTGAACAGAGTGAGATAAGTTTCCTGACTGAATTTTGCAGCATCCTTGAGCAGGTCTTCTTAGTAAGATGGTGCTAGTTTCTTCTGTGTTCGGTATGCCTGTATCTAGAATGACATTTAACCTCGGCTTGCCAGTTGACATGGTTTGATTAAGGATCCATATTCAAACCATTGATGTTGTCATCTATATTGCTATTGCACTAGGCAGTTCAGTTCTCCTAAGCTTGTCTTAAAAAGACTTAATGGGAGTACTTTTTTAGAACTGCTAGTCTTGTAAACTTGTAATGCATTCTGTGTTGCCGAGAGATTTTTCTTGCATGTATATCCCTGCAGTTCATCAATCACACCAAGTCTGGGCTTTGGGGGAAATGGCAGGTACGATTTGCTTCTCGAAAGTTGAGATGATATGTTCAGCAAACAGCGAGTGCTGTTTGTGCACAAAGTGGACTAATATCTTGCCAGCCTTGTAGGCCGAACGGCAACTACATCATGAAAAAGCAAGCAAAAAAATTCAAAATTAGCATTTGCGAGTTTCAAATTTTCAGGAAAAAAATCGTAAAAATCATAGTGTGTAGATAATGTTGAATCTACCAGTGTGCTAAATCTCAATCCAAAATTCGTTATATTCTAGGCTACACACAACATGACAAATTTAACAAATTATCAGGTTTTGAAAATGTGCACGTGACCGCACCACCGAGGTCCACACATTTGTCATTTTGTTCAGCCTAGAACACAACGAATTTAGGATATGATATTTGGAGTAGGATTTTTCTGTTTTTTTACTTTCAAATGCCATTTTGATTTATTTTTTTCAAAAAATAGGGAGCTCGGGTTCCAAACGCCACACTTGCAAATAGACTGCTAGGAAGCGCCCAGCAGTCCCCAAACCTCCCGCAGCCATGGCGCGCCGCCACCTCCTACGGGTCCTCTCCCGCAACCCCCACGCCCCCACCCCGCTCCACCTCCGCCACGCCCTATGCTCCTCCACCACCGCCACCGTCGACGCCCCGGCCGTCGACCCACCAACTACCGCCGCCTCCGCCGTCGAGACCCTGGCTGCGTCGGCGGTCCCGCCCCGTGCGCCCCGGGAGGAGGAGCCCCTGCACGAGACCATCTTCCACATGATCCGGCGCCGCAAGTGGACGACCCGCATGGAGAACTCGATCCGCCTCCTCTCCCCGGCGCTCTCGTCGACGCTCGTCCACGGCGTGATCTCCGCCGCGGCCGCCGCCAACCGCGCCGACCTCTCGCTCCAATTCTTCCGCTTCGCGTACCGCCGGGCCGGGTTCCGCCCGGAGCCGGCCACCTTCGCGCTGCTCGTCCCGATTCTGGCCTCCAAGCGCATGCTCAACCACGCGCGCTGCATCCTCCTCGAGACCATGCCGGCCTTCTCCGTCGCCCCAGCCGAGGCCACCGTCGCGGCCCTCGTCACTGCCTACGGCAAGGCCGGGATCCCGCAGGAGGCCGTTAAGCTGTTCCGCCTGATGCCCGAGCTCGGGATCACCCGCACCGCGCTCTCCTACAACGCGGTGCTCAAGGGTCAAGGCCATCCTCTGCCGCGGCCGGGAGGCCATGGCCAGGCGGATCTACAACGCCATGATCGCTGATGGCGTCGTCCCGACTCTGTCCACCTACAGCACGCTCATCTGGGGTTTGGCCTGTGCAAGAAGATGGACTCTGCCGTGAGGGTGTTTGGGGACATGAAGACTCACGGGGTGACGCCGGATGTGACCACCTATAACACCCTGCTCAATGCTTGGGTGCGGGCAGGTGATCTGGAGAGTGCACGGAAGGTGTTTGATGAAATGCGGGGAGCTGGGTTTGAACGGAACTCGGTCTCATACAATGTCATGATCAAGGGATATGTTGAGGCGAACAAGGTTGATGAGGCAGTGGGGTTGTTCGCGGAGATGGGGGAGAAGGGTTTGAGGTTGAGCGAGAAGACTTTCGTTGCATTGATGCCAGGGCTTTGTGACGACGAGGGGAAGACTGCGGAGGCTCTGAAGGCAGTGGAGGACATGGCGGAGCGACGACTCACGCCAAAGGACAAATCGTTGTTTCTGAGGCTTGTGACGACATTGTGCAAAGCTGGGGATTTGGATGGGGCGTTGGAGGTGCACAAGAAGAGCGGGCAGTTCAAGCATGTTCTCGTGGATCCGAGACAGTATGGTGTGTTGATGGAGGGCTTGTGTGCAGGTGGAAAGTGTGATGGCGCTGTCGAGGTGCTAGATGATCTTCTTGAGAAGGGCACGCTGCTTAGCCCAAAGAGTCCAGTGCTGGAAGCAACGGCTTATAATCCAGTGATTGAGTATCTGTGCAACAATGGGAATACCAGCAGGGCTGAGACGTTCTTAAGGCAGCTGATGAAGAAAGGCGTGGATGACAAGTCTGCATTTAACAGTCTTATCCGTGGTCATGCGAAGGAAGGTGCGCTGGAGGCCGCACAGGAGATTCTAGCCATTATGACACGACGTGGTGTCCCTACTGATCCCCATTCGCATACTCTGCTTGTTGATGGCTTCCTGAAGAAGAACGAGTCAGCTGATGCAAAGACAGCGCTGGACAGCATGATGGAACGGGGGCACTTGCCAAGGCCAGCTCTGTTCCAGTCTGTCATGGCAGCGCTTTTAGATGATGGTCGTGTTCAGACCGCAAGCAGGGTCATGAAGACTATGATCGAGAAGGGGATCACTGAGAACATGGACATGTCACATAAGATCGTGGAAGCTCTCTTCATGAGGGGCCATGTGGACGAGGCGATTGGTCGGGTCAATCTGATGGTGGAAAATGGCTGTATGCCTGATCTAGATAAGTTGCTGGTTGCCCTTTGCCAGAAGGACAAGGTGATGGAGTCTCATAAGCTGGCTGATTTTGCGTTGGACCGGCACTTTGAAGTTAGCTTCACAACCTATGACAGAGTCCTGGAAGCCTGTACACTGAGGAGAAGACATTGCCAGCTTACTCCATACTCTGCAAGATCAAGCACAAAGGAGGCGTTGTAGACCAGAAGGGCTGCGATGTATTGATGAGTAGCTTAAAATCTGGAAGATACTCAAAGCAAGCTGACATTCTGTCTAGGATCTTGGCGGAGAGCGGATCATCAACATCCAAAAAGGGCAAAAGGTTTGCCATGGGTGCTTAGCGAGGTTTCTGAGTTCATGGGAAGTTCATATTTTCTTTTTGAATCGAAAATAGCTGCTATTTGTTTTTTTTTAAAAGACCGCTTGGAAGATGTAATAGGATAGTTCTAGCGTCTTTCTTTTGTTGTCCTCTCAAAAGTTTTGTCGTTCAATTCCTGAACAGCTAACTCTTGGTCTGTTCCGAGCGCTGTAACTGGAAACCTTGGTTTCGTTTCTAAATGCAAATCTGAGAAGAAGACAGTAACAAAAATAGAGATCCAAATCTTAAGCTCATTAATCATGTTCTCTTGCAAGCTGTGTATTTGACAGGGTTCAGAATGGTCTGCGTTTTAGTCTATTTTTTTCACCTTTTGATGCCAATCTTAGGTCCAAAATCGTCTGCGTTTTTGTCCTCTTTGGTTTCATCTACTTGCTACTCTTATTTTTGTTTGAATTGCCCTGATATGTGGGAGAAAAGATGCTGTCGAAACTGTTGGTTTTTTCCCTTCTCAGCCACGGACTCACTCTACATGTGCCGGTTGCTCGCTGCTACTTGGCTATTTGCCCAATGATCAAGCACCGTGGGAGCAGGAGTAGGCAAAAAAGAGCTCACAATAGGAAGCCTTCAAAGATGAGTTCCTTAGTAAAACTATGCCACTTCACACCTGTTAGACTGTTATCCTTCTTGATTGTATTAATTACTCCCTCCGTTCCACAATATAAGATGTTCTAGCTAGATCACATGTTTGGCTAGGTACAAACCCAAATGAGTATACATACACATTAAAGCATGTCCACATACATCTAGATACATGTGCATGTGGACAAAAGCTAAAACATCTTATATTTAGGAACGGAGGGAGTATTAGATACGCATATAAACATTTGGTACTAGTGTAGATCCTCACTAGGAAATAGAGACCTTGAATCCTTATGCTGAAATAGCGTGACTAGAGGAGTAGGAGGGCACAGCACAGTGAAGGAAACACAGATCATGTAAAAAATGGGTTTCTTGATAGTTAGGAGATAGCCCAAGATGACCATCCTTATGATCCTTGGGAAGACCAGCGAATGGAATCAGTTCGTTGAGGTACGCTCTACTGCCCTTGGATGTTACGTTTTAGCTGTGTTGCACACGTAGTTTTTGTGTACATGGAAAATATGGTCACATATTACAGCTAGTTTCATTTCTTGGATATTGTTCTAAACCTATGTTGGTGACACTGGTGGTTGTGCTTATGTTTTATTCAGAGTATCGGACTGACATTAGCATGAATTAGATCATTTATGTTTTACCAAGAACAAGGGTCAATTGCAATTAGAGCAATTTAAACCACTCATCTCACTGTATCTGCGTTGAATTTTATGCTTGTTTTCAATTTAATGTGGTAAGAAGCACATTGGGTAACATGTTTTAGAAATTAAATTGAAAAAAAAGCCTGGTTAACATACCTAGGGTGAGTCATTTCACCATTTCGCACCACCTTAATATTGGTACCTTTTGTATTGGAATAAATCTTTTTGACAGTATTCAGAGATGATGGAGCAGGATAACCGTGAGGTAAAACACACTCCCTGACATGCATTTCTTCTCTGGAGAGTCGTCTTCTGCAAACTCCAACCAGGTAACTCTCCATCTAAGCCTACAATCTGCTAATTACGCCAATGTGGTCAAATATGTAAAGATAACAAAGAAAAGTACATGTGTGAAGAGGCATCTAGGCGTACAAGTTATCTGCAGCTAAATCTGCAATAACTTCACACAATCACACCAGTACCCTTTTACTTCTAGCATAATCATTTAGCTTGTTATGGTGAAAGAACTAACAGACTACATGATCTCTACCAAGACAGATTGCACGAAATTATCCTCGGCGCAAGTTCTGGAAAGAGTCTACTGAAAGGTACCCACAAAAAAATTTACACATGATTACAATTAACAAGCAATTTTCATCTGGTAGCTGAAAATATCTTAGTCAAATTGCAATGAAAGTCATATGTTTCCCTACAAAGAAGGGGATAATCGGCTGCTTGGTTGTGTAGGAGGATATGAAGGACTTCGGCATATCCCAGTTCAAAGCTGGTGCACTAGGTATATCCAAAAAGGGAACTATATATATGTACTAGAAAGAACAAACTCATAAGAAGCTCCTTCTGAATATGGAGGCTTATGACTGTTGAGTTTTCGTCAGTTAGGAGTTGATCAAAGGCACCACGGAGTAGTACTACAAAAACAAGAGGATTAATTGTGATCAAAGGCACCACGGAGTAGTGCTACAAAAACAAGAGGCGGAAGAGAGCTACTGTGGCTGAGGGAGAGAGGGGGGAGGGGAAAGTGAGCGGGCTGTTTGTTTTTTTTCTTCTTTTTAGATTCAGGAGCATTTCATTCAATAGAAATAGTAGAGTTACAATCAAGCTGAAGGCAATCAGAAAGGAAACTTGGAATCATGTTTACCCAAGTACACTTTTGCCTATTAGCTGAAGCATTTTTTGCTTGAAATGAAAACTAGAGAAACCTCTACTCAACTCCTTGACCTCCTTCAGGATGGTGGCCACCTCCGATCTGTCCTCTGCATGTTTTGCCCAAAGATTGACAAGCACCTGGGCATCACTTTCAATCAACATTTTGGTCTTCCGCATATCAGCAGCCATCTTGAAACCATCTCTTAAAGCATTAGCCTCCATGACAAGAGCACTGGGGGCATCATGGTAAAATCTTGATCTTGCTTGTAGTAGTCCGCCTGAGCAGTTTCTCATTAAGCAGCCAGTCTTACCTTGAATTTCATTTTGTTGGAATCCCGCGTCTATCGTTGATCTTTACATAATCTCCATCAGGTGGTTTCCGCAGCTCAGAACTTTTCGGCTTGTCACCGACACCCAGGCCATTTTCAGAACCTGCATTCTAATGGTCGACAGCAACCTGTTGGGGCTTTATCTTCCTCTCTGTTTATGTTAGGATACATTAGATCGGCGATCAAGGAGCTGCGCCTCTGCCGGCCAGGCCGCCGCCCTCCCGGTCCTACCCTTGAGCAGCCTGCCGCCCGATACTAGGGCTTGGCCGCCGAACAGGACGATCGAGGAGGAGATGGACATGGGAAGCGGACTGGATGGGCGCCGGCGCCGGGATGGGGCTCACCAGCGGAGAAGACGGGCCGCGATCCTCAACATACTCTGTTTCTCGCGTTTCAGAGCACACGAACAGAATATCTCACGAGAAGAGAGCATGTTGAGGTGAGGATGCATAAAGCAAAAAAAACCCGCTGATGTGGCAATAAAAATCAGGTCAAACCGCGAAAGGGGTATAATCGCAATCGGAACGGTTTATTGAGTTTAGGGGTGAAAGTTAAACCAACTCAGAGTTGAGGGTTATAGAGTGAACTTTAGGACAAATTTATGGGTCTAAATTCGACTTCAGAATAG
This sequence comes from Poa pratensis, assembly GCA_947311845.1. Classification (NCBI taxonomy): domain Eukaryota; kingdom Viridiplantae; phylum Streptophyta; class Magnoliopsida; order Poales; family Poaceae; genus Poa; species Poa pratensis. Next base: position 73,073,386 of record CAMZMU010000020.1, read on the forward strand.
GTAGCACAGGAATAAATTTGCAGCAATGTCATCGTCTCTTCCACGGTGATCTCTCCTCGCTTCTTCATGCATGCATCCTGGTTAGGCCGAGGAGATCCGTCCACCAGCTTCTTCGAGGCATCTATAACTACAGAAAAGGTACACAAGGAGATGTTAGATGGATGATTCACACTGATTGCATCAATATGGTCAAATATATATAAAAAACAGTGGAAAACACATGTGGAAGAGGCATCTGAGCGTACAAGTTACTCAGCACCTAAATCTGCACACTCTAGTCGAAAAAACAAATTACTATTGGCATAATATCAAGTACTCCGTACAATGTTTCTTCAAGCATACTCATTTAGCTAGCTCTGGTAAAAGAACTAACAAACTACAATACTACATGGCCTCTACCAGGACAGCTTACAGAAAATTATCCTCGGCACAAGTTCTGAAAAGCTTCTACTGAACAATGTATGACGTCCTGGCAATACCACAACTTCCAAAGCATAATCCACAAAAAAAAACTTGCACATGATTACAACTGATATCGTGACATAAAGTGGACAAAGGTCTACTTGGTTGCATAGGATCGGATCGATGATATAAGAGGACATCGGCAAATGCCAGTTTAACTGGTGTACTAGAATATATCCAAAAAGGAACTATTAGTACGACAAGAACATACTCACAAGGAGCTGGTTCTGAAATGGAGGCTCATGACAGTTGAAATTTCGTCAGCTAGAGCTAATCAAAGGTACAACTGAGAGTAGGAAAATAAGCGGATTAATTGTGAGAAATTACCCAATGGCGAAACTTCTTCTTGACCTTCCAATAGAGCCATCCATCCTTATCTGCTTCCTTTGCAGAATATATGCGCCCTTTATTCCTTTTAAAAGGCACAAAGAGCATATTAGCTTGTTCAGTAAATAAGATGATGCAATGAAAAATAAATCTAAAATGAGAACATGTTGAGGAATAGACCTACATACCATGCGCTGTGAAGGCAACAAGTAATGATATGCTGGATGAGGCTACGAGGACCCGGATCATAGCCACAGATTCCACAGTCGTCGACTGGAAAAGACCAAGCGTGAATATCAAGGTGGTATTGCGAGCACTTGTTCATTTCTGCATCTAGGAGCACGACCGTTTCCGCCTTGACCGTAGGCATCGCCTTGGTGGATACACATAGGCTCCTATCTAATAAGATGAAGAGGGCACGTTCTCCGATTCTCTTCACGGGGACAAACTTCTCCAAAATAATGTCCTCAAGTTTGTAAATCAAAAGACAGGACCGGGAACTGTCGGTATGGCCAATGAGCAGGATGTCCGAGTCACATACTACCAGACTGTAACCCCAGTAGATTTTATCCGCGGAGCACGTGGCGATCAGCTTTGGAGGCAATGGCGGTGAACCCACCTGCAGGGGCGGGTCGATCCGGATTACCAGTGAACCAGTGACCAGTGAACCACCCGACATCGGAAACTGCACCATGTATATCTTGCCACCAACCGATAGAGGTGCACAATATGGTGGAATTTCCCAGCTGGGCACGGTCCACTGTCTGTCCTGGGTGGTAGCAAAGGCAACCACAGAGACACGATGGAACACAATCATGGCGGTGATGGTTCCAGCATTGGCAGCACAGGAGACGGCGGCAGCCATGCCAAGCTTCACAAAGAACCACCTATCGTGCTCGTCCTCGGGGTTGTAGTAGTGGTTGTGCTTGTACCTTTGCATCTGCTTGTGGAGAGAGGAGAGCCGGGGAGCTCAGCGAGGTCGCCGGTGAAAGGATGGAGGAGGCGAACGGCGGTGTCGTGGTCGCGCTGGAGGAGGAGAAGGCCGTCCACGGAGTCGAGGATGCAGTGGTTCTTAAAGTGCGGGAGCTTTACACTTACGAAGGTTCCTGTGTCGAGGTTGAAGAAGCGAAGGTGGCCATCGAGCTTGTTGTGTCCGGGTGGAGGCCATGGCCCTCGGGAAACATTAGCCAGCGCCGCGGGTGGAAGCGTGGGTCGGCTACACCGCGGCCGTTCGGGCACACGGTGCCGTCGCGCCAGGGCTTGCAGACGACGCGGAAGCGGATGTAGTCCAGGAAGTCACTGGCCAGAACGCGCCATGCTACCAGGAGAAGCAGATCTCCGGGCAGCGACGTCGTCCATAAGGAGGAATATTCATCAGTAGCAGCGTCTGAGGTTGCCAATGCCACCAAGGGGCAGCGGCGCTTCACTTTCATCACCGGCGGCATTACTGCGTCCCTCCTGAGTTTCGGTTCACCGACTAGTATTGTAGTACCTCACAGCGTCATCAAAATTCAAGGGTTTCCTGTCAAAAATGGAGAAGCGGTTAGCAACTCAGCATAACACTAAACTGGAAAAGAAATGAAGATTCCAAATAAATATTTTTTGTCCAAACTAATTGCTACGTGACATTTTTTGAGTAGGCAACAAAGTATAACAAATCTGAGCAGAAGCTTTTGCTGTATATTAACAAAAGAACAAAATTTCATGGAATGACAATTGAATAACTATTACAGATCAAAATGTGACATATAAGCTTGGAAAGGCCATATACTGATATAATAGAGTGGGTGCACGGATGGACAAGTTAATTACCGTCTCTTTGTGGTGGGGGAGGGCCGATGGGATGTGTAAGATGCCTTCTCTTTAGGACCTGGACGATGCAATGCATTCAACTTCTTAACCATGGCCACATGGCAAACAACATGATATACACATGAAAAAAACTCAAGGGAAGCATGCAATTGGTGGTAAAAACAATTGAAATAAATGAGACAATAGTAACTTTATAGACTGAATTGGAGAGCACAATGGATACAAAGAATTTCATGTCCTCATTTTTCATAGTTTTCAACTTAAAATAGCAGAACTTCAAGAAGAAAAAAATGTATAATAGAGTTAAGCTACATGAAAATACGCAGCATGGTTGGCAGCACCATACACATTGCACATTGAGATAATGTAAGGCACATTCAATCTTCCCTCCCCTAGAATTAGACCAAAGTCAACATGATTCAACATTAAAAAAAATCATCCATACGTTGCCCACACAAAACGACCACATAACTCCCATACCCCAACATTAAAATTGGTAATTTCTCATTCAAATCTATGTCGTGACCATCCGCCCTCCAACTAATCTCTTCAGAACAACGATGTCACCTATGACTCCTTGCACACTTTCCATTATTACTATTCATCTTCAAAGAGCCTCGCGACCCCATCCTTCTCTTCAGGGGGGTGCCACAATTTATTTCTATAATCACCACTTCTGTTATTCGATTCAGTTCCTCCACCAGATTCAGCCCGTCATTGACACCCTCCCGCGGATGATGCCCTGATAAGATGGATCTGACAGCAACGACATGCATCTCATCTCCTATTACATACAAGCGACACCACTAGATCATGCATACTTATCCCCCACCCCTTCTCCACCCAAATCTCAAATAACCCACCAACATGCAAGTATCACCCCCTCGAATGGAAGGGATATCACCACCAGATCCCAGTCAATTCTAGTCCCACAAACCCCAGATCCCAGCACAAGGCGACCACAGACGCAAGGGGGCTCATGGTTACCTCATCAGTGTGAAATTGCGAGCGTCCAATCTTGATTCTTGTGGTTGTCGCCAGATGCGGGAGAGCGAAAAGGCGGCGGCGGTGCGAGCAGCGAAGGAACTAGGAGTGGAATGAATGGCAATAAGTAAAATTTCCATTTATGAGAGAGGTAGGTATGAATATGACCGGGTTGAACGGGTCCACGTCATGGTGGTTACTCGCGTGAGTGTGGCACTGTAACTTCCGTAGAGTGGCGGCCAGTAATGCATCGCACCAGAGGATGATATCAACTATTTGTTTGATAGGTTTTTTGATATTATCAAGGAGAAACCAAGCTTGGTCTTAAAAATTAAAGAACATCAACTACACCTATGAATAGGAACGTACACTCATGTCCTCACATCTAAAAAATTATGTTGCACCGAATTTGTCAAAGTTGTTCATATTAGGTCGACACAAAAACTGAAGAATAGTTTGAGAGCGCAACACACAAAGGTACATACAACACATATCACATTCTTTGTCTAATCTAACGTAGAATCCAGATTGGTCGGCCCCTATACTTTATACTTGTAAGGATGCATATGAATTTTGTGTAGCTTCTCTGCACAAGCAGGATCATTCAGAAGTGGCAAAACATAACACAAACACATATGTATATTTTGTATAGGAGATCACATAAACAACTACACTCATATTTTAAAAATATTAAGTAAGAAAACACATGTCTAAAGAAGTGCCGTTCTAGGTAGCAAAACAGTTAGAGTAAGCTGCCAAACCTGCAATAACTTTCGTCCACTCATAGTGCTGAATGAAAAAAAAAATCGTTAGGATTTTTGTGTATAACTAAGATTATATCTAGCCCCTCCCCTAAAACTTAATCCCCTATATCATCTCCCTATCTTAATTGTCAATTATTTGTGGGGTTAAACAGGCTTGGACCTAGTTTTTCCCCGAAACTTAACTCGCTATACTTCTTGTTTGTGTCTATTTCTCTTATCTTTTTAATGCGTAAACTACTCCATTTCCCAACATGTTAGTTCAAACCTTGACATATCTATGGCACATATTTCAATGACATTTGAAATTCAGAAAGTTGACAACTATCAAAATTCAAAACACATGCAAATTCAACCAAATATAGGAACATAGAACATCAAAGTACATAAGTTTAACAACATTCTGAATTCAAACAACATACGTATTCAATCAAAAATCTACCACCACAACCACCACCACAACATTCTTCATGATCCACTTCTCACTTCCTTCGAGCACCTTATAACAATGCATCAGAGTGAAGCGTTTGTGCCCACATTGTCGGCGCCGGCGGGGTCCCTAGGGTACCCGAACGCCGGGCGCGTGGGCGACCTATTCACTATCATAAGAAGAACCCTGAGCCCGGTGTCGTGGGTTTGTCACGTCAGATGTCATGGATGACTTCGTAGGTGTGGGATTTGCGCGAGTCAATCGTCTCCGAGCTTGGGATCGCAGGAACAAGGATGAACACAGATTTACCCAGCTTCGGCCCCTCAATGCGAGGTAAAGACCTACTTCCTGCCTATCCTAGATTGGTATTGATATGATATATGTGGTGTTACAATGGAGGCGATCCGATCTGGGTACTCGCCGTAAGAACTAGGGTTTTAGTACTTGATAGCTTGACCCCGTCTAAGTCCTGCGAGTCCTCTTTATATACACAGAGGCTCGCTAGGTTACAAGAGTTCTACACGAAGCCGATTTTCTTCTTGTCTTCCAAGGCAAGTTTTACCACCGACCTTCTGGAGCCTTCCTTTGGCAGGCCGCGATCCTTGATCGGCCCATCTTTACATGGCCCAATAATAGCGTGATCATGAAGATGAAGTCGCAGTTTTGGCTTTGAATAAGTCGCGGGTTAATTATTCCCCCGACATTAGCCCCCAAGTGTAGCCTGAACTTCATGGAATATCTTGATATGTTTTCTTGATCTTGAAAGGTTCCTTGGACGTTTAGGCTGCACTTTTTTCTTTCTGGCTTGCACTTCCTTGCTTGCGACTCATGATCACGTTGGATTGGCTTTTACTCGCACTTTTGGAGCGGCCTTGAAGATGCATCTGACTTCGTGAGCTTCTTACTCTGTCAAGGTTTGCCTGATAGCTTCAACACTTGATGATGACCAATCTTCAAATTTTTGATGACAATATGTTGTAGCCCCCAAGGATTGAGCTGATGTGATTTGACAATCATCTCAATTCTTCTCAGAAGGTTTTGAAGATCGTCACCTGTAGCTTGATATCATAGATAAAAACAATTGTTAAGATATAAGCAATTGCAATTGGTGTTGCCGTACTATAAGCAGTACATTGACCTCTAGTTAGGCCTTTCTGAATCCATTAAGTGGGCACTCGCGCGACTCAGTATTTCCTAGGAACATGTGTGTTCAGGGTCGAGAGCGGCCATGATAGGCAATCAAGCTCGATTGACGCCACACCCCAGTACTTTGGACGCATAATGCAAGTTGCAATCCGACTTAAGGTAAGTTTGATAGTTGCCAGTAGGTTGGCTGTTTCAGGGTACAAAGCCCCCAAGAAACAAATGATATATAGCTATAAGCAGCTTTGTTTATGATGACACATAAGGTCGCGCCTTGGTGGCAACCGAGTGTTATACATAGGGTTGGGTCGCACGTAGGCGGCGATCCCAGTTTGAGACATACGGCCGCGCCTAGGTGGCGGCCGATTTCTGATACATAAGGTACGGCCGCGCCTAGGTGGCGGCCGATTTCTGATACAGGTGTTGCAGGTCGCGCCTAGGTGGCGACCAATTTTGAAGCAGGAGCCCTTAGTGGCTAGGATGATACTCAGCTATAGGCAGCTGGAAAAGATGAAGCTTAGCTCTGATTAGCTTTTTTATGTGTAGTAAGGTCGCAGTTGCGCGACGTTCCAAGGGCGAGGCGCTTCTAGACGATCCTCGAAATCATGGCGATCACTGCTTTCTTCTCTCACATCCAGCAGATAGTACGATCCATTGTTTAGTTTTTTGCTGATGATGTAGGGTCCTTCCCATGGAGAGGATAGCTTGTGCATTCCCTTGTGGTCTTGCTTGAGTCGCAGCACTAGGTCTCCTTCTTGAAAGGTGCGGGTTCTGATGCGTCTGGCATGATAGCGTCGCAAGTCTTGCTGATACACCGCTGACCTTGATGCTGCCAAATCTCTGACCTCTTCTAATGTGTCCACAGAATCCTGCCGAGCTGCTTCATTATCTGCTTCGACATAGGCCGCAACTCTTGGTGAATCATGTATGATATCGCTGGGCATAACCGCTTCTGCTCCATAGACCATAAAATATGGTGTAAATCCTGTGGATCTGTTAGGGGTTGTTCTTAAGCTCCATAGCACGGCTGGCAGTTCCTCCACCCAACATCCTGGAGATGCTTCAACCTTTTCAATAAGGCGCGGCTTAATTCCATGGAGAATTTCCTGGTTAGCTCGCTCAGCTTGTCCATTGCTCTGTGGATGTGATACTGACGTGAGGTCCAGCCTTATCCCATTGTTTGCACAAAATATTTGTGTAGCTCCTTCAGAGGTGTTGCTCCCGTTGTCTGTAATGATACTATGGGGATATCCAAAGCGGAATATGACCTTCTTCAAGAACTTGACTGCTGTTTCAGCTTCACAATCTCCCACGGGTTCTGCTTCTATCCACTTTGTGAATTTGTCCACCACGACCAGGAGGTGAGTTTTTCCCGTTGGGGACCGTCTGAAGGGCCCTACCATGTCAAAACCCCATACGGCGAAAGGCCATGTGATGGGTATTGTACGAAGTGCTTGAGCTGGCATATGATCTTGCCTGGCGTATCTTTGGCATCCATCGCACACTCTGACAATCTGCTCAGCGTCTGCTAGCGCCGTTAACCAGAAGAAACCATGTCTGAACGCCTTTGCCACCAAAGATCTTGACGAAGCATGATGGCCACAATCGCCTGCGTGAATTTCGTGCAAGATTTTTCGTCCTTCTTCTGGTGATACGCATCTTTGGAATGTCCCCGCAACGCTGCGCTTGTATAGCTCATTGTTTATTATTGTGTAGGCCTTGGATCGCCGTGTTATTTTGCGCGCCTCTACCTCATCCTCTGGTAGCACTCCGCGACTTAAATATGCCATGTATGGCTCTGTCCATGCAGGGCTGCGACTAAAGTTGAATCGTCATCTGGCTCTGCGATGTCAATCTCTGCTGGAGGCTTAACTGATGGGTTATGCAACTCATCCAAGAAAACATTGGGCGGGACTGATTGTCTATTGGATCCAAGCCGAGACAAGGCATCTGCTGCTTCATTTTGTCGTCGATCAATATGTTCAACTTGGAAGCCAGTGAAGTGTCCAGCAATTCTGTCCACCTCTCTTCTGTATGCAGCCATGTTTGCATCCTTACTGTCCCATGTTCCAGAAACTTGTTGAGCTACCAAATCTGAGTCTCCAAAGCAACGTATGCGACTGACATTCATCTCCTTTGCTATACGGAGTCCGTGAAGCAATGCCTCATATTCTGCCACATTGTTTGTGCAATTGAAGTGTATTTGGAGCACGTATCTTAGCTTGTCTCCCTTGGGGGAAGTTAGTACAACTCCAGCCCCCGAGCCTTGTAGCTGTCTCGACCCATCGAAGTGCATGGTCCAGTATTTTGTTTCTGCCATGCTGGGAGCGACTTGAATTTCTGTCCAATCATTGATGAAATCTGCGAGAGCTTGCGACTTAATTGATGTGCGCGGCTCGTAACTTATATGGTGTGGACCCAACTCGATCGCCCACTTGGCTACTCTTCCTGTTGCTTCTCGATTGCGGATGATGTCTGCCAGCGGTGCCGAGCTGACCACAGTTATTGGGTGTTCCTGGAAGTAGTGCTTCAGCTTGCGACTCGCCATGAACACTCCAAACACTAGCTTCTGCCACTGAGGGTAACGCTGCTTTGAAGCCGTGAGCACTTCACTTACGTAGTATACTGGCCTTTGGACTGGGTACTCCTTTCCTGGCTCTTGTCTCTCTACAACCATCACGGCGCTTACAGCACGAGAGTTTGCAGCTATGTATAACAGCATGGGCTCTTTATCCTTTGGAGCCGCCAGAACTGGAGCATTTGTCAACTGACTCTTCAGGGCTGTTAAAGCTTCGTCGGCTTCTGAGTCCCAAACGAAGGTATCTGACTTTTTCAGCAATCTGTATAAAGGCAGGGCTTTTTCTCCCAGTCTTGATATAAAGCGACTTAACGCCGCGACGCAACCGGTGAGTCGCTGTACATCCTTGATCTTTTCTGGTTTTTGGAGGTCCATTACAGCCTTTATCTTGTCAGGGTTGGCTTCAATGCCTCTTTCTGACACTATGAACCCCAATAGCTTCCCCGCTGGTACTCCAAAGACGCACTTCGTCGGGTTGAGCTTCATGTTGTATCTTCTGAGATTTGTGAAAGTCTCTTCCAAGTCACTGATGAGATCCTGGCTTACTTGCGATTTAATGACAATGTCGTCCACATAGGCGTGAACGTTGCGACCTATCTGCTCATGCAAGCAACTTTGAATGCACCTCTGGTAAGTCGCACCTGCGTTCTTCAATCCAAAGGGCATGCTTACATAGCAAAAGGCCCCAAAGGGTGTGATGAAGGATGTCTTTTCCTGGTCCTCCTTCTTCATCTTGATTTGATGGTAGCCTGAATAGGCGTCTAGAAAGCATAACAACTCGCATCCGGCCGTTGAATCAATCACTTGGTCAATCCTTGGCAAGGCAAATGGGTCCTTCGGACAGGCTTTGTTGAGACTGGTGTAGTCAATGCACATTCGCCATGTGCCGTTCTTTTTCATAACTAGGACTGGGTTTGCCACCCACTCCGGGTGATATACTTCTGTGATGAATCCTGCGGCCAATAGGCGAGCTATTTCTTCCCCTATCGCTTTTCTCCTGTCGTCGTGGAAACGCCGCAGTGGTTGCTTTACTGGCTTGGCCAAAGGGTTCACGTTAAGGCTGTGTTCTGCCAATTCCCTCGGTACCCCTGGCATATCTGATGGTTTCCATGCGAAGATGTCCTTGTTTTCCTGAAGGAAAGCGATGAGGGCCCGCTCCTGTTCTTTTTCCATGTGCGCTCCGATGCTCGCCTGCTTGGATGAGTCGCCAGGAACAAGGTCTATCTGCTTGGTGTCTTGGGCCGCTTTGAATTTCATTGGTGGTTCGGTAGATGGCGTGGTAACTACGCTCATATCATTGGGATCCACCTGCGACTTATAACTCTTTAGCTCTTCAGCGGCACAAGCTGATTCTGCGAAGGCTGCATCTCCTTCCTCGCACTCTATTGCTTTTTCTCTATCGCCGTGCACCGTGATGACCCCTTTTGGTCCTGGTATCTTCAACTGCAGGTAAACGTAGCATGGCCTAGCCATAAACTTAGCAAAAGCTGTTTGTCCGAACAGGGCGTGATACGGGCTCTGGAATTTTACCACTTCGAAGCATATGAACTCGCTTCTGAAGTTTTCTTCCGTCCCAAAGGTTACTCCCGGGGTTATCTTTCCCACTAGCTGTGCTGACTTTCCGGGGACGATGCCGTGAAATACGGTCGTCGTATGTTGCAGGCGGGAGTCCATGAGCCCCAAGCGCTTGAACGTGTCGTAGTACATGATATTTATGCTGCTTCCTCCGTCCATAAGCACTTTGGTTAGCTTGTATCCTGCTACGTAGGGTGCCACAACTAGCGCCGGCTTCCCTGGTTCTCGCACTTGTGGCGGGTGATCGTCGCGACTCCAAGTTACTGCATGTTCTGACCAGTTTAGCCAATTGGAGGTTGCTGGTATCACAGCATTTACTTGCTGGCTTCTGCGGCCTAATTTCTCCTCCCTCTTGGAGGTGTTGATAACTATTGTATGGTACTGCCCCACCTGCCTGGGATTACTCGCATTGTGCTGCCCGGCGCCTGAGCCATGAGTCGCACCAGGGTTTCGTTCATGGTGGTTTCCCCTGCTGTGTTGGCTTTCTTCTTTCCACTTCTTGTAATAATTGCATTGCGCCTTGGTATGGTCTACTGGCCGCCCGTCACCTCCTGTGTGAAGATCGCACGGCCGATTGAAAACTTCTTACATGTTAATTGGACGAGAGCCGCTTCCTCGGCCTCTTCCTCGTTGGCCCCTGAAACCTCCACGTGTGTTGGCGACTGATGCATGTAAAATGCATACATGAACTTTGCATGTTATTACTAGATATTCCTACATATTTGCAACTTATATGATGTTATATTCATGTTTTATAATGATTTCGGGGATTTTCTAAACAATCCCCCCTCTTTTGGTTCTAACTCTGTTTTCCAGAAAACATATTTTTTAGTGTTTCGGACTTTCCGGGAGCTTCGGGACTCCAAAAAGGGCAAGGCCAAAGAGCACGGTTCAGAATTTTCGAGACAAACGCAATGGGCTAAAAATAAAGACCAGAAGCCCAACCAACTGGAAACTAGAGGCCCCACGTGGTCAGATTCCCTGGCCGTGTGAGGACCCCTCTTTTCCCCCTCGTGGCTCCGATGCCGTCCGTTTTCGTCTCCGTGGCTTTGTCTTGACCTAAAATCGGCTATAAAAATAGTCCCCCGAAGAGTTTCGGGAGGAGGCGGCGGAGAAACACAAACCACGAAACAGAGAGTCAGAAGGCTGCCGCCGGAGAAGATCAGAGGGGGAAACGCCGCCGGAATCACCTCCGGAGGGCTCCACCCCCCTCCGGTGTGTTCATCATCAACATCGACAGCAAGATCATCTCTATCTCTCCACTGTAAACTCTTGGCAAACATGATATATGATGCAATATACTATTCCCTTGATCTATTGTGTCTCCCCATCTATGTTTGAGAAGTGATTTGTTCACGGCAATAGTGAAATAGTTCGTTGATTGGTTGCATACAAGTTTTGTTATCTTTTATGATTGTCTTTATGTACAATATATGAGTGCACACATATGTTGGGGAATGCATGTAAGGTGATCACCGGTAATGTAATGGAGTGAGGGAGACTTGGGAGGACATGTAAACCTGAGACCGAGTCATGAAGTTACTTTATTGGGGGATATATATAGGGGACCTTAGAACTTAAGGCTATGGTGGGACTTTTATGTCTTAATAATTCTTGTGTGCTCATTTACTTGGCCATAAGATCCATCATAAGGGTTTTAGTTCATTTACTTGGCTACACCTATTTATGGCTCCTTCCTAGAAGAAACAATTAAGACTGAAACATGTGCTTCACTAATTGTGACAACCACACGAATGAAATAACAATTGCTAGAATATTTGCTCCCTTGAGATATTTGCTACTTGAGATATTCGCTACTTGCTACTTTGAGAAACTTGCTCTAAGAAACTTGCGTTTGAAACTTGATTGAGAAACTTGTTACTAGATAAACCCATTCCACATCACTTGCTTTCATTAGTTAGTTCCTTTCATATTTAAACTTATTGCTTTGCACAAACGGCCATATAAGAGGGTTATAGGGCTTTAGAGAATAGATAGTTTACCTTCAGCTCCTCGTGAGTTCGACACTCAAATACTTATCGAATTGTGCTACAGTGATTCCTTACTCTTGGGGATTATCAGCGACAAGCCCAGAGTTCCCTTCTTCACTCTTGCGCTTGTTTTGATTCGTGTTGTTGTGGCTAGTTTGTTGTTGTTGAGGCTTGCTGATATTTTTCTTTCCTTCAACAGCGACCTTCTCCTCTTCTCCATCTGACGCATCTCTGGTCTTGTCCGAGCCAGCGTATTTGTTAGCCGCAGCCATTACCTCGCTGAGACTCTTGACCTTACGCTTCATGCGACCTAGCTTATGGATCAGCGGCTCGAACTTACAATTTTTCTCCATGACCAGGACGGCTGAACTTGGTGGTATATTATCTGAAGAGTGTATTATTTCTGCCACCCTTCTCATCCAGTGGCGGCTTGATTCGCCTTCCTTCTGAACGCAACGCTCTAGATCTTCTATATTGCAGAGTCGCTTGCAGGTTCCTTGGAAGTTTTTGACGAAAGCATCTTTCAGTTCTTCCCAGGTATTTATGGAGTTGGGGGGTAGATTTTGTAGCCATATGTGAGCCGCGCCCTCCAACATCATGTTGAGGTATATTGCGCATATCTCTTCTGAAGCTTTTAAAATACTCATCCCCATCTCGTAGTTGTTTAGCCAGGTGGTAGGGTCCATGCTGGCGTGATAGTTTGCCACTTTGCGTGCTCCTTTGAAATCTTCAGGGAAAGGTTCCGATCTGATCTTCTCAGTGAAACATGTCGGACCCTTGAGTCGCGAGGACAAAGCTGTGGATGTGCCCGTGGGGTTGTTAACTTCCACGAGCCGCGTCCGCATCGTTGGCATGATAGCCTGTGCTTCTGCGGCTTGTTCCTGCTGCCTCTGCGCGACCCTCGATATATCCTCTGGTGGCCTGCTTTGGACGCTTCTTTCTGCTGCAATCCCGCGGCTGGCCAGTACGGTGGGCGGCTTCTGCCCTGTTGGCCTGTTGTAGGACAGCGGTGCTCAACATCTATATCGCACACCGCGCTTCAGTGTTGATTGGGTCGTCGCCTAGTGGTACCATCTGCGTCAAGATATTAGCCGCAGCATACATGTTATCGACCGGGCTTTCGTAGTGGCCTTGTGGGGTGTGAAACCTCCTTGGTTGTTGCGATGGTAGTTGCTGGGCTTCGTGGACAATTGATGGTTCCAAAATTCTTGCGACTGGTTGGACTCCCGCTCCAGCAGCTGGAGTGGGTGGAAGTTCTATCGTTGGTTGAGTCGCGCGCGCCTGCGAGTCAACTTGTCCTTGAGTCGCGGTGAGCGCAGCTATCCTTTGTCGTTCCTGTTGGATTCCTTGGTTCACCTGTTCGAGCCTGTAGCGCTCTTCTTCCATCCTCCGAACCTCGTACAGGAGCTCGGCCCTGGCGGCCTCAATTTCTATCGCGCGGACAGCGGCGTTTGCGGCTGACACCGGGATAAGTAGCGGGTTGCCGGGGGGCGCCGATCTTTCGGCTTCTCCTGCAGTTCCTGACGTACTTGCACCTCCGGCCATGTAGACTCCAACTTGTGCCGCCTCTTGTTCTGACACTGGTGCGTAGTCCCAGTAACTTTCTTCAAAAGCAGGTATAATGGACCCAAATTCTTGTGAGTCCATGCTCTCCAGGGACTCTTCTTCGTCACCGGCGACTTCTTCTGCTGAGTCGCCTTCTTGGGCTGAGCTAACAGATCCGCCGCCAATGAAACCGACGAAGACGTTGATAGATCCAAACGGGATGATGCGACCGGTCTCCAGGTAATCAACTTCTGGTCCCCAGCTTGAATCGTCAATGAGAGGCATGCCATCGACCATGATGGTGTGGCCAATGGCGAGATCTTCAGCTCCTTTCATCGATCCTGCGTGGAACATGACGCTCTTGACCGCAGGCCCCACGGTGGGCGCCAACTGTCGTGGGTTTGTCACGTCAGATGTCATGGATGACTTCGTATGTGTGGGATTTGCGCGAGTCAATCGTCTCCGAGCTTGGGATCGCAGGAACAAGGATGAACACAGATTTACCCAGGTTCGGCCCCTCAATGTGAGGTAAAGACCTACTTCCTGCCTACCCTAGATTGGTATTGATATGATATATGTGGTGTTACAATGGAGGCGATCCGATCTGGGTACTCGCCGTAAGAACTAGGGTTTTAGGGCTTGATAGCTTGACCCCGTCTAAGTCCTGCGAGTCCTCTTTATATACACAGAGGCTCGCTAGGTTACAAGAGTTCTACACGAAGCCGATTGTCTTCTTGTCTTCCAAGGTAAGTTTTACCACCGACCTTCTGGAGCCTTCCTTTGACAGGCCGCGATCCTTGATCGGCCCATCTTTACATGGCCCAATAATAGCGTGATCATGAAGATGAAGTCGCCGTTTTGGCTTTGAATAAGTCGCGGGTTAATTATTCCCCCGACACCCGGGTCCCCGGAACAGGTTCTCGGGCAGGGTGGAGCGTCTAGAAATACAAGATCAACATCTACCCGGGGCATCTTCCGTGGATGGGAAGTACAGCCAACGCCTCAGGTACCTACAAAGACGAATACGTATCACCTCGGCAAGTGGTACAGCTATGGCATCAGGAAGGCCCGAGGCTAGATGTGGCGCTATCCCTCTGCGGCTCCTGCCCGTGGGAGAAGATGCTCGCTAGGCACAGCAAGCTCAGTAGGCTTGACGAGACGCGCCGTCGCCTCGATAGGGGCGAGGCGCGCGGCATGCAGGACAGTGTGGCGCCAAGCTGGCGCCACTGACGCCTTCGGTGCCACCTGGACGTAGTCGCGATACGTGCCATGACTCGGTGGCGCGCATGTAGAGAGACCATTGTGGTAACCCCTTAGGATATAAAAGGATGACCGTGGTCAGTATGGGGACGGGTTGGACAATCTAGAAGCGTCGAGCAAAACACTCCACTCGAGCGGCACGCTAGACTTGGGGGCTAGAGGAAGAGAGCACCTCGGGAAGCCAAGTGCTCGCCTTCCACCCGGTCGCTAGAAGAGAGAAGGAGCGAGTTCTTCACTCTTGTAATCCGACACCACCTCAATACAGCCAGACAAGTATGACGTAGATTATTACGTGACAACATGGCCTGAACCTGGATAAAAATCGGGTGTGCTCGAGTTCTTCCCGGAAACTGAGATTGGAGTGCCTCGCGCCAGCCTACCGAACAAATAGGGGGTGCATCGCATCCCCGGTGTCCATGTTCTGAAACGCGATATCTAGCGTGCCAGGTCGGGGGGCGCCCGTGCTTCACCTTAGGCTCCCAAAGTCTACATCGACCTCTCTGTTTCTTCGGCATGTCGCCTAGTAAGAAGGCGTTGCGGGCTAAGAGCCCCACACCCATCGACGCGCCCGCGGCACACAGTGCTCACGTGGACTCGCATAGCGGGCGGTCCACCCGCCAGTATCCCGGCGGGGTAGGGCACCGCGATGTCGGAGCCTTGTCCGCGGGGACAAGCACTCGCCCCCTTGGAGCAGAGAAGGACGGCGACGGATCCTGTTCAGCGTGGAGGCAACACTGTTTGAGGGAGTGGCTAGGTGCCAACCTGTGGTCCAAAGTGGTGACCCGCATGGGCGCGAGGCGTGGACGGTTGATGCATCCAAAATGCATCTACTTTTCCAAGCACTTTGCCTCATAATTTGCTCCGGAATCTTCCCATATTTGAATAAAACTGCTGAATCTGACGCTGTTTTTAGCAAAGTCTCTTTTCTGGCTATTTCTGCAGGAAATAAAATCGGGGAAAATTACCACGTCAATTTTTATGGAAAAGGAGGACAATGGACAAAAGATGGACACGAGGAAGCGCTCGAGGGCCAAATGGGTGGGCCCACGCGGCCCCTGTACCTGGCCGCGTGGGCCCAGCCCAAATGGGCCTCGGGCGCCGCCTCGCCTTCGGTCTTCGACGTACCCCCTCATATATACGAAAAAGTGCTTGCCCTAGGAGGAGAGGAGCTTTCGCGAAACACACGCCGCCGCCACCACGATCTTCGTTTCGGGGACAGATTGATCCAGGATTTCTCCTCCGGTGGAGGGATCCGGAGACCGTCTTCACCGCCTTCATCTCCATCGACCATGAGCCCCTCTCCATCACCATGTGTGAGTAGTCCGCTGTAGGCATGTGAGGTGGATGGGGATTGGATGAGATTGATCATGTAATGCTACCCGTTGTTCGGGATTTTAGGGTTTTATCTTGAGGATACTTTTGTATTGTGTTGATGCACTCTTGCTATGTTTAATGCTTGCTACTAGGGCCCGAGTGGCATGATTTCAGTACTGAACTTATATTGCCCCATCATATATTTGAGTTTGGTATTTATCTGCAAAGTGTATCACCTGCTATTATGTTGAACCTGCGAACCCTAAACGTGACATATAGGGAAAACAAGGGGGAGATGTTTTAGTTTGAGGATTCTATGTGTTCATGAAGTGTTAATGCATTGTTCCGGTCTATTCGAAAGGGTAGACCTTAATTACCTGTAGTTCCAAGTTGGCCCCGGTGAAATGGGCAGGTTGGACAATAGATGTTGTGCAAATTCTCTTGGTTAGTACGCACAACTAAATATGGAACACATACCTACATATATCGGAGTTAGAGATAGGTCCCATTGTTATTTGTTTCTTATTATATGATCAATCTCATTCTTGCAACACCCCGCTATCACCTCATGCCTACGTTTTAAATCTCTGAGTTACACTTTCACTTTTCCGGTGAAAACTGGGAAACACTTGTTCACTGCTACTGTTCTGCTTGTTACTTGAATCATACTACTGCCATCACTATTACTGCTGCAAGTTATTGATATACAGGTGTGGTTGAGAGTGACGCCTCAATTGCCAAGGTCTTATTGATATTCTTGTGTTCCCATCGAGTCGAACTATAAATTTGGGTAATACTTCCCAACGAAGACTTCAGCGATCCCCTATACTTGTGGGTATCAAGACGTTTTCTGGCGCCGTTGCCGGGGAACCTAGCTTTATTGGTAAGACAACTTGTTATCATCTATTTGCTGCTTTTGCTTGTTCCTAACCATGGGAAAGGAAAAGACTACTCTGAAGGAAGTGAGGCCTTCAACTACTCGCAGAGGTACGGATTTGCCAAGTAGGCCAAACTTTTCACCTAATGTTGCTTCTGCTGTTGCTCCTAAGAAAAGAGGAAAGGTTTTATCTAGTTCACCATTGTCTAAAATGTCTACTAGTAATGAAAATGATTTATTATGTGGTAGCATAGACAAAGAAGTGACACCTGAAACATCTGAGATAACTGAAACACCTGAAAATCTGGAATCTTCTACTAATGAAAATGTGGAATCTGAGTTAGAAGATAATGAATACTGTGATGATGAATTTGAAACTTCTTCTGAGGAAGAGGAGGCATTTACTATGGCTTTTATGAATTCTGACTTTGATAAATTGGATAAACTTGATAGCTATAAAAATTCTCCTCTTGATGGATATTTTCCTATTACTGAGAAAATGAATGCTCCTGCTATTAAAATTAAAGATAAAGATTATGAGTTTAGTGTTGATCCTGAAATAATTGAAAAAGCTGAAAAATATAAGTTTTATGGTAGAGAGGATGAGTTTCCTTTTGAACACATTGCTGTCTTGCATGACTTATCTGTGTTATTTGGTAAAGATGAAATCCATCAACGCTACTATTTCTTAAAGCTGTTTCCTTTTACTTTGGGAGGAAGTGCTAAAACTTGGTATAATCGTTTAGAACCTGGATGTATTACTAGCAAGGAAGAATGTTTGCAGGTATTCTATAATAAGTATTTCCCTGCTGATAAGATTCATGGTTTGACTGTTGAGATTAGCAACTTTTCACAGAAAGAGAAGGAGGATTTACCCCAAGCTTGGGGGAGGTATAGTAAGATGGTTAGGAAATGTCCTACCCATGGCTTCAAGAGTAATGAAATACTTGATATATTTTACAATGGTCTAACCGAAAACACCAGAGGCTATCTTGATGGTATTGCAGGTAATGTTTTCAGGGAAAGGACCGTTGATGAAGCAACTGAGCTATTGGAGACTATCTCTAGGAATTATGAAGACTGGAATATTGAAGAGATATTTCCGGAAAGAAAGAGGCATGCTCAAATTGGATAACGAAACAATGAAAGAAGCTTCCAAGGCTATTAAAGAGAAGGGAATTAAAACCTCTCATCTTAAGGAATTATCTGAAATGGGTGTTAAACTTCCTGATGATCAACCATGTTTTCCAATTCAAGTCAATGCTATTAGCTCCATAAAAGGTAATGAAAAGGTAACACCTCCTGTTGATGTATCCTACATGAATGATTTTGCTTATCATCATAATCCTGAGGAGCATAATATTAGAATGACTATTATGGAGAACTCTCACAAAATTAAATCTCTTCGAGAAAGTTTACATGCTAGTGTGGGAGAGGTAAAAAGAATTGTTAAACACTGTGAGATGATGAATAATCAAGTTGAACAAATGGTTTCTCTTCAAAATCAATTGTATGAAAGTCTTATGGTGAAGAAACAGGTTTGTGGAGTTAACACTAGGGGAGGTGCAAGTACTCAGGATCCTGATTTTCCTGAAGGCCATCCCAAGAGAAAAGAACAAGAAGCTCTCAAGAAGAAATCTTCTGCAGGAAAATCTCCCAATGAAAACAAGGACATTGATGACTCTGAAGAGCAAGATAAGGATATTTCTATTTCTGATGCTGAGACTGAAGATAATAATAATGAAGAAGAAGAATCACCTTCACCTGAAGAAGAGCCACAAGAGGATGAAAATATTGAAGAACCTGAACCTAATGATAAAGAAGACCCTCCACCATCTACTGAGAAGAATAAGAAGAAGAGCCATCCTAATCCACAAAGAGGTAAAGATAGGGATCCGTGGGTACAAAAACCCATACCATATCCCCAAGAGGTAATAAAAACTTTGGATGATGCTAGATTTGAGAAATTCTTTGAGTTGATTAAGTCTTTGTGTTTGCAAATTCCTCTTGTTGATGCTATTAAAATCCCTCCATATTCCAAATACATGAAAGACATTGTGACTAATAAAAGAAAGATTCCTACTGATGCAATAACTGCTATGCTTGCTGAATATTCCTTTAAAGGGAAAATGCCTGAAAAACGTGGTGATCCTGGTATTCCAACTATTCCTTGTCATATTAAAGAAACTTATGTGAAATATGCTCTATGTGACTTAGGAGCTGGTGTTAGTGTTATGCCTTTTTCTTTATATAAGAAACTTAACCTAAACAAATTGGTTCCAACTGAAGTATCATTACAAATGGCTGATAAATCAACTGCTGTGCCTATAGGAATATGTGAGGATGTCCCTATCTCTATTGCTAATGTGTTAATCCCTACAGACTTTGTTGTGTTAGAAATGCCTGAAGATGATAATTTGTCTATTATTCTTGGAAGACCCTTTTTAAACACTGCAGGGGCTGTTATAAATTGCACTGAGAGCAAGGTAACATTCAATGTCAAGGGAAATGAGCACACTATCTATTTTCCTAAGAAGAAATCTGTTACTATGGTAAGCCAGAGTGTGAACTCCATTAAAAGGAATACTCTTATAATAGGAAGCTTTGAGTTTGCATTGCCACCTCCTGAACCAAAATATGCTATCTTAATGATTGGAACTATTCCAATCAAATATGAGGTGACTTGAAATTGCTCAGAAAACATATAAAATAAAGAATCATGTATTATATCTTTTGCATATTATTAATGAGACTTGATCAACCTCATTACTAATATGAAAATGATGCAAACTTGATTCCCATAAAAATTGCTTTGAATGTTTGATTTCATTTATTCTAGAATTTTTAGATTATTTGCATGAGCATAATTATTTCAAAGTGCAGAAATTCCAGAAATGTAGTTTGAAAAATTCTGTTCAGAAAATTTTCTCGAAAAATTCCAGAAAAATTTGGAGGTAAGTTATTTTACCAGAGGAACTAACAGCCAAAAGGGAGACACCAGAGGGCCACCAGGGCCCAAAAGGGGGTGTCCCACGCGGCCACAGTACCTGGCCGCGTGGGACCCACTATTTTGGCCCACAGAGGGGGTTAGGTGAGTATCCAGTGCCCATCTCCTTCCCCTCGACAGGAAACCAGCCCCAGGTATTTTTCCCAAATTTTCTCGAGCTCTCTTCCTGCTATCCTTGGATCTCCAAGTTTAGGGCAGATTTTTCAAATCTGTTTGGTGGGATTGCTCATTGGTATGTGACTCCTCCACTCATCCAATTACTTTTTGTTCTTATGCCTCATGCATGAAGTATTTTGCTGCACTAGGTGTCACCCTTTTATGCTTAGGAAATCCATAGATTCAAGTTTTCTAGTTGATATTGATGCATGATATTGATGTGGAGACTATTTATGGATGGCTTAATGTTGTTTTAAGGTGTTACATCTTGATTTTTGTTGAATATTGTTTTTGGGCAGCAAGGTATCATGTTTAGCAAGGGCAAAGCTTTGGTTGGGATGAGCTCAAGACCAAGAAGAAGAGCATGCAAAGTCTCCCTCAATTATGATGACGACCACTGTGGGAGGATGATGCATTCTTTGTAGGGGAGAAGCTGAAAATACATACAACAAGATGGCAAGATCCCTATGTTCTTGAACAGTGGGGGATCAAAGAGGACTTCGACACCTTCGTCACTACAACTGGCTTGCTTAGGTTCTCCCAGAACCCCCAAGATACATATGAAGAACTCTCGCGGGAATTCCTCTCTACCTTCAGATTTGAGGGCCCGGAGCCCCAAAAGCACAGGAAGAGAAGTAAGGCACCCCTCTTACCTTTGTTTGCAAATTTACTATGAGAGGTGAGCGCCTTGTTATGTCTCTAGGGAATTTTGCAATGCTATTGGTGTAGAAAATTCAGGGAGTTGGAGTGAAACTCGTGCTGATACCAACCATGAGCTTGTTGAGTTTTGGCATACTATATCTGTAAACTCTCGTGATAGATTAAATAGGGGTAAATTTACTCATATACAGCACCCAAGTTTGAGATATTTTGCGTTGTTTCTTGCAAGAGGATTTCTTGCTAGGGATAACAATTCTGCTTGCACTGGACCAATGGTTTATCTACTAAAATGTGCAAAAGAAAATACACCGTGTGAATATAACTTGGGAGTCATACTTGCTAGATCTTTGCATACTGCTGTGAGTAGAAATATTACTGATCAAACTCCTATTTATGCTGGTGCTATTGCTACTATGGTGTACAATTACATTAAAAACGAGAGAGGATATGGTGATAACATGGGTACTCTAGTGCAGAGTCCAAATTACTTGATTTTGCTTTGACTACTCGCATGGATATAAGTACGTTGTATGGGGACATTATCTGTATAACTATTTGAGCACTAGTGGGCAGCGAGTGTCCATTAGGCTCCCCCGTACTGATCTTTTTGACAGGAGTACCGGAAAATGGATAGTGGAAGAGGCGCCGCCTCAGGAGGAGCCACAAGCTCCAGAGACACAGGGGTACATGCCTCAGGCGGAGCCCCTGTACCCAAGCATGCAAGGCTACCCATATAGTTACTACCCTGGAAGTGGAAGTGGATACGGCAACTACCCAGGATACTAGCTTGATCGCAAGCTTGGGGGAGTACTTCTCTTACTCTCCATTCATTGTTTTATATCACCGTTATATTGCTATGATAAGTTTCTTGAAAACAAAAACACAAAAAGATTTTATTTGTTTCTTTTACTTCTGGTTGTTTGTCTTTTGTTTCTTAGAACGAAAAATAACAAAAATATTTTCGTTTTCTTGAAACAAACGCAAAAACGGAGGTGCAGAAATTGCTGAAATCTGCTCGCTGTTTTATTTTTCATTTTTTCTCTGTAACTCCGATTGAGCTGAAATTTTAACCACTGCTGCAACACATCATAACCTACACACACGTAAAATATGAGATTTTTCTGAGGTGTCTAGGTAGGGTAAAAACAGTACTGTATGCAGTGACATTTTCTGGCAGATTTGAGTTTTTATTGTGCAGTTCAAGTTGGGAGAGGAGAACAACGATGATAAGTTGATGTGCATGAAGTGGATGAAAGGTATGACACCTTTGCCATGCTTATGTGGACTCTTTAATAACAGCAAGTGAGCACATCATAGTTTCTTCAACATCTAGAGAAATGGTAGCAAATGTTTATCTTCTCCATGTTCTAGTATGTTATATGATGATGCAAGTGAAATTTTATTTAGTGACAATACTTGGTTGTGGATTGAATAATTGTAGCTCTAAACAAAGGTCTACGCATCCCATTGTGCTTACTAAACTTGCCAACCAATAGAAAGTAAAATAATTTTCAAATAATAAACATGAAGTTGTATGCTTGACAGGTTTAGTGGTTGGGAGTTAGCTGAAATGTGCTGACACATGTAAAGCTTTCAACATTGCACTAAAATATATTCAGTTGATATCATGTACTTTTGTTTATGGATGCTTATCATGTGCGAAATGAAAGCGGAAACTTAGCAAGTTTGATGAGTAAGAATAATTGGCTAGAGAGACGCCTGGGCCGCCAACTTAAGCCATGCATCATTCATGGTGGAAATTTACAGCGCACCATGGTGGACATTCAGTGATGCACTTCATAATAAAAAGCTATGCAAATGGTAAATAAAAGAGTGCTGAGATTGTTCATTGTCTGTTTGTCTTGTTGTTTGGACATGGGCTTGTCCATGTCCTGGGACAAGAGGTACCCCAGTTGACGCTCTTGATGACGCTTTTATTACTTGCAATGACTGAAAATTTCGAACTTGCCTAGTGACCCAAGTTGAGTAGCCATGGTGTAGGTACTCGTATTCACGGGGCATGAGGTTTTCAACCATTAGTCGGTCAAGCATATGAGTCATATCAGTAATATCAAATGGTTTGCTAAAACTAAGAGCAAGGTTGTAAGCACAATGATTTCACCAGGTAACAAAAGAAAGAATCAAAAGACCTCAAAAGTCTTGTCATGATTCAATCATTAGCGATGTAAGAACCTTTGTTTATTTCTACAGTTGAGCAAACTCATCCAAGTATTGACACTACATGATATCTCTCTTGCAACAAATATAAATGCTTTAACATTGATTAGATATACCTTTGCTAGCATCTTATCATTTGTTGTTGAAGCTATGCTTTGAATGCTTGTTGATATTAAATTGTGTTACATATGCAATGCAAAGTTCTTGTCAAAGTCTTTTATCGCTTCTGCACTACGTTTGAGTTGTTCGAGGACAAACAACGAGCTAAGCTTGGGGGAGCTGATGCATCCAAAATGCATCTACTTTTCCAAGCACTTTGCCTCATAATTTGCTCCGGAATCTTCCCATATTTGAATAAAACTGCTGAATCTGACGCTGTTTTTAGCAAAGTCTCTTTTCTGGCTATTTCTGCAGGAAATAAAATCGGGGAAAATTACCACGTCAATTTTTATGGAAAAGGAGGACAATGGACAAAAGATGGACACGAGGAAGCGCTCGAGGGCCAAATGGGTGGGCCCCACGCGGCCCCTGTACCTGGCCGCGTGGGCCCAGCCCAAATGGGCCTCGGGCGCCGCCTCGCCTTCGGTCTTCGACGTACCCCCTCATATATACGAAAAAGTGCTTGCCCTAGGAGGAGAGGAGCTTTCGCGAACACACCGCCGCCGCCACCACGATCTTCGTTTCGGGGACAGATTGATCCAGGATTTCTCCTCCGGTGGAGGGATCCGGAGGCCGTCTTCACCGCCTTCATCTCCATCGACCATGAGCCCCTTCACCATCACCATGTGTGAGTAGTCCGCTGTAGGCATGTGAGGTGGATGGGGATTGGATGAGATTGATCATGTAATGCTACCCGTTGTTCGGGATTTTAGGGTTTTATCTTGAGGATACTTTTGTATTGTGTTGATGCACTCTTGCTATGTTTAATGCTTGCTACTAGGGCCCGAGTGGCATGATTTCAGTACTGAACTTATATTGCCCCATCATATATTTGAGTTTGGTATTTATCTGCAAAGTGTATCACCTGCTATTATGTTGAACCTGCGAACCCTAAACGTGACATATAGGGAAAACAAGGGGGAGATGTTTTAGTTTGAGGATTCTATGTGTTCATGAAGTGTTAATGCATTGTTCCGGTCTATTCGAAAGGGTAGACCTTAATTACCTGTAGTTCCAAGTTGGCCCCGGTGAAATGGGCAGGTTGGACAATAGATGTTGTGCAAATTCTCTTGGTTAGTACGCACAACTAAATATGGAACACATACCTACATATATCGGAGTTAGAGATAGGTCCCATTGTTATTTGTTTCTTATTATATGATCAATCTCATTCTTGCAACACCCCGCTATCACCTCATGCCTACGTTTTAAATCTCTGAGTTACACTTTCACTTTTCCGGTTAGAGATAGGCCCGACCTCGAGGAAGAGGAGGCTTCGAGAGGAGAATCACCTGACCAAGACGGTGCCTCTAGGCGATGACAAGGCCCGTACCGTCACCATCGGAGCTCACCTATCCGACAAGCAGGAGGAGGCGCTTGTCGCCTTTCCTTCAGGAAAACTCTGACGTGTTCACGTGGGAATCGTTGGATCTTCCCGGGGTACCGAGGGAGGTGATCAAGCACCCCCTGATGGTATGCCTAGACGCACGCGTTGTCAAACATAATGTGCGACTCTAGGCTCAGGACCAACATGAGTTCATTGTGGAGGGAGGTCCATAAAATGAAGAAGGCCAAAATTATCCGAGAAGTGATTCACCCCACGCGGACACCCAACCCCGTGATCGCCCCAAAGATCACGGGCCAGAAGAGGTTTTGCGTGGAGTTCACGGAACTAAATCGGGCAGGCCTAGAGGACCCTTTCCGCTACCCTGATTCGAACAGATTATGGATTCGACGACGGGGTGTGACCTGCTATGCTTCATGGATGCCTTCTCTAGTTATGATCAGATCAAGATGGCCAGGGAAGACGAATAAAAGACGACGTTCATCACCCCGGAAGGTTTTTTTGCTTTACTAGCATGCCCTTCGGGTTGAAGAATTCAAGAGCCACGTTCCCGAGACTTCAGATTGGCCAGAACATGAAGGCTTATCTATACCTAATAATAAAGTCAGTAAGTCTTCTTCCCGTCCGATTTTTTTCTTCCGGTTTTGCCCCTGGTTGTTCGGTCATATTACAGCCACTGCCACCGCCGAGTGGATACCGGTTCGAAACGCCATTTTTCACAAAACCCCCTGACAAACTGGGAAACTAACCCGCAGTCCACAGAGCGGACGTCCTACTGACTTATTCACGATTTACCGAAAACCCACGGACCTTTTTGCAAAGACGCGTCTCCACTCGACCACGTACGAACCGGAGTGGAAGAGGAGGCAGCGACAGCAGAGGAGGAAGAGGAGGAGGCGGGATGACGTCGGGGCCCAAGAACGGGGTGGGTGGAGCGGCGGCCGCGCGGGCGCCGGCGGCGGGGCCGACAACGGTGCTCATCACGGGGGTCAGCCGGGGGCTGGCCCGCGCCCTCGCGCAGGAGCTCACGCGCCGGGGGCTGCAGGTATGGCCACGGCGGCGACCGTCGAGAAGCCGCTCCAGCTGGCGCAGACCGCCGCCGTCCTCGAGGTATCACCGCCACCCCCAACCCGCCGGATCTCGCTTCCTTCCCTCTCCCGATCTGCTCTGACCTCTGCGTCCTGTGTGTGCCCGTCAGATCCTTCACGGGCTCATCGGGCTGGTGAGCTCGCCGGTGTCGGCCACGCTGCCGCAGATCGGGTCCCGGCTCTTCGTCACATGGGGAATCCTCTGGAGCTTCCCGGAGGTGAGCTCGGCCGCCACCCCCAATTACTTGCAGAGCTACAGTGTTGTCGGACAGTCATATACTACCATTGCCATGATGTTTTTGCTGCATATATACCTGCTGTTACTGATCTTCTTGCATTTTTTCTGTTGGATTGCAGACCAGGACACACATGCTGCTGAGCTCGCTGGTCATCAGCTGGTCCATCACTGAGGTATGTTCTTGCACTGACTGAGATGTAAATTTGTAGCATATGAATTGGTAGATGGATCGTGGATAGCATCCCTGCTTTGTATGAGTTGGGGATTACACTTCTTCGAGTTGAGCCGTTAGACCAACTGCCATGTATTGCTAGGTAGATCACCACTTCATATAAGATGGGGATTGCAGTTCCCCAGATGTTAGGCTGACTGAAAATTGCGCTTCTGAAATAATAGATAGCATCACCACTTCATGTAAGATGGGGATTACCACTCGTTCAGAGTTAACTGCATATTTCTACACGTAATACAAACATAGATTGCCTTTCAATTGAACATCGTATTATATGGTTCTGTTTTATAAAAATGTATTACGTGTGGAAGTGAAAGAAATTAATAGGGCATGGCAACAAACGAGTTTCTTTTTTAGTCTGCCCGTCTTCTTACCAAACCCAATCGACATCACTAAACAAACCCAACCGACATACGGTTATATTATACGTTTCTATTTAAAAAATGTTTGAGTGATCCATTTGCAATGTGCAAATTTTAGCAAAGCTTATTAAAACAATAATATCTAATCTTATCTATATCAACAATAACATATTATCGTCATCTTCGTGACACATGTTTTTCCTCTCCCGTTGCAACGGACGGGCAGACATTTTGCTAGTATTTATATAGATGACATAGTTGTGAAGACTCAATGCCAAGCCATGCTGGTGGATGACCTGCTAGAGACCTTTGATAACCTGCGCAAAATCAAGCTCAAGCTCAACCCCCGCAATTGCGCGTTTGGGGTTCCTTCCGGAAAGCTCCTCGGCTTCCTCGTCTCGCACCGGGGAGCGAGGCCAATCTGACAAAATTAGAGAAATTGAAGCCATCCATGCACAATGACGACTCAAGTACCTCCAACGCCTCAACAGATGTGTCACCGCATTTGGGCGGTTCATCCCCCGCCTATGACAACAAGCACTCCCGTTCTCAAGTTACTCAAGACAAAAGGGGGCCATCCAGTGGACCCGGAAGCGGAGGAGACACTACAAGACCTGAAAAGGTACTTGTCGTCGACTCCGGTCCTCGTGGCTATTGGGTTACGTAGCAGAATTAAAAAAAAAATTCGACCTACGTAACGTCCAGGAACATCTATGAAGATACAAGCAGGGTTTGTACTGTTCTTTACCAACAACGAGACGCGGAAGAGTTGTCGGTGACGATGTCGATGAAGCCTGATGAAGATTATCACGGCCAAGCCTGGCGGTGAGAATGTCGCCGATCCCTCGTACAACCTTCTTGTTCCAACAGAGCGAGGGCCAAACGTCTATGACGTCTCGCCCCTCTGAGAGCTCGCACACGTACGTCCGTCAAAGTCCAGCAGCGCTTTGCCATGCCAGAGGTAAGAGCTACTGGTATACGTATGGTGGAGAGAACCCCAACACATGGGAGAGAGGGAGAGAGATTAGATCTAAAACTAGAGAGCTCTCGGGAGAGATCTCTAAACTTATATCTCTCAATGAGAGGGGGGTGGTGTTTATATAGTGGATCCAAGGGGTAGAGGGACTTGGACAAGGGGAAAGGATTTTCCTTGTCCTACTAGGTTTGGGCAAGGGGAAAGTCCCCAATGCCCAATTCGGGTTGGGAGGGAGGAGTTGGAGTGGAACTCCAACATCCCTCCCCCACCGCCTCTTCCTCCACAGCCGCACGGGTGGGGCCCACCCGGCCGCACCGACCTAGGGTGGGTGGGGCCCACCCTAGCCGGCCGCCGCCTCGCCCCCACCGTGGGCCCGAGGCCCACTTAGGTTTTCGGTCGAGGGGAAGCCTCCCCCCATGGCGCCACGGCCCACCACCACCTAGTGGTGGTGCGGCTGCCATGTGGGCCCCTAGGGCCCATGTGGCAGCCACCTTTTATTGGCCACTTTAATTAAATAATTTACCCATTTATTTATCAATTAAATAAATTAATATTTAATCAATTATTATTTTGTCTAATTAATTCCCAGAATTAATTCCTTATCATATAAACATATATGATCCGGGACACTCACTGTCCGCTGACAAAATACACTGGATAATTATTTCCATCTATGTAAACCTCTTTCTTCATGATCCAATCTCTGAATACAATTCTATCACGCCGGAACCATCCCAGGTGATACTCCGACTCTACTCCGAACCAATCTACGTATACAGCAGACTTTGACGTCTTAAGTGTGTGACCCCTACAGGTTCGATAACGAATAGCTATAATTGGATTTGCCTATCCAATCACTTGCCAGGGTCAGAACCATGGATGTTCTGAATGACTGCTTATCGTTATGCGAAGACACTCTGATGAACCTGCTTGATTAACATGCTAGTTCCCATCACTTCTCGATACTCATCAAATACCCAAGGCGAGATATATGACATTACCGTAAATGATAGCTTTCATTTACTATGCCACTTTATCCTTGTTACCGGTATGATGCCATTACTCTTTACCCGTGTTCGAGCATCCCATGATATTTGCATATCACAACTTTGTCTGCGCAGACTTGTCGATGGACGCTTTCCCACTAGAGTGGATCCATGTTGTATCTCTCTATATTACCTAGAGGTGTGATTCCCAGTCTTGAACTACTATGATCATAATATACCTTCGAGGTTACCCAGCGATAGCCGTTTTGATCACCCAGTTACTGCCGTGATACTTGACTATGCCAAAGCTTCCCTTCTAGTATATACAATCATGTATTCTCATGGTCTAAGGAATAAACAAGAAACCAATCTTAGACTATACTATTTTACTTGAAACTTGATCTCGTAGTATATCATACTTTTGGGTCTTCCCAGTCACAGTGTCAAACTTAACAATGTGCTCTCATTAATAATGGCAAGAACTTATGCCCATGGCTGGAAAACATCACCATCCAGTATTAACGAGTTTGTCCAAGAGACAGGACAAAGGGTATTCAGGGTTTGATTATATCTTTACACGTGCATATGTGTTTTCCTATAAATCTCACATTTATAGACCATAGCAGCTATAGCATAAAGATATAATTCATTAATTCATGAAACAGATGTATATTTATTGTCTCTCAGGGCATACATCCAACAGTGGCGCCCACCCCCAAAGATCCACTGCTCATGTAAGTGGCGGCCACAACTCAGGTGGTCAGCTCGTTCCTAGTGGCCGAGCGCAAAGAAGAGCCGGTGGCAGTTAGGCACGAGCCCCCCGAGAGCGGGGTGTCGTGCGCCCCTCGCAACCTGCGACTGGTGCAATGTCTCGTGTAATTCGTCAGCTCCGTGCAGAGAGACCCCCGAGAACGCTACCCTCCTAAACAAAAGCTACTCCTCAGGGTGTTGCTCGCATCACGGAAGTTGCGGCATTACTTTGAGTGGCGAACCCTCACGGTGGTTGTCGTACCCCCTGGAACGAGTCCTTCGAAACCCAATGGTGAATTTTGAACGTCGGAGGATATAATTGTGAATTATATTTACCCAATGGTCATAGTTTTCTTAACCTTCCGAACGAGCCATCCATCGTTATTTTGTTCCTTTTGAGAATCTATGTGCCCTTTGTTCCTATAAAGGCACAATCTTCTCAATAAATAAGATGATAAATATTCTGGCATCAAATGATAGATAATTATGACAACATAAGAATAACACGAGAGAAAAAAACTACATACGAGGCACCTAGAATGCAGCAGCTAATGATATGGTGAGGCTATGAGGACCATTTCCAACGTGTCTATGCCACATTTGTCCACCGGTTCAGACCAAGTGCGACTATGAATGTGGTATTGCTTGAACGAATGCATGTTTGGCTCTCTATAGACGATGGTCTTAGCAGGAATCCCCTTATAAGACACACTCAGGCTCTTCCCTCTAAGGAAGAGGGCGAGGTCTCGAATGCTTGTCACCGGAACAAACCTCCTCGTCGTAACGACCTCAAGTCTATAATTCAAAATGTGGGACGAGAATCCTCGGCATGGCCAACTAGCAGCATCTCCGAGTCACCCTTCCCCAAGATGGCGACCGTCGTAGAGTTTCTCCGTGGAATAGTGTCATCTTTTGTTTTTTATCTTATTGTGACAATATGACACCCTTCATGCTTTGTCTCCTTTTAAATTGGGAGATGAAATTTTAGAGGTTGTAGACATATATGTGAAGGAGATATGCCCTAGAGGCAATTAATAAAGATATTTTATTTGTCATATCTCGATTGTTCATAATATGTTTTATACCATGCTATAACTGTATTAAGGGGAAACATTAATACACGTGTGTACGTAAACAACCAGGTCCCTAGTAGCCTCTATTTAACTAGTCCATTGGGCAATTGATGATCGAGGTTTCCCGATCATGTGACATTTATGTCAGTTGAAAATGGAGTCATATCATTGGGAGAATGATGTAATGGACATACCCAATATTTGTAGGACGTAGTCATTACGCCTTTGACCGTGAGATCAACTCCAATTGCTATTTCTGAAAGATACTTTGATTGCATCAAACGTTAGTGTGACAATAAAGGTGTTCCTCTCGGGTATCGGAAGGGAGTATGTTGAGGCGAGGGATCAAGAGCGGGATTTGCCAATCCGCATAGCAGGATAGATACTCTGGGCCCACTCGGTGAGATTACATCAATGAGCTTGCAAGCATGTGACTAGGTCACGGGGATGTAATATCACATACGAGTAAAGAATAGTATTGTCGGTAACAAGATCGAGCTAGGTATCACGATGCCTGAGATCGAGTCTCGGACAAACTAAGTATCGCCTGGCAAAAGGTTTACGACTTGACGTCTAAGGTTCGAACGACAAAGTTATTCGTGATGCACAGGGACTATCATAGCCATCCAGGTCTCCCTAATAGTCATTGATCGGAGAACGGGTCTCGATCATGTCTGGAGTATTCTCGAACCGCTAGGGTAACACGCTTAAGGGGAGTGACACTTAAAATAGATTGGACACAGAAGAGAAAATAGAAGAGAGCACCGGAAGCGTTCCGGGACATATCCGATGGAGATCGGAGACCGACGAAATAGTTTTCGGAGCCGAAATAAATTAGATAATATGTATTTAATATTAATTAGTGGAATTAATGATTAAATATATTTTTTATTTATTTATTTCGGATTTATTGGCAGCCCAACTCTAAATGGGCCAAACTCCCGGAAGAGAGGCCCATAAGGGGGGAATTTGCCCCAAAGGGCAAAGGAGACGCCGGCCGGCCTAGTTGG
Source organism: Poa pratensis (assembly GCA_947311845.1). NCBI lineage: Eukaryota > Viridiplantae > Streptophyta > Magnoliopsida > Poales > Poaceae > Poa > Poa pratensis. Next base: position 73,104,665 of record CAMZMU010000020.1, read on the forward strand.
GCCACATGGGGCCCACCTAGGGCCGGCGCACCTGCTTAGGGCGTGGCTGGTGTGGGAATAGTCTCACACCGCCCAGCCAGCAGGGCTGGCAGGCTCCCTCCACCTATATATTGAGGTGCCCCCTTGACTTGGAAATTCACCAGAAATTCCTTTCTCTCTCTCACCTTGAGCGTGACTCCGCAATTGGGGTAGCGCTTGGGTTGAGGTTTTCTCCACCATACGCGCACCGCCGTGCTGCTGGTATTCGGTCCAAGTCTTCTACTTCCGCTGCTCGGCTGGGTCGGAGCCCAGAGGTCGTCATCTTCACCGTATGTGTGTGACTCCGTGCGAGGCGCCACATTTGAGGCGCTTGGAGGAGTTCGTCTCCACCACCATGAGGTCGGCGTCGCCATTGTCATCGCCGCCATCGCCTTCATCACGCGTCGTCATCGAAACAGATCTTTTGATCGTCGACGCTTACGGTCTAGAAGGGTATGTACACCGTCTCCTCCGTTATAGTATATCTAAATAGTAATAGATCTTGGCTATTTATTGGTGTACGTTAGTTAGAAAAATTATTGTTTTCTGCTACGAACCCCTTCAATATGTTGTGACTCACACTTTTTCGTAGAATTTCCCCGAAAGATTTTTTTTGCCAATGTTAGCACGGGGAGCAGCTAAACCTGTGGTAGCACTAGATATTCCGTCGTGCATACTAGAGGTTGACATGGCGGAGTGGACGCACCTTCTCGTTTTCATGGGGCGCTCGCGACTTTCCATTGTCAGAGGGTAATTTGTCATGGGGGAACGAACTGAAGTCAGTTGAGAGCATATTGGGCTTCTTGTTCAATTCGAAAGGATTGAAATCATTGGGTGATAATGATGTACGAAGATGCTGCACAAATTTTGCCGACACTTTCACTTATGGTAATTCAGCAGATGTGGCTTTAGATGTTTTTTTGAACTAAAAATATTGCAAATGACATTGCCAAACACACTCATGTCAGTGGATCAGATATTGGATTTTGTTAGAGCTGCGGATTTTTATCTAGATATTGCAGAGTCTTTTATTTGTTTTTTTTCCTTTGACAAAAGAGAGGACACTTCAGTACCTAGTGTTTCCGCACAAACATTCTTTCTTCAGAGAGAATCCTCGTGTCGAGCTTGCGGCCAGGTTGCATTGTCGACTCCTTCGAAACACTAGCTAGGAGGACCGTGCATGCTAGGCTGCCTTGTTGTGTCCGTGCAATGCTTGTTCACATTGTCACGATAAACACAAGCTCCATCACGATGTCTGATTAGCACTAGAACCCAGACAACACCGGCATAAAACGTCAGAGTGTCTGAACAATTGCCATCAAGACAACATGGAGTCCTTGAAAAGGAAACGAACTCACCTCTACAATGCCTCAAATACCTCACAGCCAGACACCTGATACCAACTCAATGTCACTGACGTAACTGAAAATCGATCGTGCCGGATGTATCAAAGCTACCAGTACATTACTGCTAAACAAAAAGACAAACACAGTAGCTTAACAGCTCAGCACACAGCGGGAATAACACAAAACACCATAGATATTCTGTCAATGAGCAGCGCAGCACGACACGGAGAGTAGCCTCTCTAGTTGATGGTGGTAAGGATAATCGATGCAGAGGAAATCCGTGCACCAGCTAGCTAGCATCTCCACGCAAGAAGGGCCATTCAGCAGTCAGCACTAGCAAAAAGAACACGCAAGCAGTGAACAAGATGTCATGTAAGTCATCATACAACTACAACAAAAGTATCAAACAAATAAAATAAGAAAGCACACATATATACATCAATCTCAGTAACGAAATTTGTAAGCTGCTAAATCTGCAAAAACTTTCGTCCATATACAGTGCAGGCACAAGACAAGATCATTTAGCTCTTTTTGTCTAGAACTATTATATTGTGTGAAAAAGTCTAGATTATACACATGACTTTCAGAACTGGATGATTTAACCCCATATTGGTGTTGCCAATTACATGGACCAAAGCATTGACTTTTATTTCACCAAATTTTGACTGAATCCACCTAGCAACAATTTAGAAAACCAAGAATTTGAACTCCACCACTTTACTTTCAAATGCGACTAGGGGTTTTAACAGCAAGTTTACTGGGACTGGACTGATGTAGGACGAATATTCAGGCTTAAGCATTTAAAAAATAAATCCTAACCTAGAACCGGTAAAGTACAAATCATTAGAAAACAGTGTATTAACTGTGAGAAATGTTTACCCCAGCAGTGCGAAACTTTCTTTTGACCTTCCAAAGAAGCCATCCAGACTTCTTATATTCCTTTTTAGAATATATCAGTCCTTTGTTCCTACACAAACCATTAATAATGTTTTAGCTCCTAGAAGAAAAAAACTGTTATAACTAGCCGAGTAAATAAGATCTGCAAGGATCCGTTGAATAACAAGTAGTTACGTACCAGACGTTGCGAATGCAGCAGCTCAAGACATGGTGGATGAGGCTACAAGGACCCGGGGCAAAGCCATCCAGCCCGCATTCATCGATGGCTGGAGACACAATATCAGTACCAAGTTGGTATTGTGCAAAACCATGCTTTCTTGGATGTGTGTAGACGACAGCTTCAGCCATGACGGTAGGCAAAAACTTAGAGGAGACACTGAGGGACCTTTCTTCGATGAAGAGGGCACGATCTCCGATGCTTGTTACGGGGATAAACCTTCCCAAGATAAGATCCGCAAGCTTGTATACTAAAATGTGAGAAAAAGAACTGTCCCTGTGACCAATCACCAAGATATCTGAGTCACATTCTACCAGATAGAGGGGGTAGCGGAGAATATCCGTCGGACACGAGGCGAGTAACCGTGGTGGTGACGGCTGCAGAGAACCTAAGCCTATCCCATCCTGCAGGGGGTGATCTATCTGGAGAATATGTGATGTAGCATCAACGGAGGGGTTTGGTTATGCACCACGTATATCTTGCCACCGAATGACAAGGGTCGAAAAACACTACGTGGGACCTCCCAGCTCGTCATAGTCCAATGCCGGTCCTGAGAGGTAGCGAAGGCTACACGAGACAAATCATGGAACGTAAGCATGACGGTGGTGATCATTCCGGCATTGCAGGAGGAGACTGAAGTACATACGTTGTGTCTGATGGAGAACCACTTCTGCCATTCAGGTGCTCCGTTGAGATAACCGTCCAGCTGGGTGAGGAGGGTGGCCAGTGGTGGGAGCTCAGCAATGTCGCCGGTGAAAGGGTGGAGGACACGGATGGCGGTGTCTTCGTCCCTTTGGAGTATGAGCAGGCCGTCGGCACTGTCGAACGCGCAGTGGTTCCTGAACAACGGGAGCTTGACACGGACGAAGGCTCCCGTGTAGAGGTTGAAGAAGCGCACGTACCCACGCAGCTTGCCGTGGCCGGGGTGGAGGCCGTGACCCTCGGTCATCATCATCCAGCGGCGCGGGTGGAAGCGCGGATCGGTGACGCCGCGGCCGCACGGACAGACGGTGCCGGACCGCCAGCTGGTGCAGACGGCGCGGAAGCGGACGTAGTCCAGGAAATCGCCCTCCAAAACGCGCCACGCTATCAGGAGAAGCAAATCTCCAGGAAGGGACGTCACCCATGGCGGGGAAGAAGAGGGCACCGCCATGGCAGCATCAGAGGTTGCCACCGCGGAGCGCCGGCGCTTCCTTGTGCGCGAAGTCATGGCCAGCGGCGCGGAACCAGAGGAGATCTCAAGCGGTGGCGTCACCGCGTGCCAACGTGCAGGTCTGATGAGGCAGTATGATTAGTAATCAGGGTAGCGTCAAATCAGAGATATTTTTGTGATTTGATTTGCATGTTACGATGCTAATTTTCAGGGCCTTCCCCTGCTCGGCTGATCACTTGGCTCGTATACAGAGCTCGTTTCCAGTAGGAGAGGTAATCGGGGTAACGTAAAATAGGAACCAGAGATTTTCATGTGATTTGATTTGCTATTAATTTGGTAAGTGCTTTACCAAAACATTAACAATCCATTTGAAGTGGAAGCCTGAAAATCAGCATCGTCGCGTTTTATTACTATCAGTGACCACGACTGGGTTCAGGCGTTGGTTTGGCTTTTGAAATCAGACGTTGCGAGTTTCTTTAGGATTCCTGATGATGCTGACGGGCTTCACGCTTGAGGTTGTTGAAGCTGCCTATCCGATGCAGCCATGGGGAATACCATCGTCAGACCTGACTCCATCATCCTGAAGAGCGAGTCGACAGTCGTGTTTTTTTTGCCTTTTGCCCCTACTGTATCGGATTGCTATGGCGAAGTACTAGTTCACGCCCTCTGCTTATTGGATCGATCATTCTACTAGTGGTCGCTTGTTAGCATTTTCCCATGCTTTGTAATGCAGCTGCGGTTCACACCGTTCACTACTTCCTGTGTAAGAAAAAATGCAGTACTAGCAGCAATCGGTTCAGACAGAGAGATGGAACTGCTGATGATTCAGACAAGCAACAACCTACAACTACAAACTTAGGAGAGTTCTACTATGACATTTAGAAGAGCTATGCCCAGACCTTCCAAGTAGACAGAACCGCCCCTGCTGCGCGGGTCATCAAGGCATCAGAGGCCTAATCTAGGTTCTAGGAGCCGCATGCCAGATTCAAACACTTCAAGTCCCTGTGAGGTAGTAGGCTCGGGTTGATTTTAATCTGTATCACATATAGTGGCACTATGAGCAGATGCTGACCTGCTGCTCTCGTTTCTGAATCAAACCAACCACATCATGTGCAGATGTTCGGCTACTCCGACAGAAGTAACCATGGTGCAGGGATCACATCGATCGCCTTTTCTGTTGTGAGACCCTCGATCGGCCTAACAGCTCTACGTGCGATCGACGTTGTCAGTTCCGGTGCAGGGATCACATCGATCGCCTTTTCTGTTGTGAGACCCTCCAAACAAGTTGGCGAGCTGCCGATGGGGACACCTTCCGAGTCCTCAAAGGGGAACCGAAGCTGCAGACGAGGAACATGAATGACCAGTTCACAACGTGTCTTCCGACTGTTAGGTGGCCTGACGAGAAGAGCACGAGGTTGCTGAGCGAACTCGCGATGCCACTCTGCAGAAGAAGACCGAACTTGGTCAACCAACCGTGTTCTGACGGGTAGATATAGTTCTGGTGGCGGTTGCCTGTTCAATTATAAGAATCATAACGCAAGGAATGTTTGCGTTCACGCAGTCACTGCATTTGAAGATTATCATCATAAGGAATGGCAGATGATCGATCACACGGAATCTTAAGACCCTGCTCCCTCGTATGCTATTTCAGTACTGCCTCACGCTCACTTTGATCATCAACTATTTCTGTGACCATATATATTGGTCCAAAGAAATATAACTTTTGCATTACAAATGTGTTTTCTTACGAACATCGCAAAACTAAATTCAGAATGGATCTAATAATATTTTCTGTTTCAGTTCGGGTCATTTTTCACTATCTATTTATTCTCTCCTATACTTTGCCATCTCGATGGCTTTCTTCTCTCTCTCTCTCTCTTGACAATGGCTTTCTCCTCTTCTTATTATATACTCCCTCCTCCGTATCAAAATATAAGCCATTGTACCTACTTTTTACACACATGTATCTAGACATGTTTTAGTGCAAGATTTATACTCCCTCCGTATCAAAATATAAGACTTTGTACCTACTTTAATCTTGCACTACGGTGGTCGTGTAGGCGGTCCGAAAACGATCGCTACATACGGTGGTCGACCGTTCACCGGTTATGATTGTCGATGAACAGAGCGTGCCCCACAAAACTATATGCCGAACAAGTTTCAAAAAAAAAACTATATGCCGAACATCATCCTTACGTCATGGGTGTCGCGAAATGCGCTGTGTAGCCATCGTGGCAATGCAATTCGTTCGGTTTATGCAACGTCACGATAACGGAACGATCGATGGTGACACCACTATCCGCTCCGCGCCGAAATAAACCGAGTAACGTACCTAAGTGCTGACTGCTGACCCACATCTATTCGGCAGGCATCTGATCGATGATGAACATAAGGACACGGCCATCCCTGAATCATCCCTCTGTAGCTAGCTAGGCGACGTGCAGGGCTCGACTCAACGGGCTGCTGCGTAATCGACAGAGGAAACAGCTGTGTGAGATAGAGTAACCGAAACATGACAGCTACTGCTCTTGACGCACGCTCCTAACTCCTCTCTTGGACTTGGCCGTATATCATGCCCCCGATCGACCGGAGATCGAGGAGATCCGGTCAGATCGTGTGTTTGATAGCCATCGGTACTTAATTACACGATTTGATGATCGATATCAACGTTGAAATGGTATTTGGAAGCATTTTTTCTATATAGGTTGTGGTACAGACGTTTAGTAAGGCTTTGCAATGGCACTTTATTGGTGGCAACATTGTTGGTACGGCGTTTAGAGCATGTTCATCTCGACGACATCTGTTGTGGCAATGCTGTGCTCATTGAGGTAGATTTCTGTCGGCCTCTCTAGCCGATGAGATTATAGGGTTTACATAGGTCTTTTCGTGAATATATCCGAGCTCCTTTTTGCAAGAAAAATCTCAGTGTCAAACATAGCCTAAAACATTTAATCTCTCTACATCCATTAATATCTCAAGAACGTCGCTCTCCAAAGAAAAATATAATGTGTAATCATCTACCGTCGCTCTCTAAGGAAGAAGCAATGTGTGAACAACTACTGCAAACACCATCATACCTGATTTTATATTGACCACGTCGCTTTTCTATACTGCTGAAATAATAAAGATGAACAAAAAATAAAACATACCTTTACTTTTTAAGAGAAAAAATAAACTAGTGATAGGGTTATATTATGAGCATTCACAACTTAGCTAAGGCCTAAACTAAGCCTCCACATACTATATCTCTTTCCGATATCAAAATTGATTCTTCTTAGGCTTTTAGTGTAGACAATGAGGTTTGATTAAACCTATGTTGTTGAATCCCCACCCCGCCTCGCCCGGGCTTAATTTTTCACGGACAACAATGGCTACAGCCTTGTTTTGGCTTCCTCCCCCCTCCCCCTTCACCGTATGCGTACGAGGACATCCTCATGATGTTTGCTTTCGCTCATTCCATACCTTATTCATGCCCCCACGTGTGGCAATTTTTCTTGTTACTTTGCCATTTGCACTACCACCTCTATCACCCCTAGTTCGAGCCTACACCAGCAATATCGTCATCGCCCATATTAACAACATCGCAAGGAGGAGCTTCTTGTCGCCGAAGAAATCTATTTATCTTTGAGATGACATACGGTGACAACCTCTACGCACGACGCGTGCACATCACCTCCATTTACTCTTGGCAAACATTAGTGACACTCGCGTAGTACGTCGATCGACTCTGGGCCCATCGGGCAGCTCAATCGCGTTTCGAAATTTCGCGCCATAGATTTCTCCTTTTTCTTTTCATTTGGAAGGTGTAAACCACTTGGGCATAATGTGATGCTTTTTCATTCATAACTCATAGTAGAAGAAAGTGAAGAGTAAAATCAAAATCCAGATAATCCTACTCTTCTTCGTTGTCTCCTCTTCGAGCCCCACCTTCTCAAAAAGAACACGAAACGCCATACGCCACCAAATACACCCGTCGCCGATTTTCCCCAAATCGAAACACACACACAACAAGAGACGGCGCTGCGATTTGCTCCCGCTCCAATCCCTCGCGCCCGGTCGCCGCCGTCATGGAGGACGACGACCACGACTGCGACCCCGACTCGGGCAACCTTGCGGGGCCGGCCCATGCCCTTGCTGCTCCTCGCCGTCTGCGGTGGTCACGTGGCGGCGCTCCGTGAAGCGGAAGCTGGATGAGGAGAAGCGGGGCGGGGATGGGGAGGACGGGGAGATGGGGCTGGCGCGGGTGGATGCGGAGGAGGAGACCGCGGCGCTGCGGGAGGCTTTGGGGGAGGCGCAGGACACCGTGGCGGCGCTGCAGGGCGAGGTGGAGGAGGAGCGCCTCGCCGCGGCCAGCGCCGCCAGCGAGGCCATGGCCATGATGCTCCGCCTGCAGAGGGAGAAGGCCGAGGTCCAGATGGAGCTCCGCCAGTTCCGCCGCTTCGCCGACGAGAAGATGGCTCTCGACGCCGAGATCGACCACCTCCGTGCCCTAATCGCCCGCCGAGCGCGGCACCTCGCGCGCGTCCGCTCCAGGCTCCGCGACTACCAACAGACGTGCCTCCGCCTTGGCATCCCGCTCGCCGACGGCGATGAAGCCGAGGAGCAGGATCATGAGGACGGCGGTTTCCTCGAGGGCGAAGACGGCGAATACTACCCCCAGCTTCGCTGCTACAACGGGGAGTACTACTACGACGACGGGCAGGGGGAGAGCGAGGAGGATGGGGTGGCCGTGGATCTGGAGCACCGGATCTGCCTCCTCGAGCACGACGAAGTCCAAGATAGGCACCTGCGTGAACCGTCCCTGGAGGAAGCGGAAGGCGCGCAGCTAAACGCAGATGAGGCATTGCCAGAGTCGGCCGCACAGGCAACCGACGAGGTGTTACCGGAGGAGACTGTGGAACAAAGGAACCACCTATACAATGATGGTGAGGAGTTGCCAGAGTCTCCGATTGCTCGATATGGCGCTGACGAGGGCGGAAGTGATAGTGATGATGTTGGCAGTGGTAGCGACAGGGTATACATGATTGACAAGGTGCATCAAGGTGCCGCAGCTCCTTCAGCCAGGGTCCTGGAGGAGTACGAAGATGATATGGTAGAGCCAGACATTAAGAAGCTATACATGAGACTGGAAGCGTTGGAGGCCGACCGAGAGTCGATGCGGCAAGCGCTGGTGGGAATGCGCACTGAGAAGGCCCAGCTTATGCTTCTGCGTGAGATCGCGCAGCAGCTAGCTAAAGATGCCACTCCGGGCGGCGCTGGGGTTGGGTCTGTTCCAGTCATTCACCGTTTGCGCGGGAAGCAAGCTGTGGGGGTTGCAGATGGAGGGTTAGGGAAGACAAGAAGACAGCACTTGTCAGGACATACTCATCGGCTGTGTTGTTTAAGGTATGATGATCCTCTGTGCTGATATCACACTTATGTTGCCATTTAATGCATGCCCCAGTTGTTACCTTCACAAATTTTTACAGAATTAGTTGAGTCGTCAAGATTGCGTGGGCTTTGCTCTAGTCTGATTGGTTCAAGTATTAGATAATTTATGAAATTGAAGCATTGGTGGTTCTTTCCAAATTTGATGCAGAGCATGCAGATGCGTTGATTAAGTAAAGCAAGATCTGAATACGAAATATTACGTATTATTTATCTTGCATAAGTTCTGTGATAACTTAGGAATGATTGTTGTGAATGTTGCTGCATGATATTGTTTCTATTAATATCCTGTCCTAGCCCCGGTTCTACCTGATTTTGGTACTGTCCTGTCTGAGACCTAGTTCTAGTTAATTTCAATAGACTGAATATAGAAATTTCAGAGTTTTGGTAGTTGATTAATTGTGCTCACTAGTTACTAAATAATTTTGTGCACGTCTTTTGAAAGTTTCAAATTAGTACAACAGGATTGGATAGGACATAGGAGTATAGAACCTTTGGATAAGTGAATGCTTAATCATGGAACTAAGTTTTTTATGTTCTTTCCTATATACTCCTGTCCCTATTTACATGGCACCTTTGTGTTTTGTTATTAAACATTGACCATCAGTTTGACTGATAATATATGAGTCATAAAAAATATTCCATTGGAATGTTTTTATAGTTTATACAATTTTTGTGGCATGTAACCCTTGTTTTCTTGGTCACATTGATAGCCAAAGTTGAACCTTAAAATACATGGGTGCCATGTAAATAGGGACGGGGGGATTACAAGGTTTGGAGGAATACTAAACCGCAAATCCATCCACCAGCATTTTCTCCATCACCCTTCGAAATTCGGTGGGAAAGCAGCAGTGGCAGTGCTAGACTTACAACTCTGCGATGTCAATCCATTAGAACTCTTCCTATTGTCTGAATTTGTTTGTGAATATAAAAAAATCTGGAGGGATTTGGACAATTTGTTATATCAATTGGACATCACAAATAGTGTGTAGAGCCACCACTGGAGCGCAATGGTCTAATGAAAGGCCTGCCAGAAATAGTGGATTGGAGGTGGCAGTCACATAGAAACGCAGGAGACTACCCTAGTTGTCGCGTGCCCATCACCATCTGATCCCCCTCACAAACACTTACACCTTCCCTTTGCCATCAGCAATTGCCACAGCACGGCAGTGTGCATTGAATGGGCAGTGGTGGTAGCGCTGGACGACCCGGAGAAGTGGGGCAACGTTAACTGGCAGCATAAATTTGTTTCAATCAATATCATGCCCAGGTCCTAGCTGTTTTGGTCGATGTCCTGTCTTAGTGCTAGTTCTAGTTAATTTTCTTAAATGAGACCAAGTATAGCAATTTCGCACGATTGACAAGTGATTAGCTCTGCTAACTTGTGAATATTTGCATGCAATTGTTTTGGAAGTCGCACATCAGCATGAAGACAAAATAGGATAGTATTGTAGAACCTCTGACGAAGTGAAGGTTTGTCTAGGAAAATTCTTTTGGTGTTGTTGCGCAGCTGCATGTGCGTGCCCTCGCTACTTCACCTACTATTGATGTCCTCTGTTTTAATTGCATTGCTGTTTTGCATCCGTATATGAATGTGCCTTGTTGGGATTCTTGTGGAGTCAACGATATGCTTACTCTTACCCTAGTTCCACTGTTCTTGAGGACAATAAAGGTGGTTCTTGCCCTACATTAACTGTTTGTTATCATCTTTTGCAGTGGGTCATTACTTTATTTTGCTCTCAGAAAAAGAAGCCATCACAAAGCAGGTACAAGAGGCTTCCCTGGGAATTTAGTTCATGATACATGTTTATTTTATCCATAAAGCATATGCTGATATTGACTGCTTATCTGCTTGTCGATAGGTATACATTTGGCTTGTCAAGTAACAATGTCGGTTTGCTCATACTCCTTGACAAATGCCCCCGGGTTCAGAAAACTCTCATGAGAAGAAAGTAAAGCCTGTCTGAAGAAGCTGCTGCTGTAAATAACATAGCCGTCGGTTGGGAAATCTGCATCAAGTTGCATTTTCTTATTTGGAGAGTGAGCTGAGCCAGTGTTGTTTTAATTCTTTAGTTGTTGATTCCGCTTTGTCCCCAGGGGGGATGAAGACCCTTGCTATGATGGTCCAGCATTGTTAATGTTGGGGGTTTTGTGACGCTTCTGCTTATTTCTCACCAGCAAAAGCTGTATGGATGTATAGTGCGCGTGATGCGTGGTGGTGGTTGGCTGTTTTTGTTGCCTCAGATTGATGACTGATGAGATAATTATCGAGGAATATAGCTGCACATTTGTGCAAACGGTAACTGACGTCTTCCTTTTTGCCAGTGCAAAATCTGTTGAGTGGTGAATTGTTGAATACGGGTTATTATGCATTTGTTGTGTATGTACTATGATTGATAATATCATCTGATATTTGAGTGACAGGGTAGAAAGACATGCTTTGGCTGATAATCTCTTTTCACTAAGAAACCTTTTATTTTCTTGGAAAAGGTGTATGGAGCTGGTGCATTTGAAGACAAGGTTTGAGTATACAATTGCTATTTAGGCGTCATCTTGACCATGGGAACACGGTAGTAAACTGTATGAAATTTGTGTGCCATAAACAGGCTATGTAAAGTGCTAAGGTTGTGGCAGGAACATGTGGGACACGCTGAAATGGCGAATGCAAAACAATCACTACAGATAAGCAAGTAGCAAGATGCTTGAATCTTAAGACACTGCACAAGATTCGAGTTGTTCACTTCAGCAACACCTGACTACAAATGAAAGAGCACGGCAGTAGACAGGTGAGGAAAATAGCTAAACCGAAAGTACATCATTCCAAACTACTATACAACGGAATCGAACAAAGGAATTGGTTGGATCAGGTCTCTCTCCAGATCTGACGAGGTGGATAACGACATGAAGCAATGGAATTTGCTTCGTCTGTAGCTCTATCCTCGGTTATGTTAATCTCTGCCACCTTTGGGTAGATCTTCTTGGTCGGTGTTACAGAGTAGCAGAGTAACAGTCAATAAATCAAATTACGCTTGGAGGACTATTCATGCCTGAGATTCGACGGCTGGATAAATTTATCAGACAGTCACCAATGAAAGAGTACAGGATTCAGATACCCATCGACAGCATCGCTTGGGACTCCCAGTATTCTTTGGATTGCTTCACCATCTCGGTCCGCTCCTCGCGCATCCTGCACCTCCAGTAATCTCTGCACCTGGTGAAAGCCATAGACGCAAACCAGAGTTAGAAAAAAAAAGTGTCCTCTTTTCCATAATTCTTGTTGCACGAGGGGGTCTCGGTTGAGTCTTGGTACCTTGTTTTGATGAGCAGGTCAAGTTCGTTCATATGCACGGCATGGGCAAAGACACCAACCTGCAGGTTATCAAATGCAAACCATTACCATGGAAGTCGAAGCAATTCTGCATTCCTATTTACAGGGTAGTTGCATTTGTTTAGCAGTAAGTTCAAGTACACAACCAACTGTCAGACTAAAAATCTAGGAAGCTCTGGCTGCTGTTGGAAAAGATGATATGAAAGGAACAAGATGGTCAGAAAAAAGAAACAGATAGCACTGACAGAAACAAGCAGACAAGTCACAATGATATGAAAGGAACTAGATGGCCAGAAAAAAAGATGATATTGACAAACAAGCGACAGAGTAACAATGATACATGAAAGCATATAGGATTTCTCACATACCGCTCGGCATACTGGGCACTTGGCCTCCGGAGGCGCACTCTTGACACCCTGGAAGATGTAGACAGATGCAGCACCACACGCACAGCCTTTGCAGAAGAGGTGACCGCAGCTGAGCGCATATGGGTTGAACAAAGTGTCCTGTGCAAATGGCCAAACCATAAGCCGAAATCTTTCAAGTAAACATGTATGGCAAAAAATAGAAAATAGAATATTGTCATCCAGCGACAATGTGCAGCAGTCCCAATATTTAGCTGAGTTTCATGCTCCATTAATAACCCACCAAGACTAGCACTTGCCTCTTTCTGTGGCGTAAATTTCGAATACTGTTAACTAAAAAGTTGAAAGATGATAAAACTGGAATTTTGCCTTCAACATGTGTATAAATCCATGATAAATTTTTAATTTGTTGTTGTTGTTGTAAAAGCTCACTTCTCCATCATTTTTTTTTGTTAAATAAATAAAAGTAATATCAATTATATATAGGATGCTGCTCATGCTGATGCTTGGCTTCAGACGAATAGCACCAACTGGCTACCATGTCAAATCCTATTTCTACAATTTCAGGTGGCCAATGGCTAGACAAAACTAGCAACGTGTTGTAGCAAAGACATTACCAGAAATGAACAAACGTGTACTGCTGGTACAAGGAACAGCTCAAAATAATGCGTGCTACTGCAAAATAGTAGGTTGGCTATTGCCACTTTCATACTTAAGAACAAGATAATCAAAATAGTAAGATAGTGGAACTTAAGAAAAAAAATCTCACCAAGCAAATTGGACAAGTTAACCCGTACTCATACTTAATAGTTTCAGAAATGGCCATAGTCATTACTGGCTGTGCTCCTGTCAAGTCACAGGAAAAGTTCTTGAAGAATCCATTCTTGAAGAACCCTACAGGTTCATCAATATCTAAACTGTCACAATTCAGATGGAAAGCACCCAGCTCTATAAGCCATGGTGACTGCAATAGTTCAATATGCTCAGTTTGCATCTTGCTCTTGAAATCTCTACCACTCACAGAACCATGTATCTGCAAAGTCCACAACATATTAGCATGGAGATCTTAAAGATGTATAACACAATTCAGAGATGAAACAACTTACTTTGTCATATTTCTTGAGAATTTTGCGGATAGCAATAGCATTCATGGTGACATAGTTGACTAGCATTCGGCCTTCCTGAACCATGATTTGTTGATCATCTATGAAGCACTGTCGTACACGCCATAAACACCGTTGCAGTCCGGAAGGAACATGAAGATTTAGAAGACGCTGTACTCTAGAGCTGAAACAGCCAGCTATGTCTGAAGCCTCCTTGTTGAGTTCTGTAAAGAACATTTGATCGCACACTAAAAAAAGTATATTACAAGTCAGGATATCAACAGCACAAGCAGTATACTTCGTGGAAAAAGCACGAAATATTTAAGGGTAACATCAAGAAAATCAATGAAACCAAATTATTTTGGGCTGTACACCAAAATCAGCAGCATCGAAATTCATATTCTATAATATTTGACAGCTATACCAAATGTACAACCAGAGCTACCCACCCCTACAAAACCTATAAATTTAAAAAACAGAGAACTGGATATTCTACGAACTGAAACTAGATTCTCCTAATCTTTCACAGAAAGCCAGAGAGGACGAATGGTATAAAAGCAGGGCACTAGATTGTACAAATGGACATTAGACTCTCCTAATCTTTGATACAATTTCTCAAAAATAAAATCTTTGATACAAGGGAAGAATGACTATTGGTATCTTCTTGGGTGCTTCTAATTCGTAGGTTATACTAACATATAGTAAGCTTAATGTCATCACAAGAAAAGAGTACAGAACATATGACTATTTCTCTGAGTTCTTTGTCAAAGATATAGAGCACAAGAAAGAAAATTGGATAACTTTTATTGTCATATCACAAACAAAAAGATGAAAGCACAACATAAACAATGATGCATAGTCTGCTAGGAGCTGAACATACATGTGCAGGAACTGCATTCACAAATGTCTGAAGATTCGTCGTTCCCGTCTTGTATATCTTCACCACTGCTAACCTCTGCTTGTAGTGAGCGATCGAGTCGACAACGCTTTAATACTTTCTTGAGGCGTTTGTACTCTACATGGGAGCACTTTGCTAGATACTTGTCCTGCTCCACCCTTAGGTACTCCTCGTATATTGAACCAAACTTCATCTTGCCTGCAGTGAAACCTGAAAATTAGCTAGAGCCACGTGTTCAGTGTTCTTGAGAAGATTAAAATTAAAAACACACTGTCAAATCTACAGAATGCAATTAGTTGCAATTTCATCTTGGTATACCAAAGAAAGGATGTTCCCGCTTTAGTGTTTAACAATGCAGTAACCATTTTGTTGATTACTTTGACTTTCAAATCTAATTACCCAAACACCGACTTAAACCAAAAGAGAAAACCATCTTCACATCTTAACAAGGACTTGCACTCTCTTCAGAAATAATATACGGAAGAAAGCTTGCCTAATTTAGCATCATATACTGAAATAGCTTAAAGCAGTAAGCTAACAAAGTAGTAAAACTGAAATAGCATCATATACTCTAAACTATTTTTTCCGAAAACAAAATTTAATATTGATATCTCAGAAAGAAACACTATTTTCCCTATTTTTTTATTGGTTCTTGTAAGCAAACAACAGATTGAAACATATATAACGTGGTGACCCGGCTACGATCAAAACCTGAGCCTATTGTATGGTCACCTCTACATTCCTGTATCGTCAGGAACCACATTAGCCAAGTCATCTAAAATAGTCCCCAAACCAGCCCCAGGAATCAGGCAACCTTCCAGTATATTAGTGCGTGTTTACAGTACAGTATCACTCGCTATCACAGCATTGTTGCTGGTCTTGCTGCTGCAAACAGTTGACCTTTCAGTTGCAGTTGGAGTTTTTCATCCCAACTTTTGAGATTATACTAGTGCAGCTGATAATATGGCCTTATCCTTGGAGAAGGCTGACAAATGGTAGAAAAGAAAGGCTTGTCGGACAACAGTTTTAAATAGTTGCACTCGCCCATGATCTTTCTCAGAATTCATCCGATTTGTCTTATCGCGATGTGATCAGATATGTGGGTTCAGACATTTCTAGAATCTATTTGTCCTTTGTAAGAAAATGACAGATCAATACGAATCTGGTTATAATCCTAAACAACAAAATGAGCGCTGACCCTGAATCTAAAACTGAATATATTAAAGTATCAAACCAGCTGGATGAGAGAACATCCCTATCTTCTCTAATTCTAAAGGGACGTGTATACCCGTTCCTCCAAGAAACAGAATATGTTAAGCTAACTGGATAAGGAAGCAAGGCATTTGACTTCTCAGAGGCTGAGTAGCTTAAAATCAACAATTATAAACAAGAAGAATCCCGAAAGGATATTTCCTTTTAGTTTGCTGGCATTGCAATGAAATTAGTGGCTTCCAACTGACAAGCGAGGATAAAGAAAAGAAATAGCGAGATAATAAAGCAGAGGACATGACAATGTGACATGGGCGAAGCGAATCTATTCCTGCGAGAATCGAAGAAACGAGGATCAGGACCATGGAACTGCACTTCCTCATGGCCCGGGGGGGCAGAGGACCATGGACGGTGTTTCCGTACGGTGTGATGCTTGGTTCGCTGGCTGAAAGCAAAATCTGAAAAACTTAATAAACGCTTCTTGATTATTTGAACGGGTCCCTGAGCACCCACGCCGCAACGCAATATCCTAGATCAATCCCTAAACACCGACGACGACGACGACGAAATGACGCGCCACGCAGGAAAAGAAAGGCGCAACCAGCCACGGAGCGGTGGAGGAAGGGAGAATTCAGTACCTGCATGCGAGGAGGAGGAGGAGCAGGAGATACAGAGGGCGGGATCGACGTCCCGACGCCGACGCGGCAGCCGCCCGCGAGGAGGAGGAGGAGGAGGAGGTACGGAGCCCTCCCAGGTACAGACGAGAGGGGCGAGCAGGGGAGCAGCGGAGGGAAGGGGGAGCAGGAGGACGTAACGCCTGCTTTTAATGGCGGGCGGCGGCGGCAGAGGGCCTCGGGACACGGCGCTTCGGCTGGGCACGGGCTTCCGGACGAAGCGAAACTTTCCTCCGCTCGATTTTCGATGGACTCACGCTGTCCGTTGCGCGTCGAGGCTTTGACATGGTTTGCGCCGTAGTAGGTAGTACTCTTTTATAAGGGGCCCACACCACGGGTTTTTGCTTTGTGGGGCCCACAGCCCAGGGTCAGCGGCCCGCTCGCTTTCGGGAGATGTCCTGCGCTGCTTTGCGTTTACGTGGTTACGTCGCGTAGTTGGCTTCGCTTTCGTCTTACGCACGCGAAACACATCCGGTTAACGTATTCCAGCGGCTGTCATCCAGCGATCTCGCTTGGGAGCGGAAAAATTAATGACAGGATTGCGTAGCTAGCTATGGCGGCTGAGAGCTGTAGCCAGAGCACTCTGGGCGGATTAGTCGTGCCCTGGGCCCACCTGGCCGCTGCTGCTGCTACTTTTTTAGGGTCCGGTCATTTAGATTAGATGGCCGTCATCAGTGGCCAACAGAATGATGATTAGCGCACGAAAGAGCGGACGGGTGGAATGACTTGTCACACCGACGCATCTATTCCATGGACATGGTGTACGTGGGCGGAGCACTCGCGCCAGCCCACGCACGTGCGTGACATGCGAACGCCTTCGATCTCATCCGTCTTCGCCGACAGAGCGGACGTAGGAAGAGAACCCGTCACGTCGGCGTATCTATCCATGCTTCATTCTGTTGCATGCATGGGGTTTAGGGGTGGGCGTTCGGTCTTTTCGGTCTTTAACAATTTCGGTCATCCAGAAATGATACCCGTAATAAATTCGGTCTTTCGGTTTTATGTTCTTCGGTTTTCGGTCTATTCGGTCCGGTCTTCGGTCATGACCAAATAGACCAAAATATAGGGCGCAAGAAGGGGAATCGGTGCCCGGGACTGGGAAAGTGGGAAACGATCGACTGGTCTCTCATGCACGGGAGAATCTACAGTACGCTGGGCTGAGATACCCAGTTGTTGAGTCTAGAGAATAGATGTTATGGTTGGTTTAGTAGTTGGGCCTATATACTAGATGACACTTAAGCTGGGCTGGCACACAAATTCGGCTGCTTCCGTACGTAATTCACTCAAAATAAAATAAAATCGGTCTTTCGGTCTATTCGGGTTATGTATAAGTGATAACCGAATTTTTGATCTAACTTCGGTCTTTTCTAATTTGCTACCCAAATTTCTAACGGTCTTTTCGGTCTCGGTCTTTTCGGTTTCGGTTTTCGGTCTTCGGTTTTTATGCCCACCCCTAATGGGGTTGTTGGTGGAAACTACACGCAGACTTGGCAGGTCAGACGCACGTGCGTGACATGCTCCATTTAGTAAATCGGTTAATGGATGTTTAGTTTTGTTTGGGGCTTAACTAGTAATGGGAATTACACAACAAAATCGATGTATCTAGATTTGTTAGATGGTCACACACCTTTCCTTCGCAAGTACGTCTGGAAATTGAAAGTGCCACTAAGAAATTAGGCTTCACATGCTAGTGGCTTTCTTTAGATGGTTGATTCATGTTTCAACCTTATGTGATCCATGAGATGTAATAAGTTTGAATGATACTTTGCAATAAGTTAATAAAGCGGCCATATGCATCATTTTGAAGCAGAGCCTAGAACTACCCCTTTTCGGAAAAAAAAACAGTCAAATTAATCCATCTACTATTGGTTTCTTCCCTTAACCACATTTTTATGGTTGCAAACAAATATTTTGTTATCATTTGTGATTTTTGTTAAAATCATTGGTGATCCTGTTGCAATTCAATCTTCAACAAAAGAAATATTGTTTAACAACTTTTTTCTAGCATTACTTTTTTTGTGAAATGTTGTGATAATTTGTTACGGCAGTATTTTTTTACACGGGTGACGAATTTGGTTGTAATACTAACAAATTTGTTACAATACTGAGGTAAATCGCTACATATTGGGAAGGTCAGCTAAAACGCGATATACCGCTTCGTTTAGTGGACCTACGTTGAAGTATGGGTTGATAACTGAGGGACGAAAAAACAATATCATGCTGTTGCTAACTCTGCGCGTTGTATGATGATCTGGCGGTTTGGGAGGGATCGATTTTTGGGTCTCTATAGGTCGACCTATGCCTAGCGCATGCCAAAAAAAGACGGATGCAAAATTCTTCAAAGAAAAAAAAAAGATAGGATAGAACAATTGTTTACCAAGTGGATCAGGTTTTAACCCGAGATAATAAGATGAGTTCAATCTTGAAGGAAAATATTCTCACCTAAATAAGGAAAATGTTTTATTGTGAGAGAACGTCAGAAAATATTTTCCTTAACTTTTTCGATGAGGATCAGTTGCTTAGTTGGCTACACTGCCTTCTACGTACTGCCATTTTATTGCTGTGGCTATGCTTGATCCAAATCGAATCCAAGCACGTGGTCCCCTTTCGTTTTCTTCTTCTCTTGGGATTTAGCGAGCTAAGTACTACCTAGGCTTTTAGAGCATCTCCACTCGGCGCCCAAATGGCCGTCCAAAGGCCTTCCGGACAGGCCGTTTGGGTGTTGTCCGGACGGCCTTCTGCATTTGGGCGCCGTTGCTCCCCACTCGCGGCGCCCAAATATTATTCAAATACGAAATTTTGATATGAAAGTGCATATATTTCATTGAAAATTCGTTGAAAACTAACATAATTCATTCAAATTAAAATCTAGACCTAATAGACCTAGATCTAGTGCGTAGGGTGGCACGCCGGGCACCGGCAGTTGGGGCAGGAGCCGGCCCTTACGGCGGCGAGCACAGGACCCCGGCGGCAGCCGGAGTAGATGCAGTAGAGGTAGCCGGTGGTCACGGCCGGCGGCGCAGGAGGCTTGGCGGCGGTGGAGGCGGCTATATCTGCCTCAATGGCGAGCTGCATGTGGCCGGGATCCCACTCTGGGGTCGGCGGCCAGTCCTCGAAGCCGTCATCATCACCATCAACCTTCTCCGCGTCTTGTTGAGGTTGCGGCGGAGGAGGTTGCACGCGGCCTTGTTCTGATCTTGCGCGACGAGCCTGCTCCGCCGCCTCGTAGCGAACCCTCTCCCTTTCCATGCCGGCCGCGAAGTCCTCGTCGGAGGTGTTGGTGAGGACGTCGTCGTCGGAGTTGAACCAGCTCGCGTGTGGCTCGCGGACGATGAAGGAGTTGAGGCGGTAGGCGTGCTCTACCTTGATCTGCTCGTCCCAGTACGCCGAGTTCGGCTCGTACCTCACGTCGTCGTACAGCTCTGGCGGCATTGTCTGCTAGCACATGGCGATGTAGTCGAGGCGCGCCTGGCTGGTCAGCCTTGGTGCAACCGGGACGTGCACTGGGTTCGTCGCCCATCCCTCGGGGAGGCGGCAGTTCGTCGGCACCGCTGTGTTGGTGCGGACGAGCTCCCACGCCTCGGCTTCCGTGAGCAGGTCCGCCGGTGGCGGAGGAGGTGGCGGCGGAGGTGGCGGAACGCTGACAGACGAGCCCACCTCGTGGTCGTTCCGCATGGGCCGTGTTGCGCGGAGGCGTGCGTCGCGCAACATGTTCCGCATAGCTTGTTCACAACGACGGTCCCTGCGGGCCAGCATCTCCGCCCGGCGACGCTCGCGCTCTTCCTCCGTCACGGGAGCACCGATGTCGCGACGGGGAGGCGCCATGGGTAGGTGGTGGAGTGGAGATGTTTGTGGTGGAGACGGCGAGGATCCCTCTCTATATAGCGTCGGGGAGGCGAACGGATGAGAGCGCCTTAACTCCGGCCGGCCAACGGCTCGCCTGCCACACCATTTACGGCAACGCTTCAAAAGGCGTGCTCGCCTGCATTTACAGCGACGCGTTGCTTCCTCGCCGCAGGAAACCGAGACGCCGCCCGACATTAATTCAGCTGACCAGGTCGCGCTCAGCCTTGTGTCTCAATGACAGGCGTGGCCCACGCGTCGGAGGCATACGTGGCGGCGCGCTTCGTTCCGTCCGGGGCCGCCCGAGGACTCCCCAAGAGGAGGGCGTGGGCTGGGCGTGCCAGACAGAAAACTGGGCCGCGCCGGACCCAATTCACGTTTGGACGCCGCGAGTGGGAGCGAAATTATGTCCGGCACGGCCAAATGCCTTTGGGCGGTTGTTTGGACGCGCCAGTGAAGATGCTCTTAGCGCGGAGCCTATGAAAGTTTGAAACGGATTAGAGTAGGTACTACTTCAGGTCACCAAATTCCAAGCTGAAGGGAAAAGGGCCAGAAGGAAAAGGGGTACTCAGATATTTATATGGCCCGGCTACATCAGAAGAAACGAGAA
This sequence comes from Poa pratensis, assembly GCA_947311845.1. Taxonomy (NCBI): domain Eukaryota; kingdom Viridiplantae; phylum Streptophyta; class Magnoliopsida; order Poales; family Poaceae; genus Poa; species Poa pratensis. Next base: position 73,125,753 of record CAMZMU010000020.1, read on the forward strand.
GGTCTCAGGCAGCGACGGGAAGGAATTTGAGCCTAGCTAGCCAGATCAGCTCCACTCGTTCGAGCTCGTTGAAATTACGAGCTAGCTCGGGTCGGCTCATCGAGTTCAGGTGTGAAACTCGACTCGGCGTGATAACCTTGCGAGTTGGCTCGTTATAAGGGCGCGGACAATAGCACACACGAGAAAACTAGTTCAAAACTAGAACAATGATAGTGCTTATACAATATCACACCTCTACTGATATTGTGGATTAATCTAGAAAGATATTAGCTCTACGCCATTACAGTTGCAAAAAATACTGAAAGTTTGGTAACCGAGTAGCTCGTAGACTTGATTCGTTTAGTTTTATTCATAAACGAGCTCAATATTAAAAATTCGGATCGACTCGTTTAGTCACTTGAAGTACAATACGTAAGAAAAACCTTCCTTGTACAAAAAAAAAAAAAAAAAAAAAAAAAAAAAAAAAAAAAAAAACCTTCCTGCGTGGGAACTATCCGGTTACATGATACTCTCGGCTTATGGGCTGAGCCGCTGAGGTAGATACCACTTCATTGCCTTATACAACCCGTCCGGATGTTCCTATTCCACGCTTCAAGCGCTGATTCTACGCGTTGACGCTCACGTGAATAAGGTGTTGAGCAGGCCCAAGAACTCGCATGAGTTGTTCGCTTTGGCCTTTTGGTTCGGCTTTTGCCACCGGTTTAAGAAAAAACGGCCCTTGTTCTAATTTTTGAAAATTCGGTGAAATTAAAAAGTTTCCAGATTTGAAAAATGATCATAAATTTTAAAAATGTTCATGAATTATAAATATCATGAATTTCAAAAAAGTTCATGAAATCTAAATGTTCATGAATTTGAAAAAAAATGTTCATGAAACATTTTTAAAATCTGAACATTTTTTTAATTTGAATATTTTTTTAAAATATATCTGAACTTTTTAAATCGGAACAAAATATGAACATAGAAGAAACAAAACCCAAAAAAACCCACTGGAAGTTTCTAGAAGGTTTCCAAAATCAGAATTAGGGAGTCTCTAGGTCCGGCCCATTGAAAACATTAGCGCTAGAGGGGTACGCGTTGGGTCGACGAAGTCAACGCAACGTCGTTGGTTAGGATTTGCCAGCGCGTCCTACCTACTCCCTCTGTTCCATATTAGATGACTTCCATTTGTGCACATGTGAATGTATCTATAAATGTAATATGTCTAGGTACATCCATATTTAGACAAATGAAAGTCATCTAAATTGGAACGGAAAACGTACGTAGGAAGTATTTGCCAGCCCGTCCAGACTAGATAGGAAGTATACCAGATGGCCCAAGGAAACGAACTACGTATTCATCGCCTGATGCAACCCAAATCCAAGATACGTGACGGTATGAAAAGAAAAAAATGTGACTGACTTTTTTTTAAAAGTAATAAGTTTTTAATTGATAAATAAAGAACAAGATACAAAGCACGTACACACCTATCAGATCTGCAAAGATGGTATAAAGATAGGGTAAACCTATGTAACAAACCAACGCCTATCACTCTCTTTCGACACCATCGTAGCACCATCAAAGTGACCATTTCACCCGAGTTCGACGCGGCTCCATCGCTGATCAACAGCTTTTCGGATCTCAAAATAGTTTGGCATAGGACAAACCATTGTCGTTGAAACAATCAGACCGGGGCAGCATGACTCCGGACAAGCCATCGAACTTCTGAACCAGCACCCCCGCACGACGACGTCGGAGTAGGGAACCAGAAGCGCCGGCCTCCAACCACAAACCCAACACAAGGTGCACCATCTTCCATCAGTCACCAGCACCGACAAACGTTTGCACGTACTCTGGACAAAATCCTCCCTGCTCCACCATGACGGCGGAGACAACGCCACAACAACGTGGACAGGGCAGGAAAGACTCATCTGATGAAGTCGCCGCCGCCTCCTTGCTGACACCATCGAAGAACTCTAAAACCACCGACCTGAAAGATCGACAAGCCAACGATGCCACCAACTCGACGCCGCCATGAAGAACAGCGCCGGTGTGTGAGTAGAGTTGAGCCAAATTTATTTGTCCGGATGTCGCTCCCACTACCCAACGACGTACCAAGAAGACAAAAGCTAACCCTAACTAGGCCAGAACGGAGGAGAGAGGTCCCTCCTCCCTCCTACCGCCGTTGGAGCGGCAGCCGGAGGAAGAGGGGACCAGGACAAGCGTCCTGGCCGGAGGAGATCGGGAGAGTTGGTCTGCCGCCGCCTCTTCGAGTCTTCGTGAGAGAGAGAGAGGAGGAGAGGAAAACGATTGGTCGAGGAGTTTGCTAAACGTGACCGACTCATTACGCGCGTTAATCCAAAAAATCATAATCCTCTCTTGTAGGTGACCCGAGGCCGTATCTCGTTAGAGAACGAACTTGCATCGATCTCCTTCTCACCTTCCAACACCAGATCGATCACCGATCATGACCCGTCCCTATCTATACAAGGGCAAGGCTCGTAATTGCCCAAACCAGCCTTGACTGAACACACTGGATCAAGGAACTATCCCAGGACACGAACGGGATGGCGGACATCGAGGACCCTGATGATGGCGGCGGCGAGACGGCGGAGGCGGAAGCCGACGAGTGCGGCAGGCGCGTGGTCATGTGCTCCATTGCCTGCGCCGTGCTCGCGCTTTTCGCCATCTCCCAGTTGATTCCGGAGCTCCTTGACGCCCACCCGGCGACGACGACCGGGATGACTGCTGTCGCGGCGATCCTGGCGTTCCTCGCCGCATTATTCTCCGTCGGTTTATGCATCCTTCTCAGCGGCCTCGAGCACGACTGGTACTTCGGGAATCCACAAGGCCACAGACTTGTTGATAGGTTGTTGGATCCAGGTGCTGATCTTCTTGATGTTATCGTGCGCGACGCACATAATCCAATCTTGATCGATCCAGATGATCAGCCGGCTTGGTATCGTTTTTGTTTTGGAGAGGACTAAATAGACTCCCCATGATGTACCACTTTGCCTCTCTCTAATTAAGTTCGTACTCCCTCCGTCAATAAAAGGATTTTCAACCTAGGCCAAATTTGCATTTATCTACACATGATTTAGTGTGTGTATACATGCAAATTTGAGTTAGCTTGAGACATCCTTTTGTGGACGGAGAGAGTAAGATTTTCTTGGCTTTGAATTTTTAAGAATATTTATTTTCAAAGTTGGCTTGTTGTGACGAGAGTGTTAAAACTAGATCTTAGTTTGTTTTGTTTCACTAACTTTTCTCCTACAATAATTATTAAGTTAGTCACTTGTTTACCGGATTCAATGTGTTATAGCCACTTATACTCACTTGTTCACGAGATCCGGGCGGGTCCTCAGATTTCAAGGCCCGAGGTGAAACTAAAGTAAGAGCTCCTTTAATCCAGAAAAAAAACATTGTAACTGTTTTTTTTTGCGGGGGAGAGAGAATTACATTAAGCCGGGGTAGGACTACCTTCATCTGCTACTAAACCGGCAATTTCCTGGGGGAAACTCCGTAGCCAGACTTCAGTTCTTCCCTGAATCCTACCCATCCTAGCTAGAGCATGACTTACACCATTACCGTCACGACTAATACTAGCTATTTTAGAATCTCTCTCCTTAAGTAGATCACGAATTCTGCTCACTCTGAAGGCATGGACTGAAGTTTTGGGTGTTTCCTGATGAATCAACTTGACCGCGTCGGCACAGTCAGTTTCTACCACAATCTTCAAAGTTGTCCAGTTCAGAGCGAGGCCCAGCCCCTCTTCGATGGCCGCGAGCTCCGCTTCCGTGGCATTCATACAATGTAGAAGATGCCGGCATCCAGTGATATGACTTCTCCATGGCTGTCACGAAGAACCATGCCCGCACCAGCTTCTCCACCTTCCACAAAAGCTCCATCCACGTTCAGCTTCGCTATGCCCGCATCTGGAGGGTTCCACCTCTTCCGGACCTTCTTCCTGCCATCCTCCTGGGCTCGTTTTGTCTTAAACCCCATCTTTCCTTTCACCACATCTGCATCAGGAAACTGTTTTATCATTAGTAGTGAGTTTAAATAACTTATAAGGAACCGTCGTGAGCCTTCGATAGGGGGGCATGGCTTCTCGTGCATCATTTTATTGTGGGCGTGCCAAATCCGCCAAAGCGTCATCAGCATAGGGGCTCTCTGTTCCTCTTTTACTTCTGTAATTAACTGGATCAACCATTCAGGTCCTGTTGGTCGCAACTGTTCATCATCCGGCAAATTCCAAACCTCTTTCATAGCTAGCCACAGGCTTCGAGCATGGGGGAAGCGGACGAAAGCATGGTAAGTATATTCATCTTCCTGTCCACAGATATCACAAGTTGCTGTTGTCGCAATACGCCTATGTTTTAAGTTTACCTTTGTAGCTAGGGCATTCCGGCATATTTTCCATGCCAAATGTTTAACTTTTGGAGGAACCTGACACGACCATATTAGCTTCCACGCTGGCCTTTCACCATTAGGTCTAGTACTTGTAGCTCCTCGGTCCTGTTCTTGCATGCTTTGGGACAGCGCGAGGCGATACGCGCTCTTGACTGTAAAGATGCCGCTTTTCTCCGGGTGCCAAGCAATGAAGTCCATTTCGCCTCTTTTGGATGTCTTGATCTTTAGAATTTGTGCTACATCTGCAACATTGAAGTATGTTTGAAGCAGCTGTTCGTTCCATTCGCCAGAGGGTAGCAAGAAGTCTGAAACCCATCTGAACCGGCACCGTCCCTGTTGAGAACTCGGCGTATAGTCTCTTTCATTCGGTATCCAAGGATCCCTCCATGCACGGATCAGTGATCCATTTACCACTCGCCATATGACACCCTTCTTTAACAGGGTTAAACCATGCTCGATTGCGTGCCACGAAGACGACGCATTCCCTGTGAATACTGTGTCGATGAGAGATCCATTTGGATAGTACTTGGCCTTAAGAAGCCTTGCGCATAGTGTGTCCGGAAATTGGATAAGTCTCCAGGCTTGCCGTGCCAACAACGCTTGATTAAACAGTCCCATATCCCTAAACCCCATACCACCACATCCTTTAGGCCGCAACATGTAATCCCAGGCCACCCAACAAGTTTTCCTCAGTCCTTTTTCTGCTCCCCACCAGAACCTTCTGATCATTTTTGTGAACTCATCGCAAAGGCCAAGAGGTAGTTTAAAAACACTCATAACATATACAGTGATGGATTGTGCGATGGATTTAATGAGTACCTCCTTTGCAGCCTGAGATTTGTGATTGTCATCCCACTCCACAAGGCATTTAGCAAGCTAAGCTTGTAAGCTTTCGAATTTCCCACTTGACATTCTCCATCCGGGGTAGGAAGGCCGAGTATTTTGTTTCAAACGTCTCTTGAGTGATCTGCAGCACCTGTTTCACCTCAACCCGATCCGGAGCTGGGCAAGAATTACCAAACATAATAGAGCATTTATCCGGGTTGATCACTGGCTTGTACTAGTTTCATATTTATCAAGAACGGCTCTAACACGGTGTGCCTGTTCTGCATTTGCTTTAAAAAAGAGCAGACTGTCATCCGCAAAGAGGAGGTGCGAGATCCCAGGAGCTTGGCGACAAATTTTAATAGGCTCAATGTGATTATTAGCTACCTCGCGATGCAGCAAAGTAGATAAACCGTCCGCAACAAATAAGAACAGAAACGGTGAAAGGGGATAACCTTGTCGGAGGCCCCGAGAAGGCGAAAATGAATCCAGGAGGTTCCCATTAAATTTTACCTTGTACTGTACCGATGTGACACACGCCATTATCCATTCCACCCATCGGTATGAGAACCCTAACCTTTGCATCACTTTCTTTAGAAAATCCCAATCCACCCTATCATAGGCCTTTGAGAGGTCAAGCTTATAAGCACAGAAGTTCCTATCCTGTCTCGAATTGTGCTCAATAAAGTGCAAACATTCGAAAGCCACCAGTGCATTGTCAGTAATAATTCTTCCGGGAACAAAGGCACTCTGGTTGATCGAAATGATATCTCCAAGTATTGGCCGTAAGCGATTTACCAAACACTTTGCTATTACCTTGTAGATAACCGTGCATAAGCTAATGGGCCGAAAATCTTTAAGTGTTTCGGTTGCTCCTTCTTAGGAATCATCACTATTGCCGTGTCATTAACCCCTTCTGGCATTTGCCCCTTGACAAAGAAAAGCTTAACAACATTTACCACTTCCTCTTTTAATGTACCCCAGTTTCGTTGATAAAATCTTGCGGGAAACCATCCACACTAGGAGCCTTTAAAGGACCAATCTGGAAGAGAGCGTCACCAATTTTTCTTCAGAAAATTCTTTACATAGGCCTTCATTCATTTCCGTAGTGACCTTCTCCTGAATAAGCTCAATAATCTCGGCAGAGTTCTGGGACGGATCTCTAGTAAAGAGTTCCTGGAATAGGAGTTAGCCATTAGCTCCATGGCCGTCGGTGTGTCCTTCCAAGTGCCATCTGCATCTTTAAGCTTTTTGATTTTATTACGCCGTGCCCTCCACTTAGCGGTTTGATGGAAAAACTTCGTGTTGCGATCTCCCTCTTTCAGCCATGTAACCCGTGACCGCTGCAGCCATAACATTTCCTCCCTATACAATAATTCATTAAGGTGGTCCGACGCTTGTCGATTTCCCGTTGATCCGCATTGTTGAGCACCAGGGTTTCAAGATGTTTCCTCGCTTTGCTTAGCTCTTTTAAGATATTACCAAACTTCTTCCTACTCCAAGCTGTAATGTATCCATCACTTTATCTAGTCTGCCATGATATCAGTTAAATTGCTTTTCTGACCTGCCTCCGTCCAAGCTGCAGAGATGCGCTCCGTAAGTTCAGCTTCACGTTCCCATAGTATTTCATATTGACGTCTCGGGCTCCTGTTCACCATCGCTCCTCCTGTGTAATGTTTAAGAGAATTGGGCAGTGATCAGATATAGGAGTAACCAAGTGTTGAAGGTACGAGTCAGCAAAGAGTTCTCTCCAATTTGGGCATGCCACTGCCCTATCAAGCCGAACGCGCACATTAGCATTTCCCTTCTTCTATTATCATATGTGTATGGCACACCTGAAAAACCAAGATCAGTCAATTGCAATCAAATAGGGCATCTCTAAAGGCCTCCATCTGGCTGACAGCACGAGGCGTTTGTGAAAGATGCTCCTCTTGCCATAATGCCTCATTGAAATCGCCTATGACTAGCCAAGGCAAGTTCGAGTTTGTTTTTAAATTACGCAAAGCATCCCACATACGATACGGTGCTCCACCCGTGGTTCACCATAACACAAGTAAGACGCCATTGTGGTTCCGTCGGAGACACTCGCACATACGCATCAATATATCTTTCATTCAAATCTTGGACTTCAATGATACTTTCATGCCAAAAAAAGCTAGACCACCACTCAAACCATCACTACTAACACCAGCAAACCCTTTAAGACCTAACCTAGTACGATAACGACGCATTTTATTCTTATTTGCCTAGTTTCACAAAGAAAAAAAGACGAGGACTCCAAACTTGGGAAATATTCGATAACTCCCTAGCTGTCGAGGCATTCCCGGCTCCTCGACAGTTGAGGGACAAGCAATTCATTGCTCCTGACGAGACCACACATTAGGTCTCGTCAGGGTACCGAAGCCCCAAGTCCGGTTGCTGCCTGTTTCCTCATCTTCTTCTTCCCTTTAACCTCCACGCCTTCCTGCTGTGCTGCATGTCCTCTCTGGTCTCATCCTTCTTTCCCATCTTCTGTGATTCACCTTCTGCGTTTGTGTAGTTCAAGGCCAAGGTCAGCTCCAAACGGTTGCCCTGGACTCCTCCTCAGCTGCTCTTTTCCTTCCTAACACTGAATCTGCGCCAACATGTGTGTGTCAGCGACGCTGCTCAGGGACGCCATGGTGTTGGACAGGGTTTGTAGCACTGGTATCATGTCCGCAAAACCTGGGGCGATCTTCACCGTTGGCTGTGGCTCAATGTCTTCGAGTGGTGGCATCTCATTATCAGATTCCTGCTCTTCCTCCTCCTGCCTGCGCGATGATGCTTCTTTCATAGCTTCAGAGTTGTTCCTCTTCAGAAGTTCCAACTTCTTCACCGTGGCCGCCAGTTGTTCCTCCACCTCCGCTGCGGACCCAAGCTCCTCTCCTCGAAATCATCTCTTGCATCAACCGCGTCAGGAACATGGACGAGTACGCAGCGGTTTTTGGAGTCTGAGCTTCCTTGTTGCCAGTCGGCCTCCCCAGCGTCGACGAGTTCACGCTTCCCGCTGGAGAATTGAAAAACAGTCCCTTCTTCACCGCTGGGTTAACAGAAGCCGAGAAACCCTTCGATCGTACTTCCGTTTTGGTGAGCACCGGAGTGACGCATCATAATGCATCGATGGAACGCCCCTGGTTTTCTTCTCACATTGTTCCTTTGCATGCCCAATGAAACCACAATGGAAGCAGAAGTGTGGAACACGCTCATATCGGAGGGGATACACCATGGGATCTGCCTGTCCTTTGATTTTGGTAGTAAAGCGTGTCTGCAGCCGCTTGTTCAGGGGTAGCACAATACGAATACGGAGATAATCACTGAACTCCAGCCCCGTCTTATCAACATCCACCTCCTCCACTCGCCCTAGATACGATCCAACAAATCTACCGTACTTCCGTCTGTTTGTCCCATGGAACATCATAGAAACGAACCCAAATCTGGATCGAGTCAAGCACAGTTGTGATGGCTGCCTATTTCCCACGAAGGGTGCAATCAGACAAGCCACTCCTTCCTTGATCCATGGTCCACCGCGTGCCACAAAACGATAATCACCTTCTGACTTGAACGTGATAATGAAGAAATTGTCCTTAAGTTCTGTGAACGACATCGTATCACGGATTCCCCAGACCTTCATGAAGTGATTATGCAGGGCACTCAAATTTGCTGCCTTAACGGAATAGTACCTTGCAAAGAGCCGCCACATATGGGGTCCAGATGTTGCTTCCTGTTCCATCGCTTCCGGCTCCTCGACGCAGATATCATCTTCAAGATCCACCTCCCCAGACAGCCGCGCTTCCAGTCCGACGTTTGTGCCATCTTCCTCAGCCGCGTCCCAGTTTCCGTCGCAATCTTCCATGACTTCAGTGATCACCACCTGACGCATCCTGCGAGCAGGCACGATCGTGCCGTCTGTCGGCTGCTTCGGGTGGGTAGATGCCTCACCGGCGTCCCCTTTATCACCCCCACCACCTACGGAAGACATCTCTCGCGCCGGCGAAGAAGCAGAGATCACGCCTGGATCGTATGTCGTAGATCGGTTATCGAAAGCTTTGATTAGGGTTTGGACAGCGCCGCCCTCCTTGTGCTTTTATTGGACCCAAACGTATTGCGATCCAACACCGAAGCACAATCGTGATGCATAGGGATTCCTTCTTGGATCCGGTTGCAGGAACTGGAGACAGGATTGGATTCAAAGACTTCTAAAACACTAGAACGAGATCCGTTCCCGTCCATGATTGGGGTGGCGGCGCCCGATCGCCTTCATTGTAACTGTTGTATGTATTAATGTTAAAAATATTTTGATCACACATTGTTATGATCGGTCTCGATGAAAGTACACGGGGTGATGGATTAGTAGAGAGATCGACGGATGAGCAGAGAATTTGCGACTCAACATTGGTGAATTGGTTTGTGCTCGAATTGCTTCTGTCCAAAATCTTGTAAACGAGGTTTGAAAGAAATAATGACAGTACGTAGCACAGTGAACTCCATAGTATGAGCTGAAGGCCTACACATGCACCTTCCCGTCGGCCACCACCTCGGCCTCATCGCCGTTAGCTTCAGCAACATGCTCGAGTCCCGGTTGCAGCGGCTGCCCGGCAAGTGCTCCCTCCGGCTCCGGCATGTTGTTGGCTTGGGGAGCCCCCGGTGGTGGCAGCTGCACCTTTGGCACAGGCGCATTGACCTCCTGCTGTTCCTCCAAAACTTCATCCTCGGATGGCGGCGGCGGCGACGGCGGGAGTGGTGGGTGCTGCGCCGGTGCATGGTGGGCATCAATGTCCTGCGCTTCCGCCAAGACATCGTCCCCGGGTGGTGGTGGCGGCGGCGGCGGTGGTGGTGGTGGTGGCGGGGGGTGGTGGGTGCTGCGCCGGTGCATGGTGGACATCAATGTCCTGCGCTTCCTCCAAGACACCGTCCCCGGGCGGTGGTGGCGGTGGCGGCGGTGGTGGTGGTGGCGGCGGCGCCGGTGCATTGTCGCTTCGAGCTAGCAGCGGCTCACGCACACTGCCGACGATGGGTAGCTGCTGCCTCGGCCTCCACCAGAAGAAAGACCGCAGTGTAAGCTGGAAGAGGGTTGATGCAAGTGTTGCCCAGTTGGGTGCCTGGCTGCCTGCACAGATGACAAATACGGGCAGAATCAAGATCAAGCAACTTACGCACGGTGCAAGAATAGATGATAGAAAGTCAGAGTTTAGTGCATACGCCTAGATAATTGTCAAACTGAAACCATTTGAAGTACACGGTCCAAACGAGTGCGTTCAACAAAGACACAACGGTCAGGAGCTTGGGTGGCAGGGTAGCCACACTTCCAGTTCGGCAGACAGTAGGCTGCATGGGAGAAAATGAAAATTCCATTTAGTGTTGACATTTGTACTCCATAAAACACAGTAGTACAAGGCTGATAAGGATCGAAATCAAGGCGTTTTACCACTTTCATGAGCGGCGCGGCCGCCACAGCTATCCCAACCAGACAACGTATGTCTTTGTAGAGATTGATGTCGACGAACAGAAGGACAATGCCGAAGAGAAACAAGACGAGATCACCAATAACAATGCGGATTAACCACCACCGGCGGCTATCCGTGGCTTCGCTCTTCAGGAAAAACAGCCCAACATATGTAGCCTCGGCCGCCGCGCCAATACCGTTGATCACATAGACTAGAACCGTGCCACTCCAGATGCCGTACGCCACGGCGAAGACGCAGTTCAGTGCCGTGAGTGCATACGTGTAAAGAGAGTATATGACAACGGCGCCAGACCGATAGAACAGAATCCTGTATGGAATACATAGCTCATTCCGTTGGTATTCCTCCGTGCATTTAAAAATGGTCTGTAGTAGTACTACTAGACAGTAGACACTCGTACGTGAAGTATGTAGTGTTGGAATTGATCTCGTCAACAAACGAGAGAAAAACAAGGGGGACAAAGTTATCCTCCCAACTAACGTTAAGTGCCTGATCGGGGCACCTAAAACCAACGGTTTTGGTCCCTGGTCCCACAGCGCCACAAATAAATAGAGGAGGAAACGATCTCTTTGGGAGAGACATACACACGTACGGTACTAACCCCACCACTCCTAACGTCCGATCCGATAAGGGTGCTGAAGGGATCAGAAGGCCAAGACCACTGCCGGCCACCTCCAAGGGCAGTGCCGGTGGCCATGGGGTTTCCCCTCCACCACGGCCCTCCGGCGACGACTACCTCGACCTGCAGCTCGTCATCCACTACTCCAACAACCTCTAGTACTGCCTGCATCAAGCAGGCAGTCACGTCTCCTTCAACAACTTGTAAGCAATCCCTAATCCCTCTGTTAGTGTCTATTAGGTGCACTAGTTGGTGATTAGATTAAGTTACTGTCCTCCCTAATGAGGAATAAGTTCTAACAATGGTATCAGAGCCGATCTGATCATCTTAGTGCTCTAAGGATGTTGAGTTTTGATTAGTGAAAATGATTAGCCTCGGCCCAATCTAATGAGCATATTTAAGATGAAGTTTTATCCTAATTTGCTACCTATCAGTAGTGATAAGACAAGTTTTAAGGTGTTAATAAGCATGTCAATTTAATATGCTCTCGGGTATGCCCTGATTGATTTTATTTTGATCACGTCTTAGTACTGTCACGGATCAAATAGCAATTAGAAGGAGGGGAGTATGCAATAAAATAGAAGAAAATCCCCAATTTTGTTTCCCGGAACCCTAACCCAAGCAATGAGAAAAATCCCCAAATCGGTGAAACCCTAATAGCAAAATTAGGTCACAAAAGCACACGATTTCGGGTTCAATAAGTACCAGTATGCCGCTGCAACTTCGCCTCTACCTCCGGGGCCCACGCAGCACCAGCTGCTCCGCGAGGGCGAGAATGCCGCGCCGCCGTTCCCTCCCGACGGAGGAGCGCGCGGATGGACGCACCGCAAGGTGCGGGATGGACGCACGCATCGTCGGCCGCTGCGCCGGTCGTCGCCGTCGTCGTCTAAAGGTCGCCGCCTCGCGGGGCGCATCAATTCCCCACCGCGACCACCGAACGCGACGCACAGGCCACGCTCGACCGAGCAGCGCGCGGGATCAAGTCCGCTGCACGCTACTCCGTCGAGCGGAGCCGCAGCGCCGCCGGGTACGAATGAGTTTCGGCCACCGGAGCAGCGCGGTCGCCGTCAGCGCCACCGGTCTATCGCCTCAGTGCGGGAGAATCGGGAGAGAAGAAAATGGGATTAGGGTTAGACCGGCCGAGCTGGTTTTGTTCAGACCGCAGAGGACTGGGTCCGTCCGATTCGATCCAACGGCTCAGATCAATGCGGGCATGTATATGGGCTTTAGTAGGCTAATGGGCCGATTTCTTCTACGGGCCCCAGCCCAGGTTGTTTCGGCCTGCAGCATTTTTTGTCTAACGCACGCACGGGCGAAATGTTTCTTAGGGGCTGCAGTGGGCTTTTCGCTCAATTTAGTCAGTTTAGGTTTTGTTTTTCTATTCAGTGCATTTTAAGAGTTTTTTTTTAAGTTTTTATGCATTGTTTAAAATACAGAAAATAAGTACCTAAAATATGGCTAGAAAACACTTTTGTATTCTAGATGAAAATGAACCAAAGAGTTTGGTATTTATTTGGAATATTTCATGTGTTTCAGTGTTGAGTATCATTTTAAATATCAATGAATGTTGAGAATAATTAAGGTATAATTGATATTTAATCTGAGAATGATGCTGGCCCATTTGTATGATGAAGTATTCAGTGCATTATTGAGTTTATAAGTTTTCATAAAAATTATATGCACTGTTTCATCGGTAAATGCCTGAATTTTTAAGGGGTTATAATGATATAAGATTGATGTAAGTCATTTTTTGTTAATAGCAGTTTGATGTTAAGTTATGAATGTTATGAGATGATCTTTATTTTGAGCACAATTATGAGTATCTCTCTAAAGTTTCTCAATATTTTGTTCCGAGATATTATTGAAAATGAAGTTTAAGTTGATGACATGTTTATGGCATTTATTAATGAAGTGATCATCTCTAATGGGCTGAGGCCACCTTAAGGAAAGTTTTAATGGCTGTGTGGCTCGTTTTTCCGCAGCGAACTATGCAGCCATAAAGTGATGAGCCATAATGCTAAAGTATTATGTTAGATGCATATGTCTTTTGACATGCACTGACAGAAGGTGATGGAGGCTCATCATGATGATTCTCTGAACAAGAACGTTTAGAGAATTTTAATGTGTTATCATGGTCATAAGTTCTCATTTATTGACTATTAAAAGTTTAATTTTCAGTGAGACCATGATGTAATATCCAAATTTTATTTGGAGAATGTTTATAATGTCATTTCCATTGAGGATGTTAATCTATTGTTTACTCAGTGAGATGTCATGATGAGAACTTGAAAATGAATGATACTTTTTGTTATCATGTCATTGAAAGTTTTAATGATAAGCTTTGACTTGTTTAAATGATGTTAATGAAATTATGATGTCAAAGTTTAATGCAAGATGATCAGTGATAAATTATGATTCCATGTGTTATAACACATTTGGAATGCATCATGTATTGGTGTTTAAGTGTTGGCTATTAATTTAGCAAAAGAGTTTGCTGATCATTATGTGTTTTAAGTCTCTATGGTCAAAAAGAGAAATTTTGATTTGAGTTTCCATTTGTGAGCATAAGTTTTGTGGTATATGACAGTATTCTGACCAACGTTAATTATTGTCATGTCCCATTTTTGTATGAGTGCTCTTTACCGTGTTCAGCCCAACGGTGATACGGATTAGAACACGATTAGTTTATCTTGTTTTAGATCAATTCAAGTTTGATGAATATTATTGATGCTCATAAAGATGTTGTCCTTGTTTTAGCAATGGACCAAGACATAGGGTTCATTCATTTGAATTATGCCGAGGAGAATGAAAAGTATGACCAAAAAGAAGTTGAGTGGGAGAAACCGAACCATATTTCACTCCTTATAATGAAGCATATCATCTCCTCTGAGATAAAGAATGCAATTTCCCAACTCAGTATATGCCAAAGATTTTTGGCCTCTATTGAGGAATATTTAAGGATAAATTCCCGTTTAAATGGGGCTTTAAGGGGTTTTTGCCATGAGGACAATACAGAATAAAGCATTATGAGACATTTTGTTTATTCATATGAACCTTTTGTCTTTTGTAATGCAGTCAGATAATATTAATCTTACCATGTGGTGAGAACATTTATGTCCTCGATGAATCAGTATGTGCCATGGCACTCTTAAAGATGATAGTGAATAATGAGACCTCGTCGAAATTGTGGTTATGTTTACCACATTTCGAGGGGGAGAATGGAATGTCTCATTAAATATGAGAAAAGATGAATTGTATTAATTCTCCAAGTAGGATGGAACCAACGAGAAGTCTTATTTTGGAGAATGAATGATTATAGTGAATGAAAATTCACATGAATGTTTTGACTCCTTTTATCGAGTTAATGTGAATTTATTCCCTTATGAGAATTATGAAGCACACATGAATGTTAAAGTGACAAGCCTACTAATCTAATGTTGATGTGGCTCATGGTTATATTTCTAACCAACGTTGTTTATAATCATTTGTCACACACTTCACTCAAGTGACAAGTTTGTCAGTATCATGTGGCTCATGGTTATATTTGTGACCAACGTCATTTTATGATCATGTGTCACAGGCATGAAGTTCTTTTCCATCTTCTGCCCAACGGTGTTGTGGTTTTGAACTAAAGTGACTTTTATCGAGATTTTGGATGTATTTTCCATCTTCTATAGAAAGTGATCATCAGGGAACTGAAGCGTATGAACATGAATCTTAAGGATAGCTCCATTAGATCTTTGTTCATAGGCATCAGGTAAGTTGAGAAGAAATACCGAATGCAACACTTGGTGTTGATAATCAACAATTTCCTTGTGATTGATAATGTGTGTTAATGATCATCTTAGAGGCTTCTGGCTCTAATGATGTATAGGACTCAATAGAGTTTTTTCTCAGTCAGTTGTTATGATGCTTGTGTTATTGTATAACATGATGTTGTGTTGACGACTAAGTTAAGAATGTATGTATGACTCAACTGTAAATTTTTGTCATACAGTTGAAGTTAACATAAGGCATGTTGCCTGAGGAATTTCAGTTATGAAATAAGACAAGCATTATGACACTCATACCATAAGACAAGGGGGAGTAAGTTTACTACCTTACAAAGATGAAATATTTTTGGTTAGCCAAGAATTTTCTAACTTCTATTTAAGACATAAAGATTCTTGGTGATGCCTTCATACTTTGTACTGAGTTTCGCCAAGATATAGATCCAAATGGATTATAAATTCCATTATGACGACATACGTCGATAGAGTACGAAAGAAATTATTATGCACCAGTACTCTGTCGCACCTGCTAATAAAGTTAAGGGCAGTAAAGGTGGACACATTAGTGTCCAAGGAACCATTATGAGCTGATCAGATAATGTCGGTTCCTTATGCTTCAACTGTCAGAAGCAATATAAGTATTCAAGTATGAACGTGCCCTATTTTTTGTCGGGGTAATTGGCAAAGATACAAATAAGTCCAGAAATAGATCACTGGAAAAGCCGCCAAAAGTCTTGCATACGTGCAAGAAAATAAAGTTTACATGCTCACTAATAAGAAGTTTGGTAACCTCGATATCGTGGGTTATTCGGACATTGTTTCTGCGAGATGTGTGGATATTAAAGTTTCCACGTTAAGTTACATCCTCACCCTCGCATATGGAGCTATATTGTGGAAAAGCTCCAGAATGATTTTATTGGCATCAGGAATGATGCAATTTATCATGTGGCATGTTAAGAGGCTAAGGGGCAGGTTGTATGTCAAGAAGTTTTATTCCCGAAATTATGGTGGTAGACAGCATTTCTAAACCACCTACTGCAATATGTACATGCAGTTTTCTATGCGAGTAACAACAAGTCAAATGGTGTTGCCAAAACCATTGACAATATGTTCAGTGTTGTGAAAGATAGAATCCAGAATCAAGATTATGATGTTAAGCATATAAATAAGTTTTATATGTTTTACGGATCCGTCACTGAAGGCTTGCCACCCAATTTTAAGATCATGTTGCCGGCATGGGTTGCTGGAAAGCCTTTTGATTCTGGAAATACGGACCATCTGATAAACCAACTCCCATAAAGTATTATGTTTTCCATTTCAAGATAGAATGATACACTATAGGTACTGAGGTTCGGTGACTTTAATTTTGTCACTGTAACACCTTACCTTGGTATATTTTTTCTATTGAGGATAGGCTTATGATGTTTGTTATCCATACGATCAAGGGGGAGAATGTTGGAATTGATCTCGTCAACAAACGAGAGAAAAACAAGGGGGACAAAGTTATCCTCCCAACTAACGTTAAGTGCCTGATCGGGGCACCTAAAACCAACGGTTTTGGTCCCTGGTCCCACAGCGCCACAAATAAATAGAGGAGGAAACGATCTCTTTGGGAGAGACATACACACGTACGGTACTAACCCCACCACTCCTAACGTCCGATCCGATAAGGGTGCTGAAGGGATCAGAAGGCCAAGACCACTGCCGGCCACCTCCAAGGGCAGTGCCGGTGGCCATGGGGTTTCCCCTCCACCACGGCCCTCCGGCGACGACTACCTCGACCTGCAGCTCGTCATCCACTACTCCAACAACCTCTAGTACTGCCTGCATCAAGCAGGCAGTCACGTCTCCTTCAACAACTTGTAAGCAATCCCTAATCCCTCTGTTAGTGTCTATTAGGTGCACTAGTTGGTGATTAGATTAAGTTACTGTCCTCCCTAATGAGGAATAAGTTCTAACATGTAGATGGTCGATTATACATACCCTGGCGTGGCAAAGAGCAGCAGTGCCATCACACTGCACACCCACAGAGCAGCTTGGGGACCCATGTCGTTGAGCCGGTGACGGATACAGTTACCTAGCTGAAATGGATTAAGAAGAGTTCAAGAATCAATCCTACATGCATAAGAAAGCAGTTCATCTCATACGAATAAGAATCGGAGCAATTAAGCTACGTATGCTCATTCAGTCGGACATGCATAACAAAGCAGTTCATCTCGCACGGAAAAGAATCCGAGCAATTAAGCTACATATGCTCAATTGATTAAGAAAAGTTCAACAATCAGTCCTACATGCATAACAAAGCAGTTCATCTCGAACGCACTGAAAAGAATCGGAGCAATCAAGCTACGAGTACAGGAATCAATCCACGATGCATAACATGCATGCTACTAATCTGCGTATGCTCAATTAAGCTACGTATGCTACATGCAAAAAACACATCAGTTAATCTCGCATGAAAAGGGATCGGAGCGAGTAATCTCCGTATAGTCATGTCGCTAGTCACTCTGCAGGTGTTGGATTGCATATTTGAAATCCTCTATGGAACTCACACATGTAAAATGTTCACGGGATCCATTGCATAAATTCACCAACGTACACGCGAGGGATATACATGCATATGACACTAGCTTGTCATAGTAGCCTGAGGTCGCATAACCGAGTACTAAAATAAATTAACAGGAGAACATCTTTTCTTATCGATGTAGTATAACTAACACAAGCACAGTGGGTAAAAGAAGGAGACAGACCGAAACAGATCAATTAACACAGATCGATCTTCATCTGCGTGCGCGCCGAGCCCTCGTCGATCTGCCGCAAGAGCAAAAGGCAGAAAGTAAAATTAAATTAATCGACCACCGATCCAGTAACAAAACTACTATGTGACGATGAACAAGCAGCCGGCATTGGATCGGCTAGGCGTATGCACTAAACTGTGACGATGAACAAAAACACCCTAGCTAGCTAGCCGATCCATTTCGGCCATTACCCATCAGAAACATACGGTGAAAAAACGTGCAAGTGCACCGGAAGCAAGGATACTATCTTATCATCAAAACGATCAAATCCAAAACAGACACCAAGTGCCCAGATGCTGGAGCGATATTTACATCAAGCGCATGAAGCGGCATCGCACGTGATGGTAAAAGTAGGGGTACTTGCTGCATTGGCGAGCGAAAAACAAGGGAAGGCCTGGAAAAGCAGACAGAAAATCGACCCAAAAGGATGGGATCGGCCGGGAAGAAACAACAAGCTGTCCTCCATGCTTCTGCGATCAGATCAAAGCTGACACCCCCTGCTCTCTCGACGAACGTTTGCTTTTCAGATGAAAAAAAACTGCACCCAATCGAAGCAAGCATACATCGCATCATCAAAACGATCAAATAGAAATCATGTGCCATATCCAAAGGCCAAAGCACGACACCAAGTGCCCAGATGCTGGACCGATATTTGCATCAAGAGTGAAGCAGCATCATACGTGATGGTAAAAGTAAGACTACTTGCTGCATTGGCTAGCGAAAAATAAGGGAAGGCCTGGATCGAAAAGCACAAAAAAAATCCACCGAAAAGGATGGGATCGGCCGGGAAGAAAGAACAAGTACTCCATGCTTCTGCTGTCAGATCAAAGCTGACACCCGTCTCCTGCCCTGGACCAACGTTTACTTTTGAGATGAAAAAAAGGTGCACCCAATCGAAGCAAGCATACTATCGCATCATCAAAATTAACGACGAAATAAAAAAGTTCCAGAATCTGGAGCGCTAGTTGAATCACGCGCAGCAGGACACGCGCGTACGTGGTGGTAAAAGCAGCAGGAGTGCTCGCTGCATTGGCGAGCGAAAAATAGGCCGAGAAGGCCTGGATCGAAAAGCAGTATAAAATCAACCGAAAAGGATGCGTGGGATCGGGAAGAAGAAGACGCGCGACGAAGAAGAAGAACTCCATGCTTGCGCCATCAGATCAAAGCTCTCCTGCCCTCGACTAACCAGCGTTGCTTTCGAGATGAAGAGGTGTAGATACGAACAAAACGAGCAGATCTCTCCCGAAAAAGACCAGCAAAACCAACAGGAAAACATGGAGCGACCAGAGATCTCCTTCCATGCTTGCTCGCTGCTCGGAAGAACACTCACCGCGGTGGGCGGCCGGCGATGAGTTGTGGCGAGGGATTTCTCTCGTCTAGATGGATAATGGAGTGAGTGCTCTAAGACGAAATGGGACGGGGCTAGATCAAGTAGTAATGGCCGGGCGATGGTCGATGGGGTTTGCGTTGTGTTTAAATACGCAGGGAGGGAGGGGGTGCGTGCCAGGGTTTGGTACGTGTAGAGAGAGAGAGAGAGAGACACTGTAGTCGGTGTGTGTAACTTGTGTCAGGGGGAGGCTGATGAGCTGTGCTTTGCAGAGAGAAAAGATTCGGAGAGAGAAGTTTGTTAGGCGCCAGGAGATTACTGTAGTACCTTCTCTCGTTGGCTGGCAGGTGGGGCCGCGCCTCGCGAGAGGAACCAGCAGACATCCGTGGGGACACAATGTCGGCGCGCAGTGAAGTTGTTTTGTCCATGCTCCGTTCCGTTTTGCATTGCCACTCTCCTTTTTCAAATTATTGGTAATCAAGTGCTATACGTTTTAATTCATAGCGTCATTTTCTTTTAATTTCTCTCGCTTCACTAATACATGCAACTTTTACTCCCAATGTCCCACATTGTTTCCCTCATTTCTAGTACTCTCTTTGTTCCAAATTATAAGATGTCTCAGCGTATTTCTGATTCACATGTATCTAAACACTAATTTAGTTGTAGCTTCACTCATTCTACTATGTATGTAGTCCACTTTGAAAAGGCTAGATCGAACCCTAGCCGCCTCCGGGTTGCTCCCAGGTGACCCCGAGGCGCCCGCGCCACAAACCAGCCCCACCGCCCCTCGCTGCTGTCGGAGGAGGCCGTTCCACGGCTGATGGCGGCGGCGAGGGGCCTCCTCCGGTCGGTTCCTCCCAAAAATCCGAATCCCCACCCCAAAAAATCGCCCCAAACGACCCAGATCCAGCCTTCTCTCCGCCACGGTCAGCCGCGCCGGCGCCACTCCGACGCGGCAAGCAGACCTCGGGCCCGTGGGTGCGTGCCTCGACCACCAGATGCTCCACGGCGTCGACACACGGCAGTGCTCACTGCTGCCCCCCTCTGGCGCGCCTGGAGGCTCCTGGCTACGGCAACAGCGCTGTGTCTGCGCGCAGCCCGCCACCATGGCCTCCGTGCGGCCAGCGCGCGGCCTTGCTCCACCACGGTCCACGGATCCCCTGTGAGTTTGCCGCCTGCTCCCGGGGAAACCCGTGCTCATGCTATTTGCGTAAGCAGACCACGGCGGCGCGTAGCGGTGTCGCTAACCTCGCTGGAGGAGTGGTTTTGGAGCAGCTCCGGTGCTCCCTACCACTGGTATTGATGAGGTTAGGACCTCATGGGGTGCCCGATCTTCACGGATTGACGGCGGATTTGGGCGAACTCACGCAAGAACACACGAAGAACACGAAGAACGCCAAGAACACAAGAACACAAACACGATACAAAGACACGTTTCCCTCACCGGTCGGTCCAAGCCGGTCCAATAGAATCCCAAAGAGAGAGATTGGCAAGCAAATACAAGGAGGGATCTTGAATGGTTGTTTCTCCAACGGTCAACCAAACCGATCCAATAGAGTCACCCTAAGATGAAAGATTGGCAAGTAGTCAAACTACAAGTAGAGGTCTTGAATCCACAAGAGGGATCTTCTCCACATGAGGAGGCCTTGAATCCACAAGGGGATCTTCTCCACATGAGGAGGCCTTGAATCCACAAGGGATCTTCTCCACAAGGGGAGGCAACACCACAAGGGGTGGGTAAGGAGCCTATGCTCAACTCTCTCTCATCATAGACTCTCCCCCTAGAAAGGAGGTGGTGAAGTGCTATTTATAGTCTAAGCCACGAGGTGGGGAAAGGTGGAGGATACAAGGCCACATGGACCCGTCATGCGCGCAGGCAGGTAGGCCGGCCTGGGAGCCGGCCTCGCCAGGCTGAGGGCTGGCCGCGTCTGCAGTGGGCCCGGTCTTGGAGCCGGCCAAACCGGGCTGGAGGCCGGCGGCCTCTGGAGGGAGGCCGTCCTGGGAGCCGGCCAGACCGGCCTGGGGGCCGGCTTGACAGTTTTGCCGACTTCTTCTTCATCTTCATCTTGACGCTTTCTCCTCCTCTTCTATGTCACCGTCTTGTCGGACCTCATTCCCCGTGCCCCTTGGTCAACCTCCCGTGTACGCGTACTCGTCGTGGTAAACCTAGCATCATCAAGGGACAAAGCATGACGTAGCATACCATCCAAAAGGGTAGGAATTGAGCTCAAGTAGAGGAATGGGTTCACCTTTGATGGCCATGGTGACTTGTGATGTATTGGAGTGCTTGACATGGTGATGGACGTGGGTTGCACTACATCATCTCCCCCCGCTTCAAAAAGAGTCGTCCTCGACTCTTGCTCGTCATCACCATGTGAAGGAGGTAGACGTGTTGTCAAAGAATTGGAATTCACCATGCCTACAAACACTAAAGACCAAGCAAACCATGTGTGTGCAAGAAAGAGGAGCATATCAACAATGACATGTCAATTCTTTGTCATAGCACCATTAGCACAACATAAGAATATGAAAAGGTAGTGAAAGTGCAAGGTCAAAGTGCCAACAATCCAATGGAACATCTTCCAAAAGTGGAACACAAAAACTCCATAAGAATATGAGAAGGCCATCTAGGTATCTCATTTTGAACCATATGATCATTATTGCACACAAGGCATTGAAAAGAACAATTTGTCATCATCCTTGAGGCAATAAGAGGAGAACTCGGGAAAAACCCACAATGAAGAATGTCCAAAATATCATCATGGTGGCAAACAAAGCACATGAAAGTGCAAGTTTTCAACATATTTGTTGCAACACCAAATTTGTATAAACCAATCAAATCATGACAAGACATGCACAAAATGTCATTATGGTTGCAAACAAGCCATCTCAAAGAACAATAGTCCATCATTTTTGTTGCAACACACAAATCATTCATATGAAAGATCAAGGAAACATTCTTGCTATAGGGAAAATCAATATTACAACCATGTTTGCAAACAAACCAAAAGTTGTTTGATGCAAAACATGGGCAAAGAATTATAGTTGGATTCAAACCACAACTCACATGTATGCTCTCAAGAGCTCTTGTTGTCAACTCATGCTCAATTGAGGTTGACATTATCATGCGATTACCGGCACACACAAGACACCATATGAAGAAAGTATGTGCACGGTAAATGAAAACATCATCCATCATGACGCGTCTCTTCATTTGCTCATCACCAAACACACCAAAGTCAATTGGAACATATGACATATGTGGATGGTCACTATGCAAAGTGAAGGATGGAACAAGGTCCATAAGAGAGAACGAAAAATCTCCAACAAGTGAGAAAGCTATGGGGGCAATCTCATTATCAAGCATTTCAACATTATTGCAAGCAACACATGTGAAAGAGAAATTGTTCAACATGTTGCATGCCACAATGGGAGAAAAATTGAAACATTCATAACAAGGCATGCTGATGACGAAATCATCACAAATAGGTAATTCCACATGATCAACATTGGTTTCAAACAAAGTATCATAAGGGAATAAGAACGAATCATATGATGGGGCAAGAAAATCATCCATAGCATGCAAACAATCATAGGTCATCATGTCCACTAGTGGGATCATGGTCACATCAACACCCATACCTTGGTATTCCCGCTCATGTGAAGTAGGTGTTGAAGTAGAAGGGGCTTCCATGTAGCTGACTTGTCCATCTTGAAGTAGACATGGGGTAGCATCATCAACATCCTCCATGTACATCTTCTCCATTTGAGGCACCGTCATGTCGAGGAGTGGCGTCTCATCATTCATGGAACCTAGCACACAATGAGAGAACACACTAGAGGAAGGTGGTAAGTTGTTAGAAATCGAAATGGCCTCACGAGACATATCAACTACCTCACTCAATTCAAGTGGTGTATCACTCATTCCCTCAAAGTGAAAGCACTCATACTCACATATGGTAGAGGCACTCAACTCACTCTCACTCAAGTGGGCTAAGTGGCTCTCATGCTCACATGGGATTGGTACCATCTCATAAGTGAAACACATGAGGGTAGGCTCAATGTTCTCAACTCCAAACGCCTCCAAGGTTGAAGGGAAACTCCCATGCTCAACCTCCTCAACCATCTCGCCTCCAAAGGTCAATGCCATAGAGTAGGCATCACCACTCGACTCCTTTGCCGAAGGGAAAATCCCATGCTCGGCTTCATCACTTGACCCATGGTCAAAGGTGATAGCATCATCCACGCTCGCCTCCTTGGTCGAATGGAAAATTCCATGCTCGACCATCTTCTCACCATCTTGGCAATCCCACATCATGTGACATTTTGCATTGCATATTGGGCACAAGAGATTGGGACATTCTCGTGGGTCATGGTCTTGGCCTTGGCAATTGTCGCATATGAGGTCTTCATCTTGTCATATGGAGGCCATTGTGGTGGTGGCACTTGGTGTAGATACGATAAGAAGAGAAGTGCTTGAAAAGGGCGCCAATGGGGTTGCGACCTCATGTTTGTGACCATGTTTCTTCCGGCGTCGACGTAGGCATTTCTCGAAGAAGTTGTCGATGTCGGCCATGATCTCATCAAAGGTGGAACTTGTAGGTCTTGTTGGCGCACTTGCTTGATGGCGTGCCGTCCTTCTTGCCTTCTCCTCATGTCGTCGTTGACGCTCTTGATTGGAGGGATGTCGTTGAAAGTCATTTGGATGCCTTGGCGACTTTTTCTTGGAGCTTCCACTAGAGCTTGGTGATATGTTCCAAAGCTTGGCAAGTGTGTCGATGTCGTCTTGAAGCTTGTCCATGTCATGAGCCTTTGTGGCATCATTCTTGTGGCGCCTTGATGAGCTAGATGGGTCGTGACTTGGCTTGGCCTTCTCGATGCACTTCTTGTGGCGCCGTCTTTGGGTTGATGTAGAGTGTCGAGGCTTGACGCTCTTGGCGTTATCCTTCTCATGGCGCCTTCTTGAAGTTGATGGAGAATGTCGAAGCTTGGCGCTCTTGGCGATGTCCTTGTCATGGCGCCTTCGAGAAGTTGATGGGTCTCCATAGGATAAATGCATGGTGGCTTTGTCGGTGCTCCATCTTGCGCTTGAACCATGGTAGGTTGTGCCATGACGCTTGGTGATGCCGCCCTTGAACATGGTGGTGATGGGGGTCCTCTCCTCTTGCATGTTGTCGGAGGAGTTGCCCTTGTCGTCGCACATGCATGAAGAGTGGTAGTCGTAGACGTTCTCCACCATGTCATCGGAGTTGTAGTCGTAGTAGTGGCGCTCCACCATGTTGTTGTAATCGAAGTCAGTACCATATGATGAGGCATATGATATTTGCGCCTCATTGTCGTTGGAGCTTGTGTAGTCGTCGTCGTGGTACCGCTCCATGTCATCGATGCTTGAGTAGTTGGAGTGGATACCATATGATGAAGGTTGCTCGAAGTCTTGGTACCGCTCCATGTCGTGGACGCTTGTGTAGTCGGAGTCGGAGTAGTTGTAGCGGAAGTCTTGGTGATGCTCCATCATGTCATGGGGGTCATTGTCGGTGTAGTAGTCCCCCATGTCCTCAAAGCATGAGGCATCATAGTCCATGTGGCTCATCGTGTACTCATTCTCATCTTGGCAACCATAGTGGCACTCACTCTCCCTAGACATGTTAACTCACAAGACAAGTGTATATATGTGGAGTGGAAGGAAACTAGAACACAACCTCTCACCTTTGTAGATAGTATTGGACGTCGTGGACAACCAAAGGGAACGATCACAAAGTAAAGTGCTTGTGTTCAAGTATCCAAAGCAAACTCCAAAACACACACGGCTTAAAAGTGTATAGGGAGGTATGGTAGGTGGAAAGCAAATCGAACCAACCGGAAACCAAGATATTGTCAAAGCAAGTAGAGAACCACGATGATCATAAAGCCAAAGCAAGTCAATCTCAAAAGATAGGAAACACACGCACGGAGAGATAAATGGGACTCATGCAACCAAGAAGTGAGCTAAAGAACCAAGATGTTCCTAGCGAAGACTACAAGCTCGTGTTGCACAAGTACAAGGAGAGCACTAGCTCGATTGCAATTTATTTGGTGGGCTACAAGATTTGCACAAGAGTACCACCTACAAGATGTTCATCGAGCTTGCGCGCTTCCTACAAGAGATATGGCAAGTGGTGTTTCTTCTTTCTTTTGCTTGCTCTTTTTGCTTCTTGTCTCTTTTCACTTTTGTCACTTTTTGCTTCTTATTCTTTTGCACACCCACTTCTTTGATGCCAACACAAGATATATATCAACTAGCGCAAGCAAGGTTGCTCGGAAACTACACGGTGCAAATGTGCAAAGCCCAAGCAATCATCAAGAGCTAGCCTCAATAGGACATGGTAATCGCAAAGATATAGTGTGGCTCACAAAGGAATGGCAAGGGGTAAAGATTGGAGAAGTTATACCTTTCGTCGACGATCTTCACCCTTTGTTGTAGAAGCTTCGTGCTTGCCCACGGATTTTGGTGGTGGTGGATGATGGATCAACCGCAATGGTGATGTAGGCCTTGTCCGTAGCTTCGAAACGAGCCAAAGATCACTCAAAACGGAGTTCGGAAGTGAAAAATATGGCCAAAACAAATTTTGAAATTTTCAGTTTTCTATGTGGCCGGCCTGGGAGCCGGTTTGGCCGGGCTGGAGGCCAGTTGCCTCGGCTGGGGGGCCGGTTTTGGAGCCGGTTTAGCCGGGCTGGAGGCCGGGCAACCTGCTACGGGTTGACCCTCGAAAATCCGCGATTTTGGGCGGAAAAATGGCCCGAAAAACCTCAAATCGGAGGGGAAATCAATGGAATTTGGCCATGGGAACGCAAAGTAAGTAAGATCAACAAGTTTAGCAATAGATCCACTGATCAAAACCTACTAAAACGCACAAGATTCATAGTTCGATCCAAAAGCTCGTGAGACTATTTTTGGTGAAATTTTCGAATATCTCAAGAACAAGAAAATTTTGGGGGATTTCGGTGGAAACACAAGTCGAATCCGTGGCAACCTAGAGCTCTGATACCATATGATGAGGTTAGGACCTCATGGGGTGCCCGATCTTCACGGATTGACGGCGGATTTGGGCGAACTCACGCAAGAACACACGAAGAACACGAAGAACGCCAAGAACACAAGAACACAAACACGATATAAAGACACGTTTCCCTCACCGGTCGGTCCAAGCCGGTCCAATAGAATCCCAAAGGGAGAGGTTGCCAAGAAAATACAAGGAGGGATCTTGAATGGTTGTTTCTCCAACGGTCAACCAAACCTATCCAATAGAGTCACCATAAGATGAAAGATTGGCAAGTAGTCAAACTACAAGTAGAGGTCTTGAATCCACAAGAGGGATCTTCTCCACATGAGGAGGCCTTGAATCCACAAGGGGATCTTCTCCACAAGGGGAGGCAACACTACAAGGGGTGGGTAAGGAGCCTATGCTCAACTCTCTCTCATCATAGACTCTTCCCCTAGAAAGGAGGTGGTGAAGAGCTATTTATAGTCTAACCCACGAGGTGGGGAAAGGTGGGGGATACAAGGCCACATGGACCCGTCAT
The DNA here is from genome assembly GCA_947311845.1 of Poa pratensis. Lineage (NCBI taxonomy): Eukaryota > Viridiplantae > Streptophyta > Magnoliopsida > Poales > Poaceae > Poa > Poa pratensis. The sequence continues at coordinate 73,152,524 of CAMZMU010000020.1, forward strand.
GCGCGCAGGCAGGTAGGCCGGCCATGCCGGGCTGAGGGCCGGCCACGTCTGCAGGGGGCCCGGTCTGGGAGCCGGCCAAACCGGGCTGGAGGCCGGCGGCCTCTGGAGGGAGGCCGGCCTGGGAGCCGGCCAGACCGGCTTGATAGTTTTTCCGACTTCTTTTTCATCTTCATCTTGACGCTTTCTCCTCCTCTTCCATGCCACCGTCTTGTCGGACCTCATTCCCCGTGCCCCTTGGTCAACCTCCCGTGTACGCGTACTCGTCGTGGTAAACCTAGCATCATCAAGGGATGAAGCATGACGTAGCATACCATCCAAAAGGGTAGGAATTGAGCTCAAGTAGAGGAATGGGTTCACCTTTGATGTTTATGGTGACTTGTGATGTATTGGAGTGCTTGACATGGTGATGGACGTGGGTTGGTATGGCTCTCCGTGGATGTACAGGTGAGGTCTGAGCGAAAGCGCTGCGACGACGGCGCCCGTGGGCGTCGTCCCCCTTCTTGAAGGCGTCGCGAGGGACCCTTGTTCTCACCATCGAAATTGGTCGTTCTGCCTGGCTGGTCATGAGAGGTTGCAGGCTGCCGTGGTGGCGCGTTGCAGCACTGTGGTGCTCCGCGACTTCATCTTCGATGAACCACCGTCAATGCCCTGGTCTCTCGTTGCCTAGTTGCATTGGCTTCTGAGGCGGCAGGAGGTTGCAGCTCTGCCTCGGTTGCTTTTTGGGGGTGTACCCGGCGGCGAGGCGTTTCGTCTCATAGTGCTGCCATCTGCTGCCTTTGGTCCCTGTTCTCGGTCTGCTGTGAAAGCTCCTGCGGCGGCGCTTGACTTTTGCTACTGGATAGGCAAGTTTGGCTCTGTCAGATGGCGGTGGCCGATGCCCTTGTGCTGCTTTTCTTGATGTGCTTGCTGAAGACCCTCCTATTGTTGGCGCTGTGTTGAGGGAGCTTCGCGCTCTTGGTGTCGTCTCGGACCTCTTAGCCCAATGACGACGCAATGATGCCTCCCCGACCTGTTAATCATCTCGACTTCTTGTGGCAGAGTCCCAGTCAAGGTTCGTGCTTCGTGCTAGGCTTGGCACTCGTTGATTGTGGATGCTCCTCAGTTGTGCCGCGGGATTTCGATATGCACGCCGGTGCGGTGCGCTAGGTTGTTTGTTGAATCTTTGGTATTGTGATCCTTCGACAACACCCCTCGTCTACTTGTTCCTCTCATGGTGTTGGACCTTCTGCCAGCTAGCTTCTTGGTGATGGGCTCATGGTTTGTCTGCTCACTAGTATTGTCTTGTCAGGTGGCTCCGCCTTGTAGTGATGTTGGTCGTGCTCGCATGGCTGATTGCCTGTAATCCCTCTTTCTCTCTGTCTGTTGTAACACCTCATGTATCCTGACCAATGGACCACCCATTTGGGGTGGCCAGGAGCCTGGTCTTGTAAGCACTTTTTGAGGCAATACTATTCAGGTGGGGATCCTCTCCCCCCCGGTGACCGTTTCAAAAAAAACATTGAAAAAGCTAAGGCTTCCTTTCATGGCTAAGCATTTTCAAAACTATAGTATATTAAAACCGAAACATTTTGGCGAACATATACTTCATTTTCGGAAAAAGAGGTCCAGTGTTGTCTTTCCAATACATAAAAAATAACATGTTTTAAAGGATACTAAAGTGTTGATACTACAATATTAGTAACCACCCAAACACATCAAAGTATTTAAAATTGTGATATTTTGAACACCTGCAGTATAACTGAGATACTTTGAAAATACATTTGTGCCAAACGCAGCCTAAAACGTCTTATAATTTGGAATGAGTACTATTGTTGCATACATTAATGGACTGTGTTACGTAGCGAACGTGCCCCAGAATTGTCTTTCCGTACGACAGCCGTTAACCCGCAACGAGCGAACCAGCGACTCGCGCCCGCGCGCGCCAGCGCGCTCCACCGACGCAGTCGGCCCAAAAACAACACGACGTAGCAACCAACTGGGCCATGTTATTTGGACTTCTAGTGGCCCAACACCAAAACCAAAAAAGGTCCAGATCCAACTACCACCTAGATCTAACTGCCAGGAACTACATCTAAAGACAATAAAACAGCCGACAAACAGCAAGATCCTGACACCCTGCATCAAAATCAACAGCAAAAACAACACCAGGTATCTGCAAAACAATCACCACCTCCTTTACCTTCGGTCACCCCACTTCTAATCACCACCCACCAACACTCCCATGCTTAAAATTGTGTTACTCCAACTCAATCATCACGCACACCTCAAATCACCACCCACCCCACACATCAAACTCCAGGTATGTGCTGAAAAACTCGCTTAAAAAATCTGCTAAGTTTCTGTAACATGAACACCTGGTGCATCTCTACCACTTTCCCCATGGAATCTAATATCCTAAAGCAAAAAATATGGGGGACAAAGACCAGCAGATTCATACTGAATAAACAAAATCAGTGAGATTTAGGTCTAAAAAGTGACTACCATATTATCCAAAGATGCAGTAGGAAAAGTGGTACGTACATGGCAACTAAGAACTTGATCCTTGGTAACTAGGAAAAACATATGTGGCAACTACGAACTGAGAACCTGGCAACTCTCTAACATTGAAATTCTGGTGACCAAGTACTGGGAATGTGGCAACTAGAAACTGTGCAACTGGCAACCTGCAAAATATATAGCATCTACTGTACTGAAAAACTGACACCCAAATCTTCTCCTATGCACAACCTCCATCCATACATAACACGTATTCTCCCTTTGTAGTTGAGCTCCACCTTGTGAACCTTGTCAGCAGCACCGAAACATAGCTGCAAAAAAAATAACTACTTGTTAACACCGTAAAAAGAAGTTACTAACTTCCTAAAAAACATTGCAGGTTCAAAGTAGTTAGTCTATCCCCGATGCAAATGTGGTTGATTGTAGGTCATCAATGGTACTGTTTTGAATCAAGGCACCAATGGTACTATTTTGAATCAACAAGGTAAATTCATTTTCAGTTATATGGTTCACACCACGAAAAAAAAAGGTAAGCACATGGGCACACTGTAAAAATGACAGTAACTTGTGGTATGAATCAAAATAGTAGTTACACACTAAAAAGGTATCCAGTTACCAGACAATCCATACTGAATTGGCATAGAACAAGTAAGAAGTTGTCGGGATAAAAAAACTAGTTAGGCCCAACAATTGAGCATAAACAAAAAACAAATTTCCATTGTATACCTACATAATTGCCATGCAATGTCTACCTAATTATCAGGTAATGCATACTTAATTACCATGCAACAATAGAGCAATTGGCAGGTACTGTCTACTAAAGGCACTAGGGAAAAAATATAATTTACCATCCCATGTGTGCTTAATTGTCAGTTTATAACTACTTAATTTCCAGGATCCTACTCCCGCCCCTAGTTCAAAATAATTATATCTACTTAAAGTAACAAGGTAATGCATACTAAATTACCATGCAACTAGACACCAATTCCAGGTACTGTCAAATTGGGCACCAGTGAAAAACTTAGCAGTTACCATCACATGACTACTTGATTGCCAGTTGACGCCTACCTAATTACCAGGTAATGCATACTTAATTACCATGTAATAATAGAGCAATTGCCAGGTACTGTCTACGAAGACACCAGGGGTAAAAAATTAGAATTTACCACCCCATTTGTGCTTAATTGCTAGTTTATAACTACTTAATTACCACGAAATTTCAGAAAAAGCTCACCAGCATAGGGTAGCATTTGTTGCTGTACCATTGTTCCAATTGTGGGTGCCAGCAGATCACATGTCACGTAAACCATCCATAATTTCTTGAATTTGGCATCGGCGGCCTTGTGATGCGACTAGATTTCTGCAACTCTAGATAATTTGGGCCTGTTGCCATCCGCAGGGAAAAGCTCCTAGACAAAGCCCTCCTCAATGTCATAATCTACATGGTATGGCCAGCAATCGACCCCCTTGCTGAACAAAAAAACGAAATGAATGGTTAGGCATTTCTGTTCACAGCTGAAAATTATCTATTGCACACGCTAAAAATTATGGCACTGCCCTCTCCCTCCCACACTTTGCACACAAAAAACAACCACTGAGAAAAACACGTAACAAAAATGTTGTTGTGTCTTCCCCTTCAACACAAGCATGCCAGTGCTCTATCAAAAAAAACGGGAATAAAAAATCCAATCCCCTGCCTAGAACCATCTCCACAATAACAAGCTCACTAACAACACCGAATGAACCTTCAACCAGTTGCCCTGATTAATCCCTTCTGCTTGCCGCAACCACAAAAGCAAAGTACCACGCTCGGGAAAAAAACCAGGGACATACAGTCGCTCATGTCCATCGCCTAGGTCAATCCCGCAGAGTAAGACACCAAGCTCACCATGCGGCAGGCTAAACTCTCATCCGCTCACCGCACATCAGATCGGCGGTCGCCGCGCTCGCCGCGCATCAGATCGGCGCTCGCCTGAAACAAAACAAACGAAATCCATGGACGCCGCACACACACGCTACTTGCTCACCATTATGGAGGAAAACACAAAAATCCACTCCCACGATTCGCCGCACCCAACACCAAAATACCCGCTCGCCGGGGAAACCCGCATGAACACCAACATCACGCACCAACGACAAAGAATCTCAGGAAACGTACCCCAAAAATTCATCTCTACTTGCCACATGCACAAGCTAAATTGCGCCGCTGCTCAGTGGACAACCCAACTGGCTTCGACTGACCCGGTAACTCATCTCGCTGCGACGAACATGCCAAAAATAGCTCAAATCCATCATCGTCCCAGCCCCGGATACAAACAACATGCTCAAATCCTCCGCTCACGGCCAAATCAAGAGCAAATCCCCACACCGCGAGACAGACCCTCACATGTCGGAGCCCTAACCGTCGACGACGAAGACATGGACAACCTCGGGAACACCAGATCCTCTCACGCCAAAAATAGCTCAAATCCATCAGCGCCCCAGCCCCGGATACAAACAGCATGCTCAAAATCCACCGCTCACGGCCAAATCCAGAGCAAATCCCACCACCACGAGACAACCCTCACATGTCGGAGCTCTAACCGTCGACGGCAAAGACATGGACAACCTCGGGAACACCAGATCCTCTCACGCCGGAGCTCTAACCGTGGACGGCGAAGGCATGGACCCCCCGCAGCGACAAGATGGACTGAATTCACGCAGCAAAACAGACACGCGCGTGCGAGAGGGGAGCCGGAGAAGGAGAACTCACCGCGTCCGAAGCTCCGTTCGCCGGACCACCCATCAACTCCGGCGCGCTCGGGAATCTAGCACCAAATCGCCGCTACATCGCCACGGGAGAGCGGTGAGGGAGAAGAAAAACACGGAGCAAAAAACGACGCGCGAGTGCGAGATGGGAGACCGAGACGGAGAACTCACCGCGCCGAACCTCCGTTCGCCGGACCACCCACCAAACTCCGGCCCGCTCGGAACCCTAACATCAAATCGCCGCTGCGTCGCCCGCGAGAGCGGAGAGGAAGGAGGAGAGCGAAATGAGGGCGGTGGAACCGGATAACCCAGGTGAAAACCACACGCATCCCAAAAATTGAACAAATAGACGCTGACAAGTGGGTCCGGAAATCCACGGTCGGAAAAGAAAACGGGTCCACGACCGCACGCCCGTTAAAAGAGGAAAGGACGTGACGGCCACGAGCGCGACGTTCGATCGTTGGCAGCACGAATCTTCAAACGCCGGACGGAAAACGTTCCCAGGGCACGCCTCCTTATTAGATTCTTCGTACATTAATTAATATAAGGGCGGGTAATTAACCTCACTGTGCCAACTAATTTTAGATACCCAAAGGAGTGAGTACTACTCAGTAGTACTCCCTCCGGTCAGCTTTAGTTGTCGCTGAATAGGAGCTAATCACGTACAATTCTGTAGTAGTACTCGCGAAAATCTTTTTGGATCGGAGGTAGTAATAACCTACTCCGGTTGCAACTATCATCGGCGATTAGTTGCAATTATTATCGGCATAGATGTGAATAACTTCCTTCGGTTTTGAGGGATCCACACACAAACTCTTTTTCCCCTCTCCTCGTCTCTCCCCGTCCTCTCCGCCCTTGAGAGTCCGCCGGCGTCTCCTCCCAGATCTGGCCTCTCTCGCCGTCGGCGCTTGCACCGGCTGGTGTAGAGATGATCCCGGGTGCCGGCCCGTCTTGTATGTAGGTAGTTTAGGTCTTCGTTTTGCTTTGCTCTCCGTGGCGTATGTCCCGTTCTTTCTTCCTCGGAGGGCTGCAGCTCCGACGCTCGGGCGCGGCGTCGAGCTCGCCATCGACCTGTGCTTCGTCAAGTCTCCAAGGTGGAGGAGGTGCGGAGGCGGATCGAAGGCGTCTCTCTTCAATAAGCGTCGTCGTTTCCATTTCTGTGCTGCTTTCTTCTTCTCCTGGCCGGCCTCGGTAGCGAGGGGGAGGAAAGGAAGGGAGTGCAGAAGCTGGAGCGCAGCGGCTATCTTGGCGGCGAGGGGAACACGTCGCCGGAGTGTGAGATCTTGATGTTTGCTCGAGCTCCATGGAGGAGGTCCTCTGCATCAGGTACCGAGCGCCGTTGTTCTATCATTTGTTCCCGTGTTTGCTGGGGTTTGCGGTGGTCTTCCTCGTTGGTGTTGCTCTGGCCGGCCGTGGTGGCGAGGGGAGCAGCCGAGTGGAGATGGGGTGATGCTGGTGGATGGTCTAGCTGGTGCCGAGTCGGCGGGAAGTTGGGTGGACTGGGGAAGATGGTGCTATGGCCGAATTCGTTCATCGTTTTGGGTCTTCGTCGCGTGGCGGCGGGCGGTTCTGCGGTCGACTACATGAAGTGGAGGTGCTCTCTTCCTCACGAATGGTGGTACGGCGGCTCCGGCGGTGGCTAGTTTCAGGGGAGCGCGGTGGTGGATCCGATTGTAATCCTTTCAGTTGGCTCAGGGTGCTCTGTGCAAATTACAGGGTTTTTCTGTAATTTTCTTTCTTTGTTGGACCTGTTTGTAGTTTGTACTGAGTTTTCTGAATATATGGATCGGATCTTTCCTCAAAAAAACTTCCTTCGGTTTTGACTTTCGGCCTCTTCTGGCACGACTCGATCGGTGGTCGATATAGGGGAAAGTTCTTTTTTGGTTTGCGTATGTAGTATCATGCGCCCACATGCATGCAGTCGTGTTACGTCTGGGCGGAGCTATCTAATCGATCTATCATTCGTGCATTGCTAATTACGTGATACACACCGGTGCATCGCAGAATAATTGTTCAATTCCTCCCTACTACTCGCTCCGTTCGGATTTAATTGACACACATTTTATTACACATGGATGTATCTAGACATCAAGCAAGTATAGATACATCCATATTTGGACAAAACAAGTCAATTAATTTGGAAAACGGAGAGAGTAGGGAATAGGTCACCAGTAGCGCACCACTTTCAGTCTTCTGTGGCGCATGGGCGGTGCGCCACAGATATCTCGCCACTAAATTGCAATTTTGAGGAGCACGGGCATATGCGCCACAGAAAGATCACGATTCTGTGGCGCACCGACCCCTATGCGCCACAGAAATATCTCAGTGGCACACTACGCAGCCGTGCGCCACAGAATATAGTGCGCCACGGAATAATACAAACATGCGCCACAGAATGGTTTTACAGGTATTCTCGATTCGTTGCTGCACGCGGTACAAATACGGGTATATTACAGGATTTATACAGACATAATAGAAACAATAATATATTTGACACGGTATATGAAAACAGACACATTACTATGTCATCACATTACTTACAGCCCAAGATACATACATATAGTGACAAGTGCCGAATTTTTACACAAGTCTTGATACAAAAGTTCATCATGTCACACGTTACAAATGAAGTGGTCACCGCCTACACTAGGATCAAATAGAGTATAGCCGTGATGATGGTGAGCAAGAGCGGGAGCACAATCATGGAGCCTTCTTCTTGATCTGCGCCGGGAATGGTTTATAGCAGTCTTTCGTCGTCCACGTCCTGGTGTTATGCTACATATCTAGGCGTTCTTCGATCTCCCTCTGAGGCAACCCTGGAGATGGATTGGGATATATATTGGTTAATAATATAAATAGAGTATGATTTATTCATCTAAGTGGATAAGTCTATAATAAAGGAAATAAAGAAGCACTTCTTGCGAGTGAGGCAAGGCTTTCTTTTATAATACATCCTACCTCTGGAGCTGTGTAAGGCCCCCCCTTTTGTGTTGACATCTTCGATGATGATTTCCGATAACTTCATCTGGATGCGATGGAAGTCTTCTCTAAGATCAGCATCGGTAATTTCCCCCGCAAATTTGCCCCGTTCTCGGATACTAGATGGCATCCTCATGTTCTCTGCATCCCAGACAAACCCTTTAAGGTGATGGAGGACGTAGAAGGCCTCCTTCACGCTGCCAGGTTTCTGCTTGATGCAATGGAACTCGGTCACATGCTTGAACCGGTGTTTGTTGTCATTCCTGAAACATTTCCCCTTCTTTTCGAAGTGGCCTCCCTTTCGGGCGTAGGCCTCGAGAGACTCATCGAGAACACCCTTTTATTCTGGTGTAGTTTTTCTTCATACTCAAACTCCCCGAGTCGAAATATGTGGCAAAGGACCACTTCGGGTTTAGGATGATGAGTGTGCAGTATTTGTCCCCGCTCAACACAATTGAAACGGAATATCGGAAAGGATCAGTAATGGAATAAATCTATAAGAAAGCATAAGTTACGATGGCGGCAAGCGGATGTGTACTTACTCGGGAAAGAAAGGCACAAGAAGGTTGTTCTTCCGATCTTGTTGTTCACCATGAATCTCTGGAGGTACTCCGTCGTCATGGTCCGTGTCCTTGATCCTTCCACCAGCTGGCTGTCACGCATCTAGTAGGGATCCGCTACCGCGACGTTCGGGTTGAATATCTCTTGATCTTCATCGCCAGATGGAGCGTGTATAGGCGGACAAAGTTATAGTACAGCCGTCTAGAGTGAAACAACTTCCAGACGTCCTCGTACGCTATGAAGAACAGATCCGCGGGGACTTCATGAATGAAGTCCAAGTCCTTTGGCACCTGGGCCGTGAACACTGGGTAATTTGGATACTCGTCTTTAAGAAGGAGGCCCTCTAGCATCAAGATAGCTTGATGCAAAGAGTGCATGGGTCCACGTGCGAGGCGGAGCAGCTCCGGAGGCAGTATCGGTTTACCAGCTTCATGAACTCGGGTCAAGCCATTCGCACGGGGTGATACCATGTCTTCATGACCCCGGATACTCTTAGGAGCTGGCTGGCTCGCAGAGGCGCCTTGCTTACTTCTCTTCCTGTGCTTCTTCTTCTTCATCTCTGGGGATGCTGGGGGTGCTAACTCCTCGCAAACCGTCTTATGCAGTGTGCTAGGGCTGAAAACGTTAGCCGGTTTGTCTAGAGCTTGATCGCCGGCCTCCGGAGGCGTGTCTTGAGAAAAACCCTGGAAGATCAGGTGCTGCGTGCACGTAGTGCGACGACCAGGTTGATCGCCGTGAGCGCGTAAGGGTTCGTCATCCACAGGAGGCATGTACAAATCTTTGCTGGCGCCAGTGTTGAGGAAGCCATCGACGTCGATATTATCCTCATCATCATCGTTGTTGCCATCAAGTTGAGGTGCAACGGCGTTGCCTTTGGACGGTTGCGTTACAGACGTTCCCAACAGTTTTTGGTGGCGGCTGGTGGTGGTGACGACCGCCGGTTCCTTCCGGGTGGTGGCGACGGCTGTAGGTGCCGCCGGTTCCTTCCCAACGGTTTTTGGTGGCGGCTTCGAGGGCCGAACAATCGGGGGCCGGAAGATCGAGGTGGCGCCGGTGGTGCGCCTAAACCCCTGAAGACCCCCCCCAAGACGAATCTGGGTCTTCGGCCATGGCATGATCCAGTTGAGGCAATCTCCAAGGACCATGTGGTCCTCCTCGGCTCCCGGAGGTTGATAGGGGGGTCGATGTCGCGAAACTCTGGCAGTACCGTAGCCAACCTAACCCTCATCACGGCCTCGTCCATTTTAGTGTTATGCATATCGCGGTTCTTTGGTTGTACGATAGTGCCCTGAGCAACTTCCTTCAACTCGCCGCCGGCCACCACCCTATGCAGGAGTATGCAAGGCATGTCCTGACTCAACACATGTTGGGCATCATGAGATGACAGTCATCAAAGGCATAGTTATAGAAGATGACGCGGACTAACTAATTAGTTACCTTGGTGATGGCGTTGAGCTCGGCTAATGTCGAGACAAGGGCGCCGGTGTCGGCGGCCGGCCTATCATTCTCTGGCCGCTCGTGTGCATTATAAAGCACCGCCGCCGCCGGCTGCGCCTCGGTATCTTTCGCGGTAGGGGGCATCAATGCGACCAAATCGAGCGGCGGCTGCGCCGCAGCGTTGGGCAGCGGGGTCACCAGGTCCGGCGACATGTTCTGGTTCATGCTGGAGTTGCTGCCGGTGAAGCTGGGCACGTGTATCGGCCCCTGTCGACCTCCCGCATTCCAAGCAGCTAACCCCTCCATCAACCCAGGGGGTAAGATCGTCCGGATCTTCTCGCCCACTAACTTGTCCACCGTGCTGGAGTCCACTTTTTCCTGCTCTAGTGACTCTACCTTCTTCCTTAGCTCCACAACCTCGGCTTGATCCCTAGTCGTCTTCCTCCTCTCCTTTCTCGTCGCGGCGTCCGAGTTGTAGTACTCGAGGAACTTCATGCTCGTACCAAAGCCAGACACACGACCAGCTGACCTCGACGGCGCCGACTTGTCCCTATTCTTGTAAACGTTCATCGTCCTGTTGAAAGTCGTGTCCCATGGCTCTGTCGACCCCTGGGATGACGGGCCGGCCTCAGCGTCAGCCTTCAACTCTATCTCCTGCAGACAAAGGAAATTAAGGTGAACCCATTTAGAAATTTGGCTTCGTTATCTAATTAGATCAACGCAATGAACTTTGAGATATCCATGGTAATTAAATTCCTTACCAGCACTTTCTCGAAGTCCTTCACATCCAGATCATCGGTAACGAATTCCCCCGTCACCAAGTTTAGATAGTAGCGCGACCGAACAAAGTTCCTCACCTGCTCATCCGTGATTTTTTCCCATGGGTTGTCTTTTCCCAAACGTGCAATCTCGGCATCCTCCTTGTCCCAAATGGGTTGTTTTCCTCGGTAACCGCCTCTTCCCAAACGGTGGTTACCTATGTTCAGGCCCCGCATTTCCTTCCCCCACTTGGTCCATTTTTTAGTCTCGTCAGATCTTAAGGACAACTTGAATGCCTCGAACTCTTCTTTGTCGACCATCGGCTCATTGGTACTTATCTTCTCCCAGCTGTCACCCTTCTCAATCTTCTTCTTCACCCGACATTTCCAGCTGCTCAAGGCGGTGCTCATCTTCGTGATGGCTAAACTGTCCACCTTTTTGTTGAACGGCTCCGGGAACGTGTATCGTTGGTGAAGCTTCTTGAGGATGTTTTCGACCAAAGCCTCATTGGCCTTGCTTCTGAGGTCCTTCGTGCTGATCGACATGCTTTCCCGGACGATGCACCCTAGTTGCATGCTGTACCCTTTGACAATCTCCTTAGGCACCACTGGTAGGCCACTTGGCGTGACCTCAGTGAACTCGTCTGTGACATTGGCGAGCACTTGTGGTGTCCGATCCCTCCTTTGCTTCTTCTCCTTCTTCTGAGCGGTCGGGTTGCTGCCGATACCACCATCCGTGTGGTCGCCACCATCGGTGCTGGTGGTGGTGTCATCCTCATGGCCGCTTTCAAAGCTGGTTTCGGCGTCGTCCTCCCGGCCCTCTTGCTCATTGTCGGCAGGGTCGCCACTAGCAGCTCCGGCGGCGGCCTCCACCTCCTCCAACTCCTGGGACAGAAGCCAGAACGACTTGTTGGCGTCTCTAGCTTCTTCTTCGCCACTCATGTGCTTAGAAGTGCCGGGCTCCACGTCGGCCGACATGTTTGCACTGCATTAAAAAGAGGGAAAAAGTTAGTACAAAAGTCAACAGACTTTTTTTAGCAAATTCACAACCACCACCATATGTTAGATTTTTAGCAAAGTCATACCAAAATTCACGGAAAAAATCGGCATGACCGCTGCTAAAAATGTAACATATGGAGTACCCAAAATTGCCAGAACGGAAATTAATCGACGTTCCGGCAATCTCAAGGGTCTCGGGGTACCTGCATACATTTCAAATATCGATATGGGCATTAAACCCTGACCGACATCGCCGGCCAGCAACATGACACCACCACAACCTCGTCTCCGGCCGGCATCTCCGGCTGGCAAAAAATCAGCACAACCATCACAAACTTCATCACCACATCCACATCTCACCTGAAAGAACGTGGAGGTTCTTCTAAATTTCCTGCACACGGCAAAATAATGCATTAGTTAATTAAACTTCACCTTAAAAATAGGAGCATTACATAAATTTCTCTTAACTCTACTTCCCAACTAACAATATACACGGGTGCATCATACACAACTCAAAAAAAATGGAAAATTCATCCATTCACATCCATCCACAACTAGAAAGTATAAAATCTTGCAAATTCCAACTAAAAATGCATCTTCAAGACAGTTAAAAAGTACTGACTTCGAAGGCTTACTAAATTATCAAATATTGATCCTATTTACAATGTACCTTCATGGATCTCTTGCACTACGTTATTACTTTATGATAAAGCTCAAAAATAATTTTTTCAAAACTTCTAACACCTTAATTCAAGTCAGTTTTAAAGGCATGTTTAAACAGTGACCATATTTAACACTTAGCAAAATTTCTGAAAATTTTCATCTCAAATTTTTTTATGTACTACAAATTTCCTAGCAGCACTAACAACAACTAGCAGCAAGCAATCAACAACAGAAATCAAAACATTTCTTGTTGGAATTTTGGCAAACACCTTGGGTGTAGGTTTCGGTAGGGAGGGAGGCGGGGAGAGGGGAAGCACCTCGGGTAGGGGAGGGAGGGGAGGTCGTCGAGGGAGGTGTAGAGCTCGTCGTCGGTGTCTCGGAGGGAGGGAAGGTAATCTTCTTCATCGGTGTCATCTCGGGGCCGAGCGCCATGCGGGGGCGCCGAGCGCCCTTGGGGCCGAGCATGTGGGCGCGGCGACGGCGCACAGGGGACGAGCGCCAGGAGGGAGGGGAGGTCACCGGCGACGAGTTGGGGCGGGGCACGCACAGGGTTGGGCGGGGGCGGCCGGCGGCGGCGAGTTGGGGCGGTGGTGGGTCGAGCACGGGCGTGGTACGTGAGAGGGGAATTGGGGATTTTGGGAAGAGAAAGGGAAGGTGATTGAGGCCTAAACGGCTAAGTGTAGTAATTCTATGGCGCATTGGCCCGGATGCGCCACAGAATTCTGTGATTCTGTGGCGCATCTATTGGAGGGATGCGCCACGGAATTCCTTGGCTAGGTTCGAATCCTGGCTTTCTCACATTTTTTATTTTTTGAAAAATATATTTTTAGTTATATTTAAAGAAAGAACAGACACACATTTTAAAGAAAAGAATATAACACATTTGTTAGTAGACCATTATTTTATTCATGATATACATATGCTTGTCTCTCACACACACAAATTAATACACAAAAAAAGTCTTCTTCGTCCCGGTTCCGAGCTAGCTTCTCTTCAATCTTCTTTCCCTTCTTCGCGGTTGAATACTTTAGGCCGGGCACCTTGAGATTTCTTCGCGTGAACGGACAACCTTTAGTAGGTAGGGAGGTCTTCCTTCTTTCTTTACTAGTAGTAGGCATGTCGAAGTACTTGTCGAATTCCTCCTCGATCTTCGGATCGCCGTTCTTGTCCAAGTCTTCCTCGTTGGCGTCTCCTTCCATTCCGATGATGCTCCTCTTGCCCCTCCTCACGACAACACGGCTAGGCTTTGACGGGTCGGTAATGAAGAAGCATTGGTCAACTTGGCTAGCGAGTACCCATGGCTCATTTTTCGCGGAGGCGTTCTTCGATTTGGCATCGGGTATAACCATGGTGGTGAAATACCGGCCTTCTTTTTGACGTTCTTGGCCCATCTCACACGGAACATTGGCACCGACTCTCCACAGTAGTTGAGCTCCCATATCTCCTCGATCCTTCCGAAGAATCTTTCCTTGACAGTAGCCTCGTCATCGCCGTAGGATAGCATAGTTACTCCTGAGTTTTGATATTCGCTATTCCTGTCCTTTTCCTCGGTGTAGAATCTAAACCGCTGATGTCGTACGACTGATAGGTCCTTACGTTGTGCCCGGGGCCCTGTGATAAGGAGAATATGAGTTTTTCATCTTCCGTAGATGGCGTTATGCTCTCTGCTTGAACCAGTTGCCTTTTCTTGAACCAACGCGTGAAGCTGGAGTTGTGCTCTCTGGTTACGTCTCCCTTCTTCCTCGCCGGCCCAGGTCGATGTAATTCTGCTCGATTAAGCTTTTGTGCTCTTCCACCCAAGGTTCGATCAATTGTAAGTGTTGTAGCGCGACCCGGTGAGCCCTGTCGAAGTCGTCGTCGACCATGAATGCCGACATGGAGTGAGCGGTAGCCCTCGCGGTGACCAAATCCATCGAGCCTGCCGAGGTGCGTCCTGGTGGGCAGACCAACATCCTGGTTCTCGGTGCTTAGATAATTCTGGCAGAAGGAGATGCACTCGTAGGTTAGAAAGCCCTTGGCCATGCTTGCGTCTGGACGGGACCTGTTGCGAACGTATCCTTTCATGACACCGTTCTGCCTTTCGAACGGCATCATGTAGTGCAGGAACGTCGGCCCGAGCTGCCTGATGTCATCAACGACATGGAGAAGGAGATGCACGCAGATATCAAAGAATGCGGGCGGGAAGTAAATCTCGAGCTCGCATAGTATCACCACGATCTCTTCCTGTAGCCTGTTGAGCTGCCTCACGCCGATCGACTTCCTGGTGATGACGTCGAAAAAGTTGCAAAGGCCAAGCAGCGTATCACGGACGTGCTCGTCCATTATCCCTCGGATCGCAACGGGAAGTATCTGCGTCATCAGCACGTGACAATCGTGAGACTTCATCCCGCTGAACCTCTTCTTCGTTGCGTCCAGATATCTGCTTATCTTCCCCCGTAACCGTGAGGAAATTTGACTCCTAGGAGGCACCTGAAAAACTGCTCGAGCTCCTCCGGACTCATAGTGAAGCAGGCAGCGGGAAGCACCACCGCGTTCTTCTTTACCCTTTTGCGGCGACCTTGAGTCCCTTCCGTCTGATCATCATCATCATCGTCGTCATCACTATCGGGGCCTGAAGATCTTTCCTGATGCCAAGCCATTTCAGATCGTATCTTGCTTTCGTCCCATCCTTGGTCCTATCCGACATGTTGGAAAGAGTGCCAAGCAGACTCTCGGTAACATTCTTCGTAATGTGCATTACATCGAGGCTATGGGGCGTGTGGAGGACCTTCCAGTACTCCAAGTCGTGGAAAACAGACCTCGCTTTCCATACACCCAGCAGCGGATCTACCCTCGGTCGCTTCTTTCCCGGCGCAGGGCACTCCTCCCAATTTTTCAAAAGCTCGTCGATTTCTGCGCCGCTCCTCGGGCGGGGCTCTTTCGAGCTCGTCTTTACCATTGAACATCACCGCGTTTCCTCCACGGGTGATCCATGCGAAGCCACCTTCGAGCCCCTGGGAACACGGTTTTCGAAGACCCGGATCCCTTGGTAGCTGGAGATGCGGGGTCTCATCCATGCACTTGACACATGCGCAGAATCCGTGGCCTACCTGGGCCGATACATATGAGTAACCAGGATAGTCCTGCACCGTCGTGAGCAACGCGGCTCTCATATCGAAATAATCTCTAGTGTAGGCGTCCCACGTACGGGCTGGCGTCTCCCACAACGTGGCTAACTCCTCTTTCAACAGCCGAGATACATATGTATGTCGATACCTGGTTGTTTCGGCCCCTGAATGAGAATACTCATGTGTATGTACCTTTGCTTCGTGCACAGCCACGGGGGAAGGTTGTAAGGCCATACAAACACGGGCCAGGTGCTATGCGTGCTACTCTGGTTGCCGAACGGATTGAGTCCATCGGTGCTCATACCCAGCCTGACGTTCCTTGCGTCGCCCCCGAAATTTTCGAAGGCGATGTCCAATGCTTCCCACTGGCTAGCGTCTGAAGGGTGTGTCAGGATCCTGCCCTTCTCCGGATCTTCTTCGGGCTTCTCCCTTTCCGCGTGCCATTGCATGAGCTTTGCTTCCTTAGGGTCCACGAAATACCGCTGCAGACGGGGAGTGATAGGAAAGTACCATACCACTTTTCGAGGAACTTTCTTGTTCCCACTCTTGTACCGTCCGTGGCCGCACACCGGACATGTGGTTCTGTCCTTGTACTCGCCCCGATAAATTGCGCAATCATTGATGCAGGCGTGGTATTTAACGTGCGGTAGGTCAAGAGGGCACACGACTTTCTTGGCCTCCTCGATACTAGTTGGCAATGTGTTCCCCTCGGGAAGACGATCGTGCATGAATTGCATGTTCTTGTTGAAGCTCACGTCGGTCCATTTGTTTTCCCCTTCATCTCCAGAGCATCAAGCGTTACTTGCAAGCGCGTATCCTGTGGCCGGCACCCAGGATACAACGGAGTCATCCCGTCTATCTCCATTTGCGCCAGCTTGGCTTTCTCTCTGGCTGCAGCTCTGGCGTTGCTCGTCTCCTTGAGGAGCAGTTCTTGAACATGAGCGTCCCGCAAGGCCAAATTAGCGGGGTCTGCGTGTTCGCGTCTTCTCCACCACCATCTACTCCTTCATCATGACCGTGTCCGCCGGCATCTCCTTCGTCATGATGATCTTGTCCGCCGACATCTCCTTCGTCATGATGATCTTGTCCGCCGACATCTCCTTCGTCATGATAACCATGTCCGGGAGACTCTTCGTCTTCTCGCCCGCCCTCGTCTTCATGCGCACCATTTGCTGTCGGCGCCTGGTTGAAGCCTAGCATGAAACCGCGCCTGAGCAGGTGATCCTCCAATTGTCCGGAATCAGGGTCGATCCAGCTCACGAGTTTGCATGTTCGACACGGACATCTTATCTGGCGCCTGTTGCACCGAATCATGTCCGCCTTCGCTTCTTGCTTGTATCTACTGATTCGACCGGAGCTCATCATGACACCATGGTTGCCTGCGCGGTATACATAGAGCAGAAACGAGAGTATGTTAATTAGAACCGCACATGCACACACATGCATGATCGTCGGAAAAATTCGGCATGACCTCTCCTAAAAGTAGGACATATGGGTAGTGCAAAAATTTGCCGAAACAGAAATGAATCAACATTTCGGCAAACATCCATGCACCACGCCGGCGCAAGCAACAACAAAAAGCTTCTTCGCACATGCAAATATTCATGCACACCACACAAGCTTCATGTATAAACATCGTCTCGCCATCGTGCAAACCACCCGCGCGCGACAAGCGCTTCACCTACAATAAACATCCATACACATCGCCGGCCACACAAAACATGCATATGCATGTCCATCCAACTATACTCACCTAGTAGATTCGTTACCGAGACGTGACCGCGATCGATGAGAGAGTGTGTGGTGTTGGAGAGAAAATAGTGGAGAAAATAGGAGGAGAGTATATATGGAGAGGCTCCCCCGGCCCTCACCAATTATCTATCAACCAAATTAGGTTTATCTACAAAAAATGGAGAAAAGTATGGGCAAAATGAGATGGGAGTTAGGAGGAAGACGAGCTGGGGGAGAGGGAAAAACAAAATGGGTGGTAGGTAGGGGCTGTCACCTTTTGTAGATCTGAAAAATTATTTCTGTGGCGCATGGGACCAGATGCGCCATAGAAATGGTGCTTTCTGTGGCGCATGGGACCAGATGCGCCACATAAATGGTGCTTTCTGTGGCGCATCCGATCTCGTGCGCAACAGAAAAGGCACAGAAGGATGAAAGCCAATCATTGGTGGCGGGCCCACCATGGCTGCACGCGGCACCGAAAGCAATTATTCAGTGGCGCATTGGTCAAGAATGCGCCACAGAAAGACGAAGAATTCTGTGGCGCATGCCACCCTGTGCGCCACTGAATATGTTTTGTGGCGCATGGCTGTTTTGTTGCGCCACAGAAAGTGGTTCCACCTATAGCTGTTTTCCTAGTAGTGCCTCTTAAGTAGAAAATTGATATGTCAAAAGTATGGCTAATACTAATAGTATACACTGTTGTCTATATGCGGCAGAGTGTCATCTAGGTAGAATATAAAATTGACTCTATTCTTCTGTTCTGAAATAAGTGTTGTGGTTATGTAAAATTGACTCTTTGCCTCTGTTTTCGAAATAAGTGGTGTGGTTTTACTTAACAACGACACTTGTTTCGGAATGGAGTGAGTATAATTTTGTCTCACTCTCAAGGGTGGAGTTAGGGTAAATAGGGGCTAGACCTCAGGCCGGCTTTTGTATCGCCACAAACTGAATAGCTTTACTTTTGTTAATATTGAAAATGGCTTTATGTTAATAAATTTTATGTTCCTATTTAATAAACTAAGTTTTTTTAAAGATAGAAATGTTTAGATATAGCAGAAAAAATGTTGTTGTAATTTTAAAATATGTTCATATTTTGGAAAAAAAAGTTCCATGCTTTTAAAAAGTTGTTCACAGGTTAAAATAAATGTTCAGGACATCAAAATGAAGTTTGTTCATGGTTCATAAAAATATTCACGGTTGAAAAAATGTTCACGAGATAAGAAAAAATATGTGTTCACGAGATAAATAAATAAAAAGTGTGTTGTGGGTTCGAATTTTTCTGAGATGGTTTATAGAATGAATCTAGACCTATATATCATTGGTATAGACTATATTGATGCAACGTACAAGTAGGTCTCGTACACTTCCGATTCATAAATTGTATATATTTTCCTTTATAGTGGAACTTCAGTTTCCTAAAAATCATCGAAGCAAAGTGTTGTATCGATTTATACCAACCACTCAAAAATCATAGCGTTGTATGAAGCGTCACGAGAGTATGCATGACTTTAACGGATGATTCGCCACATTCAGCATACGTATGGGCTGAACATCGTATAGACCCACACAATTATTTATGATGATAATGCCGCTTGTATTGCACAAGTGCAGTTATTGAAGAATAATCTCACAAACCATAGCAATCCCAAAAAAAATCATGCGCATGAGCTGCAAAAGATGAACGAGGTGAGCATCTTGCATACCAAGTCGCATCAAAATCCCGTCGATCTGCTCACTAAATAATTAGCAGCATCATATTTTAGGAATACTCGTGCAATCAGTATGATGAGTTTTAAAAAGATGACAGACTTAGGTTCCGTTCCGAGGTCATGGAACGGTTCCGACCCCGTGTTCGGTTAGGAAAAATTCGAGGAACGGAATGGTTCCGTTTTCTGTTCGGTTGGGAGGGATGGAACCGTTCCGCATTGCTAAACTTTTAGTAATAATAATTATTATTTTCCTAATCTGAGTGAACAAGCAGCTAATTAATCAAGATTAGGAATAATTAATCAAGATTAGTAATAATTAATCAAGATTAGCGATAATTAATCAAGATTAGGAATAATTAATCAAGATTAGCGATAATTAATCAAGTTTAGCGATAATTAATCAAGATTAGCGATAATTAATCAAGATTAGTAATAATTAATCAAGATTACTTTTTTCGTTAGCGAGCCGTTCCGCGCGATCCGGCCGATTTGGCCGGATGACTTCGTTCCGCATATTTGAGGAATATGCCGTTCCTAGGAACTACTCGGTTCCGTTCCTCGGACCAAACCGAACACACGAACTAGCGCTAGGCGCGGAACGGACCGGTTCCGTTCCACCAAATTCTGGAACCGAACACATCCTTAGTGGGAGATTCTTCACACCCCTATACGTGAATATCGATCCATACTATCGAGAACTCAACTTCATATTGAGTGGATTGTAAAAAAAAATTCCTACGCAAGTTTTTTTTTATGAGGTTTTTGGTAAGGCAATTCATGCACATATTTTTTCCTGGGTTTTTCGAGTTTTTTAAACACAGACAATACTGGATTTCAGACCAAGGATACTAACCATACCGACTGAGGGCCGAACCGAGGTCCTCTCCTCTCCCTTCCTCCCCACCGAACCCTAAACCTAGCCGCCTTGCCGCCGCCGGCGGGCGCCACCCCCTCCCTTCCGCCTCCCCCCTCCCCCCCCCCCTCCTCCCTATCCCCTGTCTCGCCCCCGCGTGGGCGAGCAGGGGAACCCTAACCCGCCGCCTCTTAGCCCGCCCCCTCTTCTCTTCTTCCCCGCCGCCGTCGGGTAGGGCCGTCGGGCTCTGCCTGTGCGGTGCCGGTGCCGGCGGCGGCGGCCGGTCTCTACCCGCGCGTGCAGGCTGGTGGCGCGGCATGCGGCGGCACGTGGCGGTGCGACTCGTCCAGCTTCGGTCCGGAGCTCTTCGGGCGGCCATGGTGGCGGTGGGGCAGCCGATTGGCGGCGGGGAGCTGCGGTAGACTGCGTGCGGCCGGCCGGCAGCCGGCGTGCGGCCGACAGCGTCCTTCCCTGCTCAGATCTGGGCCTAGGCGGGGCCCATCTGGGCTTGGACAGGCCGCCCAGGCGTGGTGGCGGCACTCCCGGTGGACGGAGGAGTAGGAACCTGGACGAGAATGGCGGCGTCGACGGCACCCTTGCTGCAGTGCGGCGGCGGGGCTTTACGGGCCCTTTTGGGCTCGGCCGGGACAGTGAGGGCTTGGTTTGCCCTGCTGCATCCGGTCGGCTACTGCCTTCCGGCGGTGGAGGCAGTTCCCTCCCGCGTGCCAATGTGCCGTCGTCTCTCGCCGGGATCCTTCTACTCGGTTCTCCGACCTCGCGACATTGGCCGCGGTGAGGCGACGATGATGACTGCAAGGCCGTGGTGGCGTGTGCTGGTGAGCGGCAAGATTGGTGGAGCTATACGCAGCGTCTGGGATGTGGTTCGGAGGTCAGGAGAAATCCCTATCTTCTCAACACCGACGCGGTGACGCCTGCGGGTGTCACCTTCCTTCCTGAAGGGCGTCGGGATACCTCTTTCCCACCCCTCAGCGTACCGAGGGAAACCCTAGGACACACCGGGGGAAACCTTTGGAACTGTCCGGACAGTAGCGTCAACGTCGTCGTTCCCTCCTTGGAGGTACTGCTGGGTACGAGGCGCTTCGGAAGGCTGGGAGCATGGTGGATATTCTCCGGAGGGCGCAGCGGCTGCGAGTCATCTCGTTTTTCGTCGAACCGCCGATGTCGGTTTTGTTTTCTCTTGTTTGTTATTTTTTGTTTCTTTTGGGCATGAGTGTGCTGTTTGCCGCAGCAGTGACCCTGTGATTGTTTCGGTTGGTTGCAATATTTATATAGCGGGGCGAAAGCCTGTTTCGAGGAGGATTTTAGACCAAGGGTAGTATTGGGGAACTCCCGCACGGCGTGCAGACCCACCCTTTATTGGGGTGCAGTTCTTTCCTCTGAATTGGTCTGCATCCATCTATCTTTCTCTGTATATAACCATGTATGTATGAGAGACACATCAATTGATAATAAAGATAAATATTATCCTCTATTCATTTTGTGCCCCTTTAATTTTCACATTCGTGATTGTGCCGTGTATCTATGCCGGACTCGCTCTGACATTTTCTTCAAATTTTCACAACTGAAGTCATGACGCTCGAGAACCAACTTATTGTAGTTGGATGTTAACAGGTTGGTTGTACTTTCAGCCCATCAGAGTTCAAATCTCGAGTTGACACTGTTATTTTTCATTTAGCCGGAATATTTTTCAGTATAGATGGTTCCTGTCAATAGCGAGTCTGTGGTAACTTCATCAATTTTTAGTCTTGATCCGCTAGTTCAATCTCTCGGATGTGCTCATATGATGTGCGTGTGCATGTTTAGAGCGACTGTATGCGCAAATATGTGAACATCTGCGTGTTTGGAAAACAAAAGGTCACGAGTCTCCTCGCAGCACTGGAGTATCGACGGCCCCAATCAGAGCCGTGCAGTTCATATCGTACGGCTCATCTGGACGGTAGTACGTTAGCTGTGGATAACCAGATCAAATCGCCTCTGGTCCAAATCCAAACCCAGGGCAGCGCCGGAAACAAACGACGGCCATGCTCTCCGCCGCCGCCTCGGCTATCCCCAGGCTCCGGTGGGCTGCGCCGCCGAGTCACGCTTCGTCGATCACCCAGTGGACGCTGCTGCGGCGGCGCCCGCTCTCCTCCTCTCCAATCGTAACGCCCGCCGCCGCGACCGCGGGGCCGGGGCCGCTCGAGCCGCCGGACCTTCCCCGCCTCGCCAACTCTGCCCGCATATCCCTCTCGCCGCAAGAGGTCAGCACGCTTTTTTTATCTCTCCTGATGGGAACCCTCTGGAAACTTAATTTTCCTGCCGCTGTGATGAGCCTGATGCTTTGTTTGTGTCTGTGTGTTGGACCGCTAGGCTGATGAGTTCGCCCCCAAGATTCAGCAGGTGGTCGATTGGTAAGTTATGATCACTTTTTCTGTTCCTTCTCTGTCTGTACAGTTGAAAACTTGGACTTCACTACCTGAAATTTGGAATCTGTAGTGTTTGTAAAACTGTAACAACAAAGCTTAGATTAGGCTCGCATGGTGGTTGGAACATTGTGTGGTTCCTCATGGAAAACTGAAGATTCATGTAATCCTGTTAGTAGTAGTGCTCATGGTTGACTGCAGGGTAGCAAATTATGTCTCCTTTTGTTGGTTGATTTTGGGTGGGCTGCAAGAAATCATGCTTGTTTGTACGACTGAATTTATATCTATGCATCCCATCAGAGGTATTTAGAAATGCTTATTATGTCTTCTTCTCTTTACAGGTTTGGGCAGCTTCAAGCGGTTGATCTTGAATCCATAGAGCCTTCACTTAGAGCTGGTACTTATCCATGTGAACTCTTCCCATTTCCGTGTAGGATGGTTGCTTATTAGTGTGCTACTGCCTCTTAGTCCAAAGACGATTCGGTTTGCTTGTGCTGATTCACCTGAATGAGATGTTGGACCTTAATCCTGTCACATGGTATAGCAAGATGCCAAAATAGAAACTCAATTATATATGACGAAGTAGAACGCACTAGTGTTGAACTATCACTTAAGCATTTTCTTCAGGAGTGGCTTAGCTCTGTTTCCTACAATTGCCCAACTCATACTTTATAGCCATGTTAATTAGATGAATTCATTCATTAGTAACATTGTACATATGTGTTTTAATCTTGATATGCATGTGGGTGCTATATGTTCGGTAGTACCACACTTGACAGTACACATGTCTGTACTTTATATGCCCTTCCCCTTCTGTGTACCCCAGGGTCGCTTTGTTCAGTTCACTTGAATTAGCATTTTAGGATATAGAGAACAGACCTGAAATGGAAGGACTAAAGAAGAAGGATCACAATCTCATGAATTATTTATGTTTGAACCAATTCATTTTGATTTGTAATGTGTACCAATATAAGGCAATGAGCCATCTGCATTGCAAGCGAAGAGATCTGTTTGATCTCTTCTTCGATTAATTCATTGTTTCTAACTTTGTATGATTTCATCCACTGTAATGTATTTAGTTCAAGCGAAAGTTTGTGGAAATATGCAATAGTTGATCCACAAGCATGCAATCAGCCGCAGGCAACTGAGATGTTGTGCAGGATTCTGTGCAAGATGGTAATAGATGGGAGGAGCCACACATCATCTAGGTCTGACGGCACACATAGAGCAGTTGCCGCAATTTCTTTGCATGGTCATTAAATTATTATTTTTGTTCCAAATAAGTTGCCTTCGTCTACATGCATTTCTTTTCCTTAAAAGATTATACTCCCTCCGATCCACGTTAATTGTCGCAGATTTAGTACAACTGTGTACTAAGTCTGTGACAATTAATATGGATCAGAGGGAGTACTATAATGTTGCTTCCTTGGGTTGCATATGTTGTACAAGCATACATCTTTTCCTGAGCTGTTAGTGTTCCTATAAGTTTCACTTAAGCAATTTCGTTGCCCGGTATATTTTTTCTGTCTGACCACCACTTTTTAGTACTTGTTTTCATGTTTGACTATCATTGTGGCAGATACTGCAGTTGGTAGTTCTTTGAGAGAAGATAAGGCCGAACCATTTGCTAACAGGTAACAAGGCATTACTCTGTCCATGTGTCTTCGAGTGAACTATTGTCAAGCTTTGGTTCTAAGGCTGAGTTTATTTTCCATTTTCATCAATGCAGAGATGCCATAATAGAAGCCCTTCCAAGTTATGAAGATCCATACATCAAAGTGCCAAGAGTGCTGACCAGTGAAAACCTTTAGTCTGTAGATCAAATTTGCGATATTGTTAAAACTATATTCCCTTGTGCAATGAGACATGGTGAAACAATGGAACCAGCCAAACATTGAGCTGAGAAATCATCAAGCTGAGTTAATTTTGGAGTCATTTCGGCTAATCTTTATGATTCAGAAATTTGTGGAACAGGTTGGAGCCATTTCGCCCTAATCTGTATGATTCAGAAATTTGAGGAACAGGCTGGGAATATCAGTGTTAGAAGATCCATTTGTAATGTGTCAATATACTTTTGAACTGAATACTTCGCTCCTCTCAGTCTCTCCAATGTGAATTACTTGTAGGGACACACACACACCTCCCAAATGATGATAAGGATCATGTGAGTGCGGGTTACCTACCACCCGATATTTTGCTTTCAACATGTAAATCATGTTTTTTTTTTGTTAGGGGATATCTGCCTAACTTGATTAAGCTATGTTGAGTGCAGAAAATGAAGCCTGAATAGCCTTGAGTTCTGTTCACATGTATATACTATCCTATTTTTTGATTTGCAAATGCCGGATCATGTTTTCTGAACTGAACTTTTTTAGCTTGATAGGGCCCTCCTTGATCCATATGGTCATGTGCACACAAACGGGATGATAAAGAAGCCAGGCAAGTGTGACCATCACAATAGTATGACCGAAACAAGTCAAAACTAAGATGACGATGAATGAGAAATACCTCCAGATCTTCCTGCGGCTATATATATTGTAACATGCAGAAGCTCAACAAATCATGGTTTACATATACATGCGGCATTCAAACTTGGTGATGCTTGGTGGTATTGCTTGGACTTGCTATGTGGGTGAAACCCCATGATCTAGCATTCCCTTGGATTCGGCGATGAAAGTGCTTGTGTGTGTATATCTTCATGGAGGCGTTGATTTTAAAGAACCTTTCTCAATATCCGGGTGTTGCAAGGGATGATGGTTGAGTTGTAGCCTTATAACTTCAGCATGACATTCTCGATATCATGTCCCTTCTTTTTTTTAATAATTTAGTTGTGTGCATACTCGATGTCTAGACTAGCTCTTCACATTGTGTTGTTGCAGAGATCGGGTGTACTTGTTATGAACTTGATATGATATACTATTCGTTACTTTATTAGAAAAAACGCTTTACTTGCATGTAGTTTTTTAACAGAGCTTTGAGTTTATTATGCTTCTTTACATGAATTAGTGGTGCTCAGTTTAAAATGTACTCTCATCTTAAATTACCCTGCGATTTAGTTTTGGTTAAAATCAACTATATCAAGTTTAAAATATATACGAGAAATGTTAACATTGTACAATATCAAATATATAAAATACGAAAGCATATATCTCATAATGGCTTGAACAATATCGTTTTTATTTAATTTTGTGGATGTTAATTTTTTTCGATATAGGAATACTACTTGATTTAACTTGGAAAGTTTAGCTTTTTTTCACTTTTCCTAATTAACAGCTAGCTGTTTTGTAATTGAGAAACAGTCACTTTTTGGACCATCCGATCTGTCTCATCAATCTCAGCGCAGTCTCTCTCTCCCCCAGTTCTTCATTTTTTTCCTGCGGCTGAGTCAACGAGTCCTTTTGAGTTTTTATTTTAGAATTTTCATTTCGTGTTCTCAATCCGCCACTCCGCGCGTCGATTCGCTCGTGAGAGAGAGAGAGAGGGCGAAAGCTATGGCGGAGTGGTCGTCGTGATTCGGAGAGGTCTGCAGGGATCCCTCACCGCGCGCCCTAAGAGAGTGGTGACGGAGGCCATTGGCGCAGCCGCGGAGATAGGTTCGTCTCTGATTTCGTTTCCCCTGTCACTTGTTCACCGACGAGAGAGACGGCGTGTCTAGCGCGGCCGACGCAGGACGTCTGGTGTTGGCGGCGTCAGTCGCTAGGTGAAGTCGGAGGAGTGACCCTGGGTTGCTGATTATTGATTTTGCTCCAGGGAGCTCCATGGTTGCAGGTGTTTGGATCCGCTGCTCCCCGTGTTGTTTTTCAGTTTCAGCTCATCGACTTGAGAGAAATTAGAAGGGTAGCTGCTTGCTCATGTGTGTGTGTGTGGGGGGGGGGGGGGGGGGGGGGGGGGGGGGGCAAAGACGATTAACCAAGAAGTTGGTGGGCTACTGCCTACTGGTTTGTACTTGAGTATAGCTGCACCAGAGTATAGCCTGCAGCCTAATAAATTCGTGTGAACCATTTCGTTCTAGCAGTTCTTATCTTAGTGACTGAATCGGGTAGTTCATTGCGTGCAGCCGTGCAGTAGTGCCATATAAATCATTTCATCAGATTGGCACAAGGTGCATCTAAAAGCATCCTAAGAAAAACTCACATCGTTCTTTTTCATTCCCTTAGTGTTTGATTATTTCATTCTTTCAGGGCATTTCTTGAGACTCTCATTTCTTCGGTATAGTATAGTTAGCTTGATTCTTTTTTCATTCCTTCACACTCTCATACTTTTAATCATTTTTATTTGTCGGCATTTCTTCAGTATCTCATTATATTTTCTTAAGTCTCTGATTACTTCATTATTTATTCACTTCATTCCTCTGTATTTCTTCGGTCTATCATTTTTTTAGTCTTTCATTATTTCATTCCTTCAGTTCTTCATTACTTCAGTCTCTCATAATTGGCATTTTCACTTATCTAAGTTACTCATTAATTCAGTCTCTTCAGTCACTCTATCTTTTCTTAGTCTTTTCTTCAGTCACTGTCCTTGTTCTTCGGTATCACTCCTTTAGTCCTCAGTCTCTCTTGCCCTAGTCTCTTTCTTTATTGTGTTCCTCAGTTTCTTTTATTAAGCAATTAATTTTTCTTTTGTCCTTGAGTACTTTAGCTACTTATTTTATTAGTTTATTTCATTATTTCAGTTTGCAATTCTTTGACCTTTCTTATTTCTTTTTATTTACTTATTTATTCAGTTCCGTTAACTCGATCTGGTTATTTTTCATTCTTTCAATCTTCGTTTCTTCTAGTCCTTCTCAGATTTTAAGTTTTTCAGTGGCTTTGTTTCTCAATTTTCGAAGTCATTTTATTAAGTTATTTCAGTCATTCTCAGTTTTAGGTCTTACTCTTCATTCTAGTTATTTAAAACCTTTCATTCTTCATTTATTCGGTCTGATTTTTTAGTTGAGTCGTTTGTCTCATTCAGTCCCTTTTTCTTCATTATTCACTGTTTTTCATTTCTTTTCCAACAAGATGTTGTGCAGTGTAATGTATTAGTTTCATAAGGTGCATCTAGCAAGAAAATAGCCAATGTTAGTGGATTAGGTTGTCAATACATTTATACCCTCACTAACTCTCACCGCTGAGACCAAAGAGGTTGGAGTGGAAAGGAAGGTGTAGCTACCGTGTTTGCGGTCCAGAAGCTAGTGCTAGAGTCTCTCTGAGTTACTTGAATGCAGATTCGAGCCTGCTGTCTTAGTGGGTATGCACTAAAGCGAGCTTGTGTACGAAGTTTGAATCTACAACCGGAGACCGATTCAGTAAAAAATGGTGTTTCCAGCTGGCTCAGTACCCCCGCCTTGGCGAGCTCATTTGCTTTCTCCAATCAAGGGTGAGTTAGCGCTTTGCCCTCACGCTGGAGCTATAAAGCTGAAAACTTTACTCCTAGAAGTGGTTCTTGAGTACTTGAGCATATTCTTTTATTAACTTATAGTATTTGCCTATTTCTTCATTTTCTTTCCCTTCATTTATCCTCTTACTTCATTTTTCAGCCTGCATTTCTTGGGTTAGTCAAAGGTTTTTTGCTTTGAGCTTTGTGTGCCTGTTTTTTGGAAAATAGAGATGATGCTTTAGCGTCTCAGTTTTCCCAGGCAGAAATAAGGCATAAGTTTCAGTTTGGTTCAGTCCTTTGTCATGTGTTGATTGGCTTCAGTTTCATCAGGTGCCGATTAGATTCATGCTTAGCCCTACGCAAAAAAACTTCCAGCACAATTGATGTGACAGATCATATTTGATTCGGTAGAAAGTTATCAATAAAAGTAATTAGTTAATCAATTCTCCTCAAATTTTGAATTTTGTTTTTGTTTGCATACGAAAATGATGTGCCAATAGCCAAACGTCGCAAGAGATAAGCAATGGCTATTTTTCCTCTGTTGGTGTGCTGCGCCGAGCAAAGCTAGCCAAATTCAGCAACTTACTTGGGCCGTAGTCGTTGGTAACTGAAGACTCAATGAGACTCAAAAGCCCATACTTAGAAAACCATAATCTGTCTGTTTAGAAGTTGAAAAAACAGACAGGTTTTTAGAGCCCGTTTTACTCATTGTATCAGTTTTGTACAGCTGTCAGTTTTTAATTGGTCTCCAAAATCTGTCTGTTTCCGAATTTCAAAACAGACAGCTTTGTTAGACACTCCCTTTTTTTTTTGACATTTGGAAAGTTTAGCTTTGACCCAAACTAAAACGGAAGGTATTTGAAATAGAGAGGATATCTAGAATCCATCTTTGCATCAAAAGTGAACCGCGTCTGTTTGATTCACCGTCGGATAGAGATCGTATCGAAACGTCGGAGACAGAGCGTTTCCGGCATTTATATATGCAGCGGTCGTATTGATCTGGAAAAACGAACACGAGAAGCCGCAATGTACAAGATCGAGATGCGTTCACCGCCCGCCATGGACCTCTTCGAGGCGGCGCGCGTCGGCAACTGCGCCGAGCTCGCTCGCCTGCTCGAAGGCGGCGCCGACGCGAACGCGTATGACCGCTGGGACACCTTCCCGCTCTACTACGCCTGCCGCAATGGCCACTACAATGCCGCGCGGATGCTGCTCGATGCCGGCGCCGTCCACGCCGAGAACACCTTCGAAGGTGAGAGATGCTACCGCAGCGCGCTCAACGAGGACATACGGCGTCTCCTCCTGGCATACGAGGGGAGGCCGCCGCCCTCGCCGCCACCGCTCGCGCGGCTTCCCACCGCCCTCCTGTCGGCGTTCCTCGCCTGCAACCGCGCAGGCGCCGAGCCCACGCCGACGGACGCTGCCGGCGCAGCCCTCCAGACATTACATTGTACGTGCAAGGAAGACCCATCGAGGCTCACCGGGTCATCCTCGCCGCCCGGTCCCCATACTTCCGTGCGAAACTCACGACGGGGGAGAAAGATGACACTCCCCAGCAGCCATAGCGGTCCTTCGAGGCCATGTACAGCCTCGTCCGCTTCTTCTACACCGACAGACTCTTTTTTTTGCGGAAGGGGAGATAACATTATGCCAGAGAACTTACAGAAAAGCCCACAACAAACAGAAAATTACAGATCAGCCCAGATGGGCTCCGATGTCGGCGCCGGCGAGCAGAACAACTCGATGACGCACCGCCGCTGCACCTCCTCACAAGCCTTGGATCGGAGCGTGTCCCTCCACGGACGGGAAGTCGTCGATTCTCAGCTCCGGAGAGCCTCCACCCTGCACCGCCACGGGCGCCTCCATCTCTCTGAACATCATCACCTCCACCTTGAAGACCTTCACGATTCCAGCGCCGCCGCACCACGGCAACCGGAGAGGGAAGACCGCACACGGCAGATCCGAGGACCCGCGAGCACGGACAAGTCGACCACCGCGCGACGAAGCACCACCGGAGCTCCACCGCCGAAGAGGAAGGTCGCCGACACCAAACACCACACCGACCGCTCCACCGTCTCCACAGCGCCGCCGGCGGGAAACCCACTCACCCCTACTCTATATACACGAAGAGATCTGGGGATCCCCCACCCACCCGCCGCCGGAGCGGACGGGGAAGAGGGATCCCACGGATCAACGACGGCGAGAGTGCGGCGACCAGGTGGATCCAGAAATATCGTCCTTCTTCACTGTAGCGGGAAGGGATAAGGCCAAGGCTCCTCAGAAGCTCATTTTCTACACCGACAGACTCGACGTATCGGCCGGCACCATGCAACCATTGGCACGAGTATGCAGAGCTTGCGGCGGTGAGGGGCTCCTTGAGATGGCTGACAGATTAGATGCGCGAAAGTGGCTGTATCGAGATAGTGAAACGAGGCAACCGGATCCATGGACACGTTTTGTTTTGCAAGCTCAGCCTGCACAGCACGCCTCCCGTCTGCTCTCCGGCGGATCCTGAGGGCTGTCTAGCTAACTCCAGACAAGATGATCTTCACAGCAACTCGCACTACGACGATTTTGCTGATATTCGCATAAAAGTCGGCGACAGGGTCTTCCGTTGCCACCAGATGATTCTTGGCCTGAGGTCGAAATACTTCAGAACCAGGCTGCTGTCTGCACAAACCGATTCTCTTGAAGGCCATGACAGCTTCCAACTGGAGGAGCACGACGTGAGCGCGAAGCGTTTGAGAAGATGCTGGAGTATGTCTACAAGGACGAGGTAGAGCATCTGGGTGACGATCCTCTTCTTCTGGCCGAAGAGCTCTTGAACGTCGCGTCGAGGTACCTGCTGTTAGGGCTTAAGCCCGTAGTGGCAGACTTGCTGCTGCCACATCTGGACCTGGACCACGTCTCGCCGGCGCAGCTCTGCCGCTGGCTGACGCTGTCGGACATGCACGACGTTGCCAAGGTACGGAAGCACTGCCTGGACATGATCATCGCTTGCAACTTCGAGGCGTTTTCAGAGACAAAGGAGTTCCGGGCCCTGCTTCTGGCGTCGAGAAGGAGCGCGGCGGCAGCTGATGGCAGAGGCGATCTTCTTCATGATTTGCGAGAGAGATGGTTGAGAGCAGCGGCTGCTGGGCTAGATAAGAGTGCGGCGGCGCTGTTCGACCAGCTGCTGGAGATGATTGTCCTTGCTGCACGGCAAGAGGCCGATGATGAACAACGCCGATCTTCTAGCGTGCGCGGTGGGTCATGTGCATCTCTGTACCGTCAGATCGCATCCAGATTGAGAGAAGTATTCTGTTGTATGCTGCCACCAGAGGAAGAGCCCAACGATAAGAGTGGTCAATGGAAGTGAGAACCCAATTTGCTCCAGCTTTTCTTTTCATCAATTATTTGGAATAGCACAATTCATAGGTTTTGACGAATAGATAGTGAAGTGCATGTAAGACTACATGTCAATTGTGATAGCAACTATTTTTTGTTATTATTTTTGTACTTGAGGATGAGCAATTTTCCATAGATGATGTTTAGGATGTTGATAAAGAAGAAGGCCACCAAAACCCTAACTAATCTACCGAAACACTAATTTTTATTAGGAACTCCACTCATAAATCGGGTTCCCTACTCCTCCGGACGCCGGCAAAGCCGGCCGGAGGAGGGGGAACCGATCTATGGGGAGGCAGAGGTGGTGGCGGCGCTAGGTTTACTCGAGGAGCTCTCGTACGTGAACTGATCGAGGTGGAAAATCAATTCGAGTTGGTTTGCGATTTGGGAATCAAGTTAATCGAGTAGAAGAGTCCATATGCTAACCGCGCATGTTTTCGAGATGCAGTCGGAAAAGCGGAGCTTTGCCGGTCGGCCTATATATGCAGCGGTTGTGCTTGTGCGTATTGACGATCTAGTCTAGAAAAACAAACACGAGAAGCAACAACGTATGTACAATTAAGAGATTTTTTTTCAAGAAGTGCAATTAAGAGATGGGATCAATCTATACTTACTATTAAAAGAGCAAACATGTTGGGATACTTTAAATCTGTGCCGTTCAAATATCTGATCGACACTCTAGATTGGTTCAATGTTTGACAACTCAACAATGTCCAGTTTTTCCCGTTTTACCCTCCCACCAAATCACATAATACGACCAAATTGTCACCGTACCTGTTCGTTCTTCTGTTCATGTATGTTTTTTTTTTACATGTGCTCCCGCGACAGTCGCCGACCTTCCCACTGCTCTCGGGCTGAGAAGAGAAGGGATGCACGCGACTATGTCCTACTCGATTCCGATAAAGAAATCGGCCAAGGTTCATCGCTGAGAGGACGGCATACTCGCAGAACGCGACGTCCACCCAGACGATGACGTACTCGCGGAAGCTGGAAACCAGCCGGACGACGGGCAGGCAATCCAATCTCCCTCCCCTCCGCCGCTGGCCGTCGCCGTCGGCGCGCAATCCAATCCCTGTCCCCTACTCCGCCGCTGCCCTTGCCCATGACCTCGCCGTCGCTCATCGCGCGACGCCCATGCCGGACTCCAAGACGGCGCGCTCGCAGCGGAGCTTCTCAGCCACGGCCAGGTCCCTCCTCGCGGGCGCGGGCGTGGACGGACTCGAAGGCAGTGAGCTCACCGAGGTAGGAATGACGGCGCTATGGAGCTATAATGGCGGCGACCTGGAGGTGGTGGTAACGGTCGCCGGTCGGTGAGCAGCGGATGGAGGCGAGCGGGCGGGGGCAGGGTGGCAGCAGGCGCGGGCGCACGCACCGAGCCGGCGCGGCGCACGAGCTCGACCCTCGCGGGTACTGCCGTACTGGCTGGCGGCGGGAGAGCGGCCCCTGCTGGCCGGTGCTTCCGGGTATGTGTTATTGCGAGGTGAGAGAGAGAGCCACGTGAGGGAGAGGATAAGGAAACATCTTTGACTTTTTTGCCAGTACCACGGTGTAGAATGTATTTAACCGGTAGGCATTCTGTTGTGATTTTTTTTTTTGAGGAAGGATCCGATTCATAAAACATGAGGCATAGCCACTTTACAACCAGGACCTCAAGGAAACACGAAATTACAAAGAAGCCCGGGAAAAGTGCACCAAGCACCCTAAGCCACCGTTGACGATCACAATCGGACCCAGAGCTTTGCCCAAAGCTCCTAGGCGACGGCGGAGACGCCGAACCACAGCTCGCCGGGAAGAAGACGCCACCCCTTGTCGAAGAAGGCTGCAAAAACCATCCGCCGCTCCGCGCCGGAATCTGGACTCCATGAACGAGCACAGCCACAACGCCGTCTTCCCGCAACCACCCGACATCCAGCCGTCGCGCCATCGCCTAGGACCACCACCTCCAGCCGCACCCCAGCCTCTCCAGCCGCTGCTTCCCGAGCCACCATGGCCAGCCGAAGCAGGAGCAACGAAGAAGCCGACCACCAAAGCCACCTGCACCAAAAGCGAGACAACGCCCACCACCAGCTCCTCCCCTCGCCGCCACGGCGGCCAGAGGAGCACGGAGGGAAGGACGCGCTCGACGCAGCACCTCCACAACCTCGCCGGCGACGCAGCCGGAGCGGGAAGAGGGGGAGGACAAACCCGAAGCCAGCGCCACCGACACCGCCATCGGAGACGCCACCGGGGAACACACACCTAAACACTACCTACCTACACACGGACGGAGCCGAGGCTCCCCCCACCTCGCGGCGCCGAAACGGCGGCCGGAGGCGGAGGGGAGCGGCCGGCGAGGACGGGAGCGCGCGGTCGCCTTTTCCGCCCCTCCCAAACAGAACCTTATCCGGGGGAGGACGGGAGCTAACAAAGTGTTACTACATTCTGTTGTGATTTTAATCTGGCAGCATTGTGAACATGAGCAAGATTAACATGAGCAAGTATCTCATGATTTTGGAATTAACAAATTTCAGCACAGCACATTGATGAGTTGGTTCAGGAATCCAATAGTAAAATAGGAATTATGTAGCTTCTTTGAAATGCTTATGTGTTTGAAAATTTTACCTGTCAAGCCTAAGGAGAAGAGCTTCCGCGGAAGCTGGTTGTACTGTTGTTCGAAGTGTGTTGTTGGCTGTGTATTCTCCGTCATTGTGTAGAGTTTACTTTTTCATTTTTCATACATTTGTTTGTTCAAGATGAACTATCTCTTTAGGAAAGTGATAATGTTGCATTACTCTTGTTACTTTTCTTTTCTTAGATCTCATGTTCACTAGGGAAGAATACGAATGGCGGATGTTCAATACTTTGTTGTAAACATATGATTAGAAACTAGAGCATGCTGGTTGGAAAGGCTTGTAGTCTGGAATTGATTCTCGGCCTATATATTTACCTATAGGGGTACATTATCCATGACTCCTTGGTCATATACTAATTTATCATTATCAGTTCAGTGGTTCGTACAAATTGCAGGCATGCAAGATTGTATAAGGGCGAAGGTACTCTAAGAAGCTTGATGTAAAATAAGTGATCAACGTACTTAAAGAAACCTGTCAACGTCCCTAGGAGAGGGAGCAAATCATTCATGAGCATGGCCGAAGCGTGGGATTAAATTGTGGACTATATATTGGTGCTCAATTGTGCTACTTAATCAAGAAGAAACGTGTTAAGGAGGGGCTAAAGTGGCACATCAGTGAAATTTGTGTCGGTATTGCCTAAAATACGGTCAATCCAAGCAAGGCCTTAATTGTAATTTAGAGTAGCGATCCGTAGCCACATTCTTTCTCTTTTAATAGACGATGCTCATAAGTAGGTACAAAATTTGTGTATCAGTATATTTTGTATCATTTTTCTAGAAGTTGTCTTCACATTGTTATGCTTCATTTTGGTCAGCATGTGCATGCATTTGAATTATCATACTTGTATATATATTAAAACTAAATAAAAGTAACTCATTAAGTGAAATTCAATCCTTTAGAATTCCTACGAGTATCCTGAAGGTATGTTTTGTCATATTTTCGAGACGTGCGTTGCACGTGCAAAGCAACTAGTCTTCTCAAAAAACAAAAAAGAGACGGGATCAACGGCCGGCGGTGTCCAATTGGAGCTCTTCCAAGCAGCCCGCACCGGCGACTGCACCCTGCTCACCCGCCTGCTTGAAGGCGGCGCCGACATGAACGCGCGCGACCCATGGGACAACTCGCCGCTACTACGCCTGCCTCGTCGGCCATTGCGAGGCCGCGCAGATGCTGCTCGAGGCCGGCGCCGACTACCCCAAGAACACCGTCGAAGGCGAGCGGTGCTACCGCGCGGCGCTCAACCTTAGCATGCGGAGACTCCTCCGGGAGTACGAGGCGGCGCCGCTCGCACCGCTTCCCGCCGCCCTCCGGTCGGCCTTCCTCGCCTGCCCCGCTAATGGAGCCGGCGCCGGGTCCGCGCCGACGGATGCTGCCGGCAACGAGCTGGCGCCAGATATCACGTTCTACGTGCAAGGAAGACCCATCGAGGCTCACCGGGTCATCCTCGCCGCCCGGTCCCCGTTCTTCCGTAGGAAGCTGGCGACGGTGTGGAGAAACCGCAAGGGGATGAAGGGACTGTCATTCTCCGGCGGCTATAGCTTGTCCTTCGAGGCCGTGTACGGCCTCGTCCACTTCTTCTACACCGACAGACTCGAGGTGCCCGAGGACGACATCGACGATTTGGCGCGAGTCTGCCAAGCCTGCGAGTATGAGGGCCTCCTAGAGATGACCAACAGATTGTTTCCGTCCAAGAAGCTGCATAGAGAAGCTGGAACAACGAGGCAGTTGGATGACCGGGAACATCATCATCCACCGAGACGTGTCGTCCTGCAACGGCGGTTCGCACAAGGCCGCCTCCCCTCGGCTCTCCGGCGGCTCCTGCAGGACTGTCTGGCTAACTCCTCCAGAGAAGATGATCTTCACAGCAACAAGCCAGCCGAGTACGACGATCTTGCTGATATACGCATAAAAGTGGGCGACAGGGTCTTCCGTTGCCACCAGATGATTCTCGCCTCGAGGTCGGAATACTTCAGAACCAGACTATCTCGACGAGCCGATTTCCTCGAACGCCATGGCAGCGTCCTCGAGGAGCACGACGTGAGTGCAGAAGCGTTCGAGAAGATGCTCGAGTACGTCTACACGGACGAGCTGGAGCATCTGGGAGACGATCCGCTTGCATAGGCTGAAGAGCTGTTGGACATCGCGTCCAGGTACCTGCTGTTCCCGCTTAAGCGACTCGTGGCCGACTTGCTGCTGCCACACCTGGATCTGGACCACGTCTCGTCGGCGCAGCTCTGCCATTGGCTGACGCTGTCGGACATGTACGAGGTTGCCGAGGTACGGGAGCACTGCCTGGACATCGTTGCCGGCAACTTCGAGGCGTTTGCGGCAGCGAGGGAATTCCGGGCCTTGCTTCTGACGCAACAAATGAGTGTCCATCTTCTTTCTAAGATTTGCGAGAGAGATGGTTGGGAGCAGCGGGTGCTGGGCTAGACAGTAGAGATGAGAGTGCGGCGCTGTTCGACAAGCGGCTGGAGATGCTTGTCCTTGCTGCAGAACAAGAGGACAATGATGACCAAACTGAATTTTTAAACCCCCTGGGGTTCAAATTGATGTCAATATTTCAGTCCATATTTGTAACAGCCCAAAGTTTGAAAACCTAAAAACCCGAGTAAAATTTTCGCTTTTGTGTTGCATTGCATCATGGCATTCCATATTAAATTGCTACACAACTAAAACAATTGGTTTTGGCACCATTTAAAAACAAATGCCAAACTTGTTCCAACAATTTCCAAAACATTGAAGGCACTAAAAACTTGCAAAACAAAATACTTTGACCTCTTATATTTGTCAAGGAAGTTCCAAGAGCTCAAAATAATATTTTGCCCTTGATTCAAAATTTCTAAAGCAATAACATTTGGAATTTGAGAAAAATGCTCTATTTTAAGACTATGAACAAAGGTTGTCAAAAACATTTTATTTGGAGACACTAAAATTTGTGGAGCTACTAAATGTTAAGGGGAGCCTCCCAAATTATTTCGGATTTTTATAAATTGTTTAAGTGCCCTAATAAAATCATATTCAGCTGCTGGAATTTCAAAAGAAAAATGGAAAATGACCGATCTGTGATAGCAGAAAATGGCCAGGGGGCTGTTTGTGAAATCTCTTTCTTCCATCTCTGTAGCGACCGAGGCGACGTGCTCGCGCCGCACCGCGAGCTCGCCATGGCCAGGCCCGCGCCCTCGTTGCCTTCCCCTGCCAGGAGAGCATCACCCGAGCCGCCTGCTCCCCACCTGCTCACTCACCTGCCCCCTGCTTCCCCTTCCCCTAATTTTCCCCTCCATGGCCGGAGTGCTGCTCGAGCTAGCCGTGCTCGTTGCCGCCGATTGAAGACTTCCCAGGTAAATCGAAGAACGCCACCCGCTTCGCCGCGTCCAGTGCTCCATCTCCGCCCGAGGAATCGAGCTGGGAAGAACTAAATCGCCGCCGCCGTCCCACTTCGTCTCCGCCATCGCCGCGGCTCCGCCGCCCAATTACGCCGCCGACGAACCACCTCCGGCCGCGCCGTCTGCACCACAATGCGTGTGGTGAGCCCCTCCTCCTCGCTGGCCCCTTCCCCTTCCTCCTAGCCCTCGAGCCGTGCAGCTCGCCGGAGACACCGTAGACGCGCTCGTCGTCGCCGTACCTCGCTCTGTCCGGTCGAGGAACCGGCTAAGCCGGGCTGGGGGCCGTCCCTCTCTGGCCCATGACCGGCCTGTGGACCGGCCCAGGCCGGGCTGAGGACCGGGCGCCTCTGGAGCCAGGCCGGCCTGCTAGCCGGCCCAGCCGGGCTGGAAACCGGCTAGGCAGTTTTTCTTCCTGCGCTGCTCCTTTTTCTTTTTCCCTCGATAGCGCATGTTCCCGCTACCCCCTCGCGCTTATAGAGACATCGAACCCCGATGAATCACTCTTCCCATCTCTCCTCGGGTTCGAGTAGTTAAGTTTATAGTTGTTGGAGTTAATTCAATTAAAAGCAAATATTTAAAAGAGAAAATTATAAATATAATAACTTTTTATCGGGACCTCCGAAAAATGTGTTCCTTATATCGAGATGCTCAGAAAAACATGAATCATCCAGAATCATCATCATTCATGCATATTTGATCACAATTACAACAATGTGCTCAAATAGTATTTCAACATCATTAAGTTTAAATATGGGGTTTGTTCCAAATAAGGCAATAAAAATAACGGGGACCCCATTTAACTTGTTGATCATGTTCAATGCTTCTAGGGTGTATTTAAAATGTCATATCATCATTTTTGTATGCATTGCACTATTGCCATGTGTTGATTGTTGTTTTTGCTTTCGGTGTTGTTTGCTCTCCGGTAGATCACGAGTTCGGAGTTGAGCACCATTACTCCGACGAGCAGTTTGACTACTCCGCTCAACAAGGCAGGCGTAATCCCCCTCTGAGCATGTCTTATCCTATTTTCCGCAAATATTTTCTCCACTATAATATTGCATGCGGTTCCAAATGTCAATTTGCTGGGATTAGAGTATCCTATAGTTGCATTAAGATTCCGATGCCAATTACCTGTTTCCCCTCCTATTATCCATAGGATTGTATTGTTGGCCTGAAATATCTAACTATGCAATGTTGATGCTTAGCCATGCTTAGTTAAATGCTTAGCAGTCAGGTGGATGTTCCATTGTTGGAAACAGGTGTCGAGATGGACAGATGATGGTGGAGAAATTGTGGAGAAAGGTAATAAAATGCTTAAAGGTGGGGATGAGAGGCCACTGTAGTTGTGGTGCTTTGTCTCGTTCCCGTCGCCTAGGTGCGAGTTCTTTACCTCTTGAACCAAGACTGAGCGTGCAACCATGCGTGAGGCCTATGCATTCGCAGTGCAGGAACCCTCATAGACTAAATAACTCGGGCGGGACTAGCCAGGGTCCTCTAGTTCGGGCTTCCATTTGCGCGTGCGTGATGATGGTGGGATGAACTGAGATGAGGATGGTGGTGTTAGGAAAATGAGTGGCCGTGGGGCGGGTGTTGCAGGCACTGGCAGCCCTGCCGCCACTGATGATCCTGGGTTAGTCCCTAACGAGGGAGAAGTCGACACCGCTCCCACCCAGCCGGCTTTCAAGGAAGAGAGCTAATTGTACAGGTAATGGGCCGGACGGTACGCGTGGCAAACATTGTACACCCCTGCAGGGTAAATCTTTTCGAAAAGCCGTATCCGCGGTTATGGACGACTTGGGAAAGGACGATAAGATCATAGAATAACTTTAACGGAATGATTAAAAACTGGGTACTAGAGGTACCACTCAGGATTGCAAGGTTGACTTCCTCGAGGGAGATTCGGGGAGGTGCCTTTGATGAACAGGTACAGTGGTTGATGATGAAAAGGTTATCAAGAGAAAAGAGTTACTTCTTACCTCTTTTTAAAATACTCTGAATAGTCGATGCCATTGAGTTATGTTTTTCATAAATAAAATCAGCTTTATGCAAAACAGCCATAAAACCTTGAAAGCCTCATCGAGCTAATGCTCTATACATAATCTTGCGAGTTCGTCGAACTCAACGTCGTTTGTTTTGTTTCAGAGAAGGACTTCACCGACCTCGAAGGTGGGTTCTTTGTGGACGTCGACGAGTAGTCTGTGGTTCCCAGGTGGCAGCTTGGGACATCCCGAAACAGCTGGCGCTGGATGTTTATCTGTAGGCCTCTTAGGCCATAATTTGGTTCTTATTGTTTAGAACAATCTAATTTGCTTCCGCTTGTTGTAATGTTGGGTCTGTGACCTCTGGTTGTCATTTGCTATCTTTCTCTATTATAAGAGTTGAACTATAATGATTTGTGTCGTAGAGTCTGTGATGTGCCAGTTGTTCCACAAGTCTTGATCTCTCTATTATGCTTTGATAGTTGAGCCTGTGTTAAGGCATCAATCGGGGTGTTGCGTTGCCGGTGATCAATTCCGAGCAACGCCTGCCAAAGGTTTTGGCCGGGGATTGGTAAACCCGTAACCTCCGGTTGTATCGCTTAACCGGTGACACTCAGCATCACTGTATAGCAGTCGGGTCAGGGCGCCACAATATTTCTGATGAAAAAGCATGTCGACTTTGTTTATCTTTCTAGTCAGGTGGCCATTGTTGCCTTAGGTGGTGAAATAGGTAGACCCTTACCTAGGGCTGATCTTCATGTAGCAATTGTGAGATAAGAAACCATGTCGACTATGGTTAACATGTAGGTTACATTTTAACTTGACTGACTGCTTTTTTGACACTGTTAAAGAATGTTCGACCCAAATCAGCCAGTGCCCAAAAAGGGCAGGTTGTCTGGTTCATAAAGTTCTTTTTGCCTGAATACTCGCACCGGATTGATGCCCATCAAGTTAAGGTTCACAATACTAGATCTGGTGGAGGTTTATACACAGTGATGAAATCAGTCGGCTGATGCCTGGAGCCCTTGACACTTCCATGTCCAGTACATACAAGTTTTGAGAAATACAAGTCGGGACCAGGGAGTAGCTTCTGCACCTTTACAAAAAAGCATGATCAACGGCATCTTTTTCGACAACCAATCTGTCACGACGATTTCATCTATGCTCTGTTCTCAGATTCCACTATCCAGTCTAAACCTAACCTTCATAAGAGATATGTGGCTCGATAACTGCGCTTGCTCCGAACAGTATTGCATGGCTAATATCTAATCCTGGAATATTTCCACAAGAAGATAAAAGACAGTAATGTCATGGCGAATCACATACCTCTGGACAACTAAAGAAATACAATGCAAGCATAACATAATATAACATATCAGTACGAACCTGCTGACTCATCATAATCTCAATAGCAACATTCGGATCTCCGTCCGCAGCAGCGAGAGCAACTTCAGCCTGAGTCTGCAGAAAGGAAACCAGTCCATCCATGAGATTCTTGCTGTAGCATATAATTCAAGTCAACATAAATATAACAAACCCCTATACCTAAAACATATATGAATTACAACTTGAATCCCAATACGATACCAGTAAGCATCTAGCACAGCCGTCATCTAGCAACCGACTACTCGTACACACTGCACTAGCCAACCACACATGATACCGGAAACAGTCTGGTTTGTTTTACCCAATTCCTCTATCTAGTATGGGTGGACTTCTTAGACACCAAGGTAATGATAAGAGAATGCACTAGCTGACCAGCATGATAAGTGGGAATATAGTACAAACTGCAATAAGGCTGTGCAGTAGTACCTTTTCAAAACCCATACCAACCAGCTTCTTAAGCTCTTCATCAAATGTATCATTCTGCAGAGAATAATTTGTCCACTAATCAGTTCTAAGCCCATATCAACATTAGACAAGAAATGAGAGGGTACATCATACCTGGTCAGCTGTTGTTGTTGCATCAGCCCTGACTGTGTTTAATCCTGTATGCCTGTTATAACGAAGGTCAAAAATACAAATCAATCAAGTACATTCTCAATTTCTCAAATTAGAAGATGCCATAATTAATACTTTATATGTGTTATCTAACAGCAAGCCAAAATGCTTTTGCTTGATGTCTCAGGAAATGGAATAAGTTTCCTAAGCCACTGAGTACCTTTTCAAGGGTATCTTGATTCTTACCAAAAAAAAAAGACACTGTTTATACAGCTACCTGGTGGTTCATAGCGGTAACTTCTGTTCATATATACAAATGCTATTTTATTATGTCATTTTGCTATGGAAATAGACAGCATCAAATATTAGAAACAACACTATAGAAGTATAAAATGATATCCATCCTTTGGCAGCCAAAAACAGTTAGTGTAATTTAGTACATGAGGTTCAACATTTACATTTTTTAACAAACACAGCATCAAAATAACTGGTTACAAAAGATCGATATTAATTACAACCATACATAAGGTGAATGCTTGGGAGAATATATATAATTGCTAAATAACAAAAAATCTTAGAAAATATATGACACTGCATAGCAGTATACAATGGCATCCATCCTTTAACAGCAAACAACCCAATAGTGTTGGTGTATTACTATAGGCATTGTAACATCACAATAAGTTTCCTGGGCGTTCTTGCATCAGAATAGGTTCTTTTTCATCAAACAAGATCATCATTTAAATGACCTTGTGATTATATGCTTCTATTCAGCAAACAACCCAATAGTGTTGGTGTATTAGTATATGCATTGCAACATCACAATAAGTTTCCTGGGCGTTCTCGCATCAGAATAGGTTATTTGTCATCAAACAACACCATCAATGACCTTGTGATTGTATGCTTCTATTCCAAGACATATGAACTGAGATATACTTGCAGTTATATCCTTCTATTCCAAGACAATGTTGCTTCATATCAAATTCTGCTTTCATTATATATGTGACTACCACGTAAATGTGTAATACATTGACCAAGTGTCGAGTAGAAAATGCATTACTGTGAATTCGTTAGAGGGTCACTTGGGGTTGTGTTATCCAACAACCTAGCATGCAAATTCGCACTTGCCTCCCTTGGAGTTGGTTCAGTTCCTGTAGAAGCAAGTTTCCGTCCTCTCCCTGGAAATCTGGGATCTTCTTGTTCCTATGAGAAAATATTCAGCAAAGTCTTAAAGCTCTACATAATAGGGATAATAGATATTAGAAGATTGTGTATATACTTTTTTTTGTACAGTATTAATTACATAAAGAGGAACAACCTTGTAAGCTCAGGACAGCATCATCTTGATGGCTAACAAAAAACAAGTGATATTTATAACCTTTAACTGAACTACCATAAAGAGGATAGGACATATGTGCCAACACACATATGAACTGAGAATCAAGCAAGACCGCAGCTTCAATGGGAATTGTCCAGAGTTCTATATATAAATTAGGTATACATTATCTTCTGACAATGCATATACTACACTATCAACTGTAAGTTTTGGTTGCTCGGTTCTATCGACTATCTAGATGAATGCTTTGAATAAGTTTCCACTCACTCGGATAATCCACATTACAAAAATTTACAACAAAACCAACTATTACTTTAATCATATACTCTATCCATGGAATGATTCAATCTCAATAGGCATTGTAGAGCTCATCGAAGCTTCACGAGACAGCTTCAAGGAAAAGCTCCAAGAATCAATGAGCTCTACCTCCATATTATGTGGTTTCTTTCATGTAGAACCAGAACTATCAACGAAAACAATAGCAGCTCTGGAAACTCTCATTCTACAAGTACAACAATGGTAAGATTATTTCTTCTTGATGGGTGAAACCCAATCAGATTGGAGAAGCTCTAAAAGTTTTGCAACTAATATCGCAACAATGATCACCTAAACTGTAAGTACATTAAGAGCAACAGCAAATCACGCTTAGTAAGCTGTATTCTTACTTTTCATACCTGAGTACTAGATGTCTGAACAGTGGATGTCTGCCTACTCCGCATCCATGACGAAATATTTCTCAAGAAATTTGCATTTATCAGAGAGCTGTAGATTCAACAATTTAATTTATTACTTTCCTGGACACCGAACCAAAATAAATAAATATGGAAACAATACCTTGGTGCAATGGACGTGTTAGAATGTGTAGGAAGTTGGCCATAGGTAGTCCCTCCAGTACAGAGAATAAAGCCAGGACGCCTAACACAAACAGACTGACATCCGATATCTCAGGCCACAAATATTAACAAAAAGAAACATCTCCCTGAGGAGGATGGAATTATGAAAGACTGTATGATAAGTACAGTTTGATTAATTTGGAAAGAAACTTACTAGCACGGACAAGCCTTCAATATTAGAATAAAATGAGGGTCCAGGCAGCAAGTAGTTGAATAGCCCATAAGTGTCTGAGAGAAATAAAGAAGATCAACAAGGATGATAATACCCTAACCCAGTTCATGAAAACTTAACAAATGAAAAGGTAAAAGGGACATACATGCAAACCCAGACAAGATGCCAGATAGGTGCCCCAGTAATGAAACATTGCTCGCAAGAAACTGAAACAGTATGAGCAAAATCCATGCGTACCTGGTAATTGGACAAGTATAAAATATTGTTGTATATTACAGACAGTAAACTGAATGGGAAGAAATTCAACGAGTGCATAGAATGAATACCATTTTGCAGGGACATTGAAGAGACCAAAGACGCTGGTAAATGAGAGAGAATGTCACTTCACATGCAATAAATGTCATAAAATACAAAAGTAATGGCTGATATGTGTGGACATTCAAGGAGAAGGGGCAATTTCTTGAAAATGGTTACCGTTTAACTTTTTAGAAGCTTGGCTAACATGCAGTCGGTTGTTCTTAAAAAAAATTATGGCCCTCAACTAACCACATCCATACTAGTCTAAAAGCACTACCAGCTTACCATAGAGCATGTTACCATGTTTCAACATTTTTAGCAACAGCTTACAATTTATATGCTGAGTACCAAAAAATGGCATGAAACTTAACAGAGAATCTATGTAAGCAAACTTTTTGTACATTAGGCATATACTCGATTCCTCCCACATGAACTGATCCCTCATGTAAATCATCAAAATGAGTGTAACATTAAGAGCAAGAGGAGCAATGTACCTTCGATATTGCACTCCACTCAGACTTGTCTCAATGACAATCATTGAGAATAGAACTCCAGAAAAGCCAATAGAACATTCATCCACGAGGTAAAAAAAAGGATATATAGGATTATAAGCCATCAAGAAGGCAACGATGAGATGGAAAATTGCATTAGTTGTTGCAAGAAGGAACATCAGGAATAAGAGACGGACGGATCCCATAATTCTCTCCAACTCGGTACCAAGGGGTACAACGGTCAGCATGTTGAATAGCACATGAAGCAAAGAACCATGAAACAGAACAGATGTGTAGAACCTGTACACTGAAAGAAAATATGGGCCACGTCAGAAATACGCAAATGAGAAGTGTATAACATAAACTTCACAAGTAAGCAGTCTTGACTCTTGAGCTTCTTCAGCATTTGGATTTTTAGAAGAGTGCATATCCTATCTAACGCGGGTCCTTATCCATTTATTTTCAACGTTTACGAACATCTCAGCATGTATTATTAACTTGTAGAAGAGAGCAACCTGTGTTTCATGAACTGATAGCATGTAACTGGCAGTTCTCGTGTTATATGCATATAAACAGAACTTGAATGTGCACCATTACAAAAATCACTGAATGATGAGAGGTTTAAGCCAGGTGACCTTTAACAGAATATATATGCTCAATGTAAATGAT
Source organism: Poa pratensis (assembly GCA_947311845.1). Lineage (NCBI taxonomy): Eukaryota > Viridiplantae > Streptophyta > Magnoliopsida > Poales > Poaceae > Poa > Poa pratensis. Next base: position 73,197,509 of record CAMZMU010000020.1, read on the forward strand.
ATGTTTCCTTTTTCAAGAATGGACTATGATTGAGCACTGTTGCAGAAACCATACTATGTTCCCAAAAAAAAAATAGAAAGGTGAACTAAACAGACCTTGAAAATGTGAGGCTACTGCAGAGGGTAAGAAGCATATCTCGTTGTAGGAGTCATATCCAATTAACAAGCACGCCAGATATATCACACTGCATATTAAGATAACACCGGAAGTGATGAACGGGGTGCTGCTCCACCATTGGTTCAGCCTAGTCGAAATCCCAGCCTGCATCCACGGAAACATACATGTAAGAAGCATAGAACGCCACAGTTTTGCCACATTTCCTGTTATCATCCACTACAGTAGAACGCACAGCATAAAACCCTGCTCTGAGAGATCTCCTACAAACCTAACAGCCAAGCAGCAGGCTTATCAAACCAGGGTAACTAAGCCCACTGCCCAGAAATAACCCTATCATAATTTGGCTCAAAACACGTACACCTCCTCTTCCCTAGCTTAATTCAAGCAAACCAGTCCCCTACGAATACCCGCAACAACCGGCTCAATTCCTATCCACGGAACAATAATTCCCCACGAGCGCTTCTCGGCGGAATCCGTAGGGTTTAGTGGCGAGCCGAAATCCGCAGCAATTTGGGACTAGCTCCTACCAGATCGAAGGCGCCTTCACGGAAATTCACCCGATAATCGGGATTGGGGGACAGGAAACCGCACCTCCGTGATGATGTTGGGGCGCATCTCGGGCTCGCCTCCGGTGCTGGCGGCTCCGCCGGGTTGGGATCGAGAGCTTGAAGGGGCAGAGATTTGGGTGGGAGGTGCAGACTGTCGAGATCTCGAGGGTTTTGGGGGCCGCCGCGACGGGCGAAGAAGAAATGAGCCGTTGCTTCCGAGCTACGGGAAGGAATGGAGGAAAGGGGTCGTGTCATGAACCCGTGAATTTCCAGTGTTTCTAGGGGTTGAACTGTAAAAGAAGAGCGTTTACTTGGGCTGCTGGGCTTGAAAGGGCCTTGTAATGGATCCCCACGGCCACACACGGGTTTGCTGTGAAAAAAGTCTGATTTTTTACTTCATGTTCGAATAGCGAGGAAAAAAACTAGCCAAATTTTATGCTTCTCCAAAAAACAAACTTAATTTAACGTATAAATAATTTCCAGATACTTCTTGGCTCAATATCTCAGTTTCACTCATTCGCAAAAAAAAAATCTCAGTTTCACCGTCAAGTTTTCAAGCGAAATCGGCATCTTTCTGACATTTAGCGACTATTGTGCACAATTTTGTTAGAGCTTTTTCACAAGGTTTTAATTAAAAGAGCTCGAGAGTGCTATGGTTAGTTTGTTTCTTAAGTATTTGTCAATGATTTATTAGCAAAGTAAAAGGAGATGGAAAGTGTGGACGAACCATGACCAACTATCGTTCGATAATAGAGACTGTTGAACGAGCATTTAAGGGCATCACTGACTTTTAAAAAAAAACTATAGATTTTTTTGCAGTATTGAACACTTACTCTACCAAGCTAGAATTGAAGGGCTTCTATCTAGAAAAGGTCGGGATGAGGTTTGCTCTCATTATGGTTTTCTTCAATCTATGCATTCTTATTCAAACAAAAAATAAAAATAAATTGCATGGCTAATAGAAGAATAAATAATAAGTTATGGAAAACGCTAATTTTCTACAAGTTGTTGCATTAGTCGGTTTGTTTCAACGCACTGCTATCTTCCTGGCCCCACCTTCTCTTCCGCATTTCAGACCATGAATAAAAGCAGTCAATGGCGAGAGCCATCAAATGCCTCGCCGATGGTGGCCGACACCGACGAAGCCCCACTGCCCACTGAGGATCCATGTGTCGGGAGTCTAGTAGATGCAGCGTGTTTCAATAACTTGACGGTGGCGATGCCTTCACCGTCGCTTGCAGCGATAGCTCCCTTTCGTCGTCGCTTCCCCAAGTGCCTCACATGTTCCATGCCTCCACCACACTTCCACTCAGTCTCGTTGGAGGTTTCTCATGCAACCTCCACAGATGCAAGTGACGCCAGCCTCTCCCACATCTTCCTACATTGGAGGAGTTGGAGGAAATTCTTTGTGGCCAGAGGTGGAGGTCGTTGTTTTTTTCTAGGGAAAAATGTTCATGCAAAGGGTGTTTCAACAAGATTCAAGCTCGTCCCCTTTTTGCTGTTTAGCGTACCTATAAATGCTCCAATGATTTATGGGTGTACCTTTCAAAAGGATTTCTCCAATGTTGCGAATGTGTTTAGCGGGATTTCTCCAATGTTGCAAACATGTTTATGTGATGTTGTCTACGTTGGGCAGATATGTTGTATGAGTTGGCATTTCTTGTTGCAAACCACAAGCATGTTCTCAACATTTTGTTGCAAACAAATGAGAATCTTTTGCTACAAGGGCATGTTCAAAATGTATAAACTTTTATTATAAGTCTTATATATTCACAAAAAGTTATTGCAAAACCATATTGCATTTTGAAAAAATATTGCACGGATCTGACGCTCGAGATAATCCCTCAATATTAGCCGGGAAATTTCTTGCGTTGCCCATGAGTTAATCTTGTCAAAGTTTTAAATTTTACAAAAGTGACAGACATGGACATAAAGATAGCATATGCCAGAATTCTCTGCTTCGCATCATAGCAGCCAGGATGCAGAGGATTTTAATCTCCGGCTTTCTAGATACGAGAGTTATTAGGCCTACAGAAAATGACATGAGTACAAAAGAAGATGTCAGATAGTGATAAGATCAACTCGCCTATAAAATCAACAATAAAATTAGAATAAGCACATGCATGTACAAGCAGATCATCGATCAGACAACTAAAATAAATTTTGAGAGCAATTTCCAGTTGTAATTGATCCAGCAGATTATCTAACATGTTTTTGTAGAAGCATCGTTCAAATTTAGCAACATATCTAAGATTATGAGCTGCACAAGTTGGGTAGAAAGAAAGAAAGAAAGAAACCGGATTTATAATATGACTACTTCATCCGTTTAAAATAGAGGATACGTTATAAAAAGCATGTTGTCAAATTTCTCAAATTCTGGTGACCAATTAATAGATATATTTGGATCTACTAGATTAAAATAATAATGTGGGATTGTCAATAAAATATAGTTCTAAGATACACCATTTCATAATTACTTACTTACATATTCGTAAAAAATCAAAGGCCAAACTACCCACTAAAGATTATCGTCCCGCTATACAACAAGTGTAGCGAAATAAACGAGTACTAATTTACCCCGTCTCGAAACTCTTGTTTCACCTTCCACGCTACTGGTTCCTTATCCCGCCAATACATTAGTCCTTTGTTCCTTCAAGTGAATCATCGGTTAACAATGCATATTATGCATGATGATAAACAATCAATTAAGTAGGCAAAACATGTATACCAGCGACGAAGGCAGCAACATGTAAAGACATGGTGGATAAGACTACATGGTCCTTGTCCCAAGCCGCTCATGCAGCCTGCACTACGGGAGAGCTTACCTGTGCCGACGGTATTTTACCGTCGGCACAGATACGATACCCGTCGGCATAGGCCTATGCCGACGGTGACTGTCGGCACAGGGGTCGTCGGCGTAGGTGCCCGTAGGCACAGCCTAGAAAGCCGTCGGCATAGGTCGAACCGTCGGCATAGGCTGTGCCGACGGCAAAACCGTCGGCATATGTTTTTTTAAAAGAAATTCCAAATTTTTTATTTTTTAAAAAATTTAATTTTTTTATTTTGTAGGCTGTGCCGACGGGAAACCCGTCGGCATAGGTTTCCAAAATTATTTTTTCAAAATTTATTTTATTTATTTTTATTTTACACTGAAATTTCAAAAAAAAAATATTTCAAAATTTCCCAATTAGCCACACACATTATCTCTAATTACATATTACACACAATCTAAGGTCAAAGTACTTACCTCGGTCAAACTTCCCGTTCGGTCAACCATCCTCAAATTGCTCCAGACCAAGCACGCTTAACATTTGAGTTCCTTTCAAATTAGCTTCCAGATGAGATGTTAGAACTTACTGATATTAGTATCTTATCAACCATATTAACCCTGGGTCATGATGTTACACTTTTTATTGTTTAAATTTTGAAAATTTAGTTGAATAAATAACAATGATTATGTAATAATAATATTTGAATAACTCATATCTTTAAATCATATTTTCAACCATATTCTCCTTTTTACATTTAATATGGAATAATTTATATCTTTAAATCCGTAAATCAAAATTTAACAAATAAAATGTCTAAATAAATTAGAAAAATGAGAGGAATCCAAATATGACATCCATATCATCTTTTTCATCATGCATATAACTTTTTTCATCGGGTGCTAGCAGCCAGGTGCAGCAACCGCGGCAGTATTCCGCGATGTCTCCGCTCCTGCAGCATTCATCGGTTGCTACCGACATGGTGCTCGTGCGGAGGCAGTACTGCGCGAAATGTGCCTGCCGTGGATGGCGATAGACGACGGTGTCGCCCGAAACAGTAGGCACCGCCCTAGAAGAGACACACAGCACCCGTCCTCCCACGAAGATGGCTTTGTCTCCGATGCTCTCTACCGGGACGTACCTTTCCAAGACGAGATCCGCGAGCTTGTGGACCTCCAAGTGCGTGAACGACATGTCCTTGTGCCCAAACACTAGGATCTCCGAGTCGCATTCTACCAGGTAGACAGGCTCTCTGAGCTTCTCCCTTGGGAGGGGGATTTTATTATTTGCCAAATTATAAAGGATCTGAGGAAAAGTGTGGCAAATAGTAAATTAACCCCCCTTGGGAGCATGGCGATCAGCTTTGGTATTGGATCCTGCAGGTGCGCCTCCATCTGAAATATCTGTGATATGTATCCAACTCCAACGACGAAGGTATTATGCACCAGGTAATGCTTGCCTCGCGACGACAATGGTCCATAATGACTCGGAACTCTCCAAGGTAGCAGAGTCCACCTCGTGTCCTGGGAGGTGGCGACAGCGGCCCGCAACAAACCCATCAACACAACCATGACCCTCACGACTCCGCCGGCGGCGACGGAGAGGGAAACAGAGATGCGCCTCAGTAGTTTCAGCTCGGTTGCCTCTCGGCGGTAAGTGTAACCCCCTTTCAGTTGCATGGCAAGAGACGCCAGGGAAGAGAGCTCGACAATGTCGCCGGTGAAAGGGTGGAGGAGGCGCGCGGATGGCGGTGTCGTCGTCCCGCTGGAGGACCAGCAGGCCCTCCACGGAGTCGAGAGCACAGTGGTCCGCGAACAGCGGGAGCCGGACACGGAGAAAGATCCCCGAGTCGAGGTTGAAGAACCGGACGTGTTCGCGGAGATCTTCGTGGCCGGGGTGAAGTCCATGGCCCTCTGCGAACATGATCCAGCGGCGCGGGTGGAAGCGTGGATCGGTCACGCCTCGGCCGCGCAGGGACACGGTGGAAGACCGCCAGTTGTTGCAGACTGCACGGAGGCGGACGTAGTCCGTCATGTCGCCTGCCAGCAGGCGCCATGCCACGAGACGAACCAGATCTTCTGGCAGCGATGACCAAGGGGACTGGGTGACCGGCGGCGGCGCAGGTGACATCTTACAGTTACAGATCGACGAAGGTTCGATGAGATGCAGCAGAAACGATCTACCTCGCGTGAGTTTAGCTTAATAGAATTGCCGATGGATGCTAATCCGGATTTTGTCGGGGTCCTATACAATTCATCCAGGAGAAGGAACGTTTCTTTGGTATACAAAGGCCTGTAAAAGCGTCTGAGTCGAATTCCTATTTGCAGATAGTTCTCCGATCCCTTGACAATACGGTGTGAAACCATAAGCCAAAAGCCCAAAACAAACCTCCTCCAAGGCTCCAATTGCAAGGGTTATTAAAGAAGAGGTCGAAAAGCTGAAGCAGCGTGAGAAACCAATCGCCTTGTCGCCGGCGAAAAAACAAGACGTACGGGAGATGGAGGCGAAAGCTGAGGTGCGGCCGCGGCCGCTCAAGGTTGACCCCATCGGGACCTGCGTCGAGATGGGTCTCGCGGACACCCTCCGCCACCTTAAGCTTGACGTCCTCGGCACCAACGACTCTCTCATCCCCATCTTTGGTCAGTATCCTCTCCCCCATGCACCCCCTCTCTCCCAAATCTAGCGATTGGAGTTGGTGCTCTAGTAGAGGAGGTTATGTTTCGAAGGTTGCTTGGAGTTGGTGCTCTTAGTCTTTGTGGGTAACTTGGCAGCAATATTTGTTCCACTTCAGATTGTATGGTTTTTGGACCCGGTTTCCCTTATAAACTGGGTCAATTCTTTCTATCTATTCGGGCGGTGGATACGACCACCTTATACCTCAAAATATTTGTTCCACTTGGTATCAGTTTTGGCCTGTGCCCAAGATCAATTATCTATCAGCTTATTGTTTGTGTAGTTGCTGATTACTTTGTACACTCTGCCGTGGGCACTCATAACATTAAATTCTGATATGGGAAACAACTTATGTGATTTCTAAGAACTGGGATTCCCCTCCCCCAACCACAAAGTACTCCAATTTTGTGAAATTTCCATTAGTTTAACCGTTTATGTGTGTTGTGGCATGTCTACTTTTTTGTTGTAGTTTTTAGTTATGTATTTTTCAATATACTAACAGATTTGTTTTGTGCTAGGCTACTATACTCCATGCACACACCCAAAACTTTCGGCGCGCTTCAGACTATGTCGAGAATCGCTAGCGCCATCATCTTCTGTGAAAAGGAACAATTGTCTAGTACCGGGGACACTTGTTTATACTAATAACATGTTGGGGTTTCAAAATCTGGATTTAGCTTCTCTAGTCAGAGAAGAAGGAAAGAAGGTACATTGACACAACTTTGATACGAGAATTGCTAATATTTACCTTTGTCAATTTATTGCATTTTCTCAATTCCTTGGTGCATATGGTGGATCCAGATCTTGCATGACATTCTATCCGGTGAAATAGAAGAGTGTCCTTCTCTGCTATTAAAATTTCTTGTGATATCATTTGTGGACTTGAAGAATCGGAAGCTCTATTACGATGTTGTATTTCCCTCATTGGTCTTCAATACTAAAATGACTCTGCTCAGTCTACATAGTGCCTCACAGGTGCTCAACCAACAAGAGGTCATGATCTTGTGCACCTAATATTAGATAATCTTAGGATTTCATTTTTCTATCTTTTTATGGTGAACTCTAAAGTAAAAATATTAGATAATCTTAGGATCTTGTGCACCTAATGTTATTTACTTGTTCATACAGGCAACATCATTGTCCAAATCAATGGAAATGTGGTGTGGTTCAAATGAAACAACAGGTTTGATAAATGTTTCTCATCTCAAACTGGTATTTAACAGCTTGTTTTTAGTTGGATATGTTTCCTTAGTTTGCTATACTTATGTTACAATGATTTGTTTTTTGTAGTTCATCCATTTTTTTGGATAGATATATCCTCAGATTCTTCTGTTGTTGTAAGACAACTTAAGGACAGGAAATATCATCAGGATGATGGCCAAAAGGTACGTTTATGTGACTGAACACACATCGTAAAAATACTGTGGTCTTTTTTAAATATCTGAGGTCATATGTTGTTAAGATTCCATACTCTATGGCTCTCTTATGTCCATTCTAATATTTTATGCTTGTAGCTCATCTTCTTCTCTTTGCTTGACTTGGTGGGAGGGGATGTCACCTAATTAAGCAGTCCTACAATGTTTATTAGTGTCATGTGGAAACTATCAAAACCCTACGGTGGATAATATTTTTACTTTAGAGTTCACCATAATTATCCTCATATCTAATATACCAGAAATTTTAGAAGCTTCTTACAGCTTTCTCAGTATGTCTAGAACCTTCCAAGTATGCATTGCTCATTTCACGACAATTTTATTTCCTGATGCAGGTCATATTTGGATTTTATGATCATGGATGTCGTCAAGATTACCCTGGTTGGGCTCTTAGAAACTTCATTGCATTCCTTAACTTGCGGTGGAAAATCGAGAAAGTTCGGTTCTTATGCCATCGAGAGAAAAGACAAGGGGGGATCGATCTAGAGAAGTCCCTTATTGGTGAAGCATCATTTGCAGCACCTCATGGTATTAAGATCGATCTGGATAAGACCTTTACAATCTCACTAGTAATTTGTTTTTCTAACATTGGTTGTGATTACAGGCTGGGATGTGTCTAACTATGTGCCTGAAGTTATTGGATGGGAAGGACAAACGCCTGGGGACGGAAGGAAAGAAAAGAAACTGAAATCAATCAATGTTGAGAGTCTAGGAAGGTAAATGAAGAATGTTATGTTAGAGATGTATAGCTCCAGCACCTGTATAAGCGAGTCTATGTTGGCCCCCTCTGAATACTAGTTGCTCATTCTCCAACATGATATCAGAGCCTAGGTAGGATCTCCTTGCCGGCTGGCGCTGTTCCAACTATGCCCACCGTATTTGTTTTCCGATCGTGTGCGATATATAGCACATGGGTTAAAAAATAAAATCATATGAGAATATTTGGCCGTCGAACGTTGTTCGAATCCTCACACGATTTTAGTTTCTAACGGTAAGCGATTGATAATAACGCACACGGAAGGGTGTATCCGTGTGCGATTGGAGGTTTTAAATTGCTGTACCAGTGGATGGCGATAGACGACGGTGTCACCCCGCAATGGTAGGCACTGCCTTGGAAGAGACACAGTAGTACAGTACGCGTCCTCCCACGAAAATGGCCTCGTCTCCGATGCTCTCTAGTGGGACGTACCTTTCTGAAACCAGATCCGCGAGTCACCAGGATCTCCGAGTCGTGTCCTACCAGGTAGACAGGCTCACTGAGCTTCTCCCTTGGGAGCCTTGGCGATGAGCTTTGGTGAATCGTGCAGCGGTATCTTTATCTATCTCCATCAAACATACGAGCAAATACCTGAATATTGTACGGCCTGAAAGAATAAACATCCAGCAAGTGCAACTATGAACATTCGCAAAAGAAAAGACAAAACTATGAACGGGAGGCAACAGTTCACACAGGGAAAGAAACGTTTTCAATTCTATAAACGTGTTCCATGCACAAAAATTTCTTTACATGTACGACTTCCACATATGTGCTACTATCTCAGATCATCCAGTCTCCTTCAGTGACTGCAGTATCTGCACAAGTGACTGTTTAACATCTCCCTGCACATAAGCAGTATTCCTATGTTAGGCGACGCGGCAACAGAGTCTCGAATCATATGCACAACACCTCAACTCTGACTGAAGTCTTTTCTTCTACTCCCTCCGTTCCAAATTAATTGACTTTCATTTGTCCACACATGTCAATTAATTTGGAACGGAGGGAGTAAGTTTCAGGCGTCAGAAAGCTGAATGAATGAATCGAAGAATCTATGAATCATGATGGTAAGTAGCTGAAGAATCTACAACTCCGCGAGGAGGATCGCACTCGGAAGATGAGTAAGAGATCAATCTGCAGCTAGAGCTTGGAGCTCACGCAGGTGGTCTGGTATCAGTGTTCCCAGGTGAGGATTTTGTGGGTTCTCTGCATATGCAACATGATATGCTGCAACGCAAGCCTGTGGCCACGCGATCATCATTCGGCACTGCAACATGGAAACAGGGAAATTATAAACAGGAAGTATAGAACAGTAAGGGGCATCTATAACTCATAATTCGATGAAAGCAATGTTGGATCACTACCCTTTTCAATGGATAAATAACAGTATCTCTCTCTCTTTTCAGTGGACAAATACCAGCATCTCTCTCTTTTGGAAAATAAATACATCTCATTTACAAGTAATTCTGATAAAAAATATGCTTCTTCTTGCCAACAGAATAGTAAAATAAATTTAACCAGGTTTCACTGATAGACAATATGCTGTTTTTTGCCATTTGCTAACAAATATATCAATGCAGAAACATAAGTCGTCGCTAATGCAGATAAACACAGGATATACAGCCAAAGAGGGATTGAGTAGAATACCATGTAATAACCAATGAGAAATGAATAGATCGCTATGGGCAGAGCTAGCTCCTTATGATCCCTATTCATGGCTAGTGCCCATGAGCCAGCAACCAGTGAGGCCAAAGCGCCTCCTGTGACAGCCGAAAGGAAGCAGAAGGAACCAGTGAGGTCTGAATCAACAAGCTTTGCCATCCCCCGGAGAACAAAAAGGGACCACACATCCCGCGAAGCCACACAAAACGCCTTCCCCCGCGCTCCCACATGCACAAAACCCCAACGATTCACCCGTCCCATCATCTTCTCTGATGCAGTCAGGCAGCATCCCCGGCACGCGAAAAGGAACTCGTCATTGCCCCCTGTGACAGTGTTTGTCGCTCGAGCTAAACTCCTTACTGCTGCAATTACTGGGACAACCACAGCCCCAGACATATGTCACCAAAAGCTGGCCCCGATAGTGTGCCACAGAATGCTTCAATAGCACCTCCTGGCATACGGACTCCATAGACTAGCCGTGCATGTGCCAATCTTGCCACGGCCACATAGACAAAGTACCGCAGCACTTGCATGGTCCATGACATGCTTACCAGGAGTGCAGCCACATAAACTATCCGGAAGTTCATGAAGTGTCCTGCTGTAGCCGCAATGCAGCTAATGGCAACTGTCCAGAAGGCCATATAGCCAACTGCAGCAAGGATAACAAAAACAAGGAGGCAGGAAGCACTAAACGGCAAATGTGCTCCATTGACAGAGGTGGCAAGTACTGCAGCGCCATGCTGAAGGCGTGGACCAGTGGCCCAACAGCTGTATAGTGCCGCTGCAATGGCAATCACAACTATGAGCACTCCAATACCAAGGGCAGCACCATCACCGACAAGGAGTATGACTACATCGCAGGCAAGTGCGAGAATAGGAGCTGCCCAGAGAGACATTTTGATGGCTTTTGGAGGGTTACTGACAGCAAGGATAGTCCAAAAGCAGGCAGCAAAAACCGATAATATCACGGAAGAGGCAAGAGGAATGAAGTTGGCAAAGGGCTTGTAAGTAGGATTCTGGTGGGAAGAAGCCTGGACTCCAAGGAATATTGTGAGGGCGATGAAAGCGAGGAGGTGCAAGATGAACAAGATCTTTGTGACACTGGCTACGAAACCACTACAGCAACCACGACTGTCGGGCACAGCAATGTTACCAAATGCTGGGGAGTACATTTGCTCTTCTATTTCGATTGGCACCTGAGGAAGTAATGGTCAGAACATTAGTGAAGTGGGATCTTGAAACCAGAACAACATAATTTATTGGTAAGAAATTTGTTGCAAGCATACAAAATTTTGCTCTTCCAAAAATAACAAAAAGCGGTATTTGGATCACCACAAATTAATTTTGTTTGACTAGAGATATGAATTACATTATTCTTAGAACATGGTGCATTCATAGTATAAGCTATAATGCACCAGGCCCATGCATACATTATATAATGATGCCTTATAAGCGATTCCCGGAAGTTATTTCCAAAATTTATATCTGTCACAGATGTTCAAAATTAATACAGAATAAAGCTAAAATGATGAATCATGTCTAACTTTAAAAAATCAAATTGAGGGACTAATGTGAGTCAGAATGTATACTGTCAGTTTATCTGATAACAGATAATTCACTTATGTTGCTAAAAGGCAAAAAAAAAATAGCATGGATTGTGTTCGTGTCTGAATAAAAATGGCACTTCTCTGTATCAGCCTATGAGCTAAGTGGTGTACAGGGTGATTTCTGGAGATGATCCCAAATGTATCTGATTATTTGATATATGTAAGCAACAATAATTTTTATTTCCGAAATAAAATCAGCTGCAATTTTGTATTTTGGGGATAATTTTCTAGTAATAAATTGCAAGAATGATGCTTCACCCAAGTTTAATAATACTGCTGTAGCACGAGCAAATCGTGCAACAAGGGATCAACAACAAAAACGAAATCACACAGTAATTTACAAATTGACATGATATGGCAACTGCTTCAGATAACTCGCTATATATAAGCACATCAACTGATAATGACAATCAGAATAAATGAACCGAAATCAAAACTAATTTTCAGACGCCAACATAGGTACATATTCAAATATAATCACAAAATCACTAGCTATGTTCTCCTATCACCAAGCCAAATGTGTATCCGATCTTCAATGTTTCATCAGAGAATTGTGGATGTCAAAGGCAAACCTTATATTCACCTAAAGGATCAATCAAAGTTGTTCAATCCGAACACTAACCAAGTCATGACATCAGGGTCAAGCTGCCATTTCTCAAGTAGGCCGCCAAACCCCAACCACTTGAGTACTTCACTCAGTCATTTCGACAAGCATGCGTTGGCATATCTAAAACACCAGAGTAGTTGCAAGCTTAAACAATCCGTCACCGGACTTCTACAACCAATTCTACGCATTAACAGCATCGAAACCCCAATTCGAGCATATCAACGTGCGTGCATAACAGCGTTAACCTGATTCGAGCAATAGCGACAGCAGCAACGCATGTGCGTGATTCATTCGAATTATCCGATGGTTCCAGCAGAACGTAAAAACCCCAAATTCCCAAGCTAGAAGCGGTCCCCTCGGCCGCAGGAACAAAAATCGCGGCACCGAATCGACGATTCCAGCACACGCGAGAGAAATTCCCCCAGCAGAAGCAGCGGGAGCGGCCGCCGCCCCAGTCGGAGTCAAACACCGAGCGGGCGCGCACGGAGCTCGCAGCAGGCCGAGAGAGAGAGGGGGCGAGAGAGAGAGGGTGGAGGAGGTCGCTGGTCACCTGGTGAGGGCTCGGCGCCGGCGTGTGCGCCGCCCCGCCCGGGTAAGCAATGCCAACGGTAGCCGGCGTGATCTCGCCGACGACGCTCTGCCTCGCCATCGCCGTGCCGTGCCGTCCCCGCCGCGCCTCCCTTGATTTGCTTTCCTCTCTCTCTAATCCGTGAGTGTGAGTGGCTTTGGCCCCGTCATATCAATCATCTGCTTTGGCTCTCGCTTTCGCTTTGCCTTTGGCCCGCCCGCGGCCGCGCTTGCTTCGCCTGCTCTGCTTCTGCTTCAACGGGGCGAAGTGGTTACCTTTTTTCCCCCCATTGATTTTGATTTTGAGTCGTGGGGTTAGTGGGGGCGCGTGGGGTTATGGGTGTTGACTGTTGGACGAACGATGGATGATTCTGGTTCATCGTTTTTTTTGAATTTTCCACCACGTATATTCAACATAGAACCACAAACAAAGTACAATACGAAGGGGAAGAAGAACAAGAACCGAGAACGGCAACTACACCGGCGCCGGAGACGAAGAACACCTGCCGCCGTCTTGCCACTGTCAGGGAGAAATTTTCCCTATGAAAGACGAAGCCTTGAGCGTCCGCCGTTTGCTCAATTGATTTCTTTGAGCAAGCGACAGGAACACGGCGGATACTACCGGTGGCACATACGCATTGCGTGTGCGCACACAAAATGAAGAAATAGGCTTTCGCCCCGCTATATTAATATAGCAACCAACCGATACAAGTTTGAGACCACTGCTGGGGCAAAACAGCACAGATACGCCCAAAAGAAAAGAAAGAGAAAAGGAAAAGAAAACAATGCCGACATTGGCGGATCAACGAAAACAAAAGAGACTCGCACCCGCTGCGTCCTCTCCGGCAAAGTCCCATCACTAAACTAGCACTTCGAATCGCCGCGTACTAAGCAACACCTCCAAGAAGGAAAGCAACGACGACGCTGCTGCTGCCCGGACTAGTCCTAGGGTTTCCCCCGATACGCTACAGGTAGTGGGGAAGAGGTACACCCGACGCCCTTCAGGAAGGAACAACGACACCCACAGGTGTCACTGCGTCGGTGTCAAGAAGACTAGGATTTCTCCCGACCCCAAAAAAACCACAGCCCTGGACAATCTGAAGCGCTCCACCCAACTTGCCGCCCACCAACAAACGCCACCACGGAATTGAGGCCACCATTGTCGTATCACCAAGCAAGCACTGCACGACCGGTCAAACTGAGAAGCACCCGCCGTAGACAGAGCGGCGGTACCACAGCCACGCGGGAGGGATTGACCTCCACCGCCATAGACGGTAACCGACCGGACGCAGCACGCAGGAGCACACCAAGCCACATTGGAGCCGGAGGACGGCCGCAGCACAGCCACCTGGAGGACTACCTCCACCGCCATGGGCGGGTGCCGACCGGACGCGGTAGCAGAGACACACCAGGCTGGTCAAGCCCGGCCGGCCCCTGAAAGGGTCCGTGAAGTCTCCGCCATCACGCTGCAGCACGTAGGCCGACGCCGCTGCTACCCTCAAGATCGACACCAAAGGCCCGGCCGGACCCAAGCGGATCCGCGAAGCTCCCGGCGCCACGCTGCAGAAGACGTGTTGTCGTCGCCGCCACTCCGTCACAAGCAACGTACCACAGTCAAACCGGGTGCTGGGTCGAGCTTGGGCCCACACTGACCCAGATCGGGCCCAAAAGGGCCAGATCTGGGCCTGCAGGGCCTGGCCGAACCCAGCAACCCGCACCACCAAATGGTGACGCCGCCGCCGTGCTAACCAACGGCAGCAGAGAGCACTCCGCCTTGAAGCCGCGCCGCCGTGCTCCAACGGCAGAAGAGACTCCGCCTTGAAGCCGCGCCGCCGTGCTCCAACGGCAGAAGGGAGCACTCCGCCTTGAAGCCGCGCCGCCGTCGCCTGGGAGCATCGCCCGGAGCCACGCCGCCCCGGGCCAAGCCCAGCGACGCACGCCAACGGCGGCCGCAGCGAGGGGAGAGGAGGAGGACTCTGCGGGAGGAGCGGCGGCGCGGCCGGTCGCCCGCGCGGGGGGCGGCCGGTCGCGAGAGAGGAAGAGGTCGGGTCGCTGGGGCGGGGCGGCGCCGCCGCCGGCGGCGGAACCCTAGGCGCGGGGTCGGGGTCGAGAGCGCGGGGTCGGGAGCTCCTGGGGTTTTCCCTCTCCTCCGATCAAGTCGTGCGCACACAAAATCGCTCCCGTTTGATTTTACTCCAACTTTTGATTTTTTGTCAACATTCTTTATTTTCTCACATTTTGCTTGTTCAGTTTGGCTTACAGCTCGAAGCAGGATTTCGTCTCTCTTTATAAATAAAGTCACATGTTCGAATGATATAAATTGATGAGGAACCCTTTTACAATGCATACGAAGATAAAATACAAAACGAGTAGAAGCCACACCCCACCAGTGAACCGAGAACACTGACCATAAGTCACGTGTATAAGATAGAAGCTTGCCGCCGATGATGGCAAGACGCGACCGAGGGTGAACTGAGATCGACGACAACGCTCCAAGAGGGTAACAACGTCAAGCCCCGCCATTGTCCAGACCGATGCGATAGGGTTCGATGAGCACGAAGATGATGTTGATCTCGGTTGAGATACTAGTGCCTATAATCACCGGCGGAGGCAAGATTGCTTAAATCTGGAGGTTAGGGGGGGGCGGTTAGAGTAAAATCTTCAAAATCAACACTGTTCATGATTTTTTTTAGCAGTAAATCAATGGATTAGGGGGGGGGGGGGCAGGGCCAGCATCCAAGTGCAACAGAAGACAAGAAAGAGAAACCAAGCTCCCCGCCTACAACGCGAGAGATTGGGGGTACAACAGCGTAAGTTTGCCAGCAACAAAACAACCAAACCAAAGACTTAAACTTTTTACAACTTCACCAGACTGCAAAGCTCACACGAGCAAGGACTAGAAAACGAAGCAGAGACAGAACAACTTCTTTGAACCTCCAGAACACAATGCGTCATAACACCATTTTTGAGAGCACACTCCAGCACTTCAGACTCCTTGGTGTGGCATGTCCGTCAGCCGAAGAGTGTTGGTGCCTCTATCATCTCCAGCATTCCCACTTCCAGAAGCCATTGTGGCAAGCGCCATCAGCGTATCAGCTCCAGCGTGTAGCGCCTCCCGATCTGTAGCATTATGGAGACTTGCCCAGTATAATAAATTAGTTCATTAGGTCTGTGTATCAGCTTCCCTTCAAAGCACGCTTTGTTCCTGATCTTCCAAATGGCCCAGCATATCGCAGCCACTAAGGTGATCTGAACGTTTCTACTAACTGTGGTATGTTTTGGGATCCACCAGAAATACTGAGAGAAAGAACCAGGTCTGTCAGGAGCCCTAATAGCAGTAGCTATGGTAGACCACACATATTTCGCTGCAGAACAAGTGATGTATTGATTCATCTTCATTACATAACTGACACCGTATGTTTCCTGTCCAGTATCTTCTCTGCAGATTGTCTTTTGTTGCAATGGCATTATGCCAGATGAGCCACAACCAAATCTTGATCTTCAAAGGCACCTTAGCTTTCCATAGGTGTTTAAAAGATCTGTCAATCCCTGCACTACTCAAAGAGTGATACATCAATTTAACACTGAACTGCCCATTCTTTGTCCACTTCCATACTGGCTTATCGCTGTCTGAGCTCAGGGCAACTCCACACAAAAGATTCTGCAACTCTCTGAATTGATCTTGAAGACGAGCAGGTAACCATCTCCTGAAAGTAAATCTCCACCTTGTCGGGGGAATACTTTCTGGATTAACCCGCGGCCCAGTGCGACTTAACTTACTCGCACGGACGAAGGCCCACTTGGGAGCAAGCCCAATATTGAACCGCCATAAGGGAAAGATCTAGAAGACAATCCCGGAGGACGTGAAGACCAAGTAGTCTCCGAGTAGGCCTCTGTGGATGTATTCCTTATGGGGAAGTTTCCTTTTGTAACCTAGCGAGCCTCTGTGTATATAAAGAGGACTCGCAGGACTTAGAGCGGGTCAAGCTATCAAGCCCAAACCCTAGCTCATACGGCGAGTACCAGATCGGATCGCCTCCATTGTAACACCTCGATTATCATATCAATACCAATCTAGGGTAGGCAGGAAGTAGGTCTTTTACCTCACATTGAGGGGGCCGAACCTGGGTAAATCTGTGTTGATCTTTGTTCCTGCGATCCCAAGCTCGGAGATGCTTGACTCGCATAATCCCACACCTACGAAGTCATCTATGACACCTGACGTGACAAACCCACGACAGTTGGCGCCCACCGTGGGGCCTGCGGTCAAGAGCGTCACGTTCCGCGCAGGATCCATGAAGGGAGCTGAAGATCTTGTTGTTGGCCGTATCATCACGGTCAATGGCACACCCCTCATCGACGATTCAAGCTGGGGGCCGGAAGCAGATTATTTGGAGACCGGCCACGTCATCCCGTTCGGATCCATCAACGTCTTCGTCGGCTTCATCGGTGGCAGGTCCGTTAGATCGGTCCAGGAAGGCGATTCAGTAGAAGAAGTCGCCGATGACGGGGAAGAATCCGTGGAAAGCATGGACTCGCAAGAGTTTGGGTCCATCATACCTGCCTTTGAAGAAAGTTGCTGGGGTTACCCACCAGAAATCACATCATCACCAGATCAAGAGATGGCACAAGTCGCGGTTTACATGGCCGGAGGAGCAGGTGCATCAGGAACTGCTGGAGAAACCGAGGCATCGGCACCCCCAAGCAACCCACTTCTTGTCCCTGTGTCAGCCACGAACGCCGCCCTCCGTGCAACAGAAATTGAGGCCGCCAGGGCCGAGCTCCTGTATGAGGTTCGAAGGATGGAAGAAGAGCGCCGCAGGCTCGATCAGATAAACCAAGGAATCCAACAGGAGCGGCAGAGAGTAGCCGCGCTGGCTGCGACTCAACAACAGGTTGACCCGCAAACACAGCTGCGCGCGACTCAACCAACAGTGGAAATCCCGCTCACTCCAGCCGCGGGACGGGAATCCAGACGACTGCGGAAGGAAGGGTACCAACAAATCAAGAGACCCAGCAACAACCAAGGAGGTTTCACACCCCACAGGGCCATTACCAGAACCCTGTCGATAATATGTATGCTGCGGCTAATATCTTGACTCAGATGGTACCAACAGGCGATGACCCGGTCAATGCTGAGGCGCGGCGCGCGATTCAGATGCTAAGTACGGCAGTCCTGCAACAAGCCAATAGGGCGGAAGCCGAAGCACAGCTGCCCCTCGTACCAGCCAATCACAGGATTACAGCAGAAAGAAGCGTCCAGAGCAGGCCACCAGAGGACGTGTCAGGAGTCGCACAGAGGCAGCAGGAGCAAGTCGCAGAAGCGCAGGCGAATGCACCATTGATGCAAAAGCGGCCCGCAGATAACCCCGCAGGCGCGCCCACAGCCCTGTCCTCGCGACTCAAGGGACCGGCGTGTTTCACTGAAAGATCAGATCGGAACCTTTTCCTGAAGATTTCAAAGGGCCACGCAAGGTGGCAAACTATAACGCCAGCATGGATCCAACCACTTGGCTCAACAATTACGAGATGGGCATGAGCATCCTAAACGCATCTGAAGAGATCTGCGCACGCTACCTAAACATGATGCTAGAAGGAGCAGCGCACATATGGCTGCAAAATTTGCCTCCCAACTCTATAAATACTTGGGAGGAACTGAAGGATGCCTTCGTTAAGAACTTCCAAGGAACTTGCAAGCGACTCTGCAATATAGAAGATTTAGAGCGTTGTGTCCAGAAGGAAGGCGAGTCAAGTCGCCATTGGATGAAAAGGGTGGCAGAAATAATACACTCCTCAGATAATATACCACCAAGCTCAGCCGTCCTGGTGATGGAGAAAAACTGCAAGTTTGAGCCGCTGATTCATAAGCTGGGTCGCATGAAGGATAAAGTCAAGAGCCTCAGCGAGGTGATGGCTGCGGCTAACAAATATGCCAGCTCAGACAAAACCAGAGACGCGTCAGACGGAGAAGAAGAGGAGGTTGCTGCAAAAGGAAAGAAAAACTCCAACAAGCCCCAGCAGCAGCAAACGAGCCACAACAACACGAGTCAAAACAAACGCAAAAGCGAAGATGGTCACTCAGGGCTCGTCGCCAATACGCGTGGAGGATTCAGAGGCCAGCGTGGAAGGGGTCGAGGATACGGCTCCCGTCCAATCAATATGCAAGAAGTTTTCAACCGGCCATGCGACCTTCATGCGACAGGTGATGGACGGCCAGCGGACCATACCAAGGCGCAATGCCATTATTACAAAAAGTGGAAAGAAGAGAGCCAACACAACGGGGGGAATTCCCATGAAGGAAACCCTAGTGCGGCTCATAACACAAATATTGGGCAGCACGGCGCGAGTAACCCCAGGCAGACGGGGCAGTATCACACAATAGTTATCGATACCTCCAAAAGAGAAGAGAAATTGAGCCGGAGAAGTCAGCAGGTGAACGCCGTGATACCACAACACCCGCTTGGTTAAGGTGGTCAGAATACGCGGTAACCTGGAGTCGCGACGACCACCCGCCACAGGTACGGGAACCTGGCAAGTTGGCACTGGTTGTGGCACCATACGTTGCAGGATACAAGCTGACCAAAGTGCTTATGGATGGAGGAAGCAGCATTAATATCTTGTACTACGATACTTTCCAGCGTCTAGGACTCAAGGATTCCAGCCTGCAGCCCACGTCAACAGTATTTCACGGCATTGTCCCAGGAAGGTCCGCACGGCCAGTGGGGAAAATAACCCTAGGGGTAACTTTTGGAACAGAAGAGAACTTTAGAAGTGAATTCCTAAGCTTCGAAGTGGTAAAATTCCAAAGCCCATATCACGCCTTGTTTGGAAGAACGGCCTTTGCTAAGTTTATGGCCAGGCCATGCTACGTGTACCTACAGTTGAAGATACCAGGACCAAAAGGGGTCATCACAGTGTACGGAGATAGAGAAAAAGCAATAGAATGTGAGAAAGGAGATGCGGCTTTCGCAGAATCCGCCTGTGCCGCGGAAGAACTAAAAGGTTATAAGTCGCAGGTGGACCCAAACGATATGAGTGTGGTTACCACGCCATCTGCCGAGCCACCAATGAAATTCAAAGCGGCCCAGGACACTAAGCAGATAAATCTTGTTCCTGGCGACTCATCCAAGCAAACTAGCATTGGAGCACACATGGAAGAAGAGCAGGAGAAGGCCCTCGTGCTTTTCTCCAGGAAAATAAAGACATCTTCGCATGGAAGCCGTCAGATATGCCAGGGGTACCAAGAGAATTAGCAGAACATAGCCTCAAAGTGAACCCTGCGGCTAAACCAGTGAAGCAGCCACTACGGCGTTTTCATGATGACAGGAGAAAGGCAATAGGAGAGGAAATAGCTCGCTTGCTGGCTGCAGGATTCATCACAGAGGTATACCATCCGGAGTGGGTGGCAAATCCAGTATTGGTTATGAAAAAGAACGGTACGTGGCGAATGTGCGTTGATTACACCAGTCTTAACAAAGCTTGTCCAAAGGATCCATTTGCTTTGCCAAGAATCGACCAAGTAATTGATTCAACTGCTGGGTGCGAGCTGTTATGCTTTTTGGACGCCTATTCAGGCTACCATCAAATCAAGATGAAGAGGGAGGACCAAGAAAAGACGTCCTTCATCACACCCTTCGGAGCTTTTTGTTATGTCAGCATGCCCTTTGGGTTGAAGAACGCAGGTGCGACTTACCAAAGATGCATTCAGAATTGCCTACATGAGCAAATAGGTCGCAACGTTCATGCCTACGTGGATGATATTGTGATTAAATCGCAAGTTAGCCAGGATCTTATTGGTGATCTGGCAGAGACATTCACAAATCTCAGAAAATACAACATGAAGCTCAACCCCACAAAGTGCGTCTTCGGAGTACCAGCAGGAAAGCTATTGGGATTCATAGTATCAGAAAGAGGCATTGAGGCCAATCCTGACAAGATAAAGGCCGTGATGGATCTCCAAAAGCCAGAAAAGATAAAAGATGTACAGCGGCTTACTGGTTGCGTAGCAGCTTTGAGTCGCTTTATATCAAGATTGGGAGAAAAGCACTACCTTTGTACAGACTGTTGAAAAAATCAGACACCTTCGTTTGGGACGCAGAGGCCGACGAAGCTCTGACAGCCTTGAAACATCAATTGACAAATGCTCCAGTTCTGGCGGCTCCAAAAGATAAAGAGCCAATGCTACTATACATAGCGGCAAATTCCCGCGCTGTGAGTGCTGTCATGGTTGTGGAGAGACAAGAAACGGGAAAGGAATACCCTGTCCAGAGACCAGTATACTACGTGAGCGAAGTCCTCACAGCTTCCAAACAGCGTTACCCACAGTGGCAGAAGTTGGTGTTTGGAGTGTTCATGGCGAGTCGCAAGCTGAAGCACTACTTCCAAGAGCATCCAATAACTGTGGTGAGTTCAGCACCATTGGCAGATATCATTCGTAATCGAGAAGCTACTGGAAGAGTCGCTAAGTGGGCGATCGAGTTGGGACCACATCACATCAGTTACGAGCCGCGCACATCAATTAAGTCGCAAGCCCTTGCAGATTTTATTAACGATTGGACAGAAATCCAAGTTGCTCCTAGCATGGCAGAAACCAAATACTGGACCATGCATTTTGATGGGTCAAGACAGTTGCAAGGCTCGGGGGCTGGAGTTGTTCTGACATCTCCCAAGGGAGACAAGCTGCGGTATGTGTTACAGATACACTTCAACTGCACAAATAACGTGGCGGAGTACGAGGCACTGCTTCATGGTCTACGTATAGCAAAGGAGATGAACATCAGTCGCATACGCTGTTTTGGCGATTCAGACTTGGTGGCACAGCAGGTCTCCGGAACGTGGGACAGCAAGGATGCGAACATGGCTGCATATAGAGAGAGGTGGACAGAATTGCTGGACATTTCACTGGATACCAAGTTGAACATATTGATCGGAGACAAAATGAAGCTGCGGATGCCCTGTCTCGGCTTGGATCCAACAGACAGTCAGTCCCACCCAATGTTTTCCTGGATGAACTGCACAATCCATCAGTCAACCTCCAGCAGAATTGACATTGCAGAGCCAGAGGATGATTCAACTTTAGTCGCAGCCCTGCATGAACAGCCAGGATGGACAGAGCCATACATGGCATATTTAAGTCGCGGAGTGCTGCCGGACGATGAAATTGAGGCGCGCAAAATCATACGACGATCAAAGGCCTATACAATCATCAACAACGAATTATACAAGCGCAGCGTATCAGGAGCATTCCAAAGATGTGTCTCACCAGAAGAGGGACGAAAAATCTTGCACGAAATTCATTCAGGCGATTGTGGCCATCATGCTTCGTCAAGATCTTTGGTGGCAAAGGCGTTCCGACATGGATTCTTCTGGTTAACAGCATTAGCAGACGCAGAGCAAATTGTCAGAGTGTGCGATGGATGTCAAAGATACGCTAGGCAAGATCATATGCCAGCCCAAGCACTTCGCACAATACCCATCACATGGCCTTTTGCCGTATGGGGTTTTGACATGGTAGGGCCTTTCAGACGGTCTTCAAACGGAAAAACTCACCTCTTAGTCATGGTGGACAAATTCACAAAGTGGATAGAAGCAGAACCTGTGGGAGATTGCGAGGCTGAAACAGCAGTCAAGTTCTTGAAGAAGGTCATATTCCGCTTCGGTTACCCCCATAGTATCATTACAGACAATGGGAGCAACACCTCTGAAGGGGCTACACAGATATTTTGCGCAGACAATGGGATAAGATTGGACCTCACGTCAGTAGCACACCCGCAGAGCAATGGACAAGCTGAGCGAGCTAACCAGGAAATTCTCCATGGAATTAAGCCGCGCCTTATTGAAAAGGTCGAAGCATCTCCAGGATGTTGGGTGGAAGAACTGCCAGCAGTACTGTGGAGCTTGAGAACAACCCCTAACAGATCCACAGGATTTACACCATATTTCATGGTCTATGGAGCAGAAGCAGTCATGCCCAGCGATATCATACATGATTCACCAAGAGTTGCGGCTTACATCGAGACAGATAATGAGATAGCTCGGCAAGACTCGGTGGACACATTAGAAGAGGTTAGAGACTTGGCAGCATCAAGGTCAGCAGTATATCAACAAGACTTGCGACGCTATCATGCCAGACGCATCAAAACCCGCACCTTTCAAGAAGGCGACCTAGTACTGCGACTTAAACAAGATCACAAGGGAATGCATAAGCTGTCCTCTCCATGGGAAGGACCCTACATCATCAGCAAGAAGCTAAACAATGGGTCGTACTACCTGCTGGATGTAAGGGAAGAAAGCAGCGAACGCCATGATTTCGAGGATCGTCTCGAGGCACCTCGCCCTTGGAACGTCGCACACCTGCGACCGTACTATACATAAGAAAAGGCTAATCAGAGCCAAGCATCATCCTTTCCAGCTTTATAGCTGAGTATCATCACAGCCACTCAGGGCTAGAACTTCAACTTTGGTCGCCACCTAGGCGCGACCTATGCAACATCTGATCGCCACCCAGGCGCGATCGACCCTTGTATCAGAAACCGGCTGCCACCTAGGCGCGGCCGTAAACTTTGTATCATCTCTGGTCGCCACCTAGGCGCGACCGACCCCATGTATCACCATGGATCGCCACCTACGCGCGATCCAACCCTATGTATAACACTCGGTTGCCACCTAGGCGCGACCTTATGTGTCATCATAATCAAAGCTTATCATAGCTTAGCCTATCATGGCAATATCATTATGTTTCTTGGGGTCTTTGTTACCCTGAAACAGCCGATTTATTGGCAATTATCAAATTTACCTTAAGTTGGATTGCTACTCGCATTATGTGGCCAAAGTACTGGGGTGTGGCGTCAATCGAGCTTGATTGCCTATCATGGCCGCTCTCGACCCTGAACACACATGTTCCTAGGAAATACTGAGTCGCGCGAGTGCCCACTTAAGGATTCAGATGGCCTAACTAGAGGTCGATGTACTGCTTATAGTACGGCAACACCAATTACAATTACTTGTAACTTAACAATTGTTTTATTATGATATCAAGTTACAGGTGATGACCTTCAGAGTTCTCTGAGAAGAATTGAGATGATTACCACATAACATCCTCTCAATCCTTGGGGGCTATATCATATTATCATCAAAAATTTGAAGATAGATCGTCATCAAGTTCTGAAGCTATCAGGATACTCTAACAAAGAAGCTCACGAAGTCAGATGATCTTCCAGGTGCGAGTCAAGGCCAAACTTGCACAATTATAAGCCGCGAAACAAGGAAAAGCGCGGCCTAAGCATTCAAGATCAAGAAATACTATGAAGTTCAGGCCACGCTTGGGGGCTAATGTCGGGGGAATACTTTCTGGATTAACCCGCGGCCCAGTGCGACTTAACTTACTCGCACGGACGAAGGCCCACTTGGGAGCAAGCCCAATATTGAACCGCCATAAGGGAAAGATCTAGAAGACATATCCCGGAGGACGTGAAGACCAAGTAGTCTCCGAGTAGGCCTCTGTGGATGTATTCCTTATGGGGAAGTTTCCTTTTGTAACCTAGCGAGCCTCTGTGTATATAAAGAGGACTCGCAGGACTTAGAGCGGGTCAAGCTATCAAGCCCAAACCCTAGCTCATACGGCGAGTACCAGATCGGATCGCCTCCATTGTAACACCTCGATTATCATATCAATACCAATCTAGGGTAGGCAGGAAGTAGGTCTTTTACCTCACATTGAGGGGGCCGAACCTGGGTAAATCTGTGTTGATCTTTGTTCCTGCGATCCCAAGCTCGGAGATGCTTGACTCGCATAATCCCACACCTACGAAGTCATCTATGACACCTGACGTGACAAACCCACGACACACCTGGAATTAGCTGCCGCAGCAACGGTGATGCTAGTTTCATTACAGATGTCTAAAAGTTCAGGGAATCTATCCTTAAAAGGGATATCTCCACACCATGCATCATTCCAAAATGAGTCTGCTGACCATTTCCCACTATCATTTTCCTGCCACAAAGATAGACATCTTTGACATGTAACAAATCGGACCAGAAAGCTGAATCAGTGCTTCTGTGTTTCGCTGCAAAGATGCCAGCATTCCCCAGATACTTTCTTCTCATGAAATCCTGCCAGGGCCTTTTCCAGTTTCTAGGGCCACCACCATTTACATAGCAAGCTTATGTTAAAAAGAGTGAGATTCTTGATACCCAAACCACCTTTCTTTCTTGGTTTACAAATCAATTTCCATTTCACCCAATGTATTTTTCTTTTTCCTGTGCCACCAGCCCAGAGAAACGATCTCATCTGTTTTTCCATCCCAGCAATGTTGGATTTATGAAACAATCTCAGAGCCAACTGATAAACAGCTGTGGTCGCAAGACATGCATCAACTTTCGTCACTCTCGCAGCAATGGACATAGTTCCACCCATCCAGCCACCCATTTTCGATTTAAATGTGTCTTCAACAAACTTCATCTCAGCTACCGTTGTCCTTCTCGAGCAAATGGGAGTACCTAAATATTTCATAGGCCACTTCCCTTCTGACAATTGAACAGATCAGCATAAGCTTGCATTTTCTCCTCATCTTCCAGAATTAACAACACTTCAGTTTTTTCGAAATTTATCTTCAGACCTGACATTGCCTCAAAGATATAAAGTAAGAGTTTCAGATTTCTAGCACCTTCTAAATCATCTTTCAACAGAAGGACTGTGTCGTCAGCATACTGTAAAATTGAGCAACCATTATCCACCCATCTGTCAGCCAAACCTGAGAACAACCCATTTTCTTTAGCAACACAAACCATCTTGGATAGGCAATTAGCAGCAATGTTAAACAAGGTAGGAGCCAAAGGGTCTCCTTGTCTAACACCTTTGAAGCTACCGAAGTAAGGTCCTTTTTCATCATTAACCTTCACACACAGTGTACCATTCTTGACTGAACGCTTAAGGAGTTCAATCCAATGAGCACTGAAACCTTTTTGCCTACAGCAATCAAACAGGAAATCCCAGTTGACCTTGTCATATGCCTTCTCGAAGTCAATTTTCAACACAATCCCTTGTTCTTTATTTACCTTAGCATCTCTCAGGATTTCATGTAACAGCGAAATACTGTCATGAATGTACCTCCCCTTGATGAAAGCGCTTTGGCAAGGATGGATAATCTTCTGCATGATCGTAGACATTCTATTTGTCAACACTTTAGTGATTATCTTGAACAGAACCTGAAGCAGGCAAATTGGTCTGAATTTCTGAATAACATCTGCATTATCTCCTTTAGGGATAAGAGTAATAATGCCATAATTGATTCTATCCAGAGATATCTTATGCTGATGGAAATCATTCATGATGTTCATCATATCAGCTTTAAGAATAGGCAGCAGGATTGATAGAATTCCACAGGGAAACCATCTTGACCAGCTGCTTTATTCTTCTCCATTTGTTCCACCACAAGCTTAACATCTTCTTCAGAGAAAGGAGCATCTAGCTCAATATTCTCTTCTGCCGAAACTTTCTCATTTTCAGACCACACCTCCTGTCTTAACCTTACATCTTGTGTATTAGCCGGACCAAAAAGATCTTTGTAAAAGCTAGAAGCATGTTGCAGAAGATTAGGGGTGCCCTGAATAATGTCTCCACCATTCTTCAAAGAGAAGATAGTTTTCTTCCTTCTGCGACCGTTTGCTATTCTATGAAAAAATTCAGTGTTGTTATCTCCCTGCAACCGCCATTTTTCTGCTGACTTTTGTCTCCAGTAATCCTCCTCTTGTTCAAACAGTTCCATCAGTTCTCGCTGAACAAAACTTCTTCTTTTTAATTGATCAGAGAGAGAGGTGTGTTTTCTTCTTGCAGTTCCAAATCTTCCATCTCCAGGATCAGATCTTTCTTTCTTCTATTCGACTGACCCCTCAAGTTTGCACCCCAACCTTTTAGATCATTTTTCACCAATTTTAGCTTCTTCTGAAACAATTCCAAACTGTTTTTAGCCCTAATTGGTTTGGCCCAGATATTTGACACTCTCAAAAGGAAAGTGTCTTCTTTAATCCACCTTTTATCAAGCCTGAACTCTCTGCATTTTGTCATTCTGCCTTCCATAGTGTCTAGAACAATTGGGCAATGATCTGAAATATCTCTTGAAAGTTTATGAACTGTCACCAGTGGGAATAAAGCTTCCCAATCCCTAGACATCAAGAATCTGTCCAACTTCTCAAGAGTAGGAAAAGTCTGACTATTAGACCAGGTAAAACTTCCTCCAGTCATGTGAATTTCTCTCAGCTCGTAAGTATTGATCACAGCATTAAACATATCCATCCACTTCCTGTTTGTTATTGGTTTATTTTTCTCTGCAGGAGATCTTATCAAGTTGAAGTCACCGCCAATTAGCAAAGGAATTGACTGGTCACTACAAACCTGACATAATTCTGTCACAAACTCTTCCTTATCTGCTTCTTGAGCTGCCCATAAACAATAACTAGCTTCCACTTCTTATCAATCTTGAGATCTTTTAAAGTAACTTGAACAAAGAATCTGCTACTAACCGTATCTAGCACATCAAAACGTGCAGCATTGAAACCACCCAAAATGCCACCAGCTCTGCCTATTGAGGCCGACCATTTCCAGGTGAATCGATTCAAAGGATCAATTCTCCTGAAAAATGCGTCAGAGTACTCTTTTTTAATCGTTTCTTGCAGGCCAATGAAATCCAGCTCCTGATCTTTGATGAAATCTGTCAAAAACACACTCATACCCTTCTTCCCCACCCCTCCGCAATTCAAAGAGGCACCAATCATTGATATTTTGGGTTTTTCTTTCTCACTCTGGATCCAGTGACAACACCACACAAAGGGTGGTTGTTGTTCTACAACCTGATTGTGCTCCTCCATCAATTCTACCATATGTTGAGGGTAGACCATCCACAATAAGCTTTCGGGCAGCCCTAATCCCTTTTTTCCTGCTTTTAGACACCACTGGAGTAAAACCATCTTTGTCCACATCTTCCCACCCCATCCCAGAAGTGCAACCTTCATATTGTTCTCTTTTGCTTCTGCAGCCACACTTTTTTTCTTTGTAGCAATTTTATGTGTAGCAATTTCTAAATCTTTTATCATATCAATTTTCTCAAGATTAAAAGTAGCAGGATCTACACCCATCTCTAAAGCTCTACTATGAATATCATCTGAATCTAAAACAGCAAAGGAGTTATGTGAATTAAGATTTGTACCTTCAAGGTTCCTGACCGCCGCTTGATGTATGGGCCTGTCTTCCACTCTTGTGTTATTATCATGCATGTTGGCCAATCTGGAGCTTACTCTTGTAGGAACTTCCACTCTGTCCAACACCACTGAGTCATCTTTTTGTATACCCACCTCTTCTTGTGTTAACTCCACCTCAGGTTGTGAGCTGTCTGTCTAAATCACCACTTGAGGACAACCTTGGCTTTCTTCTTCACCTCCTGCCATCACTGTGTCAACTTTTGCTTTCTCAGAGTGATCAAAGTATGAAGTATCAACATCCTTTTCAGAGCTGCTGCTGTCATAATCCACCTTCTCTCCAGATTCTTCCACATCTATTGCATTACCAGAGTGACCATCCTCTTCAGGAATAGTATCCAACCCAGAATATTGTTGTTGCAGGGTGAAATTCTTGTCTGAACCAGAATGGAGCAAACTACCCACAAAATCTCGAAACTTGGGCTCCAGATTGTTGTTGGAATAAGAGTTATTAGCATTGTCAGAAGCTCCAGCATCAGGGACGGGCTCTCTTGATTTCTGTAGCACAATGAAATCAGGCAGCTGCAGTTGAACCGGGAAAGGAATATTTATATCACCTTGATAACCCATTTGTGTCACATAGCTTGTGCCAGCGCCAGTAAAATAAGCATTTACTTTGTCACCAAACGAATCAAAGTTGTTGATGGAATTATTTGCAGATACCACATTCTTCCCCTTGTGCATGTCGACAGTAACCTGCTCAAACCCTCCTCTCTGTTGGGTGTTCTGTCTATCAACATGGTTGTTTCCCACTCTAGGAGGAGCAGAAAGAGAACCATCATTGTTACCACCATTTTCACCTGTCCTCTGTCTTTTTGGGGTATGCTGACCATTTTCCTCCTGGTCAGTTACCACAGCCCCATATTGATTGTTGGGGTTGATATTGGGGTCCACCAGTTCTCTGGTATACTGGAATTCATATAACCCATTTGCAATCTGTAACACCCGACCCACCCCCGGGTCGGGCCTGTCACCCCTGGCAGCTCTCTAGGATCTCTAGACTGGCCCCACAGATCAACACTAGTCTTTTCTGCGCACTTTGTCCTCACTCGTGCGCACCCGGGAACGAGTTCCCGGTCGGTCACCCATCCTTGGAGTGCTCCGGGCCAAGCACGCTTAACCTCGGAGTTCTTTCCAGATGAGCTTCCGGAAAAAAAGTTGCAAATTGTTGACATGAGTATTCTATCAATCCTATTAAGCCCTGAGCCAGGATCTCACATCCTTCCCCCTTAGAAGACCGACGCCCTCGTCGGTCAGCCCCCAGTCCAGGAACTTCCCCCATTGGCACCGTCTGTGCGCCCAGTGCCGGCACATGCTCCACATGTCCACCCACTGACCCGCACATGCCCGAGTTACCGCGAGGGTCGGCTCTGATACCAAATGTAACACCCCGACCCACCCCCCGGGTCGGGCCTGTCACCCCTGGCAGCTCTCTAGGATCTCTAGACTGGCCCCACGGATCAACACTAGTCTTTTCTGCGCACTTTGTCCTCACTCGTGTGCACCCGGGAACGAGTTCCCGGTCGGTCACCCATCCTTGGAGTGCTCCGGGCCAAGCACGCTTAACCTCGGAGTTCTTTCCAGATGAGCTTCCGGAAAAGAAGTTGCAACTTGTTGACATGAGTATTCTATCAATCCTATTAAGCCTTGAGCCAGGATCTGAGAACTCGTTGCAACTTCTCTCCCACCCTTGTGTTTGGTACTAGAGACACATCAATGCAAGCAACCTTGACACGAATGAAACCCATATTGCGCAGGTAGTTCTTGTCTAGAGCTAGAGGTTTTCCAATCAAGCTTGTAACATAAAAGGCTGTAGACCTGTTCCTGTATTTCATAGGTATACCCCTGATTCTGAACCAACTTTCCTGAAGCATTGCGAATGGTTCAATATCTCCAGCCCATTTCTGAATTCTGATAACTGCCTCAGGGCGTGTCTTCATGAAGACCTTCCCAAAGTGTGCAAGCTCTTCAATGTGTTTTGCTGTGGGGAAGCGAGTTGTGAACTCCCTATCAGACATTGTCTTCACATAAAACCTCCAATTAATCTTCATGGACTCAGCCCACACTTGAAATTCATGTTCAATATCTCTGCTTGTCACCTCGCCTTGTTCAACTGATATCTGAGCATAGTTTAGCTGATCTAGGGGTTGCACATCAGACTCTATCGCGGGAATGGAAGAGAAACCTTGATCAAAATCTGAGCATCCAAAGAAAGGAGCAACATATTCCCAAGGATCCCGTTCTTGACACACATTGATATGGTGATTGCCCCCACAATTCTCACATCTACTAGCAAATCTGTTTGTCAAATCAATCACATTACCAGTGGGTGCCACTATCGAAAGAACTGGTGCAGATGGAGGTACAGAGGACCCCATCTGCGCACCAGACACAGATTTGACAGTATCCTGAACCCTAGACCCAGCAGGAGCAACTACAGGCTGTGCGCATGAAGGATTGGTGTTTGAAATTGAAGGACTTA
Source organism: Poa pratensis (assembly GCA_947311845.1). Taxonomy (NCBI): domain Eukaryota; kingdom Viridiplantae; phylum Streptophyta; class Magnoliopsida; order Poales; family Poaceae; genus Poa; species Poa pratensis. The sequence continues at coordinate 73,227,979 of CAMZMU010000020.1, forward strand.
CATTTCGACGACTGATATTGCGATCCGAAATCAGTGGGGGAATCTCAGACCTTGAGGAGGCTGCGTTTGATTCTGAGCCTCCAGCCTGCATCTCTGGACGATGTGCCCACTTGTCTTTGTTGAGAGCCACTTCTTCATCTTCTTTGCGTTTCTTCTCGAGCAGAGCCTTCTCCCGGGCTAGTTTCTCCGAGATACGAGATGCCTCTGCCCTACGCCTTTCCTCTTCCAGACGGCGCCTCTCATCCAGCCTTATCCTCGCTTCCTCGCGACGCCTGGCATCATCTTCGCGGCGCCTATCATCCTCGATTTTCCACGCCTCTTCACGCCTTCTTTGATCGTCCCAACGGCGTGCTTCCTCTCTGCGCTCCGCCTCCGGATCTTGTCTCGGACGATACTCATATGGTGGTGGCCTTGAGTATCCACGCGGTGGTGACCGCCTCTGATTTCCGAACCGCCTGTTCATCGGCGGAGATGCCGCAACTTGTGCGAAGGTGCGGCGATCACCGGAGATGTTGCCAGACCGGTACGAATGGGGCTTGGTGGTGGGAGGGGATAGACGGGAAGGTGGAGCAGGGATGAAGACGATTTTGCAGAACCCCGATCTAGGGTTAGCTCTGAAATTGGATTTGGGGAATTTGCTCACCTCAGGCTGTAACGACGGGTAAGCCCCACTCCGTGTTCCTGTAGCGCCACGGGGGCCCAGATCCGCCATTGATGCGATCTTAAGCGGCCTCTGTGTATAACCCGGCCCAAGATGAATCACATCGCACACGCGTACAAAGGACGGCGTGCGACGGACCGATCGCCATGATCTGCTATTCTCCCAATCACATGGTGGCCCAATCAGCGCCGTGTATCGCTCGAAACGAAGCACTGCTCCGATGGAGATTTCCCGCCATGGATCTCGATCAAGGGAGCCAATCCTCTCCTCAAACGAATTGAGGAGGATGACGTGTCCGCGCGTGTTTTGCTCCACGAAACCTACGTGCCGAGCGCGGGGATCCTCGTAGTCGCGCGAGTAGAAGGCCGCTCTCCACCGGAGAGTTGTCGGCGACGAGGTGGGCGTGGCGGTGTGAGCAACGGTGGTTGCGGCGGCGGGATCGGGCGGAGCGCTCATTTTTTCCATTTTCTGAGGTGCACTAGTTTCTGCTGCGTTGTACCAACCATCAATGGAAGCCAATAAGCACCGCACGCATGGAATCCACGGCAGAAGGAAAAGAAATGTCAAGTTTTCCTTTTCCGGGAAATAATGATGAAGCAAATAGTGGGATCTGATTCCGTGTGGGAAAAGAGAGATCGACGAAGAAAAGGTGCCATGAGTGGGCCGACTTGGAAACTTTACCAGGCTTATCTATCAAAGGCTGCCTAGATATTGATTGATGTGTCCTGGTGTCTTACCAGCCCATGGGAAGTCGTGAAAGCCCACCATGCCAATCGCTCGCTGAGTCCATAACGCAGATCACGCCTTTGTGTTTGCTAAAAAAAAAAAAAAGATCACGCCTTTGTGTGATCCTGAAAATAAAACAACCTATGGCCTTCGTGTAGCTGCATCGAAGACTGGTCAGTCTGGTCTCGCGGTTACGACGACCTTTTTTCGTTTGATAACTCGCGGTTACCACGACCTCCTTTGTCTGCGCTGCATATTCTTGCGGGAAGAGAGCGCTATTTTAGAACCGGAGTATATCATATCGGACTCACATTTTTGTCGGGAGCCTCTCTACACTTGTGCATCAAGATTTTTATGTGGTTCTTGTTACGTAAAGTTAATTTGGTTATACGAAATTGGAATGTACTCCCTCCGTTCACACAAGGATGTCTCAACTAACTTCAAATTTGGATGTATCTACACATGTAGATACATTCAAATTTGAAGTTACTTGAGACATCCTTTTGTGAACGGAGGGAATAGTAAAAAAAGTTTTGTGTGGTCAAGATGAAACATTAAAACATTTGTTGATAGCATGCCCATTTGCAAAGATGGTTTGGCGTATTGTGTACATGGCCTATAATACCAGTCTCCCTACTAACATTACAAAACAGTTACAAGGTGTTTCTAAAAGAGATAAAGTACAAATATGAGTTGAAGTTTGCGCTTTACACTGAGCCATATATGGAACATACGCAATGATTATATTTTTAACAATGTAAAATCATTTTCTTTTATGCGGGTTATACCGATGTTTATTCATTGGATCCGTATGGGGTCTTACCTGTAACCAATATAGAAGCGCGAGCCTTTCGATACTAGGCGCAACCGACTAAATATGGTTGCGCAGGATTTATATAGCCAGTGTAGCTGGCATTTTGAACTCAGTATAACATGTTAATACAATGTCATTCCATGGTGTTTCTATTTGTTAGATGGTTGATCCATGTATAACCCTAAGGGACCCATGATGTATTCTCTTGTAATAACCGAAGTTTAATAAATTAATAAAATGTTGAATGCATCAATCAATGCAGAGCCCAAAGCTTCCCCTTTCGAAAAAATAGGATTATGTTTTGGAATAGATGGAACTTTTCTTTCAAAATACAGCATATAGAAATCTTTTGCGATGATTTCAAAGGACTGTAATCCTGTGAATCAAACGACGTTTGTAGCAAAAAATCCTAACATCCAAATCTTCCAAAAATCCTACACAATCTCTTTTAATCAAAGGAACCCGTAAATAGAAAACGAACTGTGATGACCCAGCACACCACTGCATGTTGTAGTGTACAAGTCGTTGATGTAACACGCACGGAAGGACCTTTCCGCAAATATTACATCTCTCAGAGTAGTACAACAGAAACATAGCCGGTCCAAGGTAACACTATAGGATTACAACACTATTCAATACAAAATTTCGAGAACCTTCTTTACAGATAGAAGTAGGTCTCGTGCAAATGAAACATCAAAAAGATCCAAATCGTATCACTAAGCTGGATATCAGCTCTATCTCTAATTCCTATTCTGCTACTGCTGTTGTCACAGCCCTACTCTAATCCATCTGGAATATCTTTATCCAAGTTGTACTCCTTCTTCCAAAATGATGTTGTCTCCTCCATCGGCAGTGTTGTCGTCATATACATCTGGGCAAGGTTGTCGTCATCCTTCCATTGGTGAAGTAGCAGTTGACTCCTTCAAGCTCCCCTAGGTAGGTTTGGACTACTTGTTGAAGACCTCCTCGTCGTCGTCATGGATATCTATCATCTCCTTGGATGGCTCCAAAAGTCTAAGCAGGGGGTCAACGAGGAAAGGGTGAGCAACATGAGCGTTACTCAGCAAGTTCAAATAATATAGGAAAGAGTTTTTGTTTTGAATGCACTAGCTACTGCCATGACCAACGGTCATAAGCATAATGCAAGTTTTGGAAAACATTTCTTCAAAGGTCAAGTTTTATTTCAGAAAACTATGCTCACTGTCGTCGTATGGAACAACAGATGCCTAGGGGTAGGCTTAAGTTTGGGCCGATGGACGCCAGAGGATTCGGGGAGGGATAGCGCGCTAAGGAGCGCACACGGAAGACACAAAAGCACACACGATCTACCCAGGTTCAGGGCCCTCGTGAGGAGGTAAAGCCCCTACTCCTGCATGTCTGACTATATGGAGCTGCATATGAGAGCTACAAAGGTGCTCCTTGAGCCGTGCACATATTGCCTGTAAGAGGCGCTCTCTAGGAGGAAGCACGCTCAGGAGAGCAGAGGAAGAAAGAGCCCAAATGGGCAAAATGAGCCCGCGCGGGGGCTGCCTGTGCCTCTTCCCCCTGGTGCCCTTTATATAGGTGCCCAGGAGACAAATGAGGGGACAAGCAGACAAAGGGTACTAGGCACTGTACACTGTTGGTGAATTGACTACTGGGGTCTTGTCGTACTGTGCACGCGTCACGCCGGTACTGTCCTCTGCACTGTGCTTGCACCACGGGGATGGGCTCGGCACGTCCTGTCTGTCCTTCGCCTTGTCTTCTAGTACTCGTCTCCTGGATCTTCTAGCTTATCTTCTAGGGTTGGCAGGGCATCTGGTACTCGTCGAGGAAGCTGGACGCGGTCTCGGTCGAAGGAGTTGGTGGTCGAGGCAGCGATACTGGCTTGATGCGGCGTTGGAGATCTCGAACGGGTGCTGCACTGGGGACGCCGGTCAGTGGAGTGTGGCGTCGGTCGAAAGTAGCGCCTGGTGGCCTCGGTCGTAGAAATGATGCCGGCCTCGCGCTACGTATGGAGAGCAGCCGAGGTGCTGGCGACGCCGGCCCAGGACCTGCCGCGGTCTCGGGATGACTCGGCCCATCCGAGGTTGGCAGACGCCGGCCCAGCCGAGGTGTTGAAGACTCGGCCCAACCGAGGCGAGGAGATCCCGGCCCAACCGAGGCGAGGAGACCTCGGCTGACCGAGTCGCGCGCCGTAGCCGACCGAGACGAGGAGGCTTCCATCCGCCTGGGTTTGGAACAAGGCCGGCATAGGGCCACGTCGATCTGGGCCAAGCGTGTGTCGGCCCAGGACGCTTTTTTCTGTCTTCTCCTTTATTTCCTTTTATCTTTTTGCTGTCTCTTCTACAAACTCAATAAAACCACCAACTCTGGGGTACCCGGGGTTACATCCCCGACACTAGTCCCCGAGGCTGTGGGGGACTCGTAGAGTCGCACACAGACTTTCAAAAACAAATAGCAATATTAAAATCTCCATGTAAACAATAACGTTCCTGCACGGGCACCATCATTTTTTATATTGCCCACACGAGCATGCCGACATATAGCCTGCATGGGCATTATCATATGTCGTTTTTTAGCCCTCTTGGGCGCTTACCGAAGTCTGGTGTCTCCAGCATGAGCTGGACTAACATATAGCCTGCTTGGGCATCCCCATATGTCGGTTTTTGGCCATCTTGGGCGTTACCGAAGTCATATGTCCACAGCATGAGCTGGATTGACATACTGCCCGCATGGGCACTGTCATATACTGATGTCTTTGCTGACATTGGCAATTTTGATATATTGCCTGCACGGGCACTGTCATATGTCGGTTTTCAGCCACTTTGGGCATTTACCGAAGTCGCATGTCACCAGCATGAGCTGGACCGACATAAAGCCTGCATGGGCATATCTCATATGTCGGTTTTCAGCCACCTTGGGCGTTACCGAAGTCGTATGTCGCCAGCCTTAGCTGGACCGACATATTGCCTGCCTGCGCATATCTCATATGCCGGTTTTTAGCCACCTTGGACGTTACCGAAGTCGTATGTCGCCAGCATGAGCTGGACCTACATAAAGCCTGCATGGGCACATCTCATATGTCGGTTTTTAGCCACCTTGGGCGTTACCGAAGTCGTATGTTGCCAGCCTTAGCTGGACCGACATATTGCCTGCCTGGGCATATCTGACATTTTGCCTTCATGGGCATTTGTCAAATGACGAGTTGAGACATTTCTCAACACGTAACACTCAGTGAGATCAGATACCTTTCGACTCATTGTGCCGAGATAATGATGCTATGATACTCTGGTAAGCTCGGATAATTGAAGAACCATGATAATTGGTAAAGTCGGTAAAGATGGCAATTATGAGATACTTGGTGATACGAGATAAATGTCGTGATATTTGGCAAACTGAAAGAACCAATGATTTGGTAACACTGGTGATACTCTGATACTGTGGCAAGCCGTAATGAGCGGCGTTCCGAGATATGAAATGATACTGCAATATTCTGGAAAACCGAAATAAACGGCAATTTGAGAATACCGATAATGCCATGATATTTTTGGTAATCCGAGATGACCGATATAACCACAATCTTGGTGATGAATATTCTATCGGTAAAACCGATACCACCTTTCAATCGTTAGTTCAAGCATATATATAACGAATATTTAACGGGAACAACAATTCTATTAACAGGTGAAAACTACTCTGGCATATGACAGAAATTAAATCTAGAAGCAAGACTATGCACGAGGATACAGACTCGAACTCAACCAAGTCCCCGAGTCACCTTTCTTATCTAGGAGATAAAACAAAACTTGACTGGCTGTCCAGTCCCCGGGTCAAAACACTTTGCTCCCGGGGAAAACAACTAAGCATGGCAGGAAGGGGCAGTCCCCGAGTAACTTTCAGGGGTGTTCCAAATATCGTGCAACACAAATATACTGTAAGTACTCACATTGCAATCCCGGTGTGGTGTAGACATTAATATTTATGTCGTTGAAGTGCTCGCGATGTCGGCGCAGCGGCCGACGCGGGGATCTTAGCCCACCTGACCGAAACGCGCCCACAAGGCCGTGACGTCGTCCTGCCGACGCTAGAACTCGGCCCGTCCGAAATGTCGGATTACTGACGCGCGGATGCCGGCCCACCTGGCGGCACGAAGCCGGCCCATCAAATCGCAGATGCCGGTTGGATTCCGGCCCACCTAGCGCCGATGTCGGAAGCGCTGCGTGATGCCAACCTGCGGAAGTCGGTGCAGCGGCCGCCGCGGCGATCTTGGCCCGATCCGAGATATGCCCACGAGGCAGCAGATGCCGGCCCGCCGACGTGGGAATCATGGCCCATCTGCCCGAGACGCGCCCGCGAGCTGCGGATGTCGGCCTGCCGGCCCGCCGACATGAGGAACCCGGTCCACCTGGGAAACCGGCCTGCCGACCCGGAGACGCCGGCCTGCCAGGACGCTGGGCTGCCGACACGGAAAAGTCGGCCCACCGATATGTCGGGTTGCCGACATACAACTGCCGGCCCATCAGTCGGCGCGACGTTGGCTCGCCCGAGACGCGGATACTACTTTTTCTCTATCTCGAGTCCCCGAGTACAAACAGAAGGTCCCATCCGAAATTAACCCAGCAAGCGCCACTATCAGCCCCACGGTGGGCGCCAACTGTCGTCGTATGGAACAACAGATGCCTAGGGGTAGGCTTAAGTTTGGGGCCGATGGACGCCAGAGGATTCGGGGAGGGATAGCGCGCTAAGGAGCGCACACGGAAGACACAAAAGCACACACGATCTACCCAGGTTCAGGGCCCTCGTGAGGAGTTAAAGCCCCTACTCCTGCATGTCTGACTATATGGAGCTGCATATGAGATCTACAAATGTGCTCCTTGAGCCGTGCACATATTGCCTGTAAGAGGCGCTCTCTAGGAGGAAGCACGCTCAGGAGAGCAGAGGAAGAAAGAGCCCAAATGGGCAAAATGAGCCCGCGCGGGGGCTGCCTGTGCCTCTTCCCCCTGGTGCCCTTTATATAGGTGCCCAGGAGACAAATGAGGGGACAAGCAGACAAAGGGTACTAGGCACTGTACACTGTTGGTGAATTGACTACTGGGGTCTTGTCGTACTGTGCACGCGTCACGCCGGTACTGTCCTCTGCACTGTGCTTGCACCACGGGGATGGGCTCGGCACGTCCTGTCTGTCCTTCGCCTTGTCTTCTAGTACTCGTCTCCTGGATCTTCTAGCTTATCTTCTAGGGTTGGCAGGGCATCTGGTACTCGTCGAGGAAGCTGGACGCGGTCTCGGTCGAAGGAGTTGGTGGTCGAGGCAGCGATACTGGCTTGATGCGGCGTTGGAGATCTCGAACGGGTGCTGCACTGGGGACGCCGGTCAGTGGAGTGTGGCGTCGGTCGAAAGTAGCGCCTGGTGGCCTCGGTCGTAGAAATGATGCCGGCCTCGCGCTACGTATGGAGAGCAGCCGAGGTGCTGGCGACGCCGGCCCAGGACCTGCCGCGGTCTCGGGATGACTCGGCCCATCCGAGGTTGGCAGACGCCGGCCCAGCCGAGGTGTTGAAGACTCGGCCCAACCGAGGCGAGGAGACCCCGGCCCAACCGAGGCGAGGAGATACCGGCCCAACCGAGGCGAGGAGACCTCGGCCGACCGAGTCGCGCGCCGTAGCCGAGCGAGACGAGGAGGCTTCCGTCCGCCGGGTTTGGAACAAGGCCGGCATAGGGCCACGTCGATCTGGGCCAAGCGTGTGTCGGCCCAGGACGCTTTTTTCTGTCTTCTCCTTTATTTCTTATTATCTTTTTGCTGTCTCTTCTACAAACTCAATAAAACCACCAACTCTGGGGTATCCGGGGTTACATCCCCGACACTCACAGTCTCCATGGGTCTTTAGTCATCACTTGGGATGCCTTTCCCGCAGCGTTCTGTAGTTCCTTCCGGGAACACGGATGTGACATTTACAATTTCTTGTTGTTGACTCTGCAGAGCTGCGTAACTTTACCCATGAGAGAAACCCAGCCTTGTTGCCTTTCCGGGCGATCTTTCCCGTCCATACTTCCATGGTATGGGGCCAGGTGTGAGTCCAAAGCCAATCACCGCCCTCTCCGCACAACACATATCCGCCCATTTGTGGCGCAGCCGGTAACAAAGACCCTATCCCGCCACCCCTCCCGAGCTTATATTCTAATCACCCCGTCAGGTGGGAAGGTCACGCGCTTCCACGCTGTTGGCCGCCGCAACGGACACAACCAGGTAATAGCCTGCCGAGGATATGTGAACGAGAGAAGATACGGCTGACTTTTACCATCCATAGCAGATCTCATGGTAAACGCTTCAATACGGCGCAAGAATCACTGTGACATTGGTAATTAATCCTAGGTATATACTTTCCCGTACAATGGAACCTCCACCACAACATCAAACCGTGGTTCCATTGCCAGCCAAACAATATATATATAGCAGTTCACATCATTCGAAAATAGTTTTTCTTTTTCAATGCAATGATAATAATACGTTTTTGAAAATAGTTTTTATAAAATAGGTCAATAAGGATATGCAAGAATGAACTTGCCTGTGGTAGAAATGGTCGTTCAACTCTTCGGGGTTCTAGGGTTTGCGGTAAAACCCCGAGTTCTGAAAATAGCAAAGTAATCCTGATAAGAACTACTGAAAACTCTAGCAGCATGCTATTGTGCATAATCATGAAATGCATTGTCACCCCAAAATACCCAAGTTGCGGATTTTAATACTTTTCGAATGTTTTGGAGTTTTAAATTATTTAAAAAGTTTGACAACAATTTTCATGAGGAATAAATTTAAAGTGATTAAATTGAAATAGTTCAATATAATTGAACTTCAAGACTTTATTTTTCCATATTATTTTCCTTTGAGAAAATAGTTTTTCGAAAAGAATTTCAAGTCAGTTCCACTTAAGGATCTTTGAATTTTTGCTACAGGAAATACTTTTCAAAAATTCAAATAGATATTTTATTTGAATAGCTTATTTCCTTCTGTTATGTATAGATATTTTATTTGTATTTTTAGGAATTTATTTGAATTTATATTGAGTTTTTGAAATTTGATAGATTTCATCAATTTGTGAAAATTGCAAAGAAGTCCCTGGTCAACCCCTTGTTGAATCAGGTCAAAGAGTGGGCTCGGGTCCGGTCAACCGATCGAGCCACTCTCCTTCCTCTCTCTCTCTCTCTCGCACACGCACGAGCCCGAGTTCAACCATCTCTGGCGCCCGAGTCGCCTGCGCCGTCGCCGCCTTGCTCCGGCCAACTCCGGCCACCTCCGCCGCCGTGGCTTGGGACAAAATGATCCCCACGCTCCGCTCCTCCATCTAGCCCGAGCGATTCGTGCCTCTCTTCCTCTCGCGGCCACGCTCAACCCAACCCTAGGGTTAGGGTTCTGGTACTGCCGCCGCTTCTTCCCCTTCTTCTCCGGCGTGCTCACCATGGCTGGGCGCAGAGCTTCGTCCTCTGTGCCGCCGTGGTGCGGTGGTGCTGGTCTACGACCTCCTTGTGCCCCCTCCAACGGTAGCGCGAGCACTGCCTCGCCGCCGTGGAGCTACGGCCATGGATACATGGTAAGAGCTTCTCCTCCTCTTTCTAGACCCTCTAATCGACTTAGTAGCTTCTAGCTACTGATTACTCGTGTATTCCTCTGCTGGCTTAGGTTCTAGATGAATGGATGATGATTTCTTGATGATTTACTCGTTTATGTGCACTGTCTACCTTCTGTGCATTAAGAATGAGATGAATGGTGTAGATCTAGCATGATTAGATCTTCCCACTACCTCTGGAATTATTGTTGAGAGCATTTCTTGCTCACAGATGATGAAAATCACTTTAGAAAATTATTTCTGAGCTACAACTTGTATAACTTGGTCTGGCTGTGATGATCACTCGATTTAGGCATGATTTAGACAAGTTTTGCTTGCTATGATGCCTCCTTATAGAGTTACACAGTAGCTTTCTTGTTTAGAAATGCTTTTTATGTTTTCCTGTGCTTCTTCCATGTGTACAGATGTGCTAAGCACAGCTAATCCAGCTCTGCTGGTTCACTGCCTTGTGTGGATCTTTGATAAGAATCAGAATAAGAACAGATACTACACTATTGCTATTTTCCCTTGCCTCATATGCTCAAACAATTGCTAAAGCAAGCAACTTCTCTCCCTTTCTTCTCTCTTTCCTATTTCTTGCACAGATCAGAAGTACTCTGCCTTGCAAATCTCTTTACTACAGCACCCTACCTTGCTGAGCAAGGCTCTGTTAAGAACAGATGCTGAAATCATTCTCTTTAGCATGGTTCTGTCATTTACAGAACCTGCTTAGTCTCTCTCTAGAAATTTGGATCAACCTGCTGTTGTTGAGCAGCTTGAGCTTCTGGAAAATGATGTTAACCTGCGTCTTGTGGAATTTGCCTGCTCCTCCTCGCTGCTTCAAATTTCCTAGTGTGTATTTAACTAGCTGAAATGGCTTGTGGTGGATGGATTTAGGTAATTTCCATGATGTGCTAGTGTTTGTGGTTGTTCTTGGTGAAGAACAGATGGAAATGGTGCTACTGGTTATGCTGGTGCTTGTGAAATGTGTGATATGTGCTTGCTGCGAGTTGTGTGAACTGTGGCTGTGATCTGGCCATCTATTTATACTGATTTGGTGTTTCCTGGGCTTGTGACACCGGATAATTGGCTGTGGTGATTCACCTGCTTGCAGTGGCCCCTCTTCACCTCGAGCTGCCTATTTGGACTACTTTTACTCTTTTTTTAACACTGGAGATAAGCTCCTGCTGCTGCGCAGTTCATCACCCCTTGGTGATATGTGTTGAGTCATTCCAGAGTCATTGATCTGATCTAGATCCTGATATTTGTGATGGATTGCTTGGCTGTGAAGGAAATAGATTTGTGATGTCGGTTTGGTTTGATTATCTCAAGTGTATGTGCAATTAAGCTAATCACTAGCTTAATAAGTGGAATTAGGATCCATTTGCCTAATACATTGGCAAATGTGATACCAACCTCGATAATCTGTTGCCCTTCTTGTGTTTTTAAATTCTGGCATGTTTTTAGAATTGGAATGCTGCTGCCTTTGTTGCTTATTTAGATGATCGGATTAAGAAATCCAGTTGGTTGCCTTGTTGCTATTTGATTTTGAGTAAAACTGGATATGCCTTTGCCCCATGGTCGCCTAGCTCTAATTAAATCTGATATGTCCCCTTGTTGCCTAAAGCATTCCAATTTATTTGAGTTCTTTAGCTTGATCAAACCTCTGTTTTGATTTGAGCAAATGCCAGATGTTTATACATCAAATGTCAGCACCAAATGGTGTTGACTACATTTTAACTCTAACCCCCATTACTCCTTGTTTGTGTTGTTTGTTTTGCAGGTTTGAAGATCTCCTGGAATTCCCAGAAGTTTTAGTTTTAGGAACTTATTTCACTCTTTTATAATAATTAATATTTGTTGCAAAGATGAGTTTGTAAATCAATTGTAAGAATCAGATTGCATTTGTATGTAAAGAAATGATCTTGTATGTGTGGATTGATACAAATATTTGAAGTTGTGAAATATATTACTTGTGTTTTTGTGTTGATATTATTTGAAATGAATTATTCACAATCTTTTGTATTCATATACTTGTGTTTTTTGCAATATCTATAGTGTGTGAATTAAGAATGGAGAAGTTATATAAATGATTTGAACTTTGAAGTTTATAAAATTTTCCTGTCAAAATTTAAATGTCCATTTTGAAAAGGTACTACTAAGGTTTTGAAAATATGTCTTAGGGTTTATCGACACCTCTCGACTAACTGTCAATGTCTGACTCCCAGACCATCGACACTCGTCTGGTATCGACCCACGATACTTTTCAACACAAAAGCGCGAATTTTTTCCATATTTCACCAAAAGATGCATGAATGCACAAATGCAGTTCCTATTTCTACCCTCTCGAGTCCTATAACTGCGGGGTGTTACATTCTCTCCCCCTTAAATTAAACTTCGCCCCGAAGTTTCTTCACTGGTGTACCTGAAAAACTGTGGGTAGTTCCATCTCAATTCCTCTTATGTTTCCCAAGTTGCCTCTCTTTCAGAATGATTCTTCCATTGAACAAGGCAATACTTAATTGCTCGATTCCTTAACCTTTTCCAATTTTCTCTCAATATCTTTTCTGGCTGTTCCTCATAAGTTAAATCAGGCTGTAGATTCAACTTCTCAAACTCAATTGGTCCTTCTGGTGTTTTCAAACATCTCTTGAGTTGAGACACATGAAATACATTGTGTACCTGAGATAGAATCTCAGGTAATTCTAATTCATAAGCCACTTCTCCCTTGCGACTCAGAATTCTGAACGGTCCAATGTATCTGGGGCTTAGCTTTCCTTTTAGTCCAAATCTTTTTACCCCTTTCGTTGGACTAACACGTAAATATACCATCTCTTGTACCTCAGGCTCCCATTGCCTTCTAGTAAGATCAGCATAACTCTTATGTCTGCTCTGAGCTATCTTTAGTCGATCCCTAATGATGTCAACAATAGATTGTTGTTCCTTGATATATTCAGGTGCAAATTCTTTGCTTTCTCCAACTTCAAACCAACAAATTGGCGACATACATTTCCTTCCATATAAAGCTTCAAATGGTGCCATTTGTATACTGCTTTGGTAACTGTTGTTGTAAGAAAACTCTGCTAATGTCAAGTGTTCATCCCATGATCCTCCAAAATCAAGAACAGGCTCTCAACATGTCTTCTAAAATTTGATTGGTTCTTTCAGTCTGTCCATCCGTTTGGGGATGATATGAGGTGCTATACTTTAGATTCGAACCTAGTTCCTTGTGTAGTTACCTCCAAAAAGCTGAAGTAAATATGGTTCCACGATCTGACACAATACTTTGCGGAACTCCATGTTTACTTACTATCTCCTTCACATACAATCTACTAGTTGTGCTGCATTGTCTTTCTGATTAACTGCAATGAAATGAGCACTTTTGGTTAACCGGTCTACTATCACCCATATTGTATCCTTGTTTCTCCTGGTTTTGGGTAATCCGGTGATAAAATCCATACTGATATCTTCCCATTTCCATGTGGGAATTGGCAATGGTTGTAGTAACCCTGCTGGACTTTGATGTTCAGCTTTTACCTGTCTACAGGTATGACATTCAGCCACATACTTTGCTATTTCTCTTTTCATGTTGTTCCACCAAAACACTTTCTTTAAATCCATGTACATCTTGGTACTCCCAGGATGTATAGAATAAGGTGTCTCATGCGCTTCCTTCAGGATTACATCCTTTATTTGGAATTGTTGGTACACAAATTCTACCATGATACCATAACGACTTATCTTCAGTTTTCAAGGTAAATTCAGACTTTCTACCTTCCTGAATTCTACGGATTTACTCAGCAATAAACTCATCATTTTTTGTCTAAAGATAATATTCTCTTTCAATTCCATTTCTATCTCTCCAACAATGTCCATTACCGTAATACTGTTCAACTCTGGTCCTTCCCAGATCTCAATTCCAGCTCTTCTATCTCCCTTCTTAACTCTTTAGGCATCCTTTTTCCATCAAAGGATTACAAGTAACCTTACGACTTAAAGCATCTGCTACTACATTAGCTTTTCCTAGAGTATAATTAATTGCTAAATCATAATCTTAATCAGCTCTAACCATCTCCTTTGTCTCATGTTTAATTCCTTTTGTGTGAAGAAGTATTTCAAACTCTTATGATCCGTATATAGTTCACACCTTTCTCCATAAAAGAAATGCCTCCATTGCTTCAAAGCATAAACTACTGCTGCTAACTCCAAATCATGAGTAGGGTAGTTAAGTTCATGTGGTTTTAACTGTCTTGATCCGTATGCAATCACCTTACGATCTTGCATAAGCACACATCCTAATCCATTTTTGGATGCAACACAATAAACTGTGTATTTTTTTCCAGTTTCTGGTACTGCTAACACAGGTGCTGTTGTCAATTTCCTCTTGAGTTCTTGGAAACTCTCCTCACACTTCTCTGTCCATTCAAATGGTACATTTAGTCATTGGCCTAGCTATTTTAGAAAATCCTTCTATAAATCTCCGATAATATCCGACCATTCCTAAAAATCCTCGTATTTCCTTAGGATTCCTGGGTGCTTTCCAATCTAATACTGCCCTCACCTTCTCTGGATTGACTGCAATCCCTTCCTTACTGATCACATGACCAAGAAATTCTACTTGATCCAACCAAAATTCACACTTGCTAAATTTAGCATATAACTGATGCTCCCGCAAAGTTTGCAACACAATGCTTTGCATGATCTTCCTTGGTTTTGGAATAGATCAGTATGTCATCAATGAACACTATCACAAACTTGTCCAAATATGGCATAAAAATCTTGTTCATCAAGTTCATGAATATTGTTGGGGCATTGGTTAATCCAAATGGTACTACTAAATACTCATGATGTCCGTATCTTGATACAAATCCAGTTTTCGGAACATCTTCAGGCTTAATTTTATCTGATGATATCCAGACCTCAAATCAATCTTGGAAAATACCCCTGCTCCTCTAACTTGGTCAAACAAATCTTGTATCCTTGGCAACGGGTATTTATTCTTGATAATCACACTGTTTAAATTTCTGAAATCTCCACACATCCGTCATCCGCCATCTCTTTATCCACAAAAATTACTGGTGATCCCCACGGTGATACACTTTCTCTTATGAATCCTTTGGCTTCCAACTCATCCAACTGCTCCTTGAGTTGCACTAATTCCTTGGGACCCATCTTGTATGGTGGTTGTGCAATTGGTGATGTACCAGGAATCAAATCTATTGTAAATCAATCTCACGTTGGTGGCATTCCTGGTATTCTTCTGGAAATACATCCTGAAACTCCTTTACTACGGATTTTCTCTAATTTGACCTCCTTCATCGCATTCAACTGTAAATGTGCACTCAGTGACTATGCTTATCTCCTTGTAATTGTCATATCTCTAATAGGAACTCTCATTTGACGATTAATTTCTCCAGTTCCATCTCGGGTAATAGCTCAAAATAGACGATCAACTACTCATTTATTCCATCAGAACTGGAATATCCATGTTCTTGAAATCTTCAGACTCCCTTATCTTCAACCTTATAATACTCTTAGACACATAAGTATTACTGAACATCTTCTAGAACTTCATCTAAGTAGTATCCATATCTCCTTATTACTCCAACAATAACTTATTCCACCAAGTTGCGACAACTCATATGTATTCTGCATAATGTCAGTCTTCCTTCTTGAGTTTGCACAACCATCGAAAGACTCATGACTTGATATGCAAAACTTCATAACCTTCCTTCTTGATAATGCCTCTTCATGTAGCTTTCCTAACATCATCTTCATTAAAACTTCATCCAACTTATTCTAATACTGTTGGTCGAACTTACTTTGTTCATCCATCCTCTTGTGCACTCGTAAAATACGCCTCCATATCCAAATATGAGGTGATACTCTCCACATTCCACATCTTTATTGACTTCTGTCTTCTGGACTTCCTTCTCTTCATGAGCTTTATTTATTGGCTCCTTTTTCTAGTAACTCGTCTCTCCCTCACACTAATCCTATCTACCTAGATTAGTAACATCAAGAAAAGAACTCAATGTGACAATCATGCCATTGTACATCAAATCCTAACTTCATGTACCAACCTAGCCAATCAAAAATCCAATAAGATCCAATAAAATCCAAATACAGTTATATAGCAAACATGCAACATAAGCCCGTAAGTAAATAGTACTTTGAGTAAAAACATCTCAAAAGTACCCAGGCTTAGATGCTATACACTACAAGATAGGTTTATATCACCTTATTGTCCTATTCTAACAACTCTTTGACTTAGTAGTTACCCCAATTGCCCATTTGCAAAGGAATAAACTAAGACAAAGTACTCAGAGAGTAGTTGTGGGCTGACTTGGTTACGTAGAGAACTAAACTTCATGTAAATTGAATCCTCCGTCTGGTTTGTACAAATGTCTCTTGGCATCTCTCGATCCTTCATGTAGATGTTGACTGTACACCATAAGTAGTACTGTAGCTTCCTTCATTGCTTATGTCGTCTCCTAATATCCTTATGACTCTATACTATACTAAGGTGAATCTCCTTTGAAATGAAACTTTAGGGTATTGGCATCCTCTCCATAGATACCATACTTTAATATCGATGATCCTTCACCATCATGTAACATCTCCAGACTTCATCCTCCACAAACTTACGATAGGATTCTACTTCAACACACGTCTTCACATATAGGATGGTGTTATCAATGATACCACATAGGTAACACTGACTTGGATGTATTCTATTGGGTATACTAGCTTGTAGAAGACAATTTCAGACTTGTCATTCCAAGTTGAATAGATATAAGATAAGTAAGTATTAAACCTATAAAAGAATAGATAAGAAAATTTACTCTAGTTGAGTAAGGGAATTCTATACAAGTGTGATAGTATTATTCTCAAGTGAATAATCATCATCGTTGTAGAAAGATATGGTTTAGATATGATAACTTCCTATAGTATTTACCAACCTACAAGTCTCCTAAAAGGGTTTCAATCCTAAGGTAGTTTTGCTCTGATACCACCTGTGATGATCCAGCACACCACTGCATGTTGTAGTGTACAAGTCGTTGATGTAACACGCACGGAAGGACCTTTCCGCAAATATTACATCTCTCAGAGTAGTACAACAGAAACATAGCCGGTCCAAGGTAACACTATAGGATTACAACACTATTCAATACAAAATCTCGAGAACCTTCTTTACAAATAGAAGTAGGTCTCGTGCAAATGAAACATCAAAAAGATCCAAATCGTATCACTAAGCTGGATATCAGCTCTATCTCTAATTCCTATTCCGCTACTGCTGTTGTCACAGCCCTACTCTAATCCATCTGGAATATCTTTATCCAAGTTGTACTCCTTCTTCCAAAATGATGTTGTCTCCTCCATCGGCAGTGTTGTCGTCATATACACCTGGGCAAGGTTGTCGTCATCCTTCCGTTGGTGAAGTAACAGTTGACTCCTTCAAGCTCCCCTAGGTAGGTTTGGACTCCTTGTTGAAGACCTCCTCGTCGTCGTCATGGATATCTGGATGGCTCCAAAAGTCTAAGCAGGGGGTCAACGAGAAAGGGTGAGCAACACGAGCGTTACTCAGCAAGTTCAAATAATATAGGAAAGAGTTTTTGTTTTGAATGCACTAGCTACTGCCATGACAACGGTCATAGCATAATGCAAGTTTTGGAAAACATTTCTTCAAAGGTCAAGTTTTATTTCAGAAAACTATGCTCACAGTCTCCACGGGTCTTTAGTCATCACTTGGGATGCCTTTCCCGCAGCGTTCTGTAGTTCCTTCCGGGAACACGGATGTGACAGTCACAATTTCTTGTTGTTGACTCTGCAGAGCTGCGTAACTTTACCCATGAGAGAAACCCAGCCTTGTTGCCTTTCCGGCGATCTTTCCCGTCCATACTTCCATGGTATGGGGCCAGGTGTGAGTCCAAAGCCAATCACCGCCCTCTCCGCACAACACATATCCGCCCATTTGTGGCGCGGCCGGTAACAAAGACCGCTATCCCGCCACCCCTCCCGAGCTTCTATTCCAATCACCCCGTCAGGTGGGAAGGTCACGCGCTTCCACGCTGTTGGCCGCCGCAACGGACACAACCAGGTAATAGCCTGCCGAGGATATGTGAACGAGAGAAGATACGGCTGACTTTTACCGTCCATAGCAGATCTCATGGTAAACGCTTCAATACGGCGCAAGGATCACTGTGACATTGGTAATTAATCCTAGGTATATACTTTCCCGTACAATGGAACCTCCACCACAACATCAAACCGTGGTTCCATTGCCAGCCAAACAATATATATATATAGCATTCACATCATTCGAAAATAGTTTTTCTTTTTCAATGCAATGATAATAATAGTTTTTGAAAATAGTTTTTATAAAATAGTTCAATAAGGATATGCAAGAATGAACTTGCCTGTGGTAGAAATGGCCGTTCAACTCTTCGGGGTTCTAGGGTTTGCGGTAAAACCCCGAGTTCTGAAAATAGCAAAGTAATCCTGATAAGGACTACTGAAAACTCTAGCAGCATGCTATTGTGCATAATCATGAATGCATTGTCACCCCAAAATACCCAAGTTGCGGATTTTAATACTTTTCGAGTGTTTTGGAGTTTTAATTATTTAAAAAGTTTGACAACAATTTTCATGAGGAATAAATTTAAAGTGATTAAATTGAAATAGTTCAATATAATTGAACTTCAAGACTTTATTTTCCCATATTATTTTCCTTTAAGAAAATAGTTTTTGAAAGAATTTCAAGTCATTTCCACTTAAGGATCTTTGAATTTTTGCTACAGGAAATACTTTTCAAAAATTCAAATAGATATTTTATTTGAATAGCTTATTTCCTTCTGTTATGTATAGATATTTTATTTGTATTTTTAGGAATTTATTTGAATTTATACTGAGTTTTTGAAATTTGATAGATTTCATCAATTTGTGAAAATTGCAAAGAAGTCCCTGGTCAACCCCTGGTTGAACCAGGTCAAAGAGTGGGCTCGGGTCCGGTCAACCGACCGAGCCACTCTCCTTCCTCTCTCTCTCGCACACGCACGAGCCCGAGCTCGACCATCTCTGGCGCCCGAGTCGCCTGCGCCGTCGCCGCCTTGCTCCGGCCAACTCCGGCCACCTCCGCCGCCGTGGCTTGGGGCAAAATGATCCCCACGCTCCGCTCCTCCATCTAGCCGAGCGATTCGTGTCTCTCTTCCTCTCGCGGCCACGCTCGACCCAACCCTAGGGTTAGGGTTCTGGTACTGCCGCCGCTTCTTCCCCTTCTTCTCCGGCGTGCTCACCATGGCTGGGCGCAGAGCTTCGCCCTCTGTGCCGCCGTGGTGCGGTGGTGCTGGTCTACGACCTCCGTGTGCCCCTCCAATGGTAGCGCGAGCACTGCCTCGCCGCCGTGGAGCTACGGCCATGGATACATGGTAAGAGCTTCTCCTCCTTTTCTAGACCCTCTACTCGACTTAGTAGCTTCTAGCTACTGATTACTCGTGTATTCCTCTGCTGGCTTAGGTTCTAGATGAATGGATGATGATTTCTTGATGATTTACTCGTTTATGTGCACTGTCTACCTTCTGTGCATTAAGAATGAGATGAATGGTGTAGATCTAGCATGATTAGATCTTCCCACTACCTCTGGAATTATTGTTGAGAGCATTTCTTGCTCACAGATGATGAAAATCACTTTAGAAAATTATTTCTGAGCTAGAACTTGTATAACTTGGTCTGGCTGTGATGATCACTCGATTTAGGCATGATTTAGACAAGTTTTGCTTGCTGTGATGCCTCCTTGTAGAGTTACACAGTAGCTTTCTTGTTTAGAAATGCTTTTTATGTTTTCCTGTGCTTCTTCCATGTGTACAGATGTGCTAAGCACAGCTAATCCAGCTTGCTGGTTCACTGCCTTGTGTGGATCTTTGATAAGAATCAGAATAAGAACAGATACTACACTATTGCTATTTTCCCTTGCCTCATATGCTCAAACAATTGCTAAAGCAAGCAACTTCTCTCCCTTTCTTCTCTCTTTCCTATTTCTTGCACAGATCAGAAGTACTCTGCCTTGCAAATCTCTTTTCTACAGCACCCTACCTTGCTGAGCAAGGCTCTGTTAAGAACAGATGCTGAAATCATTCTCTTAGCATGGTTCTGTCATTTACAGAACCTGCTTAGTCTCTCTCTAGCAATTTGGATCAACCTGCTGTTGTTGAGCAGCTTGAGCTTCTGGAAAATGATGTTAACCTGCGTCTTGTGGAATTTGCCTCTCCTCCTCGCTGCTTCAAATTTCCTAGTGTGTATTTAACTAGCTGAAATGGCTTGTGGTGGATGGATTTAGGTAATTTCCATGATGTGCTAGTGGTTTGTGGTTGTTCTTGGTGAAGAACAGATGGAAATGGTGCTACTGGTTATGCTGGTGCTTTTGAAATGTGTGATCTGTGCTTGCTGCGAGTTGTGTGAACTGTGGCTGATCTGGCCATCTATTTATACATTTGGGTTTCTGTGCTTGTGACACCCGGATAATTGGCTGTGGTGATTCACCTGCTTGCAGTGGCCCCTCTTCACCTCGAGCTGCCTATTTGGACTGCTTTTACTCTTCTTTTAACACTGGAGATAAGCTCCTGCTGCTGCTGCTGTGCAGTTCATCACCCCTTGGTGATATGTGTTGAGTCATTCCTGAGTCATTGATCTGATCTAGATCCTGATATTTGTGATGGATTGCTTGGCTGTGAAGGAAATAGATTTGTGATGTCGGTTTGGTTTGATTATCTCAAGTGTATGTGCAATTAAGCTAATCACTAGCTTAATAAGTGGAATTAGGATCCATTTGCCTAATACATTGGCAAATGTGATACTAACTCGATAATCTGTTGCCCTTCTTGTGTTTTTAAATTCTGGCATGTTTTTAGAATTGGAATGCTGCTGCCTTTGTTGCTTATTTAGATGATCAGATTAAGAAATCCAGTTGGTTGCCTTGTTGCTATTTGATTTTGAGTAAAACTGGATATGCCTTTGCCCCATGGTCGCCTAGCTCTAATTAAATCTGATATGTCCCCTTGTTGCCTAAAGCATTCCAATTTATTTGAGTTCTTTAGCTTGATCAAACCTCTGTTTTGATTTGAGCAAATGCCAGATGTTTATACATCAAATGTCAGCACCAAATGGTGTTGACTACATTTTAACTCTAACCCCCCATTACTCCTTGTTTGTGTTGTTTGTTTTGCAGGTTTGAAGATCTCCTGGAATTCCCAGAAGTTTTAGTTTTAGGAATTTATTTCACTCTTTTATAATAATTAATATTTGTTGCAAAGATGTGTTTGTAAATCAATTGTAAGAATCAGATTGCATTTGTATGTAAAGAAATGATCTTGTATGTGTGGATTGATACAAATATTTGAAGTTGTGAAATATATTACTTGTGTTTTTGTGTTGATATTATTTGAAATGAATTATTCACAATCTTTTGTATTCATATACTTGTGTTTTTGCAATATGTATATTGTGTGAATTAAGAATGGAGAAGTTATAGAAATGATTTGAACTTTGAAGTTTATAACATTTCCCTGTCAAAATTTAAATGTCCATTTTGAAAAGGTACTACTAAGGTTTTGAAAATATGTCTTAGGGTTTATCGACACCTCTCAACTAACTGTCAATGTCTGACTCCCAGACCATCGACACTCGTCTGGTATCGACCCTCGATACTTTTTAACACAAAAGCGCGAAATTTTTCCATATTTCACCAAAAGATGCATGAATGCACAAATGCAGTTCCTATTTCTACCCTCTCGAGTCCTATAACTGCGGGGTGTTACACGAACATACAATATACTTACTTGGCTCCGCTGGTGAGGGGGATTCCAATGCGCGGGATCTCATCGAGTTCCGCCACCTTGAAACAGAACAGCGTTCCGCAAAACAATCCACGCAAGAAGAAACCGGGAAACCCCGGAACGCCTCAAAAAATGCAACTCCACAACTATGAGGATCTCTCCCGCTTATCTGAGACGTCCAAATGCTTTACGATCCGTGCATAAATTATCAACGAATCTTCAAATGCCAATGCATTATCAATATTTTCTAGATCTATGTAATCTAATTTTTTAGATTCATGTACTAACAAGAATTTCTGTACATACATTAACGAAAAAAAATTAAAACCACACATTATCATATTTTGTTTGTTTTATCAATATATCAATTAGTAGGAATAATATTATTTGTTAGATTTAAAATCGGCCGTCATAATAAGCGAGAAAGATCCACCTAATTGTGGAAAAACTGCGTTGAAACAACTCATCAGAGTATCAGGCCGAACGGCGAGAGCAAGGGCAAGGAGGCACCTTCCATATATCGAGCTAGCTGAGCTGCACGAAAAGACGAGCTCCTATATCAGGCTGTCCAATCGTCTCCTAGATCAGGCCGCCATTATTTTCAGTGCGCGCTCAGAGCTCACCCACCCACTCCAGACGATAAACTACCAGTTCACTCCCAGTCCTAGTGTCCCGCCCTTGCTGCGCCGTACCAAAACCATGATTTTTTCACAGGCGCCTTCTTGTAGTTTTCTGTCTGAATCTGAAAATCTGAGTCCTGTCTGCCATATGATGGAAAAGGCACGTTCACGTGCACCGTCGCTCTGCCCTTTTCCGTACGCGTGCGATGCACAGTGTTGTTGTGGTAGATCCGATCAAACTGATGAACTCGAGTATGATCGATCAAGCAGTAGAATTTTCATGTCCATCGATCAATGACTGCATTTTTTGTTTACTGTTTTGAACGTCAAAACCAGATTACATCGAGAAGTTTTGGCGAGCAATGCTCTAGCCTGACGACAAGGGTCGCGTGTGGAAAGCCTAGACGCATCCTGCGAGTGCATGGCAAGTGGTGGTGATCTGAACAAGTCTCCGACTAATTTAGCAACTACTGCAGAGTACGGATGTTTGGTTTACGCGAGTGGTGAGCCTGGCGAGTTCAGAAGGTGCCCGTCCCGCCAGCATGTGATCAGGAGGAATCATTCCCCTCTGCTGATGCGAATTCTGCTGCCTAATTTGGCTCACTTGGTGCATGCCTGCCCACTAGTGATCTGAGTGGCAGCAGCAGCAGCTCTTGTAGCATTTCTAAGCAAAATTGATACCCTTCAATCCTTCAACGGCATGCAACCGGCTAGTAACAGTGTTTTGGCGGCTAATTAGATTAGTTATTTTGTGACATGTTGGCATGCATTTCTGTTGCCGAGTGCTGCAGTACTGCTCTTAGTTCAGATAGCCAAACTCCTTTTATACTCTACTCTCTTGGTTCATGTTCCTTTTATACTGTGATGCTCTTAGATCAGATAACCAAACTGAAGTGTAATAAGCATCCTTCCGAATTTGATAAAACATGTCGGTGCCTTAGGTAGCTACTACCTCATGGAGACGTTAGGGGCGACTCCGGAGGCGACTGCCGTCGCAACCGCGATCTCGCCGGAGAAACTCTCCGTTCGCCGTCGCCTTTGGGTGGCCGTCTGGGATCCGTTTCCCCGAGGGTTAGCGCATCTGTTGGCGGTAGGTTTTGGTGCCTCGCTGCGTCGGAATCTGAGGATGAAGGCGTGGACGGGGGGAGAGATGAAGAGGCCGGGCTGCCGGTGTGCAGCAAGTACTTGGCTTCTTCGTTGGAGGAGGAATGCAGGACGCTGGTCGCCGATTCAGGCAGATCGATGGCCTCGTCGGCGTCGCGAATGGAGCGACGTTTGGAGAAGCGTCGTCAACAAAGGTTAGTAATGGTGTCGCTTTCTTCTGGTGGTTCTTGTGATGCAGGAACTCCGGCGAGAACTAGGAACCTTCGAGCACCGAAGCCGACGGTGGCAACTGCCTCGCCGTTCATGCCGAAGAATATGAGGGCGCTGAAGATCCCTGTATTGCCGGCGTCTTTCTTCATCGACGAAGATGGAGCTGGAGATGGGATCAAGGTGTGCCGGTGTCGGCAACTTTCGGCGTCCAATGTGAGCTCACGGAGTTGCGATCCAAGTTTCACGGATCGAAGTTCAAAATTCAAAAAGGACGGGTCAGGTGGGTTTCGGCCCGGTCAGGCCCGCCCTACATGGAAGCCCATCAAGAGGGATGGGTCCAATATCGGAAAAAAGAAAAAAAAGCTCCCCAAACCCTAATACGCCCGGAGTTTGTCTTCGACGTATTTTCGGGTTCTTTTGGTCTCGTTTTTCTCCTTCGGTCTCGGGAGACGGCGGCGCTGACACGATGGCCTATCGTGGTGGCGGCGCTGACACGATGGCGTATCGTGGTGGCGGCGCTGGCGGAGGGGGTGACCATGGCCGCGGCGGTGGCATGCCGCCGGGGCGTGGCGTTTTCAATGGAGCGGGGAGCCAGCACCTTCGAGGTGGGCGGCCCGAGCGGTACCGCCGGGATCAGGCGGTGCCGCAGTATGATTTTGACCAGCAGGGAGGCTTTCGCGGCGGCTTCAACGCGGGAGTTGGTTTTGTGGCTCGGGGCCGTCGTGGAGGTTTCCATGCCGGCGGTGGTCGTGGCTGCCGTTTCGATGGGCGTGGCCGTGGAGAATTCGGCTATGGAGGTCATGGCCGAGGCTATGCGGCATATGGCTATGGACGCGCCGAGGGCGGATATGGAGCTGCGTATGGATACGGAGCGGGCCGCGGGCGTGCTAATCACCGCGGCATCCGTGGCCGCTATGGTGATGGAGCTTTTGGACAATGGGGGGGGGGGGGGGGCGTGGCGACGCTTTTGTGCAGCCGGTGGCTCCTACTGTCGCACAGCGGCGGTGGCACTTTCTCCTGTGGCTCCACCCCCAGCGCCGGCTGCTCCAGAGCCGATACCGGCGGCCGCTGCTGTGGCGGCTCCCGTGGCCATAGGCGCGGCGCTTCCCATGGCTGAAGTGCAGGTGGCGCCGGTGCAGGTGGCGCCGGCTCCTGTTGTGCCGGCTGCGGTCGTGGCCAACCCAGTGCAAGCGGCGCCGGTGGCTGCTGTATCGGCTGATCAACTGGCTGCGGCTTTGGCTACGGCAGTTCCGAAGAAAGGGAAACGATGCTACAGATGCGGAGTGGCTGGACACCGATCTGTGGACTGCAAAGTGGATATTTGTGTCATTTGTGAAGGACCTGCGCATGGAGATAGGAGCTGTCATTTGTTGACGGCTCCAAAACCTAAAATTCTGGTGTATGGGTATGCTCATGAGGAGCTTATTTTCTTCGAGTATCCATGAACGGCGTCATACAAACCAAAGATGGAAAATGTTCGGTTAGCTTCTTTGGTGGTGTCAGGGGGAGAGATGAGTATCCCTATTATTGTTGCACAACTGCAGAGGTTAGTCCCAACGGAGCAATTTATCTGGGATGTTCGTCAGATGGGACATAATGTGTACCAGTCAGTTTCCAACTCGGAATGATCTAGAGAGGCTGAAGATATTTGGGCTGTGTCATGTACCAAACAGTGCTTGTGAGTTAACTATTGATAGTTGGGCTCAAAACCCACAACCGATGGATACTTTACCAGAGGTTTGGCTGAGGGTTTCTGGCATTCCGATGCCTCACATTGGAGATTTTCTTGCTCTATGGCTGTCGGTGATATGTTTGGGAAGACTTTGGAGATTGATATGGCTTTCACCAGGGAGCATGGGGTTCTCAGAATTCGGATAGGTTCTCAGAATTCGGATAGGGTGTTCTCAGAATTCGGATATGGCGTTTCCCTTTGTTCATCAAAAATGGTTTCTATGACCTCTCTTTCGTGGTAGAAGGTATACAACCACCTGCTGATTTAGATGTGGAGATGGCAGGAGATGATGGGGATGACGGGGATGACGATGATGATGATGAGGTGGGGGATGATTTTGCAGAGGCTGTGGCCAAATATGGCTATAATGGACAAAAGGAGGCTTCAGAGAAGGCGCCAAAGGCTCCTGCTGTGACTTGTGTGGGTGGTGGTTCGACCTCACAACCACCTGTATCGGAGGTGAAGGTGGGGTGGTATTCTCACCACAGGTGCGTGATAACCCCCAAGAGCAAGGGATCACTGTAGCACCTCTCAATGTAGAAGTAAGGTATCGATCCGCAGGAGCAAGAAGGAAAAGTTATCTATTCCCTACAACTAAAGTGTCACAAGTTTTAGTTGATTATGCACTAAACAAGTTTAGAGAACAAGATGGTTGGTTTGATGGATGTAAAAGTGTCCCAATCCTCTTCTTTGCAAGAGGACAAGACAAAGGTAGTAGCAAGTGAAAGCTCTCAAAGAGAGAAAGCCCAATCCTCTATGTAGCAAGAGGACAAGCTCAAGTGTGTGTTTCTTATAGGAACAATGGACATGGTTCATGGGTTCACTTAATCCTCTCTCTCTCATCTACGGTGAACATCATGTTATAGATAAAGTACACACAATTGTCATGTTTTAATGGTAGCTTTTTATGACGGCTATATGTCCTAAAACACATAGTTGAAAGAAATACTCATTTGTGTTTCTAGGTCACCCCTCGTAAGGCTAGCGTGGTTTCTCTCACTCCCACATCATACTCTTTCTTTTTACCCCCGGATAAAGGATGTTGGGCGGTACTGTGTCACTCAATACCTATGCCGTGTCACATCGGCCATCCCGTACCCACATACATCATACTTCAAAGTATGACAAATCACAAAAGCTCCAACACAACGGTAAATGCATAAAAAATCATCTCACACCACAATATTCACCACAAAGGTATTACATAGATGACCATAATCATGTTCAGCAGCTCATACGGTACTAATTAGTGAAGCTCAAGAGAGAGGAGAGATACAAAAGTTACCACCACAAACCCTAGTCCAGGGGGTGGACTACTCCCCTTCATCATGGTGATGATGGTGAAGAAGTTCTTGCTGTAGATGTTGATGATGAACACGCCGGAGGGGGGTGGAGCCCTCCGGAGGCGATTCCGGCGGCGTTTCCCCCTCCGATCTTCTCGGCGGCAGCCTTCTGTCTCTCTGTTTCGTGGTTTTGTGTTTCTCCGCCGCCTCCCTTCGCGAAACATCATGGGACCTTTTTTATAGGTGTTTTTAGGTCAAGACGAAGTCGGTGGAAGAAAAATCGACGGCCACGGAGCTCCGAGGTGGAAACGAGCTGGGCCCACGTGGCCTATGGCCGCGTGGGACCCTCCCATTTCCAACCTGTTGGGCTTCTGGTCTTCAATTTAAACCCATTGCGTTCGTCTCGAAAATTCTGAACCGTGCTCTTTGACCTTGCCCTTTTTGGAGTCCCGAAGCTCCCGGAAAGTCTGAAACACTAAAAAAGACGTTTTCTGGAAAAACAGGGTTAATTCCAAATAAATGGGAAAACTATGAAGTATTCCCAAAATCATTATAAAACATTGATATAACCCTTATATGATGCAAATATGATTGGAATATAAGCAATTAAAGTGCAAAGTTCATGTATGCATTTTACATGCATCAGTGTGCAGCGCTTTTAACAGTGCAAGAGAGGAAATCAAGCTGATCATGTTTGGCAAGAAGGCGAACGAGGACGTGGTCGAGAAGACCAAGAGAGGGGCTCCGGGGGAAGCTGTGGAGGTGGACACGTCCACTGCTGTAGGGCAGGGCGTGGCCGGCCGATCCATGTCCCCCTCGACACCGACGAAGGGGGCGAGGAGGATGATGACGCCAGCCTCTATCCCTGGCGCGGAGGCGCAGCAGGCGTCACCGGCATCGCCGTCTTCGGGGATGGTAGGTGCTTCTAGCTTCCCTAGTTCCACAGGTGGTGGGGCTGGGGTGAGCAGCGAGACTTCTGCTCGTATCTCTGCTAGTACCCCTGGTGGGGGTGCTAGTTCGAGAGAGGAGGGGCAGCAGCGAGCACCGGCGCCGGTATACTCTTCTATGATGCCCTCTTTTCCGATTAACCATATGGGTGATGAGGAAAAGGAGGCATCGCACCAGCGCGTCATCGACTTTGGAGGCATCCCAGACGTCGTGGCTTTGGGACTGCGCTCTAGTGGACGGATCCAAGCTCAGCACAATGCGGATGCCACTCAGATGGAGCGGGCAATGGCATGGGCTAAGAGGCGTCACTCCTTGCCAGGTACGAATTTAGATAAAAGTTTTTCAATTCTGTCTTTCTCTGATAAGGAAATTGTTGATAGAGCGTCTAAATTGGGGGTTTCTCTAGGGCCAAATGATTTTTCAGGTACTGTTTCGGCTTCTTTGATTAAGAAATCTGAGTTAGAAAGATCTATTAATATTCTGCAACATAATCTAAAGGACAAATATGATGACCAGCCACATAGTTTAATTCTTAATAGGGCTTCGAGCCTTACTGAAGATTTGGAAGAGGATGACATTTCTAGAACTTTGGAAAATAGGACTGATTTTTCGATAAAGCCTGAAAAGGTCAAACGAACCAGGAAAAAGATGGACTATTCGAATCTTAACAAACGTAGAAGTACTTGAAAGGACAAGGATGTCGCTTAGAGGGGGGTGAATAGGCGATTAAAACTTTTCCGGTTTAGGCTTGATAATTGCGGAATAAAACTATGTGTTTAAATTAACAAGCCAACAACCTAAATAAACTAGGCTCACCTATGTGCACCAACAACTTATGCTAAGCAAGACAAGCAACAAGGTGATAGTGATGGTCCCGAAGAACAAGGCTTTGATACCTGCAAAAATAAACGGGATTAGGTTGAGACTCCAAGTGCAGAGTGTATAGTAAGTGGAAGACAGTTTTCCCCACGAGGGGTGACTCGAGGGTTTAATATCGAACTCTCGGGGAATCTGAAGTGGTAGATTTATCTTCTTATCCTTCTTTTGGTTACCTACAAAATAAGGTTAGATGTTTTGGTCCTCAACCTCACATGTGGTTGTCAAGCACAAGGTGTAAGAATGATATCAGGATAGTTATGCAATGCAAACAAGAAATAAATATGCAATGATGGTGGATGCAATGATAAATGATATTTTTGGGTTTTTGAATGATGTATGCAAGATGAAAAATATTTTTGTATTTTCGGATTTAATGATGGCTGAAAATAGAAAAGTGGTATATGGTGTTGGAAAGGTGTTTCTTATGATTAAAAATGGACTGGGGTTCATGGTTTCACAAATGCACTCTCTCTTTATAAAGTGGTAGACAATGGAACACACATACTCCCTCCGTCCAAAAATAAATGTCTCAAGTTTGCCAAAAAATGGATGTATCTATACATGAAACATGTCTAGATACATTCACTTTTGGGCAAACTTGAGACACTTATTTTGGGACGGAGGGAGTAGTTAACATATGAGATTGCAACATAGGGTTTGATAACAAGTTACTTAGATATATGGGCATCACGTCCTAACATAGAGGTCTTTTGGTTATTAACCTCTCTTATACTCCACCAAGATGCGAACTAAATCATAACACCTCAGTAATTAAGATAACTCAGAGTATAGCATTAAGTATCATGACATGAAGTGAAAATAAGAACATGCTAGATCTAGTCATGGAGTAGTGGCAATGGTCACGCCACATCCCGGTAGCATGGTATTTTAGTTTATCCCTAGTGAGGTAATAAAGTAAGGTAAAGATACCAAAGTGGATCGCAGAACTTTCTCTCACGTTCACTGCACTAGCCACCCCCCCCCCCCCCCGTTACTCCAACTAATGCACACGTTCCCCCACACACGCTCTCATAAACATGCTTGATCAAAACAAGTAGACAAGAACGGGGTACATAATATGCATCTATACTCATAACTGAAACAAACATTGCAATCTCAAACATGTATTAACTCATAAAGATCCACCACAAAGGTATTACAACGGTGACCGTAATCATGTTCAGCAGCTCATACGGTGCTAATTAGTGAAGCTCAAGAGAGGAGAGATACATAAGTTACTTCCACAAACCCATAGTCCAGAGGTGGACTACTCCCTCTTCATCATGGAGACGGTGGAGAAGTCGATGGAGAAGATGGAGACCACGCCGGCAGCGCCCCGCCGGAGTATTCCCCCTCCAATCTGCAGCTCCTGATCTCCGTTTCGGTGTTTCTGTGTTTGTGCGGCGCTCATTCCAGAGAACGTCGGGGGACCTTTTATATAGGCATTTTTAGGTCAAGACGATGTCGGTGGAGCAAAGATCGACGGCAACGGAGCCACGAGGGCCAAACGAGTGGGCCCCACGCGACCACAGTACCTGGCCGCGTGGGCCACCCCCGTTTGGTCCTCGGACCTCCGTTTGTTCGCTTCCTTCGCCCACAGGTCTTCTTCCTTCCAAATATTGACGCCCGTAAATTTCCAGGTGATTTCGTTGACGTTTGGGTCCCTGAAACATTAAAATAAGAAAACGGGGTTTTCTGCCTGTGCAGGGTTAATTCCATAAAAATAGGAAATAAATGAATATTCCCAAAAATCATTATAAAACATTGATATAACCCTTATATGATGCAAATTTGATTGGAATATAAGCAATTAAAGTGCAAAGTTCATGTATGCATTTTACATGCATCAGATAACAATAGAATACTTTAAGCACGAAGGCTATCACAATGTAAAGTGCATAAGTAAAAAGCTCGGGTATAGAAATAACCGAGGCACGCGGAGACGAGGATGTATTCCCGAGTTCCTCCTTGTTAAGGGAGTACGTCTCGTTGGAGAGGTGTGAACCAACACAATGGTTCAACAACCACAAAGGTTTTACCTTCTTCTCCGATGAACCGCACCACAAAGGTTTGGTTCACCTTCCACTACCGGAATCCTTCGAGGCGGAAATCCGGAGCCTTTCAACAACAATCCGGGGCACAACCCACAACGGGATTGGGGGCTCCCGAACAGCTACAAGTGACCACACAAGGGTCTCAACCACCACACGGGCGTCTAGGGTCCAAAGACCCAAGAGTAACAGTTCACAAGCTTTCAACTTCCACGAATCCTCGTGGAGAGCACACCAATGCACCAAATACAAAAGGCAAGAGCACAAGTGCTCAAATCCTTCACTCTCAAATCCCACCACAAGCAACTAATGCTTATGGGGGGAGAAGAGAGGAAGAACAAGGTAGGAGAAACACCAAGAACTCCAAGATCAAGATCTACTAGGTTCCCCTCACATAGAGGAGAGATGGATTGGTGGAAATGTAGATCTAGATCTCCTCTCTCAAATCCCTCAAAGATATGCAAGAATCATGGGAGGAATTGGGAGAGGGGCAAGCTTTCCAAGGTCAACAATGGAGGAGAGAGAGGGGGAAAAACGTGCTTGGAAGAGCTAGTTGGCTTTAGGTAGGTGGAGGGGTATTTATACCCCTCCCAGAAAAAGAGCCATTACAGCCAACTTAGTCCGGAGTTTCCGGTCCGGGAGGCCGGAGACTCCGGCCCGGGCGGAGACTCCGGACCAAAAGGGCGGAGACTCCGGACGCAAAAAGTCAGGAAAAAGCCGATGCAGAAAAACTCATACCGGAGACTCCGGACCACGAAGGCCGGAGACTCCGGCCGGGCGGAGACTCCGGGGATACTCCGGACCAACTCCGGACGCTATACAGCAAGCGCCGTCCGCGGGACTCTTCGCTCCAAAACCAGGGAGCCCGGAGGGCCGGAGACTCCGGACAGGAAAAACAATAGCAGAACAGCAAAGCCTGAAATGCAATAACTTTTGCAAGGAAGCTCCAGACGAGATGAAACCAACGAGGTTGGAAATATTAAGGGTCACAAATATGGAGGAGATATCACACATGGGAGGTGTGGACCATTTTTGAGGAGGACCGGTAATATTTCCAACACCGAGAACGCAACAAGTTTTCCATCCGGACTCCGTTTTCAATGATCTTGGGCTTGCTCCGAAGATAATCACAAGCACAACAAGATCATGCATATACACATCATAGTCCATCATGTGAGGAGGATAACACAAGAGTAGAGTTTGACCTCTCTACAAGAGACGAACCGGAAAACCTCCAACATAAAAAACACCACTAGATATCCAAATGAAATCCGTTTTTGATGAACTACAGCTTGATATGGAGATGAACACAAGCTCTAAATTCTCACATGGATAAGAGCCAAATAAGAACCAAGAAAGATGATATGCCAAATATGCAAAGATTTGATCTCTCCACAAAGATGCGATCAAGTTACTCACTTGAGAGCCCTTCTTGATAGTACGCCGTCTATCCTATAACCCGGTCTCCAAACTAACAACATGAGACCGGTAAAATAGAAACCCTATCAAGATCATACCTTTGCGTTGCGCATTCTACTTGAGCTAGATGATGACGATCTTGACTCTCTCAAGTTGGACCACCTTTCTTGATTGCGCTTGCTAGCAAATGCTTGATGAAGACTTCTCCAAATCCTCCCCCATACACCTTTATGGGAGAGCCTCGCTTAGCTCCGTCTTCATGTAACCACTTGCGCTTCATATTCTTCTCTTGATATAGATGATGGCTTGGAGATAAACATGAAGTTCACTCAATCTTCTTTTCCAAGCCATGCTTGCAATAAGCTCAACTCTTCACATGACCATTCTTCATATAAACCCTTGGATGGAACCTTGGTCATCATGTAATCTTCTAGAGTCCAACACATGAACTCCAATCTTTACTTAAGGACAAGATCTACAAGAATATCTCAAAGCAAACATTAGTCCATAAGGATTGTCATTAATTACCAAAACCACGCATGGGGCAACACATGCACTTTCAGTACTAGGATAAAACTTCAGAAGAAAAGCAAAAATGCATAACTTAAAAGGGATTTTCTGGAACAGTGAGAGTTTTCGTGACCCCGGAAAGCATTTGTTTGTGCAAGAATCTATTAGAGAACGGAAATTAGATTTTATCGCTTTATCGGAAACGGGAAGATCTAATTTTGACACTCCCTTTTTAAAACATTTAGCGGCTGGACAAGATTTTAGCTGGTTTTGTTTACCACCTAGAGGTAGGTCTGGGGGTATGCTCATTGGTGTAAATACGACAACTCTCCAAGTCAAAAATGTTGATGTTGGGGACTTTTGCGTAAAGCTCTACATCAAATCCAAATGCGATGGGTTTGAGTGGGTACTGGTATCTGTCTATGGGGCAGCACAAGATGAGCATAAACCTATGTTCTTATCAGAGTTAGTCCGTCTATGTGAAAATGAACCATTACCGATGTTGGTGGGTGGGGATTTTAACATTCTACGGAAACCTGAAGAGAAGAACAATGATAACTACAATCCACGCTGGCCAAAAATGTTTAATGCGATCATACAAAGTTTAGAGTTGAAAGAGATTGAACTATCCGGGAGACAATATACCTGGGCTAATAGGAGAGAAACTCCTACGTATCAAAAATTGGATAGGGTTTTAGCTACCACTGAGTGGGAACAAAAATTCCCTCTAATTTCGGTACATGCGCTAACCCGGGCAGGCTCAGATCATACCCCTCTCTTCGTGGATTCAGGGGTACAAGCACATTTAGGTAATACATCACGATTTTCATTTGAACCTTCATGGCTTAGAATGGAAGGTTTCTATGAGATGGTGGCTGCTGAGTGGGCTAGTTACGTAAAAGGGAACACTCCTATTGAAATATGGCAAAATAAAATTTGACATTTGAGACGGTATCTAAAGGGCTGGGCTAAAAATCAAAGCGGAAAATATAAGAAGGAGAAAGAAAGGTTGTTAAAAATTATTGATGAACTTGATATTAAAGCTGAAAGCACGCCGCTTAGTGTGGGTGAGCGAGATGCTTTAAGAGAGGCTAATGATAGAATTTGCTGTCTTCGTAGAGATGAGGAAACGAAGTGGGCACAAAGGGCAAAGGTAAAATATATACAGGAGGGTGGAAACAACACGAAGTTATTTCATCTTGTTGCAAATGGAAGCATAGGAAAAAGAAGATTTTCCAGTTAGATCAAGACGAAGGAACCATAGTAGGTGACACAAATTTAAAGATTTATATCTCTGAATATTATAAGAAACTTTTTGGGGATTCGGATCCTAATCATATTGTAATGGATGAAGAGATGGTCCATGATATTCCGCAACTTACACAAGAAGAGAATGACATTCTTACAGCTGATTTCTAAGTGAAAGAAGTGTATGAAGCCATCTCTCAAATGGAACTCAACAAGGCTCCAGGGCCCGATGGCTTCCCTGCTGAGTTTTATAAGACCTTTTGGGAGGTAATTCGAGATGATTTAATGGCTCTATTTGTTCAATTGAAACAAGGAATTTGTCCTTGTTTAAATTAAACTTTGGAGTTATTACACTTCTTCCAAAAAAAGAAAATGCAGTCCAAATTCAACAGTATAGGCCGATTTGTCTTCTTAATGTCAGTTTCAAATTTTTCACAAAAATAGGTACTAATCGTATTACCGAAATTGCACAAAAGATAATTAGGTCGATGCAGTCGGCGTTCATCCTGGGAGACACATTTTAGAAGGTGTGGTTGTCCTACATGAAACCATTCATGAGCTTCATAGGAAGAAAATGGATGGAGTTATCTTTAAAATTGACTTTGAGAAAGCGTATGACAAAGTAAAATGGCTCTTTCTCCAACAAGCATTGCGTATGAAAGGTTTTGCACAAGAATGGTGTAATTGGATTATGCAATTTGTTTAGGGGGGAAGCGTCGGGATTCGGGTAAACGATGACATCGGTCATTATTTCCAAACTAAAAAAGGTCTTCGACAGGGGGACCCTTTGTCCCCCATGTTGTTTAACATAGTGGCGGATATGCTAGCCATCTTAATCGCGCGGGCGAAGGAAGATGGGTAGATAGATGGTCTGATACCTCATTTGGTTGAGGGAGGGTTATCTATTTTGCAATATGCAGATGATACTATTTTATTTATGGACCATGATCTTGGGAAGGCGGTTAATATGAAACTCATCCTCTGTATTTTCGAGCAACTTCCGGGCTCAAAATAAATTTTCACAAGAGTGAAATCTTTTGTTTTGGGAAGGCTAAAGAGGTAGAAGATCAGTACCGGCAAATCTTTGGATGTGAGTCGGGATCCCTACCTTTTAAATATCTTGGAGTTCCAATTCATTATAGGAGACTCCGAAATGACGAATGGCAACCTGTTGAATGTCGTTTCGAAGGCAAGCTTGGTTGTTGGAAAGGGAAGATGTTGTCTTATGGGGATCAGTTGGTTCTTGTTAATTCGGTCTTAGCAAGCCTACCGATGTCCATGCTATCCTTTTTAGAATTACCTAAAGGGGTAAGGAAGAGGTTAGACTTCTATAGATCACGGTTTTTTTTGGCAGAGTGATGAGAATAAGCGGAAATACCGATTGACAAAATGGAACATTATATGTCGACCTAAGGATCAGGGAGGTCTTGGGGTAGAGGTACTTGAACTAAAGAATAAATGTTTGCTTAGCAAATGGCTGTTCAAACTTTTAAACGACGAAGGGGTGTGGCAGGAGCTGCTACAAAACAAATACCTTCAAAGTAAAACTCTAGCTCTAGTAGAAGCTCAACCTACAGACTCCCCTTTTGGAAGGGACTAATGAGAGTCAAAGATGACTTTTTCAATAGAGGTTTCTTTATAGTTGGTAATGGGGAAACCACTAGGTTTTGGGAGGACACTTGACTGGGTAACTCCCCATTAATGAACCAATATCCGTTATTGTATAACATTGTGCAGCACCAGCATGTTTCGGTTCATGATGTACTTCACAATCCGCCCCCACTAAATATAGGATTTAGAAGGGCCCTGGTTGGGAACAAATGGGAGATGTGGTCTCATTTGTGCCTTCGATTAATGGAGGTAACATTGAATGATGTTCCTGATTGTTTTAAGTTGAATCTGACCAAAATGGGCAATTCACTGTAAAATCTATGTATGAGGACCTGATGAATGGTCATATTAGATATTTACAGAAGTATCTTTGGAAATTAAAAATATCGCAAAAGATTAGAATATTTATGTGGTTCCTTCATTGAAAAGTCTTGTTAACAAAAGATAATCTTGCTAAAAAGAATTGGCATGGTAGCTCACATTGTAAAATCTATGTATGAGGACCTGATGAATGGTCATATTAGATATTTACAGAAGTATCTTTGGAAATTAAAAATATCGCAAAAGATTAGAATATTTATGTGGTTCCTTCATTGAAAAGTCTTGTTAACAAAAGATAATCTTGCTAAAAAGAATTGGCATGGTAGCTCACATTGTTCTTTTGTGGGAATGATGAGACTATTGATCACCTTTTTATTTCTTGCCCCTTTGCACAACTTGTGTGGCGTGTTGTTTTTTCTACCTACAATATTCCTCTCCCTACTAATGTCACAAACATGTTTGGGAATTGGTTGCGGGGATGGACAAAAAGACCAAGGATATGATTCGTATAGGCGTTTCAGCTATTTGTTGGTCTATTTGGAATTGTCGAAATGATATTGTTTTTAACAGAAAGGATAATTTTCATGTACTACAGGTTATTCACATGGCGGTGCACTGGATTCAGTTATGGGCTTTCCTGCTGCCTTCGGACCGGCGGATCTTATGGTGGCTGGGTGCATGAGACTTCTGCGCGTGGCACAGGATTTTTTCTCCCGAAATACGTGGCAGCATTTTAGTCGGCTTTCGTAGTTCTACTTAAGTTTGTCAGCGTCGGTTGAAGCTTGTCTCAATCTTTGTGTTTCTTGAGATGTAAGCACGAATAAGATACTTTTAAAACTCTGTAATAATCGGCTGTGTGCATCACTCGATGCAGAGGCTGGGATTAATAAAATTCCCTTTTCTAAAAAAAAAAAGCATCCTTCCGGAACTTAGAAAGTACAGATATGGCTATATATCCATCTTCAGTAGCGAAGCTCATGTATGTAGAGCGATAATCTGAAGGAAGGGTGTAGATTGTGCAGATGGAACAATGTTGTTTCAGTTAGTACTGTACTTCGTACGTTGTAACAAAATACTGCTTCCAGGCGATGGAATTTTACAGGCCGCAGACAATGGCGCACGCGCACCACAGTTTAGCACATCACCAACACTTTGAGAAGTCGAATACAGTGAGAAACAAGACTCTGGACTGTTATAGCACATCAGTAGTGTTTTCTCCTATTTTTATTTTTTAGGATCATGATCATAAGTGCATAACTTTAACTTCACAATAGTAAATTGAAATAAATGGCGATCGAGACCCCGATTCTGAAACAAAGAATACAGTAGGCAGCAGCCATCTTTATTATTGAGATTAGCATCACTAAGCCTCATGAGCCGAGGCTTTCTGTGTGCAAACAAATGATCAAACGATCCTCCTAAGCAGGATCACGCACGCCAACACATTATCACTAACTCAACAGCAAGCAAGAAAGAAAACGTTGGCGTGAGTTGATTGACCGATCCGGTTCGATCCTAGAGAACCCGGTCCGACAGCGACGGCAGCCGCCGGAAGAAGTTGAACCCAGCGGAGGGCATGTCGCCGCGGAACCTGGGGTGCCGGAGGTAGAAGAACCCCATGCCCAGCAGCAGCACCTTGAACGGCACGGCATACAGTACCAGCGCGGTCAGAAGGCACACCACGGCGAACACCCCCGTGGCGCGCGGGTCGCGCCAGGACAGCAGCGCCTCGATGCGCTCCCCTGCGCCGCCACGTCGCCGAGCAGCGTCTGTGCGCGCCCGGCCACGGCCGCAGCCGGTCGTACCGCATCCGCACGACGTCGGCGGGGCGCCCGAGGGGAGACCGTCGAACTCCTCGTCGAGCTCGTCGGGGCTGACGCTGTCGACGTGGGAGAGACGAGGGTCCATGCCAGTCGGCTCGCGCGGCCGCGAGCGGTAGCGCCAGAGCAGGACCAGGAAGAGGTACAGGCAGACGGTGGGCAGGATCATCTCCGGGCAGAGCACGATGGCGACGAGCAGCATGTGCACGAGCACGGTGGTCGGCGAGTGCTCCCACGTGCGCACCCGGTGCGCCCACTTCACCGCCGTGGCGACGTGCGACAGGCAGCCGACGACGCGGAACCAGTTGGCCTTGCTCCGGCGCATGCTCCAGGTGTGCGTGTCCGTGTCGAGCAGGTACTGCACCACCTCCGGCCCAGCGGCGGCTCCGACCGAGCCAGCCGCCCCGACACGATGCGCATTGCCGTGTGCCGCAGCACGTCCTGCTGCGCCGGGCCGAGCGGCTTGACGTAGTGCATGCGCGGCAGCAGCGGGCTCCCGTAGGCCTGCATCAGCGTCAGCCACGACGGGCAGGTGAACCGGATGGCCAGCTCCAGCTCGCCCATCTTGCGCACGCCGACGGGGTGCACCGCCGTGAGCGCATAGTTGATGACGTACACCCGTTGGTGTCGAGCGTGGAGAGGCGGATCCGGAGCTTCCCGATCCGGGCATCCTTGGGCAGCTTCCCGGCGTCGGCGGCGTCGGCGATCTTGTACCGAGCGTTGTCGAAGACGGCGATGGAGAGCACGGTGCAGGGGTCGAACACGTCCCACGCGTACTGTTCGTTCCACCGCGGGTTGAACTGGTCCAGGATGGTGCGCGTGCGCGCCCACTTGGGCCCGTATTTGAGCACCACGTACGCGTCCGTCGAGCCGCTCGAGCCGTCCTTGGCGATCTTCATCGG
Organism: Poa pratensis; assembly: GCA_947311845.1. Lineage (NCBI taxonomy): Eukaryota > Viridiplantae > Streptophyta > Magnoliopsida > Poales > Poaceae > Poa > Poa pratensis. Next base: position 73,266,247 of record CAMZMU010000020.1, read on the forward strand.
CACCAGGTTGGATGCGCCGCGGATGCCGACCTCGAGCATGCCCACCGGAGGCTTGGACAGCTGCTTCGACGCCGCGCGAACGTCGCTCGCCACGTTCGCCGCCTCGTCCAGCACGTGGTACCCGCCCTCCAGGCAGACGCGACGTGCACTCGCCCGGCATATGGCCGGGCCTCGTCGCCGCAAGGTTGAGCCACCGCGACGGCGGCTCGGCTCGGTCGTCGGAACGCCGGTGCACCGAGGACAGGGGAACGCGCGCCTGGCCGACGAGCTGCCCGGAGAAGACGTCCTCCACGGCGACGGTCAAGAAAGGATCGAACGGCTCGGCGGCGACGAACAGCAGATCCTCGTTCCAGCTCGGGTTGGACGCCCCGGCCGCCGCGCTACCGAGCGCAATGCGGCCGGTCTTGAACACTTGGGCGCCGAGCTGCGCCTTGACGTACAGCTCGGGAATTGGCCCGAACTGCTTGCCTTGGCGTCCGGCGGGGACGGCAAGCGCAAGTCCTGTGCTTGAATGACGCTGAGGCGGAGGTACCAGAGCTTCGGGACAGGTACGCCTTGGAGCGGGTGTGCACCAAGTTGCCGCCGGAGTCGGACTGCCACGCTTCCTGGAACGCCTCGTCTACCTGCGTGCCGACCCACACGGCGAGCATCACGTCGCAGGCCGCCGTGCCATCCTCGGCGTGCCCCTCGAGAGTGTACCACTGCGGCGCGAGTGCACTGTCTGGCGGCGACCGCTTGGGGACTTCCTGGAGGTCGAAGGAGACGAAGCCGAGGTGGGTCCTCCGGAGTGGGCTCCCTTCCTTCTCCGGCTTCTTGGCTTCCTCATGGACGGTGACCTCCAGTGAGGAGGCGGTGAGGCTAGCCTTGTGGAAGGCGAACACCTGGTCCCACTCCCCTGTCGCGGCGGCTCGAGTCCGCACGGTGTGAGCGCCGATGCACAGCTGCGCGTACAGCGGCTGCTTGTTACCGCCGTCTTGATGATGCTTCGCCTTGAGAAGCCGGACGAACAGGTAAGGCACGCGATCCACAGATCGTACGACGCGCTGCCGCCGCCCGAGGCGGCCATGCTCCGCTCGGCGGCGGTCTGGGGACGGATCTCGAGATCGCCGGCGACTCCGGCTGTGCCAGCTGCATCTTCGATGGCGAGGGCGGCGGGACCTTGGACGGAGAAGCAGGCACTACCTCCTTTTCCTCCTCCTTGGCTTTACCTTCCTCCTTGGGCTTCTCGCCGTCCTTCTTTCCCTTCTCCGGCGACTTTTTCTTGCCGTCTTTCTTGCCATCCTCTGGTTTCTTCTCCGGTTTGGCCTCCTCTGCTTTCTTTTCTTCCACGGGCGCCGCGTCCGGCTTCTTCTCCTCGCCGGCGGGTGCAGCAGCGGGCTCCTCGGCCGACTCTTTCTTCTCCGCAGAGGCATCGCCCTTCTCTTCCGCCGCAGGAGCGGCAGGAGGCGCCGGCGGCGGGTCGTCGACGAACCAAATCTTGAGCCCGATCTCGCCCTTGATCTGCGAGAAGACGCTCCGCTTCTCGAGCGGGTAGTAGACGAGCGTCTCGTCCCCTTCCTTGGCGAAGGACGCGCCGGCCACCTTGACCTTGCCGAGGAAGGTGCCCCCGCTCTTGCGGCCGCCGCCTCCGCCGCTGCCGGCGATGGCCTTCTTGTCGTTGTACACGTTGAGCTCGAGCGTCTCGGCTGTCATGGCGCCGGGGCTGTGGACGAGGAACTCGAGGCGCTCGCCCCACTGCGGGTTGAGGTCGCGCGGCCTGGTGGCCGTGCGGCGGCGCTGGCCGTCGAAGTCGACGACGGCGTAGGCGCACGCCGTGCCCTGCCCGTCCTTGGGCATGAGGTTCCGCGCGTTGCACACCTCCACCACCACCCGCCGCCTCGCCCATCCTCCACCATGGCGGTCGATCGCTCGACGGCTCGCTGCTGCTCGCTTGCTTTGGTAGTAGCTACGCCGGGTTCGTGTTGGTCTCTCGGATCGTGGAAGCTTCTTCGCCGCGACCGACGGGAAAGGGAAAAGCCTGTTGCTCGAATCTCGCGGAAAATCTTTCTCCGGGTGCCGTGGGCTGTGTGTCGTGGAGCGATGGGAGTTGGGACTTGAGGCAGAAAATGTGACCGTTGGAGAGTGGGGAGGGAGGGAGACGAGTCGGCGGGGAGCGGAGATTGGGGAAAGGCGGAGGTGGGCGGCGGGGGTTTAAAAGGGAGCAACGGCCGGTAGAGGTGGGGCCGGGAACACGTAGGACGGCGGTGGACGCCACGTGGACGGGACGCCTGCGGCCACGGAGCCTTGTCCAGTAGTGGATGTGGCAGGAAGCGACGGTGAAATGGTCGGGAGGTGTGACGTGCTCCTTTAACGGTAACGGCATTGATGCGACACAACCGGCAATGGCGGCGGCGGCGGCGGCGGGAATCCCCGGCCAGGGGAATCGTGTGCCGCTCTCGTCGGCGCTGGTTTCTCTGCCTTTTGTTTTCGTTAACCTCGTTCTGATTTCTTTTCTTTTTTTGGACTCTGCACCGTCTCCTCCAGTATAGACATGCACCTAGATATACTCCGAGCTGTATAGGGGCAGCCACAAAGTTGTGCCAAATGTGGTTCCACATTTGAGTTTTGGCATTTGGAATTAGTTCCTACCATTGTGAGGGTTTCCAAATCAACAAAAATAGGAAACCGGAACAAGAGAATGCTCCGATGTCAAGTTGAGAATTTTGGTCAGCTCATACACCTGGAAAGAAATGAGAGGATGAGAGGTACTAGAGAGAGAATGAAGACATTTTACTTACTTTTTACATGTAGTGGGTCCCATCTCCAGAATTCGGCAATCAAGCAGGATGTAGCGAAATTAGCAATTTGACATTGTAGCTATATGATCTTAGTATGTTAGATTTGGTTATGGCAACGCTGTGTCCATGAAGCTAATGCGAATAAAGATCGCGAAGCTATTTTTGGTTACAAATCTCGTGGGCATAATTTACTATTGTATTTATCACCTAATACTAATTACTGAAATCGAAATTGTGGACACGCCTCCTATCTCATTCTATCACCCCCTCCATCTATCTGTATCATGTACAATCAAACATTGTTTCTCTATCTGTTGTACTCAGGGACGAAGCTTCTCTGTGGCCAAAGTGAGCCATGCCCCCACTCGAGAAACATAAAGAAAAAATTGTACACCCCCCCCCCCCCCCCCTCCGGCTCTCTACTTTGTTCGACCCGTTCTATATTTTATGTCAAGCTCCGCCACTGTTTGTGTGTATCTTCCTTTTTCATCATGATAAATAGATTTTCATGATGAAGATTCTAGGGTTCTTACAATAGTCGAGTTTCAGATAAACTAGTTGTTGTACATGGACACTAAAACACATGTTGCGGCCTTCCACTCTTCCAAGTAGCAAGATAGATGCAATAGTTTTATTTTTGAACCGCGATGCTCAGTAGTTTTCAGCCGAGTTACTCTTCAGACAAAAGTTTCTCGACTACCAGGGGTGGCTTCAGCTCACTCGCAGGTACATATTTTCTCTCAATTGACCATCTGAGCCTAGAACCTTCAGTGAATGATGATCGAAACTAACATACTAACTTCCCCAACCCGTAGGAACTAGTAAATCCGTTAAAACTTTGGGAAGTCCGAGGGAACGATGAACATTAGTCCTTACAAATATATACTTCTTATAATAAAAAAACACCACCAATATGAATTAAATTAGTCTATCTCTACATGCAAGGTGTCCACATCATCCACTATTTGAGCCATTCATGTATTTATGTAATCACCACATCATCCACTATTTAATACATTCATTTATCCATGTTATTCCGTATTTATTAGTGATATTCATCCATACATGCAAGCTATTTACATTATAAATTCTTTTAGCCATACAATTTGCACATCATAAAAAATTTAGTGGTTAAATATACGAACATTTCATATTAATTAGATTTAGATTTCGACTGTTGTGGTAAATCAAATATTCCCTAGAATTTTTTCTATTACATGCATCAAATATCCTTGCTTTTATACTATAATCGTTTTAAAGGTTCCCGCTGCAACGTGCGGGGTATAGTTCTAGTAGTATTAAATAAGAGTTGACGATGATTCATCCACACATATTATCACTTTTTATGTTGCAAGCAATGTCAACCAAATATAACAAACTAATTAATCGAGACACTCATATGCTCATTTCAACAAACAAATTTACCATTCCCTAAAAAATCTAACACAAGTAGCATGAAAAATGTCAGAAAAGATGATGGCTTGCGCTTCAACACAATTAACTTAGGCGAACGTGTGACGGACTACTAGCGATGTTGAGTAGAACAAGCCATTAAAACTGATCTATTATTAATTCTGCATGTTTTTCTAGCAAAGAACGAGTAGTTAGCTAGGTTTCCTTGGTATGGGTCAAAGCATATAATTTACCGAAAAACATCAAATGGAAACCGAGCTCCGTGTAACCAGCATAAAAAACTCATTTTTAACTTCGGTTAAAAAGTGGGCGGAAGTGCATATGGATGTGTCAAGGACTCACAGGTACTCCCTCCGTTCCAATTTAATTGACTTGCTATTCACCAAATGTGGATGTATCTAGACATGTTACAAGTATAGATACATCCACATGTGGTGGATAGCAAGTCAATTAAAGTGGAACGGAGGGAGTACATATAAAGTTTCATTGAATTATGCGTTCATGTGCGTCCTACAAATAAAGCCATATATACAATGTATACCATTGAATTCATCATTTCCGTGTAGCCATAATGTAGAAAACATCAACATTGTCAACTCTTATTTAATACTAGTAGAACAATGTTTTTAGCTGGCTACTTAAAGCCATAATGTCGTCATTTCCGTGTAGCCAAATATACAATGTATACCATTGAATTTCACATTTGTAGAAAACATCTCTATTTCAGTCTCTGAAATATCATATTTTTTGAAACTTTGAAACAATATTAGGGATATCGCTTATCGAAAACTTATCGCTCGACCCAAAATAAGAAGTAAATCGGCTGGTTTATCGGCATATCGACCGATTTATCGGCATATCGACCGATTTATCTTATCGGTCAAATATCGGTAAGCCAAAAAACCATCCGATTTATTGGAATATCAGCCGATATATTGAGCAGTGCTTTTAAATAGGAATTTTCGTATTTTCTTTTTGAAAATCTCCGGGCTCCATGGAGCCAAGGAGCCATATGTTTAGTTTGCACTAGTCTACGATGTCTTTGGTGCTCAACGTCTCAATGGCTCCAACATGTCCACGTGGTAGCCCCGAAAAGGAATTGTCACTTGAGGGACAGAACCTTATCCTCCCGGGTCGCTCCCTGCCCGAGCGACTCCGGAGGCTCCCCATCCCGCTGGTCCCCCCTCCCCCGCGGCCTCTGCTCCTGGCCGTCGCTGCCGCCGGCGCCGGCGGCGGCCCCCCTCTCGTCTTTGACGGAGGGCGGGGGAGTGCTTCGTGGCGGCGTCCCATGGGTGGTGGTGGGGCGTTGGCGGCGGGGCAGGGCGGCGCGGTCTTCGTGGCCGGGGCCGGTAGCCGGAGTAGTGAGGTGGAGGCGGGCGGCGCGCTGCCCCCTGCTGCGTGGCCGGCGGCGCAGGTGGCGGGTCCGCGGGCTCGGGCCCGAGGCCAGCTGGGACTGCTCCGGTTGGTGTGCTGCGGGCGTGGCGCTGCGGCCGCTTCTCCTCTGCTGCTCTGACCGGCGGCGTGGGGGCCGCTGGTGCTGCTCGCCGTTGGTGGTGCTCGCCGTCGACGTCGCTGCTCCGGTGGTGCCCTCGGCGGGAGCTTTGGAAGCCGGGGCGGCGGCCTCGGGAGGTGGTGGCGGCGTCGGCTCGGCGGCGGGCGACGCGCGCGGGTGCTGGCCGCTTTTCCCGGCCGCTCGGGCGGCGGGATGGTGGGCGGGCGACGGCTCGGCTGCGCTGGCGGCCGGTCGTCTGTTCTGAAGGTTGCTGTCCCCAACGCCGCCCCCTTGCGTCCCTCTCGCCGGCTCCAGGGAGGCTGCTCTTTGTGTGCCCGCGGATGGGGGCTTCGTGGGGCATTGTGGGCTGCAGGAGACCGAGCGAAAGCTCCGACTGGTGATGACCAGTCCCGTCGACGGCGACGCCTTTGGGCGCCGTTTGCCTTATGGGAGGCGTGGCGGTGGACTCCTCCCCCTCCTCGGTCCCGGGTGAAAGCCCAAGGCCCTTTGGGTCGGGCAGTGGCGGCGCTTCGGCGTCGCTGGCGTCTTGGCGCCACTGCCTTGGGACGAGGTGCTTCAGCGCTCGGTGTGTCGGTCTTGGCCGTGCGGCGGTGCAAGGCGAGTATCTGCGTTGGCGATCCTTCTCCTTGTACATCTTCAGTTCGCCCCTTTCGGTAGCAGGCGGTTTTCGTTTTGGTCGCTCGGCGCGACCTGTAATTTTTCCTTGCTTCTGTAAGCTGTTCTCAGCACCCTTGTACTTCGCCGTCTTGATGCTTTATAAAAGCAGGGCCCTTTGGGCCTCTTCTCTCAAAAGGAATTGTCACTTCGCAAATATGGCCAATTAAACGGTCCTATGCTTGCGGCTCGCCGCCGCCATGTTCCACTGATCAGGCGCGAGTTGGTGGAGATCGAGCTGGAGACGGTGGTCGATTTCACTACACTGGCCGCGCAGGGCAGCAGGGGGCATAAATCCCGTCACCTCAATCAAATGGCTCCGGCCTCCATGCATGCACCGCACCGGCAAGCGCACTGCGTGGGCGGTGGCGGCTAGCTGAGTTGAGTTCTGCATGCAGGTCGCCTTTGCAACGTCTACTTCGGGACACGGGGGGCCGCACGACCAGTTATCCGCTGATGCAAAGCGTACGGACGCACTGGACGCTTGCCTTTGCAACGTGTGCGCTGGGGCCCGACGGCGTACTGGGCGGAGCTAACACTGTAGCGAGTAGGACCTTCCTGCAGTAATCTTTTATAAGTACTTACTACTTATCAAAGAACAATTAGTGTTGAACCAATGGATCAAATATATGGCTCCTAGAGCATCTCCAGCCGAGCCCCAGCAGCTTAGCAGCTTGTCCGACAATAGGGTCGGACGAGCGTTATCGGGGCACCGGCGTATGTTCTCATCTATGGGCAGGGGCGGAGCCAGCACCCGGCAACCCCGGGCGGCTGCCCGGGCTAGTCCAGCATCTCTCCACTAAGTAGTAGTCTAATCACAGTGCTTAGCGCTAATGTTCACTGGGGCAAACACAGTGCTCTGGCTCCGCCACTGTCTATGGGGTGCCTCTTCTCGGTGGCGCTACCACTAGGGCAATCCCAACTGTCCATTTTATTGCCAAATTTAAATATTTAATATAAACGGGTGTAGATATATAGTTTTCAACGCATAAAAAATCTAATAAAAATGAAGATAAAATTATTCATACAATTAAGATAAAATGAAGTTCAACTAGTTTGCGGTGGCTAGTCTTTTGAGCAGCCACAAATGCTTCACTAGATCATTTTGAAATTGATGATGAACAACTTCATCACTGATCTCCGTATGCACAACGAGCAAATCAGCAAATTACACCCACACAAGGTAGTCAACAGCGGCGGGAGGACCCTGCTAATCATACGGGTGAGAATTATTTACTGGGGCTAGACGTTCACACTCGATTATCATGTTGTGTATGATCTCACAAGCAAACCTCCCGCATCGTAAAAACAGGGTGCCGGCAATAACACAACATCGCTATCCACGATCGTCCTCGAAACAGGCTTTCGCCCCGCTTTATAAATAAAGCAAACGCCCACAAGCATACAAATATCCAGTTACAAGTTCAAAAAGAAAAACAACAAGTCTGCTGGGCCACACAGCACAAAGATGCCCAAAGCTAAAACGAAGCGATACAACTCCACATGAGAGCAACTCTGTGGCTGGATGATGCAGATAGAAGGCGTGCCGCCCTCAGAAGCTTCTCGATCAATCCATCCAGCCGCTCCTTGTCCCGCTGTCTACAGAGCGGATGCCACTGCTGCAAAAATGCCAAGAATTTGAAAACGGAGTCAGAGGCACGCCTCAGAAAGACACGCTCGATAACCATCTTGTTACGTATAGTCCAAAGTGTCCAGGTCATCGCGGCAAACACTAACCAGAAGAGGCGCCTCCTCTTACCAGTACGGTTCGCCTGCACTTCTAGGAACTCAGCAAGGTCTTGGGCCTGCCACTCAGGCCCAAGCGCCTCGGCCAGAAAGCTCCACAGGAAGCGAGCTGCGGGGCAGGAGAAAAGAATATGGGTCCCCGACTCGGGGACCGCGCATAAGGGACAAGTACCATCCCCTGGGCCAAATCGCTTGACCACCTTCACACCCGAAGGGAGGCGGTCTCGCAGCAACTGCCATGTAAAGATCTTAATCTTCAGTGGCATAGGGGCCTTCCACAAGTGGGAAGTCCACGAGAGCACGGGTTCTCTAAATAGGGCCCGGTAAGCAGAGCCAACTGTAAAGCATTTCGAGGGCGAGAGGGTCCAAGAAACACTATCCGGGGCGTCCGAAAGGGAGTATGGAAGGGAGGCCAATAGGTTCTCCCACTTGTTGGCCTCGACCAGACCAAAAGTGCGGCGGAACCTAATGTTCCAGTGCCCATTATGGGCCGCATCCGCCACCAAGAGCATTGGGTCAGAGCAGATTGCAAAGAGCCCAGGGAACTCATGCCTAAGTGGTCTTTCACCAAGCCATGAGTCTAGCCAAAACAGGGTACTCCCTCCGTCGCCTACGGAGAAGGTAGCCCCAAGCCGGATCTCATGTTTGATGGCTTGAAAAGATCTCCAAAACTGAGACCCCTCCTTCCTCTCACATGCCATGAGAGGGCAACCACGTAGGTACTTGGCCTTCACTAGTTGAAGCCAAAGTCCCCCATCACCCCTCAAGATCCTCCAGACCCACTTCAACATGAGAGCCTCATTCATGCGACGGGAAGCCAAAATACCTATGCCCCCCAACCTCCTTGGGGGCGCAAAGGTCTGCCCATTTCACCATATGATACTTTTGACGTCCGCTAGCCGCCTGCCAGAAGAAGCGGGACAGCTCTCTATCAAAGCTGCCATGTACCCCCTCCGACAGTATATATAACCCCATCATAAACATGGGGAGACTAGATAGGCAGGAGTCAATGAGAGTGGTCTTGCTCCCCTTGGAGGTAAACCTCCCCTGCCACGGCGCGGCCTTCGACTTGACCCGCTCAACTAGCGGGTACAGATCCTTTATAAGGATCCGAGTATCCCGGACCGGCATCCCCAGATAAGTCACTGGGAATGTGGCCAACTTACAGTTTAGGTTGTCCGCGATCCGCTGTTGGTCCTCAGCCGAATAACCCAAGATCACGACCTCACTTTTATCAAAGTTAATCTTGAGGCCCGACATGGCCTCAAAGCAGAGGAGAAGAAACTTGAGATTGATAATGTCAAGTTCAGATCCCTCCACCATAATCATGGTGTCATCAGCATATTGGAGATGCATCACCCCACCCCCTGGGACAAGGTGTCCAACCACACCAGAGATGTGGCCAGAAGTCTTAGCTCTCTCTAAGACCTCTGCAAGGATGTCAACCGCAGAGTTGAAGAGTAAGGGGGAGATAGGATCCCCTGTCTAACCCCACAAGTCAGCCTAAAATAGGGACCCACTTCCCCATTTATGTTAATGGCGGTGTTGACACTCCTAACTATCTGCATGATCCAACATATCACCCGATCATCAAACCCTTTTCGTTCCAGCGCCAAACGGAGGAAGGCCCAGTCCAAGCGGTCATATGCCTTTTGGAAATCCAGCTTAAGAAACACGCCCTTCTGGCGCTGAGACTTAACCTCATGGATAATCTCATGAAGTGCTAAAATTCCATCATGGATATACCGCCCCTTAAGGAAGGCAAACTGGTACGGGTGCGTTATGCGCTCCATAACAGGAGCTAGCCTAGTAGCGCACACCTTTGAAAAGATCCGATGGATGACGTTGAGGACCGTGATTGGTCTAAATTGGCGGATGTCCGTGGCCCCCACTATCGCTATCCACGATCAAAGAATCAATCAAACAACAATGACCGACACCGAAAAATTCTAAATTAATTCTAAATTTGAAGCCTACCAGACAATCGGCCGAACACCTTGCAGGCAATGCAGGCGCGTGAGGCCGCTAGACTCTGCGCCCAGAAGTCGACGAAAATCGTCGGGAAGCTGGACTGATGAGGGCCGCCGGACAATATTTTGTGTCCGGCGAGCGACGGGGCGACGATGAGGTGCTTGAGAGCGGCGACGAGAAAACGGCGAACAAAGGCGGTGAAATGAAAGGGACGATGAAAAACAAGAGGGAAAATAACGCGCCTCCGAGCTGGCGCGTCCAAGCAGCTTCCGTGGGGTCGGGGTTGGCCTAGCAGCGTCGGACAAATTAAGAGACGCTCTTATTATAGTCTTATGATGTCAAAGAAGCTGGTAGATCGAGCCATCGAGTAATCGCCATTTTGTTTTGTACGGTTTACACACGGGGCCACGTACTCCATAGCACGCACGAGGCTGCATGCATGCTGACTCACTGGCTCGTGCACGCATCATGTACGTGCCGCAACCACTCCGATGAGTCCTCCCCACGTGATTACTCCAATCCGTCCGCTTCGATGTTCGATCTCGTCGATTTGGATCCGATCGACCAAGCTCGTTCGTATCGTACAGCTTGGTCGTCGTCGTCGTTTTCTTTTTCTGAAGCTAATTAAGCCCATGCATGTAGTTATGTCCGGTTTAGTTTTTTTTTTTTTTAAAGCTTTATTAATACGACAGGGGGCAAATCGCCCACTACAACTGCAGCAACATGTGCTGGTACATCACCTTCCCACACAAAGGCTTCGTTCACGTTACAGGATTTGCCAATCTTGGCTAGTTCATGAGCTACTTTGTTTGCCTCTCGCTTACACGAAGAGACATCACACCTAGAAAACCACATTTGGAGATGAACCTTCAGGTCATTAAGCGTAGATGCCCACTGGGAAGTATCCCGTCCATGCATGTTCAGAGCAGACGCAAGAAGCATTGAGTCTGTCTGAAATTCTACTCTGATAGCTCCAAGATCGGCAGCCGTATCCACTGCTCTTTCTAGCGCGTACAGTTCTGCACCAAAAGCATCTGCAACACTATGTCCGGTTTAGTTGCCCCTACCTCCTCCCTTGATTTCATCATGGTTATACTTATATCGGTATAGTTTAATACATGGACGTACATCTTGTACAGTGGACGCACGTACGTACGTGCCAGAGACGATCACGCACATCTCTGATCTCTCTGTCTTTCTCTCAAACGGCTCAATATATACACGTACGACACAGACACAAAAAAAACACGACGGTTTCATTTGTTTACCGATGCTGTTTAGCTTAGGGACATGCATGTGTTTGTGGACCTCGGTCAGGCTGATCCTTTTTTTTCTGCCACTGTTGACTAATCCGCATGCATATTCCTAAGCCAAATGGTACGGTGTCGTGCAGAACTGAAATATGGTGGTGACCAGACCATCGTTGTAAAGTCAGCACACCAAATTTCAAACTCCAAACTCCAGCTTTGACGTCTGGAAAAAAGCGGGTTGTGTGAGCGTGCATGAGTAAACGTGGCAGTGTTGTCCTCATTCTTTTCGGAATCTCGATGAATTTCTTACTTCAAGAGAGATGGGAAGAAGAAAAAAGAAAATGAAAGGGTGAAGTTTTTTTTTTAAGAGGAGCCATGATGGGCTTGAGTAATGAGCGTTGATTGGACAACCGGCCCGATCCACCCAAACGCAGCGACTGTTGGGCAATTCCAGGCTTCCAGCCCGCAACGAACTGGCGCAACATCCGACATCTCTAAGGTTAGCCCGCTTAACAAATAATGGGCCTTGTGGCCCAAATGAACATTCCAACCCACGAAACCACGACCCTATCACGTCGGTCGGCCGACGTGGTTAGTTGACTGACGCCTCCCTCCTCCGATGGGGCCACATCCGACCCCAAAATCCATCGTCTCCTTTCCCCGGCTCTCCCAGTCTCCACTCTCCGTTTACTCGCTCCCAAATCGTAAACCCTAGCCTCGCCGAGCGCCTACCGCGGCGGTTGGATTGGATGCCATGGGCGCCAGCCGGAAGCTGCAGGGCGAGATCGACCGCGTCCTCAAGAAGGTCCAGGAGGGCGTCGACGTCTTCGACAGCATCTGGAACAAGGCACGCCTCCCCACCTCTTCCCCAGCCGATTCCGCTGCTGCTCGCACGATTTCGTCTGACGGAACATGCGGTTTTTGGGCAGGTCTACGACACCGAAAATGCCAACCAGAAGGAGAAGTTCGAGGCCGACCTCAAGAAGGAGATCAAGAAGCTGCAGCGCTACAGGGACCAGATCAAGACGTGGATCCAGTCCAGCGAGATCAAGGACAAGAAGGTCAGCTCTCGCCTGCAACCCCCACACGCCCTAGTTGGGACTGCTGTTAACGCAACGCGCTGCTGTTTGCTTTGAATTATGTGCTGTTTCGAAGTGCTGTTAATGCAATGCGCTGCTGTTTGCTGTGAATTATGTGCTGTCATGTTCTTCTGTTTAGTCAACTCTATGACCATATGTATCTCTGTTACCATGCGGGTCGGAGTTTACCAAGGACCCTAAATAGATTGTCAGTAGTAACCTTGTCGGACCACGGTGCACCCTTAAATTTTTTACCGGGAGTTGTTTCTATGTACCTTCTGTTGCCTGCTTTGCTTGCTTCGGCAGCCTGTTATATACACGGTCTTGTGGCCTAGGAGTAGGATGAAAATATGTTTTCATTTTTTTCCTGATATGACTCCACCTTCTTTGCCTGCTTTTGTCGTTAGTAGGTGTGTTGTCGTGTAATTTCTCTTATGGCAACTAGCAAATATGCTACTGCAATTAAGATGAGCATGCTGAGAGTGCATTTGGACGAGCCTGGATCCATCCAGTGCTTCTGTATTTGTCTTTACATTGGTACGTTTGGTCGATTTTGGTTTTATGGCGTAGTAATCGTGTACTTGCAAGGCACGTCTCGACTAATGCACACAGTTTCTAAGTGTGAGGGGCTTTCCGAATAATGGATTAATTGGTAATTGATCGAGGACTTCCAAATATTTGAAACTGATTGTGAGCTTCCCACATTTGTTGTGATGTGATGTGCAACATCATTGGAACAGCATGTCGCCGTTTGATTTAGGTAGTTTCATGGCTAGGATCCTCTGGATCTGCCACAGACTGTGTTTTTTTATATTCATGAAAATAGAGATGCAGATATTCAAATTTCTCAATTTTTTACCTTAAGGATAGACCTTCCTTGACAATTGGAACCAATGTTCAGAATATCGGTGACTGGTGACTGCTCGGACGGCCACTGAGAAACGATTAATCGGTTAATCGGGCGATTAACTGAATTTATCGGTCGACCATTAATCGGAAGAATATACCTAGTTTTTAGTTTTTTTTAACGTACTATCCCAATCTCCAATGTTCCCAGGCTCCCAGCAGTTGTATTAAACAAGACTATAGTTCTGTATGTGCGTATAAAAAGTATAGGAGAAAGGTAAAAGTGTTACCTGGACAATCTGATCTTGATGAACCCAGCATTGAACCTACAAAATTGGAACAGATGCATTAGTGTGCAAGTTCGAAAATAATGTTGCGAGCCACAGAAACACAAATAAATGTAAAATGATACATGACAGGGAATAACCAACACAATGGTACAGCCAACAAACAGGAACAACCGAATAAGTTCACAAGTCACAACAGTACACCACAAATAGCAGGATAATATGGTTTACAAAGCACAAATAGCTCTCACAACTCGCATAGTCGCATCACAAGCACAACAAAGTAGCAAAGCAATACACAAACATCCCAGCTAGGCAGCAAAATAAGGTCTTATGGCAATAAATAGGTTTTAGGCATGGTAAATGGCTCAAGGCTGCGCCCCATCATCCTCATCCTCGGCATCTTTGGTTGCCATCACACCATCATCATCGGACTCGTACTCTATGTCACCATCCAGGTCAAGCTCATGATCAGATTCATTGTCATCATCAGAAACGAACTCCTCAACTTCATGTAGCTCTCTCACTCTTGCACTCCTGCGAGGCTCCATAGCTTCAGTAGCACCCATTGCTTCATCAATGATACTGTATGACAGCCCTGTGACAGGATCAATCTCCTCATCGACATATGCACCTTCACATATCCAATCTTGAGCTCGCGACGCATCTTCACCAAGAAGAACATCAGTAGCAGAGGATAGCTTCATTCTTTTATCAATGCATCTTCCATTGAATTGGATATAAACTACATTGTCCCTACGGAACAGATCTAGCCTATTCCTCCTCTTTGCATCTACCTACAAAGTGCAAATGGAAGCCTAGTTAGAACTTAGAAGCAATGAAGAATTTTCAGATTTGACTAGTTGAGTAAAGACTTAGTGAGTTACCATTTCGAAAATGCTCCAATTTCTTTCACATCCCGAAGAACTTGTGGTCAGATTGAGTATCTTGATAGCCATGTTTTGCAATGCAGGAGTTTGCAGCCCATAAGTTGACCACCAATCAGCTGCAGTTTGTCAAAAAAGTGAGTAATATGCAATCAGCCAATAATTACAGGAATACACTAATGATTTTTTTGCTTTGAGGACAAGCTTACCAGCATCAAAATTGGCATTGCTAATTGCTTTTGTGGCAGCCACCTTCCCAAACATGCCTTCCTTCTTTTTAAACCTTGTGAAGTCAATGTTGAGCACTATATTTTGCTTCTCATCGTCATCATGATAAAATTGCTCCAGGACCTCCATGAATGCTGCCACTACTTCTACATCCGAGAAGATGGTTGAGTCGGCATAGCTATACTTGGGATTCAGCATGTAAGCCGCAATGTGTAATGGAGAATCCAGCCTCCCTTTCATCTTCGTGTCCATGGCTTGTGTGATCATCAAATAGTCCTTCTCTGAATTTTCAACAGCCGCCATGATTGCCTTCTTTGCACCAATGAGTTCTCCATAGATAGTGGCCATGGATGGACCATCACTATCAGCCAATCGAAGCAGCTTCACCAATGGCTCAAAAACCTTGCATTGCAACATAGAACAAGGACATTTATGCATTAAACTATTAAAAAAAGACATGTACTGATGATAGAACAAGGACATTTATGCATAAAACTATAAAAGAAAGACATGTACTGATGATAGAACAAGGAATACCTTGATGCAAAGAGATACACCATTCCAGAAGGCCCTACTCATTATTGTGGCATGAGCTGACTTCCCTTTCTTTGTTCTTGTGTGCTTGCATCCTTCCCAAGCATCACTACATGCCATTGCTCTCAGTTCCTTCTTCTTGGCAATCAAACTTTGCAAGGTAAGGAATGCTGAAGCAAATCTTGTCACACCGGGCCTAACAATGTCTCTTTTTTTGGTATAGAACCTCATCAAGGACAGTGTTTTGTGATGTGCATAAATAAAGATGGTCATCTCTTTGGCCTTAATGATTATAGGAGCAAACTGTTTCAACTTCCCAATTGCTTCTACCATCAGATTGAGGGTGTGAGTTGCACATGAGGTCCAAAAGATCTGTGGCCATTTTTCTTTAAGCATGTCCTTTGCTCCCATGTTGTTGGATGCATTGTCGGTCACAATTTGCACAACATTATTAACACCTACAAGTCACAAGCAATGGAAATCAGCATGCATAGTTGCATACACAATTACACATTATAGAAAGCAATGAACAAAACAAAAACTGAGAGTTAATGTTTCATACCAATTTTGTCAATGGACTCAAGAACATAGTTGAAGATGTATTCACTTGTGTGTGCATCAGCCGATGCCTCCTTTGATTCAAGAAATGAAGTCCCTAACTTGCAGTGCACACACAAATTCATTATACTTCTCCTCTTCTTATCAGTCCAAGCATCAGTCATGATTGAGCAGCCGGTTGCCACCCTCTCAATTTCATGTGGCTTCATCAATTCCCTAGTTCTTTCAACTTCTTGCAGCAACATCTTCTCTCGCAGCAAATATTGGGAAGGTGGCTTCCATTTAGGACCATAGCGACCAAGAGCTTCACAAAACTGCTTGAAATCATCATCATTGATGGCATTGAAAGGAACATTTTTCTTGTATATCCATCTAGCCAAATACTGGCCCACTTTGTAACTTCTCTCCTTGTCAATTGCATCACTGATGTTTTGCTGGAACTTCTTCACTGGAATAGATGGATCAATAGGCTTCACAAACTTATCCGAGGACCTGACTTGTGACCTTCGGAACTTCCAATTCCAGCAAGCTCTTCATCGTTGCCCTCAACATCCACAACATCAATAGTCACAGCAGCTCGGTTCTCCTCTTCTTGTTGCTGTTTCTGCCTCTTCCTTAATTGTGGTGCTTCATAAGCTTCCCTGCACCTCTTCTGTTGATCTGGTGTGCTCAGCATGCAGCTTGAGACTTGCCCCTTGATTCCAGCAATGTGTTGCTTCATTCTTGTGACCCCTCCACCCATCTCCTTTCCACACAACTTGCACTTCACTCTCTGTAAATCTAAAGGGTTATAGCAGACTGCAAACTCCCAGGCCATGTCATCTGAATTCCGCTTCAGATCAAGAGCATCTGAACTTGCAGCTGTAGAAGCAGCCGCAGAACCCTACCAAAGTACCAAAAACATCAGCCTTTGACCCAATTACAAGCTGTAGAAGCAACAATATACTACCAGCAACTACTACCAACTAGCAACTAGCAATTGCCAGCAGCTGAACCCTACAACACAAAGCAGCAGTGAGCAGCAGCTACTACCAAAGCAGCAGCGAGCAGCAACTACCAGGAATTAGGAAATAGAAGCAAGAACTGATATTTACAGAGGAGGATGGAGAGTTGGAGACCATACCTTGCTTGCCGGCGAAGCCATGGAGGAGATCCGGCGGGAGGCGCAGGCAGCGGCTCAGGCGGACGGGCAGGCGGTGGATCGAGCAGGGGCCTGGTCAGGGACGACGGGAGGAGGGGGAGAAGAGGCGCTGGCGGGAGCGGAATCCTTCCTGTAAGCGGCGCGGGAAGTGGCTCTTGCCGGCGGCGACGTTCTCCTTGCCGGCGGCCGGCGGCCGGCAGGAGATGGGGAGGCGGCGCGGGAGCCCCCCAATTCCAAGCCCTAAAGAGCGGGCGCGGCGCTGGGTGGGTCGAATAATTGAGGAGCACGGGCGCGGGGTGGGTCTATTTATACAGAAGACCAGTTAACTGAAAACCCTACCGTTAACTGAAGATGCCCGATAAATCGGCCTGTCAGACCGATAAATCGGCCAAACCAGTAAACGCACCGAATAGGCCCTTTTCGTTTCGGTCAGGGTCCGATTCGCAGTTAATCGGCCCGTTAACTGAAATATCGGCCGATATTTGGAACATTGATTGGAACGATATGTTTTATCTTCTTCTGAAATAAATTTGATATGGTTTTTATTATGATTGTGTGGAATACGAAATCATAACTACGCTTGAGGTGATGTTGTGCATAATGATATTCTTAATGGTATAAGAATAACAGTGAATTATTTTTTCTAAGACCAAAAGGAATGAAGCTGAATTAGCTACGAATAGTTACAAACACAAGCGGGGTACTAAGAGTCAAAGAGTTTGGATGACGGATTTTAAATGGGTTTATTTGGGAGATCTCATGGTCTAATATCTGTGGAATGCTGGAACATTATGGATCTTCCTTTGATGTTCAGATTTAAATATGAGGAAATATAGTATATAACATGGTTGTGATCTTGTGTTCGAGTTGTGTTATGACTTACGACTGGATTAAGCTGTTGAACCCACAGCCTTGAGAAGGTATTCTGATTAAGCAAACTTCACTTAGACAATTGTTCAGTGCAATAAGGCAATCTTTATAGTGCCCAGCAGAGTTTAGGAGGTTCTAGGACCCTGAAGTTCTCTCTGACATGCAAGGTCAAACAAGCTTTTTGACGGAGTTGCTAAATCAACAGCACACTCTTGGTTCTGGTCTTCTGGAGGTGATGCAATTGCTAATTTTGCTTGTTTATTCGTTACCCAATTGTTTTAATCATCCCTTTCTTGCCAACTGAAAGAATTGTTTGCTCCATGTTATTGTTTGCAACCCAGTTTCAGCATGTTAATTATGCTATTATATGTATGATGCATTTTTACTTTGTGAATTGAAGAATGTTCTACTGAAGTAATATGGTAGGATTCTTGATTGTAGTTGTTTGCTTACAGCAGCAGTGTTCCTTTGGTTCAATATTATTTTTTGTTTGGCCATCGTATTTCTTTATATGTTATCATTTTAAGTTGGGTGTAGCCTTTTTTGTTCTGGGTTTAATCCATTTGTGATATATGTTGACATAGGTTAGTGCCTCTTATGAGCAGGCTCTCATGGATTCCCGCAAGCAGATTGAACGCGAAATGGAACGATTTAAGGTCTGTGAGAAGGAAACTAAAACCAAGGCCTTTTCGAAGGAAGGCTTAGGTCAACAACCAAAAACTGTAAGCACTCGGTCTCCTTTCTGCTTTTTATCACAGTTCTCTAGTTTTGCTTGTAACAAATTCATTTATGTACCTATTCTTTCCAAATTCATTTATGTACCTATTCTTTCCAAGACTGAATACACTTTTAATATTTCTGAAATCTGCTTCTTGTAGTCTTCTAACTGGTTTTCTTTTTTTTGTACTGCACGATTCTTCCATTTCACTGAATGACATGTTGTAAAATGCTCTAACATTGTTGGTTTAGATTAAGAAACCTGTGGTAATAGTTTAGTCTCTGCACTCGAGACAAACAACATTGCTATATGTGTCTTTTGAAAACTCAATACGACTTTATCTGGATCTATACTTTCACTTCACAAATGAGCAGAAGTAACAAAATACCAGAAACCAATTACAAAGGGCAGTTTAGAAAGTTCATCTGTGTATCTTGAGTGATAAACAACGATAGGACCACCTTTTGTAACATTTGGTCTAGCTTTACATAGTTTCCTGTCTTCACTATCTGATTAGTGGCTGGTTTCACACACAGCAGCTTTTCAAGAGTGTGAGCCTTGATCTATGCATTAATTGAATTCCTTTTTCTTCAGCTGTTGTGAATCTCAGCAATATTTTTATATGACGCAGGATCCTAGAGAGAAGGCTAAAGCTGAAACAAGAGATTGGCTTAACAGTGTGGTATGTTGGATGCACCTTAAGTTACCCACCACATGTACATTTTTGTATTGTTGTTTTTTCTAGAGTTTGTTGTTTGTTCTGATAGACATGGATTTGCAGATTCTGCCTCATTACTGCTGATAACAGACAATGCATAATATAAACGAGTTATCTCTTTGATCTGATTATTCTGAAAAACTAAAAATACCACTTGCATGCGAACTTGACTCTACCAATGTTATTGATATTTATATCAGTCATTACTTTGTATGTTGCAAAAACGTTTATTGGACTACAGGACTATTCAGAATTTGATGGCTAATTTCTTTGATAAGATTACTCTGAAAGTACAACTTGCATTATACTTGACTCTGCTGTGGTTTATTAATATTACTTTGAACCTCATTACTTTGTGTTTTGAGCTGTTATTATTTGTTCTATTCTATTTGCTGTATATCGATGCAACATAATATATTTTTGGGTTGTGTTTACAGGTTAGTGATTTGGAAAATCAGATTGATAATTTTGAAGCAGAGCTTGAAGGACTGTCATTTAAGAAAGGAAAGCAAAGACCTCCTCGATTGGTATGATCAGTTGTATACATTGCAAACTGATGACGATTTACTGTCTACACTACTGAAACTTGCTTCCGAATAGTATGGAGGAAGTAATTAAATTGTGTATTATCAGGTACATCTGGAGAAATCTATTACGCGGCATAAGGCTCATATAAAAAAATTGGAGTCAATCTTGAGACTCTTGGATAATGATGAGTTGAGTCCTGAGCAAGTCAATGATGTGAAAGATTTCCTAGAAGACTATGTTGAACGTAACCAGGTGTGATTGTTTTCCGCTTAGCTGTCTTCCTCACCATTTTCGATATAATTAACTGAAACCTACAGGCACATTGTGGATCTTTTGTTTGTTCTGACTATTAATCTTTTTATCCAATTCAGGAAGATTTTGATGAATTTAGTGATGTTGAGGATCTGTATAGCACATTACCTATGGAGAAGGTTGAAGCACTTGAAGACATGGTTTCACTTGCTCCTTCCGTTCTTATTAAGGTGGATCCTGAGCTCTTACTGCTTTGTTTTCCTTTTGTCATTCTGATTATGTTAAGAGAAACAACTGACAATACTACTAGTTCGTATGTGCTTTCTTATAAATACTGCTAGTCTGCTACATTGGTGGAGATAAATTCTCTACCATGTTTTGAGGTTATGCAGCTCTTATATGGGTAATTATATATCTTTCAACATGGCTTTTTGTGTGGCAGGGTGTTGCTGCTATTTCGACAACTGCGGTTATGAGTACGAAGAGTCCGACAGCGACTTCACCTACTCAGGTACATGCTATTCAGAATTGGTTATTAATTTGATGACATTCCTGTAGAATTAATTGTTGAATATAAATACCAATGCTGTTTGCTAATTTGTCCATTTAATAATAACACACACTAACAAGATTGAGGAACTATGTCCAGCTAGGTTATTTCTAATGTACAATCCTTATTGCCACTTGTCAGTTGTCAGTATGCTGATTCACCAACCTTTTCTCCCTTTTCTTCAGGCTACTGTATCAACAACCTCACAAGGGACATCACAAGATCAAGCAGAGGAAACAACTTCACTAGAAAGTAATCCTGAATCAGTGCCACAAACACCACCTCCGAAAGTTGGAAATCTGGGACCTTCAGTACCAGTTGTGCCCACTGTCATTAGTACCACTGCTGCAGCTGTTTCTGTTTTGGCAGATACCATTAGTTCCCCAAGCCCAGGACGACCATCTATTCCTACCACAGTACCCACAATGTTCTCTGCTTCTGCTCCTGTTCGAAGTGCTCCAGAGAGCATGCCTACTGTTACTTCAACTCCTGCAAACTCATCTAGTGCCTTGAAGGACGATGATAGCATGAACTTTCCTCCACGTAGACCGTCTCCTGCAATTAGTGACATTGGTCTTGGCAGGGGTATTACTCGTGGGTTAAATAGTCAGCCACTAGGTGCTGCTCCCATAAGTGCAGGTCCAGTTCCAGGAAGTGGATCGATTGGTGCAATTCCTGCAATAAATGACTTGTCCAAAAGAAACATATTGAATACTGACGACAGAGTTATCAGTGGTGGTCTTTCTCAGCAGTTGGTTTCACCTCTTGGTAATAAGGTTCAACCTCAGCCAGTTCTGAGGACCAACGATGCAATTAGCTCTGATTCTAATAACACCAGTGAAAGTACCATTCTTGGAGGAAGAGTCTTTTCTCCTCCAGTTGTTTCTGGTGTTCAGTGGAGGTCTCAGGCTCCTGCTGGTTTTCAAAATCAAAGTGAAACTGTACGTGCCTTTGACCCTGTTAATTTCTGAATTCAACTGTGCTCTTGCAAATGTTGTCATTGATCATAAGAACTTTTTAGGCGAGTCAGATACACAAATAGTTCAGTAAATATTTCTGTTTTCTTAAGTCTTTCAAGTTTCAGCTTAGTCAAATCATATGGACATTTGTTTTGAGCTTTTATATTGTACCATTCGTGAACTCTTGTTTTTGTATCATGATGCATCCAAATAACGGGATTTCCTTCTTGTATATTTTTATTAATGCCTCATTGTGTCAAAATATATTAGTATGATTGTAGAAATATAGGACATTTAATTGTTCATATTTTCAGGCACAGTTTCGTGGAAGACCCGAGGTTGCTGAGCATAGGGAGAAATATTTGCAAAGTCAAAGATTGCAAGTACCGCATCAGCAAGGCAACCTTCCTAATGCTTCTAATGTTTCGGGCACAAGTCAGAAACAGTTTTCTACCCAGCCGCCAAATCCCCTCTTACAACAGGTTGTTCCTGCTGTTACCATATATAAATAAAAAATGTTACATAGGTGCATAAAATATATACTTTCCTGTAGTCAAGAAGCATAACATTGTTGAATATATCGACTTTTGATTCTATGCATGTTACATAGGTGCATTTCTAATTCAAAGTCTTCTTCTAGGTTGACATTTAGTGTAATCTCCTCTTTAGATGCTATTATGCTAGTTGTTCCTTTACTAAGGCATTGATCAATTAGTAAAATTTGTAATAATTTTGGAGGTATTCCTTAATGTCATGTACCATCTTAATATTTTAAGTATAAACTCAATTCTGTATAGTCATCACTTCCACATTTCTTATTTATTCATTTATTATGCAGTTAAATTCTCAGAATTCTTCGATCTCCTCTCAAGTGGGCCTTGGGATGGGGGGTCAGGGCCCAGGTATCCCTTCTGCCTTCTCGTCTCAGCTACAGTTTCATGAATCCCAAACTCTCGAGCACTGTAACGTCCATGCATTCATTTTATGTACATAGAAAGTTGAAAGCTCATAGTGTGTGGCCACTAGTTTATCTGGTGCATTAAGTACTTGTAATTATGTGCAGATACTGGGCATACAAAAAGTGAAGAACAAACTGGTTTGGCTGAAGATGCTAGCGTAGAGGCTGCTGCAACAACTGGAACAAACAAAAATACAATGAAGATGACACAAAGACTCCATTTTTGGTATGTCCCAGTTTGTATGTACCGCTCATGAAACCAGTGATAAGGTGTTTACATATACGGACACTGCATTTATCAGCGTGAATACTAACTTGGAGTAACTAATGGTGCAATGACTCTTGGACTAATGGAGTAACTCGCAATAATGTATTGCATTCCTTGCTGGTACTTCTCTAAAGAAGAAATAAATAAAACATCCACATCCAGTACTTTGGTCTGTTGCTAATATTTTGGTGAACTGGTCATGTGATGGTTTACCTTTCTTGCAAAACAAACATAAACTGGTCACGAATGTTTTTTTTTTTAGAAAAGGGGGAGAAGCCCCAGCCTCTGCATGGTCACGCATGTTGTCATCTGCATATCTTTTGTTTGCTTCTACGATGTGCTAAACAATTAAACCCTTAGTAGTAATCGACTAAATAGTACCCTATTACTTCTGTTGATGACATAACCACCTGGGACCCACCCTCTGTGGCCAACGTTTTGCTTGCTCATGTTAGCAACAAAATGAACTAGCATAGGCAAATGGACAATTGGAGGCATGAACAAATTCGGCAACCATCCAAACAAGGGCAAATTTATGTTATGTCCCAAAGTTGGTAGAGTCACAACCAAAATATACTTCTAAATTCTGTGGATTTATGTATTGCTTTTTGTCTTGCTTATTTTCTTTATTATCGGACCATTGAGTTTTCTTGTATGGTTTTCACAGAATCCTTCAGCATCCATAGGAGAAGGTACCCAGCTATCTAGAGACTCTGATCTATCACCTGGGCAGCCCTTGCAACCTGGCATGCCATCATCTGGTGTCGGTGTTATTGGCCGGAGGAGTGTATCTGATTTCGGTGCGATAGGAGACAATCTCAGTGGGACTTCTGTAACTTCTGGTCATGATCAGCTTTATAATTTGCAAATGCTCGAAGCTGCGTACCACAGGCTTCCACAACCCAAGGACTCTGAGCGTGCAAGAAATTATACCCCGGTATGGATGCTGGTACATTTATGTTCGCACCAAATGGTCCTGATGTGAATTTGTAACCTTCTTATCTCACCATATTTTCAGAAGCACCCGTCACAGAACCCAGCTAGTTTCCCACAAGTTCAGGCCCCAATAGTGACAAATCCTGCCTTTTGGGAAAGACTTGGTAGTGATACATTATCTACAGATATGTTATTCTTTGCATTCTACTATCAACAGGTCAGGCTTCATACCTGTTTCCAAATTCCAGTCTACTATCCATAGTTTAATGAGTTTTTTTTTGATAGTTTAGTTTAATGAGTTGTAAACTGTTTGCTCTTGCTCCTGACATTATTTTTATTGTTCACTCTGGTAGAACTCGTACCAACAATATTTGGCTGCGAAAGAATTAAAAAAACAGTCATGGAGATTTCACAGGAAGTACAATACTTGGTTCCAGCGGCACGTGGAGCCACAAGTCACAACAGATGAGTATGAGCGGGGATCATATGTGTACTTTGATTTTCATCTCGCGGATGATGGCAACGGGTGGTAAGTTGTTGGCTCCTCACTGCAAATGTATCACTTCTCGTCACTGGTAAATCGGAGTGCTGCTAATAACCTGTTAATACTGCTTGCAGGGTACAAAGAATCAAGAACGACTTCACATTTGAATACAACTACCTTGAGGATGAACTGTCAGTACAACCAAACTAGGGTTGCCATCACAGTAGGGCTGATCAATGCAGACTCGTTGTAATTTTCAGAATGGAACTGTTGGAATCTGGAACTCGCCTTACAAATTCCCCAGCTGTAATTTGTAACCATATGGGTGAATTTGGAGCTGTTCTGTGTATTCCTCATCTTAGCCCTTGTACACAGTATCTGAGCATTATGCTGAAATTAGATTCAGAATTCATAGAAACTGGGAACTGTTTGTGTTCCCTAAATTCATCACTTTCGAATAAAAAGGACATGATGCAAACTCCTGTTAGGTGAAATCCTTCCAATCTTTTCTGCCTACTAGACGGTGGTTGGCTATCCGTGCCTACGTTGTGGAAGTATTTACGTATAGTAATACAATAATTACAGTTGGTTTTATGGTAAAAATATAACACTACGTCTTTTTCCTAAGCAAACTGTTCAAAGGGTCTTGGTACTGGACGATTATGAGGAGGATGACGGCCTGTGGCACAAGCCCTCAAAGGAGTTCTCGATCGTTAATCTGCTCGTCATGATAACGCAGGGCGTATATTTTCGGCGCCAGCAGGAGGATAGTGAGTGAATTCCATGACTGTTGTAATGAACGGTACCTAAAAAAGACACTGTCACGTAGAGCCTGTTTGGATTGCAGTCCCGGGCTGCCAAGCCAAATTATTGGCGTTGACCGAAGTGGTTGGGCACCGTTTGGATCACAGCCCATAATTTGGCGTGCCAATGCGACCTACAGCTTTCCAGTACAAATCGACGCCAACGATTTGGTAAGGCGTGGGCGGCGGAAAGCCGCGCCAATATTTTGGCTCGCCCGCGTGTTGGCAGGGCGGACGCTGGCAAAATCCAAACACACCCGTACTGTACGCAAGAGGGATTGAGACGGATGCTGCAGTGACCTTGGTGTGATGGTGTCGTTGCGGAGGTTTGGAGTTCGTCTGCCATAGTCCTCGTCGTACCCCGCTGAACACGACAAGGGACAACCCTTTGCCGGCCACGCTGCCCCAACGTTAGCCCCCTCCTACGCCTAGTACGCCACGCTTCATCTCTCCACAGTGGAGATTTTTGGTGCCCGACTTCCGGTGATACCTCTTTACTTTTAGAAAAACAAGCTTTAACGATCATGGAATAAAATTATGTATGTTGTTAATGATGTATCCATGTGCAAAATTTTAATTCGAAATACTTTATATTCTGATCTACACAAAAATGACAAGGTGTGGATCAGATTTTTATTATTTTTATAGCCCATAATATAACGAATTTTGCTTTGTGATTATACATGCTCGTAGTATGCATCATTGATAACACTCAGAATTTTATTTCAGATTTTTCTAAACTTCTAAATATGGTTTGATTTAAAAATAAAATAAAGGATCACTAGATCCCGGCAGCCAAAATGATTTTCCGATACAGTATAGGATATATATCGCTGATCCAAAAACTGTCCGTTCCGATGCAAGTTCCAACGGCATTAATATACCTCTTCTCGTCCCTGATAGTAGGTTAGTAATAAGTCGTTGTGGGAGTCCATCTTTGAATTTGATTACTATGCGAACTCTTGTCCGTTTCGTACATAGACCCAACTATATTCCGTTTCATATTCAAAGAGTTACTATGGTCATATATACATGAGCATATGATCCCAGGAGAATCGAATTAGATTGTATCGACCCTAAACTGATGCAATCGAGGTGCGTTATCGCTTGGCTAAATCGCGGCGTATCTTCTTCCTCCCGCCTGCTGTGAACTCCGTGGTTCCAGTTGCCCGTTTCAATCTATTGGGTTGTTATTACGAACAAAAGTTGGTTCACTGCAGCTGCAGGTTCGGATCGTCAATCGGTAACAGCAAGATGTCACCTTCCCTGCCGCCGGCCACCCAGTCTCCATGGGCATCGCTGCCAGAGGATTTGGCTCGTCTTGTTGCGTGGCGCCTGCTGGCCGGCGACATGATGGACTACCTCCGCTTCCGTGCTGTTTGCACCAACTGGCGGTCTTCCACCGTGTCCCCGCGCGGCCGAGGCGTGATCCATCCACGCTTCCACCCGCGCCGCTGGATGATGTTCGCCGAGGGCCATGGACTTCACCCCGGCCACGAAGATCTCCATGACCACGTCCGATTCTTCAACCTCGACTCGGGGATATTTGTCCGCGTTCGGCTCCCGCTGTTCACGGACCACTGTGTCCTGGACTCCGTGGAGGGCCTCCTGGTCCTGCAGCGAGACGACGACACCGCCATCCGCCTCCTCTACCCTTTCACCGGCGACATTGTCGAGCTCCCACCCCTCACATCTCTTGCTATGCAAATGAAAAGTGGTTCGAAAACGATGCTCTCCGACTCGCTGGCCCAATCCTCGATCGTCCTTCTCGGTGGTCCTCCGATGGCCACGATTTGCCCAGACCCAGAGGCAACCAAGCTGAAACTACTGAGGAGCATCTCTGCTTCCGTCTCCGTCACCGCCGGCGGAGTCCTGAGAGTCCTGATTATCTTGAACAATCTAAAGCGGGCCGCTGTCGCCACCTCCCAAGATACGAAGTGGACTCTGCTACCTTGGAGCATTCCGAGTCATTATGGACCATTGTCGTCGCGAGGCAAGCATTACCTGGTGCATAATACCTTCGTCCTTGGAGTTGGACCCGTATCACAGATTTTTCAGATGGAGGCGCACCTGCAGGATCCACTACAAAAGCTGATCGCCACGATCCCGAGAGAGATGCTCAGCGATCCTCTCTACCTGGTAGAACACGACTCGGAGATCCTCGTGGTCGGGCACAAGGACATGTCGCTCACGCACCTGGAGGTTCACAAGCTCGCGGATCTCGTCTTGGAAAGGTACGTCCCGGTAGAGAGCATCGGAGACAAAGCCATCTTCGTCGGAGGACGGGTGCTGTGCGTCTCTTCCAAGGCGGTGCCTACCGTTGCGGGCGACACCGTCGTCTATCGCCATCCATGACAGGCACATTTCGCGCAGTACTGCCTCCGCACCAGCACCATGTCGGTGGCAACCGATGAATGCTGCAGCAGCGGAGATATCGCGGAATACTGCCGCGGCGGCAGCTACGCCTACACCTGGATGCTAGCACCCGATGCAGCCTGCATGAGCGGCTTCGGACAAGGACCATCTAGTCTTATCCACCATGTCTTCACATGTTGCTGCCTTCGTCGCTGGTATGCTACATGTTTTGCCTACTTAGTTGATTCATTGTTTATCATCATAACAAAATAAATAACAAGACCGGAGGGGGGACTCCAACCCGGCTTTGTCATTAAGGTAGAAGTGAGGACTTGAACCCAGGACTTGGCCCTTATGCGCTTATGCACGGCTACCACTAGTCCACGGAATCATCATAATATGCATTGTTAACCGATGGATGATTCACTTGTAGGAACAAAGGACTAATGTATTGGCGGGATGAGGAACCGGTCACGTGGAAGGTGAAACAAGAGTTTCGAGACGGGGTATATTTTTCTCATGATCCCTCTCTAGCCCTACTCGTTTATTTCTTATTAGCAACATTTTTTGTATAGTGGGACAGTCTTTAACGGGCAGCTCGACATTGGATTATTTTCAAATATACAACTAAGTAATTATATATGAAAAGGTGTATCATAAAACAGTTGTAGTGACAAACCCACTTTACAGTTTTCCACTAGCAGATCAAAATATTATCTTATTACTTAATTGTTCATCAAAGATTGAGAAATTGGACTGCATGCTTTCTTGAACGTATCGGTATTGTTCTTAATCCTAAACATGCAAATAAAATCGAACGTATCAAAACATGTTAGATAGTTCTGCTGGACTAATTACAGCCGATAATTGATCCGGAAATTAATGTTAGTTGTCCCGTGATTTTATTGTACGTGTGCTTATTCCACTTTTCATTATTAAATTACTAGTTGCTATGATCACCCTCTGACATCTTCTTTTGCACTCATGTCGTGTTTTTCGCTAGGCCTGAGTACTTGATCTTGCATCCAGAGAGCCGAGATTGCTATCCTTGCAACCATGAAGAGAGGCCAGAAAAGAATATAAGGAGGGTCGGTGAAAAAAATTCCTCTCTTGCCGATTCTTAGGGAGGGCCGAAGTACAAAAATGTAACAATTTGAGGTGTTTTTAGCAAAGACGTTACGGGTCTCTACAAATTTTCTGCATGTTAGGTGGTGGTGCCGGTGCTGCAGGTACAGGCTTCCCACTTGCAGCGTAGAAAGATTTAAGCTTGGCTAGATCTTCTCCTCTCTGTTGGGCTAGACTTTTTTTTCTCTAGTTGGTGCCGGTGCGGGTGCCGGTGCCAGTGCTTGTGCGGATGCAGGTGGTGGTGGTGTCGGTGCGGGTGCGGGTGGTGGTGGCGTCGGTGCGAGTGTCGGTGCCGGTGCAGGTGGTGTCGGTCCGGGTGGTGGTGTCAGTGTCTGTGCAGGTGGTGGTGGTGTCGGTGCCGGTTCCGGTTCCAGTGCGGGTGGTGGTGGGGTCGGTGCCGGGGTCGGTGTCTGGGTGGTGATGCATGTAAAATGCATACATGAACTTTGCACTATATCACTCATATTCCAATCATATTTGCATCATATAAGGGTTATATCACTATTATATAATGATTTTTTGGAATAAAATATTTATATGGAATTAGCCCTGCGTAGGCAGAAAACCCTATTTTTTCCTTTTAAGTTTCAGGGACCCAAACGACGTCCAAATGACCTGGAAAAATACAGGCGTCATTATTTTGGAAGGAGGAAGACTTGGGAGCGAAGGAAGCAAGCAAACGAAGGCCGGAAGACCAAAAGAGGGGGGCCCACGCGGCCTCTGTACCTGCCACGTGGGGCCCACCATCTTGGGCCTCGAGGCTCCGCTGCCGTCGATCTTTGCCCACCGACCTAGTCGTGACCTAAAAACGCCTATAAAAATAGTCCCCCGAGGAGTTTCGAGAAGAGGCGGTAGAGAAACAGAAAACCACGAAACAGAGAGTCAGAAGGCTGCCGCCGGAGAAGATCGGAGGGGGGAAACGCCGCCGGAATCACCTCCGGAGGGCTCCACCCCCCTCCGGCGTGTTCATCATCAACATCTACAGCAAGATCATCTCCATCTCCCACTGTAAACTCTTGGCAAACATGATGTATGATGCAATATACTTTTCCCTTGATCTATTGTGTCTCCCATCTATGTTTGAGAAGTGATTTGTTCATGGCAATAGTGAAATAGTTCGTTGATTGGTTGCATACAAGTTTTGTTATCTTTTATGATTGTCTTGATGTACAATGTATGAGTGCACGCATATGTTGGGGAATGCATGTAAGGTGATCACCGTAGTGTAATGGATTGAGTAGGACGGGTCGGAGTAGAGAGAAACCGTGGTCTGAGACTTGAAGTTACTTTATGGGGGATATATATGGGGGACCCTAGAACTTAAGGCTATGGTGGGACAATTATGTCTTAATAATTCTTGTGCTGCACATTTATTTGGCCATGAGATCCATCATAAGAGTTGTGTAATTTGCTCATTTACTTGGCTACACCTATTTATGGCTCCCTCCTAGAAGAAACAATTAAGACTGAAACATGTGCTTCACTAATTGTGACAACCACACGAATGAAATAACAATTGCCAGAACATTTGCTCCCTTGAGATATTTGCTACTTGAGATCTTTGCTACTTGCTACTTTGAGAAACTTGCTTGAGAAAACTGCTGAGAGAAACTTGCTCTAAGAAACTTGTTACTAGATAAACCCATTCCACATCACTTGCTTCCATTAGTTAGTTCCTTTCATATTCAAATTTATTGCTTTGCATAAAAGGCCATATAAGAGGGTTATAGGGCTTTAGAGAATAGATAGTTTACCTTCAGCTCCTCGTGGGTTCGACACTCAAATACTTATCGAATAGTGCTACAGTGATTCCTTGCTCTTGGGGATTATCAAGTACTTTTCTGGCGCCGTTGCCGGGGAGCGTTGTGCTAAACTTTTATTCTTGTTTGCATTGCATACTAACATATAAATCTGAAACACAAAAAAATTATAAAATGGAAAACAACAAAACAATCCTAGAATTGTATAATATCTATCTTGAGTTAGGACATGAAGTGTTTGAGGAGAAAATTAAAATTTATTTGCATAACAATCATGTTTGTGGTAGTACTAATTCTTTGAACAACTTTATTGCTAATACTGAGGAAAACCTTAAGCTTGGGGAAGTTTGTTTTGATGAATATGATATTTTTAGTCCCCCTACTATTGAGGATGAAATTGATTTATGTGAGTTTGATGATCCAATATGCTCATTAGATGATAAGTCTTTATGTGGTGATTCTATTCAAAATTATGTGGGTATGTTTAACTTTAATGCTTGCAACTATTATGAGAGAGGAAGAGATAAGAATCCCCTTTATGTTTCTATGTTATTTAAAATGCAAGCTATTGATCATTATATGCATTGGTTACCTCAAATGGGTTGTTATTTATTCATATATAAAATGCCAATGCATAGGAAAAGAGTTAGACTTAAAAGTTAATGGTTTAATGTTTTGAGGTGTGCTCTCTATGCTTTTATTTCCTATTCAGTTTGGACACACCTTTATATCTTGAGAACTTGAAAAATAACTTTACCTACTGTTTTCTAACAATTAGTTTAAGATTTTCATTTTATATAAAATTTGGGAAAGTAAATGAGAAGGATGAGTAATGGAGAAGTTGGGGTCGACCTTGAACATGTGTTGTTCATGCCAATGGAACCGTTGCAAAGTCTCTATCATTTAAACTTTTCCCAAAGCTAAAACCAAATAAAAAGAGTGTTTTATTTTTGTATATATTTGCTTCTTCTTTTGCCTTTTTGCTAAATCAAAAACAACAAAAATATTTTCTTTCTTCTTTGTTTGTTTCTCTTGAATCTTTCTTGGTTCTTTTGCTTCTTTGGTTTTTGAGTCAAGGTGCTTGTTTACTGCTGTAACATCACCTTTGTATCTTTTTTTTTTGGAAAGAATAACCTCTTTTGAGAGATAGGATCAAATAATAGTAATTCGCTGTCCAGTTTTGACAGATTCTGTCTTCATTTTGCATTGCTCTCATTACTTGTGTTTTGTGCGGTTCTTTTGATCAAGGAGCATTACACAACCATAGTAACAGTAGCTAATGTTTAGAATCAATTCATGATATGTCTTTGCTGTACCTATGTGGATTTAATTTATGAAGGCACTAACCCCTCTAATCAAGTTTATGATGAGTTTTGTGTAAAGAGAATTTTAAGGTGGAAGAATTGAGGGTGATGAACAAGATCAAGAGGGACAAAAACTCAAGCTTGGGGATGTACCCCTAGGATCACCCTACATATATCAAATAAGTACAAGAATTTAAGCTTGGGGATGCCAAGCCACCTCACTCTACCATCTTGATACCAAGTAAGAAGCCTAGCTATATGGCTATAAAGAAAGCGCTTTGCGGGAGGCAACCCGGTTATTTTTGTGTGTGATTTTCTTTGTGTCCTCTTGCTGTAACAAGAGAGTTGTTTATAGTTTAGTTTCTGGAGTTTTTAATAAAGTGCCAAGTTTTACCCTTTTTGGTTTGAAAAGTTGCTTATAGCGTTCGGAGATTTTATTCCTGCACGAATCTGTGCACGGTATGATTTTTAATTCTTATTCTGTAACTCCGAATGAGCTCATATTTGAACTGTAGTTGCAACTTTTCATCCTCTGTATGCATGATTGTTTTCGGAATTTTTAGACAAAGTTCAGTAGGGTAGAAAAATACGTTTTGCTGCTGCTGTTTTTCTGGACAGATTCTGTCCCATTTTGTTTTATGCATGTTTTGAACTTTTATCTTGAATCTTTTTTATTCAAATGAGTTTATAAGTAGGCATACAACATTATATACTTTCTGGACATTCTTATGATGATTTGTTTGAGGATTATATGCAGCAAGAAACCTATTTGTTTATCACTACTAATGCACCCCACAGAAAAGAAAATGGGAGAAACAATGTTTTGAAGTTTTTTCACAGGGATTGGAGGAGATGCACCAAGAGCTATCCAAGGATGGTGAAGACCATAAGCATGGGGATGTGAAGACAACCCCATTGGACCTACACACTCTCGGTTTGCACACGTCTGTTTTTCGATCGAAACACTTTATCACATAAACTTGGAGCGTCTTTTTGTTTGTTTTTGGTTTGATTGTTATTTTGTAAAGAACTATCCGACTACATGATTCACTATCCCTTAGATAAATCTAGGGCTTCCTTCATCCTGGCCATCTATTGGTCGGTCTTCATCCTGTTGCATCCGTTCAGTCTCAGGTAACAACTAAATTTATACTGCTGAATGGATCTGCTTTTACTTTCCACCTTTCTATTCAATCGTTCACCAAGTTTACCTAATGGTTTCTCGAAGAATACATGATACTTCCACAAGGTTGTGATTCTCCATTCATTCTCCGGTTAAGAGTTTATCCTTTCCAATATCCAATATCTTCCCGGAGAACAATTGATCAGCCCACCATGACGTGAACCCAATAAGATCTCCCGGTAAATCCGATAGTCACTCTAATTAGCATTCCAATTGGCTCACGTAGGGTCCTGAGGAATAAACTATTGCAAAACTGGTTGCAATTGGTGAGAACTTAACTCTAATCTAGGACAGGTTGTTGGTCATCTAGTTCATCTCGGCTAATATAACAACTCTTTTCATCTGTATATTGCTGGAACTGATTCCTCTCCTTTGGTTGATCAGACGATGTGACTCTTCACTCTTTAGTAAGTTCAACCTCTACTTGAGTCCTTGGACCTAAGATGTCAATTCTATGGTAATCCATCCTTCTCTATAGTTACCACTTCACTATATCTCGACATCACATGTCTCTGTTGGCAACATTAGTAATAACTACTCGTTGGATATCGACAATCCATTAACTCATCTCCCATGGTCATGATAGGTGTATGTGGAACAGTGAACCTTGAAGCATGTCTCCTTGATCTTGATGATACTTCTGTATTGCCTTGCTCCAACTATCAGGTGTGCCTTCTGGTTCACCCAACATCAACTTCTTCGCCAAGTTACGACAACTCTCACGATATATGACTACATATTGTGACTTCTTCATCCAACGTTTTTGAGTTCACGCTCGACGTACTTCACTCTATAATCGTCATTCTTGGACAAGATCTTAAGTTTTACTGTCCAAATCAGAGGTTGGTCACGACCAGACCTGATGTCTAAATCTTATATCTTCATAATACTCCTACTTCAGTAGAGTTTCTCATGTAGCTTTCCTATCATCGTCGTTAGTTAAGCTCCCTTCAACTTGTGATGTTACTCTTATTTGAACTTACGTAGTTCCTCCATCCTTCCATGTTTTGATGTTGTTGACAACTGAATCCAAATATGACGTGGGTTGTGGTTCATCCCCACATGTAGCTTCGTTTACTTTGATCATCTTGACTTGCTTGTCTTCATGAGGTTTCATTGTTGTTTGAAACTTCTAAGAGCATGTCTCTCCCTTACACGAATCCTATCTACCTCTGGATCAGTAACATCAAGAAAAGAACTCGATGTGACAATCATGCCATTGTACATCAAATTCTAACTTCATGTACCAACCTAGCCAATCGAAAATCCAATAAGATCCAATAAATCGCAAATGCAGTTATATCAATCATGCAACATAAGCCCGTAAAATAAGTAGTACATTGAGTAAAAAAAATCTCAAGTACCTAGGCTTAGATGCTATACACTACAGTTTAGGTTTATATCACCTTACAATCCTATTCTAACAACTCTTTGACTTGGTAATTACCCCAATTGCTCATTTGCAATGTAATAATGCTAAAACAAAATACTCAAAGAGTAGTTGTGGTTTGGGTTGGTTTCGTAGGGAACTAGACTCCATGTACCTTGAATCTTCCTTCTAGCTAGAACAAATAATTGGAAACACATCCAGATCCCTTCATGTAGCTTCTCTTGGTACATCAGAACTAGTCAGTGTAGCTTCCGTCAATGTTTATGCCATCAACTAGTTTTCTTAACACTTTATACTATTCTCAAGTGAATTCCCCTTTGAACTTCATCATTAGGGTATTGGCATGCTTTCCATAGTAAAATTTTAATGACTCTTTGCTATCATCACACATCTCCTGACTACCTCCATCAAGAACTTATGATAGGTTTCTACTTCATAGGATAGGGTTATCAATGATACCATGTAGGTAACACTGACTTGGTTGTAATCTATTCGGTATTTCAACTGATAGGGACAATCTTAATTAGTCATACCAAGTTGAAAAGAGATAAGATAGATGAATATTATACCTATAGAATAGTAAATAAGAATATTTACTCCGGTTGGGTAAGGAAATGTGTATACAAGTATGACATTGTTATTCTCAGGTGAACAACCATCATAGTTGTAGAAATATAGAGTTAAGTTAACTTTGATAACTCCTATAGTCTTACCAACCTACAAGTCTCCTAAAAGGGTTTAATCCTAAGGTCGTTCGCTCTGATACCAACTGTGGTGACCACGCACACCACTGCATGTTGTAGTGTACAAGTCGTTGATATAATACTCACGGAAGGACCTATCCATAAATATTACATCCCTCAGAGTGGTACAACAGAAACATAGCTGGTCCAAGGTAACACTATAGGATTACAATACTATTCAATACAAAATCTCGAGAACTTCCTTTACAAGGAGAAGAAGATCACGTGCAAATGAAACTCCAGAAAGACTCAAGTATAAGCACTAAGCTGGATATCAGCTCTACCTCAAACTTTTAATCCACTACTGTTGTTGTCACAACCCCATCTATCCATCTAGAATACCCTCGTCTAGAGTTGTGCTTCTCCCTCCAAGGTTAGTCGTCTTGTCTATAAGCATTGTCATTGACGTGTCCACCATTGAAGAGTTGTTGCCACTCATCCGTCGGCAGACTCCACCAGGTTGCTTTGACTCCTCGTCGAAGACATCACCAACATCATGATGAATTCTTGTCCTTCCTCGGTTGTCGCCAAAAATCTAAGCAGGGGGTCAACGGAGGAAAGGGTGAGCAACTCGAGCGTTACTCAGCAAGTTCATATAACAGGAGTAAGGTGTTTTATGCACTAGCTACCATCCATACCAAAAGGTCATGGATGCATATGCATATCTTTGTAAAACATTTTTAGTAAAAGATTCATTTTATCTTCAGAAAACTATGCCCGTCAACCATTCACAGGGGCTAGAACTTCATGGAGTTCCTTTCCTGCAGCGTTCGCAGCTCCTTCCCGGAACACGGAGTAACATGTCACATTTTTTACACTCTGCAGAGGTGCGTTACTTTACCCATAAGAGACCAGACCTTGTTGCACATCCAGGTATACTTTCCTGTCCACACTTCCTTGGTGAGGGGCCCAGCTGACGATCCAAACCATTCATAATGCTTCTCCGCGACCCCGCATGCCCACCCTTTTGTAGGTCTGTCCTCCCCTATATGTGATGGTAGACCGATCCGGACCCAAAGTCCTAACCTATACCATACAGATAGACCGTTCCAGACAACCCCTACAATCCATCATAGACCCCCAAAACCGTGGGAATTAAGGGATCCCACCCATGTGCATGTAGTCCCGCAAGATCTACAGCCTACGGGACTGGCAGTCCGTTGACATGCGAAAGGAAGAAGTCACGGAATGATTTTCCCGGCCCATACCAGATCTTATGGTCAACGCTTCATTTACGGCGCAAGAACACTGACGGCATTGGTGATTAAGTCCTATGTAATACATTCCCGTGCAAATGGAACCTCCACCAACCACATCATACCATGGTTCCATCTGCCAGCCCACAATATATATAGCAATTCACATCATTCGAAAATAGCTTTTTCTTTTTCATGCAATGATAAACCATAGTCTTTGCAATTACTTTGATAAACATACTCAAGTAGGACATGAGCAAGAGTGAACTTGCCTTTTTGACTGCAAGATTATGCAGCCAAGGTCTTCGATATAATATAGACTCCAAAATCTGGAAAGAACATCATTGGTCCGGTAAGGACTAATGTTTGAAGAAGCAATATGCTATTATGCATAAGTATGAGATGCATCGCAGAATACCCCAGATCTACCCAAGCTTAATTAAGTAATCTTCGTCTTAAGCGATACTACGATCGTATTAACTGGCTTGGATCACATGGTTCACATGGTGATTTCAGGTTCCAAGTTCTTCAAACTTAAGTGTGTTTCACTCAGATTTAAATGAAGGAGTATTAACAAATATTAAGAACAAACAATTTTAAGTTCCTTTATTATTTAAGAATCACACTTTAAGAAATAAATAAAGAAACATCCTTTGTGATAAAATTCTTAGTTTTAGGCTATGGTCTTGAATGAATAAAACTATAGCACAAATTTGATCATCTGTGAATGATGATAAAAATAATAGTGATCACATTTTATGGAGTAGAGATTTCATTTTTAGATTATATAAACATCCTTTAATAATTTTCCTTATGGAATACCTTATTTTATTTAACCTAGTAATGGATTATTAAAAATTCATGTTTACACAAGGAATTCTCAAGATGGACATGATGTATGACATGTCATCTCTGGAACATATGTTCAATTTAAGCATATGAAGAATTTAAATGGTATTAAAATGAATTCAAAATTAGCATTTCACATTCACTTCATATTTAAAATAATAAGCAAATTATGGTTTCAATTTTAGAATGATTCAAATTTAGTCAAAGAAATATTTTAAGTATACAAATAGACAGATTTGGTTTTTCTGATCATTTTGGTATATTATTTGTATTATTCTGAATTATTATGAATTAGTTATGAATTTTACAAATTTGGAATATTTTCTGAAATATCAGGATAAAGTTTAAATTTCTGACAAGTGGGTCCCGCGTGTCATAGACACAGAACATGGCCGCGGCGGCGCCTGGCTTGTTCTTGCCGGCGGCGACCAAATTGGCACGCGAGGCTACGCGCGCTAGACGCGCCCGAGCGAGGTCTACCTAAAAGTGGCGGCGCTTGGACCATATTGTCACCGGAGCATGGCCGGCAACGATGGTTTGCGGCGGCGGACGGCGGGCTACGGCGCGGCGGCGATACCGGATGAATTGAACCAAATTGAAGGTATGGGAAGATAGCCAAGCTCACCACGAGCACGACGGAAGGCTCGTCGAATCACGTAGTGGTCGGACGGCGACGAACTCGTCCTCGAAAGCCGGCGGCCGGAGTTGAGGACGACGGCGAAATTCCACTCCTCCCGGACTCCACAGCAAGCACCACTCGTCTAGGAGAACTCGGGAGGCACGACGGAGCTCCCCAGCTACCCCACACGGCGCGGCGAGGCCGGAATCAATGGCGCACGGCGGTGACCCGAGGAACTAGGGTTAGGGTTTCCGGTCGATTTCCTGGAGAGAGCAAGAGAGAGATGCGTAGCGAGGAGGAGAGGGAGATGCACACGTCTCCGAGGTCTTATCCTCGCGAGCTAGCAGGCAGGGAAAGAAAAAGGACAGTTTGCAGAAAACCCCCTGGGTTTCCAGGAAATTACAGAAGCAGTGTAAACAGGCCCCTGGCTCCTGTTTTGAAAGGTTTGAGGACCTGTTTGGGATGATTGTATTTGCAGAAAAGTCCTGGAATGTTCAAACTTGCACAAATGAGTTTATTTTAAACTTGAATTTTTATTCTATTGTGTATTTTGAATTCATTCATCATTTAAAGTGAATTTGAGCATATTTAGATTTATTTCTCATTTTGAAATGTGTAACTTAACACCTCTATTATTGTTTTGCATTATTTGAGTAACATGAAAATCTATTGCTTTATTCTTTAAGTTATGAATACTTGTTTATTTTTAAATACTAAAGATAGTTTCTTGCTTGACTTGAACTCCAGATATTTATTCAAACTGTTTTGAGTGCTTTATTAATTCCTGAGCAACACCAAGTTGTTGCCACGCAGTATATGCATGCTTGCTCACTGTGACGACTACAAAGAGTAAACACAGTGCTTCAAATCAAATACATGCTAAGCATGACGCATTGCCTCGATGGCTTGCCTTATAACACCTGACAACTTAATCATGTGAAGAGATGATCAGATGTCTGTGGATGCACAAATACAGATACTGCCTGTGATCAGGTCTTATGTTGACATAAAATGATGAGAGTAGAATCTTGCTTGGTTCCACATCTCATTCTGAAGATAAAAGATTGATGCACTCCTCTTTAGTAGGAATGATTGCTTTAGTGTGTGGAAGCAAATTGTGAGAACAACTGCTGACTAAATAGTCCATGTGGTTACAAACTTCCAATTACCACATGTATCTCATCTTGAGAATAAAATCTTGAATCCAACACATGATGTTTGTCACATGATGAACTAGTGAACTCCTCTCATAAAAGATTTGTCCACACACAAGAATATGAGATTAACTATGTGACGGTTAGATATGGGTGATGATCATATGGTTTTATGCTTTGGCTTTACTTTCTCTAAGATAATCATACTCTTGGAGAAACACCATAGATCTCCATGTGACTCACTTATATAGAAACTTGAATATGTTGCCTAAGTTGTAGTGTGGTGTATTTATGTCATCCAATTGCCTTATGGATATAAGAAGAACACCAAGTTACCTTTCATATTCAAATGGCTAAGATTACTTGATAATATGACCTTCTGTCTATTTGTATATGACACTCAATTGTTTGAGCATACAAGAGTGATTTGTTAACAAGGTTATAAGGCTTGTTACCAAACTACTTCTATATAACACTAACATTGGAATGCCACACTCTTTCTGGAGATATTGTTTAGAACAAATTATGATAGAAGAGTTTCCAAATTCTCAATGATGGTATGGCATAGCACTTCTATGGATCCTAAGAAATCCTTCTTCAACACCTTGTTGTTGATTTACCACCTTTCTTGGGATGCTTCCCTTGTTGAATGACTTCGAGAAGATTAGGAGATAAGAAGATAAGATAGTCTTGATAGAATAAGTAGATCTAGATTAATATCTAGTTTAGTCTTTTATCCTCCTTCCAAATATTCCTATTTTTTTATTTCTTTAAGATATGTACTTATTCGATTAATGATGTAGATCATACGCATCATTTGTTTTATAGATTGTCGTATTATTACTTAGGATCAAATTATTTGAGAATAGATGAGATCAGGTTGAAGTTTATCACACTAACGTTGATGACTAAGTCTAATCCACCAACATCAGCGAAACCTCGATGTAAGTTTCATAAGTTTGGTTCCAAGTTTTTAGTTACCCGTCAAACTAACGACATTCTCAACTAGCCTTTCGAGTGGTGGTTGAACACTCTATGACGTCATTGAAAAAGTTTTAAATTTTCCCGTGTTTTCAGATGCATGCTATGCAAATGCACAAATCTAATTTAGCCTCTTTCTATTCTATAAACTACGGGTCATTACAATATCTACCTAATGGCTTTATGCTATTCCGAGTATGTATATCATGATATTTGTATTATCTATACCTCTGAATGAAAATGTTTATGTTATTGATTGTCATGGGAAAAGTTGGTTATATAGCTCTCACGAACTTGATGCACACTTTACTTTTATTGCATAAATAAAACATGACCCATTGTGATTAAGATTATGATGCTAGTGACTTGATAAATGTCCGAGGTTGGGAGTTAGCCCATATGTGCTGTCACATGCAAAGCTTTCAACATGCTCCTTCATCTCATTTAGTTGATATCATGTACTTTTGTTTATGGATGCCTATCATGTGGTGAAATGAGGTGGAAATGAAGTAGTTTAAATGAGTTTGT
Source organism: Poa pratensis (assembly GCA_947311845.1). Classification (NCBI taxonomy): domain Eukaryota; kingdom Viridiplantae; phylum Streptophyta; class Magnoliopsida; order Poales; family Poaceae; genus Poa; species Poa pratensis. The sequence goes on from CAMZMU010000020.1 coordinate 73,306,362, forward strand.
ATAAATGGTTAGAGAGACGCCTGGGCCGCTAATCTAAGCCATGCATCATTCATGGTGGAAATTTACTTACATGCTATGGTGAACCGTCTGCGATGCACTTTATAATAAAAAGCTATTCCAATGGTAAATAAAAAGGGTGTTGAGGTTGTTCATCTTGTTTGTTTGTCTTGTCATTTTGATATGGGCTTGTTCCATATCCTGGGACAAGAGGTACCCCAGTTGACGCTCTTGATGATACCATTATTACTTACAATGATATATAATTTGAACTTGCTTTGTTTCCAAAGTTGAGTAACTCATGGTGTAGGTACTTGTATTCAAGGGGCATGAGACACCTAACCTTTACTTTATCAAGCACACTACTCATATTTGCTTTCACATTAAACTTTAATCATTCAAGATGCTATGATAGGGGTAATGAGAGCTTGACACCAAGGATTCCACATTGCAATCATTAACTTAAGTAGAAGAGTTTGGAAGTTAGATGAAACTTATTCATGTTTTACCTCTACTCACATATATATCTTTCCAAAGTGTCCACCTTTTATATTCAGATTTTCATCTACACTCTATGACCAATGTAGGATGTTCTTACATATCATTATGCATACATGTGGTCCATATTACTATCTTCTATGTTACACTTTGTGAACTATCATTGAACATCCTTACTTGAATACTTGATATCACTTCATAAACTATCTTGCATAATGCTACTCCTTTGAAGAATGAATCATTTGACTCTATATAGCAGTAGCAATCATCTTTGATATCCATTGTTAGTGCTATATTGCAAAGTCCATGTTAGTTTTATCACCTTCATACTCGAGGACGAGTATTGGTTAAGCTTGGGGATGTTGATGCATGTAAAATGCATACATGAACTTTGCACTATATCACTCATATTCCAATCATATTTGCATCATATAAGGGTTATATCACTATTATATAATGATTTTTTGGAATAAAATATTTATATGGAATTAGCCCTGCGTAGGCAGAAAACCCTATTTTTTCCTTTTAAGTTTCAGGGACCCAAACGACGTCCAAATGACCTGGAAAAATACATGTGTCATTATTTTGGAAGGAGGAAGACTTGGGTGCGAAGGAAGCAAGCAAACGAAGGCCGGAAGCCCAAAAGAGGGGGGCCCACGCGGCCTGGGCCCACCATCTTGGGCCTCGAGGCTCCGCTGCCGTCGATCTTTGCCCCACCGACCTAGTCGTGACCTAAAAACGGCTATAAAAATAGTCCCCCGAGGAGTTTCGAGAAGAGGCGGCGGAGAAACAGAAAACCACGAAACAGAGAGTCAGAAGGCTGCCGCCGGAGAAGATCGGAGGGGGGGGGAAACACCGCCGGAATCACCTCCGGAGGGCTCCACCCCCCTCCGGCGTGTTCATCATCAACATCTACAGCAAGATCATCTCCATCTCCCCACTTTAAACTCTTGGCAAACATGATGTATGATACAATATACTGTTCCCTTTATCTATTGTGTCTCCCCATCTATGTTTGAGAAGTGATTTGTTCATGCAATAGTGAAATAGTTCGTTGATTGGTTGCATGCAAGTTTTGTTATCTTTTATGATTGTCTTGATGTACAATATGAGTGCACGCATATGTTGGGGAATGCATGTAAGGTGGTCACCATAGTGTAATGGATTGAGTAGGACGGGTCGGAGTAGAGAGAAACCGTGGTCTGAGACTTGAAGTTACTTTATGGGGATATATATGGGGGACCCTAGAACTTAAGGCTATGGTGGGACAATTATGTCTTAATAATTCTTGTGCTGCACATTTATTTGGCCATGAGATCCATCATAAGAGTTGTGTAATTTGCTCATTTATTTGGCTACACCTATTTATGGCTCCCTCCTAGAAGAAACAATTAAGACTGAAACATGTGCTTCACTAATTGTGACAACCACACGAATGAAATAACAATTGCGAGAACATTTGCTCCCTTGAGATATTTGCTACTTGAGATTTTTGCTACTTGCTACTTTGAGAAACTTGCTTGAGAAAACTGCTGAGAGAAACTTGCTCTAAGAAACTTGTTACTAGATAAACCCATTTCACATCACTTGGTTCCATTAGTTAGTTCCTTTCATATTTAAATTTATTGCTTTGCATAAAAGGCCATATAAGAGGGTTATAGGGCTTTAGAGAATAGATAGTTTACCTTCAGCTCCTCGTGGGTTCGACACTCAAATACTTATCGAATAGTGCTACGGTGATTCCTTGCTCTTGGGGATTATCAGGTGGTGTTGGTGCGGGTGTCGGTGGTGAAGGTGCGGGTGCGGGTGTCGGTTCGGGTGCAGGTGGTGGTGGTGTCGGTGTTGGTTTCAGTGCCGCAGTCTGTGATGTCGATGTCTCTGTTGCCGGTGTCTCTGCTGTAGTTGTTGTCGGTAGAGAGATGAAGGTTTTGAGCTGGATTAAACATTCTTCTCTCCTCGCAGCTCTATCCATTTGCTCCAATGATGTGTCATCAATATTAATCTTTTTATCTCCTTTTCCTCTTCGTTTGATTCATCCGTCCGTGAATTCTTCACTATAATATCCAGACATAATGGAATTTAGCACTCAACGCTCAAAAAACCTCATAGTTAGTAAGTACAATCGAAATTCACTTACAAATTTAGTACACTTAGAAAAATATTAAAAATTCTGGACTTAAATGTCGAGCACTAAACACAATTCTTATTTTCTTAGGAAAATTTGTGCCAAACAAAAAATTGGCATGAACTTTGCTTAAAAATACGACATATAGAGTGCCCAAATTTGTTGGAACAGAAGTTAATTAACATTCCAGCAATCTCAAAGGGCTCATTCTCTGCCAAAAAAGCATGTAGACGCGTCTCCACCACGACATCACATCACCACATAAAAACTCGTAGGCGCACTTGCACAAACAAATTTATAAAAATAAAAGCAAATCGTGGTAGACGCATTTGCACAAACACATTGCGGGCATGAGAAATGAGATAAATGAGGGGAGGAACCATATTGTTAACCTTGGCGCGTGGAGCAGAGGCCCGATGGAGGAGTGGTCGCCGGTGGCGTGCGCTCTCAAGGCCGGGCCGACAATGACGACGAGCAGGGGCTTGGGCTGGAGTAGGGAGGGCTCGGGGCGTACGTGGACTAGCGAGCGCAGCGAGGCGGGAAGAGGAGGGCGTGAGGGACGTGAAGAGGAGCGTGAAGGCGAGATGAATGCGGCGACAACAAACAGAGATGGAGGAGCCGAGTTAGCGGTTTTTGGGGGAAACTGGCACGGAACCGGAGTCGATTTGAGGGCGCGGTTGTAAACCTTAGCGACAACGTGTGGAAGGGAGAACACGTCGCAGTATGGAGAGACTGGCAACGTGTGGCACTTATTCACACGTTGCCACTGTAGGTCAATTTAGGGTTTCATTTTATTTTCTACCACTGTAATATTGTTGCAAGTATTACCGGAGTCGATGTGAAGTTTGTGTGGCTCGTCCTTCAAGACCTCGTTTGAACAACAAATTGCAGCGCCCAGGTTAGCCTAACTGTGGTGTGTGCCAACTTTGCAAAAGGAACCAGAATCAGTTGCACGTATCATGTTTAGATGTAGGTACACTCTTCATATTTGGAGGTACATTTTGATTTGGCTTGGCTATGAGCCATCTCTCAACCTTGCTTGTCTGAATTCTAGTTCGGCCAACGGATAATGATTCTCTTTGGTCAATGCTCATAGTGAAAGAAGGTGAGATATAGCATCATTGGTAATGCTTGTACCTTGAGAAGTGTGGAATGAGCATACTGCTAGAGTTTTACAAAAACATCCGCACCATGCCCGCTGTTATCATGGCCAAGATCAGAGTGGAGGCAACAAATTGGCAAATCACTGGTGCGGAACACTTGGGCTCTGTCATGTCGCGAGAGTGATTGTGTTTTTTTATTTTCCTTTTTCGTTCTCCATGACCAATTCTGTGAACTCTTATATTAATTAATAATAAATGAGGCAAAACTTTTGCCTCCCTTTCGGAAAAAAATGAGCATACCATTTTTGGCGGGCCCTTGCAGCATTCCTGGTTTTGTGGGCTTAGCTTCGTGGGCCTCGTGAGGAGTCCGACCAGCCCTTTCCCCCGGTCCCGAGCCAGAGGAAGTCACTCACAGCTGCTCATTAGGCCTGTAAACGAGCCGAGCTCGAGCGAATACACCTGGGCTCGGCTCGAGCTCGATTTGACCCCCGAGCCCGCTGAAAAGCTCGAGCTTGACTCGCGAGCTCAGCGACAGGTTTGAGCTCGGCTCGCCAAGCCTTGTGGAGCACACTTAGGCTCGTTAAAAATTATAATTATTAAAAAACGCTGACCAAAGCAGAGTGTGAACTTCCGCAGCCACAAGCCTCCTTTTATACCGAAGCTTTACCTGTAGTCTCCATGAGCTGTCGAGGTGGGACTAAATAGTCCAGTGCTTAGTGTCGTACAAGGTTGCGTAGATGGGCCGATTTTAACAAGGAAAATAGGATATATGGGCTCGTGAGTTTGCTACGCGTTGGACTTGTGCTGAAAGAAGAAAGAGTAGCAGGATTACATGTCGTACATGGCTGTTATTTAGTGAAAAAAATACAGGCAACATGTATTCTACTTGTGCTTTACGATCCTTAGCAAACTGTTTGAGCTTGAGCTCGTGAAGCTCGCGAGCCTGACCTCAGGCTTGAGCTTGGTTTGTTTAGCTCTCGAGCCGAGCTCGAGTCGAGCCAATAGCGAATCGAACTCAAACCGTTTGTCGAGCTCGAACTTTTTTGACAGCCCTACTGCTCATTGCCTCAAAAAAAAAAAAAAACTCACAGCTGCTCAAACCCAAAACGGCAAAACCCCGGTCCCGGCGGCCGGCGCCGGCGGCGACAGCCAGCAAGAGCAGAGCAGCTCCGGTGGAAGCTAGGCAGAATGGAGGCCATGCGGAGAAGGCTCCTGCCCGCCCTCGCCCTCCGCCGCGCCGCCCCCGGACCCAGACCCCACTGCCGCTTCCTCCTCGACGCCGTCGCCGCCTCCGCCTCACGCAGCTCCGGCTCCCACGCGGCTCCGGCCCGCTCCTGCCAACTAGCTCTGGGGACGTAGTGGCGGCTGGCCGGACCGCCTCTCCGCGCGGCGCTGGCCGCTGGGGCCCTCGAGCTACTCCTTCTGCAGCTGAACATGGTCTGGGCCTGGTTTTCCTCGTCGACGTTGCTCCCATGGGCTGCAAGATCAGATTGCCGACATGTTCGGTCCTGCTTTTCTTCTGAAGCTGTACCTAACAGGAGCAGTTACTGGATCTGCAGTCTTCTTGGCAGACATGGCTTTTCTAGCTCCACGAAAATATACACCTGAATTTCAATCCTGGACATGTCACTGAATTACCTCTGATTATCAATTGAGGTCCTATGATATGATTATCCATGATTTTGTCTTGTATTTTTATCCCTTGTACTTTCCTGTGAGAGTGCTAGTAATCAGTCACTTTGCTGCCCGTGCTAGCTACGTATGCCAGCTAATCTTCTAGAGTCTAAAACCCCGCATCAGTTTTGATTTTCTAAGTTGTGTGATAGTCTTCGTAATTCAATATGTGATGCTTCTATTGCAGGGTCTTGGAGGATGGAAAACGCCTATGCTTGTAAGTGTTTTCATGTCTTGTAGCTACATACTTACATCCATAGTGAAATTCTCCCAACCGACCAACTATTTTCTCATCCGATGCCGAGAAAATTTATTTGGCTCGGAAATGTTGTGATCAGAGGCGATATGGTGATCTACTCTTAATATAATATGAAAAACGCCATATGGACACTGTAGGGATTTTGCAGAACAGATACTGGTCATTACACACTAAATATGATTTGTTCATGTCGCTCAGGGTGCAAGTAGTGCAGTTAATGCAATTGCTCTTCTGGAGATTTTTCTGTATCCAAGGCAACTACTATACTTATACTTGTCGATTCCTGTTCCAGCTGCACTAGTGGTGAGAAGCCTTTATTTTTGTAAACGATAATACCGAGTATGTTCAAATGTGGGTTCTAGGTAGTAAGAACAGAATTTGTTTGACTTTACTTATTTCAGGGAGCTGGTTTGATCTGTGTTGATCTGTGGAGTATCAAGAAGGTACTCCCTTCTTTTCAGAATGTAGAGCATTTTAGGATTCTGAGAACTGCCACGGTGCTGTGCATACTAGCCTCTCCCAATGCACCTTTGCCTCGTTAAATTTTGGGTCATAAGACTCATAACTTGTTATTTTCATTTTCTGCACTATCCCTTATGCTTCTTGTTTTTCCCCTTGTTTTATCTGTACAAACCTTTAATGCACTACATTGCGAAAGAAGGTTTAAGTCCAATCTATATTTAGTTTTTAGTTTTTTATGTATTTGATCTCCATTAAATATTGGAACCAAACAATTCTAGTAACAACTGAATGCTATTGGTCCACTGTTACTTCTGTTCACTGGCCACGAGTTTTGACGGTTTCACTACTATCATCTATTTTTACTCTGAACTTTGAAATTTGTGAATCCTACCTCTTAACCATATGATACGACTCCAGGTCTTTAATTGACCTGAATTTGAAAATATGGGATGATATTCACACCTAAGGGAGATCGGTGATTGTTCTAAATTCACATCCATGTGATTAATTTGCATTATTGACTACTGAGTATATAACCTATATTTTCTGTGTTTTAGTTCTTCCGTGTTTTGTTATTGTATGTTTTGCACATTTTTGGTGATCATTGCTCACTTTATATCGCAATGCATCTACTTGAGGTCAGTGTCTCTCGTGGCACTGTCATCCATTGATATGTTAGTTGAGCCATGTCAAACTACATCATTTCTTGCAGATATTGGCCCATCAGAAATCTCAAATTTTTGCATATAAGTCGAATGCCGTTGATGATCTGATACCAAGCATTATTCATGTTCTCATAACCATGGATTATTCAAGCGTATTGGTCTAAGAGACTAAGATGCAGCTAATTGATGGCCATTCATTTTTTCAGGGACAAAGGCGTGTGGCAGCTTCTACTCATTTAGGGGAGCCTTTGTGGCTGCGCTTGTGTGTGCAAAACTGAAGGGTTGGTTCTGATCACGCAGCTTACTCATACTGATATGCCGTAAATCCATGGGCCTGAATGCCTCCACACTGGTGGCTTCTTGGGTTGAAATCTGATGTTACTTGACTAGATGTGGGTGTGAGGGGTGACTCGTAGAACATGCTATTCATTGTCCATGTTTCTGAGGTACAAGTCCTTAAACAAAGTATATCTAACATCATGGCTGATATTAGCAACGGATTGGTGGTAGAAATCCATGAATTTTGCCTTGGCAGGATGCATCCTCGAATCTGAAAGAAGTAGAAGTGTGTTGTTAAATCTCATTTGCTACCTAACTGTGTCAAAATCGAGGCCATATTGAGAACTTGCCTGTGGCAAGATGGTTAGGAGGGTGATTGTAGCCCCAGCCCACCAAAGTTCAAACCCAGGTTTGACATTGGTATTTCTCATTTAGGCGGAATATTCTTTCAGTGAGAGGCGACGTTCCCGTCGACAGTGAGGCGCCCGTGATGACTTAGTCAATCTCAAGACCCAACCGCCGGCTCAGTCTTTCGGAGGTGCTCACAGGGGTAGGGTGTGCGTGTGTGCGTTCATAGGGGTGAGTGTATGCGCGTGTATGTGAGTGTCTGTGTTGTACTGTGTTTCTTAAAAAAGAGGGTAGCTAGGAAAAGCATTTGGAACTATTAATGTTTTTCTAAGATTCTTAAGTCCCAGTATACTGAAGTGATGAAGTCTAAGGGAGCTAGCTGTTGTTGCTACTCACCCAGTAAGACTATCTCCCAAGGTGCTGCGTGTTTTGCAAATGCGTCAACATTGAGCATGTACGCGAACGCGACTCTAGAGGCGAAACCAGTAGTCGGGAGCTGCCAATCCACACGTGTTAGCACGGACCTTGGGCTCTGAAAGGACAATTTTAACGACTCGCTTGTGGTTGGAGATGACCCTAAGTGTCATCTAAAAAAAAACTCCTAAGTGTCTCAAAGGCCGAGTCACGCCATGACAATGCCTAGAAGCTGGCCTTGGAGGCCAAAGGAAAGGTGAGCATGCTACTCGTACTAGAGAAACAGTTTCGTCAGATGCCACCTTGGGTCAACAATGGTTGGACAAGGAAATCATGTGCTTCATCTGAATATATATACTTAATCTTTTTTTTTTTTGAATAAGAGCAGGCAGCTTTGGTGGGCTCTTGCAACGTTCCTGATTTCGTGGGCCTACTACCTTCGTGGGCCTCGTGAGCTAAACGTGCCCGAACGAGGAGTCCGACGAGCGTACGTACTCCCCCGAGCCGGAGGAAGTCCCAACTGATCAAGCACAAAACCCCGGCGGCCGGCCGGCGGGGACAACCAGCCAGCCAGCAAGAGCAGAGCAGAGCAAGATTCGGCAGGATGGCGGCCATGTGGAGGCTCCTCCGCCGTGCCCCCGCCGAACCCAGACCCCACCGCCGCTTCCTCCAGCACTCCCCCTCCCTCCTCGACGCCGTCGCCGCCTCCGCCTCCCCGTCGTCGAACCTCCTGTCTCGCTGCCCAAGCTCGCTGCTGCAAACGAGCGCCGGGGACGTCGTGGCTCCGCGTGGCTCTGCAGGGTTCCGCGAGCTACTCTCTCTGCAGCTAAGCAACGGCGGTGCCTTGGCCTGGCTCCGTTCCGCGTACACGGTGTTCCAATGCGGCACCTCGCTCTGGTCGATTCGGTGAGCGTCCGGTTCTCCCACGTCCACGATCTGTTCCGGGGAGAAGAAAGTTTATGCCTTTTTTTGTTGTCTCTTCTGGTTCTGATGTCTCCTTCCGCTAGCTAGGGTGTACTGGAGATCCAGCTCTATAGGCCCTGATGGCATGGTGTTGGCGCTCGTCGGCGCCAATGTCGCCGTCTACGTGCTCTGCCGCCTCGCGGATCCGAGCCTCAAGTGGAACCACTTCTCGGTTAGTGCCTGATCACGCATGATACATCGAAAGTGGTGGCGGACATTATGTGTATCAATCACACTTGTTGATTCATGAGCAGGCTTCCCTGGACAACTTCAACAGCGGGCGGTTGCACACGATGCTCACCTGCGCTTTCAGCCACATCGATGTTAAGCATCTCTTCAGGAACATGACCAGCCTCTACATCTTCGGTTCAAACGTAATACGTCCACTCTTTTGCTCTATATATTGACTATGTTTTTCGATAAAGGGAGCGCTGTTGAGGATTTAGAAACGCATAGCATTTGCTTTTCAGGCTGTGATGGGGAAGTCGTCGGCACATGCATTACTTGGATCTTTGCGTGAATTTTTACATATTCTCAATCCATAAAATGAGTGGACAATTGTTGGTATTTTATACAGATACTAGTTCACTCCTGGTTTCCCAATTCCCAACCCCCTGTGGTAGAACATGCCACGCTCTCTGAAAATCTAATGTAAATGATTCGCAATACACAGTTTGTCCCAACTTATCTTCCAGTATTGGCAACCAGACCAGCATCTTATAGAACTTGCATTAGTATATGCTTTTAGAAAATACATTTTTATTGTAATGGAAATATTTATCTACTACTCCTCTGTTCGGAAAAGGATGTCACAAAAATGGTCTACCTATAGTTCATTTTTGTGACATCCTTTTCCGAACGGAGGGAGTACATTTCAAGCAGGTGTGAAGTACAGCTCACTTGTTCCTAAAGAGATGCTAGTAAATTAGCTCTAGCATGATTTTTAATCTCTGTTTTTCTCCAGTAAAATGATTAGACTTGACTGTAACAAAAAGACTTAGTTTGCCTTAAAATACTTTATGTGAAGTAAATGTGGGCTTCTGAAATAGATAAAGTAGTGTAACACATACATAAGTACATACTCACCGTCTGTTTTTGTTGTGACCAATTATTATATTTCTTGCACATGTTGAGTCGCTTTCACTTTTTTTTTGCATCAGATTGCTGTCATGTTTGGTCCTGCTTTTCTTCTGAAGTTGTACCTGGCAGGAGCAGTTACCGGATCTGCATTCTTCTTGGCAGAGGGTTGTCTAGCTCCACGAAAACAGGTAACGTTCTTACAACATCAAGGTTTTATACATTAGGGATTTGGGGACCTGGATTAGAAACCTCTGATTATTGATCAAATAAAGCCATATGATATGGTTATCTCTGATTTTGTACTTATTTTTATCCCTTGTACTTTCCCGTGACACATATGTGCTAGATACAAGGGTCCAGCTAATCTTTTAGGATCTAAAACCCCGCATCAATTTTGAGTTTTTATAAAGTTTTGTGATAATCTTCCTGATTTAATATGTAATGTTTCTATTGCAGGGTTTTCGAGGGTGGAAAGATTGTTCGGTTGTAAGTAATTCATGTCTTATAGTTTACATCTACATTAAATTTGTCCAACCTACCAACTATTTGCCATCCTATACAGAGAAAAATTATTGGCTGGTAAATGTGGTGATCAGAGGCGATATAGTGATTTACTCTTAATATAATATGAAAAAACATATGGACATTGTTGGTGATTTTGTAGAATAGATGTTGGTTGTTACACTAATTATGATCCTTTCATGTCACTCAGGGTGCAAGTGGTGCAGTTAATGCAATATTTCTTCTCCATATTTTTCTGTATCCAAGGCAAGAACTATATGTACAGTCTTTCATTCCTGTTCCAGCTGCATTAGTGGTGAGAAGCTTTTATTTTATTTTAAAAGTTAAGTTCAAATGTGGGTGCTAGGTAGTGACAACAGAATTTGTTTAACTTTCTAATTTCAGGGAGCTTATTCGATTGGTGCTGATCTGTGGAGGATCAAGAAGGTACTCCCTTCTTTTCAGAATGTAGAGAATCTTAGGCTTTGAGAATGGCCGCAGTGCAGTGCATTCTAGCCTCTCCCAATGCACCTTTGCTTCATTAAAATTTTGTGTCATAACTTATTATTTTCATTTTCTGCACTGTCCCTCATGCTTCTTGTTTTGTCCCCTTGTTCTGTCTGTACAAACCTAGAATGCAATACATTGTGAAAGAAGGTTTAACTCTATTCTCTATTCTCTACTTTTTTAGTTTATAATTATGTAATCTCTATTAGAGCTGGGTACCAAAAAATTCTAGTAATATGTGAATTTATTGGTGCCACTGTTGCTTATGTTCATTGGCCATGAGTTTTAACGCTGTCACTGCTAATTCATCTATTATTACTCGGAACTTGGAAATTTGTGGATTCAACTTCCTAACCACACGGTCGATTCCTGATCTTTAGTTGTGCTGGATTTGAAAATATGGCCCGGTATTCACACTTAAGGGAGATTGGCGATAGTTCTAAATTCACATCGATGTGATTAATTTGCATTACTGACTACTGATTATATAACCATATGATATTTATATTTTCTTGGTTGTAGTTCTTCCCTGTTTATTATTGTATCTTCTGCACCTTGTTGGTGATATTCTTTTACTTTATATCGCAATGCATCTACTTGAGGTCAATGTCTAGCGTGGTACTGTCATCCATTTGATATGTTAGTCAAGCCATGTGGAACTGTGGAAGTACATCGTTTCTTAAAAATATTGGCCCTTCAGAAATCTCTAATTTCTGCATATTAGTCTAAGGCCGTTGATGATCTGATACCCAAAGCAGTATCATGTTCTGATATCCACCGAATATTCATGTTTTTTGTCCTAGAATACTAACTGATGGCCATTCATTTTTTTAGGGCCGAAGGCGTGTGGCAAGTTCTACTCATTTAGGGGCGCCTTTGTCGCTGCGCTTGTGTGGGGAAAACTGAAGGGCTGGTTATGATCATGCAGCTTGCTCTTGCTGATATGAAGTAAATACAAGGGCCTGCATGCCTCCACACTGGTGGCCTCTTGGGTTGAAAACTTGAAATTTGTTGTTATTTGACTACTAGTAAGGGTCTGAGGGATGAATCATACATAGATGATGCTACTCTTATCCAAGTTCTGAGATAGAAGTATTTAGCGAAGTCTAGTTAATATCATGGCAGATATTGCCAGCTGGCTGGTAGAATTATCTTGGCAGGAGCCATCCTCAAACATGAAAGAAGTAGAAGAGCATTGTTAAATCGTTAAATCTCATTTCCTTTTATATCAAATTTTGACTGCATGTTTTGACAGGACAGAAAAAAGGAAAAGCAGTGAATGAATCTGGAGATTTTCATGTTTATCTAAAATTTTCAAGTCCCAATATAGTTAGTCTATTTTCTTGTGAATGACCAGTATAGCTAGTCTAAGTGAGAGCTTAATCCAAGGATGACCCCTTGCTGTTATTGCTACTCGCCCAATACTACTATTCAAGGTGCTCTCTGTTTTGAGGATGCCCGACGACCCATCCTCTACATGCTAGACAAGATCATGACAAAACCCCTTGGCTCAGAGATAGGTTGATAGAGGAGCACCACGCGAAACCAGTAGTAGGGAGCTCCCAATCCACGAGCATTGAAACATGGACCCTAGGCCCTTAAGGACAATTTCAACGACTCGGTTGAGGCAAGCTCAACCAAATCTTGGTTGGAGACCGAGTGCATGCCTAAGAAAAAGCTGGCCAAAGAAGCGAAAACAAAGGTGAGCATACTACAAGAGAAACAGGTGTGTATTGCCGCTTTTCAGTGAGATGCTACCCTGAGCCAAAATGGTTAGACAAAAGAGCAAGTGCACACTGGACTTCAAAAAAGCGGCTTCTATTGCTGTTTTTGTAAGATTCCAGCCATTCTTTTCGGTTTCTACCCAGTCTGGTACAAAGGGGCTTATACATGAATTACAAACAGAATCACACACTCCACCCACCCAATTGGGTGCACATATGCACATCGATCCAAACTCTAGTCTGCATATTGATCCGTCTCTTTCATGGACAGCGCAAAACTTGCATCCATGAGAATCTGTGGACTATTGCTTCAACGGTTCAACAGGCCAACCTCCTGGCTGACGCCAGGCTACTCATCCATGCGATTATCCAGAGCATGTCAATGACACAATTCTTTTATGACACAAAACCTGATGAACTAATGCAATCATCGACCTGAACTACAGGGACAACGTCGATTAGCGAGCTGCGGGTTCGCCCGTAAAAGAAGTACACGAGAACACCTAGCAGCAGCCATATGCTGACTCTCAACCACGCGTCTCCGCTGAAAAACAAGATACAGATGGTTGTTCCAGATAAATAACGGGAAAGGAGCGAAATAAGCATCTAATTATGTGCATAAAATGGATCCTTTGAAACAGGACTAACCCCAGGTTTATCAACAGATAGGTGTTAATGAGGATACACAGGACAGGTAGAAATGGAACGAATGGGCATGTGAATCCTGCAGCGAAGACATCAGAAAAGTATAATATTCAGCCAATTTTATTTTGCAATCATCTTCGACCAAACGAAATAAAAACAGCAGAAAAAAAAGACAAAAGTTTAATGTACCTCCAGCATGACCAAAAGAGTGTCTGCCATTATCTTGGTCGATGCAGCAGAGTACTCCAAGACCAGCTATAAGTAACAGACCACCAATGAAGCAGCCAATGCAAAGTGGGAGACTGACAATAAGAAACAAGCATACATCTGTTAGAGCAATGAGTATATCTCTTTCAAACAACTATATACGCATACTTACAAAGGTAGCCATGTGGCGGAAGCTGAAGATGTGAGGACCAGAACTCCTACACAAGCAGATCCTATGCTGAAAGTAGCTATCTTTCGACGCTTCGTCTCGTCCATCATGCCTAAGGAAGGTACATTCCTTTTGGTTAGCTGAAGATCAAAAATCACGATTTGTGGGGTAAATGGTACAACTAATTTAAATCTAAAGCAACCGTGTGCACATTACCTGTACATTGCTTCTTCTCGAGAAGAGGGTCCTTCATTGGTTCTATCACAATCAGATCCTTTATTTGAGATGTGTAGCAGATCTCATCTCCAAGTGGATCCCTACCCTTTTCCTCGTCATGTTCTTGGTTCGAACGGGATGATTCTCGCAGAGATGGTGACAGAGGGACCTCATCTGGAGGAACATATCTGAGTATCAAGATCGATACTGCAACTATGGTGAAGCAAGGAGTGTGCCTACACTGACCTGTAACACTCAAGCAGTTAGTTCTCTCTTTATGTCAAATCTATGTTGTGCTTACATGCATGCATATATTCTTGCAGAGTGCATTTTTTTTTTTTTTGTAGAAGGACATCAAAATATGCAAAATACAATGGCTTGATGTTTTCTTACCATTCCTGCCAACTGGGAAACATCCATGACAAAAGCCAGAGAAGCAGCACATATGCCAGACATAATTGTGCCTTTCACAGGTACTTGTGTCTGCTTGTTAACATCAGAGAAGAAAGATGGCAACAGTCCATCTCGTGCCATGGCCATCAGTATTCTGGGCTGTGAGAAATAAAACTCACATACTTTAGCAACTATTTTGAAGAATTCGGCTTCCACTAGCTAAGGCTAGGTTCACCTATGTACTCGGAATAGTAGCTGCCTTAGACTGACAACTCTATATAAACTAAATGTTACAGGGTAGACTGCTGAATCCACGAGGGTAAAGTCTAAACAAATATAATAGTTTAAGATATTTAAGATTATCAGGAGTTTGAGTCACACATCAAATGATGTGTTTGTATACCTGTGGAAGAAGTGAGCCCATTAAGGTTGAACACAGTGCAAGAACAGCACCACTTGTCACAACATACCTAAAATATGTAAAAAGAAGACAGTAAATAATTCAGCCAGAAGCACATTAGAAGACCATTGAAGTTAACGGGATAAACAAAACGGAAGATGAGCCCTTACATTGCCCACTGCATTCCATGTTTTGCAAAGGCAGATGAAATAGGTGTATCTGGATCCATAGCGGAATATGGTACAATCCCAACAATAACAACGGAGACCATCATGTACAACATACAGCAAATAGACAATGCTGCTCCTATTCCCAGAGGTAGATCTCGTTGTGGATTCTTTACCTGCAGAGGTTGAAAAAAAAATCAATAACTCCATAAAGGAAGTGGACAAAGTTATTAGGACCTTCCTTACCTCCTCAGCAGTACTAGCTACTGTATCGAAGCCTATGTATGCAAAGAAAACAGTTGCTGATCCAGCAAGCACTCCATTGACTCCATATGGAAAATACCTGAAAAAAATTGCTGTGTAATTTTACTAGCAATCAATCTGCAGGATGCAGAGTACCACATGTTTTTCAGGGTACCTACCCGCCAGTAACCTTATAACCATCCCATCCAATCTGGAAGCCAATATAACAACCAGCTACAATCACAAATAGCATCACACAAGCATTCAGAGTTGTTACAATTCCTTGTACAAATGAGCTCTGCAAGAAATTCGAATAGAACAATCATTAATGGTCCTATATTTGGGTAAAATGAGTTCAACTTATGACCTGAGCAAAGTGCTAACCTCTTTTATCCCCAGGCACAACAAAACAGAGACAACTAAAACAAGTGCAGCAGCACAGGGATCACAATAACATCAAACCATGGAAGTTGATGGCGTGCTAAAATCCACGGCAAGCTATCTGGTCCTCCAAAAAACAAGGCCTGAAAAGAGAAATTAAGTTTATAAAATCAGGAATCTAGCAGAGCGAGCATGGATCAAAATTCCACCGAACAAGCTCTACGCAAGACAGGTCACACTTACTAAATTGGGGGATATGCCACGGGCAACAGCAGATCCGCCAATAGTGTATTCCAGTACTAAAGCCCAGCCAATCAACCAGGCAACACTAGATATATACAATATGTGAACCATGTTAGATCATTCTAGCCATCTGTTTAGGATCTTAAGTGTAACACAGTAACAAAATTTCCTCTATAAAGAATGCATTCTATGCACTGGGTCAGTAATTTACCCTTCGCCAATGCAGACGTATGTATAATGATAGGCGCTTCCAGCAGAGGGGCAACGGCTAGCAAGCTCAGCATAACAGAATGCTGAAAGTGCAGCAGCTATTCCAGCTATCAGAAATGAAACTGCCAATGCTGGACCAGCGTGCTCCCTAGCAACTGTTCCCACAAGAACATATACTCCAGCTCCAATTGTTGAACCAACCCCTGGTAGATAAGGAAATGGTTCATTAGCAATCACAAATATATCATAGGCAATCCACATAAGCCCTTCATGAAGTCGGAAATATAAACTTTATTCACTCTAAAATCTAAATCGAAAACCTCAATCTCCAGCACTGTGCTGGATTATGATAAACTGATAATGCCATTTGTCTAAGCAGCTTTTACCTATTTTACCATTTGCTAAATAAACTTTTTCATACTAACGCGGCTGTTTTTTTCAGCATATTACAAAATAAGTTCAGCGACAACAAACTAATCTTAAGCAAAGCCTAGCGAGCATACCAGTAGATAATACTACTACGCTACACTGGTGGAACTATGATTTCAACTAATTTACTGGACAAAACATGATAGTATCAAAATCGAGAAAAACAACTACCCCAAAATAGAACTTCTGCCACACACACAAATTCAGTTGATATTTATCTAAACGTCTGTCACAAGCTAATGTCAGCTTCCAGTTTTTTCTTCTAAAAAATTCAAAAAAATAAATGTAATACCTGCTTCATTTTTCTATTTATATACAAAATAAAAAATAAAAAGAGTGCCAAAGTACCATGGCAAGATTGTTCCTTACTACTGTAATTGTTTTTTTCAGAAAAGGGAACAAATCAAATTTGCCATTAAAAATTCTCTAGTTCTTATTGGCCTATGCCAAAGTAAAAACATTTTAACCTGAAAATAAGTACAAGGAACAAAAATAATCCTCCAAATCTAGCAGCTCCACTGATCCAAGACCCGTGAATTTGACAACATTCACAATAAACTTAACTAATTCCAGGACGAAACTTGTAATATCACACTATCACTCAAGTTCCGCTGTACCCAAAACCACAAAAAAAAAAATGCTTCACTTTCCCATCGCAGACCTAAGAAAGCTAGAATTCAGAAATTTTCGCAGAACGGCGGACACAAGAAATACAATAATAGCGGAAGAGGAAGACATTGCCGCACCAATCACGATTAACTCGAGGACGTTGAGCTCCTTGGCGAGCTGCTGCCCTTCGGCGCGGACCCTATCGGAATCGACCGGCTTCCGCCGCATCAGGCTCCGCAACCCGCCGCCGCCGCCGCCCTTGAATGCCATCTAGATTGCTGAAAACCAAGTAATCTGGTCTCGATCACGCGGCGGACAAGGGCATCGGGTTACGCCGACGGAGATTGGACGGTGAGGCGAGGGGAGAAGGCGGCGGAGGTAGCAGAGATGGAGAGGGAGCAGGACAGCTTCGTCTGTCGTGTTTTGTTCTCTCTCGGAAGGAAAGAAAGAGAGTCGCTGAGAGTTCTTATAGTGATCCGCCTAGGAGAGGTTTTACTTCCAGGATTGCGATTTGTGAGAGTCAATAACTGAGATTCAGTCGCCTGATTCGACTGGGCCTCGAGATTCTTGGATTCTATTATCGCGGAGTATGTAGATAAGAATCTACTCCCTCCGTTCGGAAAAAGATGTCACAAAAATGAACTATAGATAGACCATTTTTGTGACATCCTTTTCCGAACGGAGGGAGTACTATAGTAATTATTTTCTTTTGGGAGTAAAATGGGAAAAGGTTGAAAAGTGATGTACTCCCTCCGTCCAATAATAACTGTCTCAAGTTTGCCACAAAGTGGATGTATCTAGACATTAAACATGTATGGATACATCCACTTTTTGATAAAGTTGAGACAGTTATTATTGGACGGAAGGAGTACAAAAGTTGTGCTTCCTTACCTAAACACTAGAATTTGATGTCTTATTTCGAATTTGCATAAAAGGGCATGTAGATCACTGCTTTTAGGATTCTGCAATTAAGTTGCAAAATATTTTTTTTATCTTGGTCATAATTCTAAGCCATTGAAGAGGATCCCCTCTTCATCCTCGCCTCACTCCAAATAGACAAAAGTCTAAAACGAACCTTTAACTCGTAGATGACGTCACATTGAGCCTCCAAGTCTGCATCCCTGATTTTCGAAGCCTAACTCTCTATCCTGGCTTTCCTGGGAGTTTTCTTGCTTAATCTCGTATGCCCGCTGGGAAGCTGTCGTGGAGGGGATTAGGGACAACGGGCTGACCGATGTGACCCACATAAACCCTTACTTCCCGAACCTAACTCCTCAATCTTTCCGTGCGCGCCTCATATGGTTCAATTTGTCCTTTCGTTTGTTTTCGCGCGGCGGTAATGAAGACAGGGGTGATCGCGGTTGTTGGAAGACGATTTCGCGGGAAGTAAGGGTTTGTGTGGGTCCCATCGGTTAGCCCCATATCTCCTATTCCCCGCCACAGCTATTCCCAGCGGGTAGACGAGATAAAGCGAGAAAACTCCGAGGAAAGCCAGGATTGGAGAGATTAGGGTTGGAAAATCAAGGATTCAGACGTGGAGGATCGATGGCGACGTCGTCTACAAGTTAAAGGTTTGTTTCAGACTTTTGCCCTTCAAATATAAGTCGGAGAGTGAAACCCGTGAAAATGAGAGTTGGAGACTGAAACATACATTTGAAGTTTTGAAAGCTGTATATTTTTTATAATAAAATTTTAGGCTCACTATGAGCATCTGCAACTAAGCCCTTATTTTGCCCATGTGTCTAGACGGACATATCGAATAGTCACCGGAGAAAGATTACACTCAACCGGACCCCACAACTCAGCCCAGATGTTCAGATTTTTTCAGCACCTCTCAAATATGGTGGTCCATATGGTAGAATGCGCTCCCCCCCCCCCCCCCCCCCCCCCCCCAATCGGCACACAAACACACACACACCTCCTCACCGTGGGCCCAACCCTAACATAATTGTCCTCTCGGCTGCCACAACCACCCCCCATGTTAGATTCACAAGTGTTTGATTGCACATGGAAACCAAAGAAAATGTAGAAAGAGGTTGGACTGGATGGAAAGTTTCCTACAAAACATAGTGCAAAGGAATCCTTTATAGGAACTTAACAAGATTGCAAACCTATGAATCAAACGACCTTTGTAGGAAAAAAATCTGTGGATCCAAATCCTGCAAAATCTTATGCTATTCCTTTCAATCAAATGAGCTCCTAGCGTATAAAGACCTCAACAGGATTTGAAAACCCAGGAATAGGAATATGGCTGAAATAGGAGTGACATGACATTTGAAATCCTACATGAACCAAAAAGGAAAGAAACATACATATGCGATGTTTTGCTGCACCCCAGGAAATACTCAGGAAATTTCTATAGGGTTAAGTACATGTGTCTTAGTTGTTATAAATACATAGACTTTTTTTCAAGAGATCTCACCTCATTTTAGAAATCCTATATAGAATTCTAGTGAGGAAAGCAATCCATGACCATGAGAATCTTTAAAAAATCATTTCTTTCAATCAAATGGATACTATAAGAAAAATTCCTATGGATGAAAATCGTGCACAGTTCTTTTGAAAATTCTTTTAATCAAAGAGGCCAAGCACAGCAGAAACCGCGCGCTACGGCAGCAGAACGAAGAAGCGAAACGAATCCGTCCCGCCTGCCTCCTCTACCTGTGTGCTAGTACGATCTGCGGGCGCATCCAATGATTTGGTCGCGCCTCGCGCGTTCCGTCTCCATACGGCTCCTCATCCATTTTCGTTGGTCCAAAATTCAGATCCCGCAGGGAAACAAAAATATCTCTCTCACATGGGATTGGATCGCGTCTGCATGCCCATGATGCTTCGGAACAAATAATTTATGCTACTTGAAATATATATTTTTTATTCAGGAATTCTAACGGGAGAAAATGCCTTAATCTAAATTACTACCTCCGATCCAAAAGAGTGTCGTAGGCAGTATAATTTGCATGTGATCAGCTCATTTCGGATTGTGAGTTTGTGACCGTGCAACAATATTGGATCAGAATGTTGGGGTTGTGTAAGCAACTCTGAACCGTATTCTTTCTGCATAAACTGCAACTACTTCACAGAAATTGATGAGATTTGAGAGCATTGGTCGTAATTCAGCGCGTTTTATATAATTCGTTGGCAGAATATCTCCGAGAGATCTGATCGGAGATATGCTAAACATAGCTGTTCAATATTTTCCACACTTAAAAACAGCCAGAAGATTACGTTCCCTTACTATGTCATCTTATGGCGGCAGGTTCTCACAGGCGTCCACACGACACTCACACAGTGGAGAATAATGTATGGCCTTGAATAATGTGGATCATTTCCCTAATTAACTGGATCATTTCTTTCTTCTATAATGCAATGCGGGAACTCCCCGCCCTGGGTCATCAAAAAAAAAAAATGTGGTGTAGCCATTTGCCAACGGAAGGAACATGGTTTTGGCCCAGTTACAGGAATCGGCGTTTAGCAATTTGCCAACTTGGAGCGTGGCTTTTCTTCCCCTTTTCGCATCTCTCTCTATCAGCGTCCATACTGGCCTCATCCGGATCACCGTTATACTGTTATTACATGATTCGTGGAAATTTCAGCCTTATAGGTGTTCTGCATATGTGACATCAGTTCGATACGGTGCAAAGAATCAACAAAAACAAGTATCTTAATAAACACGTGGCTGAATACCGTGGGCAAAAGAGCACGAACACATCCTTGCAAAGTGAAATGACAGAGTTTCGAGAACCAAATTACCCACACCTTGCCTAGTTTTTCATCTCCTTAAAATGGCATGGCAGCTTCTTGCCACCCTTATCATCTCATATCGGCTCCCGAATCAACAGGGACACCGAACATTTTTTGCATGTCATACAAGCTCTACTTCTTACAAATACGATACAGACAATCCTCGAAATGATACTCTTTCCGAGAATGAGAGCAACAAGAACAAACACAAATTTCCAACAGGACTGCATCAGATCAATCGAATTAGACAGAACAATCCATGGATGACTGCCAGCTAAATCTAACATTAGTTGAACTGAGGTGGTTAACCAGCTACAGTCCACAAGTCACCAAGTATTTAGCGAACAGTGGCAACAATGAACCTACACCCCTACTGCTACCAAGTTTTCATCACGGTCTTCCTACTAGTACTTATACACATCGTGCGCAAAAGCAGCATGCTGAGCTCTCTACAGTTCAGTCTGCTACAATATCAGTACCACCTAAACAGACGAGGATGTTCATCGACTTCCTCAGTTTCTTCAGAAGAGTTCGAGGAGCTCTCAATTGTGTCAACCTCGGATGCCTCGTCTCGCTCCACCTTCAACCGGAGAGCATTATCAGCAACCCACTGGGCAAACTCTGGGGTAGCGGTGTGTTCTATCAGTGCATTTCTGGTCGATTCGTCGGTGAATTCCTCCCATTCCCTCTTTGAGTATTTACGTGGTTCGATATTGTGGAAGGTGGAGTAGTAGTCTTCATCTTGAGTGGGCGCTACCCTCCTTGTAAGTGTTGAGGGGACCAGACCTGCAAAGATAACAAATAGCTGGTTATGTCAAATGCTTCAATGTGTCACAAAGTTGATGGGTTTTATAGGTCTGGAGTTAATCATGCCTAAAAGAGCATCATAAGTTTGCAGTGCCAAAAACAAGCACATGTCAAGGTTCGTTATGGGAGGTACACTAGACTCCCGGTTGTACACAGGTAATGATATTGTTACTTACCTCCATTTGCTAAATTGTTCCAACCATACTGCGTGGCTGAACTGGTTGAAGTGCCTCTTCCAATACCCGCCCTGGATGACGGACTTAAGAACTGGACCTGGCGAGTGTTGGGTGATACTTGAGTAAACCTTGGATTAGAAGAAACCTTTGATTGCTTTTGCTTCCTGTGGCAGAACCAGCATATTCAGGGCTTTAATACCAACAACAAATTCACAACATCTACAGCAATCAGCTCAAGAGACTTACAATGCCATTGGCTTGAGAGCTTTGTTTGCTGTCAAGACAGAGCAAACCCACCAGCTAGCAGCCAGAGCAGCCGATGCTATAATTGGATCGAGTGTGCTCTAAACATATAAAGAAATACATGAATTTTAAAGACAGTTAGACCTGATGAAGGCAATAACCAAGATTCAGAATCCTTAGATGCATGAGAAGAATACTTAGTGTTTGAAAAGAACCCCACCTGCATAACGAAGAATATTGCGACAACACGCATAGCCCACTTAACAAACTGTGCTATCCCAGCATCAACACTTCCATCTTTTGAAATGATAAATCTCCTCACCATCCAATAGCCAAAGCCAGCTCCAGTCAAAACAATTGCTACCAGCAGGAAGATTGACACCTGGAATTTATTATTAATTATTGTGTTTATTTGAAGGGCTTAAAGATGATTACCCAAGTAATGATAGATGA
Source organism: Poa pratensis (assembly GCA_947311845.1). NCBI lineage: Eukaryota > Viridiplantae > Streptophyta > Magnoliopsida > Poales > Poaceae > Poa > Poa pratensis. The sequence continues at coordinate 73,328,693 of CAMZMU010000020.1, forward strand.
GTATTTTACTAGACAATATAAGATGACGTGCTCTGTTTCTGACAGGGAAAATATTTGAAAACAATATAAAATGATGTGCTCCGTTTCTGGCAGGTAAAATATTTGAAAAGTCTGCAGGTTGCTGGCAAAAACACCATAGCATGCAAAAGGGCTAACAAAAACAAGGCCAAAGCAGTATTTGAAAAGTCAGCACATTGCTAGCAAATAATACCATAACATGCAAAATGGTGAACAAAAACTGGGCTTAAACATACTAGAGGAATTAGGTCAGTACTATCACAAATATGGATAATTAGGAAAATACAATCCAGATTCCAGCCACATGTCTTTCTCACACTCGATGGCAGTTTCATCATTATGCATTCTGCTATCATACTGAGATAACTAATTTTTCGATCAACAAATCTATAATTGATTGCTGATAGATGAATGAATTACTTACAGGGTTGTGCATCTCCTCACTCAAGCCAAAGTTTTCCATAATAGACGCAACCAATGTGGAGAAGTAGTGTACAGCATAGGAGCCCACACCTAACTAAATATTGGGAAAGGAATATCAAGAATTAGAAGTCAACAGGGGATATTTGTGTTATAATAAAATAGTGCCAAAATGCTGCGGATATACAGAACTTACCACAGATCCATAAACTGTAAGGTAAAGAAAACTTTTCTTGCCCATTGGTAGCAGTTTCATCCCCTATAATACAAACAAGGTTAGAACATAAATAAGAGAACCATTTTTCTATCTGCAGATCAACAAAAATCCGGTTGAATGTGACTGTTCTTTATCAGAGAACGAGTGTCACGCTGATAACTTGGCACCATGCCTGAGAAAATTTTACAAAAAAGGGGGAGTGGAGAGTTTGGACTATTGTAACATCATACTGGATCAATACTACGCTAGTTATCTACAAGACAGTTAACAACAAACAGGAACCAAACAAAAAATAAATTCTTCATCAGAAATGTTCATGATTCCACCAAACAGGCAAAATCAGTACCAATAACAGGAAAGCATTCCGTATTAAATGTACTAAAGTAAACGCCAAAGTTTGATGCTTGTTGGTTAATCAGAGATCTGAGATCATGTGTTCTTGGTTGCACTGGTCCACTTTAAATTTGACATAGGGATCTTACAAGCACTAAAGAGTAGACTCACAGAATGCTAGTCCGTTTGTTCACCAGCTGATGCTATGAGCTACCAAGTTCAAACAATAATAGACACTGGTAAGGTCATTTCATACAAATCTCACAATTTTATGTCAAAATCAATGAACTTGAGCCGACTTTCTAGAAGGCAGGTATTTGTACAAGAGAACTTCAAATAAAACCATGGAAAGGTCGGTCAACAGTCTACTGAATTAGCATAGTATACTAAGGAGTATACTGAAAATCCTTTAAAGAAAAATTTAACCAGAAAAGAGCTAATGGGCTAAACCATCTTACTTAAATAAGTGAACTGGAGTGTTTAGGTTTAATAACAAAATGGCAGGGTTAACGACTTAACGTTGTATATAACTGCAAGGATCCTTAAAGAATTGTAGTGCCAAGCTTTGTATTATACATTTATACTCCATTTGAAACTAACTTAGTAACAACAAGGCATGTGCGCACTGCATCCGCGCAGCTTACATGTACTATAAAATTTGGAGCATCAAACAATTAGAACACACTTCTAAGAAAGTCTTAAGAACGTCATCTTAACATAATGCATTAATCCCATTAGTCATATACAGGTATTTGACTAAAACAATACCTGGAAAAGGACAATCAGCACCACAAGTAGAATTCCAAGAGCCATAGAGCTGCTATAGTAGAAAGGTGCCCATTTACTTACAATGGGTGACAGAAATAGCAGAAATAATCCAATACCAAGGCAAACTAAACGCCATTTCTGAAGCTCTGCAAAAATTGATAATATTAAGCGAAAGCAGATTATTTGAGAGGAAAAGGCAGATACAGATGCTCTTGATATATTTGTGACTGGTAGAAAATAATCATTTCAGGAAAAAATCTCTACCTTCATGAATAGAAAGGGTGAAGGCAGTAGATTTCTTATCAGCCAGTTTCACATCAACATATTTGCTACCATATGGAGACTTCACAGCATTCCACATGCCATCTTGCAAAACTTGCCATTCACCCGTCTCACATTCGCACAAACCCGTAGAAACATTCCTGTAAATGAAAGTTGCTTCAGTTTTCCGCATAGCAAAGATGCATATGTTCATTATTTTAGACAATACAAAACTTACCTGTGAAAGCAAATCCCTACTTTCCAATGGAACTTTTCTGGCATCGAATGAGAAACATTCATTCTGACATGTATTTGACTTGCATAACTTTGAAGACGCCATCTTGGTATTCCAGATACAAGGATCCACTCGCAAAATTTTCCACCCATGGATGAGGGAGCAAAAGTCACCTCAGGATTTTCCAAACTAACATCTGCAATGATAACTAATCAGGTCAATATCAGCGCATCTACATGTGTGTGTGCAAGTAAAATTTAGCGCAAGTAAGTATCACAGAAAATAGGGTGGAAAATTACTATCATTGTTGAATCAACCATACTTGAGGAGCTAGCAAACCCAAGGGCAGCATGAAAAAAATGTAAACTACAGCGGCATTGGTGTCACTGTAACAAGAACGAAATCAACATTCAATCCCCCACCCTCCCACAATTGACCCCATAGTACGGGCTCTGAAGACAAATTACTGAATAGCTTCGCCCAAAAAGGAGGCGCAGCTTCTCCCACAATACTGCAAAGTACACTACTATTCGAAAAATAATCCCAACCCATAGTTCCGAGCAGCTACTGCTACAGGATGCATTCCAAAGGCAGGACCGCCCGAAAACCCTAAACCCTAGAGGGAGTCCGCAATCCTCGCGCGCGCACACAGCACGAGCTCTAAATCAGAGCACAGGGAGCAGTCGCGGAGCGAATTTTGTTCGGGGCACACAAACCTTTGAGCGGGCGCTCCGATGCGGCGGCCTCGTAGGCGGCGGCGTCGTCGCCGGAGGAGAGGATGAGGAGGGCGGCGAGGGAGAAGAAGACGAGGAGCCCCGGTACCGGGCGCCGCGACGGCGACTGGGATGAGGCGGTGGCGGTGGGGCGCGCGGCGGTCGCCGACGAGGACCAGGTGGTGGTGGCGGCCGCCGACGCGGCGGGGGCCATCTCCCGGCGGCGGCGGCGCTTTGGGTGTACAGTGCAGGCGGCGCAGCTCTTCCTTCGCGTTTAAGGAAACCCTCTTCGTTTGTCGGGGAAAGCGTGTGTACTGATGAAGAGAGACATTGGTTTCTTCTTCTGCTGAATTTATTTATTAGAGGGACACTTGGGCAGCCAAGTGATTAAAAAATAATTACAGTTTGACCGTTGTGAATGGAGAGATGTTAGCATGGCCGTTCAAATTCAAAACTCCTTTTTTGACAAAGACATGTAAAGGTTCACCTGAAGTACGAATCACCTCAAATATGATAAAATTTAGAGTGAAACGCACCAGAGGTCACGAAGTTGCATGAAAAAGAAGGATTGGTCACCAAGTTGAAAAAGCTTAAAACTTGGTCACGAAGTTGTAGATTAGTGAATCCTTGGTCTCACCGTCAAGACGGACGTTAAGTCGCTGACGTGGCAGTTTGTTTTCTTACAAAATACACCCAATATTTCTTTTTCTTTGCATATATTCGTCCCATGGACAAAATCTAGTCCAGTCATTCTGTCAAACAGGTTAGATGCAAAGCAGCCGGTGTCAAGCCTTGGATAGTGGGAGAATCAGCATCTACCGTCGGGCTTCATCACGCGAACTTCGGGCCGGATCTGCGCCGTGGACGAGGTCGACGCGTCGTAGTCGTCGTTGGCGCGGCGTCTCTGGTTGCCGGCCAACCGGCGCTTCGCCCGCGACATCCAGCGCACGAGGGAGGCGGTCTCGGGGCTGAGGTTCACTGGGAGCGCCTGCGGGGGCCTTGCACGCCACAGACGTGCGGCGGCGAGGCGAGCCGGGGGAGGTCGCAGCCGGCGGCGCTGCGCCAGCGCTGCCGATGCCAGTCGTGCCGGGTCGCCGTGGCGCAGCGCGACACGCGTCTCGGCCTGGAGGACGACGAGGGACTCACGGAAGCACGGCAGCTGCCGTGCGCGTCGGCGATGCGGTGGATGTCGTCGAGCTCGGCGACACAGCCGCCGCCGTCGGAGTCTACCGCTACCGCCTCATTCAGTACGACCTCGCGGACGCCCTGCTCTCCTTCCTGGAAGTGAGCCACATCCGCAACCAGTTGAGGTTGATGCATTCACGGCGTCCTCCCTGCAGAAGAGAGTGTGTATGCCTGCAGGCGCCGGCTGCTTGAGCACTGCCACTGCTACGGAACAGACCATGGAACGCAAGAAAAATCACCATGAGAGCGGATTTGTTTAGTGCTGGTACTGGTACGAGTACGGGAAGGAAAGCCAGCTCGTGCTCCTAGTCCACGCGCAGCGGCACCTCGCCCCAGCGCGATGTACACCCAACGCACGAGGGCCGGAAGGAGGCCGAGGGCATGACCGCGGCACGGCTGCTAGCAGCTCGAAAATAAATATGGAAAATGACTTAACAATTAGAAGATGCAAAAGTTTAAGGTGTTTTTCTGTAAAAAAAACAAACTGCCACGTCAGCGACTTAACGCCCGCCGTGATGGAATGATCAAATATTTGCTAATCTACAACTTCGTGACCAAGTTTTGAGATTTTTCAACTTGGTGACCAATCCTTACATTTCGTACAACTTCGTGACCTCTCGTGCGTTTCACTCTAAAATTTAAGTCAAGGCCTATGAACCACCTAACAACCATTAACGCTCCGTTGTTACTGCTCCTCTACGGTGGTCGGTCTAACTTTGTTGATTATAGTCAGGAAGTCTTCATACATGTGTCTGTAAGGACCAACGCCCAAAGCGAAAGTCGTCGGAATTGAACTCTTTAATAGATCTGAATCGACTGACACCAAACTTGCAATAGCCATAACAAACGAGATCCACCACTCCGAAGGAGCGGCGACGGACAATTCTCCGCTCTCCTGAATACCACCTTACAAGATCGCTATCTACGAAGTGGACAAGGAGACAAGTAAACGTTATTCTTGTTCCGTATAGCACCATAGTTGCTACCATAACGTCGTTGACTGTTGACAAAATTCTAAATGTGGGCACCTACCTATAGCGTCATCGAGTGCAGGTCCTCTATCCTTGCCCGCCTCCCACCATCAGAGTGGTAAGTGAGGAGATGGGACCCGACGATTAGCAGACGAGGTCGGAGGAGACAGGCGACAACTAAGGCTAAGTCTCTTAGGCGGAGCATAAGGTCAAGTGGTCACTCATGCGCCCGCTGAAATTCAAACCAGCACATTAGGACTGCAAAGATCTTGAACACCCCTCGGTCGCATAAATTTCATAAAAAACATGATAAACTCTTCAAACTTGACCAACTTCACGAAAAAACCGAGAATGATTTGCTAATGTCATAAAGTTCTAAGTGTCTCCCACCAGTCGAGTTAAGACTATGAGTGAGAGGTCACAATGTTTCGAGATGTTCGTGGTGCGGCTTGCTGTTCTTTGGAGCAGGTGTGATGGGACACAAAAACATCTTTGAACTTGACGACCTCTTGGATCGTCACTGATTAATCTACACAACACCAGCTTCCATTTCTTTGGCATACTAGGGAACTGAGCGCGGCAGATGCCGCGTGCGTGTTTTTGAATTTGAGTTTGAAAATGACGATGTTGTAAAGTTGTCTAAGCTTGGAAATCATTGAATTTGGAAAATGTTTTCGTTTTAAAAATAATTGGATTTTAAAGATTACTTTAATTTAAAAATGTTGTAATTCAATTTAAAATGCATTTGTTTTTTTACATGAAAATACTCTGAAGTAGTTAGTATATATATTTATTTTTTTGAGTCTCTTCACACATTTTAGAGAAAATTCGTTTGGATTTTGTACTAATATTATTCAAATTAGAGTAGTAAAATGTCATAAATATTTGTTTGAACTTTATAATTAGGGAGAATGCAATATGTGAGGTAATATGTGAGATATATTTTTTTTTACTGCGCTTTGTGGATTAATTAATGTGATGAATTTTACTGTTTGGTAAGATGGCGCGGCGGCACGCCGCACCCGTGTGGTTTTATTGATGTAGTTCATTTTAGTTTTCTGTAATTTTTGTAAGGATTGAAAATAGTCATATACATTTGAATATTCTGTAGCTGGTAGAAGTGTGGAAATACTCATATACGTTAAATTCTCTAAAAGAATAAACACATTGTGAATTAGGGGGAAGTTTTGGCATTTTAAGTATGGTTAAAAGTTGTTCAATTTTGTTGTGTCAAATAAACATTGTTAATTTTTCCGACCATTCGTGAATTCGGTATAAATAAGTAGGATTTATTTTTAAAAACATTTTTATATGTTCAACATATTTTTCCTGTGGATAATAAATTAGTTACGAATTTGTTGGAAATTAATCTAAAATTATGCGGTATTACTGTTATTTTTCGTCGGTGAATTAGTTCACTTGGGAAATAAATTGAGAAAATAATATTGCAGTGCAATATGAAATATATATGTTGTTAACAATAATGCTAATGAAATTAGTTTTGGAAAAGTTATTTGGTGGTGATTTTACTGAAATTAGTTTGTAATATCTGGAGAACGCAAGGACCTTTGCGCAAAAGAAACACGCATTTTTATTCCGGGAGGCAGGTTTATATTTTTTTTTGGAAAACGCGTGGGTTTTCTGCAAAAAGTGGCGAGCGGTGCTTTTTTCCAAAAAGTTTTATTCCAGAGGGACGATTTATATTTTTTGGTCGGGAGGGCGATTTATAATTTTTAGGAAAACGCGAGGGCTTTTCTGCAAAAAGTGACGTGCGGGGACTTTTTTGCAGAAAGTTTTATTCCGAGGGCCGATTTGTATAGGGTGATATATATCTAATTGTGAAATGAAAATTCAAACAGATGACGGAGTGCGACGAATTGGACAAAATTTGTCAAATGTTTGTGCGAATCTAGATCTGAAATTAAGGAGCTAGACTCGACCAAACTCGAAACCGATCACGGTAATGGAACCTACTCATCGGCGCGCATATATTTCATGTATATAATTTTCAGAGAATGCGAAGGTTTTTTGTTTCCGCAAAAAAAAAAAAAAAAGGCACTGTAGCGTGCGACAGTAAACACTGTTACACTGCAGTGCTGCGGATCCTTCAAGCTTTTATATCTAAAATTTCTCCCTATAGAAATCACGCTGCAGTTGCTGCGGATCCTTCAAGCTTTTATATATAGTTAGGATTGATAACTCCTGACACATCACATTCCTATGTTGATCTATCTTACATAAAAAGGACTGAATGTCGAGCAAGCATTTGATTTCTATAGGGAGAAATTTTAGATACAAGTTATTCTGTTAGTGGTGAGTGTGTGCTCCACTCTAAATTGTACTCCCTCCGTTCGGAAAAGGATGTCACAAAAATAAGATATTTTTGTGACATCCTTTTTCGAATGGAGAGAGTACAACCTGAAGTAGGTAAGCAAGTGCGGAGTTTGCAGCTCTTTTTATAGGCACGCCTTTCGTGTGCAAGCTCATCGGCCAAAACGCCCTATAGCTAGCTGGGCATTAAGTGCAACCAATCTTCGCCGTATTTGACCCTACTCAATAAACCTGGGTTTGAGGGTTATTTCATGAACCTACCGTTTCTTCCAATCAAGGATTTCAATTGATCTTTTTCAAAAAAAAAAAGATTTCGATTAATCTTACTGGGTGTGCAAAATGCAAACTTTGGTCTATGTTCCCGCATGAGAGCCGTGTTTGATGTGGATGCAAGTTGTGTGCATCTCTTACTAGGCCTAAACTAATTTTTTAGAAAACTATGAACACGCTACAATGAGATCAATTTATACTTACGTCTCAAAATAATTCACGTTCATGTTTTAACTTATTGGGCGTGGTAGCGAAGCCAACAGTTTGTCCCTATGCTCGTAGTTTGTATGGTCGAGTGAGGGTTGACGACAAGGAATGCTATAAGAAGAATGAGCGAAGGGCCGCTGACTCGAACCTGTATAAGTAGGAAGATTATATAAGAAGTAGGATGTTGATGACCATGATTGAGCCGTTGATCCTAAAATTTCGGAAGGCCATTAAAATTCTAAAAAAATATACAAAAGATTCATTAATCCTTAGCATCATCCTACTCTCGTGTCATGTCTTGGGCCTAATAGTTAACACCTCTTGAAATTATCAATTGAGGGGTACAATGTTGTGAGCACCATGATCAAGATGAATTTCCAAGACATGGCGGCAATAGTAGGAAATACTCGGTTTCAACATTCTCGTGAAACATATAGAATTTTCCTTGACCTGGGATATTACATCAACCCCTAGCATGGTAGAGGATCCCAAGTCGAGGAGAAGATCTCCCTCGCACGGCGGCGTGATGCCTCGTCCTAGAACCATTTTTTTTCTTTTTCATGAAAATGTTTTGATACAACGATCCTAACAACTTTGCATCTTTCCCACATTCCTTACATTACATACACATAATCACATGCTAGAAGAATTAGCAAAACCCGCGAGTGAAGTAGCCAAGTGGTTGCTACACATACGCGTTATGATACTCCAAAAAATAGTACCCATGGGACTGGAAATTAGACGCATCAAGCGGTGGGCCAAGTATAGAGGCAACTAGGCTAGACAAAGCATCTTATTTTTTTTTTTTTTTTTTTTTGAGAACCTATCACCCGTTTATTCAATGTTTTCATAAGTTACACGAACACCCGCAGGTGGAGAAAGGAACCACACATGTCTACCAGATGAAAGAAAGATGCAGCTCCTCGCAAGACTGTGTGCATCAACGTTTGAGCTCCTCCCTTCATGGACGAACTCGACCTGATTGAACTCCTGTGCTCTAGCATTTATCTCCTTGATCACATGTCCATAAGAGCCCAGGCCTTCACCTCTGATACTCCGTACTGCGTTACTGCAGTCAGACGCAACTCTGCACCTCTGTACGAGAAGATCAGCCGCTAGTGCTAGACCCTCTCTGCACGCCAAGACTTCGAGAGTTTCTGGGTCGGTGACTCCTTCGACAACCAACGAGGACGCGCCCATGAAACACCCAAACTCGTTTCTCGCCACCGCTCCAAAAGCTGCCTTGTCAGAGTTCTTAGACGTAGCGGCATCGACGTTGATCTTTATCATGCCTCCCGGCGCCGGGATCCAAGCCGGGTCACGCCCACTCCTTGCTGCAGTTTCAGCCTTACTAGGCGCTACCAGCTGCAGTTCAGTCAAGAAACGCTCGACAAAACAGTCTGTCGATAACGGGCTCTGAAACAGCCCCTCATGGATGGCCTTCCTCCGTGCATGCCACACTGCCCATAGGGTCACCACCACCCTTGTTAGTTCTGTTTGCTGTAGGGCACTGAATATAGTCGCCAGCCATGCCCTAGCGTCCGTCTCCTGCACGTTTGCGATCAGTTCAGTTATATCCTCCGGCGCTAGTGCCCACACACACCGAGCCATGTTACACTCCAAGAGAGAGTGCCTCCATGAGTCTGGAGCTCCACACAAAGAGCACGCCCGGTGTTCTGCCATGTTCCTATGGTTGAGAACATCCATAGTCGGTAGAGACTGTCGTGCAAGTCTCCACAGAAAGACACGAACCTTCGAAGGGACTTGTACTGACCATAATTTGCACCATTCCTTCTCTTTCGCTCTGGCTCCTGACGAACCAGCCCTTTCCTCTAGCCAGTCTGTCCTCCTCTCTCGCACAGCAACGAGCATGCGATATGCTGATCGTACAGAGAACACCCCGGATCTTTCATAGTGCCAGGCCCAAAAGTCCTCCTGACGTCTTGTGCTAAGCGGGATGTTTCCGATCAGTTCCCTATCCATAGGTAGGAAATAGGTATCCAGCTTCTGTCTATCCCATGCCACACTCATGTTATCGATCAGCTCACTCACCAGGTGTGGAGGGTCATCATGAATGCATGCAACCGGGCGCAGGAGACCATCACGAGGGAGCCAATTTGTATTCCATATGCTTGTGTTTTCTCCTGTTCCTATCCGTCGGATCAGTCCCTGTTGCAAGACTTCCTTCCCATCGCAAATAGCTCGCCAAATTCTGGATGGCGATGAACCCAACGTCGCCTCCAAAAAGCTTCCTTGTGGGAAGTAAACTGCTGCAAGGATTCGTGCACTCAAGGTATTGGGTTCCTGCAGAATCCTCCAAGCCTGACGAGCTAAAAGGGCTAGATTAAATAGTTCAATGTCCCTGAAGCCGAGTCCTCCTAGATATTTCGGTTTGGTCATCTCCTCCCACGAGACCCAGCATGTTCTCCTCTTGCCCTCCTTGCTCCCCCACCAAAAGTTTCTCAGCAGACTATTGATATGGTGGCAAAGCCCTTTGGGCAGTCTGAAACAAGCCATAGAGAATGTCAGGATAGCCTGAGCCACCGCCTTAATTAACACCTCTTTTCCTGCTGCAGACAACAACATCTCCAGCCATCCCTGGACCCTCTTCCAAACTCGATCTTTAAGATACTTGAAAGCACCATTAATAGAGGTTCCCACATCGGGTGTTTGAACCTGGAAGCCCGTCCGGCCCGCTGGAACTAAAGCCCAGTTAGCTCGACCACCACGTCTCGTACCACAGACGCTCTGCTGTTGTGTCCGATTGTTTAGTCCCACCTCGCTCCCGGGGAGGAGGAGAGACGGTTGAGATGTGTATATAAGGAGGCGCAGGGCTACGGTTTGAGGCATACCTTTCTCGGCCTTTTGGCTAAGATCAAGTGTAGTATCTGTTCTTATCAGTTTAATATCTGATATGTGGGCTATGTGCCCACAACGATATTAAATTTATTTTTTATGGGGAAGGTCCACCACAGTGGCTTGCCACTGGGGCCCTCAAGTGGGCCCTCAAGTGTCGCCTGGGCGGCTGGGCGTTGCACTACTGCCCAGGCCTGGCGTACCCCAACCAAATCAATCACAAAATTGTTTTATGACAGTGAAGAAAATTTAGCAAATGAAGTTGTACAGGGTTTGAACATGCATTATTAAAGGACAAAAAGCATTTACTTGTTGAGTTACACTGGAGGAAGTTATAAATTGTTTGGCTGCAACTGCAGGAACACAACTAAATTTGATATGGCACGTTTTTTATGGGGTTTTAGAACATCGTTTTATTATACAGTTTATATCTATCTAATTCTGTTTTTTATGGGGTTTTATAACATCGTTTTATTGTACAGTATATATCTATCTTTTTTTTTAGACTATATATCTATCTAATTCGATACCCAACATCAACATATCTTTTTCCCAAACAAGTAAAATAGCTCCATCTGATTAAAAAAAGTCCTGCTAAGACAGAGCACAGCTAAAAGTGGACGGTAAATGCCAAAAAGAAGTTGCACAACTCACCTGCTGGATTCAGAGAACTACGCAAGCAAGTCATCTGAAATTGACTCATGAACATCAAGGTTCTGCTTTATACGTTCTTCACTCACGCTCTTTAGTAGTAGTTTAGTACACTGTGATCCATCTGAAGGTTCCAGCACAGCGCTACTTGTGCAGGAGTTTTGCAAAGCTTCTCTGCGATTGAGATGACGACGGGTTCTTTAAGGACATTCATCCATGTTGAACCAGGTGAACCTAGTGACACAGATGCCTGCAAAATGCAGAAGCAGAATCATAAGTTACAAGCAGCAGGTATTCTGAAAAGTAAAGGCACAAGCCCGGAAGCCCCACTACCCAGCCCCTTGAGTGACCATAAAATGAAAACGGAGCGGATACGTACGGAACTGAGTGGTGCCACATTTGTTTTCATATTTTTTTGCGGAACCGAAAACGAATACAGAAACACCGGAAACAAATACAAAAACAGATATTGTCGGAAACAGATACATACCGAAAATGGTGCGGAAACGGAACATTTAACGGGTGTTTATCGGAAAAAAAGGCCCCTAAATAATGCAGGAAATTCAAATAAATTAATAAACTGGTAAATTTTTTAAGACGAAATACAATATAAGAAAATATCACGAGTCAAGAGGGAGGGAGATGACATGTGAATACATAAGGATTTAACATGGTCATTTAGAGTTTTTTCTTTTTATTTTCAATTTTGGGTTCTGCTTAGCCAAAAACGGAAAGTTCCGTATTAGCGGAAACGGAATTTCCGTTTCCGTGGTTGTTCCGCCGGAATAGGCTGTTCCGTTCCGTTTCGGTTTCCGTTTCCGCATAAAAGTTTCCGTTTCCGTATTTCCATTCCGTTTCCGTTTTTACGCGGAAAAGTCGGAAAGTTTCTGAGTGACCATAAAATACAGTCAGACGGCAGACTTACAGTGAGGAACTCAGGAACACCAGCCGATTGGCAGAAGCTATGGGGTTTAGATTGCTGCCCAGGATGACACTCCACTTGGTCAACAGCTGGAGGTATGCGAGCAATAGTTAGCAAGTCACCCAGTTTTTCAAGGTTACTCACACCAATTGCACGAGCCTTACCAGCATCATATAGCTTCTCCATTGCTCCACATGTAGATGGGATGTTAGGTGTTAATGTTACATAGTTTTCAGGGTTGTTAATACTGCATCCCTTCTTGACTGGCCAATGGATCTACAAAAATGTGCATGTTATCATTGTTTCATATGTGACACTGGAAGCAAGCAAACATGCCAACTCTTTCAAAGAACAATTCTCTAGCTCAGAAGTTAAACAAAGGTATTACAAAATGAACCGCTACAAAACCTTAAGAGTTATTAGTAAGTGGAAGTCTACAGTACAACGACAGTTAATACCAAAATGGATACGCATAATCATCGTTCAATTGATTAGCATGTGTAATACTACCTCCATTCCAATGAATAAGGCGCACACATTTTGCATGCAAACAAGGACTATTTGATATAGATTTGGTATAATTGGAAAACTTTTTCAATACGAATCTAACAATATAAAATATGCACTATATAAATCAAGATATTGTTGCTCTATTCTTTCGGTCAAACTTTGCTTCGAAATGCATCTCTGCCTTATTCATAGGAACGGAGGGAGTACATGCAGCTGATTAGTCAAAAGAACTCTGGGCACTAAATTATAATTCACAAAAATGACCGTTATCTATTTGATTAATAGAGGATAATTATATTTAACAAACAGAGAGAGATATACAAAATAGCAACTTACTGTGAATTGATGCCAATGGTAATGAAGGTCACTGAGATTGAGAAACCATAACCGAGCAAGTAGCATGCTGAACTACATTAACTGAACTGGAAGATACATATAACTTACAAGGTAAAGATCCAAGTAGTCAAGCTGCAGGTCATTCAGGGACTCATCAAGTCCCACAAGCACATCCTCTGGGGCATGATGACCACACCTGAAAAAGCATGGACATTACAAGAAATCATTTAGACATGAAGTATTCGACAGACGAAAAACAGAGGGATGACCAGAAATCTGGCATTACCAAAACTTTGAGGTGATAAACAAATAATAATATAGCTTCAATTAGCAGCAAGTGATGAACATTTTCAGACTTCCAAGTTGACCCAAAACTGAATTTATACCTCCATTTCGGTCATACTCATAGACGCATAATTGTCCACCAAAATCTCAGCCCCCTCCCCCAAAAGAAAATTTGAACACAAGCATGAAGCATGATCGAACAATCTGATTACATCCAAGAAAAAATATTGTTTGACCGCTGTGAATAGACAGATAATTAGTACGGCCACTGAAATTTAAGCTTGCACATGTTCCACAGATACAAATAGTTATATTCCAGTCGACTAAGATATAGCAAAACCATTTAGAAATATAATGAACTCTTCAAACTCGGCCAACATCATGAAACATGGATACAATTTTGCTTAATTCTCTTTTTTACATGAGAGTGCAGCACAAAAACTAACGGCTAAAGAGATCCCACTGATCAGCAGTTAACTACCATATATACACTTCTGTAAATGGACATACGTTTTCTGTCACATCACAGAATAGTTTCATTTCAAACAACAAGGCGTGCCTAGTACACGATCTGTTCTTTGGACCAATCCATGCACTCTGGCCAGATAATTCACTGTAAGGTCTTCCGTCTTTTAGTTTTATTCACACTGGATCCCTTTATCTTGGAAACATTCTCACTGGGTTGCTTGCTTCTCATCCATTTAGCGTCCTTATACTCCTTGAATTTCCCGCGCTGCGTCCGCCAACTTGAATAATCCCTACCTTCTTTGCATTCGATAAAATCCACAAGATCAACCCACTGTGAAGGGTTCTGCTTGTATCCCGGAATGGACTCGAAAAAGACTCTTCCGTCTTCAGACTTGCAACTCTGAGAGGTGCCCGAATTGCTGTCACCTTGAATATGAAGTTTACGCAAGTTACTGAACCGTGAAGCTATAGATGTAGATGACTTTCTCCAGACAGAACCCTTCAAACTTCCCTCTTGGTGAATGGAAGAAGTTGCAGAATCTTTTGAAGCAATAAGAAACTGAAATGCACTCAGACTTCTCTCTTGATCAATCTCAAGATTCATGGCCATCATCATCATGATAATGCAACCTTTCCACATAAAGCCAAACCTCATTCTCAAAGAGAAGACTAATAGGCTAGTAAAATGAACAAGCATCAGCACAGAGGGCCTTTCCCCATCAACAGGCGTCTTGGACATGCCAAACAAGTCCTGTCTATTAAGTCCGTTAGCTTCATATTCCCCAAGCAAGCGGATGGTTTCAGATATGCGAAGCACGATAGAATTTTCATGTTGCATGTCTTCTTCAACCCTCATTTTCCTAAGACAGTGAAGAATCTCTAGAAAAGAGGAACCCATTAGTCTAAGTACAGCAGCAAGGTAGATCACCTCCTCTGAAACTTTAACATCCAACCCATGTGTTTCCTTCTGCTTAGCACAACCAAGGCTATTTGACACTATTCTCTTCACAACAATAACAGCTTCCTGCCTCAGTTGTTCAGGAAACATATGCTGGTTCTCTTCAATGAAGCTCACACAAATATCAAAGACATCCATCTCTTTGACGTGCAGGCCATCATCAGAGTGCGCCTTGCAGCACGAAAGCAGACTATTGATCTGACAGTTCAATTTCTCATTAGTCGTGTGTGGGATACAAGCGTTAGTAAATCTCATGTTGGCATAGCAACTGAACGGAGTTTTCACGGCATTATTTCTGTCAAAAACAGCCAATGCTGGCAAGTGTATCAAATAAGCACTCATGGTATGCTGAAACACTTGCAGATGCAGGTCGAGATCCCCATTGGCAACACATCTGGATGCAAGCAATACAAAATGAGCTTGTGCAATGACAGGCATAGAGGCCGAATAGCTCATTCGGACTAGGGAAATAGCTGCAGCCAAGCCAAGTTCTGGGACACCCTGTGTCGCCTTCTCCGACCAATCGAGTGCACCCAGAAACTGCTCAGATTCCACCTCATCTTGCACTGATGAAATGAAATGGTGGGACATGAGCTCCAGGCCGACACCGAGCTCACACTGGCATGATTTGGCCGTCGTAGAGATCCTCGATCCTCTCTGTACGGCACCGTCATCGAGCACGGTGTAACTCCTCCTCAGCAGGTTGACATCCAAAAGATTCTCAAATAGCACCTGCAATAGCCGAATGCCTAATCAAATTTCCGAAATGAATTCCCCTCCTTGCTCGTTGAAAAATAATTACAGGTAACAAGTTATTGGCCCATCTGAAAAGTTTCTGCAACTCATCCCTGGCCATTACAGCCTGATGGATCGTGTATGAAGGAACTAAGGGTGTGTGTGGGCAGGGTACCTCGAGGGCTGGGAGAAAGGAGGGGTCGGGGTCGCGGGAGAGGACGCTGTGGATGAAGGCGCGGAGACGCCTGGCGCATCTTGTGGCTAGGTTGCGGTCGACGTGGTCCAGGCGGCGCAGCAACTGGAAGCAGCAGCTGAGGAGTGGCGGGAGATCGGCGGTCGGAGCGGGCGACGGGCTGGGCCCATACTGCGAGAGCTCCGCGAAGGCCAGTAGCGTCAGCTGCCGGGCGCCATCCAGCTCATCGGCGCTCGGCATCGCCGGTGAGCGGCAAACCCTAGGATTTGTGCCGCCGTCGGAGGGGACGGAGAAAAGGGGGCATTTTTTTCCTTCAAAATTTTTTCAGGGCGGGGCGGCGCAGCGAGTACTGACTACTGAGCTTTTTTTTTTAGATGGAAGTACAGGAGGAGGGCGAGTCTTCTTGTTGAAAACTACCTGCAAAAAAAGCCACTATATGTATTCGAAAATGAGAGTGGATTTTTTAGGCCGAGTTCGTTTTTTCAAAAATTCGAAATTCACATTTTTGTTTCTAAAAACCGTGAAAACGATCCCGGATGTAGATGTTGTCTAGATCTATAATCGTGCAAATTGTTAACTCTAAAATTGTTGTATTTTAGCCTGTACAAAAAATACAAATCGGCAAAATTTCAAAAATTTAAAACTGTGTGTTATTCACCACCAAGATCCACTCATTTGTCTTTTTTGTGCAGCCCAAAATATAACGACTTTGGAGCTGAAAATTTGCACGAATGTGGATCCCGATAATATTGGGAATCTTTCCGCGTTCGAAACTTAAAAATGTCAAGTCGATTTTTTGGAAAAAACGACCTCCGTGTAGCTCGGTATCCATTTTAGGTTTTCGTTCGGAAATCCACTTTTTTTTGCTCGTTAGAAGCATAAGCTTCGACTCAAAAACACATTTTGAAATTTAAAAAGAAAATCTGGAAAATAATTTGGAGTAAACTACACGCACTTATAAATCACACAATGTGTTGGTCGAGTATGCACATGGGTTTGTGCATGGACATTGGTTAAATGACGTGTCCCCTTTCTAATTTGTACAGTCGGTGGGTTCGTCCTGCTGGGCCCCTCTGCACGTAGAAGTGATCGAGTGCAGAATACACTTCGCGTCTTCGCATGCTTCAACTTGAAGATCTTGGAATTTCACTGAACAATCTACACAAGAGCACCTTCCGGTGTCCTGGCGTATTAAGAACTTCTGATGCCTCACATACCAATGTTGATCTATCTAACATGGGAAAAAATAATGAATGTTGAGCATTTGTCTTCTCTCAGGAAAAACTTCTGTTATGAGTTAGCAGTACGTCTGTGATTCATTCAGACTGTACCACTTGAAATGGTGAGCAAATGCGGAGTTTGCGGTTCTTTTATAGACAACCTTCTGTATGGAACCTTACGGCCGAAACACACTAGCTAGTTAGCTGGGAAGTAAACACAACCAGTATTTGTCAGATCTACCCCTATTCTGAACACCTAGAATTGTGAGAGTTAGTTTTAGAACCTGCCATTTCTTCCAAACAAGGATTCCAATCGATCTTACCCGACGTAAATCTAGTTCATGGGAAAATAATTACTTGTGAACTAAGCATGCTAAGGTTCCTACACCTTTTGGCATGGTCAAACGTGTTCTTCACTACATATAACGTGTGTGTATGTGCTGGAGTGCTTTTATTCATACGCAAAGCTAAGCATTTTTTTTTCTTGATTACGAACACATACATGGATTAACTGGACATTTTTACATATGGTTTTCCTTCTTCTTACAAACCTAATACTAGTTTAATTGTGCATAGATTGGCTGACACTTTTGGGGTCCAATACAACAAAAACTACTGAAACAAATTTGTGGCAACGACACGATAAATTGTTGCAATATTAGTTAATTCTTTGCCACAATTTTTTTAGAGTCGTTGAAAGAATCAGTATATAACAAAATGAATTGCGAGAACTTAAATTCGTTGAGATATAGTTTTCTGCTGACTAAAAAAGTTATCTTATTGCAATGATTTGTTAACACAACAAGAAGTACATATTTCTTCGAATAGAGTCTCATAGTGCAACAAAAATATCGGGTGGTAATATTTTCACATATTGATAAATAATTATCATTGTATATTAGGTGACAATAGAGCCTTCCTCTTGCTACGAAAAATTTATGCCATGGTAAGAACATGATGTTTTTTGCAACAAGTTATTGATGTGCCATGAAAATTTCTTGAAGTCTCGGAAATCAAATTATACTTGTGTATGTCTACTTGGTAATATCAAAACAATCATGTGCAGTTCATTACAAAGATTTGCTGCGAGGGTGGCTACAACCATACAAGGATTAACTTAGTTAAACTTGTCTAACATATGGTGTGTCAAAGTGCAGCGACCCTGTTATACCAGCCAAACACCAAACACACCATGAATCCACAAGTATATTTATAATGCAAGCAACATCATGTCGGTTCAGGACGTCATGCTAGGCGCGGCACCAAGCATGGCATCAACCTCTCATACCCCATTCATTAAATTTTTCATGATACTACTTCGAAAGCGAATAAATGGGAACTTCTATATTTCCAATGTCACATACATAGGATCACATGCGTAAGCTAGATGGCTACCCTCTGTTTTAGCCACAAAGTACATGTTTCGCCTGCCCATGTCTTTTCGAAACAAGGGCAAAAGCTTTGCCCATCGATTTATTAAGAAGAAGGTGTCCGGTTTATTTGCGGGAGAAACCGGACAAAAACCATACAATGAACACCACACGAAGGAGCCCACACAACCACATAGAGCAACACCTAAAACGAGCAACAACCACAAACAAGCAACTATGCGCCCAACCTAGCACAACCACGAACTGACAACACGACAACCTCAAATGGGCTCAACAATCAAGCCCAAGCGGTCCTTGGGATGCGAAGTTTCTTTCTTGCCATCTTTCTGAGAGACTTCTCCACCTTCATGAACACATCGTCTGAAGCTATCCCCGCCAAGACAGAAACAATATCCTTGCCATATCCAGGGCGAGCCGTCTCCAAATCGACAAGCAAGTCTAAAACCTCTTTCCCAAAGAGGGCCTTAGAGTTAGGCGCCACCATGGTTGTCTCATCAACCTTATCACTCAAAGATGAGAGAGTGACAGAAGCAACCAAACCTCTACTATCCACAGAGGAGGGCAGCTGGCATGACTCAGACGGAGGTGGGGATGGCGCCATGTCCATCGCCAAAGATTGCAAAGAGTCCAGCTCCAACGGGAGCACCATAGATGATTCGCCACTAGGCTCCTGTAGCATAGACAAAATCTGTCCAGCTGGAGCCACAACCTCAGTGCTAACAACACTCTCAAGAATAGACGTATGCAGAGCACGGGGAGAAAAATCTCCAAAGAAACCTTTAGCCCCCTCATCGACGGAAACAATCTGAGACTCGGGCGGCAAAGGCACAACCGATCCAACCTGAAGCTTCGCAAGAGCCTCGTGGAGCTCAGTGCGAAGCAACTCAACCTTCTGAATAAGCTCAATGCGCAACAAGGCAACCTGGGACTCCAAATTAGAGACCAAAAAGGCGTTGGCAATGGAATCCATGCAACACCCAGCAGGGGATCTTGGCGGCGCCGACACACGTATCGACGAGTGGTCCATATCCCCAGCCCAACTTCTGCTCAACGAAGGACAAGACTGGACAGACGGAGAGTGGCTTCGCTTACAAGGAGCACAAGTGGCCGGAGAGCAAGCACGGGCAACTGGAGAGCGATCACGAGCAACCGGAGAGCGAGCACGACAGAACCTCTCCCGATGACCAGGGAGACGACAACGAATACATCTGAAAGGCTCACGACATGATCTGACTTGGTGGCCATGCTCAAGGCAACGAAAGCACCTTCCTCGAGCCCAACGCTTGAAGGCGAGGCAACGCTCAAGACCATCGCTTGATGGCTCGGGGGGAGGGCCTCGGCTGGCGCGGCGACCCCGACCCACATACACCCAGTCATCGTTGCCGTTGACAGATGCAACATTTGTACTCAGACCCGCAGGGGGCGACATCGGCAAGGAGCAAGCCGTCATAGCAGCATCGTCGAGCGGTCGGGCCGGAGTGGGCGTCGTCTCCATGGTCCTATGAGGACGGCGAGGATGAGCCAAACCTCCACCGATAGCCGGGTCAGCCTTGCGAGACGCCAGGACGATTGCGGCCAGCGCAACAGCGGAGGTGGTCGATGGAGTCGGCGTGATTGACCCTGGCTTGGGCATCTCCTCTTCGGCGAAGAAGCGGGCATACGGGCAGTGGGGAGCCGCAGCCGCAGCGTTGACGGTGGGGAGCGATGCCTGAGTCGCGGTAGCGCGGGGCATCCCGAAACCCCAGTCCAAGGTTCTCGACGTGGAAAGCACTTCAGCTGCAGAGCAGGTCTTGGCGAGAGCATCAGGCGCCGCCTTGGGGGCCAGCTCCTCTTCATCATCTTCCACATCTTCAACGACAGGGGCCCAAGAAGCAACGCACAACGCGGTGCAGGGGGTCGACGGAGTCGGAGCCACGGAGCGGCCCAGTGCTGGCTGCGGCGGCGGCGGGGACAGGACCTCCCGAGCCCGGTCGGAGAGAGCAATGGACGGGGCCGCCGGCGTGCCACCAGCAGGCAGCTCAGAGGACAAGCTGGTCGACGGGGCCGCAGCTGGCGAGGACGGGAAGGACGGCGCGGGGACGCCCGAGCCCATCTTCGGCGCCTGCAGGAAGGAGGGACCAGCACGGCGGCCGGAACTGGTCGCGCCGGGCGCAAGGGAGGCCAGGACGAGGAGAACCGGCCGGCGGCGGCCGTGCGCGGTCGCGGACGAAGTCGACGGCGCGGGTCACATCTTCAAGCCAGCTTACCTGCGGGAGGGGAGGAGGGAGCAGCTGCGCTTCCGGATCTGCACGTTGCAGGTGCCGAGATGGCCGGAGCAAGGAGATCCGGCCGGCGGCGGCGGCGTGTTCACGGGACGACTGGCCTGGACGCGAGTGTTTTGAACAGAAAGATAGTGTGGCTGTTTCTTTATATATAAATAGAGGCAAAAATCTAGTTCGACAGGGTTGCCTTGCACGTGAAAGTTATCACGTGCAATTCGGTAAGATCATTGGCCTTCACTGAATGACATACGCAAAAACACTTTCCGTTGTTCTGGCATATTAAGAACTCCCAATGCCTCACATATCTATGATGGTCATTTTGCACATAAAGAACTGAATCTCGAGCATTTGCTTTCCCCAGGATTTTTTTTGAGTTAGATGTTGATGGTGTGTGTGTTTCTCTCTGAATTGTACAATTTGAAGTAGGTGAGCAAATGCAGAGTTTGCGGTTCTTTTAGGATGTGTTCGTTTCGAGAATCATGTGGAACGGAATGGCACCGTTCCATTCCGACTAAGGATCCTCGCGTTCGGTTTTGCTGTGGACCGGAACCAGGCCATTCCCCGAAAGCGAATATTCGCTCGATATTCGGAATACACCCGTCCGGCCGAATCGGCCGGACGAGGTGGAACGGGTCGCTGTCTTCTCGCTAATCACGCTCACCTCTCGCTAACCACACGCGCTGGCCTCGATTCCGCTCCATCGCCCAGCACCGCCCCGATTCCGAGTCCACCAGGCGCGGCGGCGACCGGAGCACGCCCCAGCCACGGCCCGAGGCGCGGCGGCGCGGATGCGACCAGCCACGGCCGCGGAGGTCGCCCGGCGCGGGCGGGCGCCGTGAGGCCGGCCAGCCACGGCCCGAGGCGCGGCGGCGCGGATGCGACCAGCCACGGCCGCGGAGGTTCCATTTAATTGGTAAGTCTAAATTAGTGCTAATTTAATTGTTAATCCTAAATTAGGGGACCGTTCCATTCCACCTCGTTTTTGCTCTACCGAACACATGAATGTAATGGAACGGTGACATTCTACAAAAATGGAATGTCACCATTCCATTCCATCCCATGGCATCCGAAAAACGAACAGATCCTTATAGGCACACCTTCGATGTAAGCATACCGACCAATGCTCTCAACGCCTCTAGCTAGCTGGGCATTAAGTTCAACCAATCTCCCGCCGGAACCTACTCAGAACACATGGGTTTGTGGGTCATTTCTCGAACAAGGACATGATTGATCTTACCTGGCGCACATCTAGTTCAATGAAAAATAATCACGTACGAACATAAATATGCGACTTGTTCCTTTCATATAGTATTACATAAAAAGTGCTGTGTGTGTGTTGATGTGCTTCTGTTAGACTATTAGTGCGCAAGTGCTGAGTCAGGGTACTAGCGACATGTATTCTTCTTTCGTAAAAAAAAAGAGCACAACTCATCAAGCGTACAGTAGGTCCCAGTTTGAGTGGAAGAGGCGGCTTTTTTCTGAAACGAAGCATCTTTTAAGGGGAGAGCTGAGCGTCCTCCGGAGGAAATTAGACCATCCTCCGCCTCGACAGCACGACACGTGTCCCTGGTTCTGCCTGTCGACCAGCATGCGCCTCTCACTTTTCCTTTTCCCTACAACGCACAAAACAACACTGCAGCGCAAACTCATGGCCGCGCGCCTCAGGAAGTCAGAACCATCCCCATCGCGCGGCCGCCGTCGCCGGAGAAGACGTCGTTGCATCACCGTCACCCGGTCACCCTCCTTGGTAGCACCGACGCCCTCCCATGGCAGCACCGCCCCCCAATGACGGTAGCATCACCGACCACCAAAGGTAGCACCGTCGCTGATCGTCGGCAGCACCACCGTCTCCCAGCAACGGCGATGACTGTCGGGAGCACCGTTGTAGGTTTTAGAGCACTATGATCCAGCTAGCCACACTCGTAGCTACGTAGCTGATCGATCAGTACCAACGGAAACGTGAGCTGCTAGTCTAGGATCGTGATCCCTTGATGGATCTCCGGCCCAGTACGTGCTAGCTAGCTCCGATCGGAACTCTTGGCGACTTGCGAAACTCAGCGACAGAAAGAAACGAAACTGGAAATCGATTTGGATCGCTACAGGTGCGTATCGCGCCTGTTGTTACTTCTCTTGCTTTGTGTTTTTCGTTGGTTTACAAGGAGCACCCCTGGTGCTTTTTATACACGTCCACGCAGGGAGAATGGAAACCTATTAGGACTAGAAATACTAGCTCTACTAGGACTCACGTTTCTAATCCTATCTGAACTCGAATTGGAGACAACAACCGGGTTAACATCTACATTCACCTCCTTAACCTGGTTGTTTCTCTTCACTTCTTGCACTCCGACGTTCTTCCTCGTCTCGATGAACTTCTCTTTGTCGAGGGACTTGGTAAGCATGTCGGCAACTTGATCGTCGGTGTTCACGTGTTGAACTTCCATATTTCCCTTCTCATTGCACTCCCGCATGTAGCGGAACCTCGTGTCTATGTGCTTGCTCCTCTCGCCTACCATGTCGCTGCCAACTTGCAGGTCCGAATCTTTGTAGGGCTTCGTATAGACCGTGTGCTCGAGGGGACATCTTTTGAATCCGAGAGAGACCAAACTTTGGTCTAACTTTGAGTTCCAAGCTCGTGGCGCTTGCTTGAGCCCATGTAGTGCCTTCTTGAGCTTGTAAACCTTCTCTTCTTCGTCTTTCTTCTCGTAGCCGAAGGGTTGTTCTACGTACACTTCTTTCGTGAGATCACCATGTGCTTCCATAGCTAGGAGCAACCTTAAGATCTCGAGTTGAGCAACCGGTGCACACACCTCCTGATGGTCAACTCCTTGACGTTGTACGTAGCCCTTCGCAATGAGTCTTGCCTTGTAGTCTACAACAACACCCTTCGTGTCCTTCAACTTGTAAACCCACTTCAAACCAATAGGCTTATAGTTCGGAGGTCGGGTTACCAAAGGACCATGTGTTGTTGCTCTCAATCGCCTTCATCTCCTCATCCATGGCGTGCTTCCAACTTGGATCTTTGCTCGTCTCTACAAAATTTGTCGGCTCCTCAACGTTAGGAGAAACAAATTGTGTAGGTGTCGATGCGATTGAGGAAGGTGACGTCGGCGTAGTCGTTGGCGTCCGTGAAGTTCTTGGCATGCTTGGCGCCGGGTCGTTGGCGTCCGTGACGTCGGCGTAGTCGTCGTGACCGTGACCATCGTCGTTGTGGTCGTTGTCACTTTGCGCCGGGTCGTTGGCGTAGTTGTTGTGACCGTGACCATCGTCGTTGTGGTCGTCATCACTTTGCGCCTCGTGGTGATCGTGATCACCATGCACCACCTCATCTGCGACGTCTTCTTTGCCAAGATCTTCACTTCTATCATCGTCGTCGTCGGTGTCCGCATCGTGGTGATCTTCATCACCTCGGTCACCTTGGTTGCGTGTGTCCTCGTTCCCGGATAGCTTCGGCGTTTCCTTCTTCTCATGAAGTAGTGATACATGTAAAATGCATACATGAACTTTGCACTATATCACTCATATTCCAATCATATTTGCATCATATAAGGGTTATACCACTGTTATTTAATGATTTTAGGAAATAAAATAATTGTTTCCTATTTTTATGGAATTAACCCTGCGCAGGCGGAAAACCCTATTTTTTTCCTTTTATGTTTCAGGGACCCAAACGTCGTCAGAAAAATATGAAAAAATACTGAGGTCATTATTTTGGAAGGAGGAAGACGTAGGAGCGAAGGAATCAAGCAAACGGAGCCCGGAAGGCCAAAAGGGGTGGCCCACGCGGCCCCTGTACCTGGCCGCGTGGGGCCCACCATTTTGGGCCTCGGAGCTCCGCAGCCGTCGATCTTTCTTCCACCGCCTTCGTCTTGACCTAAAAACGCCTATAAAAGAAGTCCCACGACGTTCTCGAAAACAAGCGCCGCCATATCACAGAAACACGAAAACGAAGATCTGGAGCTGCAGATTGGAGGGGGAAAACTCCGGCGGGCGCTGCCGGCGTGGTCTCCTTCATCTCCATCGACATCTCCGCCATCTCCATCATGAAGAGGGAGTAGTCCACCTCTGGACTATGGGTTTCTGGAAGTAACTTATGTATATCTCCTCTCTCTTGAGCTTCACTAATGAGTACCGTATGAGCTGCTGAACATGATTACGGTCATATTTGTATTACCTATGTGGTGGATCTTTTTGTGAGTTAATATATGTTGAGATTGCAAATGTTTGTTTCAGTTATGAGTATAGATGCATATTATGTACCCCGTTCTTATTCACTTGTTATGATCAAGCATGTTTATGAGGGCGTGTGTGGGGTGATGTGTGCATTAGTTGGATTAACGGGGGTGGTGAGTGCGGTAAGTTGACAACTAAAATATCGCGATCCACTTGGGTGTTTACCTTACTTTGTTGCCTCACTAGGGATAAACAAAAATACCATGCTACCGGAGATGTGGGTGTGACCATCGCCACTACTCTATGACTAGATCTAGCATGTTCTTATTTTCACTTCATGTCATGATACTTAAATCTATACTCTGATTTATCTTAATTGCTAAGGTGTTAAATTTAGTTCGCATCTTGGTGGAGTATAAGAGAGATTAATAACCAAAAGATCTCTATGTTAGGACGTGATACCCATATAATTAGTAAGTTGATATCAAACTTTGTGTTGCAATCTCATATGTCAACTCTATGTGTCCATTGTCTGCCACACCATTAAAAGAGAGAGTGCATTTGTGAAACCATAAACCCCGGTCCATTTTTAATCATAAGAAACAGCTTTCCAACCACGTTTACCACTTTTCCATTTTCTGCCATTATTAAATCTGAAAATACAAAAACACTTTTCCATCTTGCATTCATCATAAAAAACCCAAAAATATCATCTATCATTGTTATCATCATCCTTGCACATTCATCCACCACCATTGCATATTTATTTCTTGTTTGCATTGCATATTATCTTGATATCATTCATACACCTTGTGCTTGACAACCACAGGTGAGGTTGAGGACCAAAACAATTAACCTTGTTTTGTAGGTGACCAAAAGAAGGATAGGAAGATAGATCTTTCACTACTGATTCCCCGAGAGTTCGATATTAAACCCTCGAGTCACCCTCGTGGGGAAAACACGTCTTCCACTTACTACATACTCTGCACTTGGAGGCTCAACCTAACCCCGTATACTTTATCTTGCAGGTAGCTACTGAAGGCTATCACATCTACGGGTATCAAGACTGTTTTCTGACGCCGTTGCCGGGGAATCATAGCTGAAAAGATTTATCCAAGGAAGCTCCTGCACTAGTCCTGTTTTCTAGTGCCGGATTCATCACAACAAAGTCAACATCACCAACTTGTGCTAACACCTAAACTTGGGGAGGTTGCACATACGTGAGCTTCATCTTATCCATCTTTACCTTCAAAGCAAAATTATTTGTTTTGTCATTGTCATTGCATTGTCTTGCTTTTGTAATTCGGTTTGCATTTGTGAGACACATTTTATTTTCAGTTTTGCATATAAACTAAAAAAATACATAAAAACTTTGCCAAAATGAATCCTAGTGTTGAAATGAGTAACTTTGGTCAATACTATGGAGAGTCATTAATGGATGCTTGGTATAGAATTAAAGACATTAGTAAAAATGGTGTCATTAAGTATACCCCTGCTACTTTGATAAGAAACTTCTATAAAGGAATAGATGGCTGGTCAAAAAGTTTTCTGGATTCATTAACTAGTGGAAGATTTGGCTCTGGAAATCCCTCACATGCTAATAATTTAATGGAAAATTTATTTGGGAATTCTATAGAATCAAAAGATGAAGCTGGAATCAAGCAACTAAAAGTATCTATGGATAGGTCAACATCATGTTTGCAAACTTACATGGAAGATTATCTACTAAAAATGAGATGCATTCATTTGTCCTTCATACCAAATCTAGCATGAAAAAGACAAATAACACTCTTTCTGGAATTTCTTTAAAAATGGAAACAATATTGAATTATGCCAAATCTAAAAAGAAGTTGACTAGAGAATTGAATGAAAGAATATCTTCTATGTTAGAACCTTTGGACAAGGATATTGAAAATTATGTTGAGGAAGACCCCCACATTGCCTCGAATCATGCTTTAAAGAAAAGGAATGAGAAACTTGTTTGGATTGAGGAAGTTAAAATGCTTAGTGAAGTCAAGGATCCTTTGCTTGACTTAGAAAATTGTAGCTTGCATGAACTAATCTCTATCTTACAAAAGTTTGCAAGTGATCCTTCCATCAACACTAATCAAGCTGGCTTTGGTTCCTATATTGCTAATCATGTCTTGAAAGAGAAAATTGCCAGGTACAACCAAGAGGCCATGATACCACCTAAGCTTGGGGATTTGTAGATTACCAAGGTACTAGTAACTATTGGAAAAGAGACACACCATGCCATACTTGATCTAGGATCTAGTGTCTCTGTCATGTCTAAAGAACTATATGAAGTACTGGAATTGAAAAATGCTCTATTGAACTTGCACTTGCTGGCGATTCCATTAAACATGTTTTAGGGAAAGTAAGAGATGTTATGGTAGAGTTACATATGACTTTTGTGCCTGTGGATTTTCTAATCATGGACATGGGGAATAAAACCTCTAGTCCTATTATTCTTGGAAGACCTTTTCTTCGTACTACAGGTGCTATCATTGATTCAAATGAGGGGAACGTAAAGTTTCAGTTCCCACACAAGAAGTGCATGGAACACTTCCCAAGAAAGAGGGGAACATCAGAGTTCAAGCTCCCTCATGAGCTTCATCTTCAATAAACAACAAGTAAGAAGTCTAGCTATATGGCTATAAAGAAAGCGCTTTGCGGGAGGCAACCCGGTTATTTTTATGTGTGATTTTCTTTATGTCCTCTTGCTGTATCAAGATAGTTTGTTTTTAGTTTAGTTTCTGGAGTTTTTAGTAAAGTGCCAAGTTTTACCCATTTTGGTCTTGAAAAGTTGCTTATAGCGTTCGGAGATTTTATTCTTGCACGTATCTGTGTACGGTATGATTTTTAGTTCTTATTCTGTAACTCCGAATAAGCTCATATTTGAACTATAGTTGCAACTTTTCATCCTCTATATGCATGATTGTTTGCAGAATTTTCGGCAAAGTATGCTAGGGTAGAAAATACGTTTTGCGGCTGCTGTTTTTCTGGACAGATTCTGTCCCATTTTGTTTTATGCATGTTTTGAACTTTTATTTTGAATCTTTTTTATTTGAACGAGTTTATGAGTAGGCATACAACATAATATAGTTTCTGGACATTCATATGATGTTTTGTTTAAAGATTATATGCAGCAAGAAACCTATTTATTTATCACTACTAATGCACCCCACAGAAAAGAAAATGGGAGAAACGGTGTTTTGAAGTTTTTTCACAGGGATTGGAGGAGATGCACCAAGAGTTATCCAAGGATGGTGAAGACCATAAGCTTGGGGATGTGAAGAAAATCCCACTGGACCTACACACTCTCGGTTTGCACACGTCTAATTTCTGTTTTTCGATCGAAACACTTTATCGCATAAATTTGGAGCGTCTTTTTGTTTGTTTTTGGTTTGTTTGTTATTTTGTGAGACCACCACATTATCATTTATATGAGAAAGAGCTGCTGGAAATATGGGTTGAAATATGTTGGATGCTTTTATCATATTGGGAAAAGGGATGTTTGAGTTGATTTTTAATGATACATATAGTTGCATGATTCATGAGCTTGTTTATGAGTAATAATTTGCAAATGCTTTATCAAGAGCTATCACTTATTCATGTTTTGATGCTGAATGTTATTTTACTTAGTTTGACATGGATTAGTTAGTTCTATGGACACTCATGCATGCATCTAGATGGTCAACTTTCTCCCTCTTGCTAGCCCAAACATTCCAACAAGTAAAAACTTGTTTCCAACACCTTCAACCAAAGTTATTCCAGTGAGTCCACCATATCTACCTATTAGCTTTATGCTATTCCGAGTATGTATATCATGATATTTGTGTTATCTATACCTCTGAATGAAAATGTTTATGTTATTGATTGTTATGGGAAAAGTTGGTTATATAGCTCTCACGAACTTGATGCACAACTTTATTTTTATGGCATAAATAAAACATGACCCATTGTGATTAATAATATGATGCTAGTGGCTTGATAAATGTCCGAGGTTGGGAGTTAGCCCATATGTTCTGTCACATGCAAAGCTTTCAACATGCTCCTTCATTTCATTTAGTTGATATCATGTACTTTTGTTTATGGATGCCAATCATGGTGAAATAAGGAGGAAATGAAGTAGTTTAAATGAGTTTGTATAAATGGTTAGAGAGACGCCTGGACCGCTAATCTAAGCCATGCATCATTCATGGTGGAAATTTAGTTACATGCTATGGCGAACCGTCTATGATGCACCTTATAATAAAAGCTATTCCAAATGGTAAATAAAAAGGGTGTTGAGGTTGTTCATCTTATTTGTTTGTGTTTGTCATTTTGATATGGGCTAGTTCCATATCCTGGGACAAGAGGTACCCCAGTTGACGCTCTTGATGATACTATTATTACTTACAATGATAGAACTCGAACTTGCTTTGTTTCCTAAGTTGAGTAATCATGGTGTAGGTACTTGTATTCAAGGGGCATGAGACACCTAACCTTTACTTTATCAAGCACACTACTCATATTTGCTTTCACATTAAACTTTAATCATTCAAGATGCTATGATAGGGGTAATGAGAGCTTGACGCCAAGAATTCCACATTGCAATCATTAACTTAAGTAGAAGAGTTTGGAAGTTAGATGAAACTTATGCATGCTTTACCTCTACTCACATATACATCTTTCCAAAGTGTCCACCTTTTATATTTAGATTTTCATCTACACTCTATGACCAATGTAGGATGTTCTTACTTATCATTATGCATACATGTGGTCCATATTACTATCTTCTATGTTACACTTTGTGAACTATCATTGAACATCCTTGCATTGAATACTTGATATCACTTCATAAACTATTGTGCATATTGCTACTCCTTTGAAGAATGAATCATTTGACTCTATGTAGCAGTAGCAATCATCTTTGATATCCAATGTTAGTGCTATATTGCAAAGCCCATGTTAGTTTTATCACCTTCATACTCGAGGACGAGTATTGGTTAAGCTTGGGGATGTTGATGCATGTAAATGCATACATGAACTTTGCACTATATCACTCATATTCCAATCATATTTGCATCATATAAGGGTTATACCACTGTTATTTAATGATTTTAGGAAATAAAATAATTGTTTCCTATTTTTATGGAATTAACCCTGCGCAGGCAGAAAACCCAATTTTTTCCTTTTATGTTTCAGGGACCCAAACGTCGTCAGAAAAATATGGAAAAATACGGAGGTCATTATTTTGGAAGGAGGAAGACGTAGGAGCGAAGGAATCAAGCAATCGGAGCCCGGAAGGCCAAAAGGGGTGGCCCACGCGGCCCCTGTACCTGGCCGCGTGGGGCCCACCATTTTGGGCCTCGGAGCTCCGCAGCCGTCGATCTTTCTTCCACCGCCTTCGTCTTGACCTAAAAAACGCTTATAAAAGAAGTCCCACGGCGTTCTCGAAAACAAGCGCCGCCATATCACAGAAACACGAAAACGAAGATCTGGAGCTGCAGATTGGAGGGGGAAAACTCCGGCGGGGCGCTGCCGGCGTGGTCTCCTTCATCTCCATCGACATCTCCGCCATCTCCATCATGAAGAGGGAGTAGTCCACCTCTGGACTATGGGTTTCTGGAAGTAACTTATGTATCTCTCCTCTCTCTTGAACTTCACTAATGAGTACCGTATGAGCTGCTGAACATGATTACAGTCATATTTGTATTACCTATGTGGTGGATCTTTTTGTGAGTTAATATATGTTGAGATTGCAAATGTTTGTTTCAGTTATGAGTATAGATGCATATTATGTACCCCGTTTTTATTCACTTGTTATGATCAAGCATGTTTATGAGGCCGTGTGTGGGTGATGTGTGCATTAGTTGGAGTAACGGGGGGGGGGTGTGTGCGGTAAGTTGACAACTAAAATATCGCGATCCACTTGGGTGTTTACCTTACTTTGTTGCCTCACTAGGGATAAACAAAAATACCATGCTACCGGAGATGTGGGTGTGACCATCGCCACTACTTGATGCATGTAAAATGCATACATGAACTTTGCACTTTAATTGCTTATATTCCAATCATATTTGCATCATATAAGGGTTATATCAATGTTTTATAATGATTTTTGGGAATATTCATTTATTTCCTATTTTTATGGAATTAACCCTGCACAGGCAGAAAACCCCGTTTTCTTATTTTAATGTTTCAGGGACCCAAACGTCAACGAAATCACCTGGAAATTTACGGGCGTCAATATTTGGAAGGAAGAAGACCTGTGGGCGAAGGAAGCGAGCAAACGGAGGCCGAGGGCCAAACGGGGGGGCCCACGCGGCCAGGTACTGTAGCCGCGTGGGACCCACCCATTTGGGCCTCGTGGCTCCGTTGCCTTCGATCTTCTCCACCGACATCGTCTTGACCTAAAAACGCCTATAAAAAAGGTCCCCCGACGTTCTCTGGAAGGAGCGCCGCACAAACACAGAAACACCGAAACGGAGATCAGGAGCTGCAGATTGGAGGGGGAAAACTCCGGCGGGGCGCTGCCGGCGTGGTCTCCATCTTCTCCATCGACTTCTCCACCGTCTCCATGATGAAGAGGGAGTAGTCCACCTCTGGACTATGGGTTTGTGGAAGTAACTTATGTATCTCTCCTCTCTTGAGCTTCACTAATTAGCACCGTATGAGCTGCTGAACATGATTACGGTCACCGTTGTAATACCTTTGTGGTGGATCTTTATGAGTTAATATATGTTTGAGATTGCAATGTTTGTTTCAGTTATGAGTATAGATGCATATTATGTACCCCGTTCTTGTCTACTTGTTTTGATCAAGCATGTTTATGAGAGCGTGTGTGGGGGAACGTGTGCATTAGTTGGAGTAACGGGGGGTGGCTAGTGCAGTGAACGTGAGAGAAAGTTCTGCGATCCACTTTGGTATCTTTACCTTACTTTGTTACCTCACTAGGGATAAACTAAAATACCATGCTACCGGGGATGTGGGCGTGACCATTGCCACTACTCCATGACTAGATCTAGCATGTTCTTATTTTCACTTCATGTCATGATACTTAATGCTATACTCTGAGTTATCTTAATTACTGAGGTGTTATGATTTAGTTCGCATCTTGGTGGAGTATAAGAGAGGTTAATAACCAAAAGATCTCTATGTTAGGACGTGATGCCCATATATCTAAGTAACTTGTTATCAAACCCTGTGTTGCAATCTCATATGTTAACTGTGTGTTCCATTGTCTACCACTTTATAAAGAGAGAGTGCATTTGTGAAACCATGAACCCCAGTCCATTTTTAATCATAAGAAACACCTTTCCAACACCATATACCACTTTTCTATTTTCAGCCATCATTAAATCCGAAAATACAAAAATACTTTTCATCTTGCATACATCATTCAAAAACCCAAAAATATCATTTATCATTGCATCCACCATCATTGCATATTTATTTCTTGTTTGCATTGCATAACTATCCTGATATCATTCTTACACCTTGTGCTTGACAACCACAGGTGAGGTTGAGGACCAAAACATCTAACCTTGTTTTGTAGGTAACCAAAAGAAGGATAAGAAGATAAATCTACCACTTCAGATTCCCCGAGAGTTCGATATTAAACCCTCGAGTCACCCCTCGTGGGGAAAACTGTCTTCCACTTACTATACACTCTGCACTTGGAGTCTCAACCTAATCCCGTTTATTTTGCAGGTATCAAGCCTTGCTCTTCGGGATCATCAAGACGTTTTCTGGCGCCGTTGCCGGGGAATCGTAGCTGAGAGATTTATCCAAGGGTGTGCATCATCGCATTCATCTCACAACAAAGTCAACGTCACCAACTTGTGCTAACACCTAAGCTTGGGGAGGTTGCACCTACGTGAGCACCATCTTATCCATCTTTACTTACAAAGCAATTTATTTGTTTTGTTAGTGTCATTGCATATCATATCATATTTATTTCAGTTTTGCATAAAAAATTAAAAATACCAAAAAAAACTTGCTAAAATGGGAGAAAGAACTAAGTTGTGTGACTACACAAACACTCCTAATGATCAATTTATCACGAGAGCTATTGCCACACCTAAGATAAATGCTGAGAGTTATGAAGTAAGTCCTAGTTTGTTGAACTTGATAACTAGGGAACAATTTGGTGGTAGTGCTATGGAGGATGCCTCTATGCATCTTCATGACTTTGTTGAAATATGTGACATGCAAAAGTTTAAAAATGTGGAAAGTGATATCCTAAAACTGAAGTTATTTCCTTTTTCACTTAGAGGAAAAGCTAAAGAGTGGTTGCATTCCTTGCCATCTGGTAGTATTAATTCTTGGGATGATCTAAAAGAAGCTTTCATTAAGAAATATTATCCCCCTGTTAAAATTTTGCAAAATAGAAACAACATCCTTTCTTTTAGGCAAAATGAAAATGAACATGTTGCTATGGCTTGGGATAGGATAAAACTTATGCTTAGAACTTGTCCCTCACATGGAGTTAATGAATGGACCATATTACACTCTTTCTACAATGGTTTAAACTACATGTCTAGAAACATACTTGATTCTGCTGCTGGAGGTGCTTTTATGAGTAAGACTATAGTAGAAGCTAAAAATATATTGGAAAGCATTTTACAAAACTATAGTCAATGGCATACTGATAGGGCACCTAATCCTTCTAAGAAAGTGAACTCTATTGAAGAAACTAATGATTTGTCATCTAAAATGGATACTATTCTTGCTTTGCTTAATAAACCTAGTGTTGAAAATGTTCCTTTGCAAGAACTAGTTGGAAACAATTCTGAAAATATTGATGTCAACTTCATTAGGAACTATGGTAATAATGGGTATGGTAACAACAATTATAACTCTTATAATAAACCCCCATATGTTCCCAACAATCGTCCTTTTGTTCCATATCCTAATGCTAATGATAATAATTGGAAGCCTATGTTATCACGCAATGATAATTCTGAGGCTAACAAAATTCTCATGGAACAAGTTGCTAGTCATAATACCATGATACAAGAGTTGAATAAGTCTGTTGCTTCTATTAGTTCTGATATTAAAGGCTTACAACTCCAAGCTGCAGGACTAGACAAAGCTTTGTCTAAACTAGCTGATAATCAAGCCACTTTATTGAGTATGTCTGCAGGGAAACCACAAGCATCACCTGTGGTTGGAATGAATTCTGTTAACATTGCTGAAAATGTTCCTCTTACTTTGGAGGAAACTCTTGATGAATTATTGAACTACCCTGAATATTTGTTGCCACTCATGTCTCAACTTGGTAGTTTAAAAGAAGAAGCTAAAGAAACTGAACATGATGAATCTCTTATGCTGATTGAGTTGGAAAAGAAAGTTGAGGAAGTTAAAATGCTTAATGAAGTCAAGGATCCTTTGCTTGACTTAGAAAATTGTAGCTTGCATGAATTAATATCTATCTTACAAAAATTTGCAAGTGATCCTTCCATCAACACTAACCAAGCAGGTTTTGGTTCTTATATTGCTAATCATGTCTTGAAAGAAAAGATTGCTAGGTACAACCAAGAGGCTATGATACCACCTAAGCTTGGGGATATGTGGATACCTAAGGTACTAGTAACTATTGGAAAAGAGACACACCATGCCATACTTGATCTAGGATCTAGTGTCTCTGTTTTATCTAAAGAACTATATGAAGTGCTTGAATTGAAAAATCTTGAAAAATGCTCTATTGAACTAGCACTTGCTGATGACTCTATTAAACATGCTTTGGGAAAAGTAAGTGATGTTATGGTAGAGTTACATATGACTTTTGTGCCTGTGGATTTTCTAATCATGGATATGGGGAATAAAACCTCTAGTCCTATTATTCTTGGAAGACCTTTTCTTCGTACCACAGGTGCTATCATTGATTCAAAGGAAGGGAATGTAAAGTTTCAGTTTCCACACAAGAAGTGCATGGAACACTTTCCAAGGAAGAGGGAACCACCAAAGTTCAAGCTCCCTCATGAGCTTCGTCCACAATAAAACAACAAGTAAGAAGCCTAGCTATATGGCTATAAAGAAAGCGCTTTGCGGGAGGCAACCCGGTTATTTTTATGTGTGATTTTTCTTTGTGTCCTCTTGCTGTAACAAGAGATTTTGTGTCTAGTTAGGTTCTGGAGTTTTTAATAAAGTGCCAAGTTTTACCCTTTTTGGTTTGAAAAAGTTGCTTATAGCGTTCGGAGATTTTATTCCTGCACGAGTCAGTGCACGGTATGATTTTTAATTCTTATTCTGTAACTCCGAATGAGCTCATATTTGAACTGTAGTTGCAACTTTTCATCCTCTGTATGCATGAATTTTTCGGAATTTTTCGAGAAAGTTTGGTAGGGTAGAAAAATACGTTTTGCTGCTGCTGTTTTTCTGGACAGATTCTGTCCCATTTTGTTTGATGCATGCTTTGAGCTTTTAAGTTGAATCTTTTTGATCCAATTGAGTTTATGAGTAGGCATACAACATTATACACTTTCTGGACATTCATATGAATTTTTGTTCAAGGATTATATGCAGCAAGGAACCTATTTGTTTATCACTATTAATGCACCCCACAGAAAAGAGATGGGAGAAACGGTGTTTTGAAGTTTTTTCACAGGGATTGGAGGAGATGCACCAAGAGCTATCCAAGGATGGTGAAGACCATAAGCTTGGGGATGTGAAGACAACCCCGCTGGACCTACACACTCTCGGTTTGCACACGTCCAACTTCTGTTTTTCGATCGAAACACTTTATCGCATAAACTTGGAGCGTCGTTTTTTTTTTTGTTTGAGTCTTGAGAGACCACCACACTATCAATTATATATGAGAGAGCTACTGGAAATATGGGTTGAAATATGTTGGATGCTTTTATAAGATTGGGAAAAGGGATGTTTGACTTGATTTTTAATGATACATATAGTTGCATGATTCATGAGCTTGTTTATGAGTAATAGTTTGCAAATTCTTTTTGTAGAGCTATCACTTATTCATGTTTTGGTGCTGATTGTTATTTACTTGGTTTAACATGGATTAGTTAGTTCTATGGACACTCATGCATGCATCTAGATGGTCAACTTTCTCCCTTTTGCTAGCCCAAAAACTCCAACAAGCAAAAACTTGTTTCCAACACCTTCAACCAAAGTTATTCCAGTGAGTCCACCATATCTACCTATTGGCTTTATGCTATTCCGAGTATGTTTAACATGTTGTTTGTGTTATCTTACCTCTGAATGAAAATGTTTATGTTATTGATTGCAATGGAAAAAATTGGTTATATAGCTCTCACGAACTTGATGCACAATGTTCTTTTATTTGCATAATAAAACTTGACCCATTGTGATTAAGATTATGATGTTTGTGGCTTGATGAATGTTTTGGGTTGGAAGTTAGCCCATATGTGCTGTCACATGGCAAGCTTTCAACACGCTCTTCATCTCATTTAGTTGATATCATGTGCTTTTGTCTATGGATGCTTATCATGTTGAAATAAATGTGGAAATAGAGTGAGTTTAAATGAGTTTGTGTAAATGGTTAGAGAGACGCCTGGGCCGCTAATCTAAGCCATGCATCATTCATGGTGGAAATTTACTTACATACTATGGTGAACCTTCTGTGATACACCTTGCAATAAAAAACTATTCCAAATGGTAAATAAAAAGGGTGTTGAGATTGTTCATTTTGTTTGTTTGTCTTGTCATTTTGATATGGGCTTGTTCCATATCTTGGGACAAGAGGTACCCCAGTTGACGCTCTTGATGATACTATTATGCTTACAATGATATTTAATTGAACTTGCTTTGTTTCCCAAGTTGAGTAACACATGGTGTAAGTACTTGTATTCAAGGGGCATGAGACATTCAACCCATTCTTTATCAAGCACACTACTCATATTTGCTTTCACTTTAACCTTAATCATTCAAGATGCTATGATAGGGGCAATGAGAGCTTGACACCAATGAATACCTTATTGCAATCATTAACTTAAGTAGAAGAGTTTGGAAGTTGGATGAAACTTATGCATGCTTTACCTCTACTCACATATACATCTTTCCAAAGTGTACACCTATCATATTCAGATTTTCATCTACACTCTATGACCATTGTAGGATGTTCTACTTATCATTATGCATACATGTGTTCCATATTACTTGCTACCATGTTACACTTTGTGAACTATCAATGAACATCCTTGTCTTGAATACTTGATATCACTTCATAAACTATTTGCATATTGCTACTCCTTTGAAGAATGAATCATTTGACTATATGTAGCAATAGTAATCATCTTTGATATCATTGTTAAGTATTAAATTGCAAAGTCCATGTTAGTTTTATCATCTTCATACTCGAGGACGAGCATGGATTAAGCTTGGGGATGTTGATGCATGTAAAATGCATACATGAACTTTGCACTTTAATTGCTTATATTCCAATCATATTTGCATCATATAAGGGTTATATCAATGTTTTATAATGATTTTGGGAATATTCATTTATTTCCTATTTTTATGGAATTAACCCTGCACAGGCAGAAAACCCCGTTTTCTTATTTTAATGTTTCAGGGACCCAAACGTCAACGAAATCACCTGGAAATTTACGGGCGTCAATATTTGGAAGGAAGAAGACCTGTGGGCGAAGGAAGCGAGCAAACGGAGGCCGAGGGCCAAACGGGGGCCCACGCGGCCAGGTACTGTGGCCGCGTGGGACCCACCCTTTGGGCCTCGTGGCTCCGTTGCCGTCGATCTTCTCCACCGACATCGTCTTGACCTAAAAACGCCTATAAAAAAGGTCCCCCGACGTTCTCTGGAAGGAGCGCCGCACAAACACAGAAACACCGAAACGGAGATCAGGAGCTGCAGATTGGAGGGGGAAAACTCCGGCGGGGCGCTGCCGGCGTGGTCTCCATCTTCTCCATCGACTTCTCCACCGTCTCCATGATGAAGAGGGAGTAGTCCACCTCTGGACTATGGGTTTGTGGAAGTAACTTATGTATCTCTCCTCTCTTGAGCTTCACTAATTAGCACCGTATGAGCTGCTGAACATGATTACGGTCACCGTTGTAATACCTTTGTGGTGGATCTTTATGAGTTAATATATGTTTGAGATTGCAATGTTTGTTTCAGTTATGAGTATAGATGCATATTATGTACCCCGTTCTTGTCTACTTGTTTTGATCAAGCATGTTTATGAGAGCGTGTGTGGGGGAACGTGTGCATTAGTTGGAGTAACGGGGGGTGGCTAGTGCAGTGAACGTGAGAGAAAGTTCTGCGATCCACTTTGGTATCTTTACCTTACTTTGTTACCTCACTAGGGATAAACTAAAATACCATGCTACCGGGGATGTGGGCGTGACCATTGCCACTACTCCATGACTAGATCTAGCATGTTCTTATTTTCACTTCATGTCATGATACTTAATGCTATACTCTGAGTTATCTTAATTACTGAGGTGTTATGATTTAGTTCGCATCTTGGTGGAGTATAAGAGAGGTTAATAACCAAAAGATCTCTATGTTAGGACGTGATGCCCATATATCTAAGTAACTTGTTATCAAACCCTGTGTTGCAATCTCATATGTTAACTGTGTGTGTTCCATTGTCTACCACTTTATAAAGAGAGAGTGCATTTGTGAAACCATGAACCCCAGTCCATTTTTAATCATAAGAAACACCTTTCCAACACCATATACCACTTTTCTATTTTCAGCCATCATTAAATCCGAAAATACAAAAATACTTTTCATCTTGCATACATCATTCAAAAACCCAAAAATATCATTTATCATTGCATCCACCATCATTGCATATTTATTTCTTGTTTGCATTGCATAACTATCCTGATATCATTCTTACACCTTGTGCTTGACAACCACAGGTGAGGTTGAGGACCAAAACATCTAACCTTGTTTTGTAGGTAACCAAAAGAAGGATAAGAAGATAAATCTACCACTTCAGATTCCCCGAGAGTTCGATATTAAACCCTCGAGTCACCCCTCGTGGGGAAAACTGTCTTCCACTTACTATACACTCTGCACTTGGAGTCTCAACCTAATCCCGTTTACTTTTGCAGGTATCAAGCCTTGCTCTTCGGGATCATCACTACTCTATGACTAGATCTAGCATGTTCTTATTTTCACTTCATGTCATGATACTTAAAGCTATACTCTGATTTATCTTAATTGCTAAGGTGTTACGATTTAGTTCGCATCTTGGTGGAGTATAAGAGAGATTAATAACCAAAAGATCTCTATGTTAGGACGTGATGCCCATATAATTAGTAACTTGATATCAAACTTTGTGTTGCAATCTCATATGTCAACTCTATGTGTCCATTGTCTGCCACACCATTAAAAGAGAGAGTTCATTTGTGAAACCATGAACCCCGGTCCATTTTTAATCATAAGAAACACCTTTCCAACCACTTTTACCACTTTTCCATTTTCTGCCATTATTAAATCCAAAAATACAAAAACATTTTTCCATCTTGCATTCATCATAAAAAACCCAAAATATCATCTATCATTGTTATCATCATCCTTGCACATTCATCCACCACCATTGCATATTTATTTCTTGTTTGCATTGCATATTTATCTTGATATCATTCATACACCTTGTGCTTGACAACCACAGGTGAGGTTGAGGACCAAAACAATTAACCTTGTTTTGTAGGTGACCAAAAGAAGGATAGGAAGATAGATCTTTCACTACTGAATCCCCGAGAGTTCGATATTAAACCCTCGAGTCACCCTCGTGGGGAAAACACGTCTTCCACTTACTACATACTCTGCATGTGGGGACCCCGGACTAGCTGTCCGAAATACCCGATTATGCTTAACACAACGATCCCATGATCAGTCTGTCGTTGCACATAATCCGAATTGAATACCAAAGTTTACATCCATTACAATACCGAATTAAAGTCTTACATAAATGGTCATTTAGACCAAGTCTTACATAGGTGCCTTCATGGGCCAAACCAAAATATCAGCGGAAGCTACGGCGTAGTAGACATCGAATCCTAACGAAGACGACCCGACAGGCAGCTGACTTA
Organism: Poa pratensis; assembly: GCA_947311845.1. Lineage (NCBI taxonomy): Eukaryota > Viridiplantae > Streptophyta > Magnoliopsida > Poales > Poaceae > Poa > Poa pratensis. The sequence continues at coordinate 73,368,614 of CAMZMU010000020.1, forward strand.
TGGAGGTCCTTAGTTCGCGTAGAAGTCGCCATACTCCTGCTCGGCGTAGTGCTCCTCCTCGTAGTCTGGCTAGGACAATAGCCAGGGACGAAACCAATATGAGTACATTTGAATGTACTCGCAAACTACCCCAACATGAGTATGCACTAGTTTTATTTTCATTCCCAACTTTTATTTGTTTAAAACATCTCTATATCTTTATTGAAAAAGGTAAGAAGAGTTTTATAACTATCTTTTAAAGAAATCACCATTTTATCTGTTTCTCCAAAACTCCTCCTTTTTCCGACCATAGCCCGTCATGGTCCACTTCCTCCAACAACCTCATACCGATCCGTTGGTATAGGTGTAAGGAACATGCTCCACTTTATTTCTTTTTTAAAACTCAAAGTCTTTCAAAAACTTGCACATGGTCAAAGTAGGGCCTCCCAACTGTCCTTATCCGAGGACCCGGCTATTCAAATAGTTTTACACTCTGCAGAGTTAGCACGCTTTTCCCACATCCATCCGGCAGCTCATCGTGTCCGCCACGTCTCGCCATACAGGGTGTATGCGAAGTAAGCCGCCGACCCTAGCCTGTCCTTTGCTCATGCTAGTATAGGACCCTACCCATATGACACTTCCACCACACTTAACCCAGCCCGTCGGAATCTAAGTGTGAGGACTCATAGGTTTTGCCCGGCGGTTTATGATGGAACCTTCAATCCTCCTCCTTATCTTCTCATAGAGTTTGAGCGAGGACCCGGGTCAGGGGTAGATCAACACACTATCCCCTTATGCATAACGGAGTCATCTCCGTCGATGAGGCATCCCATACTAATATGAGCAAATTATATGACTAAGCCATTTTCCCATATGTGGGTAAATGTGGTCGCACAGGGTATTGGCTGGTTGACGTAAGTACAAGGACACACTGTGCATTTTTCATAAACATCTCCATTCTCCACTTCTCCATTCCAACACCGACATCTCGGCATTTTATACTCACACAAGTATTTTCAAAGGAGTTTTGAAATAACAATATTTATTTTTCCCATCCTATAATTTGATATAACTATCTTATATTTCTACATAGGGTGGCAAAATAATTCTCATATACTTTTGAAAAGGGTTTTATAAATCTTTGCCTTAAGAGTAAAACATGTTATTAAAGTAGATGCATATAATTGGGGTGCAAGCTCAGAGAGTAGCTTGCCTTGCTCGGCAAAGTGGCCTTGGTCTTGATCTTCAGATTCAACAAACTCTCCTTCCTCGATAAATCCGACAGCGTTCTCGTCTAATTAAATACACAAACAAATACAAACAATCACTAAACTATCTAAGCAATCATCACAACATAACAATCATAAGCATCACAAATAGCTACTGCACACATCAAACAATACAATTTGGTTTTAAAATAATTGAATTAAACATTATTTGTTTATGTCTAAATTATGGTAGAAACTTGTTAAACATGTTTAATTGTATAACTTGAGTTCTGTTGGTCACAAAAATACAAACTAAATTTCTACAGAAAGCTACTGATGTGTAGAAGACAACACAATTGAGTTTGGATTAATTGGAGTTACCAAACTCCCTACATAATTGTTTTAATCCAGTAAGTTATTAATCAAGTTTTTGCTGCAACTCAAGTTAATGTTATTCAAAAATTAAATCCTTTTAGGAGTAACTAAACATGACTAAATGTGATCTAACAAAATTGGTCCCAAATCATTTGGGCTAACCATTAAACATATTTAATTGTTTTAGTGCAGAACGGTATTCAAACTTCAACTTTATACTAAACAATTACCACTACACAATTAATTCTACCAAAATTAGGGAAGCTAATACATGGCAGTACTAAGCTAGCAAAATTGGTTTGGAATTATTTGGACTAACAGAGTATCAGAAACAAACAAGTTTAGAATTTAAACCTTTTGTAGTATTTTTAATAATACATTTTTATTATTTATCTAAATGAAATGAATCCAATTGGGTTGGTTAAATATTTTCATAAGCTTTCCAGAACAATTGGATTTTATTTATTTGGATGTCTAGATCTCAAGATATTGAATTTTGAAGTTAGGTCCAGTATTGATTTCACAGAGAGGTTTAAATTCGAAAAGTTTACTATTCTGGATAATGCTGAGAAATCTGACGGGTGGGGTCCACTCGTCAGCGACTCAGCGAAAAACGTCTGCGCGCTGGAAATGTTTAAAAGTCTGACGTGTGGGGTCCACTTGCCAGTGGCTCTATTAAACGAAACGGTACGCGACCGTTGATCAACGATCTAACGCTCATGATCGAGTCCATCGGCGACGACCCAGAACGGGCGGCGCCGTGGCTCCGGCGACGGTGAGGTGCTCGAATAGCTCACCTAGGGGGCTCGGGAGGTCGTGGTGATGACGCGAATCGACGGCGGCGGCGTGGGGAAGCTTGCTGGAGGACTCGAGCTTGCTGGGATGGCGTGTAGCGGCGACGGCGAGCTCCTCCGCTTCCACGGCTAGCTCCCGCAGCTCCGGCGAGGTTCTGGCGTCTTCCCTGTGCACGAAATAGAGGGAAAACGAGGCGTGTGAATGCGGTGTGGGTGCAGAAGAGAGTGCGGGCCAGAAAGAAGAGAAAGAGGGAGTGTGGCGTCGCGGCCATGGTCGACCTCGACGGCGGCAGTGGCGGCAGCGTGCACGCCCTCCTGGCGGTGCACGGTGAATTTGGAGAGGGGGAGAGGGAGTGAGGATGGTGTGGAGTGTCCAGAGGGGCTCGGGGTGGTTTTTATAGGGCAGGGGCGGTCCACGGTGGTCGCGGTGCACGGCGGCGTCCATGGCGCACGGGAGAGGATCCTCCTCTCGATTGCGCGGCGACGCGTGCAGGGAGCTCGATGCAGAGACGTCTGAGGAGTCCGGGCGAGAGCTAGGAGCAGCTGGGTAGACTATGGCGTGTCGAGGAGCTGGGAGTGGGCCGAATTTAGCCGGCGCCGCCCGGCTCACCGTGGCGGTGCAGAGGGGGACAGGGGTGCGTCGGGGCGAGCGAGAGCGCTCGAGAGCTCTCCTCTGCGGCGCAGAGGATGCAGAGGGGTGGTGCGAGCTGGAGAGGGGGGGCCTGGGCGAGGCGTCGATGACCACAGCGACACGGCGCCGCTACAGCGAGCTAGGAGAGAGGTAGGGGATGGCATTTTTGCCAAAACCCCCCTGCCTCCTTTTTCTTCTGTTTTCTTTTATTTCTTTTTCGGTCCAGCAGCATTTTCTGGAATTTATTTGGGGTACTTAAACAATTTAGAAAAATTCAAAAATATTTGTGAGGCTTCCACATAGCATGTAGTAGCTCCACAAAATTTGGTATTTCAAAATAAAATGTTTTGAATCATTTTTGTTCATAAAGTTTTAGTTATAGTATTTTGGTTTATTTCAATTGTTTTTACTTTTGAATTTTAAAATAGGTGTAATATTATTATTTGAGAGAGATAAGTAGTAAGGATGAAATGAGAGTGGTTACTATACCACTCCTCTGAATTTTGTTTGGAAGAAAGTTTAATTTCTTTGTGTGTCACTTGCCACTTCTATTTATTTCCTGTTTCCACTTTTGTTTTTGTATTTCAAATTGTTAATTCAAGCAAACAACAACACAAGCAACAAGAAATAATTATCACAAGCAACAAGCATAACAAACACATATAATTTAACAAAAATTTTTGTTGGCCCACATTTTTGGATAACATTACTGATTATAATTCTGGGATGTTACACTGCACTTGGAGGCTCAACCTAACCCCGTATACTTTGTCTTGCAGGTAGCTACTGAAGGCTATCACATCTATGGGTATCAAGTAGCACCTTTGTAACAGCCCAAAGTTTGAGAATCTAAAAACCTGAGTAAAATTTTCGCTGTTGTGTTTCATTGCATCATGGCATCAAAATTAAGTTGCTAAACAACACACAAAATTGGTTGGGCAACATTGAAAGAAACCCAAATGCCAAATTTGCTTTAATCAAATCTCAACACAATGGAAGCACTAAAACTTGCAAAACACAAATACTTTGACATCTTATATTTGTCAAGGAAGTTCCAAGAGTTCAAATTAATATTTTGCACTTGCTTTAAAAATTCCAAAGTACTATCATTTTGGTTTTAGCAAAAATGCCATATCCAACCCTTCTAAACAAAAGTGGTTCAAAACATTTTATTTTGGGACACCAAAAATTGTGGAGCTTCTAAATGCTAAGGGGAGCCTCCCCAAATTTTTCATAATTTTTGGAGATGTTTACGTGCCTCAATTAAATGACTAAAGTCAAAGGTTTTAAAAATTAGAACAGAAAAGGACCTAACCGTGATGGAAGAAAACTGCCAGGGGGTTTTCGCAAAACGTCGTCTCTCTCTCCTCTACACTGGCGCCATGCCGTCGCCGTGGCCGCGCCGGGCCCTCTCCTCTGCCCTCACCTGCGAGGAGACCAGCCCCACCTGCTCCCCACTCCTCCCTCGCTCACCTGCTCCCTCTCCTCTTCGTTCCTCTCTCCCCGCGAGCTCGCACCCTAGCCGCCATGGCCGCCGTCGTCGCCGCTGATTGAAGCTCCCCCGAGCAAAACGAAGACCACAGGAAGCTTGGCCTCGTCGTCCTCTCCATCTCCGCCGAAGGAATCGACGCGGAGGGCCGCAATCGACGCCGAGGTCCCCGTCTTCCCGCGCTCCGGCCGCGGACGCCGCGGACGAATTCGTCGCCGTCGCTGCATCCCCGACCTCGTCGTCGTCTCCTACGTGCTCAGGGTGAGCACACGAACCTCCCCATTGCCTCCGTTCCCTCCCTCTCTCGCTAGTTCGTCGAATCGCCGTAGCTCTCCGTCGAACTGGAAAATCCGGTGCCATTCCCGGAATTTTCCGGATTTTATTCCGGGTTAAGGAAATAGCTACTGGACTCAACCGTTTTCACCCGGTATGAACCCGGAAATAATTCCGGATTTATTTCTTCCGGTGCCAAACCCGGAATTATCCGGACCTGAAACCGGATTTCTCCCGGTACCAGAACCGGAATTTTCCGGATTTCATTCCGGATACTCAAATTTTTAATCTGTTTCAACATCAATCTTCAGCTCACCCTTAGTACTTGTTACAAGATTGTTTAATCACCCAAACACTGCATCTTAACATGATCATGTCATTCATATGCAAGTAACAATAGGTTCATCTGTTACAATTAACAAGTAGAGATGCTACTTGACCTAACTCCACGGTATATCCGGGATGCGCCCCTCTAAGCACCCGAACTCCGTTTAATTTGACTAGTTGAATCATCCTCCTCCCGGGGATTTAAGATGTCATGTCATCATGTGTTTGCGCGTTGCATTTGTTAAAGCTTGCGTGGTGATTGATTGTTTCTTCCCGTGTTTTGTGCTACGATAGATCAAGCAGCCGGGGTTACACCGCAATACCCCGAAGATCCGTACTACCAGCACGTTGAGCAAGGCAAGCGTAATCCCCCCTCTGAGCATGTCTTATCATATTTTCCGCAAATATTTTCTCCACTATAATATTGCATGCGTTTCCAAATGTCAATTTTATTGGATTAGAGTATCCTATAGTTGCATTAAGTTTCCGATGCCAATACCTGTTTCCCTCCTATTATCCATAGGTTTGTATTGTTGGCCTGAAATACTTAACTATGCTATGTTGTTGCTTAGCCATGCTTAGTTAAATGCTTAGCCGTCCGATGGATGGTTCATGTTGGAAACAGGTGATGAGATAACTGGTTGATGGTGGAGGAATCGTGGAGACAGGTAATAAAATGCTTAAAGGTGGGGATGAGAGGCCACTTTGGTATAGTGGTGTTTTGTCTCACTCTCGCCGCCTAGGTGCGAGTTCTTTACCTCTTGAACCAAGAATGAGCGCGCTTCCTTTCGGTGGGGTATATGGAGCCCTCGTCGACCGACTAACTTGTGCGGGGCTAGCCAGGGTCCTCTAGTTTGAGCTTCCATTTGCGCGTGCGTTGAGATGGTGGCCAAGACAGAAATGAGGATGTGGTGTTAGGAAAATGAGTGGCCACGGGGCAGGGTGCTGGAGGCACTGAACCTGTCCCGTCCTCACTGATGATCCTGGGTTAGTCTCAAGCAAGGTAAAGGTTGTAGCCGTTCCCACTCAGCCGGCTTTCCCCGGAAGAGAGCTACGTGTAGGCAATGAGCCGGGCGGTACCGAAGGTAAACACAGTGCACCCCTGCAGGGTTAAATCTTTTCGAAAAGCCGTGTCCGCGGTTACGGACAACTTGGGAAAGGACGATAAGACCATAGTATAACTTGAACGGAATGATTAAAACTTGGGTACTAAAGGTGCCACTCAAGAATGCAAGGTTGACTTCCTCGAGGGTGATTCGGGGAGGTGCCTTTGTAGAACAGGTTTAATGATGATGATGGTGGTTGATGATGAGAAAGGGTGATCAAAGAAAAGAGTCACTTCTTACCCCTTTTAAAAATACTCTGTTTAGTCGATGCCATTGAGTTATGTTTTCATAAATGAAATCAGCTTTATGCAAAACAGCCATAAAACCTTGAAAGCCTCATCGAGCTAAAGCTCTATATATAATCTTGCGAGTTCGTCGAACTCAACGTCGTTTGTTTTGTTTCAGAGGAGGACTTCACCGATCTCGAAGGAGGGTTCTTTGTGGACGTCGACGAGTAGTCTGGGGTTCCCAGGTGGCAGCTTGGGACATCCCGGAACAGCTGGCGCTGGAATGTTTATCTGTAGGCCTCTTAGGCCATATTTTGAATCTTGTTGTTTAGAACAACCTAATTCGCTTCCGCATGTTGTAATGTTGGGTCTGTGACCTCTGGTTGTAATTTGCTATCTTTCTCTAGTATAAGAGTTGAACTATAATGCTTTGAGTCGTAGAGTCTGTGATGTGCCAGTTGTTCCACAAGTCTTGATCTCTCTATTATGCTTTGATAGTTGTGCCTGTGTTAAGGCATCAATCGGGGTGTTGCGTTGCCGATGATCCATTCCGAGCAACGCCTGCCAAAGGTTTTGGCCGGGGATTGGTAAACCCGTAACCTCCGGTTGTATCGCTTAACCGGTGACACACAGCATCACAGTATAGCAGTCGGGTCGGGGCGCCACAACCTTCCGGTTTGGCTTCGCAACCACCGTTTGGGCGAGATCGCAAACTTCGGCCATATAAAGAGCTGGTTCGTCGTCTTCACACTTCGCCAAGTTTGCTCTCATCTCCCGCTTGTTTGGCTCAGGACATTGCTTTGCAAAGTGACCCATCGTGTTGCAGTTGTAGCACTTGACTTTGGACATATCCAAGTTCCGTGGCCTCTGCTCGTTAGATTGATCACCTTTGCCACACCCTCGTGGCTTGCCTTTTCCTTTGCCCTTTTCATCGTGCTCATCTTGACTAGAGTAGCTCGATTCTTCATCATGTCGCCTTCCTTTGCTTCTTGGGGATTCCCAGTCAGTGCGTGCGTAGAAGAGTTGATCGCCGCCTCCTCCTTGGCCTCTCCGACAACCACGAGAATTTTCTTCCCACGTCCGCAAGCGTCCGATCGCCTCCGTTATGGTCATGTTCTCGATGTCGGTGAGCTGCTCGAGCGTGCCGATGATGTACGTGAATTTATCAGTAACTGAGCTGAAAAACTTTTCCACGACGTCGACTTCATTGAGCTTTGCACCAAGTGCGTGGATCTCTCCTACCAACGTGGTGAGATGCATGGCGTAGTCGTTCACCGATTCCGTTTCCTCCATTTGTAACTTGTGAAATTGGCGCTTCAGCACTTGTGCCCGAGCCTTCGTGACGCGATCTTCTCCCATCCGCATCTCTTTGAGTGTGTCCCACACCTCTCTTGCCGTCTCGAACTCCGCCAATGTCATCAGCACGAAATCCGGCACAGACTGGGCTATGGCGGCCATGGCACCTTCGTCGCACTCGTCGTCGACGTCATCGTCGGTGATAGCCTGCCACACTCGAAGTGATCGGAGAATAATCTTCATCTTCACCGCCCAAACACCGTAGTTTGTGTCGGTCAGCATCGGGTACTGCACCGGGATATTGCGAGGCGCCATTACGTTGGCAGTGCTCCTCCCGCTGGTTGATTTCTTCTTGGCCTCCTTCACGATCTTGTCGTCGTTCTTGTTCGCCTTTAAGCCGTTGCTCTTTTCCTCGGACTTGACAGACTTCACGGACTCAGCGTCGCTGTTGTCGTCCATGGTGTTGTCGTCAAGGCTTTGAAACCAAATGTTGGTTTTAGAGCACTATGATGCTAGCCACATTCGTAGCTACGCAGCTGATCGATCAGTACTCAACGGAAACGTGAGCTGCTAGTCTTGGATCGTGATCCCTTGATGGATCTCCGGCCTAGTACGTGCTAGCTAGCTCCGATCGGAACTCTCGGCGACTTGCGAAACTCAGCGACAGAAAGAAACGAATCTGGAAATCGATTTGGATCGCTACAGGTGCGTATCGCGCCTGTTATTACTTCTCTTTATTGCTTTGTGTTTTTCGTTGGTTTACAAGGAGCACCCCTGGGTGCTTTTTATACACGTCCACGCAGGGACAATGGAAACCTATTAGGACTAGAAATACTAGCTCTACTAGGACTCACGTTTCTAATCCTATCTGAACTCGAATTGGAGACAACAACCGGGTTAACATCTACAACCGCCACTGACCGACGGTGCACCACCGTCCTCCCATGGCAGCACCGTCGATGACCCTAGAAGCACCGCCGCTGACCATTGGGAGCACCGCCGCTGACCAGTGGTAGCATGACCGTCCTTCTATGGCAGCACGTCCGCTGACCGTCGGGAGCACCGTCGCTGACCGACGGTTGCACGGTCGTCCTCCCATGGCAGCACCGCCGCTGACCTATGCTCCGTCGAGAGCACCGTCTTACTCCCATGGCAGCATGGCCGTGAACCGAAGGGAGCACCGCCGCCGACCGTCAGGAGCACCGCCGGTCGCCCATGGCAGCATGGCCATTAACCGACGGGAGCACCGCCGTCCGCCCATGGCAACATGGTCGCGAACCGACGGGAGCACGGCCGCCGACCATCGGGAGCACCGTCGTCCTACCATGGCTGCATCGCCGCCTCCATGAATTTGCTGCAGGAGCGGAGGAGGGAGAAGGAGAAGCGCGGGGGTCGGCGATGTTGAAGTATGTACATTGCCGTTGTAATACCGTTGTAGACTTGACTCAGTATACCCTAACACCTAGTCAATAGGAGTAGTTAGATCTAGCTAGAATATCGGCACGAGCACTGCCCATGACAGCACGTTCGCTGTTCGCCCCTGTATAAATATGTAACCTGTCGTTGATCAATACAAGCAGTGAGATTACAGAACAGTTTGGTATCAGAGCCCTCTCTCCCTTCTTCTTTAGAGCCCTCCCTCCCTTCTTCTTCCCCATGGGCGACGATCTGGTCGTGCCCCACGCGAACACCTCCGTTCAGCTGCTTCCTTCTCCTTCGACCACCGATGGCGTGGACATCACCCGCTACATCAAGTTCAAGCTCGACGCTTCCCTCGGCAACTACAACAAATGGCGCAACTTCTTCCTCATCGCTCTCTCCAAGTACAACGCTCGTGATCACGTCGAAGAAGAGACGGATCCTCATCTTGCTGATGCGGCGTGGCGCGCCGCCGACGTCGACATCGTCCTCTGGATCTACACCACCATCGTCGATCAGCTGCAGGACGTCATCCTGCAGGCCGACAGCACCGCCTACACCGCCTGGCGCGCTCTCCACCACTTCTACACGGAGAATGCAGAAGGGCGCGAGATCCACCTCGACAAGGAGTTCACCAATGCCGCCCAGGGCGACATGGGCGTCGTGGCCTACTGCGTCAAGCTGAAGGGGATCGCCGATCAACTCGGTGATGTCGGCGCCCCCGTCTCCGACAAGAAGCTGACCATGCGCCTCATCGCCGGCCTAGATGGTCGCTTCAAGGTACAACATGAAATCTTGGAAACCATGAAGCCGTTCCCCTCCTTCATGCAGGCCCAGTCCCGGCTCCAGCTCGCCGAGGAGAAACTCAAGATCACCCCAGCTGCCACTCCGCAAGTTCTCCACACCAGCACCGGCAATGCCACGCCGGCCTTCCGCTTCAACGGGTACTGCTACAGCTGCGGCGAACATGGGCACATGGCGCGCAACTGTCCGCATGGTGGCGGGCAACAGCATCACGGCCGTGGCGGCAGGCACCAGCAGCACGGCCGTGGCGGCGGCAACAACGGCTACGGGCACAACTACGGTCGCGGCCGCGGCCGCGGACGTGACGACTCCGGCGGGCGCGGAGGGTACAACCCTGGCTACGACCATCAGTACCAGCCCGGCGGTCGTCCTGCGCCGTACATTCCTCCCAACTCCGTAAGCATCCTCGGCCCCAGCCCCGGCTCCCACTCCCAGGCGTACACCATGATGTCGTCCGCGCCACCGATGCAGATCCAGTACACCCAACCTCCGGCGCCACAGATGCAGCTCCAGTACAGCCAGCCCCAGGCCCCCACGTTCGACTACACCGCCATGTTCAACTCCGCGCCGAGCAACAACTACAGCTTCAATCCTGGCATCGACTGGGTTATGGACACCGGCGTCACCTCCCACATCACCAACAGCAATGGTAATCTAACCTCGTCTCATTCTCCTTCAAACTTAAATTCTCGTAGCATTATTGTTGGCAATGGATCTACTATGCCTATCTATTCTGTCAGATCCACAACCCTAGCCCCCACCCCTTTTCGTTTGAACAGTGTTCTAGTTTCCCCTTCTATTGTTAAGAACCTGATTTCTGTGCGCAAATTCACCCGTGATAATTCGTGTTCTGTTGAATTTGACCCCGCTGGTTTCTTTGTGATGGACCTCGCCACTCGGAACACACTTCTTCGGTCCAGTAGCCGCGGCGAACTCTACCCTTTCTACGGCGATCTACACCCCTCCCACGCAGCCTTGACGGTCTCCACCACCCGTGATCTGTGGCATCGACGGCTTGGACACCTTAGTGATGATAGCCTCTCTCGCATTTCTAGTGAATTCCCTGAACCTTGTAATGCCTCTAGCAATAAATCCCCAGTGTGTGAAGCATGTCAATTAGGACGACAGCCTAGACTTTCATTTCCTACCTCTTCTAGTTATACCACTCTACCTTTTCAAATTATCCATTGTGATTTGTGGACATCTCCAATTTATAGTTTCTCTGGTTACAAATATTATCTAATAATTGTTGATGATTATTCTCATTACTCATGGGCCTTCCCCCTCCGAAACAAATCCGACACCGCTCCAACTCTCCAACGATTCTTTGTCTATGTTAAAACCCAATTCAATAAAATTGTGCAATGTGTTCAATGTGATAATGGTGGTGAGTTCTTAAACAATGATCTACGCTCCTTTTTCTCCACAAATGGAATTCTCTTTCGTTTTTCATGCCCTCACACTTCTCCTCAAAATGGCAAAGCCGAACGCATGTTAAGGACAACAAATGATGTAATTCGCACTCTCCTAATTCAAGCACACCTTCCACCTCAATTTTGGGTTGAGGGGCTACACACAGCCAACCACTTAGTGAACATCCGCCCCTCACGGTCCATTAATCACACCACACCCATTTTCGTTTATTTGGCCAACACCCCAATTACACACACCTTCGTACATTCAGATGTATTTGCTATCCCAACCTATACGCCACAACCCACGACAAACTCCAACCACGCTCAACACGTTGTGTCTTTATCGGATACCCCCGTGAACACAAGGGATACAGGTGTTTTGACCTTAGCACATGTCACGTAATTGTTTCTAGACATGTCATTTTTGACGAGGCGATTTTTCCTTATCAGCCACCGCAAAGTGCCACACCCATACCCCCGGATCCACCAGCCACAGCCGATCCAGCCAGAATCCGTCGCGGGATCCGTTCCCAGCCAATCCCCAGCTCCGACGCAGAGACAACATCCACCTCGGGATCCACGCCCATCAGCCCTGCCTCCCCTGCCGTGTCCACCAACCCCATCACTCCCCAATCATTGCGCACGGACGCATCTTCCCTGGACAGCGTGCCCACCAGCCCCATCACTCCCCAATCATTGCGCACGGGCGCATCTTCTCCGGCCAGCGTGCCCACCAGCCCCACCAGCTCCTCTCCACCCACTCCGACGCCGCCACGTCACCCCAATCTGCCACGCCATGCTAGACCGATAGATCCACCCCAGAATGCACACAGAATGCACACCCGAGCTAAAAATGGATATTTGATGCCTAAACGCCTATTTAATCTCTCTGTCCACACCGTTAATTCTCCAATCTCACCCATTCCTTCCACATATAGACAGGCAATAAAAGACCCGAATTGGCACGCATCAATGCTTGATGAATTTAATGCTTTGATGCAGAATGACACTTGGTCCTTGATTCCATGTCCTGCAGGTGCAAATGTGGTCACGGGGAAGTGGATCTTTCGCCATAAGCTGCATCCAGATGGCTCCCTTGCGCGCTATAAAGCTAGATGGGTGGTCCGAGGTTTCACTCAACAGGCTGGAGTTGATTACGGAGAAACCTTCAGTCCGGTTGTCAAGCCGGCGACGATACGAGTTGTGTTCTCCCTTGCCACTTCTCAATCCTGGCCAATTCACCAGATGGATGTGAAGAACGCATTTCTGCACGGAGACCTTCAAGAAACAGTGTACTGTCAACAACCTTCAGGCTTTCATGATCCTGCCAAGCCTCACCATGTTTGCCGTCTTCAGAAATCCTTATACGGCCTCAAGCAAGCCCCACATACCTGGTTTCTTCGATTCACCACATATCTTCTCTCCATCGGCTTTGCTGCATCCAAATGTGACTCCTCTCTTCATTTTTCATCGTGGTAATGAGATTGCATACCTCTTACTATACGTTGACGACATAATTCTGACGGCCAACAACACCACCCTCCTTCAGTCTATCATTGCAGCGCTGTCCTCTGAATTCTCCATGACAGACCTCGGAGATTTTCACCACTTCCTCGGTATCACTGTCCATCGCAATCGCCAGGGTATGTTCCTCTCTCAGCAACAATACACACTCGAGATACTGGAGCGAGCCACCATGTCAAACTGCAATCCTCTGTCCACGCCTGTCGAGACTCGCTCCAAGCCCTCTCTGCATGAAGGTACTCCTATCGCTGACACATCTCGGTACAGGAGTTTGGCCGGAGCACTTCAGTACCTCACCCTAACTCGGCTAGACATTGCATTCTCCGTCCAGCAAATCTGTCTCTTTATGCATGCCCCTACCACCGCTCATTTCCAGCTGATCAAGCGTGTGCTCAGATATCTCAAAGGCACGTCCCACTACGGGCTGCAGCTCTACAAGTCTTCCACTCATGATTTGCTTGCATACAGTGATGCGGATTGGGCAGGGTGTCCGGATACTCGAAGATCGACATCTGGCTTTTGTGTGTTTCTCGGCGACAACCTTGTCTCGTGGTCCTCCAAGAGACAGGCCACGGTTTCTCGATCCAGTGCAGAGGCGGAGTATCGGGCTGTCGCAAACTGTGTTGCTGAATCCTGTTGGCTGCGTCAATTGCTGGCAGAACTTCGTCGTCCACCTCAGCGAGCCACGATTGTCTACTGCGACAACATCAGCGCCATGTACATGTCAAGCAATCTTGTGCAGCATCAACGAACCAAGCATGTCGAGATCGATCTGCACTTCGTCCGGGATCGCGTGGCGTTAGGCGAGGCCAAGGTTCTGCATGTCCCAACTTCCTCTCAGTTTGCAGATGTGTTCACCAAGGGGCTGCTGACGACAGTGTTCAGAGATTTTCGTTCCAGTCTGAACATCTTTCCATCCGATGTTCAGATTGTGGGGGGATGTTGAAGTATGTACATTGCCGTTGTAATACCGTTGTAGACTTGACTCAGTATACCCTAACACCTAGTCAATAGGAGTGGTTAGATAGTGGTTAGATCTAGCTAGAATATCGGCACGAGCACTGCCCATGACAGCACGTTCGCTGTTCGCCCCTGTATAAATATGTAACCTGTCGTTGATCAATACAAGCAGTGAGATTACAGAAAACAGTTGGCGAGCGGCACTCGTGGAGGTGGAAGAAGGTGAAGCGCGGGGGCGGCGAGCGGCGCACTCGCGGAGGTGAAAGGAGAAGCGCGGGGCGGCGCGTGGCACGCCGGAGATGGAAGAAGGAGAGGCAGGAGAAGGAGCAGCATGGGAGCCTCGCGAGCTGCGCTTCTGCAGCTGAAGGTAGACGAAAGAGATGAGGAAAAAATTCTCGATCCAAAGGAGGGAACGGATAAGACGGAGGGGGTCGTGTAGGTCCACTAGGGACACACGTCACACGCTGGAGACGGAGGACGCGGACGCGCCGATCCTCCGTCTGTTTCGAAGCGTTTTCCATCTTTTAATTAGTCTGGCCTGTCCGTCACGCATTGCTCGCAGCCCATGGGGCCTGCTGAAACCAAAGCCCATTTAGATCGATCACCGCGTCGAACCTGCCGTGCAGTGCAGCGCGAGGGGCAGCTGATCCTTTCGATTAGTCCCACCTCGCGGAGCGAAGCAGGATGCGGGAGGGGCAGCGCTATAACATGGAGGGGGTAGCCCAGTTTCCAACTCATACCTTTCTCGGCCTTTTGGCTAAGATCAAGTGTAGTATCTGTTCTTATCAGTTTAATATCTGATATGTGGGCCATGTGTCCACAATGATATTAAATTTATTTTTTCTGGAGGAGGGCCCACCACAGTGGCTTGCCACTGGGGCCCTCAAGTGTCGCCTGGGCGTTGCACTACTGCCCAGGCCTGGCGCACCCCAACCAAATCAATCACAAAATTATTTCATTATCAGACAGTTCAGGGGTTTGGTAAACACTCTTAACAGTTAGAGAGTTCAGGATGAACATCAGACAGTTCAGGTCGATCTGTCCATTTCACATTGATTGAGGAATGAGGATACGGTGAGTCCTGCTTGATCAGCTGCACATATACACATGAATAATATCATCAGGGCAAGTAATACTGTTGCCATCTTTCTTGTTGCAGAATTACTTCGAATCTGAACCTGTTCATGCATGTTAGAATCAACAGAGGTGTTTACCTGGATATCTGGATTTGTTTTCGAGAACCCGTTGGTCCCTCGATTTCACTCATCAGTTCATTCTCCATCATCTGTAACAAGATTCATTTGTTTTCCGTACTTAGCAAGTGTTGTTGTGTGTCACCACATAAAGTTTTGCTAATATGAGGGAAACAATGAACATATGATTTGAATGTACCTGCACCTTGTCTGCAGAAAAATCGTTGTCCACCATCTGCAAGAGGCAACATAGATAGTAAGCTGTCTTCACATTCTTCACATAGATCAAGTGCATTTGCCGGTACGTACCTCCGTGTCATCCATAAGCAAATAGTTCACCATCTGAATCACAAGCAATATAGCTTCAATTAGGAACAAGTGACGAGCATTTCCCAATTTACCACTTGACCGAAAACTGAACTTGTACCTCCATTCCAGTCGTATTCATAGCTGCATCATTGTCCATCACCATCTCGGTCTCAGATGTCCTGGAAATCAGAACATGCATCAGAACTTAAGCACCAGCAACAACATCAATGTCTGTTCTAAGAAAGATCCAACAATCTGATTACTCAAGAGAACCATACAGATCATGTCCTGCGTTGCTTGGTGATGCAGCACCTAGAACACCCCGAGGAGGTCCAGCTCCTGAATCACACTTCTCCCTGTATCTCTGGAACGCAAGAATAAACAAAGTCTATTGAGATCCTGGACAGCAGAATGAGAAATGCTCAAAGTACCTGGGAAGTAAGATCTACTTGGAGGTGGCTTTTTATGTTCCAGATTGTTAGGCCTGTGACTCCCATAGCTTCCATCGTCCGCTTCACTGCATTTAGCTTTGCCTCTAGAGAGTTGCAAGTGTTGAACAAAACAGCATCGACAAATTTCAGATCAAAGGAACAGATAATGAATTGTTGGACATGATATGCTCAAAATTCAAGAAACCAAACCATAGGGACCTCCTTGATGCGCTACAGCTTTCACGAAGATCCTATGGAGATCATCGGTCCAGCGAAGTAAACTTCTTGTCGGCTGCATTGCCCTGAGAACGCGACAAGCTAGTATGCTCGAGATGTAAGAAACATCACTGTTTTGTGTTGGCCGGTCTTTAGACTTCATTCTGCAAATAAAGCTCACCACGTATGAGTAAGGATCAAGCAAATTGGACAATTTGTCTCGTGCAACTCTTTTTTTAATGAAGGCATAACAAACTGGCAAAAGGACAATACAGCAGCTTGTGTAACTAAAGAGCCAGACTCCATCAAAAAATGTTTATTTCGTAAACGTGGGTGCCCATGTAGATACAGAAAACATTTCCAAATACACAAATTAAGCGGGAGATCAAGCAGAACATCAATTCTACGACATCCTATATTATTAAAGGAGTGCTCTAAAACAGCATAAGAGAAACTAAAAGTCATTAAAAATGCTAGTACCAGTGTATGCGCTGAAGCAAGACGAACTGGGACTGGGAGTATCTTTAGCGAGAAGAGTGAGTGATGGTGTCCTCCTGTATGAAAGGCAGCCACCCTTTTATACAGTTCTTCTTGTAAAACACCATAGATACTGCACTGGCCTTGTGTACCTACATTATATCACATCAACATAATTCATCATAGTTGGTTTGCATAGGTGGAAAGGTTGGCAGAGAAGCACGTAACTCACAAAATGGTAAGGCAGCAAGACGAGTGATTACCTAATATTAATCATTGTTATGTCACAGTTTCTGTTTCCATAGCACATGCAGAGCTCTGCCAGATCCATGAATGGTGCACATCACATTTACAGTAAGGGGACATGAATGCGACAGACAAGAAGCAAAGAACTAACCATGATAATTTTGGGGCAGTAATGAAGTGTTGAGGTTAACTTATCAGGAAAACTGGATGTGTGAGATCTGATCGAAGTCCTATGCTGCCAACACCTAGCAGCAAGGTAGCAGAAAGAGCGCATGACCATGTTCTGTCACTGCAATGCCATCTGCATGCCTTTCAATGAAGAAAAAAAAATACTGTACAGACATCAATAAATCCATCTTAGGTACTTGACTATTACATTGCATGTCAGACTTGTCCCAACAGGAAAGGTAGGCAAGACTACAGAGGTTCTGGAGTAACAAGGAAAAATGGGTTCAGAATTAATGTGTAGGTGCATAGATGTATCATGGGCTCCTTTAGCATGCCGAAATGCAACGTGCAACTTTTGTCAAACTCATACTATAGATCATAAGGGCACAAATAAACCACATGATCTGTAAATGAGTCAGTCGATGACGATAACTTTGATGGGGTAATCAAATTACATGTCTGTATATGGAGATGCCATCAGTAATTTATCCTATTTTTACAGGAAAGAATGGACTACTAAAAGATGATAACAAGAATATTCCTAGATTTCTTCAGTGTTGGAAGATGGCACTGAGATAACTACTCCTCAGTGACATACTTGTTCCTACGAGCACCAAAAGCAAGTCTCTGCAAATGAAATCAGGGAGAATGATTGTTATGGTATATTTGACATTAGTTGGCGATGTCCATGATTTATAATAAAAGCTAGTCCCCAGGTTCCAGAGAGTTCTTACTGAAAATATTCTGGAGTAGGCTTTCAAGCCTGTGAGAAAGCGAATGTAAGTTGGCTTCATGGATTGATTGGTAGGGATTGCTCTGATGTTTGGAACAAGGTAATCCGCAACCTATTATATAAATCAACATGATTATTATTTACCCATGTTACCGAACAAAACAGAAAGGCAATTATTAATATATATTATAATTGCAAAATGAACCTAGAGCTCCTTCGATGTACAAAAAAACGGTGCCTTTCATGGATAGCTTTTAAGACATTTATTTAAGTGAGATAAGTTATAAAATTAGTGTCGAAGATAATTTTCTCAATTTATATTATTCATTCGATCAGCTATTTTTGCTCAGATCAACATATTTGATAACTGTGAACATGTGTTCACACTGAAACTAACAGATGAATACGACATGTCTGCCTTTTGACATCATATCAAGAACAGGCCTATGATGTAAAGACATGCATGGTTGACCCACTAAATACCACAATTTTTGAACTTCATTAATGCAAGTAAGTATAGAAGGCTAACTTGGCCCTAACAGGTCGCAATTTTCAGGAATGTAACACTGTTCTGGGAAAAAAGGAACAATGGCGGAGCTCTCACCACATCAGGAGGTTCAGCCAATATGTTGATGAAAAACTTTGCCTGCCATCAGTAAAGTTACAGTTTTTAGTAACCATGAATTATCTGATTCAACAATGGTAAAAATAAAAGAATGGGAGAATGTATCGCTTACTTGCTTTGTCGTAGCACCAGACATGAGAAGATCAGTCGTGACCATGCCAGGCTGCACAAATTGATCGTACATAATTAAGAGTTATAAACAGTTCAGAGCCAAAAAGCAAGCATTACGTATGCACATATTCCATGGCCCAATGCTTACAGCCTAACACTAACAAGTTAAAAGACACTAATGTATTATTATCTTTATGCAAGATAATAATAATAAAGTCTATAATACAGAAGATACCAAAAGGAGTGGAGTTAAGTACCGATAAATTATGCACCACAACATTATTCACTTCATTCATCTGCAACTCAGCCTGCAATTAGAATCATGTTATTTCTTGACAGGATTTCTGATAAGGCTGCAAAGTTCAGACCAACACTGTCTTGGCCAAAAAATGTAAAAGGAAACGAATGTAAAGGTAACTTATGAGCTCTTAATAAATATCCACGCCATTAATAAATATTACAGCTTTAATATTGAATATCAGTAGTTTATCACAGTGTGTTGAATGTTTGTACCTCAAAGGCAATCAAAGAGAAACTAATCATTTCCGATTATATCGCCACAGATATTATCTTTACCTGTAAAGACTTCGTAAGGTGCACCACACTTCTCTTCGTTGCACCATAAGCAGCAAACCTGGTGATTATCAATCATTCAAGACTAATGATTCACCAAAAGATGATAGAGTTTGTCTATTCAATATTTTGTTTTTCCCACATTTATTAATCCAAATAACTGTTACTACCATATGGCTGTGCAAATTCAAAACATTAAGTACACAACACACTCATGTGGAGAGGGACGAGTGGAGATACTCTTATCAGCACTAGAAGAACAGGATATTAGATGGTATCTTCCGTTCCACATATTCATACTATATTACGAGTTAAATGAAACCATGCATTAGCACATTCCTCAGACAAATATCCACAATTACTACACAACAGAACAAACAGAAATGCTACCTTGGGGTTGGCCTTCCATCAGAGCCAGCACCATCAATGTTGAATATGTGGCCGCCTCGATCTTGGCTCCACATCATATTTATTGCCTGAGATGGCGAGACGACGAATGTTGGAAAATATGTTTTTTACAGTTATCATAGTATATGACAAAAAGCTAATATCGAAAGGCAAGTAATACCTCGCGGCAACATAGCATCAATCCAAGAGTGTTAGTGGTGATCACCTCGCTATCAAATCAGACAAGAAGCTCAATCAATTATTGGCACTTGAAAGTACAATTGAATAAAGGTGCGCTTGTTCAAGCCTTGCCAATATAGAGAGTGAAACTTACATGAGAGCCTCATCAGATGTTTCCACCAACGGTTTGAAACTATATGCATTTGATCCAGCATTGTTAATCTGCACCAATGGAAATAATTCATAAGAAAATCCAGTACTTTTATGACATAACAGAATCTTTCATTAAGTTCAAATATTTCACTAAAGTTGATGTATCAATTTTCAGGCAAAATATAATGCAGATTGGACAGAGGTTTTTCCAAGAATACTGCACATATCAAGCACTGAACTATCAAATATTTCAAATATGGGAAGTTACATAGTGAGCATGAGCATCAGTGCCATTTCACAGAAAGTGGCTGTCATAGTTGTACGCAAAAAATAATGAACATGAAAAAAGTGTACGTGTAAATATTTGGTGAAGAAGGGGTCGCTATGTACCCAAATATCAATGTAGTCGAGCTTGTCACGTGCAAATTCCACAAGTGCCTTTACATCCTTTCCTTCTCTAACATCACACACAGTTCCCTGTGATAATACCAAGGGCGACAACTGAGACTATGAAATCAAATGTGTTGTGCTGTAGTAGTAATATTTTGAAGTGGCAAACGTGATTTTATGAATAAAACATCAATGACGATATAAGAAGCAAGTAGCTCAGAAGTAGGTACCCACACATGGTGCTCTCCAAATTCCTTCTTCAATTCACTGGCTACAGATTCTACCCTTTCAGCTGTAGAGCATAGACTGCATGTCAAGGAAAGACTAAACTGGTATCAATTGTAACCTGCATTTTTTCCATTTCATTCTTCCTAAAATAGTCTCAAGATTTGGAGCGTTTAGTTTTTTTGCCAAATCATGATTTTTTTTTGACAGACCAGTGATCTAAAAGAGCTAGCAACTACACTGAGTACCTTCTGTGAGACAAATAAAATTATAACAGTGCAGGAACTGTTAAACGCCGATCAATTTGGTATGCATCTTAAAAAAAGGGCAGCTCCGGTGCAGTAGCTCCCGCTTGCGCAGGGTCCGGGGAAGGGTCCGACCACTTTGGGTCTATAGTACGCAGCCTTTCCCTGCATTTCTGCAAGAGGCTGTTTCCAGGACTTGAACCCGTGACCTCGTGGTCACAAGGCAGCAGCTTTACCGCTGCGCCAAGGCGCCAAGGTATGCATCTTAGTCTCCATTAAATATCTTCTTTTAGTGGAACACTTAAAGTAACAACTAAAACCAGTTCTTTCTAACCTGATCTTGAGCATATTATAACATTATCCCCAGCGTTGAGAAACTTCCTTGCCAGTGCATATCCTATACCTGTTCAAGAACATTGCAGACGTTACTGAGCAAGAACATACAAATCTTAACTGAAGCCAGCCTCCACAAGTTATATATCATGTATGTATGCCTCTGTTATTCTTTTATCTTAGTTTCCTGGCCAAAATAAAATACCAAATCAATCCTTTTGCACAGATTCAAGCTCAGCTTCCACTGAATTCAGTAAAAAGAGCAAAATCGTGTCCATTCGTTATATCCAAAGTCATTCTCTGTCGTTTTGGTCACATAAACTAAATTAGTTGACTAATTGGCACCACCAACATTTTACAGAATCACCATTATGGAAACATTATAAACCTATAAGAACTTCCATCGATTGCTGTCCTGTTAATCACGCATGCTTTACACGCGTTGAGATCACTGCAATCCGATTGTTTCATGTAATCCAAGCATCAAGCTTACACCAAGAGGGGGAAAAAATGAGAGTGTAAACAACACCTTTGGTGGAACCAGTGATGAGGACATTGTAGGGAGGCACCATGGGCTCCTTCGGGCCCCCTCCTCCGCCGCCGAAGAGA
This sequence comes from Poa pratensis, assembly GCA_947311845.1. Lineage (NCBI taxonomy): Eukaryota > Viridiplantae > Streptophyta > Magnoliopsida > Poales > Poaceae > Poa > Poa pratensis. The sequence continues at coordinate 73,390,045 of CAMZMU010000020.1, forward strand.
GCCTCCACCCGGAACCCTGCTAGCTCCCGATGGGGGCGGCCTCTCGCCAGAAGCCTGCGCGGCTCCGGGCGGCCGGGGAACCGCGCCCCGGCGTCGGAGGAAAGCCGGAGCGACGCCGGGCCCGTGCAGCAGGCTGTGGCCCGGAGCGGGAGAGAGGCGGCGACGGTGGCCATCCGGCGAGAGCGAGCGAGCGTGGGAACGACGCGTGTGCCGCGGCGCTCGCTGAGATAACGAACGAGCCAAGGAGTTGCGTGTTGGACGTCGAGATGGCCCACATGTCGGTGTCGGCGAGCAGTCCGGCGTCTACGAATTCTCAGCTCGAGGTGTCGTCTTCCTGATCCTCGTCTCCATTTTCCTTCGAAAGAGAGGCTTTGATTTTTGCAAATGTTTTGGTCGTCTACCTTGTCTCCATTTTTATGCAATCATTTGGGAATTGTATAAATAATGGGAGATTCCAGCGCAAGAAGCCAAGAACCATGTGTCACCACGTCTGCGATGGTCTGTGCTCTTCTCACGAGGAGACGTGGTGAAAAAACACAAACTTCACAAAACATAGTCACTCCGCCTAATAATATAAAATGTTATCACCGGCTACTTTACCTTGTTAAACCATCGTATTCCTTCCGTTTCAAAATATAAGTCGCACCTTCTACTTTTCACACACATGTATCTAGACAGATACATGCGTGTGAAAAGTAGGTGGAAAGACTTATATTTTGAAACAGAGGGAGTATATTATTGAAGGAGGGAGCAGTAGTAGGCTTGCAGGCGGACGTGACGGACAGTCCGTTAGACACACTTTATGCTGATCTTTTCAGCGAACCTTGTTTAGTCAATCCTATAACAGTTGCTCCCTCTGTTCCATTAAATTGATTCTCAAATAGATGTATCTAGTACTAAAGCATGTCTAGATACACCTATTTTGAAATCAACTAATGAAACGGAGGGAGTAGATGATCAAGCGCGACCGGCGGAAGTTTCGTCCCGACGGACGTCTGTCTGCATGCCTAAGCGGCTAAGCAGCACTTGTAAATGATCACATATTTACCTCAACAATTACTCTTGTCTCGAAATGGATCCCACATTGTTAGTTGGGAGAGAGTTGCACCCAGGGACGAAGCTGCCATAGTGGCATTGGGGTCAGCTGACCCCAATGAATATTCAAAAATTCTTCACTAATTAGTACCAAGTACTGCTATTTTGTATAAGGCGACCCCATTAGTTATAACAGCTGACACCATTGAGATTTTTTCCTAGCTTCGTCCCTGGTTGCACCACCGTATAAAGGGGAGTGTTGTGCCACTTAGTGTGCTTGCGAGAACAGAAGGCTCTCTCCCGCGCGCTATTTTTCCTCCGCCGCTCGCTCTTCTCGTCTCGTCTCGTCACATCACGTCACGACTCCGGCAAACGGAGAGCAGGTCTCCGGACCCAATCGCATTTGTATCTTGTACGGAAGATGGCGAATTAGATGTTTGGAAAGCGCTTTGAACGACTGCTCGTTGCTTCCACCACGGGTCGTCTTCCAGCCGGCTTTGTGGATCGCCGCTGCAAACATCTTCTTTGGCGACGAGTCTTCGCCAAGAAAGTCGCCAACTACATCGCTGCATCAACCTCGGCTACTACGTCTACAATCTTTCAGTACGTGTGTTTGTTTACATGGTCTATGATATGCAACTATTGTTCATATTGATTAGTACATCTAGTATGTTCGTGTTTCACACGTTAATAGTTGCGGTTGTCATGTTTATTATTATGAAATCTATCATGAAATTATTGCCTAATTATCCAACAATACAGGACCGGCTTTATCTTGTCCTAAGTTAACGCTATATGTTCATGTTTGACCAAGTTTACTAAAAGATATATCAACATTTACAATATCAAATGAGTGTGTTACATTTTGTATACAATGCTCATTAATTTAGTATTACACATGTTGATGTTTTTTCTACAAAATTGGTCAAACCTGCATAGGTTTGACGTACGACAAGAGGCTTTGTATTTTAAATTTTATTTTACAGTAAGTGCTTTGTATATGTAGATGAGGGAGTAGAAGATAATAAGCCTAGCTTGGGAAGTGGAGGTGTTTTGCACTCAAACTATAAGTGCATCGTATTCGTCGTCGCAAGCTGTGTAAAGAGATAAGACACTCAAACAACCTACGTATTTTGGATTTGGGTCCGGTGTTGCTGTTGCTTCTGCAGATGTGGCACCCTAGCTAGGCAGTACAGCTCAGCACTCGCGATCAAGGCTTCACTCACAAGCTGAACGCCACTTTACGCTGCAGTGGACCAGCACTTGACGGAACAACCAACAAGCAATTTGATCAAGGAGGCGAAATTTGCACAAGATATGGACAGCTAGAAAATGTAGGGCCCGATCAAACATGAACAAGACTGAGTTTATTTTTAATGCTTAAGAGTTTCTCTAGTGTTCCGGTGGATTCCGATAATCCCAGTTGCCCAGTATGTTTCTTATTTTATGACTCCTGTTTCACCCGACAAGTCACTACTCGATCCTGTTTCATCGGATTTTTCTTATTTTATGACTAGATTTCAACACCAGATTATGAAATATAATCAAAACACAGTATAACTCAGCAACCGAAGTTTAAGTTAAGCCAATGGTGCTTATCGACTGATCTAATCTTGATCCTTCGCGTCCCTGCAAGAATCTCAAGAATGAGACATCAGATGGAGGATCGAACTCTGAAGTATCCCGATCACGCAAGGAGCAATATAGACTGGAAAAAATTGATGGCAAAGTATCCAATCAAAACTAGAATTCCGCGCAAATTTGAAAACATCCGCTGTGGGCTAGCAAGTTACTTTCCAGATTTGCATTGAATTCCACTTTTCAGTGGAAAGTTTGACATCATTTCTGCCGTTTCTTTACCATATGGTTCACCGTAATTAATAGGGTCTTCTAATCATTACGGACATCGATATCATGTTGGAAGTAACATGCTATCTGCCGGCTTATTGTAAACATAGAAATAATTTTCAAAACTAGTAAAACATGGAGTGTGAAAACTCCCTATAAGGAAATACTCCCTTTGTTCCAAATTACATTGCGTTTTGGGATTAGTCAAAATCAAACTTTGTAAATTTTGAATAAGCATGTAAAAAAATATAAATAATTGTAATACAAAATAAATATTATTAGCATCATAATAAAATATATTTTCATATTTTAAATGTTGATATTTTTTCCTACGTACTTAGTCAAAATATAAGTTTGACTTTGACTAATCCTAAAACGCAATGTAACTTGAAACAGAGGGAGTATAAGCCAATAACCGAACCACATGGTTCGTCATGTAATTTGACATGGACTAGCCAAACATGTCTACACTCTGGCTCTCAATATATGTGCTAATAGCGATGATATGAAAATTACATAAAATAGCTAAACTACTGATTGAGCAAAAGATAATCACAAATGGCTCAAACAAAAGTACAAAACCCATGAACAACAGCAGCTAGTAAACATGTTATAATAAATAAAACAGTTCACAAATTACTAGTACCAAGAAGAACCACCGCCGCGACCTTGTTCACGAGGTTGGGAGTGTGTTGCCGCTGCTACCAGTCGTCAAGCTTCACGCACCACCAGTGGTGAAGGACGAAATCATATTTATTTGGAGTCATGGGTGTGGGGCGGGAGGGGCAATTGCCCCCATCCCACCAGGTAAGATGTAGAATTTGGTAAACATAATTTTGAACATGAGTATGCAAGTTTCAGTTGTCCAAAGTAGTTAATTCATAAATATCGTAAAAAAACTCACTCCAAGTGGATTCAAGCACAAATTGATTAAATTCATTAAGTTAGTATGAACTCTCTGAATCCCTGAATAAAAGTGATTCGTGTTCAATGAATAGGATTGATTTCTCAGACTTTGAACATGCTCTATCTAAAGTAAAGACATCAGTATGACAATAAGTATGGTACAAATCTAAATGTCAAATAAATCTTATGATAGCACTCTTATTTGGTTTACTGATATATATAAGAGTCATCGGTTCAGCGTCTCATCTTGATTTCATTTGAAGCAGGAAATACTTTGAAATTTTTCGAAAGAAATATATTCTGACTAGTTTTATTCAATGTAAGACAAGTTCCCAAGAAAAAATCATACAAAAATAACCCCTTTTTTACTCAATCAAGAAACAAGATCAGACGTGCACCGCCTTGTCAAGGCGGAAGCTGCGGGAATCAAGATCGACTGACTTACTGGAAAGAAGCGAAACTCGACATGGGGAGATACAGAACCTCCCTCGAGAGGCTTGTTTCCCTGCAACTATGTCATTAACCCAACTTGGGGAGAGGTCAGAAGAAACCAAACGTTAGAGCTCGACGGCTCAGATCTTATATCTTCTGATTAGAACCTGATAGGATTCAAGGTTAGAACCAGAATAGTTAACCAAACCAATGGAATAGGTGTAGGCTGTTTGATCGTTTCCTTTTCTTGTAGATAGCTGTACTAGTGGCAATTAAGACAAGACAAATTCAAAAACAATTCTGAAGATAGCTCATTTAGCCCATGGTCAAAGTCAGTGGTAATATAGTCTATCGCAAAATAGGAGATCTCAACGCTGCAGAAATAATCAGCAATGACCTAACGTCTCCCTTTTTCTTAATTTAACCCCATTTTGTCACCATTTCATTAAAACTTGGAATTATGATGTCATTTTCTAAGCAAATTGATATTTTTGAAGGGAGGTCTCAACCGTCATTTTTTCAATTGAGCAGGCGTGCCCTTGCAAAGACATTTGCTGAGCTAATACAATTAAAATAAAAGATCAATAAAATACACAAATCTATAGTATCATAAAACAATCCATCAAAACTAAATGTTGGTTGGCCACCTCATAAACTGGCAAGATACTCTCCAGTCCTACTAAAATATCGCACTTACAACATTGTTTAGAGTCGTGTTATGTTACATTGAGAATTAATTGATTTTGGATTAGACTAGACCTAGTCCCTCCATTTGGAATCAGTTTTGTGCAGTGTTGACTAAAAGAAGCATAATTTTCTAATATATGGTCTGTTTTTTATATGGTTTGTTTTTCATGTTTAACCACTCAAATTGTTCAGAAAATACATGCATACTAATGCTTTTGTCCAAAAATAAGGTAGGGCGCCCTACCTTACGCTACTGGGAGCTCCGCACCTGGGGCACCACCGAAGCAGTGTGATGTGCCGAGTCGCCGCCGAGTGTCTATTTCCGCGAATGTGGTTTGGGAGATTGATCAGCACTAAGTTAGAATCAGAATTCTTTTTAGAAATCAGAGTTAGAATCGGAGTTCTATTTCCGTGTGTTCCTTTCTGTCAAGAGCTGACTTTATCGAGAGATATGCAATACATCCCACGTTCAGGCCGTGGAAATGGGATCAAGGACTAGGCGATGTCCTGGCTGAACGGTACAAGTTGCAACTAGCAACAGGCTTATCTCGCTAGCCTCTATGGCACGTAGGACCTAGCTCTTATCTCTATCTTTTAATCTCCAATTTATTTCTGCAAATAGAAATCTAACAATTCGAAATTTTAACGAATTTTCCACATGAAAATTCCAACGCATCATGGAATAATTCTTAGGTCAAAAAATTCCATACGAACTTATTAGTATTCCTTAAAAATGTTATGGGGTTTTACTGGTTCTTAGAAATTAGTACATAGAAATCAATTAGCATTCCTAAGACATGATTATGGCATTTCCTGATAGCTTCTTATTTGTATCTATATTTGGCAAAATCACCTAATTAATTCTACATTTGCCAATAATTTTGTAGGGGCCATTACATTATAGTTCAATGATAAGAGACTAAATTTCCGAATGGACTATATAGGTTTTATTGGTGAAGGGTCATTGACTAGGTGGCTGAAAATGATAATGTATATTTTTAGAGAAAAATATTGCTTGTTTCATTGGTTGGCAGTCATGGGCATCGTGACTAAAAGACAGGACCAAGGACAAACAAGAACTGGTGCAAACTGAATTAGTTTAAAAGCTTCTCCTGGACAATGACTATACTGGCTAGTCACACTGAACAACGGATATGCAATGCATTATCAAGAAATGGGCAATGATGTACGAAATATCACTAAGATAAAGTAGTTTTTGTTCCTGATTTACAAAATATCACTAAGATAAAGTAGTTTTGGACAACATGATTTGGTTGAAATCAAAGTAGTATAGAACTTTTGTGGTAGACTTTTAAACAATAGGCCAGAAGACCTGCATTTCCATTACAAAAAGGCATCATGGATATGAAGAACTCTTAATATCTCAAGAGAAACTTTATTCGTGGGTCGTTTTCGTGCTACAAATTAGAGCAAAATTCAGGAATAAGAAGCATAATCTAGCTGCAATGGCAACTACCATCCTTGTGGCAATCCCCAGTTCTACAATTAAGTTTTCTGCAGGCCTCAGCACAGATTTGAGGAGCAGGTACACAATTGTAAATGTAGGGTTCGCGGCCCGGCTGGCATGTGTTGGCTTCGATACCTATGACAGTCAAAATAAAAATTTAAAAGAAGTGCATCAGAACAGAGAGCGGTTCGTAATTAAACTCAGATACTATGCAAACATCAGGATAGAAGCGGCGTGCAAATACAGAAACAGGAACACCAACAAGTGGTATGTTATACCATGGCCATCATCAAAGTTACGATGGAATCAGTACAAGGATGGGAGACAACAATCACCATGCCTATTACTGATATTTACTATCAAAACCATGTATTAAGATATGTACCAGGGGAGTAAATGTGTCTAATCATAAAAAGTCGGGAAAAACAACTGTTATCTTCCATGCCATTGTCAATTGAACAAGCCATTGTCAACACTTAGAAAGGACCATTGAGACAAAACATAGAAAATGACAAAAAAAAACCGTGGGTGCAGGTCAAACAATAGATTCAAACTGACTTAAATATAAATTGGTAGAAATATTATTTCAAGCGCATATCACTGGAAAAAGAGGAACATGCAAATGATAAACATCTAGATCCTGGAAACAAGAAATTTCTCAAGAATTGATAAGCTCTCCAAGAAATAAATGTACCTATGTTCGTCTCTGATACTTGACTCGACAAACAAGTGGTTGAAATCATCATCAAAATAGCCATCAAGCACATAAACCTTGAGTTGATTAGAGCCATAACAAAGTTGTTCACTATTTCCTTGATTCCTTCTCTTATCGTGCTTTTGTTGTGGTTGTAGTGCTTAGTTTCATCTTCCTGCTGCTGTTTATATAGAGGCGCCTTGGAGTATCTTTTTTGCCGTTTTATTACTTCCTGCATTAGTGTTTCCTTTTGATCGCGGTAATTAATTAAGATCCTGCAATAATACGCATATCATGGAATATCTCGTGGGTATCTATTTATTCGCTCCAAAAAGACTCCATACAAAATCAATTAGTATTCGCCCACGCCGACGTTTGGGAAGCCGGAAAAGCCTGGGCGCCGGCGTAATTGTGAGGCGTGCCGCAGACGCCTCGCCGTCCCGTCGCTTCGTCGCCTGCAGAAACGCGTCGCCATTAACGCGGGCGGAACGGCCTCCTGCACGACTCAATTTACAGCACCTCCTCGCGCCCTAAGTCTATGACGGGTGGGGCGCACCTGTCGGAGGCCATGTCCGATCAATGTCCGGCACCCCCAGGAGGGCCTCCAAACTTGGAGGTCTGATTGGGGGTGCCGGACACAAAATCGCTCGGGGCGAGGCTTTGGGGGGTGCCGCTGGTGGCGGTTTTTCGTGTCCGGCCCCACAAAGGGCCTTTGGGGGGTCCTTTAGAGACCCCCGGTGGAGATGCTCTAATGTAGACATCACTAACATAGTAATATATATGCGTGTAAAGAACATGTTGCCAATATCCTGTAAAAGCATCCATAAGCAGTGATCACCATCATTTATATGCATAATTCACAGACCTAAAACCTCAAAAACCTCACTACTTCTATACCCAGAACTGCAAATGTCTGCATTTGATATTGCTTTTCATCCATTTTGCAGTTCAGTGCGCAAAGGCACATAATCTTCAGAAGATCCAATGTAGAAGTGAGGCAAGAAGCAGTATTCAACTCATATCAATGCAGTATACTGATCAACAAGTTCAATTCAAGCTAGAAACTGAAGAACACAACTGTGCCAGAAAGTGAACAGTAACTGACAGAGAGCAATTCTGTCAGTTAACTCAAGTTCTTCATCACCACTCGAAGCAAAGCACAAGTGAAGCAATACAAGGCCACAAGAGAAGATAAGAAGCAATTCAAATAAGTTTGAACCAGAAAGAGGAAAAGAAGATCAACTTGGAGATCAAGGAAACCACAAAAGGCATAAAGGCAAAAAGCTGAAAAAGAGAGAAACATGCCATGTGCACTATGAGCTGTGGCCAAGGAGGAAGCTTCCCTCTCCATCAACTCGTACCACACCTCCACCACAAATGGAAAAAAGGTGTATAAAGCCACCACCACCACCACAGACCCACTCACTCGCCCATTCACTCGCAACTCACCTCCCACTCGACCATCCACTCCACTTTTCCCTCAGCCTCCACTACACCTTTCCACCACCAACTCGAGACCAAGAACTCCAAGAACCAGAGCAAGAACAAGAAGAAGAACAAGATGCACAAGATGATCAGGAGAAGAAGTACAAGGCCTCGGTGACCAGAAGCTCATGATCTGCAACTCTTCTTCCTCCCCTCTGCTTCCTCTGCTTCGACCAGGGTTTCTGTGAGCTAAAGCTAAAGACTTCTATCCACTTTCTTGTGTAATCCTGTGTGAAACTAGTAGATCATCCATCTGCAAGTAGGGCTTGTAATATTTTGTTACTGCAGTGAATTGAGTGACACGGTTCTCTGTTTCATCTGAAGATTTACTTGATCTGTTTGTTGTTTGCTTTGATCTGAGTGTGTAAGGCTAGTCCCTGCACACTGTGTGTTGTAATATCTGTCCCTAGACCCCCTTTGCTTGTTAACTCACTTGTGATCTGGCCTGACAACCCATAAAGCAGTGATCTTTGTGTTATGCATTTTCCTCCTGCCTAAAACTGCTAAAAACCCTTGCTTGCATGACTAGCCTCTCCAAGCTGTTCGAGTAATTCTTGTTCCCTGTCTAAACCATGCTTGGACCCTTGCCAGTGACTAGATTGACAACCCAGAAGCAGCAAGTTAAATTCTGAACTTTAGTTCTTAAACCCTTCTCAGTAAAAGCCTTTACTTTTCTGTTGGAAACATAAACACCTGAAGATTTGGTTTAGCTTCTGCCAACCCTTAGAACCGTCATAACCTTGTTGATCCCTGTGGAGACGATAACACAAACCCCCTATACATCTACAGCTCGATCAAGCAGTACGCATATCAAATAATATATACATGTTACCTTAAATTTTCTTTTAACATTTCTCGGTGCAATGTCACTTGCAAAAGGATCGATGTAAGTGTTGTCCAACAATTGCTTATCCAGTGTGCTCTATCTCCATAGCCCAATATTACTCTTTAAATACTTGTGAATACACTAGTGGAAAACGAGCAATAGGATTCGACCTTTAGTACTGGTTCCTTTAGAAACCGGGACTAGTGTGGTCGAATTTGCTTTTTCCAACGGCTAGAACGCCTCCCAGACCCCGTCCCGGTTGGTGAGGGTTCTTTAGTCCCGGTTCCAGCCACGAACCGGGACTAATGGTCCGCCACATGCGGCCGAAGAGGCAGGGGCCCACGCGCGAACCTTTAGTCCCGGTTCGTGGCATTGATACCCACAAGTGTAGGGGATCGCTGAAATCTTCGTTGGAAAGTATTACCCAAATTTATAGTTCGACACGATGGGAACACAAGAATATCAATAAGACTTTGGCAATTGAGGCGTCACTCTCAACCACACCTGTATATCAATGAACTTGTAGCAGCAGTAGTTATGGCAGTAGTATGATTCAAGTAACAAGTAGAAAGCAGCAGTAAACAAGTGTTTCCCAGTTTTCACCGGAAAAGTGAAGGTGTAACTCAGAGGATTAAAACGTAGGCATGAGGTGACAGCGGGGTGTTGCATGAATAAGATTGATCATATAATAATATATATCTAGCCATGGGACGTATCTCTAACTCCGATATATGTAGGTATGTGTTCCATAATTAGTTGTGCGTACTAACCAAGAGAATTTGCACAACATCTATTGTCCTACCTGCCCATTTCACCGGGCCAACTTGGAACTACAGGTAATTAAGGTCTACCCTTTCGAATAGACCGGAACAATGCATTAACACTTCATGAACACATAGAATCCTCAAACTAAAACATCTCCCCCTTGTTTTCCCTATATGTCACTTTTAGGGTTCGCAGGTGATACACTTTGCAGATAAATACCAAACTCAAATATATGATGAGGCAATATAAGTTCAGTACTGAAATCATGCCACTCGGGCCCTAGTAGCAAGCATTAAACATAGCATAAGTGCATCAACACAATACAAAAGTATCCTCAAGATAAACCCCTAAAATCTCGAACAACGGGTAGCATTACATGATCAATCTCATCCAATCCCCATCCACCTCATGTGCCTACAGCGGACTACTCACACATGGTGATGGAGAGGGAGCTCATGGTCGATGGAGATGAAGGCGGTGAAGATGGCGGTGAAGACGGCCTCCGGATCCCTCCACCGGAGGAGAAATCCTGGATCAATCTGTCCCCGAAACGAAGATCGTGGTGGTGGCGGCGGTGTGTTTCGCGAAAGCTCCTCTCCTTCTAGGTCAAGCGTTTTTCTGTATATATGAGGGGGTACGTCGAAGACCGAAGGCGAGGCGGTGCCCGAGGCCCATTTGGGGTGGGCCCACGCGGCCAGGTACAGGGGCCGCGTGGGGCACCCCCTTTTGGCCCTCCGGCACTCCCTCGTGTCCATCCTTTGCACGTTGTCCTCCTTTTCCATAGAAAATGACGTGGTATTTTTCCCCGATTTTATTTCCTGCAAAAATAGCCAGAAAAGAGACTTTGCTAAAAACAGCGTCAGATTCAGCAGTTTTATTCAAATATGGGAAGATTCCGGAGCAAATTATGAAGCAAAGTGCTTGGAAAAGTAGATGCATTTTGGATGCATCAACTCCCCCAAGCTTAGCTCGTTGTTTGTCCTCGAACAACTCAAACGTAGTGCAGAAGCGATGAAAAGACTTTGACAAGAACTTTGCTTTGCATATGTAACACTGTTTAATACCAACAAGCATTCAATTCATAGCTTCAGTAACAAATAATCAAGATGCTAGCAAAGGTATATCTAATCAATGTTAAAGCATTTATATTTGCTGCAAGGGAAATAACATGTAATGTCAATACTTGGATGAGTTTGCTCAACTGTAGAAATAAACAAAGGTTTTTGCATCGCTATGATTGAATCATGTCAAGATTTTTGAGATCTTTTGATTCCTTTTGTTGACTAGTGAAATCATTGTGCTTACAACCTTGCTCTCATTTTTAACAAACCATTTTGTGTTCCCTATTATGACTCATATGCTTGACCAACTCATGGTTGAAAACCTCATGCCCCGTGAATACGAGTACCTACACCATGACTACTCAACTCGGGCCACTAAGCAAGTTTGAATTTTTCAGTCATTGCAAGTAATAAAAGCGTCATCAAGAGCGTCAACTGGGGTACCTCTTGTCCCAGGACCTGGACAAGCCCATGTCCCAACAACAAGACAAACAGACAATGAACAATCTCAGCACTCTTTTATTTACTATTTGTGTAGCTTTTTATTATGATGTGCGTCATAGAATGTTCACTATGGTGCGCTGCAAATTTCCACCATGAATGATGCATGGCTTAGGTTGGCGGCCCAGGCGTCTCTCTAGCCAATTATTCTCACTCATCAAACTTACTAAGTTTCCTCCTTTATTTCGCAATGATAGCCATCCATAGACCAAAGCACATGATATCAACTAAATATAATTTAGTGCAATGTTGAAAGCTTTCCATGTGTCAGCACATTTCAGCTAGTTCCCAACCACTAAGCCTGTCAAGCATATGACTTCATGTTTAACATTTGAAAAACTTTTACTCTTTTTGGTTGGCAAGTTTAGCAAGCACAATGGGATGCGTAGACCTTTGTTTAGAGCCACAATTATTCAACACACAGCCAAGTATTGTCACTAAATAATATCTCACTTGCATCATCATATAACATACTAGAACATGGAGAAGATAAACATTTGCTACCACTTCCCTAGATGTTAAAGAAACCATGATGTGCTCACTTGCTGTTATTAAAAAGTCTACATAAGCACGGCAAAGGTGTCATACCTTTCATCCACTTCATGCACATCAACTTATCATCGTTGTTCTCCTCTCCCAACTTGAACTGCGCAATAAAAACTCAAATCTGCCATAAAATGTCACTGCATACAGTACTGTTTTTACCCTACCTAACACCTCAGAAAAATCTCATAAATTACAGGTGTGTGGGTCATGATATGTTGCAGCAGTGGTTAAAATTTTAGCTCAATCGGAGTTACAGGGAATAAATGAAAAATGAAACAGTGAGCAGATTTCAGCAATTTCAGCACTTCTGTTTTTGCGTTTGTTTCAAGAAAACGAAAATATTTTTGTTCTTTTTGGTTTTTTGATGCATAAGAAATGACCAGAAGCAAATAACCAAAAGAAACAAATGAAATCTTTTTGTGTTTTGTGATTTTCAGAATAAGAAACTAAACATAACAATGCAACAGTGATATAAAACAACGAATGGAGAGGAAGAGAAGCACTCCCCCAAGCTTGCGATCAAGCTAGTATCCTGGATAGTGGCCGTATCCACCACTTCCACTTCCAGGGTAGTAACCATGTGGGTATCCTTGCATGCCTGGGTATGGTGGCATCTCTTGAGGTTGGTAGCCTTGTACCTCCGGAGCTTGTGGCTCCTCTTGTGGCGGCACCTCCTCTACCTTCCACTTTCCGGTACTCCTGTCAAAAAGGTCAGTACAGGGGAGCCTAATGGGCACTCGCTGCCCATTAGTGCTCAAATATGTATAGAAATAATCCTCCCCATACTTCACACTTATTTCCATGCGAGTAGTCAAAGTAAAATCAAGTAAATTTGACCTTCCCACACGAGTACCCATGTTATCATCATATCCTCTCTCATTTTTAATGTACTTATACACTAAAGTAGCAATAGCACCAGCATAAATAGGGGTTTCATCGGTGATATTCCTACTCACAGCGGTGTGCAATGATCTAGCAAGAATAACTCCCAAGTTGTACCCACACGGTGTGTTTTCTTTTGCACATTTTAGTAGATAAACAATCGGTCCAGTGCAAGCAGAATTGTTGTCCCTAGCAAGAAATCCTCTTGCGAGAAACAACGCAAAGTACCTCAAACTTGGGTGCTGTATATGAGTAAATTTTCCCCTATTCAACCTATCATGAGAGCTAACGTGATAGAGTGCCAAAATGCAACAAGTTCAGGTTTAGAATCAGCACCGGTTTCATCCCAACTCCCCGTGGTTGCCACACCAATGGCATTGCAAAATTCCTCTAGAGACATAATGAGACGCTCCCCTCTCATAGTAAATTTGCAAACAAAGGTAGGAGGGGGTGCCTTACTTTTCTTACTACGTCTGTGGAGCTCAGGACCCTCAAATCTGAATGTAGAGAGGAATTCTCGCGAGAGTTCCTCGTATGTATCTTGTGGGTTTGAGTAAACCGAAGTAGCCAGTTGCAGCAGCGAAGATGTTGAAGTCCTCTTGAATCCCCCACTGTTCAAGAACATGGGGATCTTGCCATCTTGTTGCGTGTATCTTCAACTTCTCTCCCACAAAGTATGCGGAATCCTCCCAAAGATGTTGGTCATCAAGGTTGAGGGAGACTTTGCATGCACTTCTTCTTGGTCTTGAGCTCATCCCTATCAATGCCTTGCCCTTGTTGAACATGGTACCTTGCTGCCCATAAACAATATTCATCAAAAATCAAGATGCAACACTCTAAAACAACATTGAGCCATCCATAACTAGTCTCCACATCAATATCAACTAGAAAACTTAAATCTATGGATTTCCCAAGCATAATAGGTGACACCAAGTGCAGCAAAATACTTCATACATGATGCATAAGAACAAAAAATAATTGGATGGGTGGAGGAGTCACATACCAATGAGCAATCCCACCAAACAGATTTGAAAAATCTGCCCTAAACTTGGAGATCCAAGGATAGCAGGAAAGGAGCACGGGAAAATTTGGGAAAAATACCTGGAGCTGTTTTTTGTCGAGGGGAAGGAGATGAGCACAGACCCCTCACCTAACTCCCTCTGTGGGCCAAAACAGTGGGTCCCACGCGGCCAGGTACAGTGGCCGCGTGGGACACCCTATTCTGGGCCCTGGTGTCCCCCTTTTGGCTGTTAGTTCCTCTGGTATAATAACTTACCTCCTAATTTTTCTGGAATTTTTCGAGAAAATTTTCTGAACAGAATTTTTCAAACTACAGTTTCTGGAATTTCTGAACTTTGAAATAATTATGTCTAGAAATAACTCAAAAACTCTAAATAAATAGAATTAAAATGCAATGTAAATTTGTGGGAATCAAGTTTGTATCATTTTCACATTAGTAATGAGGTTGATCAAGTCTCATTAATAATATGTAAAAGATATAACAAATGATTCTTTTATTCATAAAGATAAAGAAAGATTTCAAGACACCTCATATTTGATTGGAATAGTTCCAACCATCATGATAGCATATTTTGGTTCAGGAGGTGGTAATGGAATTTCAAAGCTTCCAACGATAAGAGTATTTCTTTTAATGGAATTCACACTTTGGCTTACCATTGTAACAACTTTCTTCTTGGGGAAATAAATAGTATGCTCATTTCCCTTGACATTGAATGTCACTTTGCTTTCAGTGCAATTTATCACAGCTCCTGCAGTGTTTAAAAAGGGTCTTCCAAGAATAATAGATAGATTATCATCCTCAGGCATTTCTAATATAACAAAGTCTGTAGGAATTAACACATTAGCAATAGAGATAGGAACATCCTCACATATTCCAATAGGCACAGCAGTTGATTTATCAGCCATTTGTAATGAAACTTCAGTTGGAACCAATTTGTTTAGGTTAAGTTTCTTATATAAAGAGAAAGGCATAACACTCACACCAGCTCCTAAATCACATAGTGCATATTTCACATAAGTTTCTTTAATATGACAAGGAATAGTTGGTATACCAGGATCTCCACGCTTTTCAGGCATTTTCCCTTTAAAGGAATAATCAGCAAGCATAGCAGTAATTGCATCAGTAGGAATCTTTCTTTTATTAGTGACAATATCTTTCATGTATTTTGAATATGGAGGAATTTTAATAGCATCAACAAGAGGAATTTGTAAACACAAAGATTTAATCAACTCAAAGAATTTCTCAAATCTAGCATCATCTAAAGTTTTTATTACCTCTTGAGGATATGGTATGGGTCTTTGTACCCATGGATCCCTTTCTTTACCTTTCTGTGGATTTGGATGGTTCTTCTTTTGTTCTTCTCAGTAGATGGTTGAGGGTCTTCCTTTTCAGTAGCTTCAGGTTCTTCAACATTCTCTTCCTCTTGTGGTTCTTCTTCTTCATTATTATTATCTTCAGTCTCAGCATCAGAAATAGAAGTATCATTATTTTGTTCTTCAGAATCATCATTATCGGGTTTTCATTGGGAGATTTGCCTGCAGAAAGTTTCTTCTTTCGAGCCTCTTGCTCTTTCCTCTTGGGATGGTCTTCAGGATAGTCAGGATCCTGCGTACTTGCACCTCCCCTAGTATTAACTCCACAAACCTGTTCCTTCACAATAAGACTTTCATACAATTGATTTTGAAGAGAAATCATTTGTTCAACTTGATTATTCATCATCTCACAATGTTTAACAATTCTTTTTACCTCTCCCACATTAGCATGTAAACTTTCACGAAGAGATTTAATTTTGTGAGAATTCTCCATAATCATCATTCTAATATTATGCTCCTCAGGATTGTGACGATAAGCAAAATCATTCATATAAGATACCTCAATAGGAGATGTTACCTTTTCATTACCTTTCGTGGAGCTAATAGCATTGACTTGAATTGGAAAACATGGTTGATCATCAGGAAGTTTGACACCCATTTCAGATAATTCCTTGAGATGAGAGGTTTTAATTCCCTTCTCTTTAATGGCCTTTGAAGCTTCTTTCATTGTCTCTTTGTCTAATTTGAGCATACCTCCTTTCTTTTCCGGAAATATCTCTTCAATATTCCAGTCTTCATAGTTTCTTGAGATAGTTTCCAATAGCTCGGTTGCTTCATCAACGGTCCTTTCCCTGAAAACATTACCTGCAATACCATCAAGATAACCTCTAGTGTTTTCGGTTAGTCCATTGTAAAATATATCAAGTATTTCATTACTCTTGAAGCCATGGGTAGGACATTTCCTAACCATCTTACTATACCTCCCCAAGCTTGGGGTAAATCCTCCTTCTCTTTCTGTGAAAAGTTGCTAATCTCAATAGTTAGACCATGAATCTTATCAGCAGGGAAATATTTATTATAGAATACTTGCAAACATTCTTCCTTGCTAGTAATACATCCAGGTTCTAAACGATTATACCAAGTTTTAGCACTTCCTCCCAAAGTGAAAGGAAACAACTTTAAGAAATAGTAGCGTTGGTTAATTTCATCTTTCCCAAATAACACAGATAAGTCATGCAAAACAGCAATGTGTTCAAAAGGAAACTCATCCTCTCTCCCATAAAACTTGTACTTCTCAGCCTTTTCAATTATTTCAGGATCAACACTAAACTCATAATCTTTATCTTTAATTTTAATAGCTGGAGCATTCATTTTCTCAGTAACAGGGAAATATCATCAAGAGGAGAATTTTTATAGCTATCAAGTTTATCCAATTTATCAAAATCCGAACACATGAAAGCCATAGCAAAAGCATCCTCTTCCTCAGAAGAAGTTTCCATATCATCACAATATTCATTATCTTCTAACTCAGATTCCACATTTTCAATAATAGGAGATTCAAGATTTTCAGGTGTTTCAGTTATCTCAGATGTTTCAGGTATTTCAGGTGTCACTTCTTTGTCTATGCTACTGCATATTAAATCACTTTCATTACTAGTAGACATTTTAGACAAAGGTGAACTAGATAAAACTCTTCCTTTTTTCTTAGGAGCAACAACAGAAGCAACATTAGGTGAAAAGTTTGGCCTACTTGGCAAATCCGTACCTCTGCGAGTAGTTGAAGGCCTCACTTCCTTCGGAGTAATCTTTTCCTTACCCATGGTTAGGAACAAGCAAATGCAGCAAATAATATGATAACAAGTTGTCTTACCGATAGAGCCAGGTTCCCCGGCAACGGCGCCAGATGTTGTTTTTCTTGTGCTCCGAATCCTAATCCCGTTTTACCATATATGGAGTCCTACCAGAATAAGGCATATCTACAACTCCATTTCGTGTCCGCCAAGACAGAGAGTTGTTTGCCCCCCATATATAGCTAGAGGTAGTCATAGAATAGATCGTGAGATTGAGAGAGATCCACCAGATCCATAGCACGTAGAGGGTTTGTCCTCTCGTGTATTGTAATACTCCTCCGATTATAGTGATACGCCTTCGTGCGTTCCGTGGTTTTTCCCCGCAAGGGTTTTCCACGTAAAAATCTGTGTCCTTGTTCTTTGTTTGATCTACTTTTGCTGCGCAGTTTTACAACAAGTGGTATCAGAGCTAAGGATTCATCGATCCGCTGCCTCGGAGACTTTCCGCTGCGCTCCCGGGGCAGCACGGCGCAATTTTGTATTCATTGGATCAATAGCCGCATGTGGCGGCATCAAGCAGTTTCAGCAAGATCGAGCCAAGTTCGTGAGATCAGATCCGGAGATCGATTCAGTTTTTCGTCGGCGTCCTATGCGCCGCCTTTGGCAATCCGTCCGCAGCAGTTTTGATTCGGCGTTTCGCGCGTCGCGTCCGTCAAGTTTCTGAGCTCTCCATCGCTATCGTGCTGTTTTCGGTGCATGTGCAAGTACGTCCGAGGCGATTTGCAATTCGCTGCTACACCTTCCGTCGACTCCAAAGTAGATCGATTTGCTGTAGCTGTCCGGCTCTAGTTGCACATTACCAGATCGATCTCAGCAAGACGTGGAGATAAGTGCTGCTGCTACATGACGTGAAGACAGTCAATACTTTCTTCTCACGTGAAGGCAAGATCAATTATTTAATCTCTTGAATTGCTATGTCCACCCTCCCAACTACCAGGTGCTATCAATCCAATTCTTTGCTCCGTATAAATAATTTCTTTTTGGGAAATTTTCTGTTGCTTGGCTTGTACTACTTGTGCATGGATTTATCTGCTCATGTTATGAAGTATGATCTTCCGTTGTTGGACCGTGACACAAGGTTTATCTTATGGCAAGTCAAGATGTGAGCGTTGTTGGCGCAAGCCGATTATGCGGATTTTTCTAGCACATATGAACAAAACTGAACAATTTGTTTTCAGCTCGAGCATTGACCCATGCTCTATCCCGGTCTCAATACCGGTTTTATCCGCACCACCTATGTTCGATGATTTGCCGCTGAGATGATCATCGTTTGATATTCAGTTCAAGGTGGAGTTTGTTGAGTTGTCTGCAGTTTAGGCTCAACGTTAAGGCGGTTTTATTTGCGGCGTTCTACGACGACTCGTTTGTTTATTGGGTTATCATATTTGAAGGCTGGAATTTCAAGTAAGTTTTATGATTGTTCGTATTCAATGGAATTTACATGGGAGATGTTATGGATGCAAATTCGAGATATTACATTGCTGCAATTACATGAACACAATTCAGAAAATTTTTATTATGGAGGAGGTAATTATTTAAGCCTGTTGGTAGCCAGCATATACTCTTTCCTCTCCGAGTTTTGCTGTTATGCATGTGAAGGTTATGTTTTGTTCGTGATGAGGATCAGTTGAGGTGCAAGGAGATTTGTTTTCTGTTAGATACTACAACATTTAGTACTGTTGAGTTTACAGTGCAATTCACTTGTCTTTGCTCTTTCATGAGGGGTCTATTGCAGAGTTGATGCTCCATTGCACGTTGAGAAGGTTCCATCCGACAGTTGTTCTATAGGGACAGATTTTGACCATGTCATGGATTTTTCATTACCGTCGGCAGTTTTTTGGTATACGTGATGTCATCCGTACCATATGCTCTTGCATGAGTATTGTTTGCCGAGGTTTGTGCTATTTGTTTCGTAGCACGTTCAGATTCCATGATATGAGTTCTTCACAATGCGATGTGCAACAAGATGTTGCACTATTGTGCTATGCGCTCGTTCATGCACCACAGGAGATATGATGACTTATGTCATTTGATTGATGATTGAGCAGTTTCAGTTTTGGAGGTCAGTGACACAGACTAAGACTTTTATTGGGTTTTATGGGAGATCCAAGTTTCGTTTGTATGCTTTGTTGACAGCTGTGTTGTTTTCCGTACGACCTACCGTTGATTTGCTCAATATGACTTCGAGAGAAGTTTATTCGTCCTATGGACGTTTGAAGACACAAGGTTTACTTGTGCTGACTTTAATTGAGGAGTTGATACTATCTATGACTGTTATAAAGGATTCGTCTCAAGGTGGAGTGTTATTTTTCTTGTGCTCCGAATCCTAATCCTGTTTTACCATATATGGAGTCCTACCGGAACAAGGCATGTCTACAACTTCGTTTCGTGTCCGCCAAGACAGAGAGTTGTTTGCCCCCCATATATAGCTAGAGGTAGTCATAGAATAGATCGTGAGATTGAGAGAGATCCACCAGATCCATAGCACGTAGAGGGTTTGTCCTCTCGTGTATTGTAATACTCCTCCGATTATAGTGCTACGCCTTCGTGCGTTCCATGGTTTTTTCCCGCAAGGGTTTTCCACGTAAAAATCTGTGTCCTTGTTCTTTGTTTGATCTACTTTTGCTGCGCAGTTTTACAACACCAGAAAACGTCTTGATGCCCACAAGTGTAGGGGATCGCTGAAATCTTCGTTGGGAAGTATTACCCAAATTTATAGTTCGACACGATGGGAACACAAGAATATCAATAAGACTTTGGCAATTGAGGCGTCACTCTCAACCACACCTGTATATCTATCAACTTGCAGCAGCAGTAGTTATGGCAGTAGTATGATTCAAGTAACAAGTAGAACATCAGCAGTAAACAAGTGTTTCCCAGTTTTCACCGGAAAAGTGAAGGTGTAACTCAGAGGATTAAAACGTAGGCATGAGGTGACAGCGGGGTGTTGCATGAATAAGATTGATCATATAATAATATATAGCTAGCCATGGGACGTATCTCTAACTCCGATATATGTAGGTATGTGTTCCATAATTAGTTGTGCGTACTAACCAATAGAATTTGCACAACATCTATTGTCCTACCTGCCCATTTCACCGGAGCCAACTTGGAACTACAGGTAATTAAGGTCTACCCTTTCGAATAGACCGGAACAATGCATTAACACTTCATGAACACATAGAATCCTCAAACTCAAACATCTCCTCCTTGTTTTCCCTATATGTCACTTTTAGGGTTCGCAGGTTCATCATAATAGCAGGTGATACACTTTGCAGATAAATACCAAACTCAAATATATGATGAGGCAATATAAGTTCAGTACTGAAATCATGCCACTCGGGCCCTAGTAGAAAGCATTAAACATAGCATAAGTGCATCAACACAATACAAAAGTATCCTCAAGATAAACCCCTAAAATCTCGAACAACGGGTAGCATTACATGATCAATCTCATCCAATGCCCATCCACCTCATGTGCCTACAGCGGACTACTCACACATGGTGATGGAGATGAAGGCGGTGAAGATGGCGGTGAAGACGACCTCCGGATCCCTCCACCGGAGGAGAAATCCTGGATCAATCTGTCCCCGAAACGAAGAACGTGGTGGCGGCGGTGTGTTTCGCGAAAGCTCCTCTCCTTCTAGGTCAAGCGTTTTTCTGTATATATGAGGGGGTACGTCGAAGACCGAAGGCGAGGCAGTGCCCGAGGCACATTTGGGGTGGGCCCACGCGGCCAGGTACAGGGGCCGCGTGGGGCCCCCCCTTTTGGCCCTCTGGCACTCCCTCGTGTCCATCCTTTGCACGCTGTCCTCCTTTTCCGTAGAAAATGACATGGTATTTTTCCCCGATTTTATTTCCTGCAAAAATAGCCAGAAAAGAGACTTTGCTAAAAACAGCGTCAGATTCAGCAGTTTTATTCAAACATGGGAAGATTTCGGAGCAAATTATGAAGCAAAGTGCTTGGAAAAGTAGATGCATTTTGGATGCATCAGGCATGAACCGGGACTAGCTTTCAAACCTTTTGTCTCCCGCGCGCACTACGCTTTGGAAGATCAAGCAACCACCATTTTAATTTTGCTTTGGAAGATGATCAACCCGCCATTTATTTGTGCATTGGAAGATGATCAGTCCGCCGCCGTTTTTATTGCTGCCCGGCCGCCGGCCTCCCTCTCTGCCCGCCGGCATCCCTCTCTGCCCGTCGGCATCCCTCTCCGCCCTATATAAGATGCCACTAATCCATGGCCTTAAGCACACAATCTCTCTCTCTCTCTCTCTCTCTCTCTCTAATCCTCGCAAAAAACTCTCTCTCGAGCCCTCTCTTCAATTCCAATGGAGCAACTCGCGCGTGTTCCTCCGTCTCGGTTGTACTACTTCGTCAAGGAGGATATGAGCTTCGAGGTATGGGTCACCCTCCGTGCATCACGCGTGGAGAGGTGGATCCGCGACGTGAAGAAGTTCTTTCTCGACGCCGCACCGATCAAGTGCGTTGGACTCGACTGCGAGTTCACCGACGCTCTCCCGGGTCGACAGAGTGATCTGTCACCCGAGAAATAGTAGCGCGTCGCCGTCCTTCAACTCTCGGTGGCGACCGAGACTCTTGTCTTCCAGATCTGCAGGGCTGATCGGGTGCCACAGGTCCTCGTGGATTTCTTAGGTGACAAGACCATCAAGTTCTACGGCGTGGCTATCCACAATGACTTGCGGATGCTGCGCTGCTACGGAATTAAAATTCCGTCCGCGGTCGACCTCCAGAGGGATAGGCGAACCTAACCGGCAATACTACTCCGAGTCTCGTTGCTCTCTCCAATGCTATCATTGGGACAAAACTAGAGAAGAAGAACAAGAAGAAGAAGAAGGACAAGAACGATGACGACGAAGAAGAAGACCTCTGGATTCGCGGATGGGGCAACGTTCCATTGAGCTACGATCAAGTCGAGTATGCCGCTCTTGACGCTCGACTCGGCTTCGAGATTGCACGGAAGTGGGATAGTCTACGTGGCTATAATACCAATGGCGGTCGTCTTAATGTCGTTGATGAGTAGATCTATATAGCGAGATGTGTGTGTGTGCCGTTGTGACTTCTCTCATGTATCCGGTTACCTAAAAATTAATGATCGAAATATTTGGATTCATACCATTTTTCCGATCGATTCATAAATATTACTTTTCCAATTTCGATTTACCGGTATAAGGATATGGAAACCGGGAAGCCGGGAAAACGTGAAAACGTGAAACCGGGAAAACGTGAAACCGGAAGCCGGGAATCCGGGAAACCGGGTAGCCGGGAAAACGTGAAAACGTGAAACCGGGAAAACGTGAAACCGGGAAGCGGGGAAGCCGGGAAACCGGGAAGCGGGGAAGCCGGGAAACCGGGAAGCCGGGAAGCCGGGAAAACATGAAACCGGGAAAACGTGGAGCCGGGTAACCGGGAAAACATGAAGACAGGAAGCCGGGAAGACGTGAAAACGTGAAGCCGGGAAACCGGAAGACGTGAAAACGTGAAACCGGGAAACCGGGAAAACGTGAAGCCGGGAAAACGGGAAAACGTGAAGCCGGGAAGCCGGTAAAATGTAAAAACGTGAAACCGGGAAAACGTAAAAACGTGAAACCGGGAAAACGTGAAGCCGGGAAGCCGGGAAACCGGAAGCCAGGAAGCCGGAAACCATTGTTAGTGTTAGCGCAATTGTTATTACTTTCTATTAGTACTTAATCATTAATATTTACATAAATAGGTTTGGACTTCAAAAAAATAATATGATTATGTACGAATAACAAAAAATGAATTAATAAATATTAGTATAATCATTTAATATTTATGCAAAAGATGATACAGACACAATATTTAGATTCCTATCATTTTTCTGATCCATTTATACATATTATTTGTCGAATTACGACTTACGGTTTTAAAGATACGAATTCAAAATTTAAATATGATATAGGTGACGCTTTAGTCCCGGTTCGTGCCACGAACCGGGACTAAAGGTTCTGACACATCCCTGAGGCACTGGCCCGCCTCAGATGGACCTTTAGTCCCGGTTCGTGCCACGAACCGGGACTAAAGCTTCCCCTATATCATCTTCCACCCCAAGCCAGCCATGGCCACTTTGAGCTCGAGTTTCATCTCCATTTTTCCTTCACCCGAGCTCGATTTCTTGCCCATTTGTTTCCACCATTTGCTATGATTGACGGCGCTGCATCTATCCAAGGGTGAGCACTGCAAACTATTTCTTCCGGCGCTCGTTTCGTTGCTTGTTTAGCTCATTGAATATTTCTAGTGCTAGC
Source organism: Poa pratensis (assembly GCA_947311845.1). Taxonomy (NCBI): domain Eukaryota; kingdom Viridiplantae; phylum Streptophyta; class Magnoliopsida; order Poales; family Poaceae; genus Poa; species Poa pratensis. Next base: position 73,413,653 of record CAMZMU010000020.1, read on the forward strand.
TAGGCGTTTGATGAAATGTCTAAGTTAGAGATTTCATTTGTTTTATATGCAATTTGAGCTCAAACTAAATTATGATTTGTGGGTTTTAGTGTCGGCCCGTCCCCGTCCTCTCCGCCGTCAATAGCCCGCGCCGTCCCGTCATCTCGGTGAGTCACTTTTTTAATCTTTTATTTTGAATTAAATTACTTGTATGATTTAAATGCATAGTCATTTCTTGTATAATTTTCTTATGTTTTTTATGTGTATAGTGTCGTGGTTTTGATATCCGTCCCTGTCGGCCCTCGTCCGGTGATACGTCTCAAACGTATCTATAATTTCTGATGTTTCATGCTTGTTTTATATCAATGTCACATGTTTTATATGCATTATATATCACTATTATACATTTTCTGGGACTGACCTATTAACAAGATGCCACACGGCAGTAGGGACACACCAAGCCGAGCCCCAGGGGGCTCGTAAAGTCCACACCGCCATGTTGCTGCACGTAAGCCGTTACCGGCGCTACCCTCTTGATCGGCCCATAGGCTCGGCCGACCCAAACAGGACCGTGAAGTTCCCGCCGCCACACTGCAGACAGACACGCCGTCACCACTGCCATTTTCGTCACAAGCCGCTCAGCAGGCCAACCGGAGGCAGCAGGCGGAGCCCGCCCTGACCCAGATCTGGGCCTCCAGGGCCGGAGCTCCACCACCGCCGCCACGGCCACCAACAGCGGCGCCCTCACCACCTCGGCCACCAGCGCAGCATCAGGAGCCCAGTCTGAGCTGAGGGAAGCCAGCCAATTGAGTCACTGAAACGACCGCAGGAGGCGCACCCTAAGCCCAGCTTCTCGGAGCTGCTATTGCGAAATACGGCTTCCTTAATATCCAAATTTCAACAAGGGGGCTGGGCTGCTCGCCTTCATAGAAAGGCGACCAGTCGCCGCGCCGAACCATCGCCACCGAGCTGCACCTCCCAGGCCATGGCTGCCCCGCGCCACCCTAGCCCAGGAGGGTAGAAACTGAGGGTCCGCCGCCACCGGCGCCGCTCGGCGAGGTGCCGGAGCAGCCACCGGCGACGGCGGGATGGAAGAAAGAAGGGAGAGCCTGGGGCAGGAGGGCGGAGGCGCGGCCCGGCCGCCGCGGGGGCGGCGCGGGTCGCGAAAGGGAAGGGGGACCGCCTGGGGCAGGAGGGCGGAGGTGGGGAGGGGGCGGCGCGGTCGCGCGGCTAGGGTTGCGGGAGGTCGGGCGAGACGCCAATTTACTTCCTCGCTACTCCAACACTCGAGAATGGAATTAACGAAGCCTGCACGATCGCTCCACAGCCCCCACTTGTCCCTCCCAAAAACCCTTGCCCAGGGCGACCGCGCCACCGCCAGCGTCAACGTGGCGGAGGGAAGCGACTATGCTTTGATGGCTAGCACCACGACGCCCAATGTCGCTGCCGTCAGGCACTGATGCCCAGCCATCGTCGCGCTCGCGCTCCCCAGCCGCAGCCCACTGCTCTTTCCTAGGTCACCCGCTCTCTTTCGATCTTGATCTATCAAGCCCAATGGCTTGAAAGCTGGCGTCGTATTTGGGCAGTTCTGAGCGTCCTCCGGAGGTTCGGAACGCCCGATCCTCCGCATGGACTGCGCGACACGTGTCCTCCCCATCAGTCAAAAGACCATGTGCATGGCCCCTCCTTTGTGACTCAGCGACGCTGAACCAGCCCCCAATCTCTTGCCGCGGCGGGCTCTGCTCCTCTCCTCCCCAACTGCACTTCCTTCCTCTGCCGCTTTCAACACTGCGGCGGTGCTGATGGGGTTCGTAGCAGAAAACAATAATTTTTCTAACTATCGCAACACCGAAACTAGCCAGGATCTATCTATCTAGTAATGCGGTAACGGAGAAGTCATCGGAAACATACCCTTGTATACCGATAGCGGGAATTACGCTCCCGCACAAGCGTTGCCGATGAAGACGTACGTAGCCGACCTCAAGGTCGCGGAGAACTTGGCGTGACGAAGAAGAAGGAGACGCGGCGATGAAGAAGCTCCTAGTGCCGAACTCGTGAGAGAGCAGCACCTCCGAGTACTCGCACACGTACGGACCTTGACGATGACCTCCGTGCTCCCCGATCCAGCCGGATTAGCGGAAGCGAGAACTTTGGGTGGAAACCCGCAGCACAACGGTGCGCTGCGGTTTATAGGTCTCCCGTATACGCTGTCCAGACTTGGGACCACGCACGTCGAGAGATGGGGAGGGAGGAATTGGACTAGGGAGAAGCCTGGGCCAACCGGAATTAATTCCTGAATTTTCTGTGTATTTTTCCAATTAATCCGGGTCCCTATTTATTGGAGGAGAGGGGTTGCACCTCTCCTCAACTAGGCAATGTGGGACTAAAGAGGAGAGGGGGTGGTGCGGCTGCCATCATGGGCCAGCCGCACCCCCTCTCAAGGGGGGGAACTTCCCCTCTTGGGCCCTATGGCCCATTAAGGTGGCTGCCCCATTTTTTCTCCTTTTTCTTTAATATTAAATTAATATAAATATATATAATTCCATAATTAATATATTTACATGCTATTTAATCTCCCGTGACTCCGAAACAATTTCCGGATCATTCCGAACTCACTTCGGTCTCCCCGGAACTCTTCCGGTCTTCCCCGGAACTCTTCCGTTCTTGCCGGAACCTTTCCGAAACCTCCTATCTCTATACCTAAGCCACTCCGATGTTTCCAAAACGTTCTCCTAGCGTCGTCAAGACCTTAAGTGTGTTACCCTCGGTTCGAGAATACTCCGGACATGGTCGAGACCCTCCCGCCAATGACCGTCAGGGAGCCCTGGATGACTATGACGGCCCCCGTGCATTCTAGAATAAATCATCCTTGAATCATCTTTGAACCGTTAACATGATATGGTCATTCCCTTTGTTCGTTGATACTTCCTTGTCCGAGATACGATCGTTAACATCTGATGTTGTGTTTTATCTCGTTACCGACAAGGTTGCTTTACTCGTTCCCATGAAATCATATCTCAATGACCTAGTCATACGCTGCGCAGCTTTACAGATATAATCTCACCGAGTGGGCCCAGCATATCAATCCGTCACACGGATGAACAAATCCCGCTCTTGATCACTCGCCCCGACTACTTCCTTCCAATACCCGAAAGTGTCACCCTTATTGTCGTGCGTATGAGACATGACGTTAGGTGCGATCAGCCGTATCTTTCAGAAGCAACGACTTGATGTAATCTCACGGTCTAAGGAATAAGCTACCACGTTATAATCCTATTGCAGTGTTGAACTATCTGATACGATCCTAACTGCAATACTTTGGGTAATGTCCATCAAATTATTCTCCCAATAAAATAACTCCACCATCAACTGTTAATGCAATATGATCGGGAAATCACGATCATCCATTGACTGATGGACTAGTTTATCTAGAGGCTTAACTAGGGACTCTGGTTTGTTTACATACCACACGTGTATTAACAATTCCGATTAATACAGTTATAGCATGGTATAAAACTATTTATAAACTTAAAGAGATAATGCAATAAATCTTATTATTTATTTGCCTCTAGGGCATATCTCCAACAGTCTCCCACTTGCACTAGAGTACAAATACACTAGCTGCATTTTCTATACCAATCATACAACCTTATCTTTTATAAGTGTTTATGATAATGCTCGCTCGTGGAAGAGGTTTCCTTCGGCCTGAACCTTTCATAACCGTAAGTTCGTTGCAAACCATTGATATCACCTTATTTGATATCATCATGTTATCTTAATAACAAATATACATATTTGGCAACTAAGTGAGACTTTTGTTTCCCTGCGCTTACTCTGATCCAATATCAGTTAATTGCATTAAACACACTCAGTTTTTGAGAATACCTTTTCTCCACCAATCCTATGTAATTTCACAGTATCTTTATACTTCTATATTTACCTAAGTAGATCCTGACATTCTATTGTCAGCCTAATGCCTTTTAGTTAATCCTAGAACGACTTGATCCTTATTTCTTTCTGTCATTTAGGTTGATCCTTTTAACACAACATTTGTTAAACTCATCATCCTTTACAGATTTGAAATAACCACATATCCTTAGTTTCTTTTAAACTATGAAGGATAATTTTGGTTAGACTAATAATGAATCACAAATTCATCTCAGCGCTTATTCTTCTTGTAAGAATACTAATCATATCTTCTCGAGTATATAATATGGTTAATATGCTGCCACCTTATCATGGCATAGAAGTGCAGCATATTTTACAACCATGATTACTTTATCCAAATTTACAAGGACCAATTCCTCGTCACGTCTTATTCTGACACATCAGAATCTAATCTGGAAAAACACCTCGACTTCTTTAAAATGATCTATTCAAAACAGATGCTCACATTTTAAACATATATGATTTTATGTAACTCAATTACTTCTAATTCATTTTCCTAGTACTTATCTATTATATGTCATTTACATATAAACACCTGACTAAGCTCCCACTCAAAATGTCAATTACATTTGAGATTGTGTAACTTGTAATGCTCCCACTCAAAATGTCAATTACATTTGAGATTGTGTAACTTGTAATGCTCCCACTCAAAATGTCAAACACATTTCATATTGTGTAGCCCACAAGCTCCCACTTAACAATATGTCACTTACATATTATTCCGGTAAGCTGTCCTACTCCCACTTAAATTATACGGATATAATTTCCTTCGATATTTCGGTCATAACCGAAATCCTTGATCATGTATCAATTCGAAAATTCCAAATACGATGTATTATACTTGTTAATACAAATCCAAAAGACTTAGGCATGTCTACATCCAATGTAGTCAAAACAATTTTGATTTTGTCAAAGACATTCTTCATGACAAAATTAGCTTTATGTCCTTCTCACAGTTTCATTCTTTTCACACAACTTGTCATGTGAAAAATCAAGTAACCCTTTTACTTAATAAGATTCAAGCAACATTTACTAATACAATCTTGAATGCAACCTTTTGGATTTATGACTCTATAGTCACAATTCGAATTTGGCATCACCCCAATTTCTTTGTATTTCGTAGGTATCCCTTGTTCTAGTAACAAGCTCATTAAATCATGAAATATTAATCTGTGACCGGACAGAAAATATTCTTTAATGCCTACTATTTATAAAAAGCTCCTTGCATGAAAACACCATGATCAAATATCATCATTTTTCATTTCATTTGTGGAGTTTTGTTGTCGGATCAAATTCCAAAACAATATTTCTCTCACAAATCGAGTAGGTCAATTACCCCTTTTAAGCTTTTCTTTATTTCATATCCTTTCTTGAAACTTGTTTTCAATGAATCACCAAGTTAGCAATACTAGTTTTGCCCTTGTTGGTGTTTACCATATGAAACATATATTCATTCCTATGAATATTTTACAAAGAACTATTTCGTACATAGTTTCGTATTATCATATAATCTATAAACCATGACACACAACTTATTGTCGTTCATACGAATTTTGGGTGAAGACTTCAAAATAGGGAGTTTACTAATTCTAACGGAAAAACCTTCTACGTGATTTCTAAAATATTAAGAGATAATTTTTAGGACTATACTTTATTCAAAATAGAGTATGATCATAATGTCTACATCAACATGTTTGATAATAGCATCATAATTTTGTGAACCGAATTTCACAAGTCCTTTTGTGAACCGAATTTTCACAAACCTTCATGATAAAATAAATCTTTAAAATCCTTGCTATTATAATCCAATTACAATGACTTGATTTTATATCCTCCTTTTCTATCCGAAAAATCTTTCTTGATCAAATCAAATAATTTCAGATAATTGTATCTTTTAGTAAATACTTATTATTTACTTAGACATACAACAAAGGTTTCAATAATAATTTCCACTACACAATTTAATTTAACAATCATCTTGCATGATCTCAAATCAAATTTCTTCTCATATTGACTTATCAATATTTTTCAATCATCATGTCTCATTAGACATCACGCATGCAAATACACAAGATCAAAGTATCCAAAATATTTGCAATGATTAAAATTCGGTAGTGCATTTTATTATTGACTTAGGATATTTATTTTAACATTCAAATCCACTTTGCTATCAAAAAGATTAATACATGAATAACTTATTCATAATCGAAATATGATCATAAGAAAACTTTATTCATAATAAAAACAACTTGCTTGTCTCTTACAAATATGAATAACTTGTCTCATCGAATATAAGACATACTTATTACAATCACTCTCAAATTCGACTACAAAACTCTTATTCAAAACTACTAATCAAAACTTGATAACTATGGGCGTGAAACTCCTTGGCCATCAACTACTTTGCCTTGCCATCATTCCGCAGCATCATGTCGAACTCTGCAATTTTCCTGTTATATTCTGGTGCTGTTTCAATAAAACAGAACATAAGTATCAAATACTTTAATATCAACAAGTGTAAGAAATAACAATTATAACTTTGTATATCAAATATACCTTGCGTGTCATCTATTTCTCCTTCGATGGGTTCCACCTCCACATCTTTGATTTCGACCAGGAAATCATTGAAGAGGAGGAAATCACTCTTAAGTATATACTCATCGACAAGCTCCTCATAGCTAGGAGGTAGAGAACGCAACACCGCCTGTATTGCAAAAGTATCCGCCATCCAGTAATCGCATGTGTTTGTGAGATCATCGTGAATGTCAAACATCTTACACAAATGTGTCTCCAAGCAGGTATGTTCTTCCATCTTGAGTGAAAGAAACTTGTCCAGCTGCTTGTACTGCTCTTGCTTCATTCGGTTCAAGAACCGAACTTTAAGAGCACCTATCATCACAGCGGGTTCCATATGGCGAAACTCATTTTTCAGCTCATGATCCATGCAGACATACATCGTGATCTGAACACTTCTCCAGACCTCACGACGCTGACGAAAATCCTCTTTCGCCTCTGCACTTGCGGAGTCTCCTGGTTTATCTCCTAACAATTCTCCTATCACGTAAGAAATGTCGTTCTGGTAGAGGACGTCTTTCAGGTTTCTGTACCACGTCATGAAGTTGGATCCATCGTTCCGGAGACTTTCTTTTCTAATAAAATGGTTGAACTCAAGACTTTCTTCCTTAGGATAAGGCATGATCTACAAAGATAATTTGCAAAGACTAGGTAAGGCTAAGTTTATAAAATATGAGTTTATTTTATAATCACATTATCAAAATACACTCCACTAAGAAATTATCCCAAAAAATAACTTAGTGATTACACGATCCCAATCCATTAATTACCCCCTTCGATCGGCGGAAGAATAACTTCAAGGTAGGCAACGAATTACCAATCGCAACAATCATGCGACTCATGCTCGATCTTTCGATCACCCGTGTTCCGAGGCCATATACTGGTATATGCTAGGCTCGCCAATTTAACCTTAGTGTTTTCGCGTGTGCAACGTGGCTTACACCCACTGTATGCGAACGAAGAGACGAGTGTAGATGAAAAGGATCGAAACCCGAACAACGTACCCCGTAACGTAGAACTTTATTGGTGGTGCACACTAAGGCAGAACACAATTTTGGTATTAAATTAGGGATCATCCTATTACGGCTACCGTTGTATATCTTTATATAAGCACTCAAATAGGATGCAAACACACAACAAACAATATCAAAATAATGTAATGAAGTGCGATATGACATGGCCGTCGCGCCTCGGCCTTCACGGCGCGCCTCCAATGGTGCTCCGAGTCTACGGTGCCACCTTTGCCTCCGATAACATAAACTTACCGTGACCATGTCATATTAAAATAGCCCCACTGCAAAACAAAGTTAGACGCTCTACTTTATCCTTTTGCAATTTTACGTGGCTGCTAGGGCTTTCGTGAAGAACCGTTTCTTACCTACGAACATACAACCACAACAGCGATTAAATAATTGTCTCTATTACACCCTTTTCAGGGCCCTCCATTGAAAATGCCATGCCGTCTAAAGAGAGAGAGACAGACACCCGCTAGCCGCATATATGGTACAAGCCATATGTTAGTTGCGGAACCAGTCTCGCGTAAGGTCGGTCCGGGCCGCTTCATCAACTCAATGCCAACAACATTAGCAAGTGCACGCGAGAGGGTAACAATTATAGAATCGATGCCCACATTCAACATGTGTTCTAACCGTACCAGCAATACTACGCATAGATCGGCTCTGATACCACTGATGGGGTTCGTAGCAGAAAACAATAATTTTTCTAACTATCGCAACACCGAAACTAGCCAGGATCTATCTATCTAGTAATGCGGTAACGGAGAAGTCATCGGAAACATACCCTTGTAGACCGATAGCGGGAATTACGCTCCCGCACAAGCGTTGCCGATGAAGACGTACGTAGCCGACCTCAAGGTCGCGGAGAACTTGGCGCGACGAAGAAGAAGGAGACGCGGCGATGAAGAAGCTCCTAGTGCCGAACTCGTGAGAGAGCAGCACCTCCGAGTACTCGCACACGTACGGACCTTGACGATGACCTCCGTGCTCCCCGATCCAGCCGGAATAGCGGAAGCGAGAACTTTGGGTGGAAACCCGCAGCACAACGGTGCGCTGCGGTTTATAGGTCTCCCGTATACGCTGTCCAGACTTGGGACCGCGCACGTCGAGAGATGGGGAGGGAGGAATTGGACTAGGGAGAAGCCTGGGCCAACCGGAATTAATTCCTGAATTTTCTGTGTATTTTTCCAATTAATCCGGGTCCCTATTTATTGGAGGAGAGGGTTGCACCTCTCCTCAACTAGGCAATGTGGGACTAAAGAGGAGAGGGGGTGGTGCGGCTGCCTCATGGGCCAGCCGCACCCCAAGCCCAGCCGCACCCCTCTCAAGGGGGGGAACTTCCCCTCTTGGGCCCTATGGCCCATTAAGGTGGCTGCCCCATTTTTTCTCCTTTTTCTTTAATATTAAATTAATATAAATATATATAATTCCATAATTAATATATTTACATACTATTTAATCTCCCGTGACTCCGAAACAATTTCCGGATCACCGAACTCACTTCGGTCTCCCCGGAACTCTTCCGGTCTTCCCCGGAACTCTTCCGTTCTTGCCGGAACCTTTCCGAAACCTCCTATCTCTATACCTAAGCCACTCCGATGTTTCCAAAACGTTCTCCTAGCGTCGTCAAGACCTTAAGTGTGTTACCCTCGGTTCGAGAATACTCCGGACATGGTCGAGACCCTCCCGCCAATGACCGTCAGGGAGCCCTGGATGACTATGACGGCCCCGTGCATTCTAGAATAAATCATCCTTGAATCATCTTTGAACCGTTAACATGATATGGTCATTCCCTTTGTTCGTTGATACTTCCTTGTCCGAGATACGATCGTCAACATCCGATGTTGTGTTTTATCTCGTTACCGACAAGGTTGCTTTACTCGTTCCCATGAAATTATATCTCAATGACCTAGTCATACGCTGCGCAGCTTTACAGATATAATCTCACCGAGTGGGCCCAGCATATCAATCCGTCACACGGATGAACAAATCCCGCTCTTGATCACTCGCCCCGACTACTTCCTTCCAATACCCGAAAGTGTCACCCTTATTGTCGTGCGTATGAGACATGACGTTAGGTGCGATCAGCCGTATCTTTCAGAAGCAGCGACTTGATGTAATCTCACGGTCTAAGGAATAAGCTACCACGTTATAATCCTATTGCAGTGTTGAACTATCTGATACGATCCTAACTGCAATACTTTGGGTAATGTCCATCAAATTATTCTCCCAATAAAATGACTCCACCATCAACTGTTAATGCAATATGATCGGGAAATCACGATCATCCATTGACTGATGGACTAGTTTATCTAGAGGCTTAACTAGGGACTCTGGTTTGTTTACATACCACACGTGTATTAACAATTCCGATTAATACAGTTATAGCATGGTATAAAACTATTTATAAACTTAAAGAGATAATGCAATAAATCTTATTATTTATTTGCCTCTAGGGCATATCTCCAACAGGTGCCACCGTCAACGGCCGGCTTGCACCACCGCTCCTGCGTCGTTGGCCGTTTGCAGTTTTGCGTTCGCCACTTGTAGTACCGGCAGTATCTCCTGGCATCGCACCGTCGGGAGCGTGTACCATCCAAGAGTGTAGCATCGTTGACCTTCCTTCTAGCAGTAGCTCGCCGGCTTGCTGCAGCGCCGTTGTTCCCTAGCAGCACCACGCCTCCATGCTGGAAGCAGCGCCGCCGTGCCCTGGGAGCAACGCCGCCGTGGCCGTGCCATGGGAGCAGCGCCGTCGTGCCATGGAAGCAACCCGCCTCCGCGCAGGGAGCCGCGCCGCCGTGCTCTGGGAGCAACGCCGCCGTGCCATGGAAGCAACCCGCCTCCGCACTGGGAGCAGCGCCGCCGTGACCTGCAAGCACCTCGTCACCTCGCTGGGAGCAGCACCGCCGTGCTAGGGAAGCAACTCGCCTCAGCGCTGGGAGCAACGTCGCCGTTCCATGGAAGCAACCGCCGTCCGTCGCTAGCAGCTACACCAACATGCTTTGGTAGCATTGCTACTCACCGCTGGCAGCACCATGCCACGGCGATGGCAGCAACTCCACCTGTGCCTTGGTAGCACCGCTCCCACATGCTGGGCGCGACGAAGCTCGGCACGGGAGCGAACGAGGGTGCGGGCATTGCGAGTTCGACGCAGCGGCGGTAGGGTGCGCCGAAGCTCAGTGCAGGGGCGGACAAGGGCACGCGTCGCATGAAGTCTTCCTTGCAGTCGTCGAGGAGGAGCATAGGCGGCGCCGGTCGGTGCATCAGGTGTCCGAGCGAAGGAGGCCGAGACGAAGCTCGACGCAGCGGCGCGTGAGGGCATGGCCGAGCTCTATCGCGGGGACAGGCGAGTGCGCCGGTGAGTGCCGGTGCCGGAGCACTCGACGTTAGAGCATCTCTAACAGAGCCCTCAAACCGCGCGGAACCGTAAAATAACTGCCAAACACGGTTCGGAAACCTTAAAAACGACGATAGCAGTGCCCTCAAATTTCACGAACCCGTAAAACTTTTTGAGGGCGCCCGGCAATTCGCCCCTCCAACCTGGGAAAGTCGCGTTTTGGCGGCCGAACCGAAGGGCGAACCCTATCCCATTCACGCGTTGGCGGGAGTGAAACTTCAGCCCGCGCAGTTCCCCCCTTCCGCCGCCGCCGCCGATTCTCCTTCTTCCTCTGCTCCGGCGTTCCAAGACCGCCGTCACGCCGCCATGGAGGACGCCGGTGCTTCTTTGTTCACCGTCCCTGTTGCGGCGGACAAAGCGGCAGATCCAGCCGGCGCGGGACTCGCCCAGCCGCGGCCGCCGCCGCCCCCGCGGCCCCGCTCCGCCCCACCGCTGCCGCTACAGGGGCCGATGCGGCCGGCAAGAAGCGGAGGCGGCTCAGAACCGCGGGCGCGGCCCAAGCCTTGGCCGCTAGCGTCGCCGCTGCCGCTAGCGCCGCCGCTGCCGATTCCCCATCCCCGCAACCCGGCAGAGGGACCAAGAGGGCGCCTGTGCGGAAGATCAGGGTCCCCACCTCCGCCGCTGCCGCCAACGCCCCCGATTTGGCCGCCACCGCAGCCGCCCCCATGGGTCCGCTGCCATCTACAAACCCGAGGTATGTATCTGTCCACAGCGACGAATTCGATCTTCAGTTGATGTTGCAGCGTATTTGAACGCGGTTTTGCTCTAATTTGTAGCATCCCAGCGGTCGACGGTACCAATTCGTTCATTGATTTGATGAACGATGCGTCCGTGGACATACCGATCACTCCAAGGCCGTTGGGACGTGATCAAAACAACATGCAGCCGGTGGAGCGGATGCGTGCAGCAAGTGCACAATGCTCCTCCAAGTGGTACCGTGGAGGGTGATTGGGTAAGCTACATTGCTTGCTTGCGACTATGTGCAATGCCTTGCTTACTTTGTGAATCATGCCAATTGTTTGATGCTTGTAGGACCACATTGCAAGAGAGCGGTACAAGGACATGCCGGCGTCGAAGAACAAGCCTTTTACCTTGGACCATTGTTGGAAAATACTCCAACATAGTGAGAAGTGGAAATTGTCACTCCAAGAACCAAATAAAAGGAGTGACATATATATCGAAGATGATGAAGATGAAAATGGAGAGAGGAACATGAACAAGCCCGAAGGCAACAAGAAAGCGAAGCTTAGGGTCTTGAAGGAAGCCGAGGCTGCTAGTTTGAGGGAGAAGCTTGAGCAAATGGTGAAGTCCAATGAGAGTATGGTGGCCAAAACATTGGAGGCAAAGCAAATCATGGCCGAGAAGAAATCCCAAGAGAAGAAAGAGAGGTGGCATGTACTCCGGGAAAATGGGATGCGCAAGGACGAGATTGAGCGAAGAAGAGTCGTTGCGGAGGAGAACAAGTCCGTCGCCAAGCTCCTTGCCGAGGAGAACAAGATCATGATGATGAACCGAGCCGACATGGATGAAATCACGTTGGAGTGGCATGACATTGCTAGGCGCGAGATCTTGCAACGAAGGAAGCAAGCCTTGCTCAATTCTAGCAGTGCTCGTGGAGGTGATGGTGGTGGTGGTGGTGGTGCTGGTGGTGGTGCTGGTGCTGGTGGTGATGGTGGTGGTGGAGGTGCCGGTGGTGGTGTTGGTGGTTCCGTTCTTGGAGATGATGTCTAGGTTAGATTTCGGTGGGCTTTCGGATGCAAGTTTTTGGTCACATGGATTGAGATGTTCGTGAACTATGTCTATTTGATGTGAACTATCCTCAAAACTATGTTATTTGCTAAACTACTATCGAAATTCTGAACATTTCGACATATTTTCATAGATACATGTTTTAAGGTTTACTAGTTTACGGTTCCGCGCAATAGCAGTACCCGTAAAGCAGAACCTTAAAACAGAACGCGGCTCGTTTTCACGCAAAAAACACGCAGTTTCTGACCCTTATATATCGCGTTTACGGTCCGCGGTTTGAGGGAGAGATGCTCTTATCCTGTGCGATTCAGATGTGTAGAGTAAGATCCGTCCGCCAGCGACGGTGATAACGAACGAGCGAAACGAGAGAAAAAGGAGGATAAGGAAGATGGGATAGGTGGGTGGGCCCACGTGACGCTGCTCGTTTTTCCTCGCCACGCGGTGTGCAACGTGGCGCGCGCTAGAGCAGGAGGATGCGCGACGCGCCATCCTCCGGCGGAATAACAGCGTTTTCCTTATTTATATTTGAGAAATACTAGCAAAAATGACCGTGCGTTGCAACGGGTGAGAAAGTCAACTTCTGAATAAAAACGTCAACACGATCCAAATTTCCCCCGAAAGCCTATCAACTGTTCTGTGCCGATTGTCAATGTAGAGAGACCCCTATATATATCTTATTAGTGTGTCTATGATCTTTGCTCCTGATTAAGCAATGGACGTTTATTTAGGGCTAATGGCTATACTTAACAACCCATGTGTTTGCATCTGATTGCATGACACAAGCTATGGACTAATGCACACGGAACAGAAAATCCATGAGGTGGCCACACCATATTGTAGATGAATGAGGAATTATGCCAAGAAAATAGCCTCCAGTTTTGAGCAGGGATGATACGTCATTGATGCTAGCTTCTTTGCGTGCTCCTCTTTTCCAAAGCATAACTATCTTATAAAATGGATTACTTGCCTCTAAATTCTGCATGCAGCAAACTATATCTGGTTGGAAGCCCTTTTCTTGCAATTGAGCGCCAAACTCATCCAGTTATACAATCCCCCTTAACTGTCAGCTCTGAACAATTTAACGTGTCGTGTGAAGGTGTGTTGAAAGGCTTCCATTTTTTCATCTATAGTTCACCGGCATCGCTCACAGCCGACGCAGAAGAAACTATCGTATGCATCGGTAGGTTAATCACAGCTAACATTATGAGTTTTTTTTTGGAGAAAGCATCATGCTTTATTACATTAACTGGGGTGATCACCCATCACAACTTCGGCAGGCAACGTTGGTCCCAAATTATAGTCTCCTGGGCATTACTGTATTTTCCAAGATTAGCTAGTCCTCGATGCTTCAATACCAAGAGCACAACTGGATCTTCAAGCCATCCATCGATGTCACAACTTGGGAGAAATATTGGCCTCACCGTTCAGAGTCATTGCCAGAGTTGATTGTCCGTCCAAAAATTGGGCGTATAACACGGGTGTACGTAGCTATGTCTACGACACACCATTGCATGGACTCTGCACTGAACGCATCCTGGATCCCGTTTGCTTTGCCTGCACTTGCAAGAACCAGCCCACAGCGATTATCTCTGAAGGAATTTCGAAAGAATTCCAGCCGGAATTTGTACCCAGCAGCACATGATTTTTATATAGCTGCAGGACATAGCAGAAGCAGCACTGCAGCATCACCACCAGGTTAAGACGTTATGGAGTATGAAGATTCGGTGGGGATGATAGTGCCTGCTAGGGACGGCGGCGCCTGAACATGAAGTCCTCGCTTTGTGTGAAGTCCTCGCCGTCCTCATGCGTTATCGCCGCACATCCTCCGGCGGCGCAGCTCGCCGTATGCCCCTGGTTTGTCTCGATCCTGGAGCAGAACTGATTATTTCCTCTTCTCTCTGCTTCTTCCATCGCAAGCCAGACGCCACCACCAAATTTCTCGGGCAAAATCCCGAGTTCGCATCGCCGCTATGTTCCCGTGTCCCGACAGCCATAGCTATGCTCGCCAGTGGAAGACCTCGCGCCTCAGCAGCGGACACCGATCCTGCTACAGCACCCGCGCGTTGCTTGCCGGCGAGGAAGCGGCTGCTCGTCGCCGAGCTCCTATCCGCCTAGCTGGTCTCCTGCATCCGCGCGCCGCTCGGCCGGCGAGGACACCGCGGATCGTCGTCGAGCTCCTATCCACCGCGCCCGTCTCCTGCATCCGTGCGCCGCTCGGCCGGCGAGGACGCCGCCGATCGTCATCGAGCTCCTATCCACCGAGCCCGTCTCGATCCTGCATCCGTGCGCCGCTCGGCCGGCGAGGACGCGGCCAATCGTCGTCGAACTCCTATCCGCCGTCCGCTGAGCCCGTCTCCTGCATCCGCGCGCCGCTCGGCCGGCGAGGGTGCGGTAATGCGGTGCGCCCTTAGAGTTTCCTTCTGCGTCGAGACCGTCCATGACGTTCGCTTCGACGGTTGCTTGCCTGCTGCGGCGCTCTTGGGAGGCTTTTCATGTGAGGTCTTCGTGTCCTGCTTCCATCCCCGCTTTTATTATTAAGGTAAAGATATGAATCGCTTGCTCTGCTACGAGTTGCAACGTCCCCAGTCGGACGGAATAGGCAGGACCAGCCAGCCGACGTGAAACGGAAGGAAACCTCCCCGATCGATCGAGCGATACCGATCGAGGCGATTTGTTTTCGGTCCCGAGTCGGCCTCCGCCAGCGCCGCCCAATAAAAAGGGTTCCCGGTCGCCGAGTTAAACACTTAAACAGAGGCCCCTCCCCTCCACACACAAGACCTAGCTAGATCCGATCCGAGCCTATGGCGGCGGCGGCCAGTGGCGAAGCTAGCGCCCGGCCAGTCTGGGCAGCTGCCCGGGCTCCGAAGGTGCATCTCGCTGAAGATTTAGCACAAAACCGTTGGTTCAAGCAGGGATTTGCTTCGGCAAAACCTGCTAAGCATGTCTGCACTAAATCTTGCCCAGGCTTTAATTTGGAGCTAGCTCCACCACTGGCCACCGCCGCCAGTTTGCGTCGAAAGGAAGCAACGAAGATCAGCAAGAAGCATAAGGAATTCAAGGCTCATCTCATCTCTGTTATGTCGTTCCTCCTGCTGGCTATTGTGTTTTTACTCGCGGCGATCTATTTCTACCATAGTTACTTCTACGTTGCTCAAGTTTGTGTGATCTTGACGATCTGGTGGATGATGGGCGTCGCAACGATGACCTATCTTATTAAACAGGAATTCCCAGGGATCCCCAGTGTCTGGTGGATACTTAGCGTCGCAGTAGTGACGTTTCTTGTTAAGCGGGAGATCCCCGAGATCCCCAAGCCCGCTGATAATAAGGTGGGGCAACAAGATGAAGCCAGATGAATGCAAGAAGTGGATCCTGAAGCAAGTCGCTTGTTGTGTTAAGTAACTTCCGGAAGGCACTTTATTAGAGCAATAAGACCTAATATTAGAGTGTAATTGTTTTTTAGAGGTACTATTAGAGTGTTCTCTATTCGGAGTTTCAGTGTTGTGAACAGTTATATATGTTGGTGTCTTATACTACCTCTTCCTAAATAAATAACACATTATTTTATCTATTTTACACGTGGTTTGGTTTAGATACCGACTGAAATAGGTGAACATACACACTAAAACATGAAATGTCTAGGTACATGTGAATGTAAAAAAGGTAAAATGTTTTGGCTCAGGGGATGCAGACGAAACCATTGGGCAAAATGCATTTTTAACGCATTTCAAAATGTTAAAAAAAATAAACCAAAAATATTGGGTGTTCATATGAAAAATTTCTATCCGTACAAAAAAAGTTCCGCATCGAAAATACATTTTGTGTGACCGGTATAAAAAAGAGAAAAAAATGTTACGTGCAGAGGCATTTTTAAACACCAGGATTTGTCTTTTTTACACCGTCCACACAATATATCTTTTCATCCCGATTTTTTTGTACGAATATAGAATGTTCATATGTACACTCGCAATTTTAGTTTGATTTTTTTAGCATTTTAAGTTTGTCTTTTGAGTGTGGGTGTAGATGCACCTATGAGTCAAACGATTTTTCATGTAAAACATGTTATATTCATCTTATATTTAGAAGCGGAGAATAGTTTTGAATATTGTGCATTGAGTATAGCTTTGTGCCTTCTTTTTATTTTGACCCAACAATATTTAATGCCCATTTTGAATCCAACCGACCAATTTAACTTAGCCAGCCCGTTTAATATTGCATACATATATTATTTTTATAACAAAACACGTGTGACATTGTTGTGAAGACACAAGCCAGATTTTTTTTTGCCATTGTGTTGTATATATGCTCTTAGATTGTTACAAACTAATATGACTTTTGTTGTAAAGTCACACGCCAGATGTTGCAAGACTTATATGTACATTTGCTACAAGTTGTGTTCTCCGGTCTTTTTCGATGATGGGTCATGCTTTTTTTAAATGTTGTAAGCACATCTTTTTTTTGTCATTGTTTGTTAGTTTTGTTTAAATAGTTGGTGGTTTTTACTACAAATGAATTTGTAATAAAAATGATTTTCAACCAACAAACAAATGATTTTTGTTGTAATCGTTTGTGATTTTTTCTTTTGAAATTCTTGATGATTCTTTTTTGTAATTTAATCTGCAACAAATAGGCGGCGGCGGGTTGCTAAGGTTGACCTGGCGGCTCTGGGGTGCTCTTCGCTATCTTTGGTGAGATTTCATCGAGGCTCCAGCGCGGTGGTCGGGCGAGCCTCGGTCGAGGATTTCGTCTGGTGGTGAACTTGTGATGGTACATGGTCCTGGCCTCGATCCCTCCCCTCCCATCTCAAAGGGGAGAAGCAGAAGTGGGGTGTGGAATGAAACCACCAAGTGCACTCCTCATGAGGGGTTGGTGCTCTTTATATAGTATATGTGGGATGACACGACAAGGGTAGTTTAGGGAGTTCTCTCCTTTTGAAGGGAAGGGAATATATTTAGGGGAAGTTTTGGGAAAGGCATATTGGACTTTTTACATGGCAGTGTGGCACCTAGCGAGTCCGCCTGGCTCCGAGGTTGGACAGAGGCTCTTCGTTTATCTTCGTGGTTGCTCGGTCTTATTAGCGTACGCCTTCTACGTCTTTTGTCCTTCTTGAGAGTTGATGACATTGATTTCCCATACGCGTCAATTGGCGCTGAATTGGGTCAAATCCGACAAACCTAGGTCCCATATGAGGAGGACCACAGATATTGGTTGCATGGGGTAAGGTTAGTTCAATAGCAACACAAGACTCGTGCCTCTAGGAGGAAAGTGATCAAGTTGATGAAAGAAGAATGTCGTGGTTGTGTCATGAATGGAGATCTTGCCCAATCCGATTCCGAGGAAGAAACTAGTGCACCATAGACTTTTGACTATGCCCGGCTCAGTCCTCCAGATTGTTCCGAGTCTCCTCCAAGCGAAAACACATGTGGAGATAGCTTTGACACCACCACATCTTAGCTTTAGGCATTAGTATGTTCTTCTCTGTTTTTTGGTGTCTTGATGCCAAGGGGAGAAGTTTATCATATGAAGTGTATACTTGTGTTTTCTATTTTCTTCACTTCATATGTCCTCTATCTAGTTGATTATCATGTGTTTTTTTTGTCTTTCCATGATTACACACGCTTTTGTGCAAGTATACTTGTATATCTATGGTAACGACTTTTATTTATCTCTTTGCGCTGCACCGGTTGCTACTTGCTAGACAACTAAAATTGTATGCTCAATTTAAGGGGATGTATGTCTACAGTAACCATTGCTCCAATCATTCATTACATAATCTTATGTGAGCTCTAAACGATGTTGCCACCAAGACCCAAAAATAGGGGAGATTGTAAAGGTATGTGAAAGTCATTGAGGAGTTGGTAAAGGTGTGAGAATCACCTCAATATCCCACAAAGTGTAGGGCTCTTTCTTGGTCAAGGAAGCTCACTAGAGAAGAGTGCTGGATCCTGAAAGGAGGCCTTGGTTTGCCATGGCCTATATAACGTAGACTGAACTTGAAATTCGGAATATATCATCGTGTTTTTGTCTCCTTCCACTTGCGGTTATTTTGATTCTTAGTGGAGAAAGCCATTGCATCCGATGCTCCTAGGTACTTTTTTTTTTTGAAACGAGGCAAAAGCTTTGCCTTTATATTGATATAGAAGAAAACAGCACAACACGGCCTAGGCCAAAGTAAAAAGCATGAAAGTAAATAAGCGTACAAAAACTCAGCCAACCCCGTCCAGTCTTTCAGACAGAAAGATCGTCATATCTTCAAGAAGCAGTCAGTTGAGCCAACTGCTTGGCCCCAGCGAGGATCCAGTTCTTACTCTCGTCTTTAATCTTCTGCATCAGGGCAGAAGGCATGATCGCCTTGTTATTAAAAACCCGCTCATTTCGCTCTTTCCATAGCTCCCAAGCGATAAGGGTGATGGCGGACTTGAGCCCCATGGGGCTATCAGAGGGCGCCCTGGAGGCAGCCAGCCAATACTGAAGAACCGTGCCTCTCCCGGATCCCACACTCATTGGGAGAGAAGGGCAGGATAACCATGAAGCCGCGGCCTGCCAGATTCGCTTGGAGAAACGACACTCGAAGATGATGTGTCGTGCAGTCTCAGGTTGACAATTGCAGAGCTTGCAGACGGGCTGGTGAGGCCAACCCCTAACAGCCAGGCGATCAGACGTCCAAAGCCTGTTTTGCACCGCTAGCCAGGCGAAGAAACGACATTTTGGCGGGGCCCAAACATGAACAATTATGTAAAATAACTAACTGCATGGGTACAACATGTGCCTTTCACATGTCTCAGTTTTTATTTTGCGAAAACTGTTATCTTAGAATTGGTTCGCTACGCACATCGACAAAAAAAGGTAAATTTAATCGTGAATAGTAGCAAATCCAAATTAGGCTGCGAGATTGGCACATTGTTACTGACAACACTAGTTTCTTTTGTTTCTCAAGTTGCAAATTGAGTTTGTACAAGTTTTTTTTGATTCGCAAAAAAAAAGTTTGTACAAGTTTTTATGTCATGGAGGATTCATGTGATTTTGTAGAGTTTCCTACAACTTTTATCGAAGTGTTTATATGGAAGCGATCACAGGCCGTGCTCGAGGAGACCGAGGAGGAGTTCCCATCAGCCCTGTGAAAAACAGTTCCCTCGCATCGGACGATCTGAACTCGAACCCTAATCCCCAAAGTTCGTTGGTTCCGTCGACTCAAATCCCCGACGGAACGCGAAGCTCCGGCGCCGCCGCCGATGGATCCAAAGCTGGTGGAGGTGACGCAGCTGTTCGCCCGCTTCAAGGCGGCCTACGCCCGCAACGATCTCGACGTCTGCTCCAACCTCCTCTCGCAGCTCAAGGTGCGCCCTCGCCTGCCTCGCCTACCCGTCCGGTGGCCTGAAATTTCGTTTTTGTATTGAGTTTCTATGTTTGATCGAAATTGCATCCGTGATTTTTCCGAAGAGAGGTCGAATTTCTGTGGATTGACATGTCAAGCTCCCTCCTTTTTTGCAGGTCCTCCTCACCAAGTTTCCCAGCCTTCCTCCGTCGTTTCAGCAGACGCCCAACGCCGTGGAGGAGCTCAAAATTGCGAGTAAGATGACTTTGCCTTTGGGTAAATTATTGTCGAGCAATCGTCCAGTGTGCCCCCACATATGTGTGCACTTTGTCAGGTGTTGGAGTTGCGATGATGCTTTCTGTTTCTGTGAGTCGCGTGCAGAGCGTTAGCATTTTTCTTTGTTGGTTGCAGTGTTATGGCTTAGGTACAGGAAGATTGTGACTCTGTGCATCGATCATGCTTTGTGTCTTGTACTCTTGTTGGTAACTTCGTATGCATTTGGTTACTGGAATGCTATCTGTGATTATGGTCACGTATGATTGTTGCTGCGACATGAGTCGTTCAGCAACTCTTACTTTGGTTCAAGTACTTAGACTTGGTTCAGTTGAACCGCCTTTCAGTGTCTTTTTTTTTCTGTAATAGTTGATGTGTTTAGTTGCTTCATGGTTCTACCTTGAGGTTGTGGTGGGGGTCTTGGCAGACCTCACGCTGTATCTGATTTTTGTTGTCATGCAGTTTTCCTTGGGAAGTCTTAATTCGAAGGTTGCTACCATAGGAATATAGATGGTTTGAATATGGTTACATCCTAGGACTGACAGTCTTGTGGTAATGTGAAGTCTTGGATAATATTGCTCTTTTCCCACATGACCTGGGATGCTGCATTGGACGTTTGTATTAATGATAAGATTTTAGCATTAATATAGTTTATATGATTCCTGAACTTGATTGTTCATATATATTCTCCATGCACAAACCTTTCTATTGTTTGATGTAATGTATGTCCTTAGGACAATGTCTATATTGGTATGATCCAGCTATTTAGAAATACTCCGGTCTTCCCAATGATCCTTAACAGAAGAACTACTAATTCAACCTAAATTTTCAGGGGATATTTATGAGCATGCAGTTGTTTTGAGTGTGAAAATGGAAGACCAGGATGCATTTGAAAGGGACTTCTGCCAGCTCAAGCCTTATTACACGGACACATGGTTAGTTTCGGTTTTACCACTTTGTAGTTCTTTTTCCTGTCTATGCATCGTGTAGGCTGTCATAGTAATGCATGTACTGTTGCCCCTTCCCTTTCATCTTCTGTTGGGTTATCATCCCGTAAAGTCAAAACAAAGAAGCATTAGTGGTTTTCTTTGGGTGTAAGTTGCTAAATGAGTTGAACCAAAATACCTTTTGGCCTAGTTTTACATTAGTTATATAGTGCTAAGTTTTCTAGGTTCAGTCCTGCAGTCGTATATGGAACCTGGCATTGAGTTGGCAATTTATATTTGTAAAGTCATGGTTAAGTTGAGCATGTAGAATGGGTTTGTATGGAACTCTCAGGTTCCTGGCTTACAGTACCCTTGCTAGACTGGCAAATGTTTTGTGATTTTACTATCTTAGCATAGTTATTTTCACATCTTTTCGCTGTTAAATGTTTGCTTTATCAGGTCCCATAACATTGTCATAACAGTTTATAAAATGTCTGGACATGTTGATGCTATTTTATCTGGGAACATATTGTATTTGTTGTTTTGCATATATACCATGCTATGCCATACTAAATCATGCGACTGATGCTTTCAGCGGCATAATTCCTCCATCACCGGAGGAGTACCCAATTTTGGGGCTTAATCTTCTGAGGCTGTTGGTCCAGAATAGAATTGCGGAGCTCCACACTGAACTGGAGCTTCTGCCTGCCAAAGCGCTCGATAATCTTTGCATCAAGCACGGAGTTGAGCTTGAGCAGTCTTTTATGGAGGGCGCCTACAACCGTGTGTTGAGTGCTCGACAAGCTGTTCCCCATGAAACCTACGTATACTTCATGGACCTTCTTGCCAAAACAGTTAGGTTAGTGGGTTTCTGTTGCTACCTCTTCGTGTCTGATTCCTTGATTTACGGCTCAAACAGATGATTACCTGCTATACCAATGCAGTCTCTCAGTGTGCTTTTTTTTATGCATGTGCAGAGATGAAATAGCTGGATGCAGCGAAAAGGGATACGATTACTTGTCAATAAGTGATGCAAAACAAATGTTCATGTTCAGCTCTGACAAAGAACTGCAACAGTACATCACTGAGGTAAATTCTATTTCCGTCAGCCCTTCTGTGAATTACGTGATACCACCATATGTTCTAAACATCATATTGTCAGCAGGAACACCCCGAGTGGGATATTAAGAACGGCCTGGTCATGTTCCATAAGGCGAAGGATTCCCAGCCCTGCAAGGATATACCGTCGGCACCAGTGATCAACCAGACCCTCGGTTACGCTAGGGAATTGGAAATGATTGTGTGATTTGCCTTTTGTCATACTATATCTATGTCCTTTGAACCGTTCATGGGCCATGGCAGCTTTGGACAGTGATTTCCACAGTAAGAAGGTGGATTCTTGGATTGTCCTGTAACTAGGGTGTATTTCGTTGGATCATTCATTTAACTTTTTCCAGAGTGCCCAACATGACACACAACCGTGTACTGTCGGCTCAAAATGGAAATCATGGCGGCTCTGTTCACTGTTTTATCTAGAAGATAGACAGAGAGATCATTGGGATTTAGAACTGTAGAGGTCTTTTCGACTCTGGTCGTACAATTTAGCTCTTGGAAATTTTATTCTTTGAGGGAAGGTCATCACTTGGTAATTGAACTGCTGCAGGGACAGTAACAAACTCAGATTTTTGTTGCGTTTGAAATGAAAACATGAACAAGATAAGCTTTTGAACAGATTGTCCTCCATCTCGAATCGAACTCTACACATATAATCCGATGTCCAACAGAAACAATATATGGGATTCAAGTGTTGTGATTGGCCCAGCTATAGTATTATAGTAATATCAAGTGTCCAGAACATTGGTTAGATCTGGCAGTTGTGGGTCTTTTTCTTGGTGTGTTGTCATAAATAATGGGTGAGTAAATGGCGGGAGCATTACCAGAAAGCAACGGCGGCCACAAAATACATTGGATTGAATAGTACTGTCACTAAGAACTTTTCTGAGATGTAAGATAATTGGAGTAAACAGAACTCACTGGTCCGAAATGATTGTCGTGGAAACAAACTAAGCTAGCACAAATTTCTTCCCAGCTTACGACAATCTCTATGGATCGGAGGGAGTAGTAATAAGTTTAAGTATAGAACAACTCAGTTTGGTTTAAGTATAGAACAACTCAGTTTGATGAGATCTCTCGTCTTTCACACATTCGGAATGAACCAAACTTCTTGGGGAACAAATTCAAAACGTTCAGATGTATCGATAACATCCTCGAACGTTTGGCTCTCCAAGTCGTAAATCATCACACCGCTCCAGCCCCGCGGACTAGAATTTTCCAAATTCGTCAACCACGGCGTGGTAAAATAGACGCAGTTGGGTCTCAGCTCCGGGAACTCCTTGGCGTGCAGACACGCCGATTCGTTCAACCCAACAAACACCACGTGCTCCCGGAAGGCCGTGCCAGGACTCAGCCTGATAAGCTTGCGCTCTTGGACGTCCACTTGAAGCACCTCAACCTTGATCCTCCCTCGATCATCGTTGCGTCGTAGAATCCGTATCTGCAAGAGGCCACCCCAGGGGGTAGACACCAGGAACCTGGTGAGAATCCTCATGCATCTCCTGTCCCCGGCAAGGATCACCTTTTTGTTTGGTTCATGTTCACTAAGATCCCACGCTTCGACCGCCCCGCCCATCGTCACCGTGTAGAATCTGCCGTCGTGGTAGACGCAGTCGGCGCACATACCCTCCTCGGCCATCTTTCTTTTTTCATAATCGGACATGTCCTCGCGTATCTGACATAGAGTCGTCGTCGTAGGTCGCCAGCCGCGCTCTCCTACTCTCGCGAATGAAATCTGACTGTTGCCATAGATTGCCATGGCAGTGCAGTCACCGCCGGCGCGAGATGGATCACATGACAGCACCACCTTGGTGTAGAACCAGCAGCCGAGGTCATCCGGCGAGAGAATCCTGTCAGGAAGTTCATAGTGATAGCCTACGATGCTTCCGTCATCGTCGTCGTAGACTCCCTTGACACAGTCCAGCTCGGCAATAGGCGGGAGAGGGATCACGGCAAACGTGAAAGGGTTGTAGAGCAAGAGGTTTGCGAGGTGGTCAGAGGCGATGAGCCAACCGTGGGAGGCACCACACCAGACGAGGTGACGCCGGCCTTGGGGAAAACTGACCATGTGTGCCCTGTGGATGTCGAGGAGGTTCCGGAACTCGCTGCCCGTGGATTCCTTTTCGGTTACCCGGGACACGAGCCATGGCGTGCCGGAACAAGGAACGCCGGAAGCCGCCGCCGCGGAGCGCCATGAGGCGCAGACGGCTGCGACTGCGAGGGCTTCCGGTAGCTCAAGTTGTTCCAGGATGCGGTCAAGGAGATCCCAGGGAAGCTCTGACCAGCTGCTGCTAGCACAATGATCTGCCATTGATGTCTTCCTTTCGTTTTCTTTGTGGTGGTACACACCGGGCTGCTTATATCCAGACCAACAGGCTCCATCGCTTCGGGACGGTCGGACGTACAACGTGCCTGCAAAACGAAACCGAGTCAAACTTGTAGGTAGCCTACATATGGAAAACAAACCAATGGAGATCCTGACCGGACTCCAGGTTGTTTTCCATCTAGACTGAATCCGAATTCATCTGAGGCGTCCACGCCTTCCCTACCGTCTGATCTGATCTGATCTGATCTGATCTGATCTGATCTGAACTGATCATCAGAGGCGTCCGATCCTGTAGGATCAAGAGAAAAAATCTACTACAGCGGTCAATTCACAGTTTACAAGGTGAGAAGGTTAGTGCAGCGGAGCCGTATGCCAGAGCAAGGGAGAGGAGGAGAAGCAGAGTGCCTATGCATGCGCAGCTTCGTGGTTTTGCTGTTGCAGCTCCTCGCCGGACTAGGATTCAGGAGTGGTAGATTACAGGGTGTGTGCTAAATTGTTTGAGAAAAGCTCGGGCAATTCGAGAATGTAAATTCATAATCATCAATCTCCTTCACCATTGTGCGCCCGAAACGATATGTAAACTTTTAATATCCATGGAATCATCAGGGGATGCATGGGGAGAGGATGCTGACCAGAGATGGGGATGGGGGTGTCGTCGGTGCCGAGGACGTCTGTTAGGTGTTTCTCTCCTCAAGGATTCAGTACCAGTAATATAGTGTCGGATACAGGAGTAATCAGCAAGCAAGAGGGATCGAGGAGAGAGTCGAGGAAGGGAGAGAGTACATCAGAGATACAAGGAGGAAGATCCGGTTCATGAGACACATGAACCGGATCTTCCTCCCTGTCTCATCATTGATGCCGATCCCGAGACTGCTCCTCCTACTTAAGTACTGCACATAGTCAAAAAAACTTAAGTACTGCTACTTCGTCTACGCCGTCGCTGGGTAGCGCATGTTCGCCTGTCGTGTGCGTCGCGGGAGTTGGGCTGGCCCAACTCGTGGCCCATGAGCTGGTGGGCTCATGACATTCTTCCCCCCTTCAACAACGGATTGACCCCAAGCCGGAGCCCGTGGAAAACGCGCGTTCAGCTCCGCCGTGTTCTCCCAGGTCGCCAGTGACTCCGGCATGTCTGACCACTGCACCAACGACTGCTCCAGCTCCTTGTGGCGACGACAAACTTGACGGGTACGCAGCACCGCTTTGGGAACTTGATGAGGTGTCGTCGCGTCGTCGATCACGGGCAACTCCTTGTGCAACGGCGCGCCTTTCCGCAGTTGCGAGACATGGAACACGGGATGCAGCTTGCAACCTGCAGGAAGACGAAGTCGATAGGAAAGCGTACCCACAGGTTGCTCCACCAGAAAAGGACCGAAGAACCGGAACGCCAGCTTGGCATTGGCGCGGATGGCAAGTGTTGTCTGAATACATGGCTGCAGCTTCAGATACACCTAGTCTCCTACGTCGAACACGCGTTCCGACCTCTTCGCATCCGCGAAGTGCTTCATGCGATTGTTGGCGCGGTGGAGGTGCTGTCGGAGAAGGGCAGTCATCAATTTGTGTTCCTCTAGCCATTACTGCAGATCATTGACTGGCACCACTTCGGCTATGACTCCAAAGTAGCGCGGCGGATGCTGATACCCGTTGACGTAGTTACCTGCGTCAAAAGTAAATGGGCTAGGTTGAGACTCCAAGTGCAGAGTGTGTAGTAAGTGGAAGACGTGCTTTCCCCACGAGGGGTGACTCGAGGGTTTAATATCGAACTCTCGGGGGAATCAGTAGCGAAAGATTTATCTTCCTATCCTTCTCTTTGTTACTTGCAAAACAAAGTAAATGTTTTGGTCCTCAACCTCACCTAGTGGTTGTCAAGCACAAGGTGTGAGAATGATATTAAGATAATATGCAATGCAAACAAGAAATAAATATGCAATGGTGGTAAATAAATATGCAAGGATGGTGATAACAATGATAAATGATATTTTTTGGTTTTATATGATGTATGCAAGAAGTAAAAATGTTTTTGTATTTTCGGATTTTTAAATGGCAGAAAATGGAAAATGGATAAAAGTGGTTGGAAAGGTGTTTCTTATGATTAAAAATGGACCGGGTTCATGGTTTCGCACTATCTCTTTAATAAAGTGGTAGACAATGGAACACTAGAGTTGACATATGAGATTGCAACACAAAAGTTTAGTGACAAGTTACTAATTATATGGGCATCACATCCTAACATAGAGACCTTTTGTTTATTAGTCTCACTTATACTCCACCAAGATGCGAGCTAAATCATAACACCTCAGTAATTAAGATAACTCATAGTATAGCCTTAAGTATCATGACATGAAGTTAAAATAAGAACATGCTAGATCTAGTCATGGAGTAGTGGCAATGGTCACACCCACTTCTCCGGTAACATGGTATTTTTGTTTATCCCTAGTGAGGCAACAAAGTAAGGTAAAAATACCTAAGTGGATTGCGGAACTATCTCTCACGTTCACCGCACTAGCCACCCCCGTTACTCCAACTAATGCACACATCACCCCACACACGCTCTCATAAACATGCTTGATCAAAACAAGTAAATAGGAACGGGTACATAATATGCATCTATATTCATAGTTGAAACAAAACATTTGCAATCTCAAACATATATTAACTCATAAAAAGATACACCACAAAGGTATTACATAGATGACCGTAATTATGTTCAGCAGCTCATACAGTACTAATTAGTGAAGCTCAAAGAGAGGAGAGATACATAAGTTACTTCCACAAACCCATAGTCCAGAGGTGGACTACTCCCTCTTCATTATGGAGACGGTGGAGAAGTCGTTGGAGAAGATGGGGACCACTCCGACAGCGCCCAGCCGGAGTTTTCCTCCTCCAATCTGCAGCTGCAGGTCTCTGTTTCGGTATTTCTGTGTTTCGGCGGCGCTCCTTTCCAGAGGGCGTCGGAGAAAGGGATCGGTATGACACCTAGAGGGGAGGTGTGAATAGGTCCTACTCCAAATTTTAGTCTTTTTCAATTTAGGCTTGACACAAAAGTTAAATTCTCTAGATATGCATCTACGGTGAATTTACCTATATGACAAGCTAGCAACTAAGCACGATATAAAGTAAAGGCGGTAAACAAGGATAGAGGTAACCGAAGTGAAAGCACGCGGAGACACGGATGTATTCCCGAGTTCCTCCTTTTTAGAAGAGTATGTCTCGTTGGAGAGGTGTGAACCAACACAATGGTTCAACAGCCACAAAGGGTTCACCCCCTTCTCCGGTGAATGATGACGTAAAAGTCACACGTTCGTTGGGAACCCCAAGAGGAAGGTATGATGAGTGCAGCAGCAAGTTTTCACTCAGTATGAAACCGAGGTTATCGAACCAGTAGGAGATGAAGACACTTCTGAAGGTGTCAACGGAGCCAGAAAAAGTGTGGTGTCGTAGGAGAGGTCCTGGCGGTTGACTTGGAACCTGCACACAACACAACCAAAATACTTTGCCCCAACTTAACGGTGAGGTTGTCAATCTCACCGGCTTGCTGAAAACAAAGGATTAGACGTATAGTGTGGAAAATGATGTTTAATTGCAGAGAATGAAAAAGAATAATGATTGCAGTAGGTTGTATTTCAGATGTAAAAGAATGGACCGGGGTCCACAGTTCACTAGTGGTGTCTCTCCATAATAAATAACTAACATGCTGGGTAAACAAATTACAGCTGGGCAATTGACAATATTGATAAGTGCATAACATGCATGTGCAAGTTGTGGTGTCTACTATGAGATTCATTTGGGCATTACGACAAAGTACACAGACCGCTATCCAGCATGCATCTGTGCCTAAAAAGTCCACCTTGAGGTCAACATCCGTACCCCTTCCGGTATTAACTTGCAAGCAACAGACAATTGCATTAAGTAAAGTGCATAATGTAAACAACACATTCATCCTTAGACAAAGCATCATTAGGTTACCCCTAGTAGCAACAGCACATACACAACCTTAGGGGTTGCTGTCACTCCCCCAGATTCAATGGAGACTGAACCCACTATCTAGCATAAATACTCTCTCTTGGAGTCACAAGCATTCACTTGGCCAGAGTTTCAACAAGTAACGGAGAGCATGCAAGATCATAAAAGACATAGACATAATATTCAGTATTCAACTTGACATAGTATCAATATTCATCGGATCTCAGCAAACACAACATGTAGCATTACAATAAGATGATCTTGATCATGATAGGCAGCTCACAAGATCTAAACATGATGGCACAAGAGGAGAAGACAACCATCTAGCTACTGCTATGGACCCATAGTCCAAAGATGAACTACTCACATATCACTCCGGAGGCAGGCATGGCGATGTAGAGCCCTCCGGTGATGATTCCCCTCTCCGGCAGGGTGCCGGGAAGAGCTTCAGAACCCTCCTGAGTTAGGGTTGACGGCGGCGGCAGCTCTGCAACTTTTCGTGGAATATGACTCGAGTATTTAGGGTTTTCCCGAATAGATGAATATATAGGCGAAGGGGCGGCGTCGGTGGAGGCCTGTGGGCCCCTCACCACGTCACGGCGCGGCAGAAGGTGGGGCCGCGCCGCCACGTGGTGAGGGCGGCACACAGCCCCCCTTCGTCTCTCCTTCGGACTTCGTGTACGTGACAGAAAAATAGGGAGTTTGGCTTTTGTTTCGTCCAATTCCGAGAATATTTCCAGAACAACTTTTCTGAAACCAAAAACAGCAGAAAACAGGAATTGACACTGTGACATCTTGTTAATAGGTTAGTCTCAGAAAATGCATAAAAATGATATAAAGTGTATATAAAACATGTAGCAATTGGCATAATATAAGCATGGAACATCAGAAATTATAGATACGTTGGAGACGTATCAGTGAACCGCACCACAAAGGATTGGTTCACTTCAACTATCGGAAACCTTCAAGGCGGAGTCCGAAGCCTTTACAACAACGATTTGGGGCACAACCCACAATGGATTGGGAGCTCCCAAACAGCTACAATCTATCACAAAGACAATCAAGTAAGTACAACAAAGGGCTAGGTTTTCCTAGTGGAAACCCTAGCAAATGGTCCCTCAAGTGAATGAGGGGGAAATGAAAAACGGCTTGGTGAAGATGTAGATCGGGGCCTTCTCCTTCAATCCTCCAAAGATCAACGAGTTTGGGTGGAGGGATTGGGAGATCTAGCAAATCTTGAGCTTGCAACAATGGTGGACTTTAATTCTGGGCGAGCTACTTGGCTGGAGGTAGGTGGAGGGGTATTTATACCCCTCCAGGAAATCTGCCCGTTGCGCACCTTTCCGCGCAGATTCACTTGGGCCAGAACTTCCGGCCAGCCGGAACTTCTGGCACTTCTTCCGGTAAAACTTCCGGCCAATTACAGAACACATTTTCGTCGAAAAAATGTCGACCGAAAGTTCTGACCGGAACTTCCGCCCCTGGGGCCGGAACTTCCGGCCAGTGTAAAAATCCTGCTTTTCCACAAGAACATCTCTTCTATGTTTGTGTACTTTGGACCTGTCACAAGCTTAACATACTGTTAAAAACTGCTTGTGTTGTCATAATCACCAAAACAAGATTACGGGCAAGTATACCCTTTCAATCTCCCCCTTTTTGGTGGATGATGACAACACAAGGAAAAGGATTTGCAAAATATAGACGGGCTCCCCCTAAGCATGTGCATGACGTACAAAATTGCATTTGAATACAATATGCACATAACGTAGGATCAACACTCCCCCTATATTTTACAAGTCAAGCAAGTAAACAAGTAAAACATAAAAGCACAACTTGCACAAACATAAGACAAGAGACATAGAGATTACACAACATAGTCTTACATAAATAGATTCACAAATAAGTTCCACATGTCTTACCACATGCATAAAATAGGAGGTTCACACACAATAAGTTCAACAAGAGCGACAAATACAATAACCGGAGCACAATAACACAATGGAAACAGATAAAAGAACGAGTCTTTGTGCTCCACCCATGCAAATCCCGCAACCTAGGAGATAGACTTCTCCCCCTTTGGTATCAAGACACCAAAAAGGGGAAAAGGAAGCGAAGCTAATGTCCCTCACTCTTCATCCGTTGAGTCCCACTCAAGATTCGCATCATCCGGCACATGAGTAGTCCAATCCACCTTCTCGTTGTTCCAACACTAGTACTCGATGTGAGGCGGAGGAGGAGGACAGTTGGGAACCTTCAAATGCTGCATAATCTTGTAATCGTTGACAAGGCCCCGGTGCCTCTCCACAGATGCTTGGTAGTTCTCCTTGTGAATGCAAACGTTCATCCTTAAGATCTTGTCAATAGCACGCTGAGCCCATGTGTGTTGCTTGGGAATACCGGGCTTCTTCACTCTAGGATCACTTGGGACATGAGACCCACTAGCTCCATCATCGGTTGGCATAGGACCTTTATCCTTGTTGAGATTGATATGAGCATTCTTCTTGTTCATCTGCACAGGCTTATGGATAATGTCACAGTCGAGGGCCGCATCCATGTCAAGCACATCATGATCTCCATAAGGGAACTTTGACTTGATAAGCCTCATAATGTATGGAGCATATGGAGGCACTTTCCTTCCCAACACGGCATCATATATCTCGTGGAAAATGAAATCCATCACATCAATAGGAAAGGAATTCGCCTCGGGTCATCTTCCATGAAAATGTTGTGGGCATGGCACATGAGGTTGACAATACCACCACGGATCTCGTTGTTGTTTCCTCCACTTGGAGCAATGGTGT
The DNA here is from genome assembly GCA_947311845.1 of Poa pratensis. NCBI lineage: Eukaryota > Viridiplantae > Streptophyta > Magnoliopsida > Poales > Poaceae > Poa > Poa pratensis. The sequence continues at coordinate 73,445,027 of CAMZMU010000020.1, forward strand.
GGCAGAACATGCGAAGCAAAATGTCATAAGTGGGAAGGAGCCCGGCAGTGATGCCAATCATCCCATTATCATCGTAGAGATCACTCATTTCATTCTTATCATAAGCAGCCCCTTGAATGTGCATGCGTTGACCGGAGGCTTTGTTGTTGCTAGAGAAACCATACCGGTGGCCTTGATACTCAAGAGCATCAACAAAATCATGAAAGTTGGCGGAGAGCTTGTGATTTCCGGACATCCATGTCATACCACGGGCCGGAGTCTTGCCAAACACCACGGTGGCATAGAACAGATGAATCATGTGAATGTTGTAGTTGCATTGAATTTCCATCAGAGGGCGCAAACCAAGAGCCTCCACCACAGCTACAGCCCCACCAAAATACGCTTGCTTCTTCTCCAAGTGATCAAAATCAATGGGCTGCATAGGGCACACCTTGTGCTTGCCAAGCTTGCAATAGACGGTCTTGTACAACACCTCTTGCTCAACATGATAGAAGCATGATTCCAAATCAGGGTCGCGCTCGCCTTCATTGGTGAAGGCTAAGCGCCAAGGAATGAAATCCCGTTGATGCTTAGGGATAACAGGCAAAGGTGCTTTCTTCTTCTTCTTCTTCTTCTTCTTGGATATCTTCACATATGGTGCTTTCTTCTGCAAAGGGGCAGCAACTGTCTCATCTGGCACAAGATCATCTTCTCCTCCACTTGTAGGACGGGACCGGGATGCGGCACGCTTGGCGATAGCCCGACGACCATGAGAGCTGCTAGGTGTTGAGAACAGATAGAAGATAGCAGAAGATAAGTGCTCAAGTCAGATGATAAAAGGAAACAAGGAGCAGGATGATTGATGAACGCATCTTTCTGTTTCAGGGCAGAAGTTCCGGGCGCAGCCGGAAGTTCCGGCCAACCGGAAGTTCCGGTCCGCACGGCTGCGAGAGGAACAAGAGCCTTAAACAAAAAATTGCAAGTAAAAATCAAATCGTTCCTATGTGTTAGGGCAAGCCTAGAGAAGTATTTTCGCCAAAGGAATTCAAGTATAAAGTTCAATTTCTTCTAGGTTAAACGAAACAAGAGATCGTCCTAGATTTGAAATAGGAGGTTATACCGGAGTCCATGGCGAAAATGGCGTGGAGGAACGGGATCCCCACGTCGTGGGGATGCAGATCCGGCCGGCGGCCGGAGGAATCCGCGGCGGGAGGCCGCGGTGGAGATGCGGCGGTGGCGGAGGGTCTGGGCGAGGAAAGAGAAGATGAGGGCGCGGGGGTGGACAAACTGCTCAAGAAGAAGCAGTTCACCCCGCGGCCTCGAGGGTCCGGTCAAAGTTCCGGCAAAAGTTCCGGGCGAAAACAGAACAGTTTTCGCACGGGGACTTAGCCAAATTTTTGACTGAAAATTCAGGCGCCGGAGGTTCCGAACCAGATGTCCGAAAACTCCGATGTACCCACGCCACCATATCTCCGGAAAGGCAACAAATGACTTGAGCAAGAGTTTTAGCACGTTTTTAAGGAAAGAGCAAAGCATGGCTTGGGATAGAGAGAGTCACTGAAAATGGTACTTCACACTCAAACTTTGTAAGAAGCAACAAAACACAATAAAAACCAACATTTGAGTGTGTTTTCCATGAAAACATCGAATAGGCAAAAAGGCCATAAAGCTCCAAAAGATCAAATCTTCACAAAGAAGATGTCGGTGGCCTAGGCCACCATGTATGAGTGTATGTGGTGTGACACCGCGAAGTATATCTTGGGTTCACCGCCACTACTCGTCATTTAAGCTCACAATTCATAAAATGAACAATATAGAGACAAAATGAGTTCTTACTATCGGCATAATGGGGGGAGGGATAGTCCAATGGATTAGGACCGCACTCCCCCTATGTCCATGCCTACACCTAAACCAAACATATAGCTAATAAATAGGTGTGTATGCAAGATAGTCAAGCGACGCTCCCCGAATCTACGATATTTAGCTCATGCCTCAAATAAGTGAACCTTGCTTCATCAAGTGGCTTCGTGAACATATCGGCAAGTTGGATCTTCGTGGGAATATAGCCAAGCTCAATGTCACCCCGGTTGATGTGATCATGAATGAAATGAGAACGAATCTCAATATGCTTCGTTCTTGAGTGCTCCACCGGGTTGTGACCAATCTTGATAGCACTTTCATTGTCACATAAAAGAGGCACTTTGTCACAATGGACACCGTATTCCTTTAAAGTTTGCCTCATCCATAACAATTGAGTGCAACAACTAGCGGCCGCCACATACTCGGCTTCGGTGGTGGAGAGAGATATGCAATTTTGCTTCTTAGAAGACCAACTCACCAAGGACCTACCAAGGAATTGGCATGCCCCGGAAGTTGATTTCCTATCATCCTTGCAACCGGCCCAATCCGAATCCGTGTAACCGGCAAGAGAGAATGTTGAGCCTTTAGGATACCACAAACCAAACCTTGGGGTATGAACCAAATATCGAAAGATTCGAACCGCAATTAAGTGGCTTTCTTTGGGAGCCGCTTGGTACCTTGCACACACTCCTACACTCAACACAATATCGGGTCTAGATGCACAAAGATAAAGCAAAGAACCAATCATAGAGCGATAGAGTTTTTGATCGACATCTTTACCCTTTGGACAAAGTTGAAGATGACATTTGGTGTCCATAGGGAACTTCTTCTCTTTAGCATTTGCATCTTGAACCTCTTGAGCATGTCTTGGATATATTTGGCTTGAGAGATGAAAGTCCCTCCACTCAATTGCTTGATCTCAAAACCAAGGAAGTACTTCAACTCTCCCATCATGGACATCTCGAACCTATCGGTCATAAGCTTTGAAAATTCATCATTAAAAGCTTTGTTAGATGAGCCAAAAATGATATCATCAACATAAAGTTGGCATATGAAAAGCTCCCCTTTAACCCTCTTGGTAAAAAGAGTGGGATCGATTTGCCCCACTTCAAAGCCACGGTCTATCAATAGCTCTCTTAGGTGCTCATACCAAGCACGAGGTGCTTGTTTGAGACCATAGAGGGCCTTATCAAGTTTGTAGACATGGTTTGGGAAGTGTGGATCCTCAAATCCCGGAGGTTGCTTAACATATACCAACTCTTTAAAGGACCATTAAGAAAAGCACTTTTCACATCCATTTGTTGCAATTTGAAATTGTGATGTGATGCATATGCAAGAAGGATACGGATGGACTCAAGGCGAGCCACGGGAGCATAGGTCTCTCCAAAATCAATGCCTTCAACTTGAGAGTACCCTTGAGCTACCAATCTTGCCTTGTTCCTCACAACCATTCCATGCTCATCTTGCTTGTTCTTGAATATCCACTTGGTGCCTATAACATTGAGGCAATCTTTTGGCTTCTCACTAGATTCCACACTTTGTTGCGCTTGAAGTTGTTGAGCTCTTCATGCATGGCTTCCAACCAATCCGGATCTTCAAGAGCTTCATAGACTTTCTTTGGTTCCACCATAGAGATATGGGCTTGATGTTCACTAAAGCTTGCCAATTGTCTTCTTGTGGTGACCTTGTTCTTTGCATCACTAAGGATAGCATCAAGATGAAGACTCTTTCTTTCCAATCTTTTTGACTCTTTCTAGACGACGGGTTTCGATATCCTCATTGTTGCGAGGAATTATCGCTTGATCATCTTGATCATTTGAGTCCCCGTCTTGACCGGAGTGGTGACCTTGATCATCTTGATGCACATCTTCAATGATAGAAGTAGATGGTTGATCTTGGTCTTGACCTTGGCTAGTGTTGACAATAGGAGAACTTGGTTCTTGTATAGCCTCTTGGTCAACTTGAGGAGGGTCTTGAACTTGTTCTTGGGTAGGTGCATCATTTGCTTCCATAGAAGGTGCCGCTTCAACTTGTGATGATGGAGTCTCCACTTGAGTGGAGCTTGGACTTGCTTGAGGAGGCTCAAGATGGACTTCGATGGGGCGATAGAAACCAACCCCCATTCTTCTTATTGCATCTTGAGGTTCCTCATTATCTACATCACAAACATGAAATTGCGCCACTTGGGAGCCGTCATTCTCATCGAACCTCACATACAAGATTCCACAACTCTCCCTAAGGATTTGTCGTAGACTCTATAAGTGTGAGAGTTCGCACCGTACCCAACAAAAACACCCTCTAAAGCTTTAGCTTCAAATTTAGATAAATGAACACCTTTGATTTTGTAGAAACACTTACAACCAAACACACGGTAGTAGGAGACATTGGGCTTGTTGCCGGTAAGCATTTCATATGGAGTTTCCTTCTTCCTTTGCGAAAGAATAACCGGTTGGAGGAGTGACATGCCGTGGAGATAGATTCGGCCCACAAGAAGAGTGGAGACTTAAACTCCGCAAACATGGACCTAGCCATATCCATAAGAGTCCGGCTCTTTTATCGGCTACACCGTTTTGTTGAGGGGTATACGCAGCGGAATATTGATGACGAATTCCCTCTTCACTAAGAAACTCATTCAAGGTGTAGTTCTTGAACTCGGAGCCATTGTCACTTCTAATGGCCAATATGGGAACATTGTGTTGAAGTTGAACTTCATTGGAGAAGTCGATGACGGTTTGTTGAGTTTCATCCTTCGTCTTGAAGAAGAAAACCCAAGTAAATCTTGAATAGTCATCAACAATCACCAAACAATACTTCTTCCCACCAAGACTGGTTGCGGTACGGCACCAAAGAGATCCACATGAAGAAGTTCCAATATCCTCTTTGATGAGATGATGGTGTTGCTTGGGTGGGGAGAATCATGCATCTTTCCTTCAACACAAGCCCTACAAAGACGATCTCTAGAAAAAGAAACATTCTCTTTTAGTCCAAGAATGTGGCCACCCTTGTGAAGACTTTGCAAAGTTCTCATATTGACATGGGACAAGCGGCGATGCCACAACCACCCCACGCCGGCCTTTCCGAATAAGCATATTGCTTGAGTGTTGGTTGACCCCGAAAAGTCCAACACAAACAACTCATTTTCAACATACCCAACGAACATTTTTTTTGAAGCTTTAACTACTGCAGGGGAGCCCCCCACAACCTTTTATTCATCCCCACAAAGTAACAAGTACATATTTACAGAGTGTGAAACTGTACAAACAGAAAATAGAACTAAACTAAACTATACAAGACTAGTAAGCCATGATTCTAAGAGAGGAAGAACCTTAGCCTTTACTCTGTACTTAAGCAGAGAGGCGTCATGTACAAACCCAGCCTTCCAGCCCCTGAAGGTGGGTCTAATATCCTTGAAGATCCAAGCATTACGCTGTTTCCATATGTTCCAGCAGGCTAAAATCAGAACTTCTGTGAAACAAGGTCCAGAAAAATTCTTTTTTTGCATGTTGTAAACAGGCTGCATGGGTGCCATCAATCCAATCTATCTGTAAATAATTCCAGATCCTAGAGCTGTACATGCACTTGAAGAACAGATGGCTCTAGTCCTCAAGGCAGTGTGCATTAAAGAGCACACAGTCATTATTGTCAGTCACCTTCCATTCCCTCCTCAACATCATATCCTTTGTGTTAAGTCTATCATGTAACAGTAACCATGCAAAGACTTTGTGTTTCGACATGCACTTCAATTTCCATATAGACTCAGAAGGCCCATGCTTTGGTAGTGAGGAGAAATGAAGGTTGTAGTAACTTTTGGGGGAGTATACTCCTTTACTGAAGTTATATATCCACTTGTCATCCAATGAACATGACCTTTAGAGTCTTGCTCCTCAAGAGTACCACCATATCAATAGTAAAATGGACATCAAAGTTCATCTTATTGAGAGCACGAACGGACATAAGATTGTAACCTAGAGACTCAACAAGCATGACATTTACAAGGGTGATATCCCTTGCAACTACCACCTTGCCAAGACTCTTTACCTCGGCTTTTGACTTGTCACCATAAGAGACGGTTGAGTGATTTAGATTTGGTCTCAACTCCGTCATAATCTCCTTGCTTCCGGTCATATGACTAGTGCATCCACTATCAACCACCCATTTAGACCCACCGGAAGCATAGTCCTACAAGAGATCATTTCTTGGATTTAGGTACCCATTTCTCAATGGGTCCTTTTGGTTAGCAACAAGGGTCTTAGGAACCCAAATAGAGTAATCAATGTAACCATCATAAGGACCAACATATTGCATAAACATCCCATAATAATCAACATAAAGAATATAGTTGGGATTGTTATGCCCCGCAAAGTCACTACGAGTGGTCTTGCCCCTTGTGGCATTACCACCCGCAATGGAAGTCTTGGCTTGTGCGGGCTTGGTCTTGATCTCCTTGTTGTTGCTCACTTTCTTCTTTGGCTCGGCTACATAACCAAGACCCTCCTTCCCTTTGTGTGGTTTTTGCTCAAACAAATAAGCAATACCCTTATCTTTACCTTTGGGAATAGAGGTCTTGGCACTAGTGGCCTTGGCAAGATCCACCTTCAACCTAGCATTTTCTTCAATAACATTTTCATGAACACGAGGAAGAATAGATATACTAGTTGAACTAGATTTAGAAAGTTGAGTTTGAAGTTGCTCATGAGACTTGACTAGAAGAGAGTGAGTCGTTTCCAAGGCCTTGTGAGCCTTGTCAAGCTTCTCCATATCCTCAAGAAGTCTAGCATTAGCAACCCCAAGTTCAACTTTCTCCTTTTTAAGCACTTTATATTTAGCAAAGACATGATCTCTATCCTTAATGATTTTATTAATGATATCATCATTTTTAGCATCAAGAGAATCAAGTCTTTCCTCAAGAGAACTTCTTTCTTCACTCTCTTCATCAAGAGAGGCATTCAAGGATGCTATGGAAGCATTCAAGGAAGCAATGGTGAGAGAATCCTCTCTCTCAATCTTACTCTTTTCTTCAAGAAGTTCTTCGGCCGCACATAGTTGTCTCATGAGAGACTCAACATGTTCCTTAGCTTCACCTTGCAAGTTAGTCATGAAGTATCGAAGGCAACAAGTTCCTTCTTAATCACAAGACTAGATTGATCATTCATTTGTCTTGGGAGTAGAGATGATACCTCGGTAACATGAGCCATGAGGCAACGAGCGTTGTTGGTGGAGAAGTTTTCATTGGGGGATTCAAAGAGAGAAGATGATGAAGTTGATACAATAGCCAATGCGGCTACCTCTTTAGTAGGTGCATCTTCATCTTCGGAACCACTTGAGGCATATTCTTCATGTGCCACCAACACTATTCTTGGTGCCTTCTTGAAGAAAGGCTTCTTGGTCTTGCGGGCTTCTTTTGAATCAACCTTGAGTGGTCCTTGGGACAAGCTTCCCACCATTTTGCTCTCGGTTCTCATAAGGACACTCTCTTATGTAGTGGTTCTTGTCATGACAATTGTAGCAAGTCTTTGTCCTTGAGGCAAGCTCTTTCTTCCCACTTGAGTTGTTCTCGCGATCAACTCGAGCTTTAGCTTTCCGGGTCTTCCAAAACACTCTTGTGGCGAGAGCTAATGACCATTGAGGCTTGTTCAAGTTCATTGGGAGCAATGTTGCTTGGGCAAGCTTCAACCTCATCATTTTCAGACATACCACCTTGGCCTTCAAAGCAAGTGAGGGGCCTTGTTTCATCCCCATGGCCCTAGCACGGTTATCTTCGGCATTCTTGGTGGCAACCTTGGAGGCTTGCACTTCTTGCATAACTTCATTGGATGTCATTTGATTGTAGTTGTGTCTTCCTTGAATAGACTTCAACTCAATGGGCTCGAAAGGCAAGAGAGCATTCACATACTTCCTCTTGACCCAAGCATCATCCACATAGGTTGCCCCACATCATAGAAGGCCTTCGCAAGAGTTTTGAGTCTTCCATACATGTCTTCATGATTCTCATTGTCAAACATGTAGAAGCCTTCGGCATCATTGCTCAAAGAATCATATCTATTTCTCTTCATGCTTTCATTTCCAAGGAATGCAACCTCAAGGCAATTCCAAGCTTCTTTGGCGGTGGTGGCGTGAAGAACATAATGCTTGTCACTTTCACTCAATGAGAGTTCAATCATGTGGAGAGCGGAGGCATTGAGTTGCTTTTCGGCAAACTCTCTTCTTGTCACATTGCTTGGATCCGCGACCTTGTATCCATCTTCAATGATCCTCCAAAGCTCGATAGAGGCACTGTTGATATGAGATTTCATTGAGCGTTGCCAACTTGCAAAAGCTAATGCATTAAGCTTAGGTGGAGGACCTAAAGGGTTTATGCGGGTGGTGATAGGTGGGTCGAGAGGGTACCATCCCGGAACGGCATGGTACTCTTCCTTCCCATCTACATGCATGGTGGAGGTGGAGGAGGTGGTTTAGTTCCGGAGGTGTTTCAACCCCCTTTTTCTTTTTCTCTTTACCTCCTCGGAATCACCCTCATCGGAGTTAGAGACACCCTCTAGTGGGATATCTTCCGAAAGCTTGCCTTTTGCAAATTTCATGAACATGTCACGAAACTCATCAAATTTGACATTCATGGACGATGTCAATGTTGTTTCCAACTTTGATATCGGCCATGGATGCCGCGGTGGCTTTGGCCTTTTCAAGAGCTCATTAGCCTTGGCATGATCGGCCTCATCCTCACTTGTGTCATACTTCTCTTAGGCGGTTAAGCCCAACAAGAGAGCCTAGCTCTGATACCAATTGAAAGGATCGGTATGACACCTAGAGGGGGGGTGAATAGGTGCTACTCCAAATTTTAGTCTTTTTCAATTTAGGCTTGACACAAAAGGTAAATTCTCTAGATATGCAACTACGGTGAATTTACCTATATGACAAGCTAGCAACTAAGCACGATATAAAGTAAGGCGGTAAACAAGGATAGAGGTAACCGAAGTGAAAGCACGCGGAGACACGGATGTATTCCCGAGTTCCTCCTTTTTAGGGGAGTACGTCTCGTTGGAGAGGTGTGAACCAACACAATGGTTCAAGGCCACAAAGGCTTCACCCTCTTCTCCGGTGAACCGCACCACAAAGGATTGGTTCACTTCAACTATCGGAAACCTTCAAGGCGGAGTCCGGAGCCTTTACAACAACGATTTGGGGCACAACCCACAAAGGATTGGGGGCTCCCAAACAGCTACAATCTGTCACAAAGACAATCAAGTAAGTACAACAAAGGGCTAGGTTTTCCTAGTGGAAACCCTAGCAAATGGTCCCTCAAGTGAATGAGGGGGAAATGAAAAACGGCTTGGTGAAGATGTAGATCGGGGCCTTCTCCTTCAATCCTCCAAAGATCAACGAGTTTGTGTGGAGGGATTGGGAGATCTAGAAAATCTTGAGCTTGCAACAATGGTGGACTTTAATTCTGGGCGAGCTACTTGGCTGGAGGTAGGTGGAGGGGTATAAATACCCCTCCAGGAAATCTGCCCGTTGCGCACCTTTCCGCGCAGATTCACTTGGGCCGAAACTTCCGGCACTTCTTCCGGTAAAACTTCCGGCCGATTACAGAACACATTTCCGTCGAAAAAATGTCGACGGAAGTTCTGACCGGAACTTCCGCCTCTGGGGCCGGAACTTCCGGCCCAAACCAGAACTTCTGGCCAATGTAAAAATCCTGCTTTTCCACAAGAACATCTCTTCTATGTTTGTGTACTTTGGACCTGTCACGAGCTTAACATACTGTTAAAAACTGCTTGTGTTGTCATAATCACCAAAACAAGATTACGGGCAAGTATGCCCTTTCACCGAGTCGGTGGAGAAAAGATCGACGGCAACGGAGCTCCGAGGCCCAAAAGAGGGGGTCCCACGCGGCCCATGTACCCGGCCACGTGGGCCCACTCAACTTGGCCCTCGGGTCTCCTTTCGTGCGCTTCCTTCGCTCCTACGCTTTGTTCCTTCCAAAAACTGATGCTCGTAAAATATTAGGTCATTTGGACGTCGTTTGGGTCCCTGAAACATTAAAATATGAAAAATAGGATTTTCTGCCTGCGCAGGGTTAATTCCATAAAAATAGGAAAATTATAAAGTATTCCAAAAATCATTATAAAACATTGATATAACCCTTATATGATGCAAATATGATTGGAATACAATTAATATAGTGCAAAGTTTATGTATGCATTTTACATGCATCATATGCCCATACAGCGCCTGAAAGGGAGATGTCTTGATAGCAGTGTGATACGATGTATTGTGCGAGAATTTTGCAAGACCCAGCCATTTACTCCACTTGGTCGGGTTCCAGCTGATGAAACACCTCAAGTATGTCTCCATGCACTGATTCATGCGTTCTGTCTGTCCATCTATCTGCGGGTGGTACGCCGTGCTCATACGCAGCTCTATCTGTGTGAGCTTGAACAAGTTCTGCCAGAATTTGCTGGTGAATATCTTGTCTCGATCCGACACAATCGCTTCTGGCATACTGTGTAACCTGAAAACTTGATCAAAGAACGCTTGCGCCACTTGGGCAGCCGTGAAAGGATGCACCAGAGGAATGAAGTGGGCGTACTTTGTCAGTTTATCCACCACCACCAGTACGGAGTTGTAGCCAGAGGAACGAGGAATACCTTCCACGAAATCCATCGTCACCACTTGCCACGCTGCATCTGGTACTGCGTGCGGCTTCGGCAAACCTGGGTATTTCACATGTTCTGCCTTCGCCTGCTTGCAAATAGCACAATCGCCAATGAATTGCTAGACTGATGCTCTCATCTTGGGCTAGGCAAACAACTGTCGGATGCGTTGCAGTGTAGCCTGAACTCCCGAGTGTCCACCAATTGCCCCTGCGTGCAGCTCTTGCAGAATTTTTCGCTGCATCTCTGCATTGCCACCCACCCAGATGTGTCGCTTGTAACGCAGCAACTTCTCTTCCCACGCCAAATGCTGTGCCTTATGCACTGGATCCTGCATTTGCCGTAGCATATGTTGCATGATCACGTCCTCCGCATAGCCATCACAGATTTCCTGTAGCCACTCAGGTGTGCCCATCGTCATGGCGACGACTTCTCCAACCTCGAATGCGGGATGGCGGGATAGGACATCATCGACTTGATTTGCACTGCCCTTCTTGTACTCGATACTATACTGTAGTCGCAACAGTTTGGTCAGCCCCTTCTGCTGCCAAGGAGTAGTGAGCCGCTGCTCATCCAGATGCGCCAGCGCGCGCTGATCAGTGCGAATCACGAATGGTGACTGGCGGAGGTACGAACGCCAACGATCCACAGCCAGCAGAATCGCCAAGCTCTCCTTCGCGTACGTGGACAGTCCCTGAAGGCGCGGTCCTAGCGCACGGCTCAGGTACGCCAAGGAATGCTGATCCTGCATCAGCACTGCACCGATACCACGATCACTTGCGTCCGTCTCCACCACAAACGGCCGCTTGAAATTGGGAAGTGTCATCATGGGCGCCATGAGCAAGGCTTGCTTGAGAGCATCGAACGATGTCTCATGATCTTGTGTCCACACGAACAACTCATTTTTCTTGAGTAAATCAGTCAAAATTCTACTGATCAAGCCGTAATTGGGGATGAATTTGCGATAGTATCCTGCCATGCCTAGGAATTTCCGCAGCTCTCGTATGTTGAGGGGAACAGACCATGCACGGATGGCTTCGACGCTCTTGGGGTTAGTGGCGACACCTGCAGCCGAGATGATATGCCCCAAGTACTTGAGTTGCTGCTGCGCGAAGGCACACTTCGATTTCTTCACCTTCAACCGATGTTCGGCGAGAAGATTGAACACTGCTCGCACGTGTTCCTTGTGTTCCTTGAGTGTCTTGTTGTAGACCAGTACGTCGTCGATGAACACCAGCACAAAGCGGCGCAACAGTGGTGCCAAGATAGTGTTCATGGCATTTTGAAATGTCGCCGGCGCTCCTGTCAGGCCATACGACATCACCTTGAATTCGTAATGCCCCTGATCGATGTGTTTGGAACGCGGTTTTGTGTTCTTCACCTTCCGCCAGCCGTATCTGGTGGTAGCCTGCTCGCAGATCCAAACTCGTAAACCATGCGGCCCCCGCCAATTCATCAAGCAGGTCATCAATCACTAGCAATGGAAATCGATTCTTGATGGTGAGGGCATTCAGATAGCGAAAATCGATGCAGAATCTCCAGGTGAAATCCTTCTTCAGCACCAGCAACACCGGCGAAGCAAAGGGACTGGTACTAAACTGAATAATTCCTTGTTTGAGCAGGTCAGCAATTTGCTTCTTGATCTCGTCTTTTTGCTCAGGATTGTATCTGTACGGTCGTTGATTCACTGGCTGGCCAGGGATCAGAGGAATGTGGTGGTCGAATGATCACCGCGGTGGCAGCCCTTGTGGTTCCTCGAACAAAGCAGAGAATTCCTGAATCATCTCTTGTATCGACTCTGGACATGGTTGTGGATCTTCTGTCTCTTTCACTTCTCTGAGCTGTACCAAGTGACAAACCGCTTGTGCATGAACCAATGCCTCAAGTTGATGCAGTGAACTTGGCTCACAGTTGGTGGTATCTGGCGTGATCTCCTGCAACCTCACAGCCTTGCCATTATGCTGAAATGTGAGCTGCTTTGGTCCCCAGTGCACAACCATCGATCCAATTCCCTCCAGCCAATCCATCCCCAAGATGATATCGTAACAGCCCAAAGGGAACAATCGCAGTGTGGTAGTGAACTCTTTCCCTTGATCTTGCCAACAACACTCTGGCACCTCCAGATCACACCTCAGTGTGCCACCATCCGCTATAGTGACGTTCATGGGTCTGCACTTGCGCGTATCCGACCATTTTGCTGAGCACTTGCGTGTATCCGAACATTTTGCAGCGATTTTGGTACTGACGAAGCTATGTGTGCTGCCTGAGTCCACCATCATCAGCACTTCACGACCTCGTACCACGCCCTTGAGTCTGACGGTTTGCGATGCTTCTGCACCTTGTAGAGCGGCGGTAGAGATCACACAGAGATCCCCATCGATTTCTTCTTGCGAGGAATCTGGTTCCATCTCGCAGGATAACAGTTCCATCATTTAGGCAATGACATGTAGTTGTACCGTCGGGCCGCACACGTCCCTCGGCCCATACTTCTCGCCGCAGGTGAAGCAGAGTCCCCGCGCGCGCTAGTACGCACGCAGCGCGTGCACCTTCTCTTCCGTGCTCAGCACACGAGCATTGGCCGCCCCACGACGATTGTCCCCGCGTGCGCCGGCCGGTGCTCGAGGTGGCCGTCCCATGGGTGTCGGCGGTGCCGGAAGCGGCAACGCCGTGCGCGGCACAGTCCGGTGCTGTGCCGAGCCTGCTCTAGGACGCCAGGCCTCCCGTGGCAGCTCCATTGCCTCTTCCTGCAACGTAGCAAGGGAAACAAAAGAATCCACATCCTTTGGTTGCTGAACCATGACCACCGCTCGTATGTCATGTCGCAATCCATCGACAAAATGAGTAACAAAATAGAGAGGATCCCATGATCTGTGGTGAGCCAGTAAACAGTTCATGGAACTGTTAAACTGAACTGCATAATCAGCAACTGTGCCAAACTGACGGAGCCGAGAAAACTGCCGTAACAGCTGTTCGAATTCACGCCTCCCGAACTTCTCACACACCTTCACCACAAACTCCTCCCACGATCTCGCCACCAAATGAGTATTGGTCCATTGCAACCACAACGCCGCCTCCCTGGTGAAGTACACCACTGCGGTGTCCACCCACATCTCCTTGTCCAAACGACACACCCGAAAATATGATTCACACTTCAACTTCCACTCCAGAGCACCATCCCCATTGAAACTGGGACAATCCATGCGTGGAGTTCTCCCTCCCCTATCCTCTCTCACGAGAAAACTGGGTTGGGGACGACAGAGGTGACTGAATTGGGGACGGAGGTGGGAAACCGAACGTACTCTTGTTCGGGGTCGTGAAGGGAACTGGCCCCATCAGCGATCCCCGATTTTGTTGCTCGATGCGGTGATCACCTGGCCCGTGACGTCCATCATCACCCGTTGGCGCGTCTGGCCGTAGATCGACCGTAGCCGCTGGTGTCGCTGCTGGCGATGATGGCAGTGGTGGTGGAGGCGTGCTCGGTGACGCGATCGTGAGGTTCTCGACGCGCCAACTCAGATCGCCCAGATCCGCCTCCTACTTCGTCCACGCCGTCACTGGGTAACGTCGAGCTTGAGGCGGCAGAGTGTGTTCCCGAACCCCTTCTGGATGGAGCTCTCGATGGCGTCCACCTCGAGCGACCGCGCCCGTACCTCAGCTTTCGCCGCCATCGCCAGTCTCGTTTTTCCGCCGGCGACAAGTTTTGCACGGTGCTTCTGCTTTTGGACCTCGGCGCGTTCGGAGACAGTCCAGATTCATAAAAATAAAATTAACTCGTTCGATCTGGCTTCCCGCGGCGACTCCTACGTCCTGATCGGAGCAAGATTCGTTCGGCGCTGCTCCTCAATTTGGCTGGGCCCAAAGCATATTCTCTGCACGCCGGCCTACTTGGAATGTGGACTTCCAGCCTAGTCCAGGGCAAACCATATGCATCGACCAGGTCGATGATAGGAAGCCGTCGCCCACCCATTACCGCTGCACACAGAGAAAAGAATTAATAGAAAATTAATGCGGAGGTGGGATTCGAACTACACACCTCCACACACGATGACCGTCCAGAAACCACTGCGCTACGCTCAGTTCCATGTTAGTATTAGCGTATGAAACTATTTATTGTTTATTTTCTTTGTTTCTTGATTTTTCGGGTTTCATTTCTTTTTCTGTTTCTTTCTTTTTCGTTTATTCCTTTTCTTTCTTTTTTTCGTTTTTAATGTTGTTTCTTTCTTCTTTTTTTGATTTTTCTTCCTTCTTTTTCTTTTTATTCTTTTTGTTGTTTCTTTTTTCTTTCTTCTTTTCTGTTTTCTATTTATATATTATTTGAATATTTTTATTTTTGTTTTTTTGGGTTTTTCTTTTTGTCAGTTTTTCTGTTTTCTTCCGAGTAGCAATGTAATACCATCTTGAGAAGAATTTGCCATTCCATCTTCAGTACCCGAAGACTCTTTCATGGAAGCCACCACGGCAGAGCGCCATGAAGCGTCAGACGGGTGCGGGCTTCTAGGAGCTCAAGGTGTTGTAGGATGCCGTCGAGGAGATACATTAAAGTTTTGACCAGCTGCTGCTAGCACAATTATCTACCACTGTGATATATTCCATCCGCGTCAAATATAAGACATTTAAGAAACTTTTTATCAGATGCAAATAAACTAAAATTACATTGCTACCCTTTGATTGTTACCTAGGCTTTCCCTTTGATAGAATCGCGTCGTCTCCATCGTTCAGGCAGCACATCCGCTCGATCCAACTCCTCTGCCCCTGCTTCTCCTCGTGGCCCTGCTTATCCTCGTCGTACCTTTTACCTTTGTTCTCCTCATCGCAACAAATTTGGGCTGAGGGAGCACTACAAATCGTTTCCTAGATTAGTTGGCGTAAATTTGTTTAGATATGGATATATCTACGGATACATCCGTATTTACATAATTCTATATCAACAAATTCGGCGCAAGAGGGACTACGACAAATGACTTAACGTAGGTTTCGACATGGAGGGTGTATAAGAGAGGTCCAGTTTTGTCCCCTTCCATTTCGTTTCTTCCTTGTCGGGGTACGTACAAACTGGGCTGCTTACCTCCTTTGATTCGGGACGGTCGGATGTACGTAAACCGTGTGCCTACAAAAGGAAACCGAGTAAAACTTCTCGGTATAGCTATATACTCCCTCCGTTCTAAATTAGATGACTTCTATTTGTCCAAAACTGGATGTATCTATACTTATAACATGTCTAGATACATCCACATGTGGACAAATAAAAGTCATCTAATTTGGAACGGAGGGAGTATATGGAAACAAAGTTAACAAACCAAGGAAGATCCTACCGGACTCCAGATTGTAGACTTCATCCGAACTCATCACGCTGCCTGCCAAATTCACTATCGAGCTGTCCACATAAATCTATCAATCTGTTTACTCTATAAGGCATCGATCAAGGCATCAAGCTAGGCAGGAGCAGATGGCTGACGTCGAGAACCCCGATCCCGCCGCCGGGGACCTTGTCCTCGCGACGGCGGAGCCCAAGCGGCACAGCTTCTGGGCGTGGACAGAAAGGTTCTTCGCCAGGTCTGATCCCAACGGCGACGACGACGGCAACCACGGCGTCGCGACGGTGGAGCCCGTCGAGGGCGCCAGACGAACTCTAGTCTGCTTCTTGGCTTTGGTCGACATCGTCATCATCATCGTGTCCATGCTTCTCTTGACGCTCCCTGACCGGTCCCATCCGGCCACCGAGCTCGGGCGAGCGATGCGTCTGGCCGCGCGTGTCGTGGGGATTGTCGGCTTGGTCGTCGGGACGTGTTTGGGCTCCGTTATCCTCAATCTCTGTGACGCCTTATGTCGGCCTAATCCAACGGGACAGAGAATCATAGATCTATTGATCTAAAGTTCGGCACTCCATAGGTTTACCAAGGTGTTTGGGATCCTATAAAGATGTTCTTTCGTTGATGACCCTGCAGCGTATCATCTTTCTGCCTTCTGAGCAAGCAGATGCCATGTAACTTCAGTTCGTATGCATGATTACTTTGTATACTAATTTTTTGTATGAAAAAACACCGTATTCATGAGATCATGAAAAAGGAAATCAGTTTGTTGCTTACATCAAGCCTGGCCATCCACCCTCCATACTTAGAATTTACGTGGCTTGCCATAGTGACATGGGCCACATGGCTGCCCCTCCAGCAAGCAGGGCTGCCAGCAAGCAGCCACCAGCCAGGCGCCATCTCCACCCGCAAACCATGCCGATCACGTCGGTACACAGGCTACTCCCGCTCAGCCGCCATGAAGACGAGTAGACGACGGTGTCCATGCTGCCGGCGCGCAGCCACCATGAAGACGACGTCAGAGCTGTCGGCGTGCGGCTACGAGCTCTCTAAAGCCGTCCTGCTGTGCGCTACACTCAGACCGGGTGTACCCTGGACACATGAGACTATGAGAGGCATGCTAAGCTAGCTATACGTATACGTGATTTTTAGCATGTGAGCATGGCTGATGCATGCGTGCCAACTTCAAGCCTTCCAAAGGGACGTTCGTGCATCGTCCGTGTTGCATCAGACGTCCCTCGCCTGACAGTGTCACTTGGTAGCGTGTGTCGCGCACATTCAAGCCGATGCGTGTTATTTTATCTTGCACCTCTAAATGACCACTACACAACGGAACGCCAACTTTGTTGAACTATAACCTGGTGAACAGATTCAGTTAGGGCTCGACAGTTTTACTGTAGCAACTGTCGAACACCTTCAGTTAGGAGTGTTAGTTTTCAGTTAGCTGAATAAACGGTCAGTTCTCGAGCCTGTTCTTGAGCTGATCGAGTAGCTAGGACTTGTGTGTGTTGTGGGATGGCACGGCATTGTGCACGCACTGCTTCTTAGTCGTAGGTGGTGATCGTGGGATGGCACGATTCAGTTCTCGGTCATGCGCCGAGGTTTTAGGATCTTCAAGTAGTTGTAACGACCACATAAATAAGAGGAGAACGAAACAGAAAAGCTGCAAGTTGCACGCAGCACCAAATCCTTGACTCTCTTGTGTGTGTTCATCACATTAGTTTTCAGGTTAAAGTCTAACAAGTGGCATCAGAGCCGTTTGCGATCCAGGCAACCAAGTCCAACAACGGCCGGCGCGACGCCTCCCAACGCGATGGGAGGCACATCTGGAGCTTCTATGGAGACAACGGCAAGGTTGCCTGCACGGGAGAGAGGACGGAGCCGGGGGCGAGCGTCGTCAGGCGAGGAGGGAACGAGGTGGTCGTCCACGAGCCGGTCGTGCACGAACTTCGGCAGCAACATCGTGTACCCCTCCCTGACGGCCACGAACTAGATCGAGTGGGCACTGATGATGAAGATCAAGCTGTGCGCACATGGTCTCTGGGAGGCCGTGTTCAACATGGTTCTATCGGGCGATCGCGAGTACATGGCGACGCTCTCAGGGCTGCTGCGCGCGGTGCCACCTGAGAGGGTGGTCATCCTCGCCATCAAGGAAACGGCGTCATAGGCGTGGGAAGCCATCAAGCTGATGCGGATCGGTGTGAGCCGTGCACGGGAGGCCACGACACAACGACTGCGTAAGGAGTTCGAGCATATCACCTTCAAGGACGGCGATACGCTCGACGGGTTTGGCATGTGCAGCGCATCACGAATGTCGCCAACAACCTGCGTTCTCTGGTAACACCGTTGACGAGGTAAAAATCATTAAGAAATATATGTGTGTGAAGTCCTTGTTTAGTAGTCTCAGATACATGCTCAATCGAGACACTCCTCGATCTCAATGACATGAGTGTCGAGGAGCTGATCGGTTGCATGCCCTCTGCTTCGGAGAGGTGCTCGACCAGGAACACGGAGGGCTCAAGGAGCCAACTACTTCTCAAGGAGGAGGAGTGGATAACACGGGTATGACGTCACAGCTTGGAGGTAGCGCCCACCCAAGTTCGAGCTGAATTTTCCGGACGTCACGAGCCCGGGGGAGGCGGAGTTCCTCGCTCCCATAGTGCGGATTGTGTCTCGCAAGGAAGAGGATGAAGACCGCCTCGAAGTGCAACAACTCACCGCCCATGAGAGCGAGGATATGGCGAGGTTCCCCACGAAAAATCCACACCTCGTGCAGGCGGAGTACAAATTATATGCCACGAGGGACGCGAAGAGTAAGAAGAAAGACGAGGCTGGCCGCTCAAGGACGATAATGGTTGAATCAGACGACAGAGGATTTGCCCGAAAGTGCCGAGTCCGACGCCATTGGCTAGGGCGAACTGATGCGTAGTGACGATGATGAGGAGTTGTATGTATGTACTGTGTCCGAAGGAGTATTATGTATTAAGTCTGCATGTTTAAGTTTGAACGATTTGCATTTTGAAATATCGAAGTATGCAATGATCAAATATTAAAGTTAAGCTAAACAAAAAGAAATATTGAAGTTAGAAATTTTCTGGTGTTCTATTTTATATCTTCTACTCCCTACGTAGTAAAATGTAAGACTTTTTAGTATTTTGGCTTTGTCCTGATTCGTACATATGTAGATTTTTTTTTATGAATTCAAAATGTAGACATATTTTTGATTCACTCATTTGTTGATTGACGTTTTTCGCGCATGTGCCTAAACGCGTTGTAATCGGCCGCTTGGCCTCTCCTTATTGAAACCAATACGTCCGCTCCTAAAAAAAATTAGGAATGAATCGGGAAAAATCAGGACAAATCTAAAAAGATAAGAAAGTCTTACATTTTAATACGGAGGTAGTATTAGGGCAAAAAAATTGGTTTCCTAAAACCTACTTTAATGTTCTAAGACTGTTTTTGAATTACATATTTTGCATCATGTGTTGAAGAGGTTGTACAAGAAAAGTGTTTTGGGACGCAGAACCCAGGTTCGAGATGCCTAACGACCACGAGCGACAGGATCTGACACATGTCAGGTTTCGGTTACGCGCCTCTAATCTCTCACTCTTCTTTTCGCGCCAAAACGGCGTCCGTCGCAGCTTGCGTGATAGAGTTGGTAAAGAGTTTTGACACCAAACAGAAATGTACAGTAAGTGCTAACCCCGGGTGTATTTAGATTGGCTTGCGCCGTAGAGAAGAGCTGGGGGTGATCGTCTTCTTCGATCGTGCATAGCTAGTAGCCACACCGCGACCGGGTTTACCATGAAGAGTCGGGACATCGTCGGCGACGGGACGGCGGGCTTCTCCTCGCCGCGCCGGGGTTCGTAATCCGCACCCCATCTTTTTTAAGCTTCTTTGTGCTTTATTACGGAGTTTGCACCTTTCTTTTTTTCTGAGATTGCCCGAGTTTGCACCCCTCTTGCCGATCTAGCGATTTGCTTATTTTGCGACTGCGTCTTCTTCTATTGTATATGATCCGTCCCCTACTTCATGAATGTTGGTCACGAATCTGTGGATTTCGTTTAGTTTACTAGGATTTGGTTGGGTTCGGTTTGGTCACAAACGAATCTGTCTGAAATGGTTTAAACTAGTTCGAGTCGATCGGCCAGTGACCAGCTTCACGCCGTGTGGATCATGTGGTAGGGCTAAGGGACGCCGCCACCGCCACCTTCCTCTTGCTCCCGCTTCCTACGCGCCGCCTGGATCATGTGTTTCTCCCTCTCCCTGACTGCCGGCCGGTACACCATCGAGATTCTTGACGGCGCCCTGCTCACCTCCAGCGCCGGCCTGCCGTACAACACCACTTTCGGTGCACGACGACGTCCTCCTCCGGGTACCCGCAGATGGAACTCTCACGCCGATTGCCACCGCCGGCGTCCTGTCCAAGATACTGGCCACGGTGAGGCTCGTCAGCACGCTCTTCGCCAGACCCGACCCGCTTGTGCCGCTCCGATTCTGCTCCTCGCTGGCTACTACCACGACGACGACGACCATCTCAACGTGCTGGGTGCCGAAGGCGCCAGATCAGGTCGCCGCTGAGCCGCCGCTCACCGCAGTGACCGTCGTCGCATCCTACCTCCCGTGCGTCGCCGGCGACCTGGTGATCATCCACGGCATGCTCCAGGAGAATGAGGCCACGGATCTGGCCCTTGTGACGCTCGAGAACAACGAGCTGATGGGCCGGCTCGACCGCTCGAGTTGTAGTGGGAGTGGCGGCGCGGAAGGTTCATCAAGGACGGGATGCAGTCAGTGTCGGCGTTCCGGATGGAGGTCTACAAGATGACGTCGGACGTGAACGCGACCAGTTGGCTGCAGCATCCGGCCAACTTCCGGCTCTCGGACGCGTCGTCGCTGAACCCGGAGTACACTGTACGCGTGTGTGCACCTCGTGCCAGTGAGCCCATCGGAGTTACCGGACCCGAGCTCGCCGCCACGCTCGCCGTCACGTCGTGGCTGGTATCGTGAAACAACACTGTCGGACGCCGCCGCCGCCGAGGCGTCCAAACCGCCGCAGTGCTGCGTGTCTTTCTCCTCGTTCAACGACGGGTCGGTGTCTCGGTGATCACCCTGCAACACCTGCGCGTGCGGCTACCCTGCACCGGCGACGAGGACCTGCAGCGCGAAGGCCCCGCCGATGCCCCTGCCGCCGTACACGCTGCTGATGCCGTTCGAGCGGATCGACAAGGAGGCGCTCAACTGGGCGCGCCACCCAACCCGTTGCCCTGCGATGACATGTGCGGCGTGAGAGTGAACTGGCACGTCGCCACGGACGCCGCCGGCGGGTGGAGCGCGCGGTTGACAGCGTTCAGGGAGAGGCTAGCAACGTAAGCGGTGTGGACTACTATCCAACGCACGCAGTCCGTGCTTTCACGGCGAGAAGATATCACCCGGTGACGTCAATGTGGTTCACGGCGACTGGTTCCCGACCAAGGTTCTCATCAACGGCGAGCAATGAGCATGCCGCAGACGATTGAAGCAGGGGGTTGGCACCGGCTACTATCTCGCGCACCAGACTTTCTCCGTTTTCACCCCAGTTCTCCCCCGCCACATCCCCACCGTTCCCGTCGCCGGCGTGGACTCGCCACAAGTGCCGCTCTGCACTCACAGCAAGATTGACCACAAGGTGTTTGAAAAAAATGCCTGACTAGTGTTGTGCTTCTGCAATGGAAGAAAATACCGATGTCTTTTTTGAAAAACAATAGCCCAGTCAGCTAGCGACGTCAGCGTAACTTAGCCGGTGGAGATGCCCTCATCTACTACTCCCTCCGTTCCAAATTAATTGACTTCTATTTGTCCACGTGTGGATTATGTGTGTTAGAGGGAATCGAGAGACAAACGAGAGACAACAAAATGATTCAACTATCGTTTATTCCATTGATGTCCAGCCTATTTATACAAGGGGAAGGGACACGAATATGGGTCGCGTCCGTTCGATCGAAGGGGTGTGAGGAAAGTCGGTTGACAGACCAACCGACATACAGAATTACAGAGGGAGGATTATCCCTTTAATTAAATGGTTAATTAAATCCTAACACTCCCCCTAATCCTTCCTCGTCCTTGCGATTGAACATCTCTGGAATAATCTTGGGAATAATCTCCTCCAAAAACCCTGTGGGAAAAATATGAGGAGAGTAGTGTGTATGATATGTTGCTAAAACTCCTTTAAACCCAGTGGGAAAATAAGGAGAAAATGATGCAACATATAATGGTTGTATATGCTGTTAAAACTCCTTCAAACCCGGCGGGAAAATAAGGAGAAAATGACACAGCATATAATGATTATTGTCTCTCTTAACTCAATATGAAGTTGATCCATAGAAATTAGAGATCAATAAATATGTCGTGTATACTTTCCTAAAAAAAACCCCGTGGGGAAAACGGATAGTATGACATATGATCTTGTGTTGATATTACCTCATTAAAAACCTTAATGAGAACCTGGATAGTAAACTCATAAAGGGAAAAAGAGTGTAATATGATGCTTTGAACATGAATAGTTTAGGAAGATACTCCCCCTGACTCTTGCATATCTTGAAGCCATCGTATACCACCTTCAGGAGTACTGAAGTTGGTAGAGACTTCATGAACAAACCAGCAAGGTTCTTGCATGATTTGGATTTGCGCGATGTTTATTCCCCGACTCTTCTAGAATTCATAGGGATAAACAATTGAGGGCAATATGCTTAGTGATATTGCTCTTTATGTATCATGTTTGCATCCATGCAACACAAGCAACAGTATCTGTGTAGATAATGGTTTATGGTTCAAGAGAACCAATGCCACATGACTGATGTATGTGGTTCATCATTCCTTGAAGCCACACGTATTAACATGCAGCTTTGCATTTTAGAATGATTGGTAGGTGTAGTCACCAGAGTCTGTATGAAAGACGTCAATGGGGTGACAGCTCTACCATGTAGGTACACATTGTGGGATCGTACATGTAGCAGTGTTAGTGCCTGATGTTATTGGAGTTCAGATTTCTCTAAAACAGAAATAATAGGTCAAGATATTTAGTGCCTTGGAGATATCGAAAGATATTCTTGATTCCCAACTAGTTGTGTTGGTGGGTCCAATGACGTTGAGATATGGAACTTTAAGTTCCAACTTCTCTTCTACATCTTCCCGTGGTTGAGTGAATTTTCTCTACGTCTAGAGATCGAACAACCGTCATGGGAGATGGATATGACTTGTCCCTATTAATTTTTTTCCAATATTTTCTGACATAGACAGCTTGGTGTACCATAATTCTTGAGTGAAGGTGCTAGAGTATTAGTCACAAGCACTAATTGGTTTTATCCAAATCCTTCATCTCAAATTCCGTCTTTTAGATGATCACGTGCTTTGTCATTGCAGGAGTAAACCTTGAGCATGATAAACACGCATGGGCAATCATCAGTGTAGGAGTGATCCTTGTGTAAAAGGTACTCACTACGTCGGTTGTACCAAAATATGCCGACAACAATAAGCCACGTAGTGACTCATTGACTTTACACGATCATGTTGCATTTGTATTTCAATTCGGATGGAGATTCCTTCAGGAACCATACATGTCCGAATCTAGTGATCCACATGGCTATGTAGTCACTGCATCTATCAACTGCATAGATAGATGACTTTGTAATGCCAATGATATAGGTATCGGAAAATGAGGATTCCACTCATGTCTGGAGAGTAGGTCTCGGATCTCTGCGGAAACCCGACCTTATGCTACAAGCCCTGCTTTCTCACCACCTTGTTCTCATTCTGTTTATAGAAGAAAACATATTGAATCCCATATAGGGAATTCATTTGGAAGAGCGAGGCTATTTTCTTCTTGGATTGCACCCTTCGATTGTTTCAGTCCGAGTGAGTGGTTTACACTCTTCCATGGCCATGGTATTTGGATCTGAATCATTGTGAAGGTTATTGGCAATCAGACAAGAGAAATGTTTGTCGACAATTGTAGGCTTTTGTTGTAAGATTCTCCAGAATTGATATAGTTGGAGGAAATCGCATCCACCCATGATGACTCTTCGTGATTTCCCAATACGCTTGAGTCTGAGTGTTCCGATGTCCCAGCCAGTGTGTGCAAGCTGAAGCTGGGTTGTGGAGGTTTCCCTTCCACTGGGTGTATACTACCCATCAGGTGTTTGTTAACGCTAGGTTAACTTGCATTTACTGACTTAGAGGATTTTTCCTCAATTTCCTTTGTTGCTTGCGTGAAGCTAGATCCTGGTTAGAGGCCTTACTACTCCCCCTCTTCGCAGGAATGGGGAGTTGAGTGGTTTTTGTTGGTACCTCCACTCTTTCGGGCGCATTTCTAGCCGGATTATAGGACTTTGTAACACCTTTGGATCAGTAAATGGATCTGGCATGTTATTTGCAATATGTTGCAAATTTGTGAATGTTGAACGTAGAGTTCAAATTCTTGTATACATGGATATGTGGTGGGACGTGGAGTCCCAGTTGATTTCCTGGCATTCCATGTGGTACTTGAAATCTCCCCCTAATGCCCGGAAATAATCCATCCTTGAATATAGCAATCAACATACTGGGCTATGAATGGATCCCGTATGAAGGGTTCCAGGTACGTTGTGATCGACGGAGATCTGTACCCCACATAGATCCCTAATCTGTGGGCCCAATGATGTATGTTGCGGTGGTGAGATCGGTACGCGTGAAGCGCTTCCGAACTTACGCAGATGGGAAATGCTCGGAGGATTTCCACGTATCAATTGCAGAGGGGAAGTACTGCGATATGCAGTTAGTCAATAAGCAGCGTGTAAAACTGCATGACTCCAACGTGAAGTTGGTAAATTGCAATTCATTAACATGGGTCGTGCATTGAGAAAAATCCTTTGATCAGAGATGGAACCCAAAAATTGTGCATGGACACATAGGACATTCTGCTGAACTTCGATCCTCGGAGCCATGCACTAAATAGTGGAGGCATGCGAAGAGAATTCTGCAACATTTGTCCATACGAATTGATTTAATTCGATTTTTAGTCCAAACAATGGTTAGTTGGGACCACAAATATCACCTTTGAATGTGTTCAAGGACTGAAGTGATCATTTGGTGCAGTATATGCACACAAAATCTCATGACTAGGAAAGTTTAGCTCATGCAAATCATGACCGATGGAATTGCATTATATGCAACATGTGCTACGAGTTGGGTGTACGTCTAGTACAATCCAGACAATAGAGTGGGTACATTATCATATACTTGTTCCACATCCATCGGATTGGCACTCGTAGAATTCTATATATAGAATTGAAGAAGTTCCAATATGGAAATCTTTATCAGATATATAGAATGTATACAATCTTATTTATATCAGTGCTGATACAATATATATGTTCTACTACAACAAACACAAATGGACATTAATAAAACGACCACTAAGGAGATAGTGGGACTAGTTTAAGTCTCCAAACACTTTGGTTGAGGCGTACTCAACCATCATGTTCTCCGTGCCTGTAGGGTCCTCTGACTTATGGAGAGTTATGGTGTTGCAAGGTCCAGTAGGAACATCTCGCGAACAAGCAGCTCCATTGGTGTCATCTGGAGGAAGGTTGAAGTTGGCATCAAACCTTTTCCCTTGAGGTGTTTTGCATCCCTGAGATTGCTGGTACAGAATGGCCAGATGCTTTGGGGTCTTGCACTTGTTAGTGGGATGCGTGTAGCAGCCACACTTGTCACAAAGCTTAATTATTTCAAACTCATGCTTTGCGGTGCCTTTCCCACGGTCTGAGTTTTTAGGCTTCTTATGAACCTCCTCCAAGTACTCAGACTTGAGATCTGGATGAATATGGTGCCTTATGATGTCCAAAGCAGCATATTTTTGCTCATCTGTCAGCGGCGTGTCTCCAGCCGGGAGTGGAACCTCCGGGGCCTAGATTGCACGCACTAACCCACGGGACGCAAGGGCGATCTTTGGTAAATTAAAATCCATCATGGTTATGTTGTAATGAACTATGCAAAATGAATAAAGTTTCAAGAAGTGGGCTTGAACTCATTAGTGTGAACCTCAAATTGTTAAGTATGACACGTTGTAGATAATCTCCAAAAGAAATTTTGGAGTAGATCTAGCAGCATTAGCGGAGTATAAGATACTCACACTTCGAATGCCTTATGTCATAACTTAATAAAATGTATGGGAGAGCACATTGGCAATCATAATGTCAAGTGACAAAATGTAGGCTTAAACAGTAGTGGTAGATAAATCTACACACCACCTCATGATCCCAAAACATCAATTCGAAGAAATCACTTTGAATTTTGCATCTATATTTGCAAGAAATTGAAAATCTCAATTGCATATAGACATGTTAATCTCGACATGTGTCAAACATGGAAAATATATACATATCTTAAAAGGATTCCGGAATACATCGTACTCGACAGAGAAACAGTACTATAGAGGTACTGAACTTATATTTGCAAGAAACTAAAAATCTCAATTGCAAATAGAAGTAATTAATCTCGACACGTGACAAACGTGAAAACATATTACATCGATCTGGAATACATTGGTACTCAACAGAAAAAAACAGTACTGAAATATATGTACTGAATTTATATTTGCAAGAAATTAAAATCTCGATTGCAAATAGACGTAATTAATGTCGACACGTGACAAACGTGGAAATATTTGCTTTGAATTTTACAAATCAATTTTTGCTCGTATTAAGCCAATATGGCTCAATTAAGATGAACTGATTATTTATTTGCAAGAAATCAAAATCTCAATTGCAAATAGTAGATGTAATTAATCTCAACATGTAGGAAGTACATGGAAATATATTACACCACCCTTTATTCTGGAATACAAAGTACTCGACAGAAATACAGCATTGAAATAAATGCTACAAATAACAGGGTCTAAAAAGGAATAAATTACTGCTAGTACTGCTGTTATAAGTCTAAATTACTAATAAGCTGTACTAGTACTTAGCAATTCAGGAAATAAGCATGGACTCGTGGTGGCCCAGTACGCATGCAGCAAATGGGCCAAACAAAGGCAGCCATCGTTAAATAAACCAGGTCAACCGATCGGATAAGGGAGAGCGACCAAGGTAAAATCCCCCAACGCTTCAATCCCAAATTGCCAATCCACGCCTAGACAAGCGAGACCCAGCCGGCCGGCCGCATCAGCGGCGACGAGAGAGCTCCCGTTGCGCTCCTCCTTGTCAGAAGAACCTCCTGGAAGGAGGCTGCCGGGCGCGACGCCCTTGGAGGCGACGTTCGCGAGCCCGAGCGCCGTCGGACTCCATGTGCCCGCACGGCCGGAGCGGCTGCTCGACGGCAGGCTCGTCAGCGGGGCGCCGAGCGCCAGGAGGCGGCGACGAGCCCCGCGTGCGGCGGAGACGGAAGAGTGGCAGAGGAGCCTGGGCCCGTGGAGGACGACATACGCGGGTATCCCTGTCGCACGAAGGCGCGCGTGAATGCCGGCGACCTCGACGACCGCGGGGGTCGGGGGTTGCAGCGGCGCGACCTCGTGCTCGACGTTGGACACGCCGGGAACGCATGTCACGGCGACCAGGACCATGGAAAACTTTGGTGACGAATCTGATTTTCGAGGTGCACTCGATGTTCTTACCGATTAGCAGTGGAAATTTTGGGATTGTGGTTTCTGTTCTTCCTCTGTTCTTGATATGGGGATTGTGGTTTCTGTTCTTCCTCTGTTCTTGATATCGTTGTGAACGAGTAGAAGAAACAGCGATTCCAAGCAATTTTTCTTACCGATTTGCTTGTTCTTCCTATATCCCAATCTTCTTCTGCTCGGTTCTTCTATGAACGATGGAGGCCGACGCCCCTGTTCTTCTTTTGCCTGTTCGTTCCTGTTCTTCTCGATCTCGAAATCGCACAGGTGTAGAGCAACGTGGCTGATAACGTGTTAGAGGGAATCGAGAGACAAACGAGAGACAACAAATGATTCAACTATCGTTTATTCCATTGATGTCCAGCCTATTTATACAAGGGGAAGGGACACGAATATGGGTCGCGTCCGTTCGATCGAAGGGGTGTGAGGAAAGTCGGTTGACAGACCAACCGACATACAGAATTACAGAGGGAGGATTATCCCTTTAATTAAATGGTTAATTAAATCCTAACAATGTGACTAATGGCGGGGTTCCTCTTTTTTATCTGGGGATTAAATCAAGAAATAATTGGAAGTGGAAGTGTTTGGGCAGCAGGAAAATGGATATACTGTTCAAATACATTCTGCGTTTTATGGCTAGATTACCGAGTATAAACTATAAACGCACATTTTTTATGTCTGTTAAACATGCCGGATGAAACGGATTGCATTTGCGTGCTAGTAGAACATTGATCTGGTTATCATTGAGTTGTACGATGCATTGCCCATAGTGGAATTTGTATACCTTTTCATGAGCTAGAATATTGAACATTTGGTGCTATATGATTGTGCCACACTAGTGTAGTATGTAATTTTTTCAAGATTAATAATTATATGTGGCGTGACATCAAGTTGCTCATTACATTTTCAGCTTTACCTTCCGGCACATCATCCAGGCCAAGAGTGTGGGCGAACGCACCTGCTACCCGTACCTGGCGACGATGTTCAACTGCCTCTGTTGGGTCGCGTACGGAGCACCTGCGAAGAATTTGCCGGTGGTGATCATCAATGGCGTGGGGTTTCTGGTGGAAGGGGTGTACTGCGTCGCCGATCATGGATCTGGTAAGTAAATCACTGCTTACAGTTCCACCGTCTTTACTCCCCTTCGATGCGCAGTGTGGTGTTGACTGACAACGGGTCATCGTTTAATTTTGTGCTTGCAGGTCAGCGTGGTGAAGACTAAAGACAAGTCCAACATGTCCCTGGCCCTCGCCATATTTTCATTTGGAAACGGTGTGGTTTGTACCATCTACGCCTTCTTCAAGCCACTTCTTCAAGCCACTGAATTGGTACATCATGGTATGCTGTTATAGAGTTCTGGCCTTACAGTTTACAGAATAGTTCTACCCTGTTTAGTACTCCACTTTGGCATATCATGAAATTCAAGTTCTGGTCATGGAGACTGATCCACTGTTGTAAATGCCGGACAGGTACCTAATGCACTGGGGATCATCTGCGCGTCGGCTCAGATAGTTGTCTACATGCTCGCCTCATTCCACATGTGCTGCTTCAAGCCGGCACAGAAGCATGAGATTGAGGATCCATGTCTTCGCTAATCTCTCTCTCTCTCTCTCTCTCTCATGTTCGATCAGCTATAGACGAAGTCATTGTTATGTTGGCTAAATTATTTCGTTATCACTCAACCAGTACTATTTACCATGCCCACCCTGGCTGGGGTTACTGCTGAACCGCTGCTATGTATCGAAATAGCCGAACCAATGAAAACTGTACAGCAACAACCTTCTCAGTATTTTTGTGATCAAACTACCTTTTTTTTGTGATCAAAGTATCTGCTCTGTTCACAAATAAAAGCACAAACAAAAACATGATGAAAAAAAGAGTCATGAGCAGTATTAACATACTCTTTGCATACATGATGTATTAGTAACAGGCGACTGTATACATCTGACCAACAGAGCTTAGCGCACTGCTGGAACTTGAAATTCCCTGGCTCTCAAGATCTTTTTCATAATCGCTATACACACATCAAGGAATGTAAGGATAAGCTCTTGTATGATCAGTAAACTAGGCAAGCTGTGCGTACGCGAAATGACCAAAGCTAGCGAACTTAATCTGAACCAGAAGACCTCCATTCGCTATTGCTCATCTCTTAGATACAACAGTATGCCAACGCAGCACAGCACTAATGCGTTAACCGCCAAAATGCAACCATCAACACGACAGTGAGAATCATGCCACCATATGCAATCTTCTTGTCGACTCGGTGTCGCCTTTCAATAAGCTTCAGAACCGAGTTTGATAGGCCAACGGTATTAAGGACATCTAAAGCCTTCCTTTGTGCACTCTGCAATACAGTGGAGCTATAACTATTAGCAGGCACATTCTTTTACCAAGGTGAAGAAGATTTAACTGATCTTCTGTCTACTGTGCAGTAAAAGTTGAACTATGTTTACCTTCAGACGATCCCTCTGGTCAGAGTACTTGTGAAGGATAGCCACTCCTGTCGCAAAAGTTTCGTCAAGCACGCGAGAGGAGGTACGAGCCGACTGCATTGCCTGGGCCTCTTCATCAAATACTTCAAGAATATGCGAGGACTCGCCATTCTGGAACAATATTTTTCAATTCATTAGCGGTGCTACGAAATTATACTGCAAGAGAAAGAACTGTTCTAGCTTTGCTTCAAGGACTACTTACAGCTCTTTCAAATAATTCTGCCCTTTCCTTAGCTTCCAAAATCCGCTTCCGTTGCCGCAAAGAATGCTTGTCGAGGCTTTCCTTCAATGAATCAACCTCTTCAGACAGCTGCTCCACTTTTCTGCCAGGATAACATCAAATAATGTCATAAACTTGGAACACTGAACGTCTGAACCTACAGAACTTCTATTCAGCTCTTCCTTTGAACTGTACAAACTTACAAAATTCCTTATGCAACATGACAAAACTTTAACAACCGAATGCATACTCTAGAGCATTCTCTGTAATCCAATGCATCAAATGTCACCTATGCAGCAGATATCTCGGAAGCATGATGTACGCAAAATCCAATGTTAAAATTGTTCTTAACTGATAAGCATAGCAAACTTAAAAGTCAAAACCCAAACTGGGACAAAGAATAGGCAGACCTCTAGTATCAGATAAAGTTTTGTAACTTGACACTTATGGGCGAGAGCTTTCCCAGGGATAACGATGATTTATGACACACTGTCGGTACGAAGAATTTGAGTAACCCAGTTCTACACCCGACATCTAGAGTTGCTCAGTGAACCACAGACACCACTTTTACATAAAAAAAAGGAAACGTGACATTCTGGACCAACGGGATGAACTAGTTAGAAAAGGCGAAAGGTGTACATATTCAGAAGGTAGTAATGATGGACACATATTTTGTACATCAACCAAACATGAACGTGTAACTAACTAAGGATGACACATGAGCCTGAAATTCCATATTGACCACACATGTAGAATTACAAGAGCTTAAGAACTACGCCGTGACTGCCAGAGAAAGATTAACATAACAAACACATTCTTGTAGTTAGTAGTTTAGTGCTGCTGCTAATCACAGGCTCTTACACTAAGAAAGAAAATTGGAGGAACAGTCATCTTAAAAGCAAGAAAATATTCCAATCTAATGTGGACAACTCCTACAGATTTAAGCAGTGTAAAACACTCGCTCTCACAAGTCAAAAGGCATACAATCTGAGGGTAAACTCAAGGTTCAAAGATGTATGCTCAAGTGCGTAGCTATAAGATTTGTACTGCACTCAGAAGGTGGATAGATAAATCAATTAATCAAGAACTGATAGTGAGTTAGAAGCAACTGATTCAATCCTCTGTGGCTACCATGGCACACCCGGCCTCCTTAGGGCCACTAGAGTGCTTATTGCTAATTATTATTGGCGTCTTGTTCTATCAACCAACTAGAGGGACACAATCAGAATTACCTATGGTTAGTCTTAATCATGTTTTTGGGTCTACATGCCTGCAGCAGGCAGTTTCAGTGGCACAGAGAAGCTGCATCACAGCAATTACCTCAAAATTATGCATGTACCAAACATATGACTAGAATAAGCCAATGGAAGATACAGATACGGCATGCTACAAAAACTGATAATGGCAAAGCTAAGTAGGTTGGACAGGCATATTGAACAAACTAACTTTCATTTCCTCAAAAGCATAATGGAAGCCTACGAAGTTGGGCACATTGAACAACCTAACTTCCAGCTCGTGAAAATCATAATGGAAGCCTAACAAGTAGTAGCACAAATTACATCTGCTCCTCACCATTAACACTACATTCCATGGTCAAGCAACCCACCTAGCTAATATCTGATCATTGCTATTTGCAACCCTACATCACCTGCAGGGTCACAATTAGGATAAAATGCACACGCTTATTCGCTTAAGCTGTGATGTGCGCGACACGAAGAACACCGAGACTCGGAGATCTCTCCCGTATCACCACCAATTCTCGCTCGAACGAAAAATCCCAGAACCAAGCGTCTAATAAACGGAGTTGTGAGCCTCACCTCTTCCAGAGGTCGCGCTGGCCCTTGGCGGGGATGGAGCGCCAGAGGCGGTCCATCTGCGCGCACAGGCCCTGGATCTGCGCCACCTCCCGCCACACCTCCTCGGCGGCCGCGGTGTCCCCGCGGCGCCGCCCCCGAGGAGCGGCGCCGAGGAGTAGGACGATGACGTGGGCGCCGAGGAGAGGCTACCAAGGCGGGCCACGCCGTCGCGGGCCGAGAACATCAGCCGCCGCGCGCTCTGGTGCATCTCCGACAGCGTCGCGCCGCCGCCGCCCCCGCCGGCGAAATCCATCGCAGCGGCCGTCGAGATCGAGGACGGGCGATGATCTGTCTCCTTCGGATTGTTTCCGTGTCTCGTTCGATTGGGGAGCGCTGTGAATTTGTTTCCTCGTGTGAATTGTGATTCCAGAGAGGCAGTAGGACGTTGGGAACAAGTAGACCGGGATGTGGGCCCAGGGAGACGGGATGACGTGGATGCTATCACTGCTCGGCCGCTTGATTGGATTTGGACGGTGGGATGGCTGTGTCGATGCCGTGTGGGCCGTCTGCCTGCCTTCCACTCGAAGGCTCGAGAAGTTTGCCTTCCCATTTCGAAAGCGTATTTCTGAGGGGCAGAACGGAAACTTATCAGCAGAGAGAAAGCGGATGATGGCAGACGGTGTAATTTGGTTCGAACTTTACGGGCACACCGGGGAGTCGCTCCCGCAAATAAAGCTGCAACAGCGAGCGAAGCGGAAACAGTAGTGCTGTCCGGCCGCTGCTCTCCTCTGCCGCCGCTGCGCCCCGCTTTCCCCACCGCCCTCCACAAACCCTATCCCCGCCTCCGCGCTCTCCTGCCCTCCGCCGCCTCGCCATTTCGACATGAGGTACCACTCTCTATCCTCCCCCACTCTCCCTGAATCATGTGTTGGGGTTTTTCCCTTGATGTTGGTTCCGCCCAATGCGAAGGCGGTTTCGGGACTCGGCTCCAGCAACTTTTAAGTCGGGACTCGGGACCAATATTTTATTTCTCCATAATCCGTCAAAACTGCGCGGAATCGATGGATTATTAGTCTGGTCCTCCGAGTTGCAAATGAATAGGGCGCCGGCCGCAGTACTTTGGGTTTGTCATTCGCAAAAAAAAATGTACTTTGGGTTTGGTTGATCGTACATGTAGATCGATCGGATTTTGAAGGGGTTGTAGGATCGGATAGCGTTTATTCGATGGGTGTTGTTTGGGCCTTTGGGAACTATATTCAGCATTGTGCGTCGAAGTACTTGGGTGTGGAAATGGGTTCTTAACTGTTCAAATAGGAATCGGCAATTTCTTGCGAGATTACCAAAGTATACACATTCAGTGTTTTGTGCACTGTGGTGGTGCTGTTTGGTTGTTTCAATAGAAAAATAATACAGGCTGTTTCGTTGAAGAATGATGTTTGTTTATCATCTATTACTGTACACTGTTATATTGAAATTGTTGTTCATTCAGTGTAGCATGTGGTTGTCTGTTGGACATGCCAGAGGGCACATTGCATGCTAATAGGCTGTGAATCGGCTTATTGTTAAGTAGTATGATCGCCCTGTATTTATAGCCCCAAAAATGTTTCTCATCTTTCGGGGGATGTTCGATCGGAGGAGGCTGTGCAATTACATTGGCATAGTACACCTTAATGTTTGACATTAGCACAACTTGAGTCTGAGCTGTTAGTATGATTTAAATTCTCAATTGCACTGTTCTTACACTAATACACTTTGTTGCTACAGTCAATCTAACTAATGTAACTTGCTTACCTGTGCAACTTAGAAATATTTAACCAATTTCTCATGTTAGAATAGATTATACTGATATATGAGGAAAAAACATAGTCTTAATTATCATTATTTTGGGGGAATTTTTATCTTCTACTAAAGCTCTGGAGGTCAATAGGTGCACGTTCTTTCTTGGGTTGCATTATATTTAGCATTGGACAGGGAAGTATTTTCGCTGCAGATATGGGTTTTTGACTGTTCAAATAGGATCTGCATTTCTTTCCTAGATTGCCCAATCGAAATATTTAGTGTTTCTTGTACTGTGGTGACGCTGTTTAGCTTTTTAATAAAAAAGGAGACGTACTGTATGATATGAATCTGGTTAAGTAGTATGTGATTGCTTTGCTGCACTTAGAATCCCACAGGTTCTGGACTTTAAGGGGACGGCTATTGCATCACATGGTATACTTTAAATGATTAGATTGTACCGCTGTTTGAGTCTTATCTGTTAATAAAGTAAAAATTTCAGTTGCACTAATACACTTTGTTGCTAGACTTGGTAATCTTCATCCAAATAACCTTTTTAGAACATATTATACCTATGTTGGAAAAATAAGATAGTACTTTTACCATCTTACTTATTTTGGGCATTTTTTATTTTCTGCTGTAACTCTATAAGTCACTAGGTGCACATTACACATTATTTTTTATTTCCTGCTATGGCGAATCATGATGCATTTTTTATGGCATGCAGTCGTCAACCTGAGGTGCTATGGGCTCAGCGCTCCGAAAAGGTTTACTTGACTATCTCAGTGCCAGATTCAGAAGATGTTGTGGTTAAGACTGAACCTCAGGGAATCCTTAGCTTTTCAGCCGTTGCCCATGGGGAATCTTTTAGCTTATCTTTGGAGCTATTTGATTCCATACTGCCAGAGGTAAAGTATATGTGGTCTTCAGTTGATATTAACTTCTATTCATTTTCTATTCTGGGTCCTTGCTTGGATAAATGTTAAAAAGCTAGCAAATGGTCATATATAATACTTGAATATTACCAGACGTCTTTGGCAACAGAGCCATTTTAGTAGTAGGAAACTTGATCGACATATAAATATCTAAGTTGCTGAATATTTTATATACATGCCACACTATATTTGAAGGTACGCACCCATGCATGATGTGAAGTCTAACTTACATGATGTGAAGTCTAATTTACATGATGTGAAGTCTAACCTGCGGCTTCAGTGAGTAGTGACAATGAAAGAGATTAAAAGGAATCTTTAAAAAATCACTGGAAGTTGATCTTTATGTTTTGAGCTACTAGCTGCTGGATAATATATTGTTCAATCTTGATGATGACGAACATCACTTTATTCTGTGAACTGTTAGTGGGCTAACCATCACTATGCTTGGTCTGTAGGGAAGCAAAACAAAGACAAAGGTGGGCTCGCGAAACATAATCCGTTCGATCCAGAAAGATAAGAAATGTTGGTGGAAGCGCTTGCTGAAGTCAGAGGAAAAGCATCCATACATCAAAGTAGACTGGAACAAATGGCACGATGAGGATGAAGAGTCTGGTATGTACTAATGATAATATGATATACATGAGCAATATAGAAATTTTCTTGTACCAATTTATGGGTTTCATTATAGAAGAAAGAAAGGTAGAAATAATTTCTAGAATTATATTTAATTATTGTTGCAGTATTTAGTTAGAAAGTTTTACACACAATCAGTGTTCATTGCCTTTGTCATATGGGTGGAACATACCATTCTTCTTGACGGCCACGTGTATTCCATTCTCTGTTTCCTCGGGTTGCGATGCAGTATGTGGCTAGCAATTTGATGAAATGCTAAATAAATTTTACTCTTTCAAAGTTTGTTTAATGTTAAATACTCTGGCTATTCAATCTGTGATCTCTTTATTTAGCTGCTATGACGCTCTAATTTCTTCACTGTTATCTGCATTTAGTTCATGATACATTTTACTAGTCAATCTAACTAAGAATTCCTTACAGAGGCTTCAGCGGGCTTGGACAATGACTTTGATGATGGAGTATGAACTATGATCAAGCCTCTGTGCTCCCTCATTTTTTTATTGGTTTATATTTAATCCTTATTGTGGAGTTTACTTACTGCTATCCTCACGCTGTTGCAGGAAAATGAGGAAAGCGATGGGGATGATGGACTGCTATGTGAGTGCCTATCTTGTACTTGAATACCACATAGACCCGTACCTTCTGTTCTACTTCTGATAACCAAATTTGAACCTGATTGATTTACCGATATGGGCACAACTTTCTGCATACAAACCTATATGCTTTGGAGTGTGAGATAATTTGAATTAATGAAGCATTACGATAGGATTTTTGTTTGATTCTTATTTAATGTCCATTGTTTTTATTAGCTTTATCTTCTTCTGCTCGGGAGTAGTGTTTCTTCTGCTGTGGCTCTAACATTTCCTTGATAAGCAGTCACCTGTCTAGTCTTAAAAAGACCAATGGTGCTCCTTCTAATTCAGCTTTGTTTGCTTGCAGATCTCCCTGACCTTGAGAAGCTGAGAGGAAAGTGAGCAGACTGCTTGGATGAATGTTCTGCTGTAGCAAGTGACTGTTGACGCTAGTATAAAGTAGTCCTGTTTAGTTAGTGTACCTGCTAAACACCTGATGGTACCAGACTTATGGCATGGTCCGAACTTGTTTGCCGTGTCTTTTATCTTTCGATTACTATGTGGTCATCGCGGAGCTAGGGTTCTGAATGTAGCTCTGAGCTAGGACTCTGAATGTAGTGGTTGGTGCTATTTTTTTTGTATTGCTTAAATGGCGGAGCACGCTCTCAGCTTGTTTCAGTCCGTAAGAATCAGCCCCTGAAAATTGCCCGTAGGTGCAGCATTGCTAGTTATTGACTTCGTTGGTTATCTTGTATTCTGAGGAGCACCTTGTGGTTTCTCTTAACATGATGTATCGACGTGAGTTCGCAATGGAAGAATGCTTGGTGCTTGTATTCTGAGGAGCACCTTCGTTGGAAGAATGCTTCCATTTATTTTTCTGTGCTAGGCTTTGCTAGCAAGTACTCCTATAGTAAATATCAACTCGCTAGCGAGCCAAAGGTTGGACGTTTGCGCCCGATCGATGCAGCGCCATCATCGTGCAAACGAGCAAAGCTAGGCTGTCGGTTTGCGCCCGATCGATCGGCGCTATCGTGCACGCATGTCGACATGGAATCCGATCCTGCTCCCCAATAATTGCGTTGTGTCAAAACATGGAGTGGAACATCTAATAAAAGATGGAATGGAATATGAAAAAGAAAAAGGGAAAAATGGGAACGACAGCAAACAAAAATTAAAGTAAACGGGATATGGAAGATAAGTGGTGCGCAATTTGCAATTTATTGAATATGAAATTCCGTTGGAACGGGTTACGGGAGCCGATCGCCGTGGGCTGTGCTCGGCCACAGGGTGATCGATCGCTAGCAGTATTATTAATCTGGGCTACAGCGACGCTGTGGCGACTGGCGAGGCCATTTTCTGCAGGGATTCAACGCTTTCGCGAGCTGAGTCATCATCCCCGCTGCGCCCTTCAACATTAAACGGCGAGGAGCTCCACTTGGCGCGCGAGCTGGTCCAATAGAGCGCGAGCAGGGAGGACGGTGAGGCCGACCAGTAGCTGCACGATAACGTGGCGGGTGGTGGCCTGCTGGCCGTCTCGTGGCACGGCTCTCAATACTATAGCCCGACGTGGCATGCCCAGCGGCAGCGTGCCACGCCAGTTGGGGCTGCCGACAACGCCGTCGAAGTTTTCGCGGCGCGCATCGCCGGACGGATGCGGCGTGGAGGGGCGCGACTTGGCCGGCTGCCGACATGGCCAACCACGTCTCGCGCGCTCGCATCGAATGGAGATAGATACTCCTAGTTGCTACTTGGACGGAGGATAACGCTACGCTTCCCCCGTATGCTACACTCACGATCCCCCCCAAAAAAAAGGCAAGACACGCCCGTTCAATTATTAGTTAAGCTCTCAGTTCAATATAGTAGAGATAACAACTATTAGCTATAAGTCATTATCAAGTCACATATAGCCAACATGTATAATAGTTAGCTATAAAATTATGTTACTTTATTTATTAAGACATGACCCACCTACCAACAGCTCGTTCTTCTAACCTCGCTTCTCTCTCCTCCATATAAGCATAACTATATTATTTAAATCCTTACAACCTGCTGACTAGACTCTATTGTACTTACTCTAAGGAACCACCCAAGTACAGTACCAACTACGCTCCTATAATCTCAAAAAAAAAAACTACGCTCCTATAATTAACTACTCCCTCCTTCCCAAATTAAGATGCGTATAGTTTTGTTAAAGTCAAACGTGTCCGAGTTTCAGCAAACAATAGAGAAAAAGGTGTTGAGATTTGTAATCCCAAATTAATTTTTTTTAGAATGATC
This sequence comes from Poa pratensis, assembly GCA_947311845.1. Classification (NCBI taxonomy): domain Eukaryota; kingdom Viridiplantae; phylum Streptophyta; class Magnoliopsida; order Poales; family Poaceae; genus Poa; species Poa pratensis. The sequence goes on from CAMZMU010000020.1 coordinate 73,483,159, forward strand.
GTGAGATATATTTTCATACCATCCGCATTTGCAATTGTAAATGTTGATATTTTGGTCTATATAATTGGTCAAAATTTAAAAAGTGTGACCTTAAATAAAAACTATACACATCCTATTTTGGGACAGAGGGAGACATCCAACCCCACCCCTTCGGACCACCCAAATGTTTTCGGGAAAATTGGTTATCCACCAAGAAGTTCACTAGCTCGGATCAGATAACCAAAGTTGATCCAATGCCGACAGAGGCACACATATACTCGTATGCTGATTCCGAAAGGGTTTCTGGTCTAGTCGATTGAACCTGGCCTAATTAACGAATGTTTTGTATCATATTTGTTCCATTATTGAGGAGCAATGTTGTCTTTTATTGTGCTGCTACAATTAGTGAGTCCGACTGTCAAAGTAATTTTACACTAAAGCACCTATTGTGTTTTTTGTCAATTAATGGACTATCAGTTTTGAGTACATAATCCAAGGGTAATGAACTTTTGGGTAAACTAGGGAAATACACCGCACATTGCAACAGGTATCTGTTAATAAATCTAATAAACTCATGAAATCTAAAGTAAACTATAGAAATGCAAGAAACAAAAGTTCACTTCATTTGGGGAAACTAGTTCCAGTGTTCCCTAACATGTGATCTAATAAACTAGTTCCAGGGATGGTGTGATCTAATCATTGGAATGGCAAAAAAAGGATGGCGTGGGCAATTTAAAGTCTAAAGGAAAAAATGATGTGGATACTTGCATGTAGGGATAGACAATAAGTAATGAATGTTAGTGGGATGACGTGGACAATTGGTTGGCTAAAAGAGTAAGTGATATTGATAGCTTGCATGTTGAGATAGAAACATTAACTGCAGTTAGTAGGATTTTTCTTTATAAAAAGTATAGATAGATTACCAAATTTCTCAATAGTCTAATGAAGAATTCGAGAAGAAAAAATAGAGAGAGATAGGGGAAGAGATAATTTGAAGGGCATTTTGCACATTTTCCTGAAGTGTAATCTTGTCTCAAAATAAAGTATAATTTAAGCTCACTATAGAAAAAAGAGTAAATTCCCTACAAAGTCGCCGCCCCCAACATCACAAGTTTAGATCATAATATCGTGACGTAGATTTTCCTTAGACATGCCACATAGGGTTTTGTTTATTTGAAGGAGAGAAAAAAATCTTGCCTAGTTAAGAGATGAAAGATAGCTACTACATATGTTCCCCAAGAATAAGGCATATATTTAGTCAAAATTCAAACCTGGCTAAGTTCGATAAAAAATATGAGAACAAATATCAATATTTACAACATTCAATAAATACACGAATAAATATCAACATTTACAACATTAAATAAATACATGAATATTTATGATGGATCTATTCCTATTGATCTGGTAGTACATATTCATAATTTTGTCTATAAAGTTGGTCACACCTACAATACATTGATTTTCGACTAAAGTTGGTCACACCTAGTGATCTGGTAGTACATAACTCATAATTTTGTCTATAATGTTATATAAATCATGAAATATAAAAATATAATTCCAAATGGTGTCTATATAGTATTATAGTTGTTAGTCATTTTTTCTAAAAACCTGGTCAATTTTACATGGTTTTACTTTTGAAAAGTCTATAGACCTTATTTTCAGAAACACGGCGAATAGATAATATAAAGGGCATTTCGTACATCTTTGCATGAAAGAATGAGTCTCGTCTCACAAGTAATTTACAGGGGATCTAGAAAAAGAGTAAAACTCCCTACAAAGCCACTGCCCCCCAACATCTATTGATCCATTATTAGAAAAGTCAAATTTCGTCCAATAATTACACTGAAGTCATCACCAAGAGATATTGTTACAAACGCACGTGTTTGGCCACTTTAGATGCAGATATACAAAAAAAAATATGAAAAATGCTTCAACTGGAATTCCCCAACTTTTGAATCTCATAAGAACAAAAAACAAAACTCCAAACACGGGTGATCCGGTATGGTACAAAAGAATGCCCACAATCACAGATAAAAGCGGAGAGAAAAACCAACAATTGGTTGGATGGTTATGAAGGTAATTGTACATCTAGCCCGCAACAAATCAAACACATGATTGACGCTCTATTTGCCATAGACTTTTTTTAGTTGCAGGCAACATTACCTTCAATATCGTCTCATTTGTGGTGACATCATGAATGTTGAAGCTCAGCTTCATTGGGCACCTTGTTGACGTTTTTGTGCATCGCTGTTTGTAAAAAAGAAGAGAGAGAAATGCACTTGAACTCCTTTTTGCATGAGGTTTGAGCTCACCTTTGGTTTTGTTTAACAAATGTTGATCATAATATCGTGACATAGATTTTCCCTAGACGTGTCACATATGGTTTTGTTTATTTGGAAGATAGAGAAAAAATCTTGCCTAGGTATAGGAATGAAAGATAGCTACTACATCTATTCTCCAAAAATAAGGCCTATTGTTTAGTCAAACGTAAAACCTTGCTAAGTTTGATCAACTATATAAAAGAAATCTCGGTATTTACAACATTGAATATATACACGATTTTTTTAAATTTTATGACGGATCTATTGATATTGATTTGTATTGTACATATTCATGTTTTTGTCTATAAATTTGGTGAAACTAGAAGACATTGACTTTCTACTAAATTTTTATGCCTCGTTTTTTTTTGGAAATGATGGGATATTTTCTACACATAAGATGCCTTGCGTTTCCACGTTTAGTTTCTATTTAATTCTATTTTTCATATACATTATATTAAGAATAGATTGTTGATAAAACTATAATGACTAACATAGAGTAATATAACTTCTATTGTTTTTCCAAGATGAAGTATAGCGCACATGAGAAGTTAACTCTTCTCTCCAAGTTTTGTAGGAATATAAAAAAGTTTCTCTTCGCGAGAGAAAATGATCCAATGGTATTCACGTCTAACTAGGAAAAACGCAGTCCATCACGTTTTTTACAAGTGACACCCATGTATCTAGTCTACAAACAAAAATTGGCACTGGGGATACATAAGCTACTCAATTTAGTCCGTTGACAATGCATGGGGAATTAGTTGCTTGAAGCAAAATGTGTCTTGACTGCTCTTGGTAGGATGACGCGTCTAAAAATTTATGGTAGTTGACTTGGAAGGTCCATCATCGTCGCACATTGGTCTCATCTAACTAAACATCTGGCCAAGTTCTCTCATATATTGTTTGATACAAAAAGAAAGGGTTAGTTCCCCGAGCCTCACATTTCTAGATAGTGTAATGCATTGAACATCAAAACGGGAGATGATAGAGGAAAATATATCATACAAAGATAGTTAGTCAGGTAGTGGAAGTGAAACAAGGAGGGATAGGATATTATATATTCACGAGAGGAGAGTCTTCTGTTGCGAACATGCATATGTAATGTCGAATTAAATGTGGTGGGTGAAATTATGATCTCATATCTAACAAATCTGCACAAGCATGAGATGATGAAAATGTGAAAGTGAATAAAATAAATATAGCTACCATTGGGATATGAGTGACATACGATTTGAAGCCTTCCATTTTCTATAAGATGTACATAATCATAGGATACAGAAAAATTGACCAAATTTGTTCCCTTAGATTCGCCATGAAAATTATTTTTACACCATATTCGTATTGTAGATATTGGCATATTTTTCTATGGACTTTGTCAAATGCATAAAAGTTTGACTTCGATAAAGCTAGGATTCGATTATTTTGGAATGCATGGAGTATGTGAGGTTTGCCATTAAATTTATTATTTCAAAGTATTTTATAGCTCAAAGTGTAAGCATGATTTAGCTTGTACCTATGTTTTATCTATGTGAACTTCAAAATGATATCTCACTTTGGTATGCTCAACAAAAATAAGCTCAAACGTGTGCAACCAGTAACTAATATGATGGTGGTAACTGGTTCATGAATCTGCTATTGTGTCAACTATCTACCAAAACGGTCAGGTAACTACACAAATGTTTGGTGATACTATTTAATCAAACATATGTAATTACATCGTTGTCAGGTGGTAAATATAACCTGAGCAATATCTGTGTGGTGGAAAGTGGTACCTGAGCCTAGACCAACCATGTAATACTATGTCATTGCCATGTTGGTAATTGCAACCCGCCTGGGCTGTTGGGTAACTTATTTTGATGCCATGATGACAACTATAACTTGAACAATTGGGTAACTAGATCATTTTTATGAATGCTGGAGTTGTTTGTACACCCAGCCTAACAAGGGATCAAAACCAGCGTTTGGTGCTCTAGGTATCTTAGTAAGCCTAAGTTTTATAGGAGACGTTGTTCCCATTGATAGTGAGATGATTGTGCTGATTTTTATCAATCTCTGCGCGTCATCCAAACTCTTTTTTGTGCGAGGTTTGAGCTAGCTTTTGGTTTTGTTCGCAAGTCAAATGATAAGAATGTGATGTACATATTTTCTTGCAAATGCACATAGAATCTTTGTTGATATCAGAGAGAATATTTTCGTTCTTCGATGAAGGAACGCAAGGTAACTATCTTAAGACCGAATAAGATGTTTCCCTTCTCACTAACTTATTTTCCTACTCAACTCCAATTGACACATCACATTAATATGAGCATAAACTACTAGAAATGGCAATGACAAATGACCTATGGTAAAAAAAAAAAACTTTCGTTGCCGACACGAAAAATCAGCCTCAACCGAGCGACACAATGTTGCCGCCTGGGGAGCTAGTTAATATTTTTTCTTCATGTACTATTAAGCACATTAGTAGAGAGGCAAATAATTCTGCAGATCTCTGCGCCAAGTATGCCTGTTCTCTTTCGACAACAGAATGCTAGGTGCTAGAGATTCCGCCGTTTTTGTCAGCAGCCTCGGCGCTGATTGTAATCGTCTCTCTGTTATATGCAATAAAGCTCGGAAGTTCATGACGTATCTATGTAATTTTCAGGTTGACATTGAGTAATACTACTATAATTCAGGTGGGCGTTAAACAGAATCAGTCTTGTCTTCTGTGTGGTCTCGGGACGCTCTCAGAATTCAGGAATACAATAGGCACATTTCGACGGCAAGACGGTTGGTACGGTACTCGTGTGCACAAAGCAATTGGCCTCCTCTAAATTTGTGTTTAGCGTCGCTCTCACATTTACGCTTCCCTTATTTGTGTTTAGCGTGATCTGATCTGTTTCCTTCTTATCCGCTAGCCCTTCCGTTTCTTCAGACACCCCGCGCCGTAGGCCACGGAGCCGCGTCCCCTGCTCTATAAATACCGGCGAGGAGGAGCCAAGCAAGAACACAACAAGATCATCGCATCCCATTAGCTATCGATCGCCATTTTCCTCGAGAAGTAGTAGCCAGAAGCAACACCATGGCCGGCATCATGGACAAGATCGGCGGCGCGCTCCACATCGGCGGTGGCAGCGACCACAAGAAGGAGGAGGAGCACAAGAAGGTGGAGGAGCACAAGAAGGCCGAGGCGCACAAGAAAGAAGGGGAGCACAAGGAGGGCATCATGGAGAAGATCAAGGACAAGGTCACCGGCGAGCACGGCGACAAGTCGTCCGGCGAGAACAAGGAGAAGAAGGACAAGAAGAAGAAGAAGGACAAGAAGCACGGCGAGGGCCACAAGGACGACGGCCACAGCAGCAGCAGCAGCAGCGACAGCGACTGAGCTCCGGCCGCCCGGCCATGCGTGCAGGTATGTACTATGCAAGATCGCAAGTGTTCGTCTGTTCTTCTTTAGTTCTTTTTGTATGTGTCTTCTGCTCTTGTTGGATCTATTTCAGAAACGTACCTGACCTGCCAAGAATTTTTTTGCAGTGCAGGCGATCGAGCGAGACGGATGCTTGGGAGAAGTGTGACATGATGATGCAGGGTTTCGTCGTGTGCCGTCTACTAGTATGTGTGATGTGTGACATGTCTCACAGATCTCCTAATGTAATTTACCCCGGCCGCACTGCACGGTGCTTGTAATAAGAACGTTAATCATGTTGGAATTGATATATCCCAATTGGCACACCATGTTCTAAAGCTTTTTGTTTGTCTGCTCGGTCTGATTCGTCTCTGGATGGACGAACTGAATGAAAAATTATGAAAACATGTGGAATGGGTGAAGGACTGAGAGCCTTGAGAATTGAGATCTTCAAAACCGCGCCCTTTTGGGCCGACAGGCACACGAGATCTTAATAAAACGGCACGAAAAATTAACAGCCATGCCGTCGTTCTCCATGTTGAGTTGTCGGTGTTCTTCCTCTGTTCAGCTTTCACCGTCTCTTCTTCCTCTGATTTTAAGCTGTGTGGTTGTCTGTTTTGCCACATAGTTTCTGCCCCCGAGTTTGTTCTGCTTTTCGTTTTCTTTTCTCTCATTGTTGGGTTCCAGATCTTCAAAAGCACCCCAAATTTGGGTCGACAGGTGCACGGGAGCATAGCTGAAACGGTGGAAAAAACAACCATGCAGTCTTCTCCGTGTTCGGCTGCGGTGTTTTCCTGTGTTAAGTTTCACTGTCTCGTCTTCCTTTTGCTGTCAAGCTGTGCGGTTCTCTGTTTTCCTATGGAGCTTTCTCTCCGTTCTGATTTTGCTTTTCTTTTCTCTGATTGTTGGGCGTTGGGCACAGTCCTATTTCGATTTTAGGAATATAAAAGTAAAAGTTGCTGAGCAGCCAATGATGAGATAGTATTCAGTAGAATAATTAGTCAAACATGTCCCATTATATTTTAAACTCGCACCCTTGGCGTAGAAGAGAGACTCAATTTACAACCTTTACAATGCATGAGAAGTAGATGCCAATATGTGCTCTTGAGCTTCACTGTTCTTGGAGACATAATGCTTGTAAATATTCGTGCCAGTTGAATTCTTGAAGAATGTAGCCAAGCACGGTGCTCACGTCCAACCGAGCATGAGGCAACATAAGCACTTATGTTGTTTGACACACAAGAGAATGATTAGTTCCAGAGGCCTCCCATTTCTAGATTGTGTAATGTGATGAAGTATTAGAGCGATCATCTCACGCAAAGCTATCTAGTCAGTTGAAGCAGACCGAGGGGAAGGAAGTCTAGTATATATACATGAGAGGAGAGACTACTTCTGTGCCAAATTAAATCGTGGTGGGTGGACTTTCGATCTCATATAAATAAAAGTGGCACAGCGCATTAGAGTGTTGGAATGCTATGGATAAGTCAAAACAGATACAAAAGTATATATCAACCCCTGGGACGTGGAAATGGAATGATATATGGTTTGATACCTTTAGCTTTCCAAGAGATGTATGCAGTCATAGGGTAAGATGGAAAAGATGATCCATCTCAATCTCAAGTAGCTCTAGTCCCGATACTAAAAGATCACCAACAAATCGTGACCACGATGTGTTGTCGCTTCCTCCTGACACTGAGATGGATCATCAACTACATGGTGAAAACCATTGGTCCGACCTTCATCAGTTATACCTGGCACTAGTGTGCGTCAACATTGTTACCTTGCTAAAGGCATTTTATGAAATTCGCTCACTCTCGCTCCGCATGGTAAATTGCTGGTCTTTTACTAGATCTAGTGACTCGGACACTTGTGTGTCGTTACCATTACTGGAGGCGTTGATTTTGTAGAACATTCTAATGCACCATGTACAGCCAGACAGGGCAGTGATTGATGTCGTTGTTGGTTATTGCATGCCTCCTGTATATTGGTTTTCCTTTTAATATTTTGGTTCCGTACATCCTCCATGTCTTGAATTAGTTTTGATACTGAGTTATTGGCACATGAAATCTTCTTTATATTACCTTTTGTTACTTGATGTAAGGTGCACACGTTTTTCGAGATTCAAGTTTGATCATGAATTTAACCAACTAAACGTGGCTTATGTGTCACACAAATGATACCAGAAGTTTCTAATGGTAATAAGAACGTTAATCATGTTGGAATTGATATATCCCAATTGGTACCCCCGTGTTCTAAAGTTTTTTCTTTGCCTGGTCTGTCTGATTCATCTCTGGATGGACGAACTGAATGAAGAATTGTGAATACATGTGGAATGGGTGAAGGGCTGAGCCTTGAGAAGTTGAGATCTTCAAAACCAACGAGATCATAATAAACGGCACGAAAAAAAAAGGCATGACGTCTTTCTCTCTCCATGTTCGGTTGTCGGTGCTCCTCCTCCGTTCAGTTTCACCGTCTCTTCTTCCTTTGTGCTTAGCTGTATGGTTCTCTGTTTTGCCACACAGCTTTGCCTCCGGGTTTGCTCTGTTTTTCGTTTTCTCTTCTCCGATTGTTGGGCGCTCCAGATCTTCAAAAGCGCCATATTTTGGGTCGAGGCGCGCGGGAGCATAGCTGAAACGGTAGGAAAAACAAACCAACCATGCCGTCATTCTCCAATCTCCATGTTCGGTTGCCGGTGTTTTCCACTGATCAGTTTCACAGTCCCGTCTTCCTTTTGCTGTTAAGCTCTGTGGTTCTCTGTTTTCCTGTTGAGTTTTGTCTGATTTTGCTTTATTTTTCTCTGATTGTTGGTGGCTTCGCGGCATTGCACAGTCCTTGTTTTCATTTGAGGGATATAAAATAAAAGTTGCTGACCAGCCAATGATGAGATTATTCAGTTCTCTCAACAACAACAAAAATGAGATAGTATTCAATTTGTGAAAACATCTCATGCAAAGCTATCTATGTCAGTTCACTTGCCTTGAGCTTCACCGATCTTGGGGCAACAATGGTTGTAAATATTCGTGTCAGTTAACTTCGCTAACCTTGTAGCCAAGCACAGTGCTCACGCCCAGGCGAGCATGTCTCAGCAGACGCTCTTATATTGTTTGACACACAAGAGAATGGTTAGTTTCAGAGGCCTCCCATTCCTCGAAAGTGTAGTGTGATTAAGTGCCAGGCCCGGAGGTGGTAGAGGAAGAGAGATCATCTCACGCAAAGCTATGTAGTCAGTTGAAGCAGGCCGCGGGGAGGCAGAGTCTACTATATATATACACAAGGATTTCCGAGCTTACTTTGATGGTCGGATTGATGTCGGTCAGCTGTTTGAGGTGGAGGAAGAAGATGCGAGGTTGCCGGTCAGCTGATTGTGCTTGAGGTGGAGGAAGAGGAGGCGAGGTCGCTGGCTTGAGGTGGATGCCGAGGATGGCCTTGCGCGGCCGGAGCAAGGCAGGGGCAGGCGAGCGGCGGCCGGTCGCGGGAGGAAGAGGAGACGCGTGGAGGCGAGCAGGGCGGCCGGAGGCCGGGGCCGCAGGGGGTGGAGGTGGTTGGCGAGCTTGAGGGTGGAGTTGTGGAGCAGGAGGGAGGGGAGGGGAGAGAGAGAGCTCTGGCCGAAGGGAGGGGAGCGGAGCAGGTCGCAGGGGAGAAGCGCGGGGGCGCTGGCTGGGCCTGGGCGATGGTGGCCGGCGTCGAGGTGAGCAGTGGAGAGCGGGAGGCGTGCAGGGAAGGGAGATGAGAGGGAGAGGAGAGTTAGAGCAGGAAAGAGGGGAGGGAGAGCTTTGGCCGGAGGGAGGATCCGGAAGGAGGAGAGTGGAGCAGGTCGTAGGGGAGAAGAGCGGGGCCCCTGGCTGGGCCTTGGCGACGGCGGTCGGCGGCGAGGTGAGCGGGGAGAGCGGGAGGCGGGCGGGGAAGGGAGATGTGCCAATCCTCCGCAGCCGGCTTGGGCGACGTCCATCTGCAGCCGCCGCGGGAAAAGGGGAGGGGAGGGGGCCGCGGCGGCGAGTCGCGGCCGTCGATCCGCGAACTTCGGATGGATTGGAGGGAGGAGGCGACCGGAGAGGGACGGGAGCGGGTCGCCGGTGGAGGAGAGAGGGGGCGGCGCAGCAGCCTCGGGCTGGTGCGGAGAAGAAAAAGGATGGACCGTGGGGCGACGGGGAGCAACCGGTTAGAGCCTGCGTCAAAAAACGTGCGGACGGTAGAGGCGCTGGGTACGGGCCGGTTACATGTGTGCAACAAAATTCGTGCGAACGAGAGGGCGACCGGGTGCGGGCCGGCAACCGGTCGCACGCGCGGATCAATTTTCGTGCAATGAACAGTAACCGCGCGAGGGTGTGCTGCGCGAGCCAATCCCAGCCGTCCATTCGACCGATCGGACGGTCCACGTGAAAATGGCGACGTGCCCCAGCAGATTGGCCGCGAATCCGTCCAACTTTTATATATAGGAAGTTTTAGAGGAGAGGCTACTTTTGTGCCAAACTGAACGTGGTGGTTGGAGTTTTATCTCATACAAATAAAAGTTGCACAACACATGAGAGTGTTTCTATGCAGATCGCAGGGAGTACAACTATGGGACGTGAAATGATACTAGGAAAATTAGCGCGGCGACACGTCGCGCTCGTGTGGTGAAAAATATAAATAAATTGAAGCTAAAAGTACGAAACAACTGTACAAAAGATCTAACTTTCAGATTTATCACGACCGGACAGAAGATATCGTGATCCATTGGACATGAGCGTAAACACAGTTTGGATATTAATGAAAATAAGGTGGGTGTCACAAAAAGCGCCATATATTCTTAAAATTTTCTTAGATTTGATGCTTCATTTGGGCGCAAATATCTAGACTAATTGTCGCCACAAAGCTGAGTTTTTCTTCTAACATCATTTGCATTGTAGGATTAGGTATTGTATGAAAGGTGAAAACAAAACAGGTACTACCTAAGCAGAGAATTAAATAGAGTTAAATAAATGAAAATCAATAGAAACACAAACCAAAATTTGAGAAGGGTGTTTATGACCACAAAATCCTTTTTTTGTATGTGAACTACTTACAATTTACATAAATTCACCTATGCTATAGCTGAGTGATATAAATATACGATGTGCAGATATGATATCTGAATTAGTACTTATGATCATACATGTATGTCACTATATGTGACCAACTTCATGGCTTCTGGAACAAATTCAGTGCACTTGTCAAGAGATTAATAGAGGGAAAAGGAGAGGGGATGCACAATTGGTTTTAAAAGGTAGAAAATATTTAGTGTTTTTGTACGGAGTAAGTGTTGGAAGGTTATTTTATTTGGTGAATTTAGGCATCCAAATGGAATTAATGTAAACCGTTAAGAAGTAGTTAAAAAAAATATATGGGAAAGTAAAAGTTTTTTTTTTTAAAGTAGGGGTGATTTCAACATAGAGAAGTGGGGAATTAAGATAACAGGATTTGCAAATAAATGAGTAATAAATTTTAAGTTTGCAAAAATAAATTTATGAGGGAAATAAAATAAAATGTAAAAAAAATAGAGTAGGGGAAAATGGGAAAATAGGAAGTAAGCGAGCAGTCTTAGAGTAGTAATAAAAATAAATATGTAAGGGAGGTAAAAGTAGGGAAAAAAAGATATAGTAGGGGATAAATAGGGAGTAGGAATAAATAAGTATTTTTGAAGTTGCTATTGTTGCGCATTGTCCGTAAAAAGAAATGTGGAAAAATAAAGAATAGGAGAAAATTAAAACGGGGAGAAATCTATTAGAAGCCAAAAAGAAGAAAAAAAAACTATTCATAAGGGACAGGGACTGTTCACGCAAGACCGGAAAAATAGATAATGTTCGTGAAAAGAAGTGCGGGGAAAAAATAGGTTTAAACTATAAGGGGGACATATATATTAGGAGGGGGAAAAATCTTTCAATTGTACTGGAGGGCCGATTTGCATTTTGGAGAAAAACGTGGGGACTTTGCTGGAGAAATGTTTTATTCCGGGAGACGGAGTCACAATTTTTGGGAAACGTGAGGATTTTTCTGCAAAAAAAAAAGGCACGTGGGGATTTTTTTTCTTGCAAAAATGTTTTATTCCGGAGCCCGACTTACAATTTTTCAAAAACGCGAGGACTTTGCTGAAAAAAAGCGGTGCATTTATATGTCCGTCAAAATAAAAAGGTTAGAACATGGAAGTTGCTTGGTAGGGTGATATACATATACTCGTGAGGGGAAAATTCAAACGGACGACTGAGTGCGACGAATTTGACAAAATTCATCATTTTTTTTTGCGCACCTGGATCCAAAATTGAGGCGCAAAAATATTTTATTCCGGAGCCCGACTTATAATTTTTAAAAACGCGAGGACTTTGCTGAAAAAAAAGCGGTGCATTTATATGTCCGTCAAAATAAAAAGGTTAGAACATGGAAATTGTTTGGTAGGGTGATATACGTATACTCGTGAGAGGAAAATTCGAAAGGACGACTGAGTGCGACGAATTTGACAAAATTCGTCAAATATTTTTGCGAACCTGGATCCAAAATTGAGGAGTTAGAGTCGACCGAACTCGAAACCGATCACGGGAATGGAACCTACTCGTCGACGCGCATATATTGCATGTACATATTATCGTTAAAAGGCAAAAAAAAAAAAACTCTAGCGTTTACAGTGCACGGCGGCACTGTAGAAGCGACACTGTAAATGAAAACTACTTGTCTAGTCGGCCTGCATTTAGATATTATCGTGGAAAAGGCAAAAAAAAAAAGAAGTATACTGTATCTGCTACAGTGCACGGTACATATTATCGTGAAAAGTCAAAAAAAAAAAAAAACTGTAGCGTTTACAGTGCACGGCGGCACTGTAGAAGCGACACCGTAGATGGAAACTACTTGTCTAGTAGGCCTGCATTTAGATATTATCGTGGAAAAGGCAAAAAAAAAAAAATTAGATATTATCGTGGAAAAGGCAAAAAAAAAAAAAAAGTATACCGTAAAACTGTAGCGTTTACAGTGCACGGCGGCACTGTAGAAGCGACACTGTAGATGGAAACTACTTGTCTAGTCGGCCTGCATTTAGATATTATCGTGGAAAAGGCAAAAAAAAAGTATACTGTATCTGCTACAGTGCACGGCGACACTGTAGAAGCACTTACTGTTCATGAACAGTGTTTGGCGACTTGGACAGCCTGAGCGGCTGAAACGGTGAGGCTTGATATATAGCTGCATTTAGATATTATCGTGGAAAAGGCAAAAAAAAATTTAGATATTATCGTGGAAAAGGCAAAAAAAAAAAAGTATACTGTATCTGCTACAGTACACGCGACACTGTAGAAGTGCGAACTGTTCATGAACAGTGTTTGGCGACGTGGACAGCCTGAGCGGAGACTGAAACGGTGAGGCTTGATATATAGTATAGATATGGTTTGATGCCGTCAGTTTTTCAAAACACTGAAAGTAGTCACAGGGTAAGCTGGAAAAGATGATCCACTCAATGTAACCATGGAGGCGGCCAAATGTTGCATGGAAAATGTCGATAGCAATAGATACCCAGCAGTGGGGAGTGGAGACTACCGAACACATCCTACTACAATGCCTTGAGGCGAACTGTATATGGCTAGAACCAGGCCTGCAAACACTTGCAGGATGCAGCCAGCTCCAACAACATTTTGACCTTGTTTCAGGACAGATCGACATTCAGTTGCAACAAACATGGCCCATCTTTGTTGCAACGTGCGCCATCAACCTTTGGAAGACAAGAAATGCAAGAGATATAGACAAAGACCATGACGAGCTATGCAAAGCCCACGATCAACGCTTCTCTAGAGGATCTTATATATATGGGCACATAGATCAGGCACCTGAGAGAGGGCTGGACTGAACATTTGGGGGACGACCAAGTTCATTTGGGGTTTTCTATTAGTTTTTGTTAAACAACTACTGCATGTTTGATTTAGCTGACACCAAGTATAACGAACTATGTGGGGGAAAAAAATATGTAAACAAAAAGATGTAACAAATTATCCCTAAATCTAATGAAGACTACAAGGTATAGAACCCTCTGACATTTGCTTAGGAAAGTAGATGGAAACGATGATCCAATGAAACTCTCAATATTATCACGTTAGAGGTAAGAGGATTTATAAAATTAATGTGAATCATAGAAGATGGAGTTTTTGTTTTGCAATTTTGATTGTAAGTAGAGTTCTTTATGGTACTACGTACTCGTAAGATAGAGGTGGACGGCTGAGATACCAAATAAAAACGGTAGTATATACATTTCATGTAGTGGCAATATAGTTCTTTTTGCCTAATTGGTCTTGTACTACCGTGAGCCATCTCTCGCACTCCGTTATCAGTTCCGGACTTCCGGTTCGCCACAGCCATGCGCTCTGCTCCTCGTGCGAGGTCACACTCGTAGATCACATTCTCTATAATTACGGGTGATTCGTTCTAGTTCCTTATGTCGCTTGCTTGCCGCTCCATCCCTAGCAGCATCGCACTACGCTGCCAAGCGAAAGCCTCCTGGACTCTATTGCAACAACATGGTGCTTTTGTCTGACCGAGCGGAGCACCAAATTGACTCTCTGGACACATAAGGGTGTAAGATTGTGGGATATGATTATATTGATTGATTCTAGATTGATTACAATGAGTCACGGTGGGCTGTATATAAAGGGGACAAGACTTGGAGACTACGAAACCTAGTAGAGATAGACTTGGACTACAATCCTAATACTACCAAATATTGCCAAACCGTATTGTACTCTAACACCCCCCCCCCCCGGCAGTCGGATCAGTAGTGACGCGAACAGCTGGAGCGTCGCGGACGGTCTGACTGAAGCATAATCCGAAGTCGCGAACTGGAGAGGGAGCCGAGATGATAGCCCTTGATGCCGATGTCGATGTAGCCGAGTTGTGGGCACTGTAGTCGTGGTCGACGTTGCCGTTGTTGGGGAAGTTGAGGTAGACGTTTGCTGGAGTTGATGTAGATGAGGTAGGAGGCACGCCTTGCCGAGCTTGCCAGACTCGGGAGCGCATCGGGGACGAAAGCACGCGCCGGTGTTGCCAGTACCAGACATGCAAAGACAGGGACCATCATGAACCTTACGAGCCAGAGCCGGATGAAGAAGCAGAGAAGATCTCCGTGGTCGGCGGCGCGTAGCGCAAATTTTCCGCCGTTTTGTTGTCGGAGTAGACGAAAAAGTTGCAAAAAGTAAATTGAGCAAAAAAATAAAAATAGACTACAACTCTGGCGGCTCGGTTTGTGGTGGATGAAGACGGCGTGGTGGTTGTTGAAGATGTTTGTTTGGTGTAGAGGTAGTAGTTGCCGGGACATTGTTGACGAAGATTGTTGGCGTAGAGTTTGTCGGTGATGATGACCACGAATGTTGAAGCCGATTGGTCGGAGGAGGTCGGCTTCCTGACGACTTTGGCGGCGTAGACTTGTAGTACGGTGCAGCTCGAGGCAGATGCATCCTTGCTTGATCCATCATTGTCCCAGATGCACATGCATGCATTGATCCGGGTCTTGCATGCACAGCACATGCATGCAATGATCGGAGTCTTGCGAATCGAATCGATCTGGTGAGCTGCTCCGACGAGAGGGATAGACAGATGTTTGGTAGCTAAAGAAAATATCTAATTGGAAAAACGAAAATTGCTTAAAACTATGAAACCTAGCTACGAGATGCGGTGCCCCCGGCGGAGATCATGGATTCGATCTCGCCGGGGCGGCATGGCGGAAGGGGTGGCTAAACCCTAAGCCGAGGAGCGAAACGCTCTGATACCATGTAAGATTGTGGGATGTGATTGTATTGATTGATTCTAGATTGATTACAATGAGTCACGGTGGGCTGTATATAAAGGGGACAAGACTTGGAGACTACGAAACCTAGTAGAGATAGACTTGGACTACAATCCTAATACTATAAAATATTGCCAAACCGTATTGTACTCTAACAAAGGGGAGGGTTAGTTTCTGAGGCCTCTCATCTGTAGTTCTGTACATAGTGTAGTGCGATTGAAGACGGGGTGGTAAAGCACAAGATATCATCTCATTCAAAACTAGCCAGTCGTGTGGAGGAGAGTGAGAGGATAGTACTTCCTACTGTATTTTCCAACATAAACATGTATTGGAGCCTTGTAGTCAGTCTATATGTTCAAGTAATAGAAATTATAGTCTATTCACTGTAGTACTGAACTGGATCCATCATACAGAGCGTATTAGCCTGTGTTCATCTAGGTCTCGTACTCAGAAAAAGGGGGTCCACATGTCAGGAATTATGTCAACACCACAAAACAGTTTATTTGGGGCCATGTGCAACTAATTTAGACAAACATCTGTGGTCCGTTGCAAAATAGATTTTATCTCTCTGTTTGGTGCATCAAATCCCACAGAGCATAGTGTTACCAGCAATTTGCTCTGCAGCACCTTTGTGATATCCAATTGAGCATCGGGCAAAATAAACTCTAGCAAAGTGTGACATACAAGAGAAGGGTGCGCGCTTCAGAAACTCTACCGGAAGTGCCTTTTATCAGGACTGTTCGATGAAATACGCTCTGCTAGATGTTCACATTAGTTCACTTTCCAGCTCAGAGACATACAGCGCATCACTTTCGTCTGATTGAGCGTAGTGCTAAATAAACTCTTATACTATTTTACTCATAATTGAAGAGTTAGTTCCTGGGGCCTCTCATTTCTAGACAGAGCAATGCAACTGAACATTCGAGCATCACACTGGAGATGGTAGTGGAGTTGAGATCGTTTCATTCGAACCTAGCTAGTCCTGTAGTTGAACCATATCAAGGAGAGGGAGATGGTAGTTATATATCCATGAGAGGAGAAACTGCTATTATGAAGACACTCTATACAGTACATAGTGCAGAATTGAACACGGTGGGTGGAATTCTGATGTCATATCAATAAAAGTTGTACGACACATGAGCGTGTTGAAGTATGCTACACGTCAAGTCAATGAAAAGTATTTTCTACTGGGACCGAGAATGACATAAAGTTTGAGGACTTACATTGTTCGAGATTCTGTTTATGTGGCCTGCCTGCCCTGTTCCTCTGCGGATGGACGGACTGGACGAAGAACTATGAAAGTTTCTGGAATGGGTGGAGGCTTGAGAGTCTTTAGATCTTCAACCCACATTCTGCGCCGACATTCTGCATGTCCAGTTGTCTGCGTTTTCCTTTTTTCAGATTCACCATCTCCTTACTTTGGTGTTAGAAAGAAGTTGTTTGCTCCGTTTTTGTTTTCTTTTTCCAGATTGTTGGGCACATAACGCCATTGCTCAATACTTGCATTTATTTTACGAGAATCCAACCCAACCGTTTCCGTTGGAAAACCAAGATCCATCTACTCTGTTGGATGGCCCACACTCATATTTAGCTTCCCTTGAATGGTAGTGGAAACATACCAATGATCTATGAGTTATACGGAGAATTGGAACACCAATGGTATGATCGTTTCCATGAATCATGAGCTCGAAAAAGCTATGAAACTGAAAGTAATAATGTCAACCTTCGAGCAACTATCAAGTTTTTTTTTTAGAAAAGGGGAGAACCCAGCCTCTGCATCAATTGATATACACGGTTTTTTATTGCAGAGTATGCTATCAAGTCTGAACATTAATTTGTATATGAGTAAATTGTTCTATTTTGGAGGAAGCACAAGACATGACCTCTCAATGTGCAGAATTATTCGGATGCGAGCAAATCCACATTCTAACTACATATTTGGCTATTCCGATCCACTTCCAGACACTAACAAATGCCGAATGAAAATATGTCGAGTAGAACCTCAACAAGAGGTTAAATAGTTGGAAAGGAAATTTAGTAACTGTGAGCGAAAGATTGGCTCTCACTAATTCAGTGCTAAGTTAATATAGTTCCCTAGTATACATGATATCATTCTTCCGGCTGCCAAAAGGGACACTCCATAGATTGGGTTACTTCCGACCGATATTACACGACGACAGTGAGAAAAAGAAATACCGAATGTCTAGATGGAATGTGGTTTGATGTCCGAAAGATCAAGATCGTCTTGGTATCCAAGATCTTCAGGTTAATAACACAACCCTTCGTAGTAAATGATTTTTTAATCTTCTTACTTAGGATGCGGTCCGGCAAAACCTCCCGACAAGGAAGTATATAGCTCAAGGTATGATCCCAGGTTTATTGAAATCCACGAGACTCAAACTTTTGAGCTGGTTTATGGCGACGAAGAAATCCCTTGTCTTCTTTTTTCACCATGACGAAACCATCAACCAATTGTCTTTCCAATGCAAATTCTTGGAACCTTTATATTCTAACTATTCCGGTGAGTTGACTTACGAGAGCCCTATACTGCAGCACGGCGCTCACGTCCAACCGAGCATGTGGAAGAAGATACTCCTATATTGTCTGACACACAAAGAGAAGGGATAGTTCCTGAAGCATCCCATTTCTAGGTAGTGTAACGTGCTCGAGCATCAGACCAGGAGATGGTAGTGAAAGATCGATCATCTCAGGTAAAGCTTGCTAGTCATTTAGTTCAAACTGACCGAGGGAAGGGAAGTTTGGTACTCCTTCCGTTCACTTTTATAAGGCACATTAGCTATCCCCACATACATATCAAAATGAGTTAATCTAAACTTATTTTGTACATAGATTCACTCCTTTTAGTATGTATGTGGTCAAATAAAAAATATGCCTATTGTGCCTTATAAAAGTGAACGGAGGGAGTAGTATACGCAGAGGCTACTCTTGCAAGGGAGAGTATATATGTAGTGCGGAATTGAATACGGTGGGTGGAGTTCTGATTCCATATAAATGAAAGCTACACAGCACATTCGATTAGAGTGTCTTGAGGCTATGGGACGTCAATAAAACATGGACAAAAGATAGAGTTTGGGATGTAAAATTATACTCCCTCCGATCCACTTTAATTGTCGTAGAGAAATAACTAACTAGGTACAAATCCTAGCTTAACTCACGACAGTCTTTTTGGTTCAGAGAGAGTATATTGTTTGATGCCTTCAGGTTTCCGAAAGATGTATGTCGATCGTCATGGGATAAGATGGAAATGAAGATCCACCTCAGTGTAGTCATGGTATATGGGACGGTAAGATGCTACGCGGACAATGCTCTCATTGCAAGTCTAGCATAGATGCCCAGCGCTGGAAGTTGAGCACAACACTGCCTTCAATCGAACAAGCTATGGCTGAAACTAGGCCTGTAACCAACGTGGTCCATCTTCTTTTTTGTCTGTGCCATGGAAGACAAAAAAATGCAAAACGCCAAGACTTATTAACAACGGGATCAGAAGCTATACAAGCTCGCATTCCGCAAAACTGGGTTGACAGTCTATTTTGTAACACAAAGCAACCACCCTGATAGTTTTCTGGACTGAACATCTAGGGGACAAGGCTGAACGACAGTGATACAGGTAGGAAAAAAAAATCCCGGCGAGAGTAGGGATTTTCGGTTACCAGAAAATTCCGACCGGTTACCGGATGAATTTGAAAACCGAAATTCGAAAATTCAAAAAAATTGTTCCCAGCATGACCATTATCAAGAGTTTTCAATAAAATTAAAAAAAATCGGGATTTTTACCCGGCATGACCATTTCCGGGGTGCTCGGCTGGCGTGTGTGGCATGGTCGCACCTTCCGTGATGTCATGTTGAACAACTTGTTCATCCCGTTACCTTGGAACTGCATGGAAGGTGCCTGTCGCATGTTGTGCACGTCTGGCAGCAGCACGTATAACCCTCCTGGTAGGTTCGGTCGTGACACCGTCTTCCAGTGCCCTTTTCATTGGTGCAATTCCTTATCGTGCACCCATGCCACTTTGTCATCATATTGCTCCGCATATGAAGCTACAGTGCATTACTTGCTCTCATCCATCCAAGCGTAGCGCAAAATAACCTCGTATATTGTTTAACACATAAAACAAGGGCTAGTTCCAGAGGCCTCCCATTACTAGAGAGTGTAATGTGATTGACTACCGGGCCAGGAGATGGTAGAGGAAGAGAGATCATCTCATGCAAAGCTACGTGGTGATCAGTTGAAGCAGACGGAGGGGAGGTAGAATCTTGTATATATACTCCCTCCGTTCCAAATTATTTGACTTGTGTTTGTACAAAAATAGATGTATCTATACTTGTTTAGTGTCTAGATACATCCGTATTTGGACAAACCCAAGTCAAGTAATTTGGAACGGAGGGAGTACATGAGATGAGAGGTTACTTTTGTCTGAACGTGGTGGGTGGAGTTTTGATCTCATATAAATGGAATGAAAGTTGCAAAACACACAATAGTGTTTTGAGCTCTGTGGATAACTCAATAAAGAATGTAAGAAACATAGTACAAAGCTGGGACGTGAAATGATATATGGGATGATTCCTTTAGTTTTCCAAAAGATGTGTGTAGTCCAAGGGTAAGATGGAAAAGATGATCCATCTCTGCTAGAGATGCCCCGCTGGGGGAGTGGAAACTATCGAGCACATCACTGCAATTCAGGCGAACCGGCTCAGGCTAGAGCTAAGCCAGCTGGTCTAACAATCTATGTTC
This sequence comes from Poa pratensis, assembly GCA_947311845.1. Classification (NCBI taxonomy): domain Eukaryota; kingdom Viridiplantae; phylum Streptophyta; class Magnoliopsida; order Poales; family Poaceae; genus Poa; species Poa pratensis. The sequence continues at coordinate 73,503,366 of CAMZMU010000020.1, forward strand.
AGCTTGTTGACCTTGTGTCGCGACTAATCGACATTCAATTGCAACAAACGTGCAGCAAAAGATATGCAAGAGCTATAAACGAGAGGATGATGAGCGACACTGCCCCCGATCGGCAATCTCAGGGGATCTTATCGATATGGGGAGTTGGAAACATAGATCAAGTACCCGAGAGAGGGCTGGACTGAATGGGAACACCAAGTTGAACATTAGTAGTACAATGCATTGATACTATCCAAGCTCATTTGGATTTTTCTATCAGATTTTCTTAAACAACTACTACATGTTTGCTTTACCTAACACCAACCAAAGTTATAACAAACTATGTGAAAAATGTAACTAACGATCCCTAAATCTAATTACTGATGAAGACTATAACGTAGAGAATCCTCTTACGTTTGTTTAAGAAAGAAGATGGAGATGTCGATCCAACGTGAGCTCTTGTTTTAAGGCCCTCTCATTATTACAACACTTGAGGTATGTGGATATAAATTAAATATGAGTCGGAGATGATGGAGTAAGAAGAGAGTTCTTTCTGGATTACTATGTAGTACGTAAAACATGCCCTCTTGCAAAAAGGGTTTGGCATATCGTTCATATAGCTCTCAATCTAACACCCCCCAATAGTATCACACACTTGTTTGGGAATTGGCTGGGGGAGTCTCCAAAACTGATAAAGTACCGATCCGGGTTGGAGTATGCGTTATACTTTGGGCTATATGGAACATACAAAATGATTATATTTTTAACACTACTGCGAGCCATTTCAGCACTCCGTTATCAGTTCCAGACTTTTTGTGTTTGCCGCATCCATGTGCTCTGCTCAGTAGCTCGGACGTGGTCGTACTCGCATATCACATTCTTCATCGTCATGGGTGCTCCATTCTAGTGTACTTTCTCGCCTGCATGCCGCTCCATCCCTAGCGACATCGCACCGATGCTGGCATGCCTTAGCTTCCAGAACTCTATAGAGACAAGGAGCTTTTGTATGACCGAGCGGAGCACGCAATAGTCTCTCATTGGACAAATGAGAAGGGTTAGTTCCTGAGGCCTCTCATCTCTACATAGTCTAGTACGATCGAATGAACATCAGATTGAGGAGGTGGTGGAGCACGAGATATCATCTCACTCAAAGCTAGCTACTTCTGTGGTTGAAGCAGTTCGAGTGGAGTGAGTGGATAGTATATATCTATGAGAAGAGAGCTTTTTTTTGTGAAGATGCATATAAGTGTGGAATTGAATGTGGTGGGTGTATTTTCAATCTCACACAACACTTAGGATTATCGATGGAGAAGGTCTATGGACCAGGTCAATGAAAGATATAGCTACCGTCCGTGATGGGAAATGACGTGAGGTTGGTTTGATACCTACAGCTATCTAAACATGTATGTACTCATATTAGGATGAGCAGAAAAGATGATCAGGTGAGGGCATCTTTTAAGACACTCAACTTTACCGCACTAGGTAAGAAGATCTATGCATTTTATCAAAATCGTCAACTGACAGAATTTAGTTTTGGTCTAAACGAAATAAAAAAATTGTAATTAGTTTTCAGTGAGTTGACGATCTAGAAATATCCAAGAGAGGGCTGGGGTGAATGGGACGACCAAGTTGAATGTGAGTAGTTGTACAACGCTTTGATACTATCCAAGTTCATTTGGATTTTTCTATCAGGTTTTCTTAAGGAACTACTACATGTTTGCTTTACCTAACACCAACCAAAGTTATAACAAACTATGTGAAAAATGCAACAAACGATCCCTCTAATTACTGAAACTATAATGTAGAGAATCCTCTAACATTTGCTTAAGAAAGAAGATGGAAACCACGATCCAATGTGAGCTCTTGTTTTAAGACCCTCTCATTTTTACAACATTAGTGGTATGTGGATATAAAATCAATAAATCATAGATGATGGAGTTTTTCTTTTGCAACTTTGATTGTAAGAAGAGAGTTCTTTATGAATTACTATGTAGTATGTACTCGTAACTCGTAAGACAGAGCTAGATGGCTGGGGTACCAAATATATTTGGTCTTCTGATTCCAGACGGCAGTATACATAATTCATATTGTGGCAAGTTTGTTTTGCCTAATTGGTCCTGCACTACCGTGAGTCATTCCCGGTTCCCGCACTCCGTTACCAGTTCCAGAGTTTTGGTATTCGGGCCCAGCCATGAGTTGACGCTCTGCCCTTCATCTTGGACGTCGTCGCAGTCGCATATCCCATTCTCTGCCATCACGGGTACCCCGTACTAGTGCACTACTTCACCTGCATGCCGCTACATCCCCAACGGCATCGCACCAATGCTCGCATGCTAGCGCTTCAAGAACTCTATAGCGACATTGTGTTTTTGTATGACCAAGCGGAGCACCAGATACTCTGTGACTGGACATAAGCGAACGGTCATTTCCTGAGGCCTCTCATCTCTACATAGTCTAGTGCGATTGAACATCAGACGAGGAGGTGGTAGAGCAGGAGATATCATCTCATTCAGACCTAGTAGTCGTGTGGTCTAAGCAATTCGAGCAGAGTGAGCTTATGGTATATATCCATGAGAAGAGAGATCGGTTTTTTGTGAAAATGCATACATAGTGTCGAATTGAATGTGGTGGGTGTAGTTTCGATCTCATATTAATGAAAACTGCACAAACACTTAGGTTTGTCGATGGCGAAGATCTATGGGCCAAGTCAATGAAAAATATAGCTACCGTCGGTGACGGGAAATGACATGAGTTTTGTTGGTTTGCTAAACATGTATGTAGTCATATTAGGATGAGCTGCAAAGATGATCAAGACACTCAACTTTACCACGGTAAGAAGAGATATGCATTTAATCCAAATCGTCGACTGACAGAGGTTACTTTTGGTCTGAACAAAAAAACAAAGATTGGTAAAAATTGGTGTTATTTCTACGGTATTATGTAACCATCGGAGAGGGGTGGGAGTACCGATCAAATTTGTCCTTCGTTTGAAAATGTGGTGTCAGCATAGATTTTCTGCATAACCGATCGTAAAGACCCGCTAGTCTTTGAAGATCAAACACCTCACAGCCACGAGAAGCTACTCCGTACTACAGTATTTTTTCGTGGAAAGCAGCTACTGTTATCCACGGCCAGCAGGTGCTCTGTTCATCATCTCCGACGTGGTCGCACCCGTGGCTCCTGGGGTGTTCTGTTTCGCATCCATATTGCTCTCACATGACTGCACGTTGTGCCGACGTTATTGCATCGTTGTCGGTGTGCTGCTGCATTGGAAACTTGCATTTTGTGAAGCCGGCCGGTAGCACTGTGGTTTGTAGAATCACTACTACAGAAAGGGACAAGCCTATGCCATGAGCATCTGAAGTGGCAGTCTCTCGTTGTCAATTATACAACATTTAAAAACACAAATATGGCGTGACATTGTTGTTCAGTACACAGACAAGGGAAAGCATGTTAAAATGCTAAATAATATGCATAGGGGATACAACAACGAAATGACCAGTCGACGAATTTGCCAACTTGTGAAAAAACTTAACTTACACTCAAGTTCATTTTAGATTCCTTTGCTAACTTTTGCAGCACAAATTAGACTAAATCGTAAGAACTGAAGAAGTAAGAACAAAAGTGTATGATGTATTGCATAGCGCAATTGAAAGAACAGATACAAGGGTTGAACTTCATCGAGAGAAGATTCAATAGGTAAAACAAGCAGGTAATAGCATATTGTCGTCGACATCCACTTTAGTAGATAGCTCAGCTCGAAATATAGGAAGCAAAACTACCAAGATGCAATTAATGGCAATATATATGTCAGTGGGCTGGTCTCGACAATAAAACCACTGCCAACCTTACATACGGGCCGTGCTCGTACGTGTCCATTTTTTTTGATAAAAGGGATCTTTATTACTTGAAGTTAAGTATTACACCCGGTCTCTGCATAGTTAGGATGCACACAGCCTTACCAAGTTCACAAGTCTCGAAACAACAATAAAAATAATAGGCGAATTACATATCAGAATGAAAAATTGTAGAGACGCCTAAGACAGTATGATCCCCGTCCGTACGGCGGTACACGTTTTTTTCCCTTCATTTGTTGCATTAACATTCCTCTATTCTTATCGGACTTGTCAATGTGTGTTACTCCCTCCAATCTGGAATAATTATCGCAAGTTGTATACAGATTTTGTCTTAAGCAGTGCACTCTCCACGACACTTTTACTGGACCGGAGGTATTATCTATCTTTGCAGTGTAGACGATGCGAATGCTTGGAAGAAATGTGAGATGTTTCATGTATCTTTGTAATATATAACAGGCTGCACTACACGGTGCGTGTAAAAACGTTAATCATGTTTTGGTATCACTGCGTTGCATATGGTGACCCATATTTTTAAATCTCTTATTTTTTGTGCTCTCTCTGCTCACCACTGGATAGAGCACTTGAATGAAATACTAGTATGAAATTGACGAGTAAACAACATGTGGACCGGAACGGGTGAGACCTTTTATATCTTTGTAAGTGTGCCCTTTTGTATGAACGGGAGAACATGACATCGTAACTGAATCTGGAACTGTAGAAAAGTCGTCGAAGCAGTCATTCTCTATGAAGTTTCAGAAGCTGTCTGGTGCTCTGCAATCTTTCTGAACTTTGTCTGCAGGTTTCATCGGTTTCTATTTTAGTTTCTGGTTTGTTCAATCATGGTTTGAAAAACAAAATACTTGTCACAACAACCATTAATCACATGATATTCGCACGCATTTACTGTAAACATGTGCAATCACATATTCACATTTTAAAATTGAAACGCATGTTTCTCCTAACAAGATGAAGTGTCGGCACCCATATCAGTTATGCTACTCAATTTTGCCTCTCGACATTGCAATGCAGAATTTATTGGCGGTCGTGTGAAGCTCGATTGTCCTTTCGAACATTCATTTTCTAGATATTCATCTTAGCTTACTCGGAGAGGCTTTTCTTGTGGTGCATTGCTCTTTTTCATAAAATAGGGATTTCTCCTGTTGCGTTTCATTGTAGGAAATCGCGCAAACACGCCAATAGGTTTTACAGCATCCAAGTCCCGGAAGAGTACATGACCATGTCCCAAGAAAAAAATAACTGGAGAGCATTATAGTAAGGAACAAAAACTTGAAGGTTCTAGATGACGCCGCATCATGGCGAAATTACCCAGTTGGTGTAGATCGATAGGTCGTGGCAACGCTCATCATCAGTCAGCGAAGGCAAGAGGAGATTGGGGGTCCAGACGATTCTCAGCAGCTCTACGGGTTTGTTCCAAAGTCCTAATGGCGCGTGCATTGCTCTTCTATAACTGAACCTAGTGCAGAGTAATCTATCGTACCGTTTTGCAGATGAGGGAAGGGTCAATTCCTGAGACCTCTCATTTCCAGATAGTGTTATGGAGTGAACATCAAACGAGGAGATGACAGAAAAAGAGATAATATCCTACAAGTTAGCTAGTGGTGTAGTTGAAGCGGATCCACAAGAGGGAGATGTTGTTTTATATATCCACGAGAGGTGATGTTGATTTTGCAAACATATTAGTATGTAGTAGTAACGAAATGAACGTGGTGGGTGTGATACTGTGATCTCACATATTTAAAAGCAGCACAACACGTGTGAGTGTTGCGAATAATATATATATCGAGTCGATGAAACAAAACTACCGATGAGACGAGTCGTGAAGTGACATAATATGGTTTGATGGCTTCCCTTATCTGAAAGATGTGTGTATCCATATGAAGTGATGGAAAAGGTGATCTAATCTAACCCCTTTCCTTAAGACTCGCTCAGTCTTACCACGCTAGCGCTAAGGGAACATACAATTTATCTAAATTGTTCATTGATGAACGTTTCATGTGCTCTAGCAAAAGTGTACTAATTTGTGGGAAATATAGGATTCTTGTGATGTCTGTTGGGTTGCGCAATGGAAACTTAAAATTTCGCTTAAGCATATTACGCAACAGCCCAAGATCTATACTATGAAGATATGCAGCACTCCATAATGCTAGATCTAGAAAACTTACTACAACCGTTTCGGAAGATCTTGTTGTAGTCGAAGTAGACGTTGGTGAAGCCTGATGAAGAATCTCACGTCCACGCCGGGAGGTGAGATTGCCTTTCGATTCTTGTCGTCGAGGGACTACTCGCGTAGCCCCGCTCTAGCAGTATCCACACGTACACCGCGTCAACCCGTCAGCGTTTCGCCGTCCAGAGCTACTTGCAACCGACGAAGAGAGACTGTCTTGTGGCGTAGTTTAGGTGGTTGATCTAATCAAACTTGATTAGAGCAATATGAGATTAGGGATAACTAATTCTCAACACATGAGATCTACTAGAGAGAGATTAGAACAATGTCTAATTAGAGCATCTTCTAATTGCACAATATTAAGAGACAGGAACTTGTGCAAGACTTGATTTATTCAACCCATGGGGTTGGTGATGTTTATATAGGTGGCCAAAGGGGAGGGTGCTTGGGCAAGGGGAAAGTCCCCTAGCCCAATTCGATTGGGGAGGGGGAGTTGGAGTTGGACTCCAACTCACCTCTCCCTCTCCTTCCTTGCACCGACCGGCCCAGGTGGGGCCCGGCCGAACCGACCCGGGTGGGGTCCGGTCCGCCGGCCCACCCGCGTCCGCCCGCCTGCGTCCGCCGCGCCCGCCTGGCCGCCGCGTCCGCTTGCGCCTGCCACCGCCCAGCGGTGGTGCGGCTGCCATGGGCTCATGTGGCAGTCACTTATTATTGGGCTTAATATTTTTTAATAATTATTTATCAATTAAATAAATCAATATTTAATTAAATAATATTTTGTCTAATTAATTCTTATTTGAATATTTCCTTTTACAGAATATTCATCGAATTAATTCCTATCATATAAAACACTTTTATATAATCCGGGACAACCAGTGTCCGCAGACAAAATAATCTGGACAAATATTTCCACTTATATATAAAACACACTCGGAATGATTCCGACAATAATAGAAACACTTCCTATTATCCCGAGACATAGAATGTCTGCCTTCTCTTTCTCTATTCATTCACTGGAACAAGTCCCGGTGACATCGGAACTACTCCAACAATATCTCATAACCATTAAAACTACATCTTTATTCTCTCAATAAAAGATTGACTCACAGCTTAAGTGTGTGACCCGAAAGGTTCGTTAACACATAGACATGTCCGGGAGCTTACCAACAATAACCAGCATTGGGACCTAGCGTCTGTACTGGCTCCTATGTATTACCGAGTGAACGACAGAACCTCTTTATGTTTCTCATTACGCTAATCCCCTTACGTACACGATACCAATGATATCTAGAGTGTGAGACAATGTGCTCTAGTTTGATCAAAACCCTTTGATCATAACACATATGAAACTCGTACCAATATCATTCTCTTTTCTCATTCTGTATTATCGATGTCCTGTGATAAATCACACTGTGTCTTGCCAGACGATTGGGGTGACATGATTATACTTGAGATGGCCTAGAGGATGTATCTCTCCATCGCTGGAGGAGTAAGTACCCTTCTTGAACAATCTCCGTTCCATTACTTATTTTAGTTCAAACCCAATAGCCACCGTTATGGTCCCCAGTTACGGCCGGACGTTAGATGACTATCAAAGCGTGAGTGTTGAATAAGCGGTCACTAGATGTTCTCAAGGTATAGGAACTAACTAATGAAAACTCTGTATGATCAATTGCTATTCTTCATCATGACGATTTGTCTCATAGCAATAGATCATAGGATGGGTCGGTTCAGTACTATTATCATTCCGATAATAAACTCCTATAGTTACATGACTTATACAAAGTCCATGATCAGGAAAACATCATCATCAGGTAACAAAATAAGCTAGTCTTAGAGACAAGACTAGGAACGCTTTTCCTTATTCATATCTCTACACGTGCATCGGAGGTTTTCCTCTTGAATACTTTGTATTCGCTATTCAAGTACCCAATGCAGTTGTAGCATAAAGATATAAACTATTAATAATAAAATTGGAGATAAAATAATACTAAATATTATTGTATCTAGGGCATATCCAACAATATATTGTACTCCTAAAGAGATGCATGGGAGTAACATTAAACCAGACCTTTTATTTTTTAGGGATAACACAGAAATGTTTGGTATAACAATTCTGTACCTACTACATAACCGCTAGTAGCTAGTAACTGAAGATCGAACACCATCGACACCTGAGCGGGAAGGAGGGTGGCTCTATCCAGCGACTATCGATTCAAGGCTTCGGCCTGTGTGCTCGCCACTAGATAGCTATCTCGCTTTTCCCTTGCCGGGACACCGTTTCACCGTATCGCCTCTCCATCGCTTGTGGTCTGCATATGGGTCTAGCAGTGTAGGCTTGTTGATGTGTATAATATTTTTAATTTGTTTTCATCGTTCAAATACACGTGCATCCAGGTTTAGGCATTTAGTGTTCGAAGATTCAAGTCATGTCTTCCGTAAATGCGGGTAGAAAAATGAATCAAATCACGAATTATAAATGATTTGTTATGAAGGGTATTTCATTAACCATAGTACCATGAGGGTAAAAAATACCTTACACCCAGCCTTTGCATAGGTAGGATGAAGAATCAAAACAAACAAAAAAAGAAATAAAGGATAAAGAAGGCAAAGTACATGACTCATAGAACACATATGAAATTGGAGTGTCAATCCGTAATTACGTCGCCACCCATGTGGGATAAAAATATATCTCATTGTATCCTCCAACAGTGTAGATAGACACCTCCTTAAACTGGTCTCGAAACTCTACGCGTTGAGAGACGACCGTGAATGAAGCATATGCGTGCACCGGTAGACGGCATGCGTAAGAGAAAAATTTTATTTAAAAAAAATCTTAAATTTGTAGTCAATACCACATAGTCAGTTGCCAAAACAATATGCAACATTACGTGACGGGTACAAATTAGAACCTACTTGAATGACTTACCAAATAGAACGCGTAAATGTATAATGGAACGATAAGTGTTTGACTATTTCATCTTTATGACATAACACACATTTTATATCCCGTACCAATTGTGTATAATTTACAAGTTCATCTTTGATAATGATTACTAATTTTGTGTAGATACAATGCAATTTCGTTTAATTTTAAGTGGTATTTTCGTTTTCCATATTTTTATCATTGTCTACTATGATTTCTGGCTTTATTTCCTTTTTTGATTGCCTACTGTGAGCCAAAAATCCCCGCAGCCCACGTTATTAAATAAAAGGGGAGCGCGGTAAAAACATTAGAACAATACAATGAAGAGAGAAAGAATAACCTACAATACAAGAGAGGAAAGAGGCCTAAGGTAAAGATGTCATCCAATCAAGTAATTTAACATTATGATCAGGCTTCAGTCTATGAGCTTTGAAGGGACACATTACGGACAAAGTTGCATTTCTATGTTGCAAATCTTGAGTTGATGTGTTCAAAAATCCGAGCATTCCTGATAGCCTTCTAGCTACCGAAGCTAGCATCAACATGTTGTCTCAAGTCCCCTACCACTAATCCATTCCACTATCAGCAGTTATATCTGATCCCAGGGGCGGAGACAGGGGGCTTGACCACCCCCCCCAATCGGCCCCCCTCAACAAAACATAGCAGGGTCATATACTAATACGTGTTTGTGTATGCGCTAATGGTTGTAGATAACTGCCTAATCATGTTATTCAAGCCCAAAATCACCTAGTTGTGCACGACCAGAAGCCCAGGAAGCAACCAAAATGTAGTCCATCTACGTGATCCCCATCTGTAGACGAGAGATCGTGGACGTCTGGTCGTTCCGTCTGCTCTCGCCTCATGATCAGATTGATCGATCTATCTAGCCGCCATAGCGTTAGGACGTCCTTCGCCGGTCCCATTGTCGCTGACCTTGGAGTTGATTGTCGGCTTGCCGATGCATCGGCTGATCGTCCTTTTCGCTTGCGAACTCCAATACATACACGGTATTACTCTACATATGTAAGATTTTCTAGCATGATGTAACCCCCCACCCCGCTATGCTTTTGCTTAGCTATACTTTGCTTAACCCCCTTCTGGTTTTGCTTTTGCTTAGCTATACTTTTCGCCCCCCTATTTGGGGATCCGCCCGTACCTGATCCTTTCCACTATCAGCAGCTATCCCTGATCCAGACAGCTATTTAGGACAGTCAACTCATCAAAAGCTCTCCTAAAAAGAGGTGATTGGAATTCACCAGTCCTGTCATGGAGCAATTTCTGGCTGGCCTAGTTGGATCCGCGCCAAGCGCTCTAAAAGATCATTCCATGCCACCAGTTTGTGTCCAATGAGGTCTCTTCGGAACGTCACGTTTGGAGTAGATGTTTGCAAATCGAAGCGACAATTACTGCTCTTACGGCGTACAATATTGTTTAAACATGGATATTTTTCTCAAAGTATAGTATTACATAACTACTTATCCTTTTATAACCTAATCTCTGATCCATTCTTAATGTTATATGATCCAAACCGAAAGAACTGCTTCTTCGACGACATTAGAACAGTCCAAAAATGGAAATTTTCTGGTTTCAAATAAACTGGAGAAATGTTTTGAGCCTAAATATTTTCTTTTTAGAATAGTCTACCACACCACACCTTCGGTGAATAGCTTAAAAAGGCATTTCCGGATGAGAGCTGTATTTTTAAGCTGAAGGACATAAATACCCAACCTTCCATGGTCCTTCGGTTGACAAACCATATAGTCGATATTTATTCTCTCACTATCCCCTTGCTAAAAAAATATTGATCAGAAATAATCAATTTATGCTAGACCCTTTTGGATTACCGGAAGAATGATATCATATACAGTATCATGTTACTTAGTACTGAATTTATGACAATCAATTTTCCACCAAGTGATGGTAGTTTTCCTTTCCAACTGCTTAATTTTTTTGTAGGCGGTTCTCAACATGATGAATTAGGGTTGACGATGGGAAATTGCCCAATATTTTTCCGGCTCAGGCCCGCTAGCGTACAAATATGAACTAAATCATTGATTGGTGTTGACGATGAAAAATTTCTCCATTTATATGTATGAGAGTATATTGGTTTAGGGTTCGGCAAACGGTCCCACATTATGCTCGCTCAGCCGTGGATGTAGTGCAAGAATCTATAAAGTTTTTCTGTTTTTGGAAATGGGAGCATCGCCCTGTCTCTGCACCAAACTGATGCAAACGGCTATTTAGTGCAAAAAAATAAATAAACGTTCACGAATGCATTACACTTGGAACCACAAACAAGAGCCACTGTGTGACAGTGGAGACCAGGCTGATGAGTTTCCCTGCTTTGCCTGCAGCTGTCCTCCACACCAATCCTGGAGTCAGTTGAGCAGATGAATCCAAACGTGGTATTCACACTCCGGTGCTAGCATTTGCGAAGTACTTCCTCCGTTCCACGGTATAAGATATTTTAGTCATTTTCAATATTCACGTGTATACACATGTATCTAGATTTGTTTTAGCGTAAATATCATCTTGTTTTAATTCGAATCTAAACAACATGTGTTACACATAAAATATCTTATATTGTGAAACGGAGGGGTAGTACTAATGGCCAACACCAAACAGGTAGAAATAACTTATGTCTCATTGGATGACCAAGAGAAAAGACAAGACCTTGCATTGAAAGGATGTGAATGCTGGCTCGAATTACCAGATAATCAGATACGCAGTTACAGGACACAATGTTACGGTAGCTGGACAGCTACGACGGATATCGTAAACTGGCCTTACAATTATTAGGAGTGAGTGAAGATTACACCGCAGCGACGTGTGAATCCATGCAAAAATTAAGCATGTTCCATCGCACTGTGATGCTCGTTTTTGCTCAGCATGACTAGCACCAAAGCTGCGATTAGCCGTACTCCAGCTGCATCATCATCTGATGGTTAACAGCTGCATGAACAGCAAGTACGGATATACGGTATGTCCGAAAATGACAGTGTCGTCTATCATCAATCGCGACAGCGAGAGATGGATGCGGGGAAGAGGAAACGCTCCATATGTCTGAATGTCAGGGCAGCTTAATGATCTCAACGTCAGTGACTGGCTCCGGTGTTGATGGTGTGCAGCTACTTAGCCGGTTATGGAATTAATGTGCTGGAGATCATTTGCAAAACCTTAGTGGCCAATAAGATTGTACCTTCATTCTTATAGACCTAGGGTTGGGAGTCGTTTAGCTCTTGACTTGCTTGTACTTTGTTGAACTTGAGTGTTTTAGATGTCCCCCTTATAGGGTCAACTTGGAGACGTTGAGCATATGTAAAACAGCAACCAGTTGCATAATGACGTGTTTGTGAGGTTGTATGCATGGTCGAAGCAGAAAATCCAGTTAATGTTAGCTGTACAACAGTTTATCCTGAATAGTGGCTGTACTGACTACTGAATTCTTGTTCCCGCCAAAAAAAAGACTACTGAAAATCTTTAACCTCAAAAGAGAATCCCGTGATGAAATTTACATTCACTACACAATCAACTTGACATGGATAGCCGGCCACTAGTTCTACCATTCTTCCTAACATACAAAATTTTGTGAACTCTTTGTATCTTACCGATTGCAAATGCCCGAATGATCAGTCAATTCAAGCCACATCCGGATGGTATCTGGACCAAGCCAACCTTATCAGCTTACCAAGTCTTCTGAAATTGGTTAGAACATCATAAAGACAAAGAAACATACTGATCCGAAAAGGATGCGTGGACTCATTCATCAGTAAATCTGGTCTTTAATCAGTCTCTGCCGAAAGATCAAGAACCACCCAGCAGATAAGTGCTGCATCTCACAATGACAGGAAAATATTGTACTTACCCTGCAAAATGGTTATGATTAGATGTAGGATGGACAGATAAACATGAGTCCTTCCACCCTACTGTAAATGCCAAAAGCTCTTCGCTGGCGTTTCAAGAAGAAAAAAGAACCTACCTTGTATCTGGAGTAATGGGAGAAGATGCAACCAAAGCAATTTACAGCACTTTATATCTTAATTTTCCTGAGGGCTGAGTATTTTGACTACACGCCGGTGAGGTTAGCAATGCGTTGGGTAATTAACCCTAGCTAATCGATACGTAAACGACAAGCGGTTTTGATTTTCCTGTCCACATAAGGGTGGTTAGTATGACAAACGCAAGGTTTCTGACTAAGACATTGTAGTGTCCTATATGGAAGTTTTCGTTAGAGAGATTGCACAATTGTTTGTCATTTTGGTGTCATTTTCTGAGTAAGAAACAAGAGGCAGGATAGTCCAAGAAATGCATTGGTGTTTTATTTACAAAGGGGAGAGTCACATGAAACTATGAAACGTTACTACTGAACTTAAAGAAAAATTACTTCCTGTGAGGATTTCCATGGAAACACTATGCACAGAGGTGGACTTATCTTGTCTCTTGCCATCGCATTAATTGAAGTCGGTCTGAAATTCAGAATACCGATTCGGTTGGTGGTCATCAGAATAAACATACAAACATCAAGGTTGGCTGAGATGCATTACAGTGACATGATTGACCTTTGGATTATACGACATACAAAGGATTTTGAGCTGTTTGATTTTAGGTTTCCATAATAGGCTAAAAAATGCAGGGACAGTCCAAGAAATGGAAGAAATGAATTCACCATTCAGGCTTACGGACATGTGATCTGGATCATGAGCATCTGCCAGTACAAAACAAATATTTGGCAGTAATTTGCTTCTCTAAGACGGAGTTTCCATGCCAGAAAGGGAATATCCAAGATCCTTTTGCAGAATTCAGGCTCTGAAGTAACTGAATGGCAATTGTAATCTGGTCTCTTGAGGAATGCTGTGAGTTAATTAATACTGGAGGCTGGAGCAATAATCAGCAACCTAATAGCAGGCACAAAACTGGCTAGCAAACTTAGAAAACAAAATATGTCATAACTCATAGGTCATCTCACAGGAATTTAACCGTTCTTGCTGTAAAAAATGCCACATAGTACTGCTAACTCCAAATTTAAATCCGGGTCTGGTAATTGTACCACCCAATCACATCTGCTTCGATCATATCGTTAGTTTAACAATCTCTTACAATGCGAGCGACGGGGACGGGCAAAGCCACCGGGAAGTTTCCGCGCTAAACCCCAACCCCGCACCTCCATTGCCCCTGCAAAACGAGCTCCAACCTCTGACGCCAAAACCACCATTAAACAATCCCATGCAGCGGCCAGCACATAGAACAAGTCCTCCTTGTTGTTTACACCCACCATGTGGCACGCCTCCACGCCGCGCCGGCCAAACCTTCCCGCGATATAAGACCCCTCCACTGGTCTCACTCCCTTTGATGGCTTCTTCCTGCACGTCAAGTTCAGACAACAACTCGCCATTGATGCAGTAGCTAGCCTCGTGTAGTACGGCAGCAGCAAGAGGAAGAAACATCGGAGATGGATCGGCTGGTGATACCGGAGCCGACGAACGAGGTGGTGGTGCGTGTGGAGCCGGGGAGGCCGGCAAGGGGGGAGCTGACGCTGCGGAACGCGATGCACACCATGCCCGTTGCCTTCAGGCTGCAGCCGGCCGTGAGGGGCCGCTTCGCCGTGCGCCCGCACACCGGGATCCTGGCGCCGCTCGCCTCGGTCACCGTTGAGGTGCTGTACCTGTCTTCTGTGGCGCCGGATGGGCCAGGCGCCGGGGGTGGAGGCGGCGGCCGCGGGGAGGACGCGTTCCTGCTGCACAGCGTGGTGGCGCCCGGGGCCTCGGTCAGAGAGCCCGTGTCAGCGCTGGACTCTGTGAACCCGGAGTGGTTCTCCGCGAGGAAGAAGCAGGTGTTCGTCGACAGCGGCATCAGGGCGTCCTTCGTGGGCGCCGCGGTGGCCGCGCGGCTGGTCGTGGCCGGCGCCGTGGAGGCGCTCAGGGAGGTGCTCGACCGCAGCGACCCCGAGTGGCGCGCCGCGGACGCCGCGGACGAGTCCGGGAACACGCTGCTCGACCTTGCGGTGGGCCTCGGACGCGCTGACATCGTGCAGGTGCTCCTGGAGTACGGTGCCGACGCCGACAAGCCCAGCCGCGGCCGGACTCCCCTTGAGATAGCCGCCGCGTCTGGCGAATGTCTCATCGCGGAGCTCCTCCTCGCCAACGGTGCCACGCCCGCCGGCTCCGACGCGCTCCATGTCGCCGCCGCTGCTGGACACAACGATGTCCTGAAGCTGCTTCTTGGGAAACCCGCGTCCTCTTCTCCCCGCTCATCTGCCTCCTCCGCTTCCTTCTCTGGCTCTTTCACATCCATCGACGCGCCGGGCAGGGACGGCAAGAATCCTCTGCGGTTGGCAGCGGAGGGCGGGCGCCGCGACGCCGTAAAGGCGCTCCTCGCGGCGGGGGCGAGGGCTGACGTGAGGTGGGGCACGGATGGCGGCACGGCTCTCCACGTCGCGGCGAGGCGAGGCGACGAGGCCGTCTCCCGCCTCATCCTGGCGCACGGTGCGGCCGGCACGGCTTCGGTGCGCGACGCGAAGGGAAGACGGCCTACGAAGCCGCCGCCGAAGAGGGCCACAACGGGCGGATCATGGATTTCCTGGGCCTCGGCGAGGCGATCCTATCCGCCGCTCGCAAGGGAGAGTCCCGAGCCGTCCGCCGCGCCGCCGACGGAGGCGCGTCCGTGGAAGGGCGTGACGCGCACGGGTGGACGCCGCTGATGCGCGCCGCGTTCAAAGGGCGGGCCGACACGGTGCGCGACCTCATCGAGCGCGGCGCCGACATCCAGGCGTCCGACGCCGAGGGCTACACGGCGCTTCACTGCGCCGCCGAAGCAGGGCGGACGGACGTGGTGGACATCCTCCTGAAGAGCGGGGCAAACGCCAGGGCCGCGACGGCGAAGGGGAGAACGGCCGCAGCGTCGGCGGCGGTCGCTGGAAAATCTAAGGTCGTGCGGCTGCTCGAAAAGGCCGGCGGTGTCGGGCGGAAGGGTGCCGGCGAGAAGGTGGTGCCGGTGGTGGCGAAGGGCGGGAGCATGGACAGGAAACGGAGGGTGAGGAAGGGGAGCAGTGGCGCCATACGGTTCGGTGGCGGGAAGGAAGGGTACGAAGCTGCCACGGTCACGGTGGGGTGGTCGCACTGGCGGTTAACTTGGGCTTGAGAAGAGCGTTTTGGGGTTTTGGTTGAAAAATGGCCAGCCTTTTCCTGCAAAAATACCAGAGGTGTTCTTTGGAATTTGTGATTAGTTTTGAACGAGGTGGTATTTCTAAATTCGTTTTGAAAGAAGTGTAACATATGTTTTACTGTGGTGCTGTAGTGTATTGTATACACCTTGTAAAAATAGATTCTTCTGGTTGTTCAAAGGCTTCATAAACTATGAGTAATCTCCAGCAGGTTACCTATATTTTCTTATTTAAAACTAATTTTAAATGTAGAAGGGACAAGATGTGCAGGGAATTTTTAGTCTTCTTCGCGCTTACCTAAAACTAGAAAAAAACATTATACTTTTATCTCTCGCTTTATTGTGCATGTACACTCCAAATAAACTCTAATTATTCCAAACATGTGCAATCAAAATTCATATATTTAAAAGGCATGTCCGGTTTCCAATTTGCAATCATACATAACCTATAAATCCACAATATTTAAAATACATAATTTCCAATTTTCGAATTCAAATGCAAAACATGAAAATGCAAGCATAGATTATCCAAAATAATACATCAATCACAATACAAAAAAACATGAATAACTAATGCTTGTTGGCCTGGTAGTCGAGTTGTGGCAGCTGAGCTCGCGATGACGACAGTGAAGTTTGGGTCCGTGACCATGACCATGGCGTGACATGGAGTCGGGGGAGCTCCGCGGTAGCAGAGGATGCACGTGGCACGATTGCAGGACTGGGAAGGAGGCGGCGGGAGGTGTGGATGAAGTTGGGTTTAGACTAAGCCATGGGAACCGATTTCAGTTGCCACGGGCTCTATCCCACCGGTGGAACGCGACAAAGCACTTCGAGAGGGAAGGCCACTACACCGCTAGCTATCTTTACTATTAAACGGGAGTTACCCCCTCCGTTTTCTGCCACCATTTTCTGCCGATCGTGACACAAATGGGCCAAGCCCAACAAAGCCCCGTTGGCCCTCGCGCTCGTAGCACGTTGTTGCTCTGAACGGAGACCTTACGACACATAAGCAACGCTCCCACGCCTAGGGTTCGTTGTTCGTTTCTGTGGGCGCCGCCGGCCTCTTCCGGTAGGAAGAAAGGGATCGCCGGCGGCGGCCAAGTCCCGCGCTTTCTCCAGGACCCATCTCACCGGCCTCCCCTCCCTTCCAATGTCCCTATGCTCGTGGAGGCCGGCGCTGCGCCGGGATGGCGATGACGGTGGGTCGTACGCACTGCTGCACTGCAGGAAGGACTCGCCGGTACAGCTGCGTTGGGTACCTCGAGGTGTTCCATGCGCCGCTGCGGGAGTACGAGGAGTGGTGGCGAGGATACGGCGCCATGCGCGGGCAGCTCCCGTCGGACGCCGATGCAGCGGCTCTGGACGTCATCGTCATCTCCGGCAGCTGCAGCGAGCCAGCGACGCGCAGGGCAACTGACGTGGATCTTCGCGCTCACCGACCTCGCCAGCCGCGAGCACGTCTCCAACAAGCCCATTCTTGTTCCGTTTCTGCTCACCCACCAGGTTGGTCGACAGGTCGAGATCGACCTCGCCTTAATTTCCATTGTCGTTGTAAGTTTGTGGATGTGTCGTAATGATTTTATTGTTCTCTTTTGTAGATTGTCATAGACAGTAGTGTTGGGTACCTATCTGGCAGATGGACATCTAGACTAGAAACAATCAATTGATTTATGAAAATTTAAAACTCAGGATGTGCCGCCAATGGACAATCAAATCATAATGGCTGTACCGACTCTGACTTAAATTATATTGATGCTGATGGCAACTCTGATGACGAAGATGATTATGCCAAGACAAGCTCTTAGTACCTTTTGAACGAATTTCAGCACGATGGCTTTGTACGCTTGTATTATGTGCCTGAATCTGGTTTATTGACCTACTATACATCTCTTCCAAGACAATTTTTAAATGGTTCATTGGCCCTGGCATGTGAGCGGTATGTGTCTATATCCTTTACCTCCCTATTCTTCCAGTTATTTCGGCTATGGTGATTATTTTTGTGCTTCCGTCCAGGATGAGTTCTTGAATAGACAATTCCCTATTTTGGATCATCACATTATATATGGGAGTGTAGTGACCATGGGTTCATTTTTTGTGACACTCTCCTATACTATGGTTCATAGATTAATTAGATGATGGTATTCAACATCATTCCGTGAGAAGTATGACCATCACTGCTAGATTAGAGGAGGTTGGTAGTGCGTGTGAACATTGTATATGGTCATTACCAATTCTGAGGTGAGATAAAGCATTTTAGTAGGTGTTACACCAGATGAAGCAGTCCCCTATATGCGGAGAGGTTAATTGAATGACCCTTTTAGTATCATTAACAGGTTTTGCCTTGGCTATCTCTCACATCGTAAGATATCCAATCTCCTGCTTTTAATCTTGTAAAATAGGAAATCATTGAATTTATTCTACACAATAAACGTAAGTAGTTACTACGGTGATAATAGTACCTTAGCACTCACACTCTGTTCTGTTCTTTTCGGAGTGTACTTTAGTTGCCATTCATTTACCTGAATCGGTTTCTTTGAAGGTATTTTAGTTGCCACTGTTAGATGTATATTGAGCTCCAGCTATCAAAGAGCTGTTAGGTATTGTTTTTAACATTACTTATCTCTTTTGGCTGCGGTCTCCAGATCCTTGCTGAGAAATACTGCTAGCACAAGAAAGTCAAGGATAGTTCGAAACCAGCCCCTCGATTGTGTTATTTGCATGACTACAATTGATCTTACCGAAAAGAACAAGTGAATACATGGTAATTTGTGAAATCGCTTGCCGTGTGATGTGATAGACATGTATGCTTAAAGCGCTCACTATTTCTCCTATTGTAGGTGGCTCATTGCGAGCATATATCCACTCGGGATGGTTACAACGCGACATCAAGATGGAGTGCCCAACTTGCAGGCGCTCTCTACTGCCAGCCTAGAGAAGCGATCCTTTGTACAATATATAATTAACAAATAGGTAACCCATAGTATACATGGTATTGCAACCTTACAATGCTTGTTTCCAGTATACAGAAAAACAGGTTTGTATCCCACAAATTCACCGTTATGTGCTTTCTTATTTATTTAGGTTGGAATAGAGGTGCAATTTGGCATGGCTGCAACCATGGTTGATTTCTCAAAAATAACTGTATAATTTATGCTTTCAGTTGTGTTGTACAGAATATTTGATGACATGCTATCAAAAGAGAACCATTCCCCTAATGGAACCAAGGTAATATATTTTAATTTTGATCATTCAAACTCCCATCGGAACAAATGTTCTACTATTAGAAACATCTGGGGAATGATGATGTGGTTCGAATGAATGTGAGACTTGGTTTTCAGGTGGGCATCAGCATGATGATGGAAGAAGCAAGGGACAATTCCTGAGGTCCCTGATTCGGGCTACCACCTGCATTGCTTCCCCGTTAGGCTGCAAGGCAGTGATCCACAAAATCAAACAAGAAGGTACAAAATACTTGCAACTTTGTTAACATTCTCGTTATTTGTGTAATCCTGGCAACAACATATCTTTGAACCAGCCTTAGTTACTTCCAAGAAGAATAGAAACATTATTAGAAACGTCATTAGTCATTCCCAGGATTCTCTTTTACGCATTTTCGTAATCTGTTATTGACTCCCCTCCTCCAGAATAATGTATACACATGCCACCCTGACGAAGTTTTAGAGTGCTGCTATCTACACATAGACCTTTGGGTGCAGAGCTTCTAGCCGGATAGCTTTGTTTCATGATAAAATAGTGTCAGACTGTTATACTTAATGAGTAGTATTCTGAATTTAAGAGAAAAATGTTTGCTAATGCACTAACGAAATTATCAGTGCTAATAGCCTCAAGTAAGATTATCAGTGCTACTAGCTGGCCAGAGCCTGTTCGTGTCTGTGTTGCACTGTTTGACTGTACATAGTATTGGCGGATGATTTAAAAGTACTCCCTCCGATCCATATTAATGGTCTCAACATTGTCTAGATACGGATGCATCTAGTCTAAACACTTAACTAGATACATCCGTATTTAGATAAAGTTGAGACCATTAATATGGATCGGAGGTTGTAGCATATTTGATTGTAGAAATTGCTTGGTCCTCTCATTGGAGAAATTTTGGAAATTGATGCAGTGATCGTTAGTTATATGCAACCATGAATTTATATTTAATCATTTTATCACAATGCCCAGTCTTTTCTGCAAATGCTCCAGCTACCTATTCTTATTCTTCTGTTCTTCGCCTCCACCAGTGTCCAGCGTGGCGGCACCAGGAGACTGCACTGGGAGTGGGTATAGTGGGGTGAACTAGATGGATAGAGCAATTGCTTCAAACTAAAGGCTGGATTATAGTTAAATTATGCTCATGTACATCTCTAAATAAGAACGGTCATGCCACTTCATTGAAAACAATAATGTGGTCGTTTGTTGTTTCCACAATGAAAGTTACTGCACTTCACTTCCGATTGTTATGTCAGATTTTCTCATACAATACTCAGTTTGTTATGTCTGATTTTTTGTATCATTGTAATAACGAAATGATTTTTTTCTGTGACATCTGATGACCATCTGCCTCTGCCTCCCAATGAACCCAGTAACTTTCATTGCCAGAATTATGTATGTTCGAGGTGTGGCATAGCAACACATGGGGTTGGGGGAGCGAGACACGTGCAAAAGGAATGATTTGTGCCAGAGTATGAGATGATTATGTATTGTGTGAAACCTAAGATATCAGAGTAAGGATTTTTTACTTTCATTATACTCCCTCCGTTCCTGAATGTAGGGTGTATAGTTTTCTGCACGAATATTAATACATGGGTATTTTGCATACATTGGACTTATTTTTTTCTGAAAAAAATCGCGAGAGATGAGTTCTTAATTGGCACAAAATGAATACAATCCGTTAAATTCCTCTTTTGAGACTAGATCACATTTTTGTTGGGTCAAATTGTTCATAAATAGCAAATACACCTTATATTATGAATTATTTATCAAAAAACTATACACCTTACATAAAGGGGTGCGAGAGTAATAATAAAGAATATCACAACATAGTTTATTCTATGACAACACACAATTACTTAGCTATGAATTTTTTATTATTTAATTCTTTTGGAGATCATGAACCGGAGACAGATTGATTTTGTGGAATTTTAGGATAAACCAATGGGCCCGGGCCCTAATAGTGTTGTCGGATGGGAAAAAAATCGTTGAGTTTCACACAACCAGAATTCTGGGGATATCTAAACTCACTTAGTTTTACGCAACCAACATTGCTGGTGTCTCGCAAGAATATCTAAAGAGCGTCAGGGCGTAGATCTTAGTTAATAAGAGATGGGTGGTTAGGCTATTGTATTTTATTAATTGCACATCCTTATATTAACTTTTATCAACATTAACTTTAAGGTGCGTGTGATACCTATTTTTTCTATGGGCCCAAATTTTCACATGTATCACATTTACATGTGCAGCGAAAGAAGAACTCGATAGGCCGTACCAACGCACGGGCATTCAACTAGTACTACTATGGTATAGAACTATAGATGTCATAAGCAAAAAAAAAAAGTTCACACACTTCGGTAATCTTTGATCTCATGAAGTGAGGTCCACCAAGTGGTTCCCCGAACACCATCGCCGCTCTCGGGATAGATAATGATTTGCAATTATTTATTTCATTTTGCGAAAATTGGCATTTATTTTAAAACAACAATGTTTGATTTTGTGAAGTGAGGTCCACCAAGTGGCTATGACAGTGACCTCCGGTTGCTGGGGGAGCAAAGGGTGGCGGAGAAGGAGGGGAAGGAGCAGCGGGGGTGGAGGGCAGCGGTGGCCGGTAGCGGCGGAGAGAGACCGTGCAGCTGTTGAGTAAATGCGCGACGACCCAGACCCAGACGATCAGGTTTTTTTTACAAATATAGCCCCCTGCCCAATGCAATTGTCAAAAATGGCCCCTCTTAAAAAATTGTCAAAAATGGCCCTGGCGAGAAGACAGTGAAGCGACACATGTCCTCCCGCCATCGGGAATGGCGGGAAGTCTCCTGCGGCGACACGTGGCACATATCGCCAGCTGGAGTGGCGGGAGGTGGTGGGGTCCGCACGACGAGACGCAGACTGGTGCTCGGTGCCAAGGCACTTCCCGCCACTTGGTACGGCGGGAGGATACTTTCCGCCACGTGGTATGGCGGGAAGAGATTTCCCTTCAACTGGAATGGCGGGAGGACACGTATCGCTTCGCTGTCTTCCCGCCAGGGCCATTTTTAACAAAAAAATTCAGAGAGGGCCATTTTTAACAATTGCATTGGGCAAGGACTATATTTGTAAAAAAAATCGACGATCAGGCCCTATCATCGTGAGCCGTAGACTTTTCCTTACTATACTCCAATTAGGCAACCACGTGGCATATGTCCCACCTGTCAATACACCTGTATCGGTAAGTTACACCTGCACGGCTGTGAAGTGTGAACCACACGCGTAGAGGAGAGAGTCGACCGGACGGAATCACTGAGCAGAGCAGATTCTCTTTCTCTGTTCTACACACGAGCCTCGCAATCGGCCAAAACCAGTAGAATCTGAATGGCGGCCAAAGGCATCCAGCAACCGTTGCTACACGGCGGCGGCGAACCAGCCGGTGCCATCCAACAGAAGCCGCAGCATGGTGTCAGGAGGTTCCGGCGCTGCCGGACGGCGCCTTCCTCCGATCCCGCAGCGTCGGAAGAGCCTCGTCCTCCACCTTCCCCCGACAACGCCGGCAAGTCCGCGGGCTCCAAGAAAATGTTCCAGAGCGGCCGCCCGAGCTTCCGCCTGGTGGGCCTCCTTCTCCTGGCCTACCTCCTCGCCGGCACCACCGTCTTCTACCTCGTCATGGACCACATGTCCGGGGACCGCAGCGGCAGCCGCGCGCTCGACGCACTCTACTTCTGCGTCGTCACCATGACCACCGTCGGCTACGGCGACCTCGTCCCGTCCAGCGACGCCGCCAAGCTCCTCGCCAGCGCCTTCGCCTTCGCTGGCGTCGCCGTCGTCGGCACCTTCCTCAGCAAGTCCGCCGACTACCTGGTCGAGAAGCAGGAGTCGCTCCTCTTCCGCGCCGTCCAGGCCAACGCCGGCCACCCGGCGCGGGCGGCGCGTCTCCGCGCCAGGGAGGCGGCCAACAGGACGCGGTACAAGCTCTACGCGTCCGCGGTGCTGCTGGCCGCCTCGATGGCGTCCGGGACGCTGTTCCTGTGGAAGGTGGAGGGGATGCGGCCCGTGGACGCCTTCTACTGCGTGTGCGCGACGGTGACGACGCTGGGGTACGGCGACCGGAGCTTCACGTCCCTGGCCGGGCGCGCGTTCGCGGTGGTGTGGGTGACGGTGAGCACGGTGGTGGTGGCGCTCTTCTTCCTGTACGTGGCGGAGCTGTACGCGGAGCGGCGGCAGAGGGAGCTCGCGCGGTGGGTGGTCACGCGGCGGACGACGAGCGCGGACCTGGAGGCGGCCGACATGGACGGGGACAACCACGTGGGCGCGGCGGAGTTCGTGCTGTACAAGCTCAAGGAGCTCGGGAAGATCAGCCAGGAGGAAATCTCCGAGTTCCTGGAGGAGTTCGACAGACTCGACGTCGACAACTCCGGCACGCTCTCACCCTCCGACCTCGCCGCCGCGCAGCCTGCCGACTGATTAGCTTATCTCGTTCTAGGCAACAGCAGATTTTATTGACTCTGGGGTACTGTCAGAGTTTTTTTTTATATAACGTATCTGGATTAATTAGCAGATATTACATCCGATTACACTGGAAGCATCCAGACACGGGACAGCTGTCTCCCTTTTACAAAAAACACCCCAAAGAAACAGAAAATAACGCACGCGATCCTGGGGATTTCTGCATCTCCATGTCCGCTGCCGTCCGTCCAAGACCTCGCCGTCGCACCACCGCAGAGGAGGACGAGAAGGAGCAGGAAGGCCGCTGAGTCGCCTGGACAAGCCGATTGGGAATCAAATCCCGTTGAAGTCGTCGCATGTGCCGCTCACCAAACACGGCGAGACCTTGGCATCGAAGATGGATCATCTGCGGGGGGCACGCCCTGACTTTGAGCAGGAGGTCGAGCCAGACTCAGCGTGGAACGTCAGCCGCGCAGCTCGCAAGAACTCCAACAGAGGGGATTAGCATCCAAAATCTCCACTTCTGCACCATCTCCTTCCCCACCTCGGAGATCTGAAAAGGCTAGAAGCAGAGCACGAGAAACGAGCTTATTCAAGAAGCCGCCTTTAGATCCGCCACCAATCTGCTCGATCCACCATGGATCTTCGCCGGAAGGAAGCTTCACAATGCCGTGGTCGCCGCTCGGGAGACACCACAGCAGGCGCGGGGACGAGAAAGACGGCATAAAGCCAGTCGCCATATAGGCAAAAGCTACTGCTAGACCTACTAGTACTATGTACAGAAGAGGCCAACCTCCTAACCAATCCCCTCGCCGGCCAGCAGGGCCGCCGGAAAGGTGAAAGGAGAGGGGCGGTAGAAGAACTGGGCGGTCGACTCTCAAAACGAGGAGCGGAGAGAACTGGGCGAAGTCTCAGGGATATGTGTGGGTACTGTCAGAGTTTAGATGACTGGATCGTGGAAAAAACGTGTGTTGTGTTAGGTGCTGATTTACACACTTAAAATTAGAGTTGCACATAATTTTTGGAGTATGAAACGACGTGATCTGTTTCTACCTCAAAATTTGGTCCTCTCGTACGTCATGTCGCTTCGTCCAACATTGCCGTACCTCTCCCCTCGTGCTTTCTCTCTGCTCGCCCCGCGCACGATCAAATGGGCCAAAGCCCAACGACAACGCTCTTCCTCCCTCTTCGATCCCTAACTCTTCCTCTCCTGACGGCTGTCCCCGGTCTCCGCCACACCAGCCTCGCCGCCCCTGGCCTCCTCCATCTCGTGTGGGAAACTAGGAACCGCGTCTCCACTGGCGGAGCTGCGTTGTGGCCAACCTGGGCCATGGCCCGCCCAGGATTTTGACGGAAAAAGGCTATATACATATGCATATTCATGGCCCAATCCCGCCAGCACTAGCATACCATGGACGGCCGATCCGTTAAAGCTCGCATGCCAGGCAACAAACGTTGAGAGCTCCTCGCTAGTGATAATAAAGCCCAATACGAAAATAGGAGTACCAAAGAGGACACACAACTGGCACGCTGGATTCTCAAAAAAAAAATGACGATGGCCTCTTTTGCCAAAAAAAAACACGCTGGCTTCGTTTTTTTTTTTTTGAACAAACAAGGGCGCCAGATGGCGCCAATTCATTCCAACTCAGCTGCAAATTGCAGCAGTAAGTACAAAGTCCTGAGAGGTTACATTTTGCAAAGCTAAAAGCACAGGACAAGCACCTAGAGGATGAGCTGAGTTGGTACATTGGTAGATAGGTTGGTTTAGGCTGTGCCTAAGAACCTGTTTGGCGCAATTGTGAGCTTCTCCATTTAACTGCCTTGATATATGGAATACCTGTGGAGATGTGTATGCTGTTTCTCTGAAGAAATCTGCTAGATGATGTCTTGCATTCCAGTGGAGCAGGGGATGATTAATTGTTCTTGCTGCTGCAGTTTTTGCTAGAACCTGATTGTCGGTTAAATAGATTGGTTTGTCCACCTGTAGAATATTTACAATCTTTGCTGCCGTAGAGAGCGCTTTTGCCTCTGCTTGAAAGGCATTTTCCTGTTGCTGCGCTAAGACCTGTATTTTTATTCTCCCTCCTTCTCGAGTAGAGTTATCTGCGCTGTGAATTCCTATTCCTGTTTGTTGTGTTTGGGGTGCACCTGGGATGGAGTTGTCCTTCCATGCCGCATCTGTGTAGATGATTGTGCCTTGAGGGCAGTTGTCGATGCTGATTGTTGAACCTTGTATTGGTCTTGACATGCTACTGGTAATTAATTGTCTCTGTACCTGTTTAGTTTCCTGCTTATAAGAGGAGTTAAGATCGTAAACTTCAAGATTATTTGCAAGAGCTTGAGCATTAATGAAAATTTGGTAAGGTTGCCCTTTTTTCCTTTGGAAAAGCATGTCGTTCCTGGACTTCCATATACACCACATGAATGTGAAGATGTTTGCTATTGTGGCATGGGGTGGTTCATTGATAGAAGAGCTAAAATTATATCTGTCAGGTTAGTGCAATTGTAAGCAATAAGATCAGTTTTGATGTACCAGGGAGCAATGAACCAGGCTGCTTTGACGAAAGGACATGTAAAAAAGAGGTGCACTTCATCTTCTTGCATTCCACACCTGCAACAGATTTTATCTATGTGCTTTGAGTAACGTCCTGCTCTTGCACCTGTTGGTAATGATTTCGAAGGAATCGCCAAGCAAAAGTTTGAATCCTCGGATAACCTCCTTGCATTTCCAAACCTGATTTAGTAGCTGGATTGTTTGCGTGCTTGGTTTCCTCGGTCTGTCTTCTTGTCTTTGCTCATATAGTACCTGCAAGCAAGTAATATGCAGATTTTGTGTTGCACTTTCCGTCTGGTGTTAGTTTCCAACATAGAAGATCTTGCTCATCTGTATCAATTATTTGGGTTTGTTTTATTGTGAGAGCCGCCGAGGGTGTAAAAAGAGTGTTGATAAGGTTTTCATTCCAAGTTTTTTGGTTGGGTGTCCATAAGTCCTTGACCAAGTTTGGGTAAGTGAAGCCAGTAGGTTGAATAATTAAATCATTGTAAATAGTGGTCCAGGAGGGATACCAAGGCGTGCTCCAAATGGAAATGTTGCCCTGAGTTAGTTGGTAGGAAGTATGGCTTTGAGTATTGGCATGACTTTGAGGATAGAGGCCCAGAAAGCTGATTTAGGAGTATTTGATTTGGGGCGCCAGATTGAGGAACCTGGAAAATATTTTGCTTGAAGAACAAGATGAAGTTGGTCATTCGTGTTTTTGGCAATACGCCAAGCTGCTGTGAGAATAAGGCTTTGATTTACAGCTTGTAGGTTCCTAATTCCTAGACCTCCTTCTTTTTTTGGAGCGCAGAGATCTTTCCAGGCTTTAAGGCAAAGGCTTTTGGTGTTTGTTTCTTCTCTTACTCCCGTCCACCAGAAGGTTCTTATAATAGCTGTGAGTTTTGCTATGAGTTTCCTCGGAAAGAGTATATTTGACATATAGTACACCGGAATAGAAGAGAAGACAGATTTTATGAGCTCAAGCCGTGCCGCGTGAGAGAGTTTGTCTGCTTTGTAGGTGCTCAGTTTAGATTTAAATTTGTCAATTACAAAATTGTATGCTGAAGATCTGTTTTTTGCCGGAAGGATGAGAGGGTGACCAAGATGAATGAAGGAAGCATCCATGTTTTGGACCGGGAAAATGGTTTTGATTTGTTTGCTTCATTGGGTTGTACATGTTTGCTAAAAATAATACCCGATTTAGACCAGTTAGGAGTTTGTCCAGAGACAGAACAGAAAGTGTCGAGGATTTGCTTCATAGCTAGTGCTTCTTGAAGAGTGGCTTCACCACAGATGAGAAGGTCATCGGCAAACATAAGAGAATGGATGCGAGGGCAATTTGGCCCTAGTGTTATGCCCTGAAGGTATTTGTCTTCCATTGCGTCTTGAAGAGATAGCGACAATTCATTGATGGCTGAAACGAAAAGGTATGGCGAGAGTGGGCATCCTTGTCGTATTCCTCTGTCGCTTCGGAATCTCGCAAATGGTTGACCATTAATGACAACAGAGAAGGTGGGTGAGGAAATGCAGGCGTAGATTAGATTTATAAAATGACCCTGCAGTCCTTGACGTGAGAGTGCCGCCACGATGAAGTTCCATTCTAGGCGATCAAAAGCTTTTGCAAGATCTATTTTGAGCATAAAAGCTTGATGTTTCCAGGAAGAAAGGGCAAAAGAGTGAGTTATTTCTTGCGCGATGATGATGTTATTACTAATGCGTCTCCCTTCAATAAAAGCTTGTTGAGAATGATTAATGTAGTCTGGGAGATGAGGCTTGAGTCTATTTGCAAGTGTTTTAGCAATGAGCTTGTAGACTACATTACAAAGGCTAATAGGTCTATAATCAGCGGGAACTAGTGCAACAAGTTTTTTAGGAATTAACACAATATGAGTATCATTAATATGTTGAGGCATGATCCCTGAGTGATAGAAGGAACTAACCAAATTTGCGACGTCATTTCCTATCCAGCTCCAGGTTGCAACATAAAATTCGACGTTAAAACCATCCGGTCCAGGCGATGCATTTCTTTTCATATCTTGTAGTGTTTCTAAAAGTTCCTGTTTGCTTGGCACTGTGTAGGTATAGTCCCCACTGTCTGCTGGAATCTGTGTATGAAGATAGGGCCTGCCAACATTGTTGTTAGTTGATGCAAAAATATGTCGAAAGTAGTTGACAAAAGTATTGCTTATTTGTTTTGGCATGTGCTGAATAATATCATTTTCATCTTTGATTGAAACAATCATGTTTCTCCTTCTCCTCTTGAGAATGGCTCTGTGGAAGTAGGCGTATTCTTGTCTCCATCTTTTATCCAGTTCTTCTTTGCTCGCTGCATATAGGAGTCAGTGAGATTTGTTAAGCATTGTTCATACCTTGTGACGAGTGAGCATTCTAATGCTTGGTCTTGAGGTGTCATAGTCTTGGCTTGGACCTGCTTTATTTGATCTTCTAGTTCATTGAGTTCCTGCTGTATGGGCTTCTTTTTCCTGCACCAAATTCTTAAAGCTTGCGCCAGATGGTTAGTCCTTTGGTTAAACGGTTTTTGATTTGATGAGGACCATATTTCTTTAGCATGTGCATTGAAGTCCTTTTCTTTTATCCACCAGTTTTCAAATTTAAAAGGCCGCTTCAAGCGGCGCACAACACCATCAGTAGAAAGAAGAATTGGTGCATGATCACTTATTGTGTGAATTAGAGGCAGGTTGTAAACATTTGAAATAGGAAAAAGAGAGCACCATTCAGCATTAACCAGGCATCGATCAAGTCTTTCATATATTGGATTCGAAGAAAACCGTTTATTTGTCCAAGTGTACGCAGGCCCACTGTAACCCAAATCAAACAGACCACAGATTTCACAAGAGATTGAAAGGCATTTAAGCGAGAACGATTAGTTACAGGGACATTCTTGTCTATATCATACAAAAGATCATTCATGTCACCCATACATAGCATTGGGAGGTTAGAGTTATCATACACAAAAGAGGCGATCTGGTCCCAGATAAAGCTAGTCTGTCTATGATAAGGATCACCATATATACAGACTAAACCAAACTTCTGATTACTAGATCTAATGCTAGCAGTGGCTAAGATAAGGTAAAAGCTAGTGGTATGCACAGTGATATCCAGGTCGTCGTTCCACATCAGCCAAAGCCCTCCGGAGCGACGCCGCGAGGGAACTACAAAGCTATTAGACATATTAAACCTAGTAATAAGATCAGCAGATTTAACTTTGGAAGATTTAATTTCAGAGATGAAAATTACCTGTGCTTTAGTGGAATCTATTAGTCGGGCAAGGTGAACCATCTTGCTACTGCTCAAGGTCTTGCCCATACCTTGGCAGTTCCATCCGAGGGCCCTCATGGCGCCCGTGGCGCCTCATGGGCTGGCGCCATTGCCCCTTGATTCATTTCCATGCCTTCATTACTATCTCCGCGGTCTTGTTGCAGGAGAACTCCGCCGCTAGGATAAGTAGCTGAAGATTGAGCTTCATCTCCATCATGTCCCTGGCCTTTTTGACCAAAAGCCAAATTACCAATATCCATAGTCACATAGTAGCTGTCAGCCATTTGAGGAGGTGAGAAAGCTCCTTGGCGAGAATCTGGTGTGCCCGGTGACCCAATTGGTGAAGGGGTGCGAATCGGCCATGGATCATGCTCCGGAGTGCTTGTTCTGCTGCCTCTTGGAATCTGTCTGCAAGGTGATCGAGCGTATGGGTGCACCACACTTCCCACCGATGCACTACGATGTTTGCGGGGATTGCGGATCGCCCAACTTGGCCGGGCTTCGTTGATGGAATCGAGTGGTAGTGCTAGGTTGATAGTGAAAAGGCTCTATAGCAGATTGATCTTTACCTCCAGTTTCGACAGGCGGCGGAACATCCCATCCCCGAGGGCGACGACGAGTCCTGCCCTCTGCATCGACTGCATCTACGTCTCTTGTTACTCCCTCATTGGTAGTCTGTGTCGAGACTGCTGCTGTTGTTGCAGTACCAATTCCAGCAACATTTTCTCCGACTCCGCTTCCTCCAAGATCTCCAGGATGGACAACTCGATGTGTAGTAGCTGGAGACTGTGGCCGATCTGAAACGACTGGCTGATTGGGAGCATGCTGCTTGGCGTCGATCTGCGCATGAGACTTTACTGCGGCAGGGAGGAGGCTGGTCTGACCCTCTCCGGTTTGGACCTGTTGCGGGGATCCACGAAGGGTGGTCGAAATATTACGGCTCGGGAGCTGAGTGCATTTCTTTGTTAGAGGGGCGGTGACAGGATCTTCATTTGGTGTCGGCCGCTTGGGAGCTTGGCTTTGGTGAGTGGAATAGGGAGCAGCGACTGCATTTGGAGTCAGGAAAATGGCTTGCTGCTGAGCTATCTGAGAGTGGGTCACTGGATTTGGCTCAAAATAGTTGTGTGGGCCTAGCTGTTGAAATTCTCTGTTCTCAGCTTTGTTGCTCTGTGCTCGTAGTTGAGAAGAAAACTCCTGGTGGCTTGTGTGGCATGCATGCAGCTGTTCTCTTCCTCCTTCATCGCCTATCCGGAGAGTTCCTGCATGAATTGCAAGGGAGAAAAAGCCATTAATCGTTCAGCAGATTTTCCATCTGGAAGATTTTTCCCCTGATGAACTGAAGGATGAATAGTCTGAGATTGATCAGCTTGCTTCCCTTTTCCCTTCGGATCCTCTGCAAAAAGCTTCTGGAGTTTCTCAAGGATTGGATTGGGTCTCTGTTGCTGCCCAATGCTGGTGATCGATGCACTGAATTGCTTCCAAAGGCACCAAATCTTCATCTGTGATCCACTGTCCGAGCCTTTGGGCTGGAAGATCATGCACTGGCATTCCTCTCTTTAATCTTTCCCTGAGAATACTATTTCTTGTTGGACAGTGCTGCACATTGTGAAACATGATTCCGCAGAATGAGCAAATCCTCTTAATCTTCTCGTAGTGTAGATATGCAAACCCTGAACTACTATCCGGATACACAACTTGCAATCTGTCCTTAACCGGCTGGCTTACTCTCATCTTGCTACTCCCAGATGTAGTCTTGCTTAGCATATAGCATATTTTGCTGCAGGACATGAAATTCCGAGACAGCTCCTACTTGATTGAGTATGTCAGCAAGCAAGGAGATGGATCTGGCTGCTCTAGGGATACCATAAGCTCTTACTGTAACAAAGATGTATTCAAATCTGTAGTCTCGACTAGAGTTTACTTCATCTTCGGGTCAAACCAATCTAGCAGCAAATTATCTGAACCAGTAGTCCATGGCTGCCTCATATAAACTGACATCATGGCTTCCTGCGATCGAAAGTGAGCTAGGAAAACCGAGTCGGATACCTGAGAGATTGCATAGTAGTTGTTCCTCCAAGCTTTGGCCATCGACTGCTGCAGGACCTGCTTGGTGGTGGTTCTTGGCGTTCCTCCTGTACAAGCTATTTTCATGAGCAAGCAGAAGCTGAAGTCGACTTCTTCTTCTTGCTGAAGCTGGCTAGCATGAACTTCGGTGATTCTCGAATCTGCAATAGTCATCGCCTGCATGTTTATCGCCAGATCCGGCACTCCTGACATCTCCTGGCGGCTTCTCTGTTCTTCCTCTTTATTTTCATCCTCTTGCTGGTTCCCTTCCATGATTTGCTGATTTTTGCTAGATCTAAGAAGCTTACGAGGAGGAGGAGAGTGGCTATGGATCTGAGATTGATCTTGAGAATTGTTTTCGGTCGGATTGGATTGGGATTGTGTGGAATATTTTGGAATTAGAGCGAGCGGAGAAGGGGATTGGGGTTAGAGAGCGGCACGCAGCCAAGCGCCACAGGGGCAAGTCTCCAGAAAGGTAACACGCTGGCTTCGTTGTTTTTCCTAGTTGAACTGCCTGTAGCTAGCTAGCTATGTTTAATCAATTTACAATAATGTATCTGTGAACATATAATTCTAATTTCTTTATCCAAATTCTTAGTCCGTTATTTGATAGCATGAATTTTTTCACTCAATTTCTCGCCCTAAATTATAAGTCAACGAAAAAAATCGCTAGACCGTCTTAGTTGGCACGCCCAGCTATTTGTTTCGAGCTCCGCCACTGCGCGTCTCCACCTCGCGCTTGGTCGCCGGCCAAGGTCACGGGAGCCCAAGTCGCCGTCCTTCATTCATCTTCCCTGGGTCCCTTCGTTTCGCTCTCACCCGCACCCGCACCTGACCAGCGGCGGCCGCTTCTCTCCTCCACCTCGACGCATTCGTCTCCTACTCTGGATCCACCTCGCATCGGACCCTTATCACCCCAGTCCCACCGTCCGAACCTGCACCGGCGCCCGGCCCCTACTGTTAGGTTTTGCACTAATCTGGTCTAACCCCTATTTCTCGACCCTTTTCCGTGGTGCCGCTCACAATGATCAATTTGAGGCTAGGGCTTAGGGACCTTTATATAGTGCTAATTCCGGTTTTATTGAAACCGTAATTCCACAGATATTTATTCCAGAAACTCCAGGTTAACCAAACCAACCACGATCATCAGTAACCATCTAGGAGTTTCAATCTGCAATTAGTCCCACGAGCACACGTGTGTGAGTCACGTGCCAAATTTGAATAATTCAAATTCACAGGCTTTAATCAATTCATATAGCCAACATATGAACAACCTGGCTTTCCACTCTATACTGTCCCGGGTATAATTCCAGCATATTCACATACACTGTATTCCAGTATAGACGTACCGGCTTCCTTAAGTATATTTCCTTAAGTACAATTCCACATCATTAATTCCCTATTATTTCCATGATACTTCCACATGAAGTTTAATTCCGGAGAATGTAGTGTACAAATAAAATGTTGCAAGACACAAATTCCTACATCTCCCACTTGACTGAAAACATTTTATTTCAACAAGTGAATTCCCACACAATTAGCATGGTTATAAAATAATTTCTTCCTTCAGTGTATTCATGTTGCATATAAACTTTGTGACTTTAGCACTCATATTATCACAAAGTAACAGGTTATGATGCGTGTTTCCGCGACCTTAAGTTTATGAATAATTTTCCTTAACCATAGACGTTCCTTCAATGCTTGAGATGCATTGAACTATTCATATTACGTAAATAACGAGTATCTAAATCAGGTTTCCTTTGTACACCACAAAGACCTACCAAAGTAGATATTTACATATAACATAAAAAATAGATTACCTTTCACCGAGAGTAGCGTCAATATATCCACGCGGTTGGAGGTTGAGATCGCCAAATAATGAATAACCCATATTTCCTTGCCCATCAAGTGTTTTATGTGTTCCAACAATCTCCATAATATTCATATTCTGTTTGCTAATAAGTCCAGCAAATCGTATTCTGTGCTAATCAAAATAGCAACAATTACAGTGACATGGTTAAGATCAGGTCGCACGAATAATGTCCCACAATAATTGTGGCATGACAATTATTCTTCCTTCTTCCTCATGAGTTCAAACATAATTCCTCACAGAGTATCATTCCCTTAATCAAAAGTATTTGACAGGTTTGTAGTTTTCCATAGAAAAATATATCAAAACATTCACTATGTAATTCCACTCCCAAATCACAGGAAGCTTTGAACATTCCTTTCATAAGAAAGTTAGAACCAAACCAAGCTTTCACTTCCATCAATGTGATATTTTAAAATCAATAAGAACATAGTTAGCACATATAGTAAAATCAAAAGCAATTCATACTAACCTCTGTATATGATCATCTTCCATCATTAATAAAACCATATGACCTGATATACCATTGATGTGAAGCTTGTTCCGTTAGTTAACCATGTCTTTATTCCCACCTCCTCTAAACTTTAGAGTCTCCACAAAGTATAATTATTTCCTTTGTGTAAATAATAAAACAACAACACCTTTCTCTAAATTCCAGAGTTTCCACAAAGTATAAATATTTCCTTTGTGTAAAGAATTAAACAACAACAACTTCCTCTAAATTCTAGAGTTTCCACAAAGTATAAATATTTCCTTTGTGTAAAGAATTAAACAACAAGCTTAGAATTTTAAATTCCACTAAGCATGTTGCATTAAACTTCCTTATAAATAAATACATTTACAACCTATAGGCTAGCGGTTATTTGGTAAATAACAAGTTCCCAAACTTTTATTCCTCTCCATTGAGTTTATTCCTTCCCGCAATACTTCCACGCATAGTTTATCATAGTAACAATTTTAACCATTTACATGTTCCTCTAAAACATAGAGTGACTTCCCCAAAATACAGACAATTATAGCCAAGATATGATGGTCCATGTTAATTCCTCCCACTTTTCCTAAACATGTTAGTGTTGGGAGTTTACTATGAGTTTATTCATGTGATATTCCGGTGTGACAGTATATACACCCTTCATCACAAAATACCAAATTCCTACTTTCCACCAATTTTCCTATTTCCAGATCAAAAACAAAATACCATTTGATCCACTCGAATATGTACATTAAAATAAAGGGTTGGTGTTTTATGTAGTAAATAATCTTCCCAAGTCCATACTAACAAAATATAAATAGAACGCTTCCATTCCAGTTCACAA
The DNA here is from genome assembly GCA_947311845.1 of Poa pratensis. Classification (NCBI taxonomy): domain Eukaryota; kingdom Viridiplantae; phylum Streptophyta; class Magnoliopsida; order Poales; family Poaceae; genus Poa; species Poa pratensis. The sequence goes on from CAMZMU010000020.1 coordinate 73,538,171, forward strand.
AGCTGGTGACTGTGATAAATAATGACTTACTGAATAAATAGTAGTATGTAATGCTTTTCCACATAATCAAGGGAATAACCAAGATTCGAATTCCTCCATTCAACCATGGAGTAGATAACATAAGATAATGGTGAATAATTCCATGCTCATTACATTAGTTTTATTATAATTCCTGAAGTGTACTTCCCCCACCAATCAGTTTTCAAACTTTTAATTCCTTTGATGAACTGATTTTCCACTTCAGTGTGCAATATTAATACAACAAAAACCTTCTGACTTTTATTGTAAAAGATATAAATGACCATACCAAGTGTAATCTTGAAACATAATAAATATATTCACCTCAAGTAGGAGTGTCCAAAAATACCATAAATATATGCCAATGAAGTATCATAATCCTCCCACTTAAGTTCAGAATTCCAGAATTAATAATCCACTAATTATGTTCCTTGATATGTGACCAAGTCGTAAATGAGATAAAAATAATTGAACCTCTAGTGGGAGTTTAAAACCAAAATACCACAAATGTCACATTTAAGGGAAAAAACCATTAAAAGATAGTCCTCCCACTTAAAGTTCATAATTCCAGAATTAACAAGTGTAATTCTGTTTATAGAGTAAGACCAAGTCGTCCATCAACAATACAATTCCGAGCATGTGTTCCTATTACAAGTGTTCCTCCATATGGAGTTATCTTCACAACCAAATAAACGATTTGGTAACCAACCTTCCAATGGGTATCAACATAAATGAGATCATTGTGTTAAAATCCAGTAATGCACTAACTTTTCCGTTGAGCAATAATTCCACTATTCCTTCTCCAAATAGCATATATATCCAACAAATTCCGATCGAGAAGTATAAATTAAATTCCTTCTCGTCGTAATTGAATATAAAACATAATAATTTTCCTCCATAAACAGAGTTGGATTACATAATTTCCAATTCCAAAGTATATATAATTTATCATTAGTGACTAATTGCGCACACTTGTTTTCCTTTGGAATTGTTCGCATGTCAATAAATTTGCTATTGTATTCCATCAAATTATGATGTAGAGATAAAGTCCATAATCCAAGTATATGGAAAAGTAGTGAGAAACAAATATTTAGTACAAACAATAAAACTGAACATACCTTAAGTGAAGATTAAATTTTCCGCTCTTGGAGCGTTGTCCATCTTCCTTAAGTGATGATGAAATTTCCCGCCCTTGGAGCGTTTCCATCTTCCTCCAAATATAAGTGACGCCAATTTTACATGATGCCGATTTTAATAGTAGAACGGCAGAAAATTCCAGTGGATTATTAAGCACTCCAACATGTTCCAGAGTATACTGATGAGTTCCAATATATATTCCGGTGACAAAGTCAGCCCCGTAGCAATCATAATGTCATAAAAAAAATATCCCGCGTAGAATATAATTCCATTCCCGAGAGTGTGTTTCGGTTTCCTCCCAAAATAAATAATGCCCAATAAAAAAAATCTCCAAAATAAGAATTCCTTTCCACAACCTTGGTATCTTGCATCTTCATATGCTTTTCCGGTTTGTACTTATCAATGATATAATGAACATGTAATTTTTTTTCCTTTTCCAAACCGTGTAATCAGTGACATCAAGTCTACAACTTCCAAAAAAATAACAGAGAGAAAATATTGTTTGATCCATTGAGAGGAAAAGTGTTACCGCTATGAAGCCTTCGCTAAACAAAAAATCACTGTCGTCGACCTTCCTCGATCGTCGTGTCGAGTGAGATGCATGCTTGCTGTTTGACCTTTCCATGCTACGCACGAACGACAATCGGCGACGATGAATATGGTGCGGTCCTTTCTCGATCAGCGCGAGCAAGAATTGCTCCAGTGACTTGTGTACTTCAGGGGCTTGTACACGCGTTGAACGACTAGTTCTAGTCTTCCTCGATCCGTGCATGCAAAAAAAAATAATGAGTCTAGTTTGCTTTCCGGATCGAGTGATTGGCCCCCAACCTGTACGTTACGCATGCAACACAGCTCGATTCCCTGATCATGATCGAGTATCGACCGTGATGATTGAATCACATGAAGACCTGATGCGCCCTTCTGATTTCCTGCACGTAGAGGACCAGCGCAGCGACAAGCTGCGCAACTGAGCGGCGACCTTGACGGAGGAGTTTTCAATGGTGGTGGCAGAGTTCGCAGCGGAATCGATCTGAAGAGCGGATTCCTCGCAGGTGAGCAGAGGCGTCCAAGCGCGCACGGCAGCGTGCAAGACAGATCGGCGCCCGGATCGGTTAGACGGATCAGAGTTTGCAGCGGAATATGATTAGGGCAGCTTAATCTTCCTCCATCGCACGCAAGAATTGACGAAGCAGCTTCATGTTAAGAATAGCAAGCGAATCTTGCTACTTGCTCCTTTGATTTGATGATCGCGGCAAGCAGACGTGCCCGGCCCCTTGTCTTCTTCCGATCCACGTGCGGGCATCATCCCAACACACGGTGCAACGACAACAAATCAAAGCTGGACGGCCGAAGCATGAGGCGGCGATGGCTTCCTCGCGGATACGCGCGATCATCGCAGCTACACGCCGGCGACAAGAATTTTGCAGCGGATTCAGGCGGCGTGAAACCATCGGCTCTGATACCAATGTTAGGTTTTGCACTAATCTGGTCTAACCCCTATTGCTCGACCCTTTTCCGTGGTGCCACTCACAATGATCGATTTGAGACTAGGGGTTAGGGACCTTTATATAGTGCTAATTCCGGTTTTATTGAAACCGTAATTCCGCAGATATTTATTCCAGAAACTCCAGGTTAACCAAACCAATCACGATCATCAGTAACCATCTAGGAGTTTTAATCTGCAATTAGTCCCACGAGCACACGTGTGTGAGTCACGTGCCAAATTTGAATAATTCAAATTCGCGGGGTTTAATCAATTCATATAGCCAACATATGAACAACCTGACTTTCCACTCTATACTGTCCCGGGTATAATTCCAGCATATTCACATACACTGTATTCCAGTATAGACGTACCGGCTTCCTTAAGTACAATTCCACATCATTAATTCCCTATTATTTCCATGATACTTCCACATGAAGTTTAATTCTGGAGAATGTAGTGTACAAATAAAATGTTGCAAGACACAAATTCCTACACCTACTCCTACCCGCCGGCCACCACGTCCTTGCACGCCCTCGCGCTGCTTGCGAGGTTGGCGAGTAGCAAGATGCCCCGGGGTAGGCTGCTGCTGGACAGGACCGTCGGTCCACGCTCGGGGAGGCGCGGACGCCGCAGCTCGAGGACACGCCCATCACCAAGTACACGGCCGACCCGGGGCTAGCTGGTGCTGGGCCGGCAGATCGCGGTCAACGTCAGCGTGCTCACCTCAACATCAGCACTCCGGTCGCTCCTCCGCGGGCACTCGCAGGTGCATCTGCTGCTGTGTGCTGATCGGGCCGGCGGAAATTTTGCTTAATGCATGAGCTCCTCTGGCCCTGGCATTTGACTTCAGGCAGGGGCTCGGCATTTGACTTCAGGCAGCAACTATTTGGTTGCTAAATTACAGCAAATGTACATAATGATATACTACTATGCATTTAGTAGGATTAAGTTGCTAACGTTTTCATATCTTGATGTACTCAATGCATTATTCCAGAAGAGGTGATCACAAAAAAGAAGAATCCAGAGTAGAATTGTATTTCAAAGAATTTGTGCAATCTTCAGAATTGTGAACATTACATGCATTATGTTAAATTGATCTTGTTCGGTAGTGCTCAGATGCATTTCTGTTAAATCATTACGTATGCATTTGTGTTAAATAATCCGACTATTTATCTGTGTAAGAACCTGAACCAAATAAATGATGAGCGCATGAACTAAAATCGTCTTATTGTGCATGAACCTGACTACATATTTTGACTAGCTCGCTACTACTCCCTCCGTTCGGATTTAATTGACACACATTTTGTTATACATGGATGTATCTAGACATCAAACAAGTATAGATACATTCATATTTGGACAAAACCAAGTCAATTAATTTGGAACGGAGGGAGTACTTTGGAACTGTTTCGCTAGCTAGATGTTGTTTATATTTTAGAATTCACCTTTTCTGTACTCCCTAGCTCAGGCAGATGCCACGCTCAAGAGCTAGCAGGGGAGATGGAACCGATCTTAATTAGCCTCCATCTCAGTTTTTTTTTTTTTGCACATCACGTTGTTATTGTTAAGCTGAATGCTAGCAGGAGACGACGAGTTTGAGCAGCATGCGTGGCACGCCGAAGTTAAGGCCCCAGATGACGTTGTCTTGGACGCAGCTTATGACCGCGACACAGTCGTGTACCACCAGTTGAAGAAGAGCTCCACAGTGACGACTCGCTCGACGCCGAAGACCTGCACGTTAACATGTTTGGCTAAAGGTTTGATCCTCCTGGTACTCCTAATAGTTTGGTGAATAAGGAAAGTACTACAACCTCCGATCCATATTAATGGGCTCAACTTTATCTAGATACGGATGTATCTAGTTAAGTGTTTAGACTAGATGCATCCGTATCTAGACAATGTTGAGGCCATTAATATGGATCGGAGGGAGTATTTTTTTTATTTGAAGGGAATAAGGAAAGTACTATATCTCACATTTCACAGTCTTTTTTCAGTCTAACCTCTGAATGTCTGCATATAATTTACTGAAATCTGCTCAACATACTTGCAAAATTCCAGATTTTAAAACATTTATATTTGTTGCCTAGCTTTAGGTCTGGTGATATGGCGCCTCATATATTTGCTGCTGTATGTGATGCACCGGGTACATATCAGTCATCGAACCATGCACATCCAAGCCCCAAGGCTGCTCGTATGGATGAGTCTCATTGGGATTTTAATTGGAGAGAGAGTGTTGCTGATTGGTGGTTTGCAAGGAAAGTGCTTCATAAAATATTTCTATTCCTATTCCTTCCATGCAAAGAGAAATATTTGTACCGAGTCGTACCAGTCAAGAAGTTACAAGAATTATTCTCCTTAAGCAATGTTGGATGGGGCCCACCTTTGTCCATTAAGGAGGCGTACCAATCAGGAGTCCAAGTGCAACACGTTAGGAAAGTGTCTTTTTGTTTCCATTTTCTTGTTAGATTAAATCTAGTAAGTTTGTTATTTTCATCGGTTTGCTTGTACGTCAGGTCGCCTATGCTAGTATAAATAGCCGGGTCAGTATTTGTAAAAGGGGAGTTGAAATTATGTAAGATTGAGATATATCGTAAGGGTTTACCCAGGATGGGTCGCCGTTATCGAGGAGTCGTTGGTTTTGATTGCTGATTCTTTGAATCTGTGTTTGCGTATCGTGGAGTAGATTCATCTATTCACCGATCAGAGTTATCTATTGTTGTTTCTTGATTCGTCGTGAAAGATTGGGCCTAAAACCCTTTTGGATCACGTTGATCCTTATTATCTTGGTATCAAAGCCGTCGGGTTTCTCACGGCGATTTGTTTCTGAGATTTATCTGCTGAGTTTGTTCTGCTGGTAAAGTTTTGCTGCCGGAGGCAATCTCGCCATCACACCGGTCCTGTTTGATCTACTGTCGGAAGTATTGCTGCCGGAGGCGCCACGCCAAGACACCAGTCTTGTCTGATCTACTAGTTCGCAATTTGCTGCTGCGACTTGTTTGGATTTCCAAGTCAAAGTCCGTTCTGCTGTTCATTGTTTGGAGATTCGATTGGCCTCTTCCAGTACGTGGTGTTTTGCTCGTGAAGTTTTGCTGCCGGAGGCGTCAAGCCAAGACACCGGTGTTGATCGTTTGTTGTTCATCCGTTTGATTCTGCTGGGAAGATCATTAGGTCGAGAAGGCTTTGTGCTGATACTCCTGTGCTTGTTTCTGCTGGAGGCGTTGTTTTTGTTTCGGATCGTGAAGATCCGCCGCCTGCTGATCGGGACGGTTCCTGAGTATCGGCTGGAGCGATCTTCAAGTTTAGCATCAATTTTCACGTTGGAGATTGGATCAGATCTGTATAGTTTCCCTATTGCATACGTGAAGAAAAACAGAAATCAGAAAACAAAGGCAAACGTGGTTACCTTGGAGTCTAACACAGTTGAAGCCACGTCCGATTCACTTTATTCCGATCGATCCTGCTGCTTTATCTGTCTGTGCAACTGCTGTTGTTCAGGTGATATTTCCTGCCGAGACAGTTGAATACGCGCTGCCTGGTCCGTGCTGTAGCCTGCCGTGACCTATTTTCTACAGTGGGTTCTTCCTACTGTTAGAACTATGGAGAAGAGGGAGGTGCTCTCTCGTACTGGTTTCAGCAACAAGAAGAAGGACGTGCAGAAAACCTATTCCAAACTCGTGTGATTGTTCATAACACGACATGTGCTTCGACAATTGATCACATGAGTTTCATCAACGCTGTTAGTCTTGAGATGGTGGATAAGCTAGAGTTGCCAACGGATCCCCTTCAGAACCCATATTTGCTGCGTCTAGGTGACAGCGAGCTCACCATCACACACCAAGCATCGGTGCAATTTCAGTTGGGTCCATTATCCTATGAGGTTTTGAGCGACGTGATTCCAATACATATGGTTTCATGTCATTTGATGTTGGGAATACCATGGAGCAAGGGACTAGGTTCAGTTTACTTTCTTGATAACAAGTATAAATATTATAAGTACGCTGTGACTCATGGTACAAAGGAGTATAATCTGCGATCCATGGATACCAATACGTATAAGGCTTGGAGAGCGGAAAGATTGCAGAAGAATGAGGCCAAAGCAAAGATCAAAGAGCAGGAAGAGACAAAGAGGAGGGAAGCCGAAGCTGCTGCACTTCTTGTTACGTCTGTTCAGCCTATAGTTGTGGCCGACACTTCTAGCATTTGTGTTGCTCCTATTTACTCTGCAGATCATGTTGTTGTTCACGTCCCTGCTGTCGACGTGCAATCTGTTGATGATGCTATGGCTGCAGAAGATGATTCGAAACCGAGGACGGTTTCGCCTGAAGAGGGGAGGATGATATGGCGCCTCATATATTTGCCGTTGTATGTGATGCACCGGGTACATATCAGCCATCGAACCATGCACATCCAAGCCGCAAGGCTGCTCGTATGGATGAGTCTCATTGGGATTTTAATTGGAGAGAGAGTGTTGCTGATTGGTGGTTTGCAAGGAAAGTGCTTCATAAAATATGGGGATTTCTATGTTTAGAACGGTCGGTGGTTAGCCATACGTGGTGGATCCGCGTACGCCATCCGATCTACTCTACGCGAACAGACGAGATCAATCGTTCGCTACCTTCCTCTCAGACGCGACCGAACGCCGCCGCCTTTCTCTCACGTGCGCTGGTGCGCGTCGCCTCCCACACCGGCGCCCTCCCCTCACTCTCTCGCCTCGTCGCGCTGCCGGCCGACCAAAGCGCCCACTAGCAGCTCGCCGCGCCTCTCGCATCTGAGCGCCACCGCCCTGCTTCCTCTCGCTCTTTTCGTTTGAGTCACCGGCCGACGCGCTCCTCACCGGCGCGTCGCCTGCTCCCCTAGCTCCGCTGCCTACGGCAGCAGCGTCGCTGCTCTAATCGCTCCCGAGCAACCTCTTTCAGCAGCTCTCCTCGCCGCTGGTCCGACTCGGGCACCCATGTACCGAGGTACTCTACTCCGACCATCCGCGCGGGCGACCCCATCTCCTTCGTTTTGGTCGCTGCTGCCCAGCCGAGCTAGCCATCCACCTAGCCCATGTTTCGATCTGCCCAGACCGCGCTCAAGCCAGCAGCAGCACCGCACCTCTACAAGCCACCGAATCCATCAGTTCGATCTGAGTACATCACCCAGGCCTATTTGGGCATGTACACTGTTCATCCATTCAACAGCTTGGCTTACCCGCAGAAAAAAAGAAAAACAGCTTGGCTGCTTGCTTAACTCAATCGTTTGTGATGTGTGTCTGTTTGGTGGACGTGCTCGTATGAATTCGAACCACGGCAGTTTGTGATGTTTGCTCGTGTGTCGGCGGACCGTGCCGCGTCTCGCTCGACCGGGTCGTCAACCACGCCATCGTCGTCTCACTCGTCCACGTCGATTTCTTCGGATTTTGAGACGCGCATGTTTAAATTTGGCTGTGATGCTGAGGAAGGACCCTAGGTCCGTCCAATCTGCAAGTTCCCCGCTATTTTCTCACCGATAGTGTGATATAGTTATCACCCACGAAATCGATTTTAGCTATATATTCTCTAAATAATAGTCATCACAAAATTGATATAGTTACCTTACTCTTTAGCTAATAGTTACCCACTCAGTATTGATTGAGGTACCCATATGTTTGTGATATAGTTATCACCACATAATCAATTTAGTTACCCATGTGTCCATGATAAAGTTACCCAGATACCCACCCGCTAATGTTGGAGTTACTCATGTGTTTAGGGTATAGTTATCATTGGTACTGATAGAGTATCCATATGATTATGATATAGTTATCATCATGATTTAGTTACCTTATTATTTAGGTAATAGTTATCCACCTGGTAATCATGGAGTTACCCATGTGATCATGATTTAGTTATCATCACGGAATTGATTTAGTTACCCTACTTTTTACCTAATAGTTACCCACTCATTATTTATGGACTTACCCATGTGTTTAAGATATAGTTATACCAATGATATCGATATACTTACCCTACTCTCTATTTAATAGTTACCCAACCAGTACTAATGAAGTTACCCATGTTTCATGATAGAGTTGTCCCACAAAATCGATATAATTACCCTACTCTCTAGTCTTCAAGTAATAGTTGCCCATCCAGTAATGTATTTAGAGTATATGATCACAACTAAGTCAATGTACTTACACTACACTCTAGCTACTCTAGTTAACCGTTACCAACCCAGTACTTCATGATGTTACCCAGGTGTTTATCATATAGCTATCATCATGAAGTTAATGTACTTACCCTACCCTCTAGGTAATAATTATCCACCCCTTACTTATGGTACCCATCACCAAGAAGTCGACATAGATACCCCGCTCTCTAGTCAGTAATTACCAACTTAGTATCTATGGAGTTACCCATCTGTTTTAGACTCTAAGGGATACAGTTATCACGCTAATACTTATGGAGGTGTTTGGATGTTTTAGTATAGAGTTACCTACTTGCGCATTACTATACTGAAGTGGTAAATCATTTATGAAACTAGGTGGTAAGTTCCTAACCTTGAGAAAATCGAAAAGAAGAACCAAATGTGAGATCTAGTTTCAAGTTGAAACTAATCGTTAACAGAGTGGGTAACTTGTATATGTTGGATAACTCATGTGTTATCAACATGGAATTTATTTTCGAAATTTCATCGCGGCTGGTCCATGGTGAAAACGGATCCTAAATCGGATAATAAACAGTTTGAGCTTCAAAACTTTTTAAATTTGCGCTTTTAATGTTGATGATGAAATAAATTTTGTCCTTAATCTCTACATGCATTATGCATTGACTTTTCTGGTGGAGTTTGATCTGCATGCAGGCGGGCGGATCGCTAATATGGTGGTTAGTACCAGGTGAGAGAGCTCATGCGTAGTTAATGCTAATCCCTAATTTGATAAGTGTGAGGCTCAGAATAGTCGTTGTCTAAGCGTTCTATAGTTAATGCTAATCTCACACTACACTGTTTTTAAATTAGGTGTTCTACCATTGAAAATTCGAAAAGAATAAAAGTGAGATTAATTTCAATATGAAACTAATCGTTCATAGGGTGGGTAACTTATATATTACAAGCTGGATAACTCACGTGTTACTGGTGGGTAATTTTTTTGTCCAGAAAAAAAGTTTTCAAAACATATTAATATGGGATCTAGTTTCGAAGATCTCATCACGACTAGTCCAACGGTGAAAACAGATTTTAAATCGGATGAATGGTTTGAGGTACACAAGTTTTTGAATTTTCGGATTTCAACATTTAATGAAATGAATCAGTTTTGCCCCTAATCTCTTCGTTCCACTGCATGCACGGGCTAGTCGCTCATGGGTGCTGGGGGCACTGGGGCAGGACCGCAGGAGGCAGGCGTTGGCATGTAAAAGTTCCTTCGCTCGCTCACGCGCACACGCGCACGTGCGTAGGGCTAATTTGGTCGGGACGATAGCTGTCGGAAACGTTCTATGGTTAATGATAAACATAGAACGGTCGTTGTGAAGTCGCGTCCTACAATATTTATATTCCTATTCCTTCCATGCAAAGAGAAATATTTGTACCGAGTCGTACCAGCCAAGAAGTTACAAAGAATTATTCTCCTTGAGCAATGTTGGATGGGGCCCACCTTCCTCCATTAAGGAGGCGTACCAATCAGGAGTCCAAGTGCAACACGTTAGGAAAGTGTCTTTTTGTTTCCATTTTCTTGTTAGATTAAATCTAGTACGTTTGTTATTTTCATCGGTTTGCTTGTACCTCAGGTCGGCTATGCTAGTATAAATAGCCCGGGCCAGTATTTGTAAAAGGGGAGTTGAAATTATGTAAGATTGAGATATATCGTAAGGGTTTACCCAGGATGGGTCGCCGTTATCGAGGAGTTGCTGGTTTTGATTGCTGATTCTTTGAATATGTGTTTGCGTATCGTGGAATAGATTTATCTATTCACCGATCGAAGTTATCTATTGCTGTTTCTTGGTTCACCGTGAAAGATTGGGCCTAAAACCCTTTTGGATCATGTTGATCCTTATCATCTGGGCATACAGCTTTTACAGTCATCTAAAAGATATTATCAGTCATTTGAGTAGTGCTCTATAATGTACATATGTTACAGCCAGATGTGCACCCACTTGAAATATTTATTACTTGCATATCAAGCCAGCTAATTTGGCAGCCTGTTATTTTGATACATCTCTTTCTAGAAAAATTACATTTCCACATGTGAAACTGTGAGTGTCAATTGATTTAGGGCCCCATTTTAAAATAAGATGATCAAATAATCTTGTATGAATGGAATGCGCGGGTGCTATCAAGGCTCACTGAAGTGTTTTGTTGGATCTCCCATGTGTACAGTACCTCACTTGAACCTGTAAATGCTCACAGTATCCTCGGGTTGGTAATTGTTAAGGCATGTCTACAAGTAGGTGCAAATGTGATTGTTAAGTTTTCTGGTTGTAATTGCTTTGGCCCCATAAGCTCCAACATCCAGTAATGATAATCTCCATTAGGAGTTTACAGAGTATCTTGTTTTTGAATCCTTTATCATGTCATTGATATCCAAATCAGTGTTCCACTCATGGCCAAGAGCCCACCAGAAGCTCTGGCTGAAACTACACTCAAAGAATATCTTAATGAGAGTTTCTTACAGGAAGTTTATGCAGTGCTTTAAGATCGACAAATTAACTGATCCGCTACAGTTATTGTGCAGCAAGAGGATGTTCAGAACTTAATAGATAGTTCCTTAAAGAAGGTTATCAAATCCCTGACGCCTTCTCGCTGGTGGCAACCAGCACTCCGTCTCTCTGGCGGCATGGAGTCGGCTGGTCAGCGGAGGCCACGAGTGGAGCCACGTGGAGCCATGCAGGGCTTCGTCGAGGTTCGCGAGCTCGTGGTGCCACGCAGGGCTTTGTCCATTCGGGTGGAGAAATCTAAGGGCATGTACAAAGGCATCCAGTCAGTCGTCTGTAATGTATGTCACCTAAGATTTGTGATGAGTTGGATAGAAAAGAAAGAGGAGAGAGAACGAAGCCGTCGATAATTCTGCAGACGATCTAATGCCGTAAAATTCGCTCGCTATAGACTGCTCTTTTCCCGTTGTAGGGTAGGTGTCCGTTATCATGGGTTCCTGGACTTGAATAAATCGTAACCGATCTGCTAAAAAAGAGGAAAGGAAAGAGAAAAAGTTGTTCATTTTTTACGTACTACAGACACCCAAAAATACCTTCCATTGTAGAAGGTGTCTACTCCAACCGTCTATAAATTACGTGTAAAAAATTACAGACGGGATCTGTCTAAACTATTGCACATGCCCTAATAGAAAGCTCAACCGATACATACAAGTTGAGTTGCTGATGAGCCTAGGCTCTAAGGGAATTTGTCTGGTCAAGTTGGGAAATAACTGTAGCATATACATACAAGTTGTGTTGCTGACGAGCATCGGTAACAAAATGTTTGTTCAAGTTTCTTTTGTGGGGTAAGATATTTTTCTCTGGTCAAGCTTTGTTAACATATGTATTTATTGGTAGTTGGTACTAATGAAAGCAAATTATGAGCTTTATATACTCTGCAAATTCTTCTCAGTAATATCAAAGTATGCTATGTGATATTCTTGAATGGTATATTGGTATACGTACTAGGAATGCCATGCTATGTTTAATAATTTATTTGTCGAAATCACTTATCTATCCTCTTTATCTTGTTCGCCGTTCCATTAATAGGCTGTATGTTCAATGGTTATTCAAAATTCTCTTCCACTGGACGAAAATCAATTGAGCCTTTTCACTCACGTGGCGAGAGAATCAACAAGTTGACTTTCTTAGGGTGCATCGAAGCTTGCATTTTCTTACTAGAATTTATTCACCGGCTTTACTACGAGATAATTAGTTGGATTTTAAGTAAAGTGCAATCTTAATGTTTTTGTACACCATGTGACTATTTTTGCTCAAAACTTGATAATGATGCTTGATGCAAACATGAATTCTAAAAATCATACGATTTAGAAAATTAACGTGGAACGATTAGAGTATTTATACCCCGTTGCAACGCACGGGCAATTAGCTAGTTAGACGAAGAATCTTTGTCGGAAAAAATTAGACGAAGAATGAAAGGCGCTTCCCAAAAAAAAAATCATTTCTCTGAAGACGACTTAGTCTGCTTCTCCTGTTTGATGTTTGACCTGTAATCTTAACCTGATGTCCTCACCATACTCTATCCCTGTCATGGTAATGGGCTCCGTGGTTTACATTTACTGATGTTAAAGCAGGATACAAAATTATCTTTTGTCTAAACCATGCAAATCGAAGGTCAACACCACCAATTTAGAGCATCTCCATATCACTCAAATCCCTAAAAGTCGCCATCACTCCTTAAACACTCCAAAAAAAAAACTAACACTCGTAGCATCTTCCCGAAACGACCCTAGTCCTCAAAATTTTCGGGAAGCCTTTATTTTCATCACCCGTCTTCCCACAGAAAAGAGGTCCCAAACTAACTCACAAAATTCTACGTACGCGTGACAGTCCCCCAACCACCAAAACGGAAATCCCCCTCGCCAAAATCACTCGCGAGACCCATCCTCAAAAAAATCACTCGCGGGCCTCATCCTCGACAAAATGTCTCAGTTTGCATATCACCCGCCCATATCATCCTCGTCAATCACGTCACCGGACAAGCGGATCACGCCTACAGTGAGGAGGAGGCCCCAATGTTGCGGCTGAGGTTGAACTCACCGCGAGGTCAACATGAATGCACCTTCAAAAAAAAACCAGGACTTGCTTGAGATAAGCTCAACTCACTTATAACCATTGTGCGGATCATGGTTTGAACATCATCTTGGTCATCATTTGATATTCTTCATGCCATATCACGATCTTTTGAGACACACAATGAATTCTACAAAAAGAACTGACGTAGGGCGAACACAAAAATATGATGCAGATACATCTTGCGCAACTTAGTCTTGATGATCTTAGCATCCTAAAATCTCTTTCAAGTGTTTCCTTCACAGTCAGTAAAAACAATGACATCTCAATGAGACGATGAACTGTTAATTAAAAGCTCAAGATTATCTTGGACATGCTTATGCTCATAATAAATCGCGGTAAACATGATATGCCTTTCAAATATCAAGACAATATGTAAGATTTTCAATTCTTTCTGTATGGATAATGAATAACCCAAGGTTATCTTGTATATGCTTATGCTCATATTTAGAGAAACCTACATGATATACCTTTGTAAAACGAGCAAGGTTATTCACATTAAATCTATGAAACGGGTCTTTTGATCAAGACAAGAGAATTCCTGAAGCAAGTTTGAAGATAACTCATTTAAGAAGTGCTCCAAATCGGTGATAATAGAGTCATAACAAATATAAAGGTGTCGACACTGCACAATAATCAATAGTTTCCGGGTGTCTTTTCTCTCGTTAGTGCGTACCGAAACTTTGTTCCTAAAGCAGCATACTCCATATTTTGCAAACGAATATAGCACTATTTTTGTTCTGCGGGAAGAGAAAAAAAGGTCCTTTTGACCAATCCCATGATTCATTCCATTCCACGCCATTCAGCCGAGTTGCACGTCAAAGTACAGTGAATCGCGGTGGGCCACACCCAACCCCAGGGGAGGAGTGGAGGGGACGGGAACAAACCCTAGCCAGGCGGAGGCGGACCCCTTCGCTGATCCGGTGCGCCCGCCCGGCCCGGTCAAACCCCGGACCGCACAACCCGGTCCCTCCTCTTCCCCTTTTGCCCCACACCTCCTCCCTCCCACTCGCACCTCGCCGGAGCACCGCCGCCGCCGCCTCCTCCCTCACAAGGACCTCACTCCTCTTCACCACATCTCCTTCGCCGCCCTGGCGCGCCGCATGCAGCTCGATCGCCTCTGCTCCTCCCTCCCCGCCGGAGCAGCTCAGGACCTGCGAATCGCCGTTGTGCGGATATCCGTCCCCTGGCCGTAGACAGCGGCGCCCCTGGCCTGAGAGTTGATCTCGGGGGCGGCTGCGTGGGGGGACGCCATGGAGAGAGGGAGCGACCAAGGGACCCCGACAGCGAAATGGGCGACGCGGACAACGACAGCGTCGGCTACGGCACGGAGATGGAGCTGGACGGGACCGGCTCGGCCGGGAACGGGGCGTACCCCGCCCGCCCCAGCGTCCACGACGGCGTCGACCCGTTCGAGGGCATGGAGTTCGACGACGAGGAGGACGCCTGGACCTTCTACAACCTCTACGCCCACCGCGTCGGCTTCAGCACCCGGATCAGCGTCATGCACCGCTCGCGCCGCGACGGCGCCATCATGTCGCGCCAGTTCGTCTGCGCCAAGGAAGGCTTCCGCACCTACCGCGGCAAGAACGACGGCCTCGCCGCCAGCCCCGGCGCCGGCGGCGAGGACGGCGGGAGGGGCCGCCGGACCCGGGCCGTCACCAGGGTCGGGTGCAAGGCCATGATCCGGGTCAAGAAGCAGGACAGCGGCAAGTGGCTCATCACCAAGCTGGAGACCGCCCATAACCATCCCCTGGTTCCGCAGAACCAGGCGCATTGCCTGCGCCCGCACAAGCCGCTTTCAGAGTGTGGCAAGCAGCCGCGTTCCTTTGGAGCTCCTCGTCGGAATGGCGGTACGATTGAGCCTCCGCCGCCACCTCTTCTTACTCCGCCAGTTCTTCCTCAGACAAACATTTCTCCGATGGTTCCCCAGTATACTGGTGGGGATGGTATCGGAGATGCTGCCCGAGTTGTTCTCGATTATGTCAAACGCATGCAAGCTGAAGACCCGGCATTCTTTTATGCCATGCAGTTTGTGGACGGCCATCCGGTGGGGAATGTCTTTTGGTCTGATGCCAGAGCAAGGGAGGCGTACAAGGATTTCGGGGATGCCATTTTCTTGGACGACCACTGCAAAAGAAGCAAGTACGAATTCCCGCTTGTCACTTTCACTGGAGTCAATCACCATTGCCAGCCAATCCTATTTGGTTGTGCGGTCATCAGGGATAACTCTGAGGCGTCTTTTGTTTGGTTGTTTGAGACACTTCTTTTGGCAATGTCTGGTCAACACCCTACCTCTCTTACCACTGAGTACAATGGCGCCATACAATCAGCTGTCCATCAGGTTCTTCCTCAAACTAGGCACAGAATCTGCTGGTGGCACATCTTGAATGAAGTCGAGTATAGGCTATCACATTTCTTAAATGCATACCCGTCCTTTCATGACGAGCTTGTCAGTTGTATCAAGATGTCCGAGACAATTAATGAGTTCGAAGCAAATTGGGAGGCATTAATTTCCAAGGTTGATTCTGGAAATATCGAGTGGCTTGATTCAGTGTACAATTGCCGGCAGCAGTGGGTCCCAGTATACTTGAGGGATACATTCTTCGGGGATGATCCATCAAGGCT
The DNA here is from genome assembly GCA_947311845.1 of Poa pratensis. NCBI lineage: Eukaryota > Viridiplantae > Streptophyta > Magnoliopsida > Poales > Poaceae > Poa > Poa pratensis. The sequence continues at coordinate 73,554,185 of CAMZMU010000020.1, forward strand.
GGAGTGTACAAGCACAAGCTCATTTTTTGAATCTTACATCATTGCGAAAACTAACTCACAGTCATTCATCCAGCAGTACGAAAGGGCACTGGACAGTTGTTATGAAAAGGAGGTGAAGGAAGAATTTGAAACAAAGTATTCGCTTCCAGATATTAAGACATCATCTCCTATTGAGAAGCAAGGAGCAGACTTATACACAAGGAGAATGTTTTTGAAGTTCCAACAGGAATTGGTTGATGCCTCTGTTTCCACTTTGGAAATGATAGAGGAGGATGGTAAGGCTTATATATATAAAGTGACTGCATCTCAAGGAAGTGAGAAGCCTCGTATGGTTCAGTTCAATTCTTCTGAGAATTCCGCAAAATGTACCTGTCAGTTGTTCGAATATTTTGGTATTGTCTGTAGGCATATTCTTACTGTCTTTGGTGCACAAGATGTGTCTGCACTTCCTTCTCAGTACATCTTGAGAAGATGGACCAAACATGCCACAGATAGAAGCTCGGACAAGAAATTTGTTGAAGTTGGCCGAGTTAAAGAGCCCAAGGAAGAGCAAAGATGTACTGCTGAAAATGGCGAGCAATCTCAGACGTGGCGTTACAATAATTTGTGTCGTGAAGCACTTAGGTATGCTGAAGAAGGAGCATCCTCTGTAGATGTATATATTGTAGCAATGCACGCTCTTCAAGAGGCTGCTAACAAGGTTAATATGGCCAAGAGAGGTATTGGACAAGTAGCACCATTGGCAGTGATGCCACTTGCATCACAACCGCCAGAAAGTTCTGGAAAATTCCAGGATAGTTTTGGTCAGCAAAGGAAGAGAAGAAGGAATTCAAACAAATCGAGAGAGAACTCTTCACCGAATCAACTTATGTACATGCAGCAACCTGTTAATTTTCTCTTTGTTGCTCCCAGTACATCAAGTGCTTCACAAGGGCCAAATCAGATAGTTGCTCCCGCTCCTGTTTCTTTGTGTACACAATACGGACAAACATCAGGTTCAAATAACTCAGCTGATGGCAAATCAATGCCTGCTTCTGTAGCTGCTGACAAGTTGCATGGATTGTCAGACCAAGATGCATTAACATCAGCACCTTCTTCAGGATATGCCGTGCAAGGAGGAGAAGCAAAATCTTCAGGGGTTGCTTCACAAATTAATGAGGTCATTTACTATGCTGACTACCAGAAGTTTCATTTTCATATCTTAAATGTGGTAGATATAATATATATACTTCCTCTGTTCTTTCATACATGATCGTTAGGGAGAGCTTCTTATATAAGACATATTCTACATTTTAGTTACAACATATCTTCATACATTGTCCCTTGTTTCTTGTGTGAGGTATTGCTCACTTTGTATGTTGATCATTTGGACTAGAAAGGGTAGCTCTTTGGTTGATGAACACATTTAGTTGTGCATATGTGTGCATGCATCTACAAATCGGTTAAAAAATATGTGAGTAATATAATTTATGTAGCAAAACCATAAAACTTTTCCACTTAATCGTGAACATTGTATATGAAGTTCAAATATAGGTGCTGATAAACTAGATGATAATGAGGTTATGTGTCTGTTAGCAAAAGTTCTTTTGTCTTTGTATTTGTTTGTAGGACATTTTTCCTACCTGTATTTTAAGAACGCCAGTATAGTCTTTTTTTCTTCTTATTGCACTATGATCAATCAACTTGAATTATTTGAAAAGACCAGCACAATGCAGATCTAGGTTCATCTTCAACTATAAAATCTTGCTCGTAAGATCATGGTGACTGATATTAAAAATAGTAAGTAATACTGTTTACTGTAATAGCTAAGCTATACTGATTTCCTGTTTCTCACACCACCATCTCCATTCTGCCTTTTCTAGTTCCGAATGAACACTATACTACTGTTTCTTTGTTTATCTCATCTGAGTGCTGCTTGATTTGTGATGACTCATGTTGCTGTTCTCTTTCTTTCCTTATTTTTCTTTCACTTCCAACAAAATACCGTGTATGTTATTCTCTATCCTCATCTAAACTAGCTGCTTAACTGGACATTAACATGTTGGGGAATAATTTCACAATATTTTATATTTGTATATAGTAAGCAGATGGTGCTTTAAACCTGGAAATTAAATATGCATCCAAAAAACAGCGTTTCCTTGTGGAAAGTTTGATCATTTATCTACTGTTTTTCTGGCTCATAAACATATAATTCCGAACTATAAATTTACTACTACCTCCGATCCGAAAAGAACGTCGGAGGTTGTACGTACCAATTGTGCTGCCTAGCATGTATTCTCGCGACACTTTTTACGGACTGGAGGGAGTACATCGTTTCCTCAGTTGGCTAGCATTAGTGGTTCCAGATTTTCAATACAAATTTCTGTACTTCACATGTATAACCAAAGAATATTACTTCATCACTAAGTTCTCTTATCTCTGCATTAGGAAATCCAATTACGCAAAGTCGGTCTTGCTAGTTTGACTTGAGTATTGTCTGAAGTAATTTCCGTTGAACTGCTTTGGTTATACTTGAGTGTTCTCCAGAGAGGCAGAAACACCCAATTACTTCTGTTGTTGTTCAGTGCTCCAGCAAGTAGCTTAAGAAAATTAAAGTGATTATGGTCAGCTAAAAAATGTTACTCACATATACACAATAGTTTAATTTTGCAAATACAGTTTGCTGCTTTTGTTGCTTGAAGTGCGGCCATCTGATGAAGCTTCAGCTAAAGTTTGACTGCTTGTAGGACGAGTAGGGTTCAGTATTAGTTGCTTCTTGCCTGAGTAAACTTGTTTAAATAGAGACCTTAGCATGTTTGAATTTGACTTTAATAATAATCTAATGTTCTAACGTTATAATCTCATTCTTGGTCTGAATGCTAGATTCTGTGTGAAGCTATATGGAAATGGTGTATTTGGATCACTTGGTATGCATTTAGTATGCAAGTTTAGTATGTCAAGTAATCAAATTTCTAAATAGCGGAATTGGGTTCATAGCAGTTTGGGTTTGGCTATATGGGATATGGGATTAGTAGTTCACAGGGTTCACTCTTTGTTTTCTAAAGTGTTCACTTTGAGTTATTGATGTACATTCCATGCCTTTCTACTAAAATTGTAATTACCAATTAAGTAGACAACATAATAAATAATTAGACACATGGTGTATCTTCTGTTGTAAGTTTGTAGCAGATGGAAGTGTGTGGTGTCACGGTATGCATCATTATGGAAACTTGCTTTCATTCCTTTTTCTCTGATGCACTATTTCATTAATAATTAGACATTTACGATTAATTCCATGTCATCTACATATGGGGCTGTACCGGCGAAATATAAGCTGTCATATTGGCTATAACAGCCTATATGTGTGGAAAACACAACTAATGAAACGTCCAAAATATTGGCTGGCATTTAGAAGAAAAACCTCCCCCCCCCCCCCCCCATCTGGGGTTCAATGTTGACCAAGTTAGCCATTTATCTGGTTGATAGCCACCACTTATACATGGCAACCTTAATTTCCTGCACTTGATAGACACATGACATCACACATGTAGTTGTGCGAAGGATGACTTAGCTAAGCTGTAGTGCCATTTTTCCATGGCACGAGGTAACTGAGTTAGGCGTGTTTAGGAACTTTTAGGCTATCAGTCAAACAGGCATGTGGCACTTTCATGCTATGACATAGCAAATCCCTACCTAAGTAGTAACGTGGTCTTATTGTTTTAGTCAAACATCCATAACTGAGAAAAGATACCAAGCATAATAGTTCGGAATGGGCTATGTGTCAGAAACCCACATGCCACTTGTCGCTCTTGAAACTTCTCTTTACTTTTTCTTTGAAGGAACTTCATTTGGTTTTCTTAAGTTCGCATCTGTCGATTTATTTGCCTGCGATGTTATAAAATTGAGTCATATGTCTTTGATGGGTGTCAGCTGTAGTCTTGCTTTTGTGATATCTGAACTGCTATCTGCTATCGAATTTTGCGCTATGTCAAAGACTTGACAGTCGTATGGGTCTATTTGCAATATGCAAAATTGCAACAACTGATTTATTTTATATAGTCATCTGTAAAGGAGAGTTGGTCGCCTTTCTATAAGAACCGGATGCTGCAGTATAGCGGCCAGTTACAACTAGTCAAGACTCTTATAAAATGCTGATTAGTTTTACTCCTGTAGTAGCTTTTTTACAGTGGCTACTTGGATTTGCCTCCTAAATTATAGAATGCTTTCCCAGTTGTCCGCAGTTGTTTTTTTTTTACCTTATTGGTCATGGTTAGCTTGGATTTGCTTTCTAAATTACACAGTGCTTTTCACTTCAATTGTCTCAAGACTCTTGTACACTTAGTTTCAAAGCTCTGACCACAATAAATCCTGATGAAATATGCAGAGCCATGAACTGTCCCAGGCTAATGGAAACACGGGAAGCAGCGTAAATGTGGCAAATTCCACTGCCTCGCCACAGCTTGTGACAGTTCCAATTGGATTCGGCCTGCCTTCCATGGACAACTCCAAGATGTCTGCAGGTAGGTATTGCCATGATTTTACTTTCCTATGGAAGTATATAAATTGTTCCAAACATGCAACTGTATATATGTTATGTTCAAGTTTTTAGGAGTAATCCTCGCCAGTCACCTCAATTAATCATTGCCAGTCACTTCAATTTAGTAACATGGTTATTTTGACTGTACTGCTGATGCAGCTGGGATGAATTCTAACTCCGGCGGCGTAACGAGTAATGGCAATGCATCAGTTGGTCTTCGCCAATGCCAATCTTCTGCACAAGCGCCTGCTACACATTCAGAGACAAAAACACTGGTAGACAATGCCGATTCTCGGGCAGCTCCCGAGGGCTCTTCCATAAGGGCTGCAGCCATTGCAGCGGGTGCACGCATCGCATCTCCGTCTGATGCAGCTTCAATCATAAAAGCGGCACAGTCGAAAGATGCTATCCACATTAGGCCTGGGGAAAGCCTTCCAAATCACCTGAAATCGTTGGCCTCCAAACCGCTCTCCTCAGTACCACCAGTAGCTGTACCCAGTTCGGTGCATGCTTCCTCTAGCAACATGCAGCCTGGACAAGGCAGCTTCAGTGATTCCGCGGCAGCAAAGGAAGCAATTTTCGGTTCCACGGATGGCAGTGACGATGATGTGTACGACGACGATGAAGACAGTGACGATGACGAGGGGCTATCCGGCGACGAGGCGGGACAAGAATAATCTTTCAGATCAGCGGTTGATGAGCTGTCTCTCTACTAACCTCTCTCCTAAGTCCTAAGGCTTCCACGAGTCCTTGATCTTTTAACATGTTCAGTTGTTCACCAACGGAGTCTCATAGAGCATAGCTGTATACATGGTCATAGGCTGTACCTAAAGGTCCCAACCATTTGTCCCCATGAGCCTAGAGCCTTTCTTGTTAACTAGGAATTCTTTTTGCTTAACCTAATCATAACCATGAAGCTTTTTTAAGCTTAGTTTTTATTTGCTCTTGCCGGGGTTTGGTCAAATTGTCTACAACATGTGTAGCTCTATGTATGTACAGCTTTACGAGTACTCCTGAGTTTTGTATTCCGTTTTAACTTGTCGTGGTGGGATCACGGCAGATGCCATGGGTATGGCTTAGTTGGGGCCGAACGGTCGTTGGGGGAATCCGGGGAGGGTTTATGCACTCAAGACGTGCACAAGCAAGAACATGCAAGAAACCACAAGAACATGAACAAGAAACCAAGAAAGCCAAGAACACAAAAGACACCACGATGTACCCAGGTTCGGGGCCTTCGTGAGGAAGTAAAACCCCTACTCCTGCCTTGCCTCTCTCAATATATCAGTGTGGTTCTCGGTACAAGGTGCTCCTCGAGCTGTATGTTGCTACCAAAGTGAGAGCTCGAGGTAGAAGGTGAAACTACGAAGGGGGAAATGAGCTAGGGTTTGTGCCTCTCTCTCTCTGGAGGTAGAGAGCCGCATATATACACAGGCCGAAGTACATTTTTACCCCTGCCTACAACTGACAATGGCATGGCCAAAAGGTAGAAGACAAGCCTCTGCCTCCTGCCAGCCCAACGGCCGGACTGTCAGGCCAGCCAGGCCTAGCTTTCCTCTTCGGTCATACTTCAGTAGCCTGCCGAGGTCTAGCCTGTAGACCTTTCCCGAAATAGCCAAGTCAGCTCCTAGGCCCCCGAGCTTCCGGGAATCCCGTGGACGGACCTCGCCGTCCTCTGAAGCCTCGGGCTACGAGCTCTGCGGCACCCGTGACCTCTCTGACATGCCTCGATCCTTGCTGCCAACCTCGGATAACACTCCTGATCATATACCTCGGTGGAGAATATCTTATTCCTGTGGTAGCTAGCTGACTGCCCCGAGGTTGATACCTCGGAGGATATACCTCGGAAAGTATACCTCGGACGTACACCTTACGTCGGATGACGCCTCCTGCGTCCTTGCTCAATCGTTCCCTCGGACAGCTTACTGCCTTAACCTTACATGTCTTTACCTCATCATTACCCTACCCGGGGGTAACCCCCCGACAGTAGTCCCCGAAGCTGATGTGGTCTCGCAGCCTCGGATGAAAGGCCGCATCAGGTTCAACCCGAAACCACATGCGCTACGATGTTTTGCAGGTACCGAACCAATACCCGAGAAATCCATCGGTCTGTTCCTCGGGCCACGCTGCTTTTCCGAAGTATCCGCCGAGATCTCGGACGTCAACCCCTCGATTTCTGCATCCTTACTGACTTCGGTCAGAGAACACTGTTCACGTGTCCCATCCGTCACTTCCTGGTCCACGATAGTCAAAGCACTCGAGTGCTTTCCACCACGCGGCCCACGTCAGCGGAGGTTTCCCGCTTGCGCCGCTTCGCGCTCCAGTAACCGCGCCGCACGACGGTTTGCCTCCTGCAACCGATCCTGTGGCCTGCTCGCCCACCGCTATCTTCGTGCCACGTGGGCCATTGTGCACAAACGATCCCACTCGCCGCTCCGATAACCGCGCGGTAGTGCGCAGTTACCGCCCGCGGTTATAAATACGGGCCCAGGGCAGTGCTTCCCTCTTCTTCCTCATTCACTCGCCGTCTCGCCTCCATCGCACCAGCGCCGCCGCTTCCGGTTGAGAAGAAACGCGTTCCAGCCGCCGCCGACGAGCAGCTCCTTCGTCGCCGCTGCGACCGCGTCACCGGCGCCGCCCTTCAGCACCTCGTTTTCACGGTATGTACTCCCTTTCTTGATACCCTAGGCATTGCCTAGGTTTCTTCCTCTTCGCGCTTTGGTTCTTCATATGTTCTTGAATAAAATTCTATTTACCTCCTCCGGTAGATCTTACTCGCATACTTTTTTGGGTAGAAATGAGTTTCATACCTCGGACAGACGTTCGCCTAGCATATATGTGCCTCTATGTACATTAGATAGCCGTCCAACTCCTCCTGAGTTAGCCAGATATAGCCTTAGATTCCAGATTTACTTTTTCCTTTGCTAAACTTCTGTGCATTCTCTGCAGATTGATTCTGCCGAGATGTCTCCTCCTGAGACTTCGGAACAAACCGAGGTTCCAGACCTCGAACTGGAGGTCGGAGAACGAGCCGGCTGGGAAGGTTCGGATGTAACTCCGGACGAAATCCAGTGGCTCAGGGCGACTCGGCGGATTCCCGCCGGGGTAGAATGTCGCCTGCCAGAGGGCGAACTCGAGCCTCAAGTCAAGGAAGGGGAACGGGTGGTCTTCGTCGCGCACTTCCAGCGCGGCTTCGGACTGCCCGTTAGTGATTTCTTCCGGAGCTTCCTCGACAAGTTCGGACTCCAGGTTCATCACCTCCCCGCCAACGCCATCACCACTCTCTCCTGCATCGTTTCCTTCTCTGAGGGATACCTCGGCCTCAAAGCCACGGTAGACCTCTTTTCTCGCTACTTCCAACTCAAGCGGCAAGTGATCCCGGATCCAAAGAACAAGGATCTGCCCAAGCAATTAACCGCCTGCGGAGCTGCCACCGTAGCTCCTCGCCGAAACTCCATCTTCCCACGTATCACTACTCCGGACACCGTTCGCAAGTGGCTCCGGACGTGGTTTTACGTGAAGAACTCCGGCGAAGAGGACCTCCTCAACCTGCCGGCGTTTAACCTCAGCCCTCCTACAGAACAGCTCAACTGGGACTACACTCCCCCTCACAGCGGCGAACTCAAGTCCATCCATGGTACATTGCGAAATGGCAGGACCCGGAGGACCCCGGAAACGACGGGAAAGTCCTGACGGCTGATGACCTGGCCTGCACATTCGTGAAGCGCAGGGTCTCCCCTCTCCAGGCGAGGTCTCACAAGATCTGCCACATGAGCGGTCTTTATGACCCCACCCGCCATACGCACGTTGCACTGGACAACGCCGCGGTAGCTCGGCGAGTCCGAGCTATCACCAAGTCCAAGATCCCTGACGCTTGGACATGGGGAAGGGAACCCCACTACCGGACCAAGCCAGCGAAACAGGTACGCTATTCCGACGTTTTCTTCGTACTCCTTTACCACCGAGGTCTTGCTACCGACGTTCATCTTGACAATTTTCTTCCTAACTCCTTTTCATATGTCTGCCATACAGCTGTTCTCCCGCCAGACCGCCGAGGATGGAGTCCATCCTGCGGACCACTTCGGCAAGGATCTCCCTGTCGAGGACCCACCATCCAACGTGGACCCTGACAACGAGGATTATATGCCCATTGCCTCGGCCCGCATCACCACCGCGGGTAAGCCTCAAGCACAAGCTTCAGTTCAAGAGATTTCGGATGACGAGGAGGGGTTTCTCGTCATGGAACCAATAAACGCGGTACCTATCTCCTGCCTTCCTCACCTTCCGAACTTTACTCCAGCAACCAGCCGGAAACGCGCTGGTGCCGCAACTTCGGCCGCCGAACCATCCGCCACTGGAGCCTCCGGACCCACTGAGGCTCCGGTCAAGAGACGTCGGCTGAAGAAGTCCGGAAATCCTCCTCATGCCCGAGGGGGCAAGAGGTTTCCTACCTCGGATGGGTAATGCTTTGCTTCTATAGCCAACAATGTTTGTTGCTTAAACATATTATCTCGGTATTAACACTTGACCATCTTCTTTTCGTTGCAGTGACCCCATAGACGTGGATCAGGAGGTATCCTCCATGACTGCACCCGTTGGTGCCTCTGAAGCCACGACCACCCCGACGAACTCTCGCCCCGGATCTCCTCCACCGAGGTCTGGCCCGGCCTTGGGGAAATCTGCCCCCACCCGAGGTCAGACTTCTCCGCGTCCTCAAACGGATGCGGGGACCAATCGCGCCAGAACTCCGGCTACCGCCTTGCCGGAGCCTCGACTCTCCCCCCGCAGCCAGACTGCCCGCAACCAACAGCAGCAACAGCAGAAGCATCAGCAGAAGCAACAGCCAAGCAGCAGCCCAAGCACAGCCCCAAAAACCAGTTCGCCAGACTACCTTGCCGTTGGAGAAGGGCAAGGAGAAAGAGAAAGAGACGGTGAAGTCTAAGGTCACCCCCAAACCAACATCTGGGTCTGGCACCCTGACTATCTCTTCTCCTTCAAGGATGCAACCGAGGTCTCCTCCCCCGGTGACACGCCGAATTCCTCCATTCGCCGCACCCGTTGATGAGACTGCCCCTCCGGCCGAAGAATATGCTCGGAGGGCATCTCTTATATTGGATAACCGGCCTGCTTCAAGCTCCGAGGCTGCTTTGGCCTTGGAGGCCTCGGTTAGGGGCATCGAGCAGGGCGGACCGTGGGGATTTCCTCCTCTGCGCACTGACAGTGACCAGAGCCTCGGCTCCTTGGAACACTACAATGCAGACTGGAATTCTGCAGACGAGGTCTCCTCGGCCTCCCTAGCTGCTCCGGTGGCTGAGCATCCTGCGGGAAACAGCGCCTGCGGCCGAAGCGTATATGATCTACAAACTGCTGCCCTGCGTGCTGCTCAAAACATCGACGTAAGTCCTATTCTCTTTACTTTCATGCAGTATCTCATCTAATATCCACCATTCCCAGTCCCCGAGATTCGAGGTAAACTATTGACGCTCCGCCGGAGTTAAAATTGTTTGGCTTGAATCTCAACTTTCCATTTTCATCCGACGTATCCAAACCATTTTACTTACTTTAGCATGCACCTCGGGTACGAGTCCCCGAGACTCCTGTCGAGGCATACCCCGGCAACATTTTCCCAATGATTTGACTCCGAGTCCCCGAGACTCTTGTCGAGGTATAGCCTTTCTAACCGAGCTATGTTTTTCTTCCTTGCAGAATACTATGAACGTCCGCACGGATATCTTTCATACCCTCTTGTTTGACCACAAGAAACTCCACGACGAGCACAAGGCCGTCCTTGCAGAAAAGAACTCTTTGGACGAGAAGCTACAACAAGAGAAAGCCGAAGTAGCTCGTCTGGTAAAGGAGCTCAAGCGCATCACTGAGCTGCGGACGTCTGAAAAAGAGCAGCTGCAGGCGGAAAAGGCCAGTGTTGTCGAAACAGAGAAGAAACTTCGGGAGGATGCCGCCAAGGATCACCAGGAAGCGCTCCAGTTAGCCGAGACCCGCGCCACCTCGGCCACGAGGCTTTGGAAGCTCTGCAAGCGCAGGTCAACCAGTTTCTCCCGACGCTGCAAACTATCAACCGCGAGATGGACGGTAAGTTTCTTGCCCCCTTAGCTTTGCTTTGTCCTCAACAATACCGGCTCTTTGCCGAACTATCTCTTTCATTATTAACATGCTATCCTTCTGCAGAGCATTTCACCTACACCCAAGTCTCGGCCCGCAGTATCACTGCTCGGCACAGGGAGAGGCGTAAGGAGACGAACCCCGTCTGGACCGTTGAGGACCACATCGTGGCCATCAAGGCTCGGATCAATCCCTTGAAAACCATTGGGTCGGAACTTCTTGATGCAGGTGCGTCTGCTTTCCGAGCCTTATGGCCTCTTGCCGACGCTCCCAAATCTACGCCCGAGCTCGCCGCCCAGCTTCGCGACACCGAAAGAAGATTGCGAGAGTGGCGCTCATCTTCAGCTCGCGCTGGAGCTGATGCCGCTCTCAGGTTTATCATGACTTGGTGCGAGAAGATCGACCTCGAGAAGATGAACACTCTCCGGCGAGGCTCACCTTGGTCGTCCGACCCGATCCTTGTCGCGCGCCGCCAAAAGATGGCCAACTACTTTGCTGGATATGCCACCACGAAGAACTTGAGCGAAGGAGACACCTACTCCGACGCCGAGGATTACGAGCCAGAAGACGAGGAATACGAAACAGAATCCGACGTCGAGGCCGAGCAAGGTGACGGCGGTGAAACCCGCGAAGCAGAAACCGAGGCTTCTCCACAACCTGGTGCCGAGGTTACTGCCGACGTTGCCAGCACTTCCCAGGCTACCTCGGCTCCGGACGAAATCCCTGCTACATCGGCTGCTGCCGACGTAATTCCTGATGCCTCGACCTGAACTTATGCTTGGCCAAAAAACTTCATTAAATCCCCGGTATGCCGGGACGCAGATGTAATCAAACTTAAGTAGTTCCTTTGCTACCTCTATTACTATCATGCTCATTCGAACCATGCTTTTCTAAGCTTTATGTCGAATCCTTTTGAATGATTGCTCGAGTTTACTTTCGTGTTTACTATATTTGGCATTCTTTGCTCTTGTCTGCCATTCTGGCGTTCGACAGTCGAGTCACAAGATTGTTGTTCATAGCATACAGTACTTGGTAAATTCCGAGGTATGTTTCAAAGTCATCCGACATAAAAAAGAAGTAAAAACAGGGGTTAGTAAACGACATATGCCGAACTGTCTTTTTGGACCGAGTCCCCGAGTTCATTTTCATGTTTCCCATGTTCTTTCGTCTTTGCTCTTGACTGCCATGCTGGCGTTCGTCAGTCGAGTCACAAGATTAGTTACATAGCATACAGTACTTGAAGTTTGAGACGAGGTTCAAAATAGTTCGGCATACGAACGAAGAAAGAGTACAAACAAAAAGAAACATGCAATCATAAGAGCGAGGCAGTCCCCGAGCTCACTCTCGAGGTGCCGAAGTTTTTATTTAAAGATCAGCCGAGGTACATACATTACTTCCTTCAACAGTAGAAGGGTCGGAGTAGAGCTACATTCCATGGACGCTGAAGCTCCATCGGGTCTATCCAGCCCATCTCCCCTTGGCTCCTGTGCATCTATAAGATAGTACGAATCATTGTGCAAAGCTCGGCTCACAATGTATGGTCCCTCCCATGGAGGTGACAACTTGTGCCGACCTTTGCTGCGCTGAACAAGCCTCAGCACTAGATCTCCTTCATTAAACTTTCGGGGTTTTACATGCCGACTTTGATAACGTCGGAGACCCTGCTGATATATTGCTGACCGAGATAAGGCCAATTCTCTTGCTTCCTCGAGCAATCTACAGCATCTTCCCGAGCTTCTTTAGCCTCGGCTTCTGTGTACATTGCCACTCTGGGCGCATCATATTCAATGTCGGTTGGCAGCATTGCCTCGGCCCCATAGACCATGAAAAATGGCGTATAGCCAGTTGATCTGTTCGGTGTGGTCCTTAGACCCCACAGAACTGCTGGTATCTCATCGATCCAACACCCCGGTGTTTTCAACAGTGGTTCTACCAACCGAGCTTTGATTCCGGCCAATACCAATGCATTTGACCTCTCTACTTGCCCATTAGCCTGTGGGTGAGCCACCGAGGCTACGTCAAGTCGAATTCCCTTACTCATGCAGAACCGAGCAAACTCTCCGACAGCAAAGTTCGTGCCGTTGTCTGTAATGATACTATGAGGATATCCATATCTCAGGATTATTTCCTTCAAAAAGGTCACCGCCGTATGACCATCCACTTTTCGGATTGGCTTCACCTCGATCCACTTAGTGAATTTGTCCACCATCACCAGTATGTGAGTCATATTGCCTCGGGCTGGCTTGAATTCTCCCACCATGTCCAGACACCAAACTGCAAAGGGCCACGTGATAGGAATGGTCTTGAGCGCCGAAGCTGGCATGTGCTGCTGCTTGGCGAACCTTTGGCACCCTTCACATTTCCGAACTATATCTTCTGCATCGGCATTGGCGGTGGGCCAATAGAACCCGTGCCGGAACACCTTGGCCACCAGAGCTCTTGTGCTGCAATGATGTCCACATTCTCCTTGGTGGATTTCTAAAAGCATCTCCTTGCCTTCAGCTGGTTCGACACACCTCTGCAACACCTCGGTCACACTTCTCTTGTATAGCTCCTTGTTGATGATGGTGTATCCCTTAGCTCTCCTCTGGATTCTCCTTGCCTCGGTTGTATCACTTGGCAAACTTCCATCGGCTATGAAGTTCATGATCTGCTCCGCCCATTCCGGCACTGGATGCAGAGGAAAAAGCCTCTCATCTATCTCCATTGGTTCGGTCGCCATGATCTCCTTCATGATTTCCTCCACCATTGCTCGGCCAGTCCCCGAGTGTTGGTGCGAAGTCCCCGGGTCAGACCCGAAGTTCCCATCATCTATCTCCATAGGAAAAGCTCCATCAGTCCTCGGATACTGCGAAGCAGTCCCCGAGTCCGGCCAAACGCATCCGACGTCTACCTCCATAGGCTCAGACTCCGAACTTGGCGGTAAGAAAATTGACTCGGAGTCAGGCGAGGGCTTGATTGAAGGAGTTCTCAAATGGTTCAGCGCTATCCCCGGTGGCACCGGTTCTTTGGATGAACCGAGCTTGGACAATACGTCGGCGGCTTCATTCTCCCCCGAGGTATGTGCTTGTACTCACATCCTTCGAAGAACCCAGACACCTTTTGCACATGAAACCGATACAACTCCATGTTCGCATCCAACGCATCCCAAGTGCCGGTGGATTGATGCACCACCAAAGCTGAATCGCCGAAGCATTCTATACGCCGGACACCTATCTCCTTTGCCACCTTGAGCCCATGGATCAGGGCCTCATACTCCGCCACGTTGTTCGACGCCGAGAAATGGATTTGCAGCACATACTTCAACTGGTCTTGCTTCGGCGAGGTTAGGACTACGCCGGCACCTAATCCGACCTTGGTCTTGGACCCATCAAAGTGCATCTTCCAATAATTATAGTCCGGCAAGGGCGGCTCATATTGCATCTCGGCCCAATCGCATAAAAAGTCCGGCAGCGCCTGCGACTTGATTGCATCTCGCCTTTCATAATGCGGAGTGTATGGAGATACCTCGATCGCCCATTTGGCAACTCGCCCAGTTGCGTCCTTGCATCCGATGATCTCCGAGATTGGAGCATCACATACCACCGTCATGGGATGCTCTTGGAAGTAATGCTTCAGTTTCTTAACCGCCAGGTATACTCCGTACGTCATCTTCTGGTAGTGGGGGTAGTTTTGCTTCGACGTGGATATCACCTCGCTCAGGTAGTAGATTGGTCTCTGCACCGATTTGCCTCCTTCGTCTCGCTCCACCACCACTGCAACACTTACGACCGGTTTGTAGCCGCAATGTATATCAACATCGGTTCATTCTGCAAAGGGGATGCCAACACCGGAGCAGTGGACAACATCTTCTTCAGCTCATTGAACGCCGCGTCCGCCTGCGGGGTCCAAGTGAAACTGGTACTTTTCTTCATAAGTTGATACAATGGTAAGGCTTTTTCTCCTAGCCGACTTACAAACCGACTTAAAGATGCAAGGCATCCCGTGAACTTCTGCACATCTTTTAAACAGTTCGGCAACTTCATTCTTTCGATAGCTCGGATCTTAGCCGGGTTAACTTCTATACCTCGGCTCGATACGAGGAAACCGAGCAATTTTCCAGCCGGGACACCAAAGGTGCACTTGTCCGGGTTAAGTTTCAACCGATACTTTCTTAAATTTGCAAATGTCTCTTCGAGGTCTTCGATGAGAGTATGCTTCTTTTTAGTTTTGATAACAATGTCATCGACATACACTTGCACATTCTTGCCCATTTGAGAATGTAAGCACTTCTGCATACACCTTTGATAAGTTGCCCCGGCATTTCTCAAACCGAAACACATGACACGATAGCAATACGCCCCGTACGGGGTAATAAAGGCAGTCTTTATTTGATCATCAGTGTTCAGTGGGATCTGGTGAAAACCAGAATATGCATCAATAAAAGACAACAGCTCACATCCAGCCGTAGAATCGATCACTTGATCAATCCGAGGTAAAGGAAAGGGATCCTTCGGGCACGCCTTGTTCAGGTTGGTGAAGTCAATGCACATGCGCCACACCTTGACTACCGCCGGTTCGTCCTTCTTTTTCTCCACGAGGACTGGATTAGATATCCAGTCCGGATGCAGCACTTCCATGATGAAGCCTGCAGCCAGTAACTTCGCCAGTTCTTCGAGTACCACCTTTCTTCGGTCATCTGAGAGCCGCCGCGTCGGTTGACGCACTGGTTTCACCTCTGGCCGAACAAACAAAGAGTGCTCTGCCAACTCCCTCGGAACACCTGGCAGGTCTTTAGCCGACCATGCAAAAATGTCCCGATTCTCACGGAGGAAGTGACAGAGCGCGCTTTCCTATTTCTCGTCCATGCCAGTACCAATGATGGCGAAACGCTCCGGGTTCTCCGAGTCCAGCGGGATTTTCTTGGTCTCCTTGGGCACCTCGAATGAAGCGCTCATGTCCGGAGTAATTAGTCCGGACATGCCGAGCTGAGTAGACTGCGCCATTGCCACCACCTTCTGAAGTTGCTTCTTCTCCGCCGCGATCACCAAGGACTCGGCTAAACTGGATCCCGCCGAGGCACATTGCATAGCCTTCTTGTAGTCACCAGAAATGGTTATTATTCCCTTGGGCCCCGGCATTTTCATCTTTAGGTAAGCCACATGAGTGGAGATCATGAACTTGGCCAAGGCTGGCCTTCCCAGCAAGGCATGGTAAGGGCTCTGCAAGTCCACAACCTCGAACTCAAGACTTTCAACTCGGCTGTTATCTCGGGTACCAAAACCCACGTCGACCCAAATCTTTCCCATAGGTGCACAAGAGACCCCGGGCACAATACCGTGAAATGTACAGCTGCTAGGCTGCAACTGGTTCGGTGAGTATCCCAGCTTGACCATTGTGTCTCGGTACATGATATTTATGGCACTCCCATTGTCCACCAAGACTCGGGTGAATCTCACATTGTTGGTCGGCCCACAAAACGTCGGATCCACCACCAGTGCATAGTTTCCAGGGCTCGGCATGATCCGAGGTGTATCTTGCCTGCTCCAAGTGATCTCTTGCTCGGACCAGTTCATGTATTTCACCACCGCCGGAGATACTGCATTCACCTCCTTGGCACGCCTCAGCATACTCTTCTTATCAGTTGACTCAGTCACAAACACCACGTAGCTCTGATGTACTTCCCTATAATCATTACCGGGGTTCTCATACCTCTGATTCTCAAAGGACCACGTTTGGCTTTGGCCGGCACCACCGTTGTTGTTGTTGCCCTGGGCACTCACTGCATTCACCGGTTTCGCCTGCACCGTCTTCTGATTTTGGGCCGCATGCACCGGGGTTGAATTTGCTCCGGTTAAGCTCTGATTCTGCGCCGCTATGGTCGGCTTATGCTGCTGCTGCGTGTTCGGATATTGAGGTCTACGCCATTGGTTCGGTGGCCCACTCCGGTTTGCCCCAGCTTTCGCCCCTTCTGCAGCGGTTCGGTGATGAAAACTACACTGCAGAGTGGTATGGTTGGGTGTTCTGCCATTCCTGCCATGATAGATACATGGTCCATTCACCAATGACTCGTAAGTCACAGGTGGTCCGGCCTCCTGCCACTGCTTCGCACCACCTCCCTGATTCTGGTTCTGGTTCGGAGTCCACGCCTGACCCTCAGTCTTCGGTTTCTGGGCGCCTCCAGGTCCGGACTGACTTGGGTTTACAGCATTGACTTGGAAATCTGGTTCTCTCCTCTTCTGCCCGAACTCTTGACGGTTATCAAACCTCGGTCCGTTGTTGCGGTTGTTCATCGGATTCCTCCTGTTCCGGGCATTCCCATCCAGCAGAGGCTGCATCGGATCGCCAAGGGCATAGGAATCAGCTATCCGAATCGTCTCGGCCAGAGTCTTTGGCATATCTCTCTGGAGCCTCTGCCACAACATGCTACCATACCGACATCCATCAGCAAACCACGCTATAGCCTGTGCTTCGATAACTCCCTCACAGGAGTTCCGAACATTGCTCCACCGAGTCAAGAATTCTCGGTCAGTCTCATTGTCCTCCTGCTTGCACGCCTGCAAAAGCTGAGGTCGGTTTGGCCTCCTGTAAGTGCTGGCGAAGTTGCTATTGAATGCCTCCTCTAAATCCAGCCAGCAATCGATGCTATTCTCCGGCAGATTGTTCAGCCAGATCCGAGCAGGACCTTCCAACATGTGCGGGAGATACCGGACCGCCCATCGGCGATTGCCCCCCGCAATGTATACTGCTGAAACATAATCAGCTAGCCAATCTTGCGGCTTGGTGCTCCCATTGTACGGCCTGGTACTCCGACCCAACTGAAACTGAGACACCGGTGGAGGTGGTTCCTTCATGATCCGAGGTCCAAAACACGCCGGACCAGGAGGGCCTTCCTCCTCCAATTCTCGGACATGTAAATCCGATCTAGCTTGTAGCGCGCATCACCTGTAGGCAACGTCCGAGCTCCGATACGCTCTCCCAATGCACCATCCACTCTATAGAATCCAGCCCGCTCCATGGCTGAATTTCCATCATCATATCGGTCGCCACCTCGACCGACGTTCTTCGGCTGCGGAACATACTCCGGCTCTTGCTGATACTGCTCCTGCGGCCGGGGTTGCTGCTGATGCCTCGGGGGCTGAGGTGGTTTACCTCGGCCAGCCGACGCTGCTTGCCCACCGTTCTGATTTCCCTGAGCTGAACGGCCCTTAGCTCGGCTTGCATCACCTGGGCCGGGGTCTCCATTGGCTCGGCTAGCGTTGCCGACCTTTTGCTTCCCAGCTAACACCGGATCGTACACTTGCAGCTGCATCTCCTTGTTCCGACCTGAAGTGACACTCCGGGCACGATCGGCTCCTCCGACGTGTGGAGACGAGGCTTGCCCCTTGGACCCCTGGCTAACTGGCCTAATCGAATGGACCGCCTGCGAACCGCCAAGCCCGGCCTTGCGGAGGGCTTCATTTTGCTTGCTGGCCACATGCACTAACTCATTGAGCCGCTTCTGCTGCTCACGCCATGCATCTCCGGTCAACTCCGATAGCCCGGCCCTTACTGCTTCGGCTGCTCTAAGGTTCTTAGCTGGTGAACTATACACCGGCCTACCAGTAGCCGACCTGCTACTTGTTGCCTTACTCGAGCCCGAGACTGCAGCCCTAGCCATCTCCCCATAGAGGTCCTTGCCTCGGTTGAGCAGAGCAGCTTTCTTACGCCGCACAACCGGAGTAAAACCATCCTCTATACCATGTGCAGCATTGTACTCCTTCTGCTCCATATCGAACTGCTGCTTAGCCTCGGCCAGCAACCGAGCTTCTCTCAGCACCCTCTGGCGCTCTGCCTCTAACCCGGCCACCGTATGCTCCACACTTGCCTCTACTGCGAGTGGCCGAGCTAACCTATCAACGATAGCTTCTAAGGGAACTTCTTCCCTTGGCATGCCCAACTGCTCATTCTGACTAGGTTTCTCGTACGGAAACTTCGCCGTCCGACCTGATTTCTCAGGCAGCGCGGTTGGCGTCGCCTCCACCTCGGCTAGCGCGACCTTGCCAGCATCTGCCTTGCTAGCTGCAGGCCTGGTACCAGCCATCATCACCTCCACACACCTCGGAGGGCGAGTGACACGCCGACCCAAAGCCGCCAGGAGAGGAGTTTCGTCGTCCACGAGCACCTGCTCCGGGTACTCGCGAACCACCTCGACAGCAACGTAAGTGGGGAAGCTGCCGAGCATCATGAGGAACCATCGGTGGGGAAAGGCTTGCCGGCGAAGCACCCCGCATTGTCGCTCACAAAGGCGAACTCGCCGATCTTGGTAACAAGGCCAGAAAGAACACACCCAGAGGAGCCCGTCCGGATGGAAACTCCACCCAACGCCTCAATCTGCCCCACGGTGGGCGCCAACTGTCGTGGTGGGATCACGGCAGATGCCATGGGTATGGCTTAGTTGGGGCCGAACGGTCGTTGGGGGAATCCGGGGAGGGTTTATGCACTCAAGACGTGCACAAGCAAGAACATGCAAGAAACCACAAGAACATGAACAAGAAACCAAGAAAGCCAAGAACACAAAAGACACCACGATGTACCCAGGTTCGGGGCCTTCGTGAGGAAGTAAAACCCCTACTCCTGCCTTGCCTCTCTCAATATATCAGTGTGGTTCTCAGTACAAGGTGCTCCTCGAGCTGTATGTTGCTACCAAAGTGAGAGCTCGAGGTAGAAGGTGAAACTACGAAGGGGGAAATGAGCTAGGGTTTGTGCCTCTCTCTCTGGAGGTAGAGAGCCGCATATATACACAGGCCGAAGTACATTTTTACCCCTGCCTACAACTGACAATGGCATGGCCAAAAGGTAGAAGACAAGCCTCTGCCTCCTGCCAGCCCAACGGCCGGACTGTCAGGCCAGCCAGGCCTAGCTTTCCTCTTCGGTCATACTTCAGTAGCCTGCCGAGGTCTAGCCTGTAGACCTTTCCCGAAATAGCCAAGTCAGCTCCTAGGCCCCCGAGCTTCCGGGAACCCGTGGACGGACCTCGCCGTCCTCTGAAGCCTCGGGCTACGAGCTCTGCGGCACCCGTGACCTCTCTGACATGCCTCGATCCTTGCTGCCAACCTCGGATAACACTCCTGATCATATACCTCGGTGGAGAATATCTTATTCCTGTGGTAGCTAGCTGACTGCCCCGAGGTTGATACCTCGGAGGATATACCTCGGAAAGTATACCTCGGACGTACACCTTACGTCGGATGACGCCTCCTGCGTCCTTGCTCAATCGTTCCCTCGGACAGCTTACTGCCTTAACCTTACATGTCTTTACCTCATCATTACCCTACCCGGGGGTAACCCCCGACATAACTAGTCTTGGAAAGGGACCTGTTGGGCTTGAGCTCGGTCACCACATATAATCTGAGTTGCGTTGCACGAGTGATTGGTTCCTGGGGAAGAGATTCTTCCACCAAGAACGCCTCCTTCCAGCTGGTGAAGCTGGCAGAATGATTTGTATTTTTTTTCCTGGAATGGTGACGTCGGAGCAGGAAGAACTGTTCGTTTCCGTAACAGAAAGTTGTTGCCTTGCTGATGCTTTTGCTGACGATGCTGCGCTATGGTTCAGATCCACAGGTCGATTCACAACCATTGTTTGGCACGAGCGTTGAACTTCTGTCCGCCAAAGCACGAAAATGGACTGATTTCAGTGAAATTTCCAGTGTTCGGAGGAATCCACGCGTCGTAGTCGAAGGGAATGTTAGTCCCGGTAAACCGATCGTAGGATTGAAAAACACAGAACGATCAAAAAACACAGGAATTTCATAGGTTTGCAGGTGTAAAACAGATGATTGTAAAACACAGCAAAACTGTAGGAATGATCGTTTGGACAGGAAAAACATAGAAGTGTTTCGATCCTACGCGTTTGAGTCTAAAAAAAGAGGTTGGAGTGAATGTT
This sequence comes from Poa pratensis, assembly GCA_947311845.1. Classification (NCBI taxonomy): domain Eukaryota; kingdom Viridiplantae; phylum Streptophyta; class Magnoliopsida; order Poales; family Poaceae; genus Poa; species Poa pratensis. Next base: position 73,574,722 of record CAMZMU010000020.1, read on the forward strand.
CAAATTCTTATGGAATATATAGGAATCCAATCCATAGGATTTTGGTAGCACCATTCCTTTGAACCAAAGACAAGCCATAGGAAAAATTTCTAAGGATTGAAATCCTATGAAAATCTTTTGAAATTCCTAAAATCCAAAAAAATCCAAAAAGTCCCTAACCCTGGCGACCTTTCCAAACACGGGCTTACCGTGAACGTGATTGCTACCACCGGTACGTACTCCAATAGTATGGTATGGACACGCGTATCTCGCATGTCATGCGTCGTCCACCAACCCCGGAGGTAGGAGCACCTACCATGCCTTGCCTACCTTTTCTCCTAGCTCCACGAATCATAATGCCCAAATGCCAAGGAAATCAAATGATCATCAAGGGAAACTCTTTGCTGCATGCAGTTTTTTCATTTCCTTTTTTGAGTGCGATGGAAGCCAAACAAACTGGAGGAAAAGTAGTAGCTGGAGATGAGATGGAGCTGTCACGGTTGGTGAGGCGGGAGAGGAGCTACTCCACTTCCACTTGGGATGGAGAGAGAGTTGGGGGGCGCACGTCGATCGATCTATTGCGCTTTGAGTGTCATTATCGTCCAGTCGATTCCACTGCAGGAAGCATTAGAGGAGAGAGAAGGATTCCGCGGAAATTAACACTTCAATGTTTAATCCCCACCCCATCGCAAAAAAAAAAAAAATGTTTAATCCCCCACCACTTCACCTTTCAGCATTACTTGATGCAATTTAGAACTGATGCGAGACCCAAAGAGACCTTGGACTCTATCCTCTCCCCCGCTACAGTAGAAGGAGAGGCGATTTGTGAAGCTCCCGTGCGCTCCACCTCACGGCGGCGGGAGGGTGGGGGAGCCCCGGATCCGTCTTATGTACATGTAGGTGTGTGTGGGTCCATCCCCAGCGGCGGAGGCGAGGTGGTGCGGCTGGGGTGGTGGTTTGCGGTGGCGGTCGTCCTCGTCGATGGCGCGGCTCGGTGGAGTCGAGCCATGGACCTGCCTCCCTGGTTCGTGCGCAGCTCCTGGTAGCTGCGGTACGGGCCCTTCCCTCGCCAGCGGCCATGGTGCGGCGGCGCCGGATCTTGAAGTTTCCGGAAGTTCTAGATGTTTTGAAGCCAGGCGGTGGCGACGGTGGTGCAGGGTGGAGTCTCTTTGGAGTCGAGGTTCGTCGACTTCCCGTCCGCAGGGGGACTCCTCCGATCCAAGGCGTCAAGGGAGGAGCAGCGGCGGCACGTTCTGCTTCATCTTCGCCTCCGAGCTCCAGAAGGACTTGATTGTAATTTTAACTTTGTTCTGGTGTGTTCTGTAAGGACCTGGTTTTAATATATCTATTTTCCTCGCAAAAAAAAATCTAGAACTGATGCACGTACTGTTTCTACAACCGACAATTTTGTTCGCCGTACGTCGAATGTGTACACATGCCCGTGAAACTTTGAATTTTCAATTTTTTTTGTAGGTTATTCGTATGACTACTCACTAGATTCATACATGGACAATATGTGGATAGCTAGGTGTAGCCTCTTGTAGACTATATCTGGGGATATGATCAACTGAATCGAATGACGATCTAGCGATAATTATTACTCCATGAGTGTGAGATGTAACCATCATTGAGATTTACTTAGTCTTTACTGTAATAAAGATGGCCGCGTGCCAGAGTCGAATATCAAAAGGATCTCCCTTCTCGAAAGAAATCGGAGTATCCACTTTAATTCGTTGCCAAATACTCCCTCTGTTCCGAATTAGATGACGCGTATTTGTTGTCTAGATACAAATTAAAAAATGTCTATATACATCCGTATTTAGATAAAAAGCAGCATCCCGAATAGTGAAGCAAGCTAAACACTAGCATGGAAAATATGGGATGCATTTTTATTTTATTTTTGCTTATCTCATTGCGGCACATCACACTTTACCCCGGTTGCATTTTTTTAAATTTACTCTGTCGTTTTGCGACCAACATTCACGTATATCCCCGTGTAGAATGTAAAACCTCCAAGCCGAGCACAAAGCTGCATTCGATAAACCCACCAAGAGATTCAGATCAGAGATTTCACCAGATCCCAGCACACCTACCGCGTCCGCCAACAGCCTTCAGCCATTGCCTCTGCCCGTTTATATAAATAAACCCCCAAACCCGCCGGATTCCCCGTGCTCAACCCCGTCTTCCTCCTCCCTCCTCATCCCCCGGCGCTCGCTACGCCCCCGCTCCACGCTCCAAGGGTAAGCCGTCTCCTCACCGCTCGTTCACTGCCGCCTATGTAATCCGCAGCGAATTTCCCTCTCCGCCGCCCCCCTGGCCCTGCCTCAGTCTCGACTTACTCGCCTGTCTCGTGCGACTGTCACTCTGCCCCAGTTCCAGTCAGTCGCGCGGCTATAAATTCCCTAGTGCGGTCAGTCTGACGCCCGCTGCGCTGCGCTAGAACTGCCGCCGTCGCGTCACCGCCGGCGCCGATCGCGCGCGTCGCCGCTGACGCCGTTCCCCGCTGTGTGTGCCTCGTCGCGTTTCCGCCGCCGTCCGTGATATTGGCGGGCATTGGTTTTCGAGGTTCGGGCTTGTATTAGTCATCCACTAGTTGCTTAAACCCAAACTATCGTCTGCGAATTTTGGGCTCGGCCACCATCTGGATCCGCCCCGTACTGTAGTTGTTCAGATCCCAGCTGTTGTTCGTTACGCTGAAAATGCCTTGTTAGATCTGAGATCGATGGGGTGGTTAGGTTCCGGTTATCAGATCTCTTATCAGGTTTAGCTTTTTTTTTTGTAGTAATGATAACACGTATGCCATCTGAAATTACATTGTATTCTGTAGGACTGCAAGCGTTGGCTGGTTTTATACATTTCTATCTGATCAATTTGTTTCCCGTAGTTCTGATGCTTTATTTATTATCCCGTCACATTTTTTGTGTCCTGCCCATGAGGTATTTTGATTCGAGCCATCCGGTGCTCTGAATGTTATTTGTAGTATGCTGATTTCGTGTCTGAGAGGGGCCGTGCTTTCCTTGCGACCAGTTTCAGCTCTCCTGTACCCTCACCAGGGAAAGGGTTGGTTGGATCCTAAATGGAGATATTTAGTGCATGTAACCTGCCTTCATGGTACGGTCAAACATTTTCAGTTTAAAGAATCCTTGATTAGCAGAAGGTATTTCTTAAGCCTCTTCATCTTACAGGGGGAGCTCATCCTGTCGTATTACCTAAGAATTTTGTGAAAACAAAGAAGTTTGATTACTCATTTTGTGAAACATATTGGGACTTTGGGTCAATATTTTGCCGTATGTGCACAATAGTTTGTAAAGGTTCTTCATGGTTTAATTGGATCAGTAATTCTGTCAATGCTCCTGTAAATTAATTGCTTTTTATTTTTCAATTGTGTTGTGTAGAACGATGGCGTCCCATATTGTTGGATACCCTCGCATGGGCCCCAAGAGGGAGCTCAAGTTTGCCTTGGAGTCTTTCTGGGATGGGAAGAGCAGCGCTGAGGATTTGGAGAAGGTTGCCACCGACCTCAGGGCCAGCATCTGGAAGCAGATGTCAGAAGCTGGGATTAAGTTCATTCCCAGCAACACCTTCTCATACTATGACCAGGTGCTTGACACAACTGCCATGCTTGGTGCTGTCCCCGACCGCTACTCCTGGACTGGTGGCGAGATTGGTCACAGCACCTACTTCTCAATGGCCAGGGGCAATGCCACTGTCCCTGCTATGGAGATGACCAAGTGGTTTGACACCAACTAGTAAGCCAATCCGCATCTCTTGAAGCTTATCAGTTACCAGAAGTGATTTTTTAGGGGGTATTGGTCATACAGTTTTGCTTATTGGCTTTCTTTCTTTTTTACAGTCACTTCATTGTACCTGAATTGGGCCCAGAAACCAAGTTCTCATATGCTTCACACAAGGCTGTCTCTGAATACAAGGAGGCAAAGGCGGTATGTTGCTTGAAGTTGAACCGCTCCATTTTTAGTCATTATCTCTTTTTCATAGTAGTTTCCTTACATATATGATATAGTAGTAGAAAAAATCTTCTCACCTTTACTGCTATATCTATGCTTGCTATCAAAATCCGATTCCACGTACAGTTCTTGTTTAGTCTGTCTCGCTTTGATAATCAAATCACCTGGTCTTTCTTATTGGTTAATTTTCTTTGGTTAAAGTAGATCCTTTAATGGCACTTGGATGAAGTATATCACGTCTCTTGGCTATCCATATAGAAAATCGACCATGCAATTTAACAATAACTTGATGATCTTGCAAGCTATATTTGACGCTGAAAATGATAGTCCTGGAACAAACATGTTGCTATCATTTAGAGAATGATGCATTACTGTTTGCATACTTGACAAAATATGAAACCTATGTCCAAGGATCTTAAATTGGTGTTTTACTTTCTTCATGTAGTTTCCAGAAAGCACCTTTTGCAAGAGTTCTGTATGTTCTTGGAATGGGCTATGACATGTTTAGGATTTCATTACCTGGGATCTTTGGTTGCTCAATGGCCGATTATTTTTTCTTGAGCAGACCCCACACAGAATTATCCTCTTTTTTTTTTGCATAATGGTAGTGATACAGTAGGGCGCTCCCTAGTTCTATACAGTTACGTTAATGTTTACCCTGGAAGAGAAGTGGCTTGCCATGCTATTTGTCTTAAAAATCATGATGTCAGCCTGCTAAATGTTCTTACTTCCATTCAGCTTGGCGTTGACACTGTTCCAGTGCTTGTTGGACCAGTCTCGTACTTGCTGCTCTCTAAGGCAGCAAAGGGTGTGGAGAAATCATTCTCTCTTCTTTCACTTCTTGGTAGCATTCTTCCCATCTACAAGTAAGTATCGACTGAAGCAAGCAACTTATTTTGTTGTAACTTGAATCTTCAGCTGATAATTCCATATGTTATATGATCACAGGGAGGTTGTTGCTGAGCTGAAGGCAGCTGGTGCTTCATGGATTCAGTTTGATGAGCCCACCCTTGTTAAGGACCTTGCTGCTCACGAATTGGCTGCATTCTCTTCGGCATATGCTGAACTCGAGTCGTCACTCTCTGGATTGAGTGTACTTATTGAGACATACTTTGCTGATGTTCCTGCTGAATCCTACAAGTATGTTTCTCTAGTGCTAATAACTATATGTTTCAAGTTTTCTTTTGAGATAACAAGGTACTAATTTTTTTGTAACCACAGGACCCTCACATCATTGAGCGGTGTGACTGCCTATGGTTTTGATCTTGTCCGTGGAACTAAGACACTTGATCTTGTCAAGAGCTTGGGTATCCCATCTGGAAAGTATTTATTTGCTGGTGTTGTGGATGGACGGAACATTTGGGCTGATGATCTTGCTGCATCTCTCAGCACTCTTCAGTCTCTTGAGGCTGTTGTTGGCAAGGGTAAGAATTACACCCTACATTAATTATTTACTACCTCCGGGTCGCAATTTTAGGTCGTTTTCAATATTGTGACAGTCTTTAAGGTGATATACTTGACCATTAGTTTCTATGAAAATATGTTGCTTCAAATAAAACCAAGTTTATATTCATGATATATCTAGCAATATCATTGTGTCATAGATGCTGATACTTTTCTACATTCATGGTCAAAGTAACAATGTTTTACTAGCATAGATTCTAAGAGACTAAGACTACCCAGATCGTGACTTGGTGGGAGTGTCTGTTATCCATTGTCATTGCTTTCCTTTTTGTATCCAACAATTATGAATACATTCTTTCAGACAAGCTTGTGGTGTCCACCTCCTGCTCGCTGATGCACACTGCTGTTGATCTTGTCAATGAGACGAAGCTTGACAGTGAGATTAAGTCGTGGCTTGCATTTGCTGCCCAAAAGGTGGTTGAGGTGAATGCGCTTGGCAAGGCTTTGGCTGGTCTGAAGGATGAGGTATTCTATTCTACTATACTTCGGTGCTTTGCACCGCTAATTGGAACTGTTAACTGACTTTACTGACATGTAATCTTGAACATTATCAAATGCAGGCTTACTTTGGAGCCAATGCTGCTGCTCAGGCCTCAAGGAGATCATCACCCAGAGTGAACAATGAGGAAGTTCAGAAGGCCGTAAGTCCATTTAGCTTTAGTCACATAGATACAAATTAACAGCTTGCACCTGCCAAATTATTAACAGGAAGTACATTCCTTACAGGCTGCTGCTTTGAAGGGCTCTGACCACCGCCGTGCTACCACTGTTTCTGCTAGACTGGATGCTCAGCAGAAGAAGCTCAACCTTCCTGTCCTTCCGACAACCACAATCGGTTCATTCCCTCAGACAATGGACCTCAGGAGGGTCCGCCGTGAGTACAAGGCGAAGAAGTGAGTGCTCCCACAAATACTTTCCTTTTTTATATTTTTTGTTTTTTATTCAAAATTTGTGTCACTGCAGGATCTCTGAGGAAGCATATGTCAGTGCTATCAAGGAAGAAATTAGCAAGGTTGTCAAGATCCAAGAGGAGCTTGACATTGATGTGCTTGTGCATGGAGAGCCTGAGGTGAGCAGCGTAACTAATATTGTTTGCTGTAGACTTATTTGCAAGATGCTCTTTTGGACTCAGTGCAATGAAGATATATTTTTCTACAGATATGTTTAGCAGATATTGGTTTCAGCATATTGTTCTCTGGAAATGAAGCGTTTGCTCATTTTTGTGACTTAATTTCTGTGTTTATTTCAGAGAAATGACATGGTTGAGTACTTCGGTGAGCAATTATCTGGTTTTGCGTTTACCGCCAACGGATGGGTGCAATCTTATGGATCACGTTGCGTGAAGCCACCGATCATCTATGGTGATGTCAGCCGCCCCAACCCCATGACAGTTTTCTGGTCCAAGATGGCTCAGAGCATGACCCCTCGCCCAATGAAGGGAATGTTGACTGGTCCAGTTACAATCCTCAACTGGTCTTTTGTCAGGAACGACCAGCCAAGGTTGATACTGCTCCCTAGCTTCTTAAATCTGTTTTGATACTTCATATGGATGTGTTTTAACTGTTTATGGGTATGCCACTTGGTCACAGGTTTGAGACATGCTACCAGATTGCTCTTGCCATCAAGAAGGAGGTCGAGGACCTCGAAGCTGGTGGTATTCAGGTTTGTATATCAGCTTTCTTTGTCTTGTCATCATATCACCAATGCGTCCATGTGGCATGTGTAAGAACGCCCTTTGGCCATTTGCAGGTGATCCAGATCGATGAGGCTGCTCTAAGAGAGGGTCTGCCGCTGCGCAAGTCCGAGCATGCTTTCTACTTGGACTGGGCTGTCCACTCATTCAGAATCACTAACTGCGGTGTACAGGACACCACTCAGGTAATCTTCTTTAACTGTCATGAGATATTCAAGAAATCTTTCTTAGGATCACCCTGATTGATCGATTTTCCCCTGGGCAGATCCACACTCACATGTGCTACTCTAACTTCAACGACATCATCCACTCCATCATTAACATGGACGCTGACGTCATCACCATCGAGAACTCCCGGTCCGATGAGAAGCTCCTCTCCGTCTTCCGTGAGGGTGTGACATATGGAGCTGGCATTGGTCCTGGTGTCTATGACATCCACTCTCCCAGGATCCCCACCTCAGAGGAGATTGCTGACCGTGTCAACAAGATGCTTGCCGTGCTTGACACCAACATCCTGTGGGTCAACCCTGACTGCGGTCTCAAGACCCGCAAGTATGCCGAGGTGATGCCTGCCCTTACCAACATGGTCAATGCCGCCAAGCTCATCCGCACCCAGCTCGCCAGCACAAAGTGAACAGCCTGATAGCACCTCTATTGATATGTGGAACAGAGCGCCAACGGAGCCATTTATTCGAATAATCTTGGTCGTATCATACCCCTGGTGTTTGATTAGATTAGTCGTGTTACGGTAACACTGTTACATGTTGTATTCTATGTTTGTGTTTTTTTTCATTTTTCTGCTTTCAGACTGTTGTCCGGAGCATGTGTGTTACAATTATAAACAGAATCGAAAAATGCGGCCATTCGTTTGCATCTTTCAGTTTCTCCACTGCAATTTTCAATACAGGAATTGTCTGCTTTTTATTTACAGATATCTTCCCTTATGCGCAGGTTACACTTCACACACAATTTTTTGCTCATGCTTCACAGTGCACACAGCACGCCGACTCCAACCAGAGCAAGGATGAGAACAACAAAGCCGAGAACATGCAGAGGCCTAATCTTTTGCCACCACCTCTTGTTCTTGCCTGTGTCATCATCATCCACATCTGGTTCCACAGCGGTTGCATCAGCATCACCGTCAGTTCTTGGCGCATCTTGTGTGACAATCTCCTCCTGTATTGTCACCTTGGTCTCCTCCGGCACCATATTCTCCTCCTGTATTGTCACCTTGGTCTTCTCCGGCACCATATTCTTCTCTTCTGCAGCCCTGTTCTTCTCTGCATCTTCTTGGGCGCTCCAGAAGCTGCCGCCGCCGCTGCTACTGCGGATGAGCCATCTGCATTGCCCGTCCCTCCATTCTGCTCTCCATGAGGCCGAGGCTGAGAGCTTGCAGGCTGCTGCTGTTCCTTCTGCTTTTGCCTGTCCGTGGACGATGACGGTGGTCCCTTGGGCAGGACGACATAGAGCACGGCTTCATCCTTGTCCATCACGGCCCTGATGGCGCCGGTGTCGACGCTCCTCGGGACTGGAAACGACTTGAGGAAGCGCGCCCATCGCGCGCTTGCACCGTCGGCGGCAAGGCGCTCGCCGGCGACCTTCAGCTTCCGGCTAGTGTTGTACAGCACCTTCAGCTCCTCCTTCCTGAACCCTGAAAAGCCAAGAGAAGAAATCTTCAGAAGACACAAGTCACAGGCTCGCAGTGCAACAGTACAGACGTGGTGATTCACAGATTCAATGTGTACCTGAGACGTCGACGACGAGGGTGTCGGCCTCTACCGTACGCGCCCACTCGCACCGGGGGTCGACGGCCGTGTACACGCGGTGGCGCGGCGCCGGAGGCCGTGCTGGCGCCGGGGCAGCGGCTGCCTGCATGGTGTTGTCGATAGATAATACAGAGACGCTACTGTTCTGCTCCTTGGGATCTTTCAGCGAGAAGATTGATTAGGACATGGGATCGGGGTGCATTATAGGGAAGATCACCATATTATTTTAGTTCCTGGTAGAAGATTGGTGTTGCCTCGTGGACGAGTTATGCGTTGGATTATGTTGTCGCTAGGCAACTCCTTCCTTTGCTTCCGCTGCTCTCAGATGTTTTGCTTTAGCCACAAGGTATAGTAGTCTCATTCGCTGGGAATGTCGTGCAGGGAGAAAAAGGATGCAGGTTTTGTTCCCCGAAGCCATAAAAAAACTGAAGAGTTCGACCACCGACTTGGAAGAACGTCGAAAGACATTCCCTTAGTTTTACGATTGTTGGATGGTTCCGCCAATAAAACAAAGAGAGCAAAAGAGACAAAACAGATAATTTCGGGCCTAGAGGCACGGGAGCATTTGAAGCATCATTGGAGGACCATTGTAAGATTTAAAGCGAGACAACATTTCAAGTTTTGAAACTCAGAAAGATGGGCATTTTGGAGGAGACAAGCACGAGGGAGGCGATCAAGTAGGTAGGACCACTGTAAGTCTTTCGCTGCGTAGGAACAAATACTACGGACGTTGCTACAATACGACCGTGCCCTACGTTAGCCCTCCGTACGGCGCCGGCAGCCCACCAGGCCACCACGACCCGCGCGGAGAACCAGACCACAGCAGTTTGGCATCGCGTTCTGGTCATGTGTCGTGCACTCGTGCGAAACTAGCACTAGCTACAATGCCTTGCACTGTTACTACAGTACTGTTTTTGTTGGAATCTGGTGCATGTGAGTGCCAGTGCTCTTGCCTTTTTTACACGAGCAGTCATTGTACGTTTTAAACATGCAATTAAGTTGGTTCATTCAGAATATTTGCGCTCGGATGATTCTTATACCAGCAGTATTACTAGTCGGTTATCTAGTGACAGTCACCAATTATTCTAGTGATGCGTTATTTAGTGACAGTCACCGGTTATTCCGTGATGGTTACCGGGTTATTTAGTGACAGTCACCGGTTATTTCGGTGATGGTTACTTCAGTGATGGTCACCAGGTTATTTGCAGTCACCAGTTATTTCGGTGATGGTTACCGGGTTCGATAGTGACAATCACCAGTTATTTCAGTGATGGTATTATTTAGTGTCAGTCACCAGGTTATTCCGGTGATTGTTACCGGGTTATTTAGTGAGAGTCACCAGTAATTCTAGTGATGGTGGAGTATTATTTAGTGACAGTCACCAGTTTTTTTCCGGTGATTGTTACCGGGTTATCTAGCGACAATCGCCAGTTATTCTGTTGATGGTTACCGGGTAATTTGGTGACAATCACCAGTTATTCCGGTGATGGTCACAAGGTTATTTAGTGACAAGCACCAATTATTCCGGTGATGGTTACCGGATTCTTTAGTGACAGTCAGGAGATTCTGGTGATGGTTACCGGGTTATTTGGTGACAGTCCTCAGGTTATTCCGATGATGGTCACCAGGTTATTTAGTTCCAGTCACCAGTTATTCCGGTGATGGTCACCAATTTATTTAGTGACAGTCGCCAGTTATTCCGGTGATGATTACCGGGTTATTTAGTGACAGTCAACGGTTATTCCAGTGATGGTTACCAGGTTATTTAGTGATGATCACCAGGTTATTCGATCACTGCTACTGAATTCTACATGTAACAACTGATATGTTAGTAGTACATTAGCATTCACCGGGTTTTCTGATGTCACCTACCAAGTTAACTGTAATTGAACGATCTGGTAATTGTTGCCTAATAACAGCCATGAGGTAAACATCACCCGATAAAACTGGTGTATAGCATTTCGAAGAGTGCAATTATCTGGGACGTGCATCCCAAAAACAACAAGCAAAATGGACAATCAATGTTGCAGCTAGGCACATTACAGTGCTACACACAAGCAGTGGTTGATGCTAACACCATCGATGATGTAAATCAAGAAACTGTACTGAGTAAAACTCATCTCCGGTTACCTGGGACCACGAGGCGCTGCGCTACAATCTGATCTCAGCAATCACCACTCATATGGCTAGCTAGGAAATTGATCGAACAGGCTAAGTGTGCCTATGTAGTGGGCGGACCACCGCTGAGAAAATTTTGCCGGGGCAGAAAAAATCCTTGTGGAGATGGTGATTCAGACCAAATTTCCCATGCCTCGCACCGAACATGTCTCGCCGGAGTACGCGCCCATGGCCATGAGATGGATGCAGAGTGGCGAGATCCTCCGGTGGTTCATCGACCAAGCACCTTATGCGCTGAGGAGAGGAGCTGCTGCTTGGGCTAATCCCGGTGGGTCGCCACACGTCCTCCTGATCCGCCCGCGTCGACGGGCAGTAGCGCCGCCGCGCTGCCAATTCTGCAACGCCAGGTGCACCTCCGAGGCTCCGCCCCGGCAAACTGCATCTCCCGTGTATGCTCCGCCATGGGCGTCCGCACCGCATCCTTCTGATTCCGCATATGCAGCTAGCCCACGCGCGCCGCCGCAACTTCCCGCGGATCTTCCGACGAGCGCAACCTCCTCTGGCGTCTCCTCGCCCCTCTCAATCCGTCCTCGTCTCTATCTCCTTTTCCGATCTTCTCGGGTGCGGGCCTCCATCGAAACCGTAGCGCACCTTCGGGCCGATAGAAAACTACGCGTCACGACGAGCCACACGATCTCACCGTCCCGAATCTTTCACGCGCCGTATGAAAACGTTTGGTGGGGCACGTTCCCTTGTTAGATTAATCGTTTTATTATTTATATATATGTTTGTTTGTTTTTGTGGTATTTCGTCTTTTATAATATTGTTAGTCCCACATAGAAGTAAATTAAATTTTCTTATTTGTGCTGTTTGCAATTGGTCCCACATGTGACTAAGAGCTGATTTCTGTATTGCATGTTTTGTAAGTTGTTGGTCCCACTTGTGAGTATGAGTGCATTTTCTTATTTGCCACTTTTGCTAGATTGTCGATCCCACATGTGAGTAAGAGTGGAACAAGCAGAGTGAACCCACCACCAACTGCAAACTTCATTATTAGGATAAATGTTGTCATTCGAACCAAACAGGTAAGGGTGCACGGTTGCGTTGATTTTTCCCTGTTCTGCACTGCCACTCCTCATCTCCTGAGTGTAAGACTTCAAAAAATGGTTTGCTCCCTGAGATTCGATACCGAGCGTTTGGTATTAACATTATTCAAACATTTGAAGTTCTATTGCATATTTACACCATTTTCTATAATTCCATTGAAGGAGGGTAAAACCCTAATTATATTATTCCACTTTGTCGACATGTATTTAAACATGTTTTATTATTGCAGGGTCCTCACCTTGTTCTCCACCAAATTCAGCCTCCTCGTACTATTTCTCCCCCAATATTCTCGTCCCACAGATGTTTAAACCAGCTATTAATGAAAAGAGTATTATGTGTCTTAGGCTGCTCACAATGGGAAGTAACATGCATATGACACTGTCTGTGTTACTACCTACACAGGTGTAGTAAAACATGTGTGGTGTCATCAAAATCTTTATTGATTATGTATTAGACTCACATTGTTTGGGCATATGTGATGTTAGTAACATATTATGTTATCACAACCCTCTCAGTTCTTATTAATTACTTGCCATTCCCCGTATGGGTAGTATTAGACTATATTGTCACGGAGGAGAATTATCCAATATTCACCCACTCCTCCATCGACATGAGTGGCTCCATTCTACTTCCTCTCAGGGGTTCTAGCTCCAGCGCTGGTGCTGGCACGGGAGGCGTGTGCAATGTCGGTGTAGGGACATCAGCTGGCTTCCTAGGCAGCGACAATCTACGATCAGGGCGGAGTGGGCGACTTCTGAGGCGGCGCGGTCATGGGTCTCCTCGGCTTGCGCTTGGACGGCGCCGACATCGGCAGGACGGTATCGTTAGGGCTGCCTAAGGCGATGAGTTCTTCTTGGAGAGCATGCCAGTGAACGCCTCGTTGTTGAACTTGCGTTCATTGCAGGCAAAGGGGAAAGGTTTGTTGGGCAATGGGAATATTTAAACATGGCATAGGTATATTATTCAAACTAGCATAGTGCATCGCTACGCGGATAATATAAAAATCACATAAATTATGACATGTGGGACCACCTGAGAGTCCATGCTGGCAGCAAAGTAGTCGGCCAATGTCCATCTGAACTCGTGTTCCTTTACAAACATGCGCCTTCATCCCCGCGGTGCCTGCGGCAAAGTCATTTGTCGGTGCTCAAACCAACCTCCCCGTCTTGCCCGAGGCAAAGTCGTCCGCCGGGACAGCTTCGACGGTTTCTCCTATCCAAAGCTCAGCTGATGCGCATGTCGCCGCCTCCTTTACTCCAAGGATAACGCCCATGTGGCCACTTCTACTTCCTGGTTACCATCTCCTCGTGATTATCAGCGCTCCGCGCTGCCGGACAATGATAAGAACATAAGAGACTTTGGCTCCTTGCTCCCGCACTAGCTTAGGAACCTCTAGTCGACTTTGTCCATGCATCCAAGGAAGAGGCTTTGTCGTCATGCTCACATTCGAGATCGTGCATGGCATGACCGCTATCCGTCGCGCCGCACCGCGCCAAGAATAATCCAAAATCCATGTGGTCCACAAAGCCGACGAGAGGGAGGCGATATCTATAGGTTGGGAGTAGCAGGTTGCAGCGGATGGTACGTTGGGATGACAACATAGGGGAGTTGGTCGTGGATCAGGGGCTCGAGGATACACATGGAGGGAGGGAGAGATAAAAGTTAAGGTTGTGGGTTTATGTCACTTCTTGAGGGGCTAATTAAAGTGCATTGTCGCTAGTTTCTAGAATGTGGGTTGATTTGCCAATTCCTAAGGGACTAAAGTGTAAATATGTCTGATGTACCATATCATCGCCACTGATTCCACAATAATAGTAAATATTTAGTTTTCTTAGACACACTTCGGTTGTGGACTAATAAAAAAGAATTAAGGTGTACGCATTTAGGCAACCAAAAAAAATGTAGTGGAAACTTTGGAGAAGTAGAAATGAAATGGCAAAGAATTAACTAAATCAGTGAAGAAATTTTGCAGAAGCAGTAATTAAATGACACATGATTAACCGCTTCTTGGTCGGGTGGCACTGGCGCGTGGCTGATTTGATGGCATATTTGGAGGCTTGCTTCAGTGCGTCGCCCTAAACATATCAACTCTACAAATCCCGCATAGACTAGTAGCTGGAGCGGAGCCGAGCTCGAGACTCTGGAGCCAGCATTGTAAATAATCCGCGGAAAAAGGTAGCAAAATTGGGGCACCTAGGATTCGAGCCCAGGTCTCTCTGGGGAGACACAAGGAGCCAAGCCGCTGTGCTACACATGTCTGGATGATACAGTTACCATCTAGTTAAATAATATTAGAATTCTCGTGTGATTCATAGTTGAGGGAAAGGGATGCGGAAAATAGTTTTTGTACGTGGGCACTGCTGATCCCATTTTCTAAACAAAATTGAAAATGGCATTTGTATGTTCCAAAATTTTCTAGAGAAAAGTATACGCGTACATATACATATTATCTAGATACGCATCAAATTTTGCTCCGAAATACGTTTTATGTTAGGCTACACAAAAAAAAAAATTGTGACAGGATATGGCTGTTTTTACAACTTTATAGATAAACAAATTTGTTATTTTTCTGTAGCAAAAAATAAAAGGGTTTTCAACCTAAACTTTGCACAAATACATATATACCATATATACGTATTCATATTCAAAAATTAATTTTTTTAAACTCAAAAGTACCATTTTTAGAACAAATTCAAAACCGGGATCGCTGGTGCCCATGTGCAGCAAATCCCCTCTCGATGGATGGATCACACCGTATATAACGCATTGAAAAAATTCTTAGAAATTAACAACATGAAATTAAAATATTGATAAACCCATTTTTATAAATAATTTGATGGTTATAGCACATTAATAAATATAAAAAATACAAGACATTATGTGAATCTTGTATGGTCTCCTCGCGGGGCATGGGAGGTGTGCCCGGTAGCGAGACCATCACGACGTCGCCTTCTTTCTTGCTATTCTTGCTGACTCTCTGTTCTCTGGATGGTATCAAAAAGAGCATATTATCTCGCCTCGCTCGTATGGAGAGTGTACATGTGGGCCACATGTCCTAGATATGTTGGGTAGAGATGGTTAGGGGTGTTGCATGTGGGTCCACATGTCCCAAAGGAGATAGATAGATATCTATATGACCTACTAGACATTTGGAATCACATGCACCAGCACTAGACAGCTTGACCTAAAACTATCATGTGGGTCCACATGACCTACATGTGATGGGTTAAGGTGGCTTGAGTTGTTGTATGTGGGTCCACATGCTCTAAAGGTGCGGTGCGGGAGTCTCAAGGTGTGGTCCACATGTCCCAAAGGTGGTAAGATATGGCTACGAGTGTTGCATGTGGATCCACATGACCTATATGTGACGGGTTAAGGTGGCTAGAGGTGTTGCATGTGGGTCACATGTTCGAAAGGAGGTAGATACATACCTATATGTGGGTCCTACAACATACGACATAGTTAGGAGTGTTGCATTTGGGTCCACATGTCCCAAAGTGGTAAGATATGACTATGAGAATGTTTCATGTGGGTGCACATGTCATATGTGTGATGGGGTCAAGATGGCTAGGGGTTATATGTGGGTCCACATGTTCCAAAGGTGGTAGATACATACCTATATGCCCTACTAGACATTTGGAATCACATGCACCGACACTAGACAGCTTGATTTAGAACTATCATGTCGATGCTACAACATATATACAATATAGCTAAGAGTGTTGCATGTGGTCCACATGTCCCAAATGTGGTAAGATATATTACTATGAGAGTGTTGCATGTGGATCCGCATGTCCTAGATGTGTTGGGCTCAAGATGGCTATGGGTGTTGCATGTGGGTCCACATATGCGAAATAAGGTAGATACATACCTATATGCCCTACTAGACATTTGGAATCACATGCACCGACACTAGACAGCTTGATTTAGAACTATCATGTCGGTGCTACAACATATATACAATATAGCTAAGAGTGTTGCATGTGGTCCACATGTCCCAAATGTGGTAAGATATATTACTATGAGAGTGTTACATGTGGATCCACATGTCCTAGATGTGTTGGTGTCAAGAAGGCTAGGGGTTGCATATGTTGGTCCACATGTTACAAAGATGGTAGATACATATCTATATGACCTACTAGTCATTTGGAACAACATGCACCGGCACTAGACAACTTAACCTAAAACTATCATGTGGGTCCTACAACATAAGGAGTGTTGCATGTGGGTCCACATGTCCCAAAGGTGGTAAATATGGCTATGAGTGCTTCTTGTGGATCCACATGACCTATATGTGATGGGTTAAGGTGGCTAGAGGTGTTGCATGTGGGTCCACATGTCCAAAAGGAGGTAGATACATACCTATATGAACTACTATATGAATACTAGACATTTGGAATCACATGCACCGGCACTAGACAACTTGATGTAGAACTATCATGTTGGGTCCTACAACATATAACAATAACATAACCAGGAGTGTGCATTTGGGTCCACATGCATTCCTAGATGTGTTGGGGTCAAGATGGTTTGGGTCCACCGACACTAGACATGTTGACCTAAAACTATCATGTGGGTCCTACAACTTACAACATAGATAGGAGTGTTTCATGTTGGTCCACATGTCCCAAATATGGTAAGATATATTACTATGAGAGTGTTGCATGTGGATCCGCATGTCCTAGATGTGTTGGGCTCAAGATGGCTACGGGTGTTGCATGTGGGTCCACATGTGCGAAATAAGGTAGATATATACCTATATGCCCTACTAGACATTTGGAATCACATGCACCGACACTAGACAGCTTGATTTAGAACTATCGTGTCGGTGCTACAACATATATACAATATAGCTAAGAGTGTTGCATGTGGTCCACATGTCCCAAATGTGGTAAGATATATTACTATGAGAGTGTTACATGTGGATCCACATGTCCTAGATGTGTTGGTGTCAAGAAGGCTAGGGGTTGCATGTTGGTCCACATGTTACAAAGATGGTAGATACATATCTATATGACCTACTAGTCATTTGGAACAACATGCACCGGCACTAGACAACTTAACCTAAAACTATCATGTGGGTCCTACAACATAAGGAGTGTTGCATGTGGGTCCACATGTCCCAAAGGTGGTAAGATATGGCTATGAGTGCTTCTTGTGGATCCACATGACCTATATGTAATGGGTTAAGGTGGCTAGAGGTGTTGCATGTGGGTCCACATGTCAAAAGGAGGTAGATACATACCTATATGAACTACTAGACATTTGGAATCACATGCACCGACACTAGACAACTTGATGTAGAACTATCATGTTGGGTCCTACAACATATAACATAACCAGGAGTGTTGCATTTGGGTCCACATGCATGTCCTAGATGTGTTGGGTCAAGATGGTTTGGGTCCACCGACACTAGACATGTTGACCTAAAACTATCATGTGGGTCCTACAACTTACAACATAGATATGAGTGTTTCAGGTTGGTCCGCATGTCCCAAATGTGGTAAGATATGCCTATGAGTGTTGCATGTGGATCCACATGACCTATATGTGATGGGTTAAGGACCCACATGTCCAAAAGGAGGTAACATATGGCTATGAGATTGTTTCATGTGGGTTTGTCTTAGATGTGCTGGTGTCAAGATAGCTAGGGGTGTCGCATGTGGGTCCACATGTTACAAAGGTGGTAGATACATATCTATATGACTTACTAGTCATTTGGAACAACATGCACCGACACTAGACAACTTGACCTAAAATGGTTTATCAATGTGCTATAATCATCAAGTTTTTCATGAAAATGGGTTTATCAATGTGCTATAATCATCAATTTTTCATGAAAATCAGTTTATCAATATTTTAATTTGATGTTGTTAATTTCTAACAATTTATTTTGAATGATTGGAACTTAATTTCTATGATTAATGAGTAAAAAAACGATAGAAATCTCCTCTATATAGCTAGGACATGTGTTGACTGCGTTATATACGGCCTGGTCCATCCATCAAGAGGGGATTTGGTGCACATGGACACGAGTGATCCCGGTTTTGATTTTTTTAATAATATTTTTTGAGTTTAAAAAAATCTAATTTTAGAACGTGAATACGTATGTATGGTATATTAATGTGTGCAAAGTTTCGGTTGAAAAGACTTTTTATTTCTGACGACAGAAAAATAACAAATTTGTGTATCTATAAAGTTGTAAAAACAACGCGAATTTTTCTTTTTTGTGTAGTCTAAATTAAAACGTATTTCAGAACGAAATTTGGTGCGTATATTGGTGCGTATATAGATAATATGTATATGTATGACATATACGTTTTTCCAGATTTTTTTGAAACATACATATGCGATTTTCAATCTTGTTTAGAAAACGAGGATCACCAATGCCCATGTGCAAAAACAAGTTCTGCCATCCTTTTCCTTTAACTATGAAGGACACGAAACTTTAATATTCCCGCACAAGATGCTTCCTATAACACCGAGACATGTGTAGCACAGTGGCTTTGTTCGTTGTGCTGAACCGGGCTGGGTTCGAATCCTAGCATCTCTAATATTTCTTTCTTTTTCCGTGTGTCGCGCGGCTGACTCCGGAGTCTGCAGGTCAGCTCCAGCAAGCGTGCGGATGACTCCGGGAGTCCCAAGGTCGGCTCCAACAAATGTGCAGCTGACTCCGGAGTCTCCAGTTCGGCTCCTCAGGGGCGGCGCACTGAAGCAGAAGTGGCATATTTGGCTTTGGCCAGTATGAGATGTTCTGTTTCACAACTATCATGCATAGTCTTACTGCCGGTGGCTTGCTTGCCTTCGACGAAGCGGTTGAGCCTCGGCTGGGAGGCAAATGAACCATTTTACAGACTAAATGTTCATGGGCTGGGGGCCGGTGCCCCCCCCCCCCCCCCCCCCCCCCTTCAATTATCAACATACATCAAATGTTATCTAAATGTTTATAGTTTGGCAAAATAGATTCATCGTGAATGATAAAATGCCAGATGCTGACACGCGTACGATAGGATAGAAGTTGTCGTTAGGCCGCAATTTTCGCAGGATTCAACGATCTGTAATTCCGCAGACAGACTAGCTCATCCTCGTGTTTCTATCTCTCCTACCTTGTACTTTTTTTTCGAAATGGGGTAGCCCTAGCCTCTACATCAAAATGATGCATATGGCCGCTCCTACCTTGTACAAATATATGCTTCTGACTGTACAAAATTGTACCTGCCATTCTTTGGCGATCTTGTTGGTTATACTGGCTATGCCATGTGAGTTTTCAGTTCAAGAAAGGTACACCCACCCTTGGAGGAGCCAAACATGTATCAACTGCATCGGTTAACAATGGCTGATTTGTTTGCGAACATTCCAACACCTGATAAATATGTATGTACTTTAACCTCCAAGATTCTTGTTACCAGTAATGCAAATGGTTGGCCAGAGCATCGATAGATGTTGATACATGAAAATAAGATAATATCAAGAAAGAAATGAGAAGAAACACTACACATAATAAAGAAATGTTTCAAGTGTAACCAAACACAGCAACTTGGTAGTGAGCTTCTTCCAGGTTGTTTGGAGTGGAACCAAACACAAGCTGCACACGTTAGATCAAAAAATAGTAAACTTCCATGTGACAAAATTCGGCAAGCCAGGCTTCAACAGAAGATTGGCAATGCAGGTCGAGTCGTCGAGATAGTTTCTTCTGTCATGCAGCTTGGCCCAATGCGGGCAAGAAAACAGCTCGTGCAATAAAGGGTCCGAAACATGTTTCAGTGGAACTAGATCCTACCGATCGAGCTAGCATCGGAGGAAACGTTGAATCGATACGGCAACCAAACACGCCCCAAATGAGGCGACATTTGCTCCCTAGATCGCGATATGAAAACGAATTGTGAAAAAATCAAGAAAAAAATGGAAACATTGAAAAACGTGAAACATGAGCAAGAAGGGCGCCAACTATGAAACGCTGCGAACGAAGAAACGTCTCATACGCTCACTTCCTCACGAACACATGAACAAAAATAAGAGGGGTCAGGCAAGAGACATAAATAGCGTGCACATATCATTTTATTGCACTATCAACCAAGTATGTCTTTGTAAATATGTAACACCACCACATCCGTATATACCCGCACACGTATGAACTTTCACAGTTTCACCCAGTCTCTCACAGCCTCTCAAATATATTTGGCGCCAGCTGCTCGATCACATATTCACATCTCGTCGCCGTAGCTCCCGTTTCCGACATCCCCATGGCCGTGGTCACCGCCGCCGGCAGCCGCGCTCAGGTTGTTCCACACGTACACTGTGATCCCGACGAGCACCACCACCGCCACTGCCACGTTCACCAGCAGCCCACGTCTCGCCGCGGTCTGCGTCCTCCGCTGCGGCATGCCCATTATCCCCTGGGCCTCCTTGGGTTTCTTCATCTCGTCCACCATCTTCCTGTCCTCCCCCATCTTTCCTCTCGCCTCCCTCTCCATCCGCTTCTCCTCCTCTTCCGCCGCCGCACGCGCCTTCTTGGCCTCCTCCTTCGCCCACTCCTCCGTCGGCTTCGCTGTTGCAGCAGCAAGCTCCGGCTCTGGTGCCGGCACGGGAGGCGCGGCCCTTGCCGGTGCAGGAACATCTGACGGCTTCCTGGGCAGCGACGGCTTGCGGTCAGGGAAGGACACAGGAGGCAGCACGGCCGGCTTCGCGTGCTCGGGAGCGCCGCCGGCGGCTTCTGGGGCGGCGCGGTGGACGGCCTCCTCGGCTCAGGCTTGGGCGTCGCCGGCATCGGCATGGCCGGTGTGGCCGGGGCGACCTGCACCGGCGAGGGGTGCTTCTTGGGGAGCGTGATGGTGAGCGCCTCGTTCTCGAACTTGGCGCGGATGCCGTCGACGTTGCAGTCGGAGGGGAGCTGGAGGTCCTTCTGGAAGCGGCTCCACTTATTGCCTGCCAGAGGCCGTTCGCCGCGCGTCCGCAGGTGGCCGTGGTTGTCCACGAGCACCCGGATCTCCTCCCTCTTGAACCCTGCCATTCATACATCCATACGCATGTATGTCAGTGCTCATGTAGTTGCTGATTGATTCTTGCATGCACCGATCAACTCATGATATGAAAATTGTTGCTTGCCTGGGACGATGATCTTGGCGAAGCTGGCGTCGGCGGAGTGACTCCACTCCACGACGGGGTGTACTCCTCGTAGGTGCGGTTGATGGCCCTGTCCATGGCTGCTTGCTTTCCTGAAGCTGATCGATGTGTCGTGGGAATGCTTGTGATGGTGGTGGTGAGTGATGCCAGTGGCCTTTTGCGATGCAGATGTATATATAGTCGCAGGCAGCTCTAGCTCTCATGAGTCAGGAGTCAGGGGAGGAAGAAGAATAGATTCTTGGATGGATCAGACATGGCTTGGTGGACAAGCGATATTTTCCTCTTGATCTGGTGTTTCTCCATGCGTCGGCAACGCAAAGTGTATACCTTGCTTTGTTTTGGGGTTTGAAAATGCGGGTGGATTTGCAGGAAGGGAATGTTGCTCCGAGGCTCAAGAGAAGCATATTGGTCAGCTACGGTGGGTATTAGTGAGATCTTACAATACTAGTCAAACTTTACACATTTGAGTCCGAGTGTGCAATAGATCGCTACAAATCTTGGAAGTGACAATAATCAGTTTTTCCGAGTTAAATCTCTACTGCACCTGTTTCGCAACCGATTTAGGTGTTTGGTATTCAAAATTGGGGAATCGCGGTCGACCGAAGTGTGCTGTGTGAGATTCTAATTTGTAAAAATATCTCGCGTGCTCTTGACCGTTCAGTGTAGATCAACCTTGATCACATAACAGTTATCCTGGATTCCTATTCATGACCATTTCTTATTTACAAACATTTGGTATTTTTAGATAAAGGGAGCTTTATTACTTAAAATGTTTAAGTATTACACCCAGCCTCTGCATAATCAAGATGCACACAGCCGAAAGAAGTCTGAAGTTCAAAACATAAAACAAGGCGCATTACATATCAGAATGAGAAAGTGTAAAAACGCCTATGCTGGTGGAGGGCCAAGACGCAAATTATGCTGCCATCCATGTCGACAAACATTTGGTATATCATCCATGTAAGCATCTTCCATGCCGACGGGCAACCACATCAAGCACGCAGCTGAATTTTGTTTTCCTGGAGAAGATGCACCTGCACAAGTGAGTCAAAGAATATGCCATGTACGGCTATCTGTTTCTTTTGTTTCACTGTTTGGGTGTTCAATCGGTAACACCACTTTATAAAACTCATGAAAGAAAGAAGACAAGAACCAATGAACACGCATAGTCAAACAGTTAGGAACAGTAAGCTGACACAACAAAAATCCCTTTGGATACAAAACGATGTCAGATGTTTGAACAGCTGAACTCAAGTACAGTGAAATTGTTTATGGTATGATTCTATTCACTTGTCTTACACGGGCGACGGATGTTCAACTATGAACCTCTTTGCTAGTCTTCGCAGCGGGAGTGCTGACCGGTGAGCAGGAGGAAGATGCTGCTGAATTGCATTCCTTTGTTTGTGAGAAACAGAAATTTTGCACTTCAGGTGTGTCCACGACCTCCGCATTCGGAGCACATAATGTTTCCAGTTCCTCCACAGCCTACAGTAATTGTAACATGAGTATGTACAGATCATGTCTCATCCATATAGCAGTAACATGTATAGAAATTACTGCACAAATCATAGTCAAACTTGCTTACCTAGACATCTGACTTTTACGATGATTCCTTGGCTCTCCATTATTGAGTCGACGTACAGACCTGAACCAGCACAAGTTGCACACAGCACAGCCCCTTTTGTTTCACAGCTCACACAAGGAGGATTCGTCCCAATCTTCTTCTTTTCCAAATCTAAACCAGCTGGTTTCCCAATATCCTCTTCTGAAACAGCTTCGTCATAGCAGAATAGTTTTTCAAGGTTACTCTTGCTTTTTTGCAGGCCATTAACTGCATTTGCCCTAATCTGCATTGGTAAGAAAACTTATTAAACACAGACTTCTACTATCAAATGGATGTCGCTTAGCTAGTCCATCCACATCATGCAATAGGACACAGAGATTGAAGGGAAATAATTAACACCTATAGAAAAGTTAAAAAAGATCGTGTGTAAGGTGAGGCTGAAAAGGATGGAAATCCAGTTTTTTAACCAACAACATTGTTGAAATCATCAAAAAAGGAATGTTGTTGTTATTGCTCTCCCAGTGTTTTTAGTCTGGGTGATTCTAGGAAACAAGGTCGATGAAGGCTGAACTAAACAAATTAAGCAGTATTTGCTACTCCCATAGATGATAATAGCAACGGGCCCAGATTAGCCTGGCATAACATGAACACATTGACTTCGTATGCCAAACATAATGGATTAGATATTTTAAGAGATGGTTGCATCCTATAAACATACTTATGAACCAACAATTAATGTTTGTTAGTAACTTGAAGGTACTTACATGCTGGTACTTACAATCAGTAAAGAAGCACTTCTTTATCAATAAGAGAAACTTCCGGTAACAGGAGATCAGGTAGGTGGAAATGGGCCATGCATACAAAGCATTCTAGTTTTGTGTCACGCCTAAGAGCAGACAAACAACTGATTCCACCTGGTTAATTCCCCATAATTTCTGCCGCTGATTCATCTACATTGTCATGTTCTCACTGTTACAGCCTACCCACAAATCCGTCAGAATACTGCTAACATTCGATTGTGCATATGAACAATATTCTACGAACATATGAATGATTCTCAGTCTCTATCAATGTATATGGTTTGACATCACGCCACTAATCGACATAAAAATATAGTTATGTCCAATAAGCACCACATACATACTTTGTGCTCATAACTTGGTATCGAAACAGATTTAATGTCCATGTCGCACATGCACAAGGTATCATTTTAGACAGGAGGCTCGAAATGAGCGCAGCTTTAAATTAATAAAGCCACAACCTGCCAAGCATACATGGTTTCATGCTGGGGTTGCCAGCTACAGATTACAAGCACATAAAACCGAAAAAGATACAGGCAGCAAGAAAAACAAAGTGCACTAAAACTACTGGTGTTTGCTTGATCCCGTCGATGGAGCCAAAGGTTCTGCTGCAAGGGAGGCTGCGCCTGCAAGCTTCAAGCACAAAAAGAACATGCTGAAGAATGGAAAGAAACCTGGAAACTAAACGCCAAAACCCAAGCAGAACCGGAAGAGTCCAAACCAACGGATCCTCAGTCGTGCCGACACCACAACTCACGGTTATGTAGTGAGCATGTACAGTAGCCCAGCAGGACTCAGGGGTCTGAAGGAGGCAACGCCTCCAAGGAGGGGAACACTGCCCATGGTTGTCGTCATCACCGGAAATGACCAAGGTTGCGACCAACCACCAACCCCGAGGAGGACGTTGTCGCCGACCAAAACTAACAAGACGCTGGCCCACAGCTGAGGATGAAACCACCGGTGTCCCCCCTGGCATGACGTAGACCCAGTCTACTCCCCTAGGCTCGCCCAAACCAGGCGACTCGACGTATATGAGCAGCCAATCTAACCTCAATGAAGTCAGACGGTGACGGGAAGGGTCTCAGGGTGAACCCAAAATAACTGCGAAAACCAATGGCACCACTAAGAGAAGACAACAAGCAGAACGGATGGACACGATAAGACGAAATCCAGAGAATTTTCGTAGACTTTTCTCATAAGGCACCAGAACCACGAAGGATGTTCTTGCAAACCCAATCAGCACATAAGACAGGCATTTTCTTGGCATTTTCACCATTCCGGAAACAACATTGTGTAAGATGGAATTCAGTAACTCCTAGCCCATTCGAGGCATGGACAATGCATTAACTCATCGGTGCTCATTTTGATAAATTGGTCTCAGCTTTTGGCTGGTACATTTGGTGTTCATCCCGTAGATGGAGCCAAGGCTTCTGCAGAAAAGGAGGGCCGCGCCTGCAAGCTTCAAGTGTTGGAGAAGATCTGAAGGACACCTGGAAACCAAACGCCAAACCCCCAGCAAAGGCGGCACCGGAACAGTCCAAACCAACGGATCCTCACTCGCACCGACACCGCCACCCACAGATATCCACTGATCAGGTACAGTAACCTAAAGCCATGAAGCATGTTTTGCAAAAGCATCACAAGTCAACCAACACATAAGGTAAGATAGGTATTTTCTTGGCATTCTGACCATTCCGGAAACAACATTTGGTAAGATGGAATGCAGTAACTCCTAGCCCATCCAACCATGGACATTGTGTCAACTCACTGTGTTCATTTCTGTAAATTTCTCTCAGCTTTTTTGTTGGTCCATTTGGACAGGTATACCATTTTCAGCGGCCATGAATTTAGGAATTTCCCCATTCGTACAGTATAGCCAAGTCCTAATCGTTTTGGATCAAACAAGTCCTAGATTCTTCTCATTCCTTTCCACTAACAAACAAGTTGGCGAACAATTCGGGAGCAAATGGTAAACAGAACGGCGCACCAAAATATAAATCCGGCCGCGGAGCGCCGCAACGCGAAACTCCAGCCACCTTCAGAAGCAGCAACCCAGAGGGAAGCAACGGAGCTACAGGCCTAGCGATCCCCGCAGGCGTACTGACCAACCACATAACACTAAAGTGCGAAGAAAGTAGGGCGCTAGAGTGCACCTTGGTGGAAACCGCGCGGGGGCCGGGGCGGGCCGAAGGGAGCAGCCGCCTCAGGGACGCGCTACCGCGGCGGGGCGACGCCGCCGAGATGGCGGGCTGGGGGCGTAGCCTGGCCGAGACCTCCATGGCCAGTGAATAGCTCTCCGGTTGGTGGGAAAGGAAAAAATTCCTCGCCTCCGTCGCCAGTGGGGAGAAGAAGAGGAAGAGGAGCTCCTCGGATTGTTCGTCGGATTTCCACACACCCAGCTTCGGGTTCATCGCCCGACGGAGGAGCCCACATCCTCGGGAAGGGCCGTGAAATTGTTGGGCTGGACCAGCTCACCTATGAAACTGGTGCAGGCCGTTATTGGGTTTACGTCGACGCGTCCTACTTTCTTACTCTGGCCCATGCATCTTTATAACGTGAAATCGAAGAGAACCGAAACTGGAAATTTTCCGGTATGAACTATAGCAAAGAAAAGGTAGAATCATTACGTACATTCAAAATGAAATGTCTATGAATGTTTGTAATGGTTCTTTAGCTTTGTGTTCCTGTAGGTTGGAGGTCTGTGCAACTTGGTTGTGGGGATGCTTGTGCTCCGTTTCTGCTTGTTTGTGTTCACCGCATGCACAAGCAACGGCGAGTCCAGGAAATAAATGGAGGGTAGGCTCAGAGTTAACAACGACTAAACTAAATGACTACTTCCAAAAAAATTAAGTCAGTATGTAAGACATGGAATTAATTAAGACAAAATATCACAACTTTTCAGGTTAAAAGCATACAAATCACACACTAATACAACCAGTACTAGAGAAGAAACAACAAAAAGACAAAGTGAACTTAAACTAGTAAACATACATGTACGATTTCGTGTGTGCCCAGACATGTACGATTGACGAGCTGCACACTCCACGGATCACACTCATACAAACTACTCCGTAAACAGACATGTACGATTGACGAGCTGCGATGCGCCCAGGCGGCACTCCGCTCTCAGTGCACGACGACTTCCCGGCTCCGGCCCCTGCCCAACTTTCCCCGCCGGCCACCGCTAGGCCTAGGCGCTAGGGTTGGCAGATGGGCGCGTCCGCCATCCGCCGACCGCGCGCGGCGCTCCGCCAGAGGCTCGGCCGCCAGATCCCCAGACTCCTTCCGGGCGGTCGGCGTCGGTGGCTCCCTGGTCACCGGTCGGCCGGACCGTGCGTGGCAACACGCCAACACTTCCCCAGCAAAACCAAACAAACACGTCCTGAATGTAGGGTGTATAGTTTTCTGCACGAATATTAAGACATGTGTATTTTGCATAGAGTGGACTCAAATTTTCTCTGGAAAAAAATCGCGAGAGATAAGTTCTTAATAGGCACAAAATGAATACAATCTGCTAAATCCCTCTTTTGAGACTCGGTCTCATTTTTTGATGGGTCAAATTGTCCATAAATAACAAATGCACCTTATATTATGGATTTTTCTTCAAAAAACTATACACCTTACATCAAGAAACGGATGGAGTACTTGATTTGAGATCTACCTAATCGACCACTTTTAGAGCATCTCAACCGGCACTCTCGATATTCTGTTCAGCGCCCCTGCTATTGTGCCCTCTATAGTCTATCGGGGTGTCGGACAGATGTCCACTCCTAGCAGAGTCTCCAAAGGCTGGGCATCTTCAATTTTTTGCCCATTTTAACTGTTATTTAACACACAATAAACTTAGTCTCAACATAATGTAGGCACCAAATTAAAATCTCAGCCACACCAAGTCCCGTCACCAAAATGACACAAAGTCTGGCCACACCATAGTACATCATCAAATTCAACTAAAATGTATAAAAAATATATTTTTTTGGACATTTGATTTCCTCTTCAAGATGATGTGCTTGAATTCATCATGAAACCAACCCTTCTGATTCAGGATCATGTTGGTCATGCCGGACTATCGGCAGACATGAACTTTCACTTCTCAGCCTTTTCCTTTAGTTCCTATCATCCTCCATTTTCTTCAATTTTTGGGTTGCACCTCAAAGTAGGTCGACCACCTTTCTTTGTTCTCTTGGTGCATTAAATCTTTGTGAGTCAAGGACGATGACAGTACGCATATCAACCCTTTGCCTAGGTGTTGCCAGCGGTGGTGTGGCTGTGTGCAATCTATGCGGCGGTTGAGGGCTGGCTGCGTACATTGCATGGTGCGACCAAGGTTCTCGAGCCAAATTAGCCATGTCAACTACGTTCGATTGGTTCCCGCAAAAAAAAAAACTACGTTCGATTGGCCGGCCGGTACACCTACTTGTGGCAATTTCTACACGTTGTCAAGTTGGAAGGGATCAATGGAAGCCAGCTTTTACTAGCCATATTATCTATGTCAACGAACCTTGATTGGCTGGTGCAGGGGTACATACGTGATGCCTGCCTCCACCCAAGTTATATAAGAGCAAATCATTAGCTATGTATCGTGCAAACACTAATTGAGCATTAGCTACCGCTCATTGGAGAGAGAGAGATGGAGGCAACGGCGGTGAGCTTGGCGAGGTCCGTGCTGGAAGGCGTGCTGAGCACCGCTCGTTCCGCCGTCGCCGACGAGGTCGCACTCCTGCTGGGCGTGCCCAGGGAGGTGGAGTTCATCCGCAGCGAGCTGGAGATGATGCAGAGCTTCCTGAGGGTGGCCTCGGCGCGCCACGACGCCGCGGCGCGCAACGACACGGTGCGAACGTGGGTGAAGCAGGTGCGCGACTGCGCCAACGACGTCGAGGACTGTCTCTTTGACTTCGCCCTCTACTCCGCCACGGCCTCCCCGTGGTCGTCGTGGCTCCCGGCTGCCGTCGCCAAGCGCCGCAGTATGGCCGAGCGGATTCGTGACCTCAAGGCCAGGGTGGAGGAGCTCAGCAAGCGTAACTTGCGCTACCACGCCATCGTCGACGCGTCCAGCGGCGCCGCCGAGGTCGCCGAGCAGCAGCAGCTCCTCCCCTATCACGACGGCGACGGGACGTCTGACGTCGAGCACGCGTTCCAGGAGTGGGACATCATCGGAGGAGCGGCGAGAAGGACCAACTAAAGGACCTGGTCTCCAGCGGCGACGTCGACGGGCTGACCGTGGTGTCAGTGTGGGGGATGGGCGGCATGGGCAAGTCATCGCTGGTGAGCATGGTGCGCAACGACCCGAAGCTCCTTGACGCGTACGACTACGGTGCGTGGGTGACCCTGCGGCACCCGCTCGACAACACCGACGAGTTCATGCGGCGCCTGAGGAAGCAGCTCGGTCTCCGACCAGCTGCGGCGCACGACGACCACCACGACCTCAAGGAGCACCTCAAGGACAAACGGTACATGATCGTTGTCGATGACCTGCAAACGAAGAAGGAATGGGATCAGGTATGGCCAAAACTGTTTAACTTGAAGAATACCAAGGGGAGCAGTATCATCGTCACGACGCGGCAGGAAGACGTCGCCCGGCACTGTGCCGGAAGCGTCGGCGAGAGGCATGGCCATATGTACGAGCTCAAGCCACTTGGGAATACGGAGTCCATGAATCTCCTATGCAAGAAGGTGAACCCCTTAAATCCTCCTGGTGTTAACCAATTTTATACTGTCGATTCTTCAACATATTATACTCTAAAATTGCATACTACTAATTCTAAAATGATTTCGTGAGTACGAGTGTGCCTAGAAAATCAATTATACAGTAGAGGTTAAAAAAAAAATTTGGAGGAACTGGCAGCCGTTTGCCTTTCGATTAGATAGAAAAAAGAGTGTTTATGTACAAAGTGAACACTAGTAGAAACGAGACCTTTCGACCAAGGCCGATTTTGCCTCTAGTTCCGGGTGGCTTAAGACCCGAGACTAGAGGGGGGCACTAGTCCCGGGTCAAACGTTTTCCACTTGTCCCGGGTCGTGAGGGAGCTCTAGTCCCGGTCGTATTACGACCCGGGACTAAAGGCGCGTGGCAGGGCTGCTGCAGGGCGTGGGCCACGCGAGAACCTCTAGTCCCGGGTTGTATTACAACCCGGGACTAGAGGTGGAGCTTTTGTCCCGGGTCGTGGTACAACCCGGAACCAATGCTCTTCCCCCACAGACCAGCCCTCTGCATATATATTGTATCGCCCCTGCTCGTTTAACATGAAATAATTCATATCTTTAAATCCGTAAATCGAAATTGAACAAATAAAATGTCTAAATCGATTAGAAAAATGAGAGGAATCCAAATTTAACAATTATATCATCTTTTGCATCACAAGAACTCATTTAAATAGGATAAATTACTTTCGAAAAATCAGCACAAACTCATTTAACTAGACGAAATTATGTAGAAATCAAGAAATCCTAATAATTGAGGATATTCATAAATTGTGGATTACTCTTTGTGAAATTATATGGGTGTCATTTTGCACCATATCTTTTTACAGGTTTTTTAATTTATTTGATTGTTTTCAAAAAGCGGTCAAAATGACCACCATGACTCTTATCGGAGAGGTCTAGGGTTTCACCGAAGCGGGGCTCCGGAGTGTTGGAAACCCACCAAAAGCTAGCTGGTTCCATATCATATGTATATAATTGTTTGGGTGTTGTAAATGTCCAATATCCTACTCCGTGTGTGACCAGCTTCACCTTCTCTCTAGTAAGTTGGTGGACTTATAGCTGAAAATTCCGACTTCGGGCGAAACAGAGGAATCTCTGCAAGAGTTGGATGGATCTTAATTTTTTATGTTCCTATTTCCTAACCTAACACAACCATGCTAAAGGATACCTCTTTTAGGGGGTATTCACTTTATTTGATTTTGTTCGAAAACCGATCAAAATGGCCGCCATGACTATTCATCGAAAGAGGTCAAATTTTCTAACTATCAAAATTCCTGTGATGCAAAAGATGATATGTATAGCATATTTGAATTCTTCTCATTTTTCTAATCAACTTAGACATTTTATTTGTCAAATTTTGATTTCCGGATTTAAAGATATGAATTCTTCCATATTAAATGTAAAAACATAAATTAAAATTCATTTTATTATTATTTATTCAAGATACACTATTACATAATCATTCTTACTTATTCAAACAAAGTTTTAAAATTTAAACAATAAAAAGGTGTAACATCCTAACCGAGAGGTTAATATGATTGATAAGATACTAGTATCAGTAAGTTCTCATTTCTCATTTGGAAGCTAACATGAAAGGAACTCAAAAGTTAAGCGTGCTGGGACTAGAGTAGTCTGAGGATGGGTGACCCGGTGGGAAGTTTGACCAGAGCAATTACTTTGACCTAAGATTAAATGTATGATTCGAGATTGAATGAGTGTATAAGTGAAAAGATTTGGAATAGAATTAAAATATTCAGAATATAATTAAAATAACACGAGACTAAAAAAATCAGAATTCCTTTTTTCTGGGTTGGTACCCTTTAGTCCCGGGTGGTAACACCACCCGGACTAAAGGTCCTCCGGCCCAGCAGCCACGTGAAGCACCTTTAGTCCCGGTCGTAACCCACCCGGGACTAAAGGGTGGAGGCCTCTAGTCCCGGTTGGCATGTACCGGATGCCAATCCGGTCCAAGAGGCCTTTACCACCCGGGACTAAAGGTGGTGTTTCCACTAGTGGAAGCCAAGTCTCGCAATCGAGACAAGACCGAGAAACCAAAACAGAAATAAACTAGCCGTCTCCAGGGTCTTGCGTGTGCGCATACGCCCGCTGCGCCATCTCCTCTCGCACCAAGGCCGCCACGGCTCCGCTTGTATTGTGACATTCGTGAAGACCCGCCTGTTCCGCTCCTTCCACACTCCCAATGGAGTAGATGATCGCCCCACTGGCCTCCCTCCGCTTTGCCTTTGGGAGGCCGGCTATTGTCGTATCCCACCATGCGTTGAGGCCATTGGCATTTGGTGGTGGGGTTGCCCCAATCTGCCCATGCCAAGCAAACACTCAGCTCGCGAACTGCGGTTGAGAAGCTACACAAGTGTGAGGTGTTGAGCTGTCTCCGATGAATTCTGCACAACTTGCATATTGGGTCATGCGGCCATCCGCGGATTGCCAGATTGTCGGCCGTCAGAATCTTGCCATGGAGCACCAACCATGCAAAGAACCGGCACTTTGCCTCCGCATGTCCTCGCCAGACTTTAGCCGCGCGGAAAGGGGCAGCGGAGCCGGCAAACTGGCAGCGATAGGCGGTGGCGGCCATGTACACCCCCGACTCCGTCCAAAGCCATCTGATCGAGTCCGGTACCGGGAGTAGCTGCACGTTTTGCATGAGAGCCCACAACCTAGTGTACTGCTCCAAATGCCTTGCTGTGGAAATCCTTGCTAGTGAGCGGATCCAATTTTGGTTTTCCATTTCCTTTTTCAACCTTTTTCTTGAAGCTATGCGAAGAGCTCAGGAAACTGATGTCGCAGTGGCCCGCCCTGTGTCCATGCGTCATGCCAAAACTGACATTTCGCCCCATCTCCAAGAGTGATTGCCGTGGAGGCGCGAAAAAAGGTTGTCATCGCACGGAATTTGCATCCCTCTCCATGGTCTTGCTTCGTCAGTCCATTCAAGCCACAACCATCGTAGCCTCATGGCCCTCCCAAATCTGTCAAGGTCAAGCACGCCCAAACCTCCAAGCTCCTTGGGCCTACATATTGTTTTCCAATTAACCAAAGATTGCGGTCGCGCTCCGGAACAGCCCCTGATTTCATCAGAGGAAGCTTCTCATTATTTTCTCAATTCTCTTGATCACCCACTTAGGGAGCTTGAATACTGCCAGGTGGTAGAGGACCATGGACGTGAACACCGATCTGCAAAGCACCACCAACTCTGCTTATATTTTTAAATGATACAAAAGAACATTTGACTAAATACCATAATGCCGCCTACTCTAGCTAACTAGCTTTTCATAGGTTTGCTTTATTTTTTTGGAAGGCCCAGTAATCAATTTTGTTTCAATCATTTGTAGGTTTACAAATCAAAAAATATTAATTTGTCAAACGAGATGGTAAAGCAAGCAAGACTTATTTTAGAGAGATGCAGGGGCCTTCCGCTTGCCATATCCACTATAGGAGGTCTTCTAGCCAACAGGCCGAAGACAAACCTGGAATGGATGAATGTGTGTAAATACCTTGGAGCAGAGTTGAACTCTGATCCCGGAAACATCAAGAAGGTGATTTCCTCAAGTTATGATGGCTTGCCGTATGACTTGAAATCAATCTTCCTATACCTCAGTATCTTCCCTGAGAACCATGGCATCAGACGCACTCGCATGTTGAGGCGGTGGATGGCAGAGGGCTACATAGCAAATAACCACAATATGCCTGTGGCAGAAGTAGGAGAGCGTTTCTACCTTGATCTTATGAATAGAAGTATGATCCAACCTTCCAAGAAGAAGAACATTATATCTGGCTTGAGAGTTGGTCGCTGCACGATTCACAACATACTTTTGCATATCATTCAGTCCAAGGCTGTTGAGGAAAACCAACTCTTATTCATTGAGAAGCAATACAATGAGGATGTTCCACAAAGCAAGATACGCCACCTGGTAGTCTCCAGATGGAAATCGGGGGATAAGCTAGAGAACATAAACTTGTCATGTATTCGATCATTGACAGTCTTTGGAGACTGCCCTGTTTCTCTGATCTCTCCTAAAATGCGGCTGCTGCGAGTGCTGGATCTTGAAGACACAAACAATGTGAAGAATGAAGACCTTACGCAAATAGGGGAGTTGTGTCACCTAAGGTATCTTTCTTTGAGAGGAACAGATGTTTCAATAATTCCATCTTCTTTGCAAAAGCTTCGGTACCTAGAGACACTAGATATCCAAGACACAAAGGTGAACCAACTCCCCACGGAATTGTCAAACTTGAGAAGCTACGGTATATTCTTGCTGGTATCAAGTTCTCAAAAGATCTACTGCAGAAGGTGGGGCAAGTAGAGATGGATAACCAGAAGACCAACATGTTGGGAAACACGGCAACCTTTAACTGCAACCGCAGTGTGATTTCCAGCATGGACCAGCTCGGTGTGATGGCTCCTAAGGGTATCGAGAAGCTAAAGAACTTGCATATGTTGGGTGCATTCAATGTTGGTAAGGGCAATGGTGTGGCAAGGAGGCTCGAGGAGCTGACGAACCTGCAAATGCTGGAGTAATAGTCACTGATCTTAATGAGAAAGGAAGGAAGGATTTGTGCCAGTCTATAGGGAAGCTCGGCCAATTACAAAAGCTTGAGGTGCGATCTCGTTCCCTTAGGTTTCTTTCCAAAGTGGATGAATCAACAATACCAAAACATATAGCTTCACTCAAACTACTAGGAGAACTATTAAGGTTGCCTAAGTGGATAAGTTCACTCAATGATCTGACTAAGGTGAAGCTGCTAGGTACAAAGCTAGAACAAGGACATGTTGATATCCTTGGTAACTTGTGCAATGTGGCTTTCCTTGGCTTGTGGGAGAAATCCTACGTAGGGAAGTCATTGCGTTTCAGGACTCGTAAATTTCCAAAGCTCAAAGTCCTTGACATTGATGGGCTAGAGAAGATTGAAAAGGTGAAGATCAAGGAACCCAAGTTCAAATTTGTTGAGAATGATGGGAATAAGACTAAACTCAAGGTACATGCGATGCCTGAGCTTGAGCAACTTTGGGTGAACAACTGCCAAACACTGCGTAACGATGGTGATGGCCTTTCTGGAGTGCAGTATCTGGAGAACTTGAATGAGCTTCTTGTCAAGCAATGCGGGCAGAAGGAGGAACTGATAAATATATTGCAATGGCAGGTTAGTGTGCATAAGAATTGCCCAAAGTTCCTCATAGGCAAGATTGTTGTACCTACAGCCGCACAACCAAGCACAAGTGTAGCTGCCGAGCAATGATAATTGAAGGCCTTGTGAAAAACTCCGCTCAATTTTTTGTATAATTTATGTAAGTAATATATTTATTTTGTTTCATCCTGGGATAGTACTCCAAGAACGGCAAATAACACTCTAGTAAATTAAGCATCGGAGATGTAGTGAAAACATTTAAAAATGTTTTTGCGCTGGAATCAAGTTGCATATAGTTAGTCCAGGAAATGATATTGCATACCATATTGGAAGTCATTTCGTGTATTTTTTTTCCAGATGTTGTGTGCTATTTACTTCAACTGCAAGTGGGGTGGCCAATCTCTAGTAACAGCATGTCATATACAACCACTGATAATGCAATTAAATCGCACGACCAATTTCGAACAAGGCACAATAAGAAAATTGACCTTTCACGCTTCAAACGCAACATATTTCCTATACTGATAAATCATTTATTAAAGTTTAAAAGTTATGCTCCAGCAAAAGTTCTCCTGGAACCAGAACCAAACCATTGATATTTGAAAACACAATATTTTTAATGGTTCACCATTGGTCAAAGAAGAAAACATTCCACAACAAGTTCTGTGAGTGGTCAGCCCAGAGACTTTAAACCTTCCTTTTTATTTATCTCCTCATAGTACTTCGTACAGTTTTGAGCTCCGGTGTTTTCCCTATAACTAAAAATGATCCAGCTGAAATGAGTTCAGGTCTAGCCTTCTTGCTTAAGGTACTCATGGACGGAGCCTTCGAGTGAGGATTGGCTGAGACTGATTTCGTTGCTCGTGCTGGAGTACTCTCTGAATTATCGCACTCTTCTCCTTCCTTTCCACTAACAAACAAGTTGGCGAACAATTCGGAAGCAAAAGCTACTAAACAGGACGCACCAAAATATAAATCCGGCCGCGCAGCGCCACAACGCGAAACTCCAGCCACCTTCGAAGCCACAGGCTTAACGATCCCAGCAGCCGTACTGAACAACCACATAACGCTAAAGTGCAAAGAAAGTGGGGGCCCCGAGGAGCAGGCGCTAGAGCGCACCTTGGCGGAAACCGCGCGGGGGGCGGGGCAGGCCGAGGGGAGCAGACGCGCCAGGGACCCTCTGCCGCGGCGGGGCGACGCCGCCGAGATGGCGGGCTGGGGGCGGAGCCTGGCCGAGACCTCCATCGCCAGTCAATCGCTCTCCGGTTGGTGGAGAGAAAATGATTCCTCGCCTCCGTCGCTAGTGGGGGAGAAGAAGAGGGGAGCTGCTGCACATCGCCTGAGGCGATGCTATTCGCATCCATCGCCTGAAGGCAGCTCTTTCATGGGCCGCATTTGGAGCGGCCCAATATAAAAGGATCCCAGCCCTTTTTTTTTAAATCTGAACAAACTATAAATTTGACAAATTTCAAAATCTGAACAATTTTAAAATCTGAATGATGTTCAAATCTGAACATTTTTAATCTGAACAATTTTCAAAACCTGAACAATTTTCAAATCTGAACAAATTTGAAAATCTGAACAATTTTTTAAATCTGATTATTTTTCAAATCTGAACGAATTTGAAAATCTGTAAAAATGTTTTTTGAAATCTAAAATAAAAATCGAAAAAGAAACGAAAAAAGAAGAAGAAAGCAACAGAAAAAAATAGAGCAGAAAATAGAAAATAAAACGGAAAAAAGGAAAAAGTCATCAAATGGGTCAGCCCACTAGCGGAATCCCTTCAGGCGACAGGACCATTCCGCATCGCCGCGGGGCCATGTATAGGAATTGCCGAAGAACAGGGAGAGGAACTCCTCGGATTGTTCGTCGGATTCCAAAGCCGCACACACCAGCTTCGCACACATGGCGGCTCCGGGAAGGGTCATGAAATTGCTTGGGTCGGCCTCTATCAGCTATGAAGCTGGTGTCGGTCGTTGTTGGACAGAAAGTCACTATTTGTTCCTCCCGGTCGAGCTCCCGTACTTCCTATAATTGAAATATTTAAAACTATATCTATAAGTTTAAAAATTCAAAAAAACTCTTGGGTGTATTCAATGATGCTTCCTACTAGCATGTAATATCCTAATGCGAAAGTCCGTATATTATGGGCTACACAAAAATGAAAAAATCTTGTACATTTTGAAGATTTTAAAGTGTATATTTAGGTCACACAGTTGTTATTTTAGTGTAACCCGGAATATAATTTATTTCTAACTGAAATTTTGCATGTTCATGGAATATATTATTGGCAATATGTAGGATTTTTGTAGTTTTTAGTTGTAAGCATGATTTTGATTTATTTTTTAAATAAAGGGACCACTCAAATCTAGGGGCAAGAAATTTCCACTCGTTGTTGGACTTCTTACATGACAACAGTATAATTTTATTTTGTCTTGTATACAAAACTCATGCTGTATAAAGGTTTTGGTTTGGACATAAGGAGATGATATACATGTAGACTTGTTTTACTAAATTTGTATGTAATATGTGGATTACCAATTAGATAGCACATATTTATTTTAGACACGCCATACAAATATAGTGATAAATGACAGAGATTGATATTGCGTAAATAACATGTAACACTCACTTTATAAGACTTCGCATAAAAACTTCATGATGAAAATGATTGTGTACATCAATCGTCGCAAGGATCGGGTTTTAGAAGAAAAAAACATAAATCTCACTTACTTTCGTATGCAGGGAGTGTGTGAAAAAAGAGGTGTAAAACCGACAGCAACACTTCTTTTATGAAGGTGGAACTGATGGCAACACTTTGTTATATACTCAACTTGAGACTACTCCCTCCGTTCTATTTTAATTGACTCACATATATCTAGATATGGATACATCTAGACACGATTTAGTGCTAATTATATACATATCTAGATATATGTGAGTCAATTAAAATGGAACGGAGGGAGTACCTAACAAATCACCTTGAGCCCCTTACATCATTTTCTTTATTGGGAAAAGAGGAGAATCTAATTAACAAAAACACCCAACCCAAGTGAGGCAAGCGCTTTCACATTAACCTATTTGGACCTTCCCTAGTTTGACGAAACCCAAGGTGGAAGATTTCTTCCAGGTAGGGCCGGGGTGAAGGATGTTCAAGTGTGGCAGGATCAACTCGAAAAGGACACAAAATGCATTGTGTTTCCCAACTTGGCAGAAGGATGCAAGTCAATGCATTGTCCAAGAGTGGCGAAGGAGAGAGAGGTACTAATAATCAGTTAAAGTGAGATTGCAGAATGACTGAATGATCCTCCTGAACTATCCTTTCGGTCGCCATCTGCAAATAGGTGGTCGGATGGGCCCTGCTTTCCGACGTCGGACGGCCCGCCGCCACCTTTGGAGAAGGCCCACTTTGTAAGATTTTTTTATTCGATCTCAAGCTCTGAAAGCACCTGCTCCACAGCTGCAGTGACGCACGCGCACCGGACGAGAGTCTTGTCCCAAAAGGCAACGGAGCAACGGGAGCGGCCGTTTCTTGGTGCTGGTGCGCTTGATCGACACGCCAAAGCCAGATTTCGGGATACAAAATCCCACGCCGATCGCCCTCGTCACGACGGCGTCACCTGCCTTGGATTCGCCGACTAGGTCGGACTTGGCACGGTTTCCTTTGCTGCCGTGAGCCCGTGACGGAGACAGTGGCCGGAAGGAAGCGACACGGGCGAGCGGCACACGTATGTCAAGAGCGGTCGACACCTGGATGGCCAATTTCAGCCCGCGTGTCGGCGCGGCTTCATTCCCCGCCGCACATATAGACATGCTAAACTAATTACACGGCGTAATTAATTTTTTTATATTGTTTGTTTAATTCTTCATTCTAATTTGCATCTTTTGTTTACCAATTTGAGACTCTCCATCGGTTATCATTATCATATTGATTCACATAATGTTCTTAGCTATTCATAATAACATAATCTTATGGTTATGGTTATATGGATGACGGGGAGAGATCACATCCGACTGGAACTCTCTGTTCCAAGTACCAAGTAAGTAACCGGTCTGCTCATTCCACAAAAAGTCCAGAGCCTATTTTATTTGCCAAATTATGTAAAAATTGAGAAATAGGAAATAAGTAGGAAGTATGATGTCATTGAATATTCAACTCACATTACTGATAGTATTTTCTTTGAACCAAATAAAAACCATGGTAAGACTGAGCTAATAGAAAATTTTACATGAAATGGTGTGTGTTTTGCAATGATGGGAGTAAATGGAAGCAGGAGTGTTCTAGATACAATTATTTCTATGCATCTAAATATTCGTGAATTGTTTTGTTGTCTTCACACTATGAAGCAATTTTCATGTCTTTCAGTCCAAATGAGCATCTAAATATCCAATCATTAGATATACTTTCACGTGGGGCACCGGCGCACCGGGTAGGTCGATGGAATATCTCTCCCTCCTCGATGGCTGCCTCATGCTCCTCCCGTTCCCACGAAAGACTTGAGCAACGCCGTTCTCGTGCTCGCCGGGCTGCAGCTTGCCTCGCGTGTGGCACCAACGGGGGCGCACAGAGCGGTAACCGGTTGCCTCATGTTCCTCGTGGCATTCGCCGTTCCTACCCCGCGCCGCCATGGCCGATGCTCGCCCAATGGCCCTCGCTAGTTCAGATAATATGGGCTGGAGTCGGCTCGAAACTCACTTGATCATGATAAAATGTTCTCACTTATTTATACCAAATAATTGTTACTTTGTAAATATTGCATACTTTGTTATAGATAGGAAAAGAATCACATACATCATGATGTTAAATATTAGTATAGCATATCCATGTCATAAAGTTCCTGCATATCTCGCCGTCTGACTGCAGCTTGCCTCACGTGCGGCACCAACGGGTCCGCATCGAGCGGTAACTGGCTGCCTCATGCTCCTCATGGCGTTCGCTGTTCCCACGCGCGCTGCCGGACTGCTGGTCGCCTCGCGTGGGGCGATGGGCGGGCGCATCGAGCGACTCTCGGCTGCCTCTTGATCTTCACCATGTGAGTAATTCCCGCGCGTGTCATCAACGTCAACCTGTACGGCGATGAGCCAACCATTCATGCTATAAATTTAAACTCGTATATAAGGAGGGGAGGGGTAGAGGGTCATTTGCCCCCCCCCCCCCCCCCCCCGAACACACACACACACCACACCCACCTTCATAACCTGGTAAAACTCTATATTACTCATAAATAATATGGTATGAAGTGTATGAAAAGGAGTTAAGAGCAAACATCATGTTCGGGAGATTTTGTAAATCAGCTTGTTGTGTTTAGTTCCTATAGTGTATTCTTTTGAGGTATCCTAGATCTACATCCATGATAGATGTAAAACGAGTATGGCAATTTCAAATTGTAATACATAATATCACCTTTGATCTTTGCTGCAGCCATGCCCCCACTTAGGCTAAAAGAAGCAATTCTAATACATGTGTCTAGGCAAATGTTGGCTTTGCCGACAAACAAGCTTTGGAAAACAAATGATGGTTTAGTTATTGATCACCATCATCTAGGAATTTGGTTATGAATCAAGTGCACTTGGTAGAGACGTTACTCAAGGGTAAATATATTACTTAAACTAGAGTCAATACAATTCTATTTGTTTCTCCATACAGGAAAAAAAATACCCCAACAAACACATCACGCTCCAACACTCTCTTATAGAACTTAGAAATCTCATGAACATTACTATTGTCTTTACATTTATCTTCTACCCGATCACAGCCAGCATTAAGCGTAAAAGACTCAGAGATATGTAAAATCGTTTGCTCTTCAAAGTTATCAAGAAGAAGAATACTATCATTCCAAATGTCAATTATTTTGTCGAGCATGAAAATACTAGTACTCCACCACTTTCAAAATTTTCAGAGAAGTTTTCTTTTGCGATTTTTTTTGAGGAGTTTGAATATTGATGATACTCTTTTAGCACTATCACCATAACATTGGATCTCCCAAATAGTCATAACCACATAGAAAGACAGGCATTTTGATCCAATATTTCTCAAAGCGAAAAACAGTCGCCTTGGGGATAGAGGTACCCCCACCCTATAACATAACGTATGTGATCATGTGTGGGACAAGCTAGAGGGCTTACAATGGTATTTGGGAACTTAAGAGTCCACAAAGGTGAGGTGAAGAACAAATCAATTTGAACTAACAATGGTTAGTTTGCATGCCACTCAGAGTGTAAGAACAAACTTTGACGGGTACCTAGCTCAATCAAACCCAAGTAGCTAAAATGTCGTTTAAACCAGAGATATTACTCATGTTTGGACCAACGCCAACTACCAAAATGTCTTTTGCAGTGCACCAAAATATCGTAAGGGCAACGAATTTTAAGACAAATTATAGTAATTGCATAGTATCATTGTGTGTCTCCACGGTTTAAATATAATAAGGAAGTGAAGCAGTTATATTGTTAAAATGATAATATCAATTAAGTGGCATCAACATGTAGATATAGACTTACTTCTTCAAAATCACGAAAGAGCATGCATGAAAAAGATTCATTTAAACCTTTTCGTGATCATGTCGTGCTATTCCTGGACTGGTGGCGAGATTGGCCACAGCACCTACTTCTCAATGGCCAGGGGCAATGCCACTGTCGTCCCTGCTATGGAGATGACCAAGTGGTTGATACCAACTAGTAAGCCGATCTGCATCTCTTGAAGCTTATCAGTTACCAGAAGTTATTTTTTAGGGGGTATTGGTCATACAGTTTTGCTTACTGGCTTTCTTGCTTTTTTACAGTCACTTAATTGTACCTGAATTGGGCCCAGAAACCAACTTCTCATATGCTTCACACAAGGCTGTCTCTGAATACAAGGAGGCAAAGACGGTATGTCATTCTCTCTTTTTCATAGTAGTTTACATATATGACATAGTAGTAGAAAAAATCTTCTCACCTATACTGCTACATCCGTGCTTGCTATCAAATTCCGATTCCACACAGTCCTTGTTTAGTCTGTCTCGCTTTGCTAATCAAATCACCTGGTCTTTTTTATTGGTTAATTTTCGTTGATTAAAGTAGATCCTTTAATGGCACTTGGATGAAGTATATCACGTCTCTTGTCTATCCATATAGAAAATCGACAATGCAATTTAACAATAACTAGATGATCTTACAAGCTATGTTTGACGTTGAATGATAGTCCTGGAACAAACATGCATGTTACTACCATGCAGAGAATGATGCATTACTGTTTGCATACTTGACAAAACATGAAACCTGTGTCCAAGGATCTTAAATTGGTGTTTTAATTTCCTCATGTTGTTTTCAGAAAGCACCTTTTGCAAGAGTTTTTATGTTCTTGGAATGGACTATGCCATGTTTAGGATTTTAGACCCACACAGAATTATCCTCTTTTTTTTGCATGTTAGTGATACAGTAGGGCCCCTCCTTAGATATATAGAGTTACGGTAATGTTTACCCCGGAAGAGAAGTGGCTTGCCATGCTATTTGTCTTACATATGATGATGTCAGCCTGCTAAATGTTCATACTTCCATTCAGCTTGGCGTTGACACTGTACCAGTGCTTGTTGGACCAGTCTCGTACTTGCTGCTCTCTAAGGCAGCAAAGGGTGTGGAGAAATCATTCTCTATTCTTTCACTTCTTGGTAGCATTCTTCCCATCTACAAGTAAGCATCGACTGATGAGCCAACCATTCATGCTATAAATTTAAACTCCTATAAAAGGAGGGGAGGGGTAGAGGTCATTTGCCCCCCCCCCCCCCCCCCCCCCACACACCCACCTTCATAACCTGGTAAAACTCTATATTACTCATAAATAATATGGTATGAAGTGTATGAAAAGGAGTTAAGAGCAAACATCATGTTCGGGAGATTTTGTAAATCAGCTTGTTGTGTTTAGTTCCTATAGTGTATTCTTTTGAGGTATCCTAGATCTACATCCATGATAGATGTAAAACGAGTATGGCAATTTCAAATTGTAATACATAATATCACCTTTGATCTTTGCTGCAGCCATGCCCCCACTTAGGCTAAAAGAAGCAATTCTAATATATTGTGTCTAGGCAAATGTTGGCTTTGCCGACAAACAAGCTTTGGAAAACAAATGATGATTTAGTTATTGATCACCATCATCTAGGAATTTGTTTATGAATCAAGTGCACTTGGTAGAGACGTTATTCAAGGGTAAATATATTACTTAAACTAGAGTCAATACAATTCTATTTGTTTCTCCATACAGGAAAAAAAACCCAACAAACACATCACGCTCCAACACTCTCTTATAGAACTTAGAAATCTCATGAACATTACTATTGTCTTTACATTTATCTTCTACCCGATCACAGCCAGCATTAAGCGTAAAAGACTCAGAGATATGTAAAATCGTTTGCTCTTCAAAGTTATCAAGAAGAAGAATACTATCATTCCAAATGTCAATTATTTTGTCGAGCATGAAAATACTAGTACTCCACCACTTTCAAAATTTTCAGAGAAGTTTTCTTTTGCGATTTTTTTTTGAGGAGTTTGAATATTGATGATACTCTTTTAGCACTATCACCATAACATTGGATCTCCCAAATAGTCATAACCACATAGAAAGACAGGCATTTTGATCCAATATTTCTCAAAGCGAAAAACAGCCGCCTTGGGGATAGAGGTACCCCCACCCTATAACATAACGTATGTGATCCTGTGTGGGACAAGCTAGAGGGCTTACAATGGTATTTGGGAACTTAAGAGTCCACAAAGGTGAGGTGAAGAACAAATCAGTTTGAACTAACAATGCCACTCAGAGTGTAAGAACAAACTTTGATGGGTACTTAGCTCAATCAAACCCAAGTAGCTAAAATGTCGTTTAAACCAGAGATATTACTCATGTTTTGACCAACGCCAACTACCAAAATGTCTTATGCAGTGCACCAAAATATCGTAAGAGCAACGAATTTTAAGACAGATTATAGTAATTGCATAGTATCATTGTGTGTCTCCACGGTTTAAATATAATAAGGAAGTGAAGCAGTTATATTGTTAAAGCGATAATATCAATTAAGCGGCATCAACATATAGATATAGACTTACTTCTTCAAAATCACGAAAAGCATTGCATGAAAAAGATTCATTAAAACCTTTTCGTGATCATGTCGTGCTATTCCAGAAAGAGAGGGCAGACTTCACTCGGAGGTGGAGCAGCAAGATGACTTTTCTACCACTCGGTGCATGTTTAAAAGAGGAAAGCTAAAGTAAAATAAGTGGATTTATCAGGAAGTAGAATCCCTGCCTCAATCGAGAGGTAATGTACGGGGGCAGCGTAATTCAGTCATGCACTACCTCGCACGTCTTCCCTTTTGTTACGTATTGTTTAGTGTTATTAGCAGAAGCTAATAGCGCGTGACATAGATCCCAACCAATATTGTTACTGTAATAAGACAAGGAGTCGACAACTCATGCAGGAGCAAAGACAACTCTGAAGTCTAACCTTAAATTATTTTCAAAAAATAAAACGTACCGATTAGAAATCAAACTCACAACCTAACAAACTACCACTTAGGCTGTTAACCAATGCAGTATATATAACAAAGAACATAATTTACTTCCTTTGGAAGTGTCGTCTGTCAAATTACACTAATTTGACCCAAATTTTGCTCAATATTATGATTTCTTGTCCCTTGAAGAAAATAGTTTATTTCATGAAATTAGTCCGAAATTTTGACATTTTTTTCTTTTGCAACCAATCCACTAGTCACCTAAAAAATGTAGAGTTTTGTTTCATGTATGGGTGTGTGAGGGTATTATCGTCCTGCAAACTAGAAGTAGAAAAACCATGTGTGTGAGCACATGTCTTGCGAGTTGAACAAGCAAAGTGTTAGAATGAAGAAACTTTATCATCGGTATCAAGTGCAACTTGTTGCTATTATTTGGAAAAACATGCATTGTGCTTTGAAGTGCTAGTGGTTAAATGCAAAGTTCAAATTATAAAATATAGCCAAACCGACTACTGCCCGGCTCTAATTATTTAGGTACAACTATCAAATAAGCATGCAGCCTTAAAAAGAGGAAAACAATAATTCTGATTT
Source organism: Poa pratensis (assembly GCA_947311845.1). Taxonomy (NCBI): domain Eukaryota; kingdom Viridiplantae; phylum Streptophyta; class Magnoliopsida; order Poales; family Poaceae; genus Poa; species Poa pratensis. The sequence continues at coordinate 73,619,222 of CAMZMU010000020.1, forward strand.
TATCCTTCCTAATTGTATGACGGACACCGTATGGAAGTCCAATAATATAGATTACCCGGGAATTAAAAAAAATACATGGTAAGAGGCAATTAATAGTTACTGAAACCGTCATCGGAAGCAATAAACGGTCCATGCATGTTAGTCTGGTGCATATAATTTATATTAATTATTTTCCTTATATGAATATATGGGTTGATATTTTCCATCAATGGGCAACGTTGAAGACTATATAAACCAGAAACAAAACACATTGTCATCCCCTCAACCTAAATAGTCAAATCACTATTTCGTGATGGAGATGGAATGTCAAAAGTTGCGCACTTGGTCACCGTTATGGTTCTTAGCTTGATAATACTGTCGGCGATTCGCCAGGATGGAGCGACTTAGGCTCGTGTATTGGAAGAAAGTAATCAAGTACCGCCGCGCTCCTTGGTTATTCCGGAGGCCTCTGCTACGCCATTAGGTTTGGGTCGTCATTTCACGTATCTCGGGTACGACCCTGGCCATTGCCCCCTGGTTAGCAATTGATGAATATAGCATCCGTTGCTAGTATGTCTTGAATAAGACAATCTCTACGTAGCATCTTATATGAAGTGTCTCAGAACTATAATTATTTTCAGGTGTACTACCTTTTTTTATCCAACAACACCTTCTCTATACTTTACCAGTTGTTATACATGTGTTTTCGCTAGTTTGGATAATATGGGCCGGAGGTAACCCAAAAATCAAGATAAAATGTTCTCACTTATTTATACCAGATAATTGTTGCTTTGTATAGCTTGTCCATATAACATAAGACCATAAGTATTGCATACTTTGTTATAGATAGGGAAATAAATCACATACAACATGTTGTTAAATATTAGTATAGCATATCCATGTCATAAAATTCCAGCATATCTCGCTACAATTAATGCACTTAATGCAGATTGAGACATATTTTGCAGAGAAATCCGTGTTATACTTTTCCATGAACTTCAGTTTGATATTTTCTCTTATTTATGTCCATTTCTACTTTTCCATTTCAAATATCTTTGTAAATAATTGTCCAACAAATATCTTGTAACTAGAGGGTTATAGAGTGCACGAAAAATCTATCAACTAGGCCGGATGGTGGTTCACCATCTAGAAATTTAAACTATTATAAAATGAGGGGAGGGGTAGAGGGTCATCCCCCCCCCCCCCCCCCCCCCCCAACAACTAGCACCGGTTACAAATTTGTTTTTGAACCGGTGAGGAAGGAGGCTCAACATTTTTAATTAGGGAGAAGGTGCGACACCACGAGTCGAACTAGGGTGGGCTGGGTAGCGCCACTGCCGCTGGTGTGAGAGCCCATCCGCCTGGTACAAACTCTATATTAATTATAGATAATACAGTATCAATTGTATGAAAAGGAGTCTAGAGAAAACATCATGTTCGGGAGATTTTCTAAATCAGCTTGTTGTGTTCAGTCCCTATAGCGTATTCTTTTGAGGCACTTTATCCTAGATCTACATCGATGATAGATGTCAAACGAGTATGGTAATTTCAAACTGTAATACATAATGTCACCGTTGATCTTTGCTGCAGCCATGTCCCCACTTTAGTCTAAAATAAGCAATTCTAATATATTGCGTTTAGGGCTCTAGGCAAATGTTGGTTTTGGCGACAAACAAGCGTTGGAAAACAAATGATGGTTTATTTATTGATCACTATCGTCTAGGATTTTGTTTTTGAATCAAGTGCACTCGGTAGAGACGTTACTTACGGGAGAATATATTACTTAAACTAGAGTCAATACAATTTTATTTGTTTCTCCGTGCAAGAAAAACACCCGAACAAACACATCACGCTCCAACACTCTTGCAGAACTTAGAAATCTCATGAACATTAATTACTATCATCTTTACATTTAACTTCTATACAATCAGAACCAGCATTAAGTGTAAAAGACTTAGAGATATGTAAAATCGTTTCCTCTTAGAAGTCATCAAGAAGAAGAATACTATCATTGCAATTGTCAATTATTTTGTCTAGCATGGAAATACTAGTACTCCACTACTTTAAACCTTTTCATAGAAGTTTTATTTTGTGAAACTTTTCAGAGGAGTTTGAATATTGATGATAAACTTTTAGCACTATCACCATAACAATGTATCTCCCAAATAGTCATAACCACCGTTCAAGATATCATCCGATATTCCAATAAATCGGTCGATTTATCGCTTCTCGGTGTCTAACCGATAAGATAAATCGTCCGCTATACTGATAAATCAGCTGATATGCCGATTTACCCTTTATCTTGGGTCGACCGATAAGTTCCCGATAAGCGATATCCTCAACATTGGTCATAACCACATAGAAAGACAGCTATTTTGATCCAGTGTTTCTCAAAGCGAAGAACAACCGCCCTGGGGATAGAGGTACCACCACCCTACAACATAACGTATGTGATCCTATGTGGGATGAGATAGAGGGCTTACCTTGGTATTTGGGAACTTAAGAGTCCACAAAGGTGAGGTGAAGAACAAATCAAGTTGAACTAACAACGGGTTAGTTTGCATGTCACTCCAAGTGTAAGAGCAACCTTGACGGGTAGCTCAGTCAACCCCAAGTAGCTAAAAATGTCGTTTAAACTAGAGATATTCCTCACGTTTGCACCAACACCAACTACAAAATGTCTTATGCATTGCATAAAAACATTGTAAGGGCAACGAATTTGAGACAGTTTGTCAAATTTGATTTTTTTTCATTGTTTGTCTCCTCAGTTTATAGGGAAATAAGGAAGTTAATTAGTTATACTGTTAAAGCGATAATATCGATTAAGCGTCATCAACATGTAGATATAGACTAAATTTTTAAAAACGCGAAAGAGCATACATGAAAAAGATTCATTTAAAAACTCTTTGTGATCATCGTGCTATTCAAAAAGGAGAGGGCAAACTTCACTCAGAGGCAGAGCAGCAAGACGACTTTCCTGCCATTCGGTGCATGTGTAAAAGAGAAATACTTAATACACTCATTTCATCCCAAACTCCCTCCTGTATTCCTAAATTGGCTCATGTTTATGTCCCAGTGTGACATAACATAGCAAAGCTAAAGTTAATTTATCAGGAAAAAGAAACCCTGCCTCATTGGAGAGGTAAGGTACGGGGACAAAGCAATTCAATCGTGCACTACCTCGCACACCTTCCCACTTGATTACGTTTTTTAGTGCTATTAGAAGAAGCTAATAGCACGTGCCAAAGATCGCAACCAATACTGTTAGCCAAATAAGACAAGGAGTCGACAACTCGTGCAGGAGCAAAGACAACTTTGAATTCTAGCCTTAAATTATTTTCAAAAAATAAAACGTACTAATAAGAAATCGACCTCACAACCTAACAAACTACTCCCTCCGATCCGTTATAATTGTCGTAACTAGACAAAGTAACACGTACGACCAGTATGTACAACCAGCGACAGTTTATTTGGATAGGAGGTAGTACTACTTAGGCTGTTAACCAATGCAGTATATATAGCCAAGAACATAATTTACTTCCTTTGGAAGTGTCATCTGTCAAATTTACACTAATTTGACCCAAATTGTGCTCAGTATTATATTTTGTTGTCCCTTCAAGAAAATAGTTTATTTCGTGAAATTAGTCTGAAATTTTGACAGATTTTTTCTTTTGCAACCAGCCCACTACTCACCTAAACATTGGAGAGTTTTGTTTTTCATGTATGGGTGTGTGAGGGTATTATCGCCTTGCAAACTAGAAGTAGAAAAACCATGTGTGCCAGCACGTGTCTAACCGGTTGAAGAAGCAGAGTGTTAGAATGAAGAAACTTTATTTTCGCAAAAAAAAAAGAATGAAGAAACTTTATCACCAGTATAAAGTACAACTTGTTGCTAATATCAGTGTATGGATAACACATGTATTCTGCTTTAAACTGCTAGTGGTTGAATGTTTTTGTAACTCTAGTATCTCTGACTAGCCAGATTTGGATCCGACATCCAAAGATGACACATGAGTATATTTTAGAGTCTTACTCTGTATAGTATGTTTCATAAACATATTTAGTAGACAATATTGTCAAACATTGTGTCCGGTGACCATGTTGATTCTCGTTGATTTTAGATTCTAAAAAGATAAATCTGGTTTCACGTGTGATCCATTATCCAACTGATCGAGAGAAATGTCACATGGGGTGCAGCTACGGAAATGAAAGGTTAGAATATTACCAATCTAATCAAGCTAACATCACTCACTAGATTTTCTGCATATACTATACGGTTTACTTGTTCAAATATAGGGAAATCCCAAACAGTCGAACAGAAAGGGGCCGGTCTACCTCACACACAACCGAGTGTTGGCGCAGGTATCTCATCTAAAGATAACATCCTTGGGCAGGCCAGCCCTCTCCTCAGAGCTTAGCCATTCTGGACCGTTCTATAGATTTCAGATTTCATCTCAGCCGTCTGTTCCCTAGCTTTCCCCCGTCGGCAGGTCGATTTCTACACGCACGGAGGTACTCTCTCTCGCTGCTGGTGGCCCTAGCTTTTCCCGGACCCGCATGGAAGCCTGTGGGCTGGGGCGTTTTCGAGTGCGCTGCGGGAAAGGCCGTCACGGCGATGCCACCGCGCTGTAATTTCCCCCAAACCCTATGGGCAAAAGCGTAATTTCGCGTCTATGGTATATACACTGCGCCCCGCGCGGTGAAACCCTAGCCGCCAATGGCTCGCCTCGCTCTCTCCCCCAATCCCCTCGCTCCTCTCTCCCGCCGCCAGGCTCCTGCCCCTCCGCCTCCTCCTCTACGCCGCCGGCCGCCAATCCCCGCAGCCGCCAGGCAAGGCAGGCCGGCGGCGTCCTGGCGGCGGCCGGGCAGAGCAGTGAGAAGCGCGGGGACGAGATGCAGGCGCGGCTGTCGACGGCGGCCGAAAGGTACTGCGAGAATCTCCGGTGATTTTGCGCCCTGGTCTGCTGCGTTCCGGCGGCGGGATGGGAGGTAAGAACAAGAATCACTCTTCTCAAGTGGTATAAATACTTGGTACGCTCGATTTCTTAAGAAAAGGTTCGATTTTTGCCATGCAGGTTCGATTTTGCCATGCCATTTTGTTGCAAATGTGCTGTGTCAGGGCCAGGCAGAAAGGATCAGGAATCCGGTGCTTCCACCTCTCTCTCTCTGCGGTCTCACCTTCTTCTGTTTCTTGCTTGATTTATCTCTCAGATCTGTCTGGTTTGTGTGCAAAGCAGGGGACAAGGCACTAGGCGATATGTTGCTGGTTCTCTGACCTCCGCTCCGACCATAATTTCCCCATCCATGTTTGCTCTAGACTGATTCACCTTCCTATATACTTTTCCATGTTTAGTTGTTTATGCATCAAGTTTTCTTTGAAAAATGCACGGTGTTGGTATAAGAGGTGGTGAATGTTGTCCTACCATACAAACACATTTTATTTGATGTCATAGGATGATTTACAAGGACAGATCTGATACCATTAATATTTGGAGGCTTGCAGTTTGTTTGCTTGGCTAATTTTGGAATCGACGGGGTAAATAAAGTTAGGAGTAGATCTGTTTCTTTAGCCATGTATTGATTCACCTTCTCAAGGTGATTTTTTGCAACAATATTGTGACCCAAAATGTATAATTAGATACTCTGGGATTTCTGACGTGATTGGGGCCTCCCGTTGGTTTTGTGCAGAAGGAGTTCTGAGAATAAATAAAGGTCATGCTATGCTAACATCTTTCTGTGAAGGTATTTCCCTATTTCTGGCGTGATTGGCCCTGCTCCATTTTTCTATTTACTGCTGTAGTTTGTGCTTTCTCTGCATATTTCTCTACCATATGATCTGAGCTCAATATTTACTCATTACTATATCCCTTACATCTGAAAGGTAGTTTATAGATTGATGCTTTACATTTTTTCTTCTGTCAAATAGTTAGAACACAGATAGCTATTCTACTGCTTTCCATTTTTTCTTCTGTCACATAGTTAGAACAAAGATAACTATTCTGCTGCTTTCCATTTTTTCTTCTGTCGATACTGTAAGATGTTAATTTGGAACTGCAATATACACATTGATTGGCTCATAGCACCTTGCCATCTTTTCTTCTCAAACCTCTTCATTGCTGCACTTTATGCTGCTCTAGATATTACTTTACCATATGATTTACGATCATATTTTCGCTCATTCCTAAAGTCTTCACATCTGAAAAGGTAATTTGTTAGATTGCAACTAATCTGATATACACTTGTGTTCGAACATGAGCTTTTCATGAACGGAAATATTATCGGTAATCTGAGGAAGCTAGATAACATGTAAGCTTCAGTTCCTCTTTTCAAAAGATTTTCATTATATGTTCAGGCCCGGCCTCATGTGCTTACTTTGAATGTTTTTCCAAAACTAACCCAGTTTTGTGTTTTACTGGTAAAGCTTACAAGAGCTTCTGTCATCTAATGAATATAGTTTAAAGTATATATATAAATAAGCAAGAACCAAAGATTAAACAATGTAAGACAGATGGGACATCCTCTAACGAGCATTGCCTTCCATTGTGGACAGGTAGGCTGCACCAGGAGAGAAAGCACCAATGGGCAGTGATGGTGGCAGGAAATGCAAGCGGTAATGTCGTGGTGGGATCACGGCAGATGCCATGGGTATGGCTTAGTTGGGGCCGAACGGTCGTTGGGGGAATCCGGGGAGGGTTTATGCACTCAAGATGTGCACAAGCAAGAACATGCAAGAAACCACAAGAACATGAACAAGAAACCAAGAAAGCCAAGAACACAAAAGACACCACGATGTACCCAGGTTCGGGGCCTTCGTGAGGAAGTAAAACCCCTACTCCTGCCTTGCCTCTCTCAATATATCAGTGTGGTTCTCAAATACAAGGTGCTCCTCGAGCTGTATCTTGCTACCAAAGTGAGAGCTCGAGGTAGAAGGTGAAACTACGAAGGGGGAAAATGAGCTAGGGTTTGTGCCTCCCTCTCTCTGGAGGTAGAGAAGCTGCATATATACACAGGCCGAAGTACATTTTTACCCCTGCCTACAACTGACAATGGCATGGCCAAAAGGTAGAAGACAAGCCTCTGCCTCCTGCCAGCCCAACGGCCGGACTGTCAGGCCAACCAGGCCTAGCTTTCCTCTTCGGGTCATACTTCAGTAGCCTGCCGAGGTCTAGCCTGTAGACCTTTCCCGAAATGGCCAAGTCAGCTCCTAGGCCCCCGAGCTTCCGGGAATCCCGTGGACGGACCTCGCCGTCCTCTGAAGCCTCGGGCTACGAGCTCTGCGGCACCCGTGACCTCTCTGACATGCCTCGATCCTTGCTGCCAACCTCGGATAACACTCCTGATCATATACCTCGGTGGAGAATATCTTATTCCTGTGGTAGCTAGCTGACTGCCCCGAGGTTGATACCTCGGAGGATATACCTCGGAAAGTATACCTCGGACGTACACCTTACGTCGGATGACGCCTCCTGCGTCCTTGCTCAATCGTTCCCTCGGACAGCTTACTGCCTTAACCTTACATGTCTTTACCTCATCATTACCCTACCCGGGGGTAACCACCCGACAGGTAAGTAAGTGCTTGATTTCCTTCATGCCATGCCTTTCTTCTAGGTTAATTGTATTTTATTTTTTCCTCGCTTAGCAAAAGGTGTAGGAAAAGTTGGGAGTTTTTAATGTTGCTGCAGCTTACTTCTGCCCGTGTGTTGTCTTCATTTTCTCCGATCTGCTCATTTAGGGGACTGTGAAATCGATGCCTTACCTGCATAGTGAAGCTAATTGAGGTGATATTCTGATTTTTCTCCACTATTGTTTCAGCGTTTTTCTACTTCGGGAGAACAAGCTAGACGGCTCACTTAGAGGACCAACTAAGAGAGGTCGGCGTTGTCCTGGAGAACTCCTGCCATCTATTCGTGCAACCCTAGACAACGCTGGTAAGGTCGTCATCCCAGAACTCGATTGTGCCATTTATCTTGCATCTGTACAGGTGTTTGAACTTAGGGATGACTATTTGACTCATTGTTTTGTTCTTTTCCTTTTTATTGGTCATGTAGCAGGATTGCAGCTCATTCTTTATGTTGGTTGCTGCTTGATTGGAAATGTTTCTGACGCATCCTCAAAAGGTATTTGCTTCAAAACCAGATATCTCACGCCCATGTGTTACATCCATGATTCAGGAAAATCAGAGTTTTTTCCCTCGCATAGCCATTTAATATTCTATTTTTCCTTTATGGTTTCTTGACGGTTAATTGGATTATTGGCATTAATAGCTGTGTTGCTCGGTCAGTTGACCTCCACGGGGAAACTAAAAAGAAGCTTATGTTTGACCACATGTGTATTTACTATGTTGAGGCAAACAACTACATTTCACATGGATTCTTATGTTTACTGGACCTGTTCCATAGCTGCTGCATATTCATGACTTGGATGTTTGTAGTATGAGCTAATCTATGGTTTTGTTTCATATAGTATTGTTCCTGAGCATGGCCAAGAATGAAGGGATCAGCTGTAGTGTTTAAGATACAATGATGCATTACTATATGGTCGTTCGGTTGTTTATGCTTACTTACTCTATGGTGGATCAGATAACATTTTACAGTGGCTGCCGATGGTCACGAAGCATGTGGAGGCCTCAGGCTGTTGTAATTCTCCATCTAATTTATAGAGTTCATCGTCAAGGTAACATCTCCTAGGCACTGAACTTTGTATATATTTTTTATGCACTGTAGATTTTAGATTTATGGGGTACAACAAATCATGTCTTGCTCTTATGCAGAGCATGACGTAATTATTTATCCACTGCATGTTTTGTATCAAGGTCGTGTACGCATGTCTTCTAATTTGTTCTATGATTTAGACTTCCTAATTCCTATTTTTAGGCTGTCACGTGTAATACAGATGCTAGGTATCAGCACACAGATTTAGCTTTAGTGTATAGGAAAAACAAGTGGCTCAATCGCATGTCGCCAGTGCTTTGTGCCCCGGGCAAGCCTTTTCTTCTTTGAGCGTTGTTAATCCCAATGCCCTCACAGTAAAGAATCTGTGTGCTAGGATTAAGCTACCCGGTGTGTTAGCTACCTGGTGCAAAGGTTCTGATTATTTTACCTTCTTTTGTTCTGTCAATCGTCGTGTAGGGTAGTCAAATTATTTTTTGTTCGTAGGTTAGGATTAAGCTGATGTCCTTTACTAATAAGGTTAACTCCAACTCTCTTGAGAAAATAGCATATAATTTAAATTTCTACGAGATGTGGTATCTTAAATCAACCAAGACAGTTTTATTTTGTCTGATGGTGACACTATTCTTCATATTAGTTAAAGGACCTAAATATCACTAAATGTGACTCAAACTTACAATTTAAAAGCTTATTTAAGATGATTAATCAAATATGGTGTAAGATAAGAATATGCCTTGAAAGCATCCTAATGGTTATGTAAACAGTTGTCCATGCTATTTATTTTTTCCTATTGATATTCCAGACGCTGATGACAATTTTAACCAATATTTGGAGCTTCAATTTTGTTGTGATTTTCTACTGTACTTGAAAAGTAGAACGATTATGTTATTCTGATACTTAGTGAGTTACACAAGTCGATTTTCTGGTCTGGATTAACTTCTATCTCGGCTAAACATTGCCTCGAGCCATACATTCTTCAGTTTCCGAGCTAAATAGCTCCTATTTACAAATCATCATTTGTGACGATTAATAACTTGCTAACGGAAAATCACTCTTAGTGATTGCATTATTAACCGTACATACTTTATTAGTGAATTTTACTCTTCTCTATACTGCATCTCACCAGCCATTTCAATGGAGCTCTGTATTGCACATTTCCTTTTTCTGTTTTTTCTACTTTCTGGTTACGTCTTTCATTTTATCTGTTTCAATACAGAGTAGAATATAGTATATCAAATTCAAAAAAAATCATTCGCCACTGAAACTTTTATTCTCCTATTCCAGAAATTAATTGAGTATGAAGCACATAATGTGATGTTGGCCCCTAGACCCCTAATTTTTTTTCATGTCCTTCTAGGTTCTTATTGAATAGACACATGTAAGGTGATACAGCTATTACATGAACTTCTATTGTATGTAATGTGATGTGATGTTGACCCCTAGAGCGCTAATATGTTCTTTCAATAGCTGTAGTTGCTTTATTACTATGGATTAATTGTTACTCTTGATTTCCTCGCTGCCACCTTACCTGAAGAGCTGCCTCAGTGAACAATGATGATATCATCTACAACAGTCGTACTCGGCTCTCTGGAGATTATCTGTACCAGTAGGCCATCACATTGATGTATCTCTGTTTGCCTACCAAACCTACTCTGTGGTTCAACTATTCCTTTCTATTATGTCTGATATTGTGTATTTCTCCTGCCATAGTGCCTAAGCATTGTACTTTGTTTGGCCTCGCTACCATGTTTGTATGTGTTGCCTCTGGTACTGCCTCCCCACCTTATGTTTGAACTACTGCTACTTTGTTTCCAAGTGAACCACTACCTGTCATATGTATTATGTGCCTCCCTTTTTACTCTTTGGTGGTTTCGAAACTACTTTGGTTTAATAGACAAAGTTTAGTCACGTTATTTTCTATGATGTGGTTATTTATGTTGCTAAATGTTTTGCGAGGTATACCTTGCTTTATTTATTGATGAAAATTTCGCTATCTGATTGACTTATGTGTACAATATACATGCAAACTACAAGCAAAACAGTTTTTGAATCAACAAGTGGCACGCCTCGCTTCATAGATGTGACTCTTATAAAGCCATCTTATGTTATGTCAATATGGTAATGTAGGGGTGTCAGTTAATTAAGAAACAAATTCAAGAGTGTGTTGCCCTCTCAAATTAAAATATAAAAGGAAAGGAAATATCAATGTCTTCCTACATATGTCATTTAGCTTCACCAAAATGAGCCTCTACCCTACATGTTCACTCTGTAGTCAATATAAGTTATTAAATTATTTTTATATCATATGGAATAATTAGTTTGAACTATAAATCGTGTACACTCACATTTAGCACATATTTTTCCCGTAGCGTGTAACTAACGCCAGTATATAACCGTACGAATTTTAGACAAGTCAAAAATAGACCTGCGACGTTTAGTTATTTAATCATCTGAGGATTTGTAAAACTATACTATGTATACTTCACCATCGTTTTGCATCTTCATGTTGCTTAAGGATTTCATTATATAATGTTCTACCTACTCATTTCACATACGATTTCAAATATGATCAAACTCATATGAAGAAAATTGACCTTTAACTGATCTGTATAAATGGTTGTAACCACGGGCAAGTAATTCAAAGAAGAAACAAACACCGCGCGGCGAGCCGCGCCGTTCGAATCTAGTTTGCTACATTGATAGGGACGGGACAACACACGACTTGAGTTAATACGTGCGAAATCGCAGGAATTATGTGTCTGAGTGTCCCGCTCGATTTGTTCAGGGTCATTTTCTTGGCGCAATCATACACCGAAAAACTCCTTTTCACGGAAGAATGCGAATTTTGGACCAGGTTGTATTGAGTTTGCATTGTATTCCTTTTTTTCAGGGAAAATAAAATGTCCACCGGTATGGATAATTGGACAGCACTGTCTTGCAAGAAAAAGAAAACATGTATTCTATTTAGAGATACGCTTCTATGCAAAGTCAAACGCTCAATCGGGTGTGGAAATCGATGCACCCATCGCTGACGCAGTCTCATCCTAGTACGCCTCCTCGCGCAGTCGTGCCGCCTGTGTCCGTGTCCCCTGATCCGCCGCCGCCGGCGAGCGGCGAGCCCAGCACCATCTCCTGATCAGTTTCTATATATCTCGCTGCCGAAAAGGACCGTTAGGTAATTGGTTACATAATCCACAACAGAAGTGAACCGAACGAGTGACGCGTACCAGACGAGAGAGACGGGCTCCCGAAAAGCAGCGGGGAGGCCGTTTCCTTCCCCGCGTGATCGAGTGCCAAACCCCGATCGAGCCGCAACCTCACGTCCATCGATGAAACGCGTCGAGGGTTAGCACGGCAGCGGAGTACGCATGCATGCTGTGTTGGGATCGGCAGGGTTTCCTTCCTGCCGTGACGGCGACATGGGCGGGAAGCGACACGTACCCACAGCTAGCCGTCGACGACGCCGGGTATCGGGTGAGGTGCTGATTATTTAGTGGCCGATTTCGGCGCGCACGTCGCATCGCGGCGTCGGCGCCAGATTACACGGATTTCCCCAGTTTGTGCCGGCGTTAATTTGGTGTCGAGTATGTCCTTCATACTTCTTCCTGGGCTTCTTGGAGACCACCTCAAAAAGTTGTGTCCTTTACCGATTTGCCCCCCATCCATTTGTCCACCCACAAAAGTGCCGTGGAACCCATCTCCAAAGTTCATCTCCAAGGAAGCATCAAAGATCTGACACAAGTCCCTCAAGAACTGCATATCGAGCCCCCGCCACAGCTTCTGGTGGTCGTTGCACAGCCTCCACATCCATCGGACTCGTAAGCTTGTCGACCTGTGTCCCAAATCCAAAATCCTAGACCACCCAGTCTGAACGGACGACACACCCTACCCCAGTTGACGTGGCAATGAGTAATGACCACCATTCGCATGCGCCCTCCCAGCCCAAAGGAAGCCTCCTAATATTTTCTCTAGTTCCTCGGGGTCTTTTTGTTAATGCTCAGAACCATGAGTTGGTAGAGGAGGATCGTAGCTAGCACTGCTGGTGACCTCACCAGCGCGAGCCTCCCAACCTTAGGCATCATGGCTTGTAATAAAGTTGCTGACGCATGGTACGAAAATGGTCTTTCAGCCCCAAGCCGTATGGCCAGGCCGGGTTCTTGTGAGGAAGACTTGCATAGGATCTCTCCTTTAGGTGAGATCATAAGATCAAGGCATAAAACCATAATTACAAAATGTTAAAAAAAAGATCAACTTAAAATTTGATCTACCGTTAGAGAAACAAAAAAGCTAAAGTACACTGCGAATAATGTTAGATTTGGGTGAATAGCGTGAACCACAATTCACAATGAAGTTCCTCTTTTTAGACTCTTTTAAGTGTAGGTCGAATTTGAATAAGAAAATTTTGGTGCTACATATACAACATAGATGTGTGTTGTCAAATTAAAAAAAAATATTTAAACATGTTTTGTCTATTGAATTTTTTTATCTCACATATCCTATGTAATATTAGACCCTATCCAAGTTGCCCCTGGGTTCTTGTTGCCAGCGAGTTTGCTTAGCCGTTTGGTTAATGGAATAGATATGTTCCATCAAAAAAAAAAAGCAAATTCGTTATGGATGCAGGGGAAGGTGTTTTTTTTACCCTTGTTGCCGGTTCAGCACTAGTGTCTTCCATTGGATGCAGCCGTGGCGCTCCACCTCCTCAACAGAAATGGCCAAAAGGATCGCTTCGCCTCCACGTAGTATATGCTGCCTCACCGCCCAAACCCGAATCCCCGTTCCACGCTTTCCCACTCTCTCGTCCCGTCGCACGCACTCACTCGGCACCCACACTCCCTTTACTTAACTCCAAAGGACCCAACACAAATCCTCCTCTGCTGAATTTAGTACTTCCTCGCTGATCTTCTCCTCCACTTCCCCCCCGCAACGCCCGACGCACGACGCGACCAGAGTGAGCTGAGCTGAGCTCTATCCCCACTGCCGCCGCAAATCCCTCTGCGCCTCTCCCCACGACCGCCTCGAGCGACGCCGGCCACGAGCTCCATGCCATCCTAGCGCCCTCCCACCGCCCGATTAAACCCCCCCCCCCCCCCCCCCCCCAATTATCATGGTGTTCACGCGCAGGCGGCGCGTGTACAATGCGGCCGTCCCCAGCGCCTGCTTCCTGCTCCTCCTCCTCCTCATCGCCGCCTTCCTCCTCCTATCCTCCCGCCACCACCCCGCCGCTGCGCACCACGTCCTCAAGGCCATAACCCCCCGTGCCTCCTACCCGTCCCCTTCCCACGGCGGCAAGAAGGAGCAGGGGAACTGCCAGGACCTCCAGGCCCTCGACGGCGTGGAGGCCCGGTGCGCCTACATCCGCTCCCACACCCCTGCACCACCGCGGGGTACATCGACTACCTCCGCCTCTTCTACTGCGGCTTCGGCGCCGGCGCCTCGCCGGCCGTCGGCTACGCGGCCTTCCTCCTCTGGCTCCTCGTCCTCTTCTACCTCCTCGGCGACACCGCCTCCGAGTACTTCTGCGCCTCCCTCGAGGGCCTCTCCGCCGCGCTGCGCCTCCCGCCCGCCGTCGCGGGGGTCACGCTCCTCTCCCTCGGCAACGGCGCGCCCGACGTCTTCGCCAGCGTCGTCTCCTTCGCGGCGGGCGACGGCGGCGGGGTCGGGCTCAACAGCGCCCTCGGCGGCGCGCTCTTCGTGTCCACGGTCGTGGCCGGGGTCGTCGCGCTCGCCGCGGCGACGCGCGGCGAGGGCGGGGTTGTTCTTGAGCTGCGCGGGTTCGTGCGCGACCTCTGCTTCCTCTTCTTCGCGCTCTGCTTCCTTGTCGGCGTCCTCGCCACGGGGACGATCACCGTCTGGGTGGCCGCGTCGTTCGTCTCCCTCTACGCCGCCTACGTCGTCCTCGTCTGGACGTCACAGTGCTGCGCCACCGACCCGGTCAAGCCGCCGCACCCCGACCTGGCGGCGCCCCTCCTGCTTGACGATGATGACGTCCCGCCGCTGCCTTCCTACTCCTCGACGAAGACGGCGCCCAGCTCCCCGGGAAAGACATGTCTGCGTGGCGTCATGTACGCGCTTTCCATGCCGCTGTACCTCCCGCGGCGCCTCACCATCCCGGACATCGCGGGGCACCGCTGGCACAAGCCCACCGCCGTGGCCTCCGCCGCGCTGGCGCCCGTCCTCGTGGCCGCGACCTGGACCTCGCACAGCCCCGCAGCCTCCAAGCTCGACCACGGCCACAACTTCCCCATCATCCTCGCCAGCGCCTTCCTCGGCCTCCTCCTGGCCGCGCTCGCGGCCACCACCACGGACGCCGCGTCCCCTCCCCGCGGGCGCCGGCGCCGCGTGCCGTGGCTGGCCGCGGGTTCCTGATGAGCGTGCTGTGGGCCTACACCCTGGCGCGCGAGCTGGTGGCCCTGCTCGTGGCCATAGGGTACATGATCGGCGTGAAGTCGAGCGTGCTGGGCGTGACGGTGCTGGCGTGGGGGGACTCGCTGGGCGACCTGGTGTCGAACGTGGCCATGGCGACGCACGCCGGGCCCGGCGGCGCGCAGACGGCCGTGTCGGCCTGCTACGCGGGCCCGCTGTTCAACACGGTGGTCGGGCTCGGGCTGTCGCTGACGCTGGCGGCGGGCGCCCAGTACCCGACGCCGTTCACGATCCCGGCGGACGGGGCGGTGTACGAGACGGTGGCGTTCCTGTTCGCCGGGCTGGCGTGGGCGCTGGTGGTGGTGCCGGCGAGGGCATGCGGCTGGACCGGGTCTACGGGGTGGGGCTCATCGCCATCTACCTCTCCTTCTTCGGCATCCGCGTTCTCGACAGCCTCGGGCTCTGGTAGCCCGCGCAACAGCAGCGAGCGAACACTCGCTGCTGCTCTGCTCCCGTCAATGGCGGCGGCCACTGATTGTACGTAGCGCTAATGGTGGTACTGATGGAGGATGATACATAGGATCAGATGGTGTACAGTAGTAGCAGCACGCTGCCTGGTAATACTAGGATTAGCGGATTTTTAGTTGATGTAAAATTGCTCAATGTTTTTGGTTGGCATCAAGTTTAGTTTCCCTCCACACTCCACACTCCACAGCACCAAGAAATGAATGCAAGTGTCCTTCAACGCAGCTCAGCTGAGCTATCGATCGGGATTGATTGCGCGACCGAAGTTAGCTCGACGTTGCGATCGAAAGGCAACAAATTCACGGACCACGTTTCTTAGGATGCTACGAGGCCGAGGATGTGATGTAGGTGTAGGTGCGCGATCGATCTCTTGTAGACGACGGGTAATCAGAGGATTATGAAGCCCGACGCTCGCTATCCATTTTTTAATCCTCCATCCATTTTCCCTCCTTTGATTCATAAGATGTCAAATGATTTGTGTAAGATTTTTTTGAAGGTATCGGTTTAAGAAGAAGAGGCCAAACGGCTGTTTAAAACGTGCTTAGGCACATGCGCTAAAAACGCTATCCACCGGACACAAAAGAACAAAAGGATCACTCGGCAACCATCCACCTATCTATGGGTCCTAGGCTACCCCTGAACAGCCTCGCTGTCCGCCACAGGTCCGCCTCGGCCTCTACCATCCTAGTGGCAGCCTCCACCGGTGGTCTGTGACCCTCGAAGATCACATTGTTCCTATGCCTCCACGGGCTCCAGCAGATCAATGTGATCGCTGTCCACATGTCTCTCGCATCGTTGCTTCCAGGTGTCTTTGAAGGCAGCCAATCCACTATGCGTTCATCGTGGTCAGGGACCCAGTCCGCTCTACCCCACCTGCTCAGGAAGGAGGACCAGACCTCCCTGGATAGGACGCACCCGAGCCTCAGGTGGTCAATATCTTCCTCCACCTGATCACAGAACGGGCAGGAGGCCGGTCGGGGCAAACCTCTGCGCCCGAGGCGGTCGGCAGTCCATCATCTATTCTTGAACGCCAACCAGAGGAAGAACTTGTATTTGTTCAAAGCTCGCGAACGCCAGATCTGTTGAGCCCCGTCCATCCCGGTCTTGCCCTCAAAGAGCGCTCGGTAGGCTGAGCGAGCCGAGTACTTATAGTGGGCCTCCCAGTTCCACCTGAACTCGTCTACGACCCCAGCGGTCAGTTCAAAGGGCGCCACACTGTCAGCCAAGGACAGCAATTCGCGTATCTCTCGAGCATCAAGATCTGGCGGAATGTCCTCCAGCCATCCACCATCAAGTCCCTCACTGACGAGGCGAGAGCAATGGGCGTGCTTTGGCACCTTAAGGAGGAGGTTCGGTGCCAGGTCCTTCACTAGCCCCACAGGCAGCCATCTGTCGACCCAGAAGAAAGTGGAGGCCCCATCCCCCACAACTGAGGTGGTAGCCGCCTCAAACAGATGCCGGACCACCCGAGGAACCTGGATGTTGAACTCGCTCCACGGCTTGGAGCTATTCGTCCTGCTAAGCCAGAGCCACCTGGCCCGAAGTGCGTGGTTCATCAGTCTCAGGTTTGGAATACCGAGACCTCCTAGCCGCTTGGGCATGCAGACTCTCTCCAATGCCACCAGACAGTGTCCTCCACGGGCGTCCTTGCGCCTAGCCCATAGGAATCCACGGATGATCTTCTCAATCGCCACAAGGGTTTCTGCCGACAAATCGAGCGACATCATGGCAAAAATAGACACCGCTGAGAGAGTGGTCTTGACAAGCTCGAGGTGTCCACCACGGTTGAGCAGCCCAGCCCGCCACTTTGGGAGGTGGTTGACAACGCTGACCACAAGGTACTGGAGCTGGGCGGCTGTCGGCTTCCTGAGGGAGGGCGGGAGCCCCAGGTAGCGCAGAGGAAACGGCAATAGCGGACAGTGCAGCTCCTGTGCCACCAGCTCGGTCTCAGGCTCTCCACAGCGAATAAGGTGCGCCGAGCATTTCTCCAGGTTAGCCCGCAACCCAGAAGCCAGACCAAAGTCCTCAAGAAGCTGCGCAAAAACCCTGAGTTCCCCCACCAAGGGCCGAATAAAGGTCACCACATCGTCAGCATAGATCGACGTGCGGTGCCTAAGCCCTGTCTTGGCTAGAGGTGTCAACAGTCCACAGGCCGTAGCCCTCTCGATCAACAGGTGTAGGATCTCCATGACGAGGATAAATAATTGAGGCGAGAGCGGGTCCCTGCATCAATCCACGCCTGTTGAAGATCTTACCACCGGGATGCCCATTAAGTAGCACCCTAGTGGAAGTCGACGAAGGCACAAATGGTCGCGAGCAGGAGATCCCCGAACCCCATCTTTCTCAACACCTCGACTAGGAAGGCCCAACTGACTGTATCGAAGGCCTTTGTGATGTCTAGCTTCAGAAGAACAGCAGGGGTGTTCGAGCTGTGAAGCTTGCGTGCGGTACTCTGGACCATCATGAAGTTATAATGCAGACACCGTTCACGCACATATGCACTCTGATGCGCCCCCACATGTGTAAGATTGAAATTTTATGGGAATTTTTCGTTCGAAACCGTTTGATTCATAGGATCATATCGCATAGGAAAAATACTTATAGAAATCTTGTAGTACAAACTCCATAGAAAAATAACATGAGCTCCAACCTTATGGACAAATTCTTTCAGCAATCAAATCAAAGGAACTTTCTCTTTTCATAGGATTCATAGTTCATAGGATTCAACTAGACATGTCATACCAATCCTATGAGTTTCCTATCTCTACACTTTTCCTATATCCTATGAATCAAAGAAGGCTAAATGTCTGGGTCTCAAATCAGAGTAATTTGATAAGATTTTGGGAGGATTGAATATAGTTAGATTTATAGGATTGAAATTTATAAAAACAGACTAAAGAATAATTTGTATTAAATTTCATAGGAAATTTGACACCCCTTATTTTTATAAAAAAATATTTTTCATAAAAAAATATTGTAGTTTGAAGCCGCTTGATTCATAGTATCATATCTCATAGGAAAAAAATTCTTATAGGAATATAGAATTCAATTGGGCATGCCACTCTGGATTTATACTATTTATGCCATTTCAATTCCTTGTGATTCAAAAATGCACCTAGTGTTTCGCTGGTAACTACCCTCTCCCATTTTAGTTTGCTAAAACATACTCCCTCCGTTCAATAATAACTGTCTCAAGTTTGTTCAAAAGTGGATGTATCCATACATGTTTCATGTCTAGATACATTCACTTTTTGTTAAACTTGAGACCGTTATTATTGGACGGAGGGAGTATTATATTATGGAATGGAGGGAGTAGTTGATAATTTGGCCTCCATCATCCATAGGGATGTCCCATAGTTAGACAAATGCAAAAAAAACGTCAGTTGCCCGATCCGTCCCGCTCTGTATACAAACTTGAAGCCTCTGGTTAAAACTGAGACGTAACGCTTTTTTGCAGCCAAATCAGTTTTACGGGCCTTGGCGGGACCTACCCGTAGCAACCTCGCCGACAAAATCTAGGACGACACGGTACGGAAAGTCTTGTTCGATCGTAGACTAATCAAACATTCCTCGTTCATTTTCTTGCCAACTCCTTCATTCTCTTGTTACTAAACTAAACAAGCCTGCCATGTTATACTACAAATATAATTTCGCGGAATCTCTCTCGTTCTATAATTAATGAAGCATGTCATCCCTTGACGGGAAATGCCAATTCTTCAGCAGGCATGCATCAGCACTCTACTGTACTAATTATGACATATCCGACTATCCGAGGACAGACATGCCTGCCTTGGCGTATTGCCTCCGATGGCTTTGTTTATTCGCCCGGAACAACGCGGTTACGAGGACATGATGAATAAGCTTCGGTGCGGGTCCTACTCCCTCCACGCGGTAGGAATAGGACCGTCGACATCGCTTTGTATAAACAAGCACGATCGAGGATCGATGGAACAGGTAACCATTCTTTCCTTGTCTCGCCGACTAATGAGGAATCTAGATTGACTAAGCACAGTATCTGCTGCAACTGTCCAACAGAAGAAGCAGCAGCAGCAGCAAAGTATCTGCTGCTTTGCTTTTTTCCGGGGAGTTCTGTCTCGGTCGTGCACCGGAGTGCCATGACCAACCTTCTTCTCTGGGCCCGGTGACTAGAGCGGGTCAAGTTGGCGATGAGCTTTCCCATCTGTTGATGATAGATTAGCAGCATTCCTAGCCTTGGGTGGAAATAGTAGATTAACGGTCGACGTTGAGTTGACTCTCGTGAAAGGACACGGCGACAATCTCTCCTTTCCTTTGGTTGGTTTAATTCGCACGTCGCCGTCCGACAGCAACTGGTAAAACAATCACACGGTGAATGTATTAGCTTTCACGCGCTCTCGATCACGGGGTTGTCTGGAGTTAGACACGTCATAAGACAGTAACAACTAGGATGGCGATCACAGATCCACGACACTCCTAGCTACTCCCTTCGTTCCAAATTAATTGACTTCCATTTGTCCAATTGTGGATGTATCTATACTTTTAACATGTCTAGATACATCCACATTTGGGGAAATGGAAGTCAATTAATTTGGAACGGAGGGAGTAGTTAAGTTGGACACTTGAGCACGACCACTGGAAGCGAATTTTTTTTTTCAACCGGGCTATGCCCATTTCCATTAATCACTTAACGATAATACAAAGTTTTCTCCGCTATTACAACCAAAGTTGTAAAAAGAGACATTAGGCAGACAGTCAGTCAAAGAGAAAAGATAGCGAGCTAGGACAGCAACACTGAGAAAACTCGATCTCGAGTAGACCTGTGAGGCGAAAACCTGTTGCCATCTTACAAACAAACCTAAATAGAGTTTACCGAACGGAATGAAAAAAGACAAACAAACTTCCAGTCTTCACGCCCAAACTTGTTGCATCAACAGGCCCCTACACCTAGAACACCAGCACAACAGCTCAACCGTTGGTGATCATCAGGATAGCAGGGTTTGGACGGGCCACCTTCTGGCTCCTCCTGGCAATATCCATAGTGTTCAGCGCCAATTGCTCCGCTCCAGCCCTGGTAGCCTCCTTGTCCTCCTCATTGTAGAGCCCTGCCCAATTTTTCAGAAGCGCACAAACAGTGAACACAATAGATACAGGCGACCGAAGCGTGAAGTTTTCAAAAGTTATCTTATTCCGCATCGACCAAATAACCCAGCACACAGCTGATAAAACCAACGCAAAGTATCTTTTTTCCCAGGCCAAAAGCAATGGAACCATGAATAACATTGCCTACTCGGAACCAGGTGAGGTGTTAGTCTAAAAAATCTCCCAATGCATCCTCACACCGCTTTAGTTGATGCACACTTGAACATAAGATGATCCCTTGTTTCCATCTCATTGCAGAGAGAGCGTACAGGATTCCCCGGCCATTTGCGCCTTTTCATATTATCTCTGGCAAGATAGCATTATACATGACATGCCACATGAAAATCTTTATTTTGAGGGGGACTTTGGACTTCCAAATTCATTTATGATTGGGACCAAACAAAGGTTTCTGCATGAAAGCATATATTGATTTTGTTGTAAACTTCTTATTAGTGTTCACTTTCCAGAAAATCTTGTCATCAATGTTTGAAAGAGTAATGGCATTAGCTTTCTCCAGAATATAGGTCCATTGCTCATTTAAATTCTGATACAATCTCCTCTGAAAGGGAATATTAAAATTCAAATCAACATATTGCCTAAAAGTACCCTCTTGTAATTGATAGATATCATAAAGTACATGAAAAGAACTCATGAGGGGAATGTTATCTAGCCATGGATCTTTCCAGAACCGGACCAGGGAACCATTTTCTATTTTTGTACCTCTACCCTCCATATAAATGTCTCTCACCTTCATAATACCCTTCCAACAGGGAGAGTCACTGAACTTTGGTTTGATACTAGTTACTGTCTTATTTCGAAAATACTTTGCCTTCACAATAGTTTGCCAAAGCCCCTCCTGAGTTTCTAATTTCCACCACCACTTCACAAGGAGACTCATATTTTATTTTCTTATATCTATCACTCCTAAACCCCCTTTATTCTTGGATTTACATATACGTTTCCACTTGACAAGACGATAATTTTTCTTTCCATTGATGCCTGCCCAAAAAAAAAATCCTCATGTGCTTATTCAACTTCTCAATAAAGGTTTTGTTAAACAAAAACATAGAAAGATAATATAAAGGAATCCCAACCAAGCATGACTGCAATAACGTCAGTCTTCCACCCCGAGGATGCATTTGCACATATCCAGGAAGCCAACCTCTTAATGAACTTTTCATCAACAAAATCCCAGTGAATGTTCTTCAAGTTTGAGAATGTAAGTGGAACACCAATATATTTCAGGGGCAATGAATCAACTTGACAGTTAAACATGTCCGCATAAAAGGCACTTATATTCTCATCCCCCAATAGTATTCACTTCACTTTTTAAGAAGTTGATCTTTAATCCAGACATAAGCTCAATTGTATATAACAAAAGTTTCAGGTTAATAGCTTTTTCAGGATCGTGGGAAATACATATGACTGTATCATCTGCATACTGAAGCACATCCACTCCTTTATCCACCAAATCAGGAGCAAGACCTACTAACAACCCATTTTTCTGAGCTTCTAGAATCATTTTAGTTAAAACTTCTCCGACGATGTTAAAAAAGAAAGGAGACAGGGGATCGCCTTGCCGAACACCCTTTGCACTTTGAAAGTACGGTCCCACTTCATCATTAAGTTTTGCAGAGACGGTACCATTATGTAAAATTTGATGCACCATTTGCAAAAAGTCTCAGAGAACCCCCTTTTCTTCAAGCACTCAATCAAAAAAGCGCAATTATAACTTTATAGTATGCTTTCTCGAAGTCCAGTTTTAAAACCACTCCAACATGTTTTTCACATGGGTATGGTGTATGATCTCATGTAGCGCCATAGTACCATCCGTGATGTTCACTGGAAGCGAAATTGAAACTCATGTGTTTGCATCGGTTTCAGGCTTCCATTGGATGGACCGAGACAATGCTTGCTTGAGTCGGGTGATCTGCACCAGGAGGTGTAGGAGTACATGCGCGAGGTGACGTTTGCCCGAACAGCAAAAGGGAACACTGCACGATTACGGTTCTCTGGATCGTCTCTAAACTGCCAATGAGGAGCTCCTCTTTCCGGTTCGGCCGTGACATCCAGGCAGCCGTGTTGTTTCCGCTTTGCATCCAGGGTGCAGCGGTCCAGGGAGTCAGGGACCAATCATTCTGTTGGTTTGTTCTTATGGCAGCGTTCTGTTGTTTGCCTATCCGTTTCCTCAGGCCTATATATACTATAAAATGATTAGCGGACGAAATTAACCAAAAAGCACCAGTGGTCTAGTGGTAGAATAGTACCCTGCCACGGTACAGACCCGGGTTCGATTCCCGGCTGGTGCAACGTTTTTCGACTTTCTTTTTGCGGCTTTTTTCCTTCCTATGCTTCCAATAGTTTTATCTGTACCCTCTCTTCTCTGTTTTCTTTTGAGGAGGACAGTTGTTCTCACACAGCCACATCCCACATGTTCGGAATATCAAATTAAACAAAAAAAAAACACCAGCGACCAAGCTGGTCCATGCTGCATCCCATGCCACTATGTATGAGCCCAAGCTTCAAACTAGATTCCCTAGCCCATTGGGTCTTGGCAGCATTGCATGTACACTGTGCTGCCTCTGGACGCTGTATGTACGCCTGCACCCTCATCCGCTCAACTCCCCCAGTAGAACTTGCTGCAAACGTCGGGACTACAGCTGTTCCTCGTACAGACACAATGGGAGAAGAAAAACAAACTCATGTGTGCGCTGAGATGTCACGCCATAGGCCTTGGAAGATCCATCATCATACATCACGTCACAGTTACGCCTGCAACATCGCCGATCCGGTTGGTGTAGACGGTGCGCCATTTCGCAGTACAGAGGTCGCTGGCAGCTTGATCCAGGGACCTCGCTAGATATATAGCTAGGTAGGCAGGCAGTTGCTATGCTGGACTCCCTCAAAAATATCATTAACCTCTTCTTGTCCATCGCTAGAGTCTCCACGGCTCAGCTTGAATTGCGGGATTGAAGCCTCCTTGAGGCCTCGTTCGGTTTGCTGGGATTGTATCCAGACGTGCTATTTTTCCAGACAGGGATTGGGTGGATCCCGTCCCATCACCCAATCCATGTCGGATCAATCCCTGTCAACCCCTCCAGAACTGAACTGTTCGTTTAATCCACATGGATCAGCTTACACCTCACGCTCAAATATCAAAATCTTACAACGTATATCACATAAAAATTCAATCTTTTTTGTACTTTAATACTGCAACATATAGTTTCAAAACTTAACAGTTCTTAACACATGGCTTCAGACCATTATGCACTGGATCGGCATACATAAATTACAAAACTTAATAGTTCTTAACAAATAGCTTTCAGCAGCAACACTTCCTCCATTTTTCTACGGGTAACTTCCTCTATTCTTTGTTGGTTGCCAGTGCAATGATCTTCATATCTGCAGGTTTTAAAGCAAAACATATAGAAGACAGTGAGCACAACTTTGAACTGACTTTGAACTGGCATCGAAGGCGCCATCAGGAGTTTGTATTACTCAGGTTTTTCTCTAAAAGTAGGGGTATACCTTCAAAGCTTGTCTACCTTTCCTCTTAACCAAAGCAGAGCAATTTCTGGGTCATCTTCACTGAAACTGATGAAAGTCTCTCGGTTCGCTGGAATCATGAAGACCTCAGATGCTTTTACCTTTTCATCTGGTGCTAATGGTGTTGTTTTGGAACAGAGATGCATCTCCTGATTGAATAATCATTAGCTTGCGCTGACTCCTTTTCCCTTTCAAGCACAGCCGCTTCATCTTGAACCTGTTTCATCTTCACATCAAGGTACCTCTCTAGCGCCCCTTCTAGTGCAGCACCTTTCTTCGGCCTCTTCGGCTCCTTCTCTTGATTGGTTGTTGCTGGTGCACCAGCCTTTCTAGGCGGCCTCTGTTCATTCCTTTCAATGTTGCCATCTTCTGTTGTCTGTGCTCTTCCATCTCCATCTTCATCTTGTGCTTGATACGCATAGCTTTCTTGCACGTCTGGAAATTCAACACCACTGCTACTGAGCTGGTCTCCCTCATGTGTTAGATCATGGACCTCTTCTCATTCCATGAAGCACCACTTTGCATCCTCGCCTCTTTCAGAATCTTGTAGTCTCTTTTTAATTCCTTCTCCTTCTCCTGAATTTGATTCTTGTCCAAGGTTACATATGAGTGCTTGCTGTGAAACTCCATGACTATCTTGTTCCAAGCCTCCGAAGACCATCCATTATTACCCCTATACTGAGGAACATTATGCTCATGAAGTAACTCAACTAAGGTCTTCTCAAGGTCTGGATTCCAAGAGGCTCTTTCTATATTACCAAGGAACGAAAAAAATCAGCTTTGGCACAATAAAGCAATACCATGTAAGAAATACTTTCAGTAAGAAGACATTACCTTTGGAAGGACCACCACGCTTCTTTTTTGCACTTGCTTTAGGGGAATTCTTCTTTTGAACACCTTTAGATAAGGCAAGCATCCTCGGAGATACTTTTCCAAACATCTTATCTGTAAGGATAAAATCAAAATAGGTGATGCTCAAATAAAAATTGCAAGCTACCATCACATTCTGGCTAAGTGTCCCTTTCCTATTTCTGAAAGGTGCGGCTTGTTCAGGTGATACAGATACGGGGATGTGGGTTCCATCTATCGCACCTAGGTAGTTCTGCAAAAAAGAAATTACACATGATTTTCTTGAACTATAAAGATGCAACCGTTGATTTCATGGAAGAGTTAATAGAAATCACCTCGAAGTAAGCATAAAATCTGTTATCTCCAAGTATTTTTGGATGTACTTGATTTGAAGGAGGCTTAGAAACCTCAAGTTGAGTGCAGGGACAACTATATTGAAGAACAACTTCATTTGCTGATGGAATGTATCATTGGCATGCCCAAAGAAGAGTTGCAGATCCTCATATGATGCATTATGACTAAGCATGTATAAAAAGAACCCAAGCTTCTCCTCAACCTTGATCCTAGTGTCACGCACCAATTTTTGCCTTCTAAGATAATTGGCCAAGGCTTTGAAGATATAAGGTTCCATTCTGAATGCTATCCTACAATTCTTAACATGGCCTTCAAGCAACTCCCTAACTTTTTCCTCTCCGGTTAGAATTGATGTATGCCGTGGCTGCCTTTCCACTCCTCCAAGATAACCCAAATGATGTAGAGCAGGGAGAATTAATAGCATAAGATCATCATCCTCCTCCCTCCTCTTACTAATACGATTGCTAATGCTCATATCCATTGCAAATTCTAAAACAATTGTTTCAGTAGCTAGCTTCAGAATTTTGTGGGACATGAAACATCAAAACTGATGCACATACAGGAAGACACAAATGCACAAGACATAGAACATAATAAACTTTAAGAGAAGGGCACCAAAAAATTAATTACCTTCTAGAAAAGGGTTAGGAACTGGATCCCAGGAGGGAGGCGGCTCGTCTTCTCCCACTCTCACTGGGGCGAGTAAGATCTGAAAATAAATTTCAGAACATTATTACACAACAAGAAAAGCTCAGTATACACAAACATGCTACAGGTTGGCGAAATTGTTAACAGTCAACAAGGGATCCATTAATGGAAATCAGGAAAAAATCAAGTACTTAGAGATCGGGATAAATCCATTTCTACCATGCTGCGCTGATTTAGTACTTGACCTGCTACTACGTGTAAATGCTAATCGTTGATCAAAGCAGAACTCTATTCTAGTGTAAAGATGTTTCAGAAAGAACTCTGGTCTAATAACTGATGTTTCATGGGCGAACGTACAACAACGATCTGCAGGCGCAGCCGGCCAGGGCACATACGCGAGTAGACCTGACACCAGGGCATGCAGCGATATGCAGGCGTAGCCGGCCAACGTGAGAGGCGCCGATCGAGCCTCCCGTCCTTCTCTTACCGATGACCTACTTAACTTCTCTACACCGTTTTCCGCCATCTTTCTCCAAGATTCGTCTCCGACCATGAACCCTAGCGAACCCTAGCGACGAGGGAAGGATGGGAAGTAGAGGGGATGTACCGGAGAGAACGTCGGTGCTGTTGGAGAGAGTCGGTGGCGGAGGGAAGGCGCCGCGTCGACGTAACTGTTGCCTTCGTCGTCGGCGTCACCGTCGCGGCATCACCGCCGCCTTCTTCCTGTCTTCGCCTGCTCTCTTTGCGTCGGGCCGGTGGGGAATCGGGTCGGTTGGGAATAATTTTTTTCCAGACCAAGGCAGTGGAAAGTGGACGGGGTGGGCTGGGCTAAATTACCGCCCGGGGGGTAAACTAACGACGCGGCGCCTTCTGGTAATCACTAGAAAAAGGGTTCCCTTTGGAAAGGGAACCAGATAATCGTTCTAATTGTGACAAGTGTCGGTTTCTCCTCACATGATCTAATTTTGTTTGTCTGCATGTCTGCCATGTGTCACAATTAGATTGAAAGTGGGGGAGTATGAGAGAGAAAGGGAGGGCATGCACGTACGTGGGCATACATTTTTGCCTTTTATTTTTCAAATCCGAATTTTAAAAACGAAGTATCTTGAGAACCGTTTATCCAAATTACGAACCGTTTTCACTTTTGAGCTCCTCGCGTCGAGATCTTCAAAACTAGATCCCATGTTGATATGTTTCGACGAACTTTTTTTTTGTACAACCGGTTATGTATAGTTGTACAACCTGTGTCTGTAGTTGTACAACCCAAACTCTGAATGTGTAGTTGTACAACCTGTGTCTGTCTAGTTGTACAAGCTGCGTCTGTACAACCTGTGTCTGTACAACCTGTGTCTGTCTAGTTGTACAACTGCGTCTGTACAACATGTGTCTGTCTAGTTGTACAACCTGCGTCTGTACAATCTGTGTCTGTACAACATGTGTCAGTCTAGTTGTACAACTTGTGTCTGTACAACCTGCGTCTGTACAACCTGTGTCTGTCTAGTTGTACAACCTGTGTCTGTTTAGTTGTACAATCTGTGTCTGTACAACTTGTGTTTGTTTAGTTGTACAACCTGTGTCTGTACAACCTGTGTTGTGTAGTTGTACAACTTGTGTTTGTACAACTGTCTTTTGTACAACCAAGATATGTCTATATAGTTGTACAATATATTAGTTGTACAAACTGTGTCTATATAGTTGTACGTACTATATGTTTTTCTTGTATACGTACATGTACGTATGTGTCCCGTACATTGCACTGTTTTTTAGGCAGCATTCTATTCGTCCGTCTGTATTGATGCCGGGCTTTACTACACGCGTACAATCGTACTTACTCTCAAAAGCTAGCTGACGATGTACAATGATGGATCGATTGATACGTGAGCTAGCTAGCTCACACGCCCTGATCGATCGATCAGTGAGCTAGCTCCGTGCATGCCGGATGTACAGCGCGTGGAACTTGTACGCGAAGGATGTGAGGGCATGCTTTAGCTGCTGTGCTATCCTTCCACGCGGGGCTGCCGTATCCAAGTTGATTTCGTCCACCCTGACCAGTTCAACAAAATCTAGCATTCTATCACGTGGCACGATAGCAACGTTCTAATTTTCTCTTTGCAAAGGGAAACCTTCAGCTAGTCGTACCCGCGCCTTCTTCCTGTCTTCGCCTGCTCTGTTTGCGTCGGGTGGGGAATCTTTCCATGGGTCGGTTGGGAATAAAAAAATTCACACCAAGGCAGTGGAAAGTGGACGGGGTGGGCTGGGCTAAATTACCGCCCGGGGTAAACGAACGACGCAAAGTTGCTGGGCTGCAAAAACTACCCCGCCGGGCTGGAAAACCAGGATTGGGCCCAATCCAGATGAATCCCTGCCTCCCAGGATTAACCGAACGAGGCCTGACAGGAATGCATACGCAGCCACAGCACGAGGATCGATTGGCCGATTGCTCCCTGTCCCTGCAAGTTCGCCATGTCATCGTCTTCTGGCGCCCGGGTGCGCTGCCACGAGAGCTGATCTTGGCATGCAATCATGCTTGTTGCATCTGTCGATCTCTGCATGGATGCGTCACGATTCTATGCCTCCAGTGTCAAAACAATTTGGCGTACGATGTATGCCCTTTTACGGAAGGAAAACGCTTCGCTGCCCCCGGAGGATTCCGCTCGCGCGTCCTCCGGCTGGAGCGTGCGCCACGCGTCCCTGTCGTGGTGAGAGAAACGCAAGTGGACAACCGAACCAGGCCCACCATACCTTATCTCGTCACCCCTCCCTCCTGTCCACTCGTTTCTTCTCATCCTCTTTCTCTTACCTCACGCCACCGAGCATAATTTCGAGCACCGCTCTGTCACCTGAGACCTCTAGTCCGACCAGCTCGCCGGCGCCTTCTCACCAACCCGCCAACGTCCCTCTCCCTCCCATATGCCGTCACCGTTTTCTCCCCCACCAACGCGCTGCTACCATTGTTGCGCGAAGGTGCTTCCACCCGTGGGCGGCAGTGCTGAATGCGCTCAGGGGCGGTGCTCCCATGACGGGGCGGTGGTGCTCACGACGTCAGCGGTGATGCTTCCATGGGAGGACGGCGGTGCTACCATCGGTTTCACGGCCATGCTGCCATGGGACTGCCAGCGGCGGACGACATTGCTGCCGACGGCAGGCGGCAGTTGCTGCCAACGCTGGGCCGCTTTGCTGCCGACGCCAGGCGGCGTTGCTGCCAACGGCGGCCGCTTTGCTGCCGAAGCCAGGTGGTGGTGCTCCGCCGTCAACGGCATGTGGTGGTGTTGTCAACGGCGGACGGCATTGCTGACGACGCCAGGCGGCGGTGCTTCCAACGGCGGGTGGCTTTGCTGCCGACGGTAGCCGGAGATGCTACCATGCCATCCGGTGGTGTTGTCAACGGAGGGGCGGCGTTGCTGCCGGTGATGGTGTCAGCGGTGGGCAACTTTGCTGCAACGATGCAAGAGCGATGCTACTGATGGCGGCCGGTGATGCTATGAGCGGCCACCGGCGAAGCTCCGGCGACATATTCTCCGGCGACGACTTATCCAGTGGCGAGCGGGCTCATGGAGGAGCGGGGGTGCGATGCTGCCGTGCTGCAAGGAGAAATGGTGAGCCATCCCTGGAGCAACGGATTCTGCTGCGACGGCGCGCCGCCGGTTCGCACGCCGCCGGCCGCCTCACGCCTCACCTCGTCCCCTCCGTGATTCACGTGATTCTGTCTTTTTTCTCGTCTCTATTCTGTTTGCTGCCGTGCGCGTGTTTTCTCTTTACTGGAGCAAAAGAGGGAATGGGGTGGGCCGAAGACGCGCGTGGACAGTCATGATCAACCAGATCGGACGGCTGCCGACCCGGAGGTTCGCTTGTTTCCAACCTCCGGAGGACGCTCAGCGCTGCCCTTTACGGAACAGCTCTAACCAACGGTCGGCCGATAATTCACGCCCCGTGCACTCTAGCCTCTTCACAGCACTGTCTTCATTAGAAACATAGTTGTTTGTCTGTCTCATGACATGCTTATATTTGCATTATCGATGGTGCTCATGTACTCATGTGACGGCTAGAGTGGCGGAACACTGTATGCAACATACATGGTAAGGAAGCACTACACCGGTCAGAAATTGTGGATTTGGATCAGTGGCGGACCCAAAAATAATTCAAAGCCTAGGCAAACAGTGAAATTAAACCCTAATAGCACTAATTTTAATCAAGCTTTTTATTGAATTAAGCTGTGTCGGCCGGCCGGAAGCCCGGCAAGCGCTCGGGCATAGGGGCAGCTGATCCGCCACTGATTTGGATATCAAGTTCACATATGTGCTAACTTGTTAGGAAGCATCACACATGATAGAACCATTCTTGTTGACAGTGGCGGACCCAGAAATTTTTCGAAGCCTGGGCGCGCCGCAAGCCAACTAAATTTTTTCACAAACGAATGTAAGAATGACATGGAACAAATAATTTTTCACGACAATACTAATGTAGAAACACGGATCAATACATTACAAGTTTACAACACATTGAAATGTTCGCAAGTTCATAATACATTTGAATGTTCACAAGTTCACATAATATTCAAATGTTCATACGCTAATATTAGATATGATAGCTTAGCAAGAACTCTCAAAATAAATGAAACTTCCATGATTGACGGCCAAAGTTGAAATGTCCAAATACACCCACAAAGAGAATCTGCAAGATAAAAAAGAAAGAAGGAAATCTTGGTCCATCTCCAAACTACCGGGTTCAAAAGTCCAAACCGAAATACACCTAAAATTTTTGGGAGTTCATGAGAGGCGCGGTGGATCTGGGCTCCCGTCGGCGGGAGGGATCCGTTTTCTGGTTTTCTTGTCAAGGTTTTTGGGTCGGCGTTTTGATGGTGACGGCGGCGTGTTGTTCAGTCTCCTCGGCTTCAGTCCCATCTCGGCGGCGACGTCGAGAAGTTTGTGGGAGTGGTGTGTTTCTCAAGGATCTCTTCTGGTGGTGGCTCCGGATCGTCAAGGAGGTTTATCAGCGGTTCATCATTTTTTCTTCGGCTCCGGGATGAATGTGCTCTTCTTGACCTTTCGGGGACTTCCCGTCCGCAACCAACAACGTCAGGCCGGCTCAGGAAGAAGCGACAGCGGCAGCGGCAGCGCGCCGTCGACACGGTCTGAAGGTTGAAAACGAAGGGCATCTCAAGAATCTCGTTATAATTTTCGTTTATCTTGAAATATTTTGTACTGTTCGATGTTTGTTTTAATCCTAGAGTCCTTTTCGAGAAAAAAAGAATGGAAGGGGACGACTGGGTGACTGAACTGAACGACCGAATGAGGATTCGATCCAGTCCCAAGACCAGGATCGATCGAGCAAGGACACATCGTGGCCTTTCTTTCCTTTCCCCTGCGAATAGCCCATCTGGCCCAGGGCTGCAAGGCCCACGAAGCTCAGTTTTCTATTTGGCCCATGGTTTTGCCCTTGTTTAGGTTCGAATTTGTCGCTAATTATACTCTGTTGTACGAGGCGAGCGGGGACGAAGCCCGGGCAAGCGCCCGGGCAGCCGGGACGCTGGGTCCGCCCATGATCTGATGGGGATGAATATTTCTGGAAAATTCTATCTTGAAGATGCTAAATATGCATGCCGGTCTGAGATTTTTCGACCCTTCAGTAAAATTCACTTCAATGAACAGTGCACATAATGCCAATAAATTGTTCAATCTCAGACATTCTAACCTTTCAGCTACGATTGAGAGGACATTTTTTGCATTAAAAAATATATTCAAGATACTTGACCAGAAGCCATTCCACCCTTATTTTACCCAAGTACAGCTAGTCTTGCTTGTTGTATTCTTCACAACTGTATATATATTAAGGTTTGGTCTTAATGACGTTTTCCCTTAAAAGACTGGTTCCTCAACATGATAATTAAGGTTGGAAGAACAAGAGGATGAAGTGGGCAGAGCCAATGTGGGCAGACCGAGTTCTCTCCCGGTTCTGAAGACTATAAGGGTGCACTCACCCTGGTACCCATCGATGAACCACCAGATGAACTGTAATGATATACTGCTATTTGATTCGTATTACTTAGAGCTATACTCATGAGCTGTAATTTTTAGTAGTTAGGACTGGATTTAATTAACCTTAGTAGATATGGATGAACTAATGAACTGCTAATTTATTTGCTAGTCATTGTTGACGGTGGTGTAGTATGTAAGGTCAGCACCAGAGAGATGAAGAGGTGGCCATAAATATAGCTGGATGCAACCAAACACATCACACTGCATTGTCGTAGCTATTTCTGCTAGTCTGGATGTAACGAAACGCTAGGTACAAAATTGTCCTAGGAATATGATGCGGTCGACCAAACGACATACACAAGTTAAGTTTAGGGGTGGCTTAGTTTCAGGGAGTTCAAAAAAGATGCGGCCTACCAGTCACACCCTACGTGTGTACTGCATGTTTGCATCAAATATGGAGTACATCTTCGTGTTTGTTGCATTATGTGTTTACTGCATCATATGTCTTATTTTAGAGGGTGTTTAATTATTTTTAAGGGTGATTACTAGTTAAAAAACTACTTCGAGGATCGCTTCTCTAGGCAACACATCGGAATTGGTAGGAGAGGAGGAAGTTGATGAAGGCTTTTGAATAAAACAAGTCGCTTGATAATTACCTGGTTAAAACTGTGAGAAAGAGATATTTTTTGAAACAACAGTGCCCTCGTCGATTTTCATCAACGAAACTACCAGCATTTACAAGAACATAAGCCAAAAAGATAAGCAAAATTCAGAAAAATGAAGTATCAGTGCATAATGCTCCGTATACATGTCTAACAGCGTGCTCAAAACACAACAGCTTTTTTTTTTTTTTGAATTTAAAACACAACCGCTCTGAGAGCAACTCTAACAGCTGCCCTATATTAGGAGATGTGCCCTAAAAACGGTTTTATAGGGCACCAGAGGGCAAAAACAAGCTCCAACAGCTGCCCTATGTGGTGCCCTATAATAGGGCTGCCCCAAAAAATGGTCCTCTCTGCCCCATAAATGGGGCAAATAGGGCAGCGCGCGGCCCCTGCCCTATCCATTCCGTTCACGCGCGCGCGGCCCAGCCGCCTTCTGATTCCCCTCCCGCCGCCGCCACCGCCGCCGCGATTCGCCCCATCCGACGCGATTCCGACGTAGATTCGCCGCGCCGCCACCTCCCCCACCTCTCCTACCCCCGCCGCCACCTTCCCCGCTCCGGATTTGGGCGCCGTCGCCGCCGATGTGGCCGCACCGAAACCGCTCCGGTGGCGACGGCGGCTCCGGTGGCTACGGCCGCTCCGGTGGCTCCGGTGGCTACGGCCGCTACGGCGGCTCCGGCGGCTCCAGTGGCAGCAGCAGTCGCGGCGGCTCGCTGTGGCCGCGCCGCGACGGGAGGAGCCCCGCGCCGCCGCCGGTCCGCAGCTCGACGGGGTTCCGCGGCGTGCGGCGCCGTGACTCCAGCCGCTACGCGGCGGAGATCACCATCGACCACACGCGGATGTGGCTCGGCACCTTCGCCACGCCGGAGCTCGCCGCGCGCGCCTACGACGCCGTGGCGTGGCAGTACGGCCGGCCGGCCGGCGTCGGAGAGGAATTTCTCCGACGTCGAGACCGCCGAGGATGCCACGGCCGTGGCTCCGGCTTTTCGCGTAGTTTGCCGTGCCATCAAGGACGAAGACCGGCAGGCACGCCGCCAGCTCCGGGCTGCGCAGGCCGACGAGGAGGCGATGGAGAAGCTCCGGCGGGAGAATCCCGAGCTCGTGAAGGCCAAGGAAGAGTTCTTCGCGAGCCGGGGTGCGAAGAAGCCGAAGACGGAGGCCGGCCCGTCTACATCCTCGACTCCGGTGATCGATATCGGGGATTCTTCCGACGAGTCCGGTTTATCGGACTTTGACTTTGATTCCGATGACGATTCCGGTGTTGACTGGAAGGCATTAGCTAGGGGGCACTAGTTTAGGTCTAGTTTCGAAGTTAGGTTGGTCAGTTTGTTCAAGTTTATGTATGAAATGTCGTCAGACTATCTTAAATTTGGCTCAAATTTAGTTTCGAATTGGCTATGTATGCACTAAAATAGGGCAGCTGTTGGAGAGGAGGTGCCCTATTATGGGGCAGCTAGTAAAGCAGAAAACTTTGTGGTGCCCTAAAACACTAAAACAGGTGCCCTATAACAAAAAAGTGGCTCCTAATATAAGGCAGCTGTTAGAGTTGCTCTAAAGGATGCGATGGAGATGAATACAATATGACTTCTGAAGCTGATAACATGGGCTACGGTCCATAGAATTATGGCATAGTCCGCATCCGAATTTCTCAAGCTGGGCTGAAAAGGTATGGGCATGTTGAGATCGGCGCGCTCACAACGTGAAAAAAAAATCTGAATATGCTTTGTATTTCTTTAACCTACAGGCCCAATGTTTCACACTGTTCGAGTAAAGAGATACTAACATATCTCATACTCCCTCCGTCCAAAATAAACTTGAGACACTTATTTTTGGACGGAGGGAGTAGCTGAAAACTAGATAATAACATATTATTTGTAAAGAAATACGTAGCCTTGCGTGAAAAACAAACTACGTTACGGCACAAACTACAAATCAGACATTTTGCAGTAAAAATAATGCCACAGGAGTGCTGCTATGTTAGAGATCAGAACAGTTGGTAGATGACTGTAATATGCATGTTATTTCAGATGGTACGTTACTGCTCTGGTCAGCCTGTTCACCGACTAGACATGATTTACATTGTAGACATTTCTGTCAGTTATGTGAACAATTCTCTCACTTTTGGAAAATCGAGCTGAGCTCTTGGTTAATGTTCAGAGAATCCACAAAGGTAAACTCCACATTTTTGTGTGGATGATGTAACGTAGTTCATACAATAGGTTGCGTCTTAAACTAACTCGGCACGAATAGTGTGCATCAAACGTCCAATTGTAGTGACTCTATTTCTGCACTAACAACAACTTCGAGAATTCATCAGTTCCTGTTAGTCTCGAGAACAAGATACGTACGCAATTCAGCATTTGCTAACACATATGCATCACATCACCATGAATCACACTATTGATATCAATCTCCACATGACGCTAAACACAGTACAAATCACATGCACAATTAGTACTTTTTTCCAACACCACCAATCTTAGCAATCTTGAAGCAAGCAACCGACCGACAGGTCCTGATCACTGTCCAACTCCAACAAACAATCCAACGAGGCGTCCGAATCCGGCCCGACGCCTACGAATGGCCACACGCAAAGCAAGCCAGCAGCTTGGAAGGGAAGCTACTCTTCTTCGACGGCGGCGACGGCGTCGGTGGCATGGTGGGGATGTGGGACCCGTCCATGCCGCACTTCTTGCAGCGGTCGCACTCGTCCAGGAAGGACTTGAAGGCGCAATTGCAGTACTTGGCCGCGTCCGCCACCGTCATGCCTTCCACCAGCTTGTGCGGGTACACGTCGTCCTTGGCGTGGTCGCCGTTGAGCACCGCGCCGAGCTGCACCAGCTCCGCTTGGAATTCAGTGATCGGGGCTTGCTCCGCCGCATCCGTCGGCCGCAGCTTCACCGGCTCCGGCAGAGTGGCGGGGCAGTCGGTGCGCGGCGTGTCGCGCGTCAGGACGGTGTCGAATGTGCCGGCCCACTCGTCGCGCTTGGTCAGGAAGCTCTTGAGGTTGAAGATCTTCTTCACGGTGGCCGGGATAGAGGAGTGCTCGTACTGCGACGTCGGTTGCGGTCCGGACGGCCTGTGCACCACCGTCCCTGGCTCGATCCAGGGGGAGATGAAGAACGCCGGGACGCGGACGCCGAGGCGGTCGAAGTTGAAGAAGAATGGCGCGGCGCTGACGATGCCGTCAGGGCTGGGGACGCCGACGGCGGGGGTGGGACGTGGTCGTAGAAACCACCGTGCTCGTCGTACGTAACGACGAGGAGCATCTCTTCCCACTGCGGTCCCGAGCGCAGCGCCTCGTATACCTCCTTCACGAACTTCTGTCCCTCGGAGACGTCGTGCGACGGGTGGTCGTCGTTGCCGGGGAGGATCTTGAGGTCGAAGTAGCGCTGCTCGATGACGACGTAGTTGGGAAGCTTGCCCTCCTTGCAATGGCGCCGGAACTCGAGGTCGAACGGGTGGAAGTTGCCGACGTACTTGAGCTGGCGGAGGTTCCGGTAGAAGAGCACTGCGGGCGGGTACTGGTAGTAGATCCCGAAGGAGTGGCCGGCATCGTGGAGGGAGTCGAAGATGGTGGTCTGCGGCAAGCCGGCGACGAGAGTCTTGGTGTCATTGCTGACAAGCCCGTGTGACGTGGCCGAGTGCAAGAACAGCCGGTTGGGCTGCGTGGACGCCGGGTTGGACGCGAACCAGCGGTCGCACACCGCGAACTCCCGCGCCAGCTCGCGGTACACCGGCACGGCGTCCGGCCTGAACCCGTTCATGACGGTATCCGCCATGCCCGGCTTCTCCTTCTCGGCCTGCTGCGCGAAGCCGCTCATCGGCGGCGAGGGGACGTCTGGCCGGGTCATCGGCGTGGTCTGGGCGTCGACGAAGGGCACGCCGTATACCTGCTCGTAGATGGCCTGCGCGGAGTGTCCCGGGTCCGGGTCCACGTACTCAGAGCGGTTGCCGAAGGTGATGGTTTTGGAGGATGGGTCGGCGACGACGACGCGGTTGATCTCGGCACCGGTGACGCCGTCGATGACCGGGTTGAGGGATTTCATCCAGCCCAGCATGTGGTCGAAGGACCGGTTCTCCTGCACCACCACCACCACTGTCTTGATCTTTCCCGCCATTTTCTACAGTTAATTAGCTGCTCTTGATCTCCTCTCTCTCTATCTATCTATCTACTCTTCCGATCGCTAGCTCAGCGTCTTGCTTGGATTAATCTGTAGCTTGCTAGCTAGCTCTGGGATGGAGAGAATTGAGAGACGAACTGTGTATAAATCTGAATTTATAGAGTAGCTGCCCTGGCAGTGCAGTTGGAGTATGGAGATGGAAGAGTTCCAAAAGTGTTAATATCCTGTTGGATTGGGATATTCCTTGGCTGATAAGCACATGAAAAGAAAGAAAATGGTAATGACAGGAGGACAACGGCTGCCAGAAAAATAATGAGGAGAGGCTTGGCTGCCAAGTGTTCGATTCACTGATTGCGCTGTGTTAGCTAATTAAGCATTGGCGCGCGCTATGCGTCAGCCGGGTGTAGCTACAGCCGGTCTGTGCTCAGCCGCTCACGCGAGAAAACGTCGCTTTCTGCCCTGGGCCGGATGGAGCATGCGACGTGATGTCGCTATCAAATGCTACAGGAGAGTCGATGTATCATGGTGCGTGGTCCCAGCAAAGCCTACACTCACGTTCACGCACGGAAAAACACATGATGCTAGGGTGCTCTTCTATTTTAACTTTTCCTCTCATCTAAATGAGCGATTCCATGCATGCATGCTCGTGAGATATAGTGCGTACCCAAATGGTGGTCTAACATTTTCCGAACAATTTAGTACTACCTCCGATCCATATTAGTGGGCACAACTTTATCTAGATACACATGTATCTAGTCTAAATACTTAACTAGATACATATGAATTTAGACAAAGCTATGCCCACTAATATGGATCGGAGGGAGTACTATAATTCAAACACACACAAAAAAATCACGTGACATTTAAACTGCTACATAATTTGATATAGTGCGTACCCAAATGGTGGTCTAACATTTTCCGAACAATTTAGTACTATAATTCAAACACACACAAAATGTTGTAGCACTTTAAGCACAACCATGTAGCAAAAAAAATCAATGATGTATGCAACAAATCCCATTTGGTTGTTGCAAAAAGACAGTAAAGCATGACACTTTTGCAACAACAAACCAAGAAATAAAAATGGTGCATATTTGTTGTCCTTGTGATGCAAGAAAATAATACTGATGGTGCAAAAACTATCAAGTTATGTAGCAGTTTAAATTTTCGACATGCTACCAAGAAATAGAAATGGTGCATATTTGTTGTCCTTGTGATGCAAGAAAATAACACTGATGGTGCAAAAACTATCAAGTTATGTAGCAGTTTAAATTTTCGATATGCTACCAAGAAATAAAAATGGTGCATATTTGTTGTCCTTGTGATGCAAGAAAATAACACTGATGGTGCAAAAACTATCAAGTTATGTAGCAGTTTGAATTTTCGACATGCTACCAAGAAATAGAAATGGTGCATATTTGTTGTCCTTGTGATGCAAGAAAATAACACTGATGGTGCAAAAACTATCAAGTTATGTAGCAGTTTGAATTTTCGACATGCTACCAAGAAATAGAAATGGTGCATATTTGTTGTCCTTGTGATGCAAGAAAATAACACTGATGGTGCAAAAACTATCAAGTTATATGTAGCAGTTTGAATTTTCGACATGCTACCAAGAAATAGAAATGGTGCATATTTAGGAGGCATAACATAAAAAATACAAACACATGTAGCACTTTTAGGAGGCATATAGCTAGCTAAGTAATAGTGAGATCTGGCGAACTATTTTGGTGCGTGCACATGTGACCGGAGCAGCAGCTAAACATGCAAACAGCTAGCTTGGGTGGGCACATGCATGTGTGCGTGCAGCAATTAGCACATAGCTAGGATTTGGAAAAAAATAGGAAGTGGGCAGGCCGGCCGGTGCATGCATTGCACAATAAACAAAGGTGGGGACGTGGGGTGCGGGAGTGTGCTGTTGCGCATGTGTGTCGTAGCCGTGGTTGTAGACGGTACGTAGGCGGTAGGCTCCATGTGGTAGGTGGTGCCGCGCAGCATCGCGCGCGCTGATGTCCGGCGGGTTCGTGCGTGCGCGTTCCACCGAACCGGCTGTACCTACAGCCGGCTGTCAATTAGCATTTTTCTTAAGCATTTGATTATTGGAAAACGTTTAGAATCAGTCGGGGGATCGTGCGTCCGCCCCTGTTCGTACGTGCGCCGCGTGTCCCTTGCCGTGGCCAGAAACAGATGCGCGTCCCACCACGTGCTTCCTCCTCCAGACCTCTACCTTATCCCTTGCGCGTTCCTTTCCCTGCGAGGCAATGACGCATACCCGTCCCCATCGAGTTTTCCTCTCTACCTTCCTAGATTCCAGCGCCGCGCTCCGGCGGGGCTGCGCCGGCGCGTCCCTTGGCTTCCGCCACCAAGCCTCCCTAGGCTCCCCCTCTGCGCACCCTACCCTCGCCGTCCAGTGCCGCCGAATTTCTGCACAGGCTCGCCGCTTGACCTTCCCGTGCGTCCCTGCGATGCTGCGAGCTGACAGCCGGCGGTGCTGCGACAGCAAGCCGTCTTTCCTGCGAGCCGCGTCCGGTGGTGCTACAAAGCAATGGCGTTGGTGCTACCGTCCGCCAGCGGCGTTTGCTATGACGGCTCGAGCGACGTCCGGTGGTGCTACCGTCCATCAGCGGCGTTTGCTACAACAGCAAGCTGGCGTTGCTACAAAGGAACAACGGTGTTGCTACCGCCCTCCGGCGGCGTTGCTACAGGCGGCCTTTGGTGTTGCTACCGTCCGCCGGCGGCGTTGCTGCGGCCGGCCTTCAGTGTTGCTACAGTTCGCGGGCGGCGTGGCTACGGGTGGCGGCCGGCGTTGCTGCAGGCGCCCTTCGGTCTTGCTACCGTCCGCCGGCGGCGTTGCTACGGGCGGCGGCCGGCGTTGCTGCGGGCGGCCTTCGGTCTTGCTACCGTCCGCCGGCGGCGTTGCTACGGGCGGCCTTTGGTCTTGCTACCGTCCGCCGGCGCTGCTGCGGGCGGCGGCCGGCGCTGCTGCGACAGGGAGCCGGCGGTGCTACTGTCCGCAAGCGGCGTTGCTACCGCCCGCTGACAGCAATGGTGAAGCTACGGCGGTGTCTTCTCCGGCGACGGCGTATTTCTCCGGCGACGGGGACATGATAGGTTGTGCGTGCGGCCGCCGTGTTGAAGGGATTTCTTTTGTTGTGTTTTTTTCTGTGACGGATTGAGGTACACACCGTTTACTCCTCGTTGACCAGGAAATGGGACACGCGTCATGCGCTCCACCCGGGGGATCGGGGGAAATTATCCCCGGGGACGCCTAGTTCTACCCTTGATTATTTGCCTGTGGCCTGTGGGAGCGGGATATCCAGTATATTCTACAGCACATTTGCAAGTACTCCGTATTTGAAACATGTTAGCTCATTCATCACGCAAATCCATGTCATGCATGCCTTGCAGCCCTAGGCCTATACAAGCATAAGCAATTACAGAAATTAACAAAGTCAGAGAAGCTCATGCATGCATATGCATGCGCGCACAGAAGAAAATAAACTATCTAGCTCCTGCGTTCTGAATTCGGAGAAATTTAGTAAAAACTTACCCTTTTCAACTTTCTTAATATCAACGTACTCAAGAAGATTGAGTTCAACCTTAGAGCGCATGCATCTATCAAAGAGACGCAATCTACCTACTCTACGTAGTAGGACAGCATACGCTTTTAATCATTGACATTTCTTTAGCATGTATTGCTAACACGGAGCCACGGACGCGTCGTCACGTCCTTGAGATTTCCTTT
The DNA here is from genome assembly GCA_947311845.1 of Poa pratensis. Lineage (NCBI taxonomy): Eukaryota > Viridiplantae > Streptophyta > Magnoliopsida > Poales > Poaceae > Poa > Poa pratensis. The sequence continues at coordinate 73,659,785 of CAMZMU010000020.1, forward strand.
TGGCTTTGCTTCCCAACTTCCCAAACTTACCAAATAGAGAAAGACAATTTGCAGATGTCTGAGAAAAACAGCAACACATCCAACGACACCAATTAACTAACTAAGTACCCAACTTGACCTCTAGCTCCTTTGGATTTCGTGCCCGATCATGCATATCTACGATGGATAAGGTTTTAGGAGGATAGGTGGCTAGGAACTACCTCGTTTTGGGAACAATATCCAGATTTATACAATATAGTCCTTGGACGTCACAAAAGCGATACGCTCGCCCATGTGTTGGGGAATACACCCCCAAATATGACGTTCAGAAAAGATCTTGTTGGCCCAGACTAGCCGTTTGGCATGAATTGCTGCAGCGGCTAGCCTCCGTCAATTTGACGCAAGGGACCGATGAGTTTCGTTGGAATTTACACAAGAATGGTAAATTCTCGATGGACTCTATGTATAATGCTTTGATCCAACCAGATGTGCCGGTAGATAATAATAAGAAAATCTGGAAGATGAAAATTCCATTAAAAAACAAAGTCTGTGCGTGGTATCTTCATCGAGGAGTAATTCTTACTAAAGACAACCTTGCAAAACGTAATTGGCATGAAAGTAAAAAGTGTGTCTTCTGTCATAAGGACGAGACTATCAAACACTTGTTCTTCGAATGCAAATTTGCTAGTTCTATATGGTCAATCATCCAAATAGGTTCTTCTCTATATCCACCCAAAAGCATTGCCAATATTTTTGGCAATTGGCTGAATGGGGTGGATAATAGGTTCAAACAACTTATTAGGGTGGCAGCGCTTGCCGTTATATTGTCGCTTTGGCTGTGTAGAAATGACAAGGTTTTTAATGATAAAAGTTGTTCTCTTATGCAGGTTATCTACAGGAGTACAACTACACTCCGTTTGTGGTCTCAGTTGCAACGTGTGGCGCATCGAGACCTATTTATGGAGGTGTGTACCAGACTAGAGGATACGGCGAGAGACTTTTTATCCCAACATGGATGACAGCATAATTTGCGGATTGGACCTCCAACATCATAGGCGTTTTTACACTTTCTCATCTTGATATGTAATTCGCCTTTTTATTTTTTCGAACTTCTGGACTCGTTTCGGCTGTGTGCATCGTCGTTATGCAGAGGCTGGGTGTAATGCTTAAACCTTTTAAGTAATAAAGCTCCCTTTATCTAAAAAAATATCTTTCCACGTGCAAAAATGAAATGCAGTGGAATGTAACGTAATCTCCTTTGTAGTTTTCCTTGGTTAAATGTTTAGTTGATGTCATATACCACTGGGTTAACAAGGCATGGATACAGCCTAAAAGGTTGAAACGTCGAGATCTTCACCACCGGAGTGGTTGTTAGGGTATCTCCAGCCAGCCCCCCAGGGCGTTTTTTAGCGCCGGCGCAAAGAAAAATTTCCTAGCCGTGCCCCCAAAACCTCGTTTAGCGCCGAATAGCGCCGTTTTTAGAGCCGGCGCACCCAGGCCGAACCCATCGCGCTGGGTTTCGCATGGGGGGCAAAAGATACCTTTTTAACATGCAAACCCCACCTGCCAGCCTCCCAATGCACTCTCTCTCCTATTTTTCATCCCAGACCCACCACGTGCACGCGACCGTGCTCCTCTCTCCTCTCTTTTCCTCTCTTCTCGCGCCGCTGCCTGCTGCCTCTCCGACCTCGCGCTGCCGCCCCTCCTCTCTTCCAGCTCCGGCTCGAGCTCGCGCCACCGCCCCTCCTCTCTTCTGGCTCCGGCTCGCGCCGCCGCCCCTCCTCTGCTGCCTCTCCGACCTCGCGCCGCCACCCCTCCTCTGCTCCGGCTCGAGCTTGCGCCGCCGCCCCTCCGTTGCAGCCTCTCCGACCTCGAGCTGCCGCCCCGCCCCAATCTCGAGCGTGCCGGGAGCAGCGCCTGCCAGGAGCTCGCTTGTCGTCGCCGGCGCATTGGGCTGGAGGCCGTCCAATAGCTCGCCCGCGCCGTCCAATGGCTTGCCCGCACCGAGCAAACGAGATGGTCCTGGAGGCCGCCGGCGCACTGGGCTCGCCCGCGCCGGTCCGGCCCTGCATGCTAGCACCCGGGTCAACAAAACCGGCCGGCACAGCGGTGGAGGAACACACCGGCGGCGCCCTCCCCTCCTACACACCGGCGGCCGCCTCCTCCCGACCTCGAGCGCCACCGCCGTGCTGGTATGCTCGCCTAGCGCGCCACCACGTGTCCCATTGCTAGTTCCTGGGTGGGGGGCACGGCTGGGGAATTTTCAACCCCGTAGGCAAAAAAATTCCTAGGGGGCACATCCGGCTGAAAAAATAGCGCCTGGGGGGCACTACGGCTAGAGATGCCCTTAGACCCAGGAATGAAGAAGCAATGCAAAGAGTTGGAGTAGGAAAACGTACGTCGGAAGAAGATGTCTTCGTCTGCTTTGAGAAATAATGAACCTTGTCTTGGTGCCATCTGTCCATCGCACAAGAGGGCCTTTGCTACCACTGTTAGTTTCATCCACAGAGAAAAATGAGTCTTTGGAGATTGATTATTCGTGGATGAAATGTGTCATATGCTTCCTGAAGATGTATCATATAAGTTTGTTAAATAAGATCCATTTGCAAAATTGTTCTGTGGGACTTAATATGGGACAAAATATATTTGTAATAAAATTTGCCTATGGGATGTTGCTGCAGAACTGAAACATGTGGTTGCTAAAATGATGCATAATCACATTTGTTCTTTATCGCCATGAATCTATGGATTGGATTTAAAGTTTTCTGCGGGGCTAGAAGTTAGTGGTTCCTCTCAGACTTTACCTTGACGACAATTATCGAGAGATGAAGCAAGGTGCTTGCATGTAACATTGAAACATGAACCAGCATGTAACCTTAATTAGGATGATGTTTTGAAGACATTTAACATTACTTATATGTTTGGTAATTGTGGTTAGCCAAATCTCTCAAGCATTCTACTTCAGTGACTTTAAGAAAACATTGTACTTCAATTGTACGATTTCTTTGCGTTACTTATTTTGTTCTTATCACTATTTTCATGTAAGAATCTTCACTAATGTCCCACTGCAATGCGCAGGGTATAATCTAGTTATGTATAACAGTAACCCATCTACCTCTCCCTGTTCCTCTATTTTTAATATCCAGATTTCTAATTTTAGTTGTAGAAATTTTTCTAGTCCCCAGCATAGCCAAACCTCTAATACAACTACCCAGCTCTTTATCTCCCCCACCCCCACATTAAGTTCCTCATCATCAAAAACGAGATTCTCTACTGGATTGTCATTATCTACAATTTCTCTACGGTACTAACAAAAGAAGCCTTATCTTTGCTTTGATTTGCTACAAAAAGATCAGTCCTACCTTGCCATAAATCATTAATAGTATGCAAATTTAAAGTACTACCTTCCTCTACTTTATCTATACTCAATGTTCCTCTCCAAACCTTACTTCCCAACCGGAGAGCGGACGGCTAATGTGTTCCACTTGTTGAACATGGTCAATTGTGGGTCTGTGACCCCTTGACACAGAAGGCGTCCTTGGGGTGATCTCGTAGTTCGTATGGGGCGGAGACAATGGGGCCGGTCCATGGATTTTCCTTCCGTTTGCTACATTTCACTCAAATGGTTGAAGGGAGATAGTGCATCAAGTTATTCGCAAGGGCCAAATATTAAAGGGAGTGGTGTTTCTCCCGCAATTTTTCGTCCCTACACCCCAAAATGACGAATTTACCACTCCACCAAATTAAATACTACCATCTTTTTGAGATAAAGCGTTCTTTATATTTCTATAATCGTTTCCTTTCATTCTCACCAATCGTACGTTTTCCCCTCCCCGATCCCACATGGAAAACAAATCGGCAACATCCTCTAAACCGTCGCCAAAAAAGGGCAAAAATGTGAGGGTCTACACGTCAGTAACTCAAAGTCACCTAAAGTTAGCGGCCACAAAGTCATCCAATCTCAATTTCAAAGTATGGGGGGTCTTTTTGACCTCTGTGGTGGTTGCCCACCGTGGAGGGTGGGAGGTGTGCTCGGTTTTTGGGATGCCCATCCCGGATTTTCTCCGCCACAAATTTACCGCAGAGGCCGGCAATGGTCGGTGCGACCGTTGTCATTCGTGACGGCTATATTGAGGGGATGTCGGGAGTGGTCATGGGTATGGTGGCCGCCGCCACATCTCGTTGGATCTTTGAGCATGCGCGGCTGCTAGTTCTGGTCGCCGCCAAATTTGTTTGGAAGTATAGATTGCATGCATTGGGAGTGGAAGTTGTCCATTTTATTAGCGGGGGCAATATAAAGAACATGTTGGAGAGTGCACAATCATATTTGAAGCTATGGCATCACACAGTCTCTAAATTGGGCACTCTTTTTTCGTCATGACAGGTCTCACAATGACATCAACGTTCTCCGGTGTTCTCAAGTTGACATAGCTTATTGATCCGACCACTAGCAATTGAGACAAGGATTTGGTACAGGATATTTTCGGGTAGATCGATGCAAACCTCATCCAGTTGATGTTGTTATGGGATGTGGAGGATTTCTATGCTCGGTTCTACTTCTATGAACCGAAGGGATCATTTGCGGTGAAGTTTGCATATAAACTGCACTGATAGTAGATCATCATAGAGGAAACAACTTTGTGGGAGATTTGTCGGACAACCTGGGGGTGTTCAGATGGTTTGAGATTTGGAACTACCCCTGCCCTCCTAATATCAATAATTTCTTGTGGCATATTGCTCATATCAGCTTGCCTGTCAATTGGACTATACAAAGTCGAGGCTTGCAGGTCGAACATATTTGTCTAGTCTACAGGCGTTTTAATAAAGCTAGGAGCATTTGTTCCTCCGCTCCAAGGGCACAAGGAAGCTATGGATTAGGGATGAACGAGATGAGACTGAAATTACTTGACTGCCTATGTCTGAAACAAGTTATGTCTGTGAACTGTGATCCTCCATTTGAACACAGCCTAAGCTCAAAAGAGTGGCCCTGTTGTGAACAAGGCAGAAAACTACAAACAAGATCAATGTTGAGGGGGTATCCTCTAATCTCTGACATATCAAATCTCATTGCAAGCTAGCTCTGGGATGGAGAGAATTGAGAGACGAACACTGTGTATAAATCTGAATTTATAGAGTAGCTGCCCTGGTAGTGGAGTTGGAGTATGGAGATGGAAGAGCTCCCAAAGAGTCTAAAAATCCTGTTGGATTGGGATATTCCTGGGTAGATAAGCACATGAACAAGAAAGGAAAGAAAATGGGAATGACAGGAGGGCAACGCCTGCCAGAGAGGCTTGGCTGTCAAGCGTTCGATCCAGTGATTGCGCTGTGCTAGCTAATTAAGCATTTGAGTATTTGCCTGTGGGAGCGGGATCCTGTATATTCTACAGCACATTTGCAAGTATTTGAAACAATGTTAGCTCATTCATCATGCAAATCCATGTCATGCATGCTTACAGCCCTAGGCAGGCCCCTAGCCTACAAGCATAAGTTCTTACAGAAATTAACAAGGTCAGATGCATGCATGGGCGCGCAGAAGAAATTGTACTACTCCTGCGTTCTGAATTCGAAGAAATTTAGCAAAACGTACCTTTTTAAACTGCTGGTTGCAATTTTCTTAATGCCACCGTACTTAAGAAGATTGAATTCAACGTTTGTCGTGGGGTAATCACGGCAGATGCCATACGGGGTGGCTTAACTCGGGTGTGAGCCAGGCGACGTAGGATTCACAGAGAGGTAGCACACGCAGAGTTTACCCAGGTTCGGCCCCTCTGTACGAGGTAAAGACCTACTCCTGCTTGGATGTATTTGGATCTGAATAGGGTGTACAATGGTGTGCGCACCAGAGCTTGCGGGTGCTCCGGAGGCTATGGAATGAGATGAGTCTGCCTCTAGGGTTGCTCCTTGCCGGCTTTATATAGGGAGCCGGCTAGGGTTTACAGGGAATGACGGGTTCCGCTGGCTGCGCTAGCTATCCTACCTACAAGTGCGGCTTCGTGGAGCGCACTCTTCGGGATACACAATCGCAGACTGATTCAAAGATATCTGCTGCTGCCTCCCCGAGCCGTCATACCGGGATCCTCGGGGACCCGGTATCCTGGAAGATGTACATCGGGTGGGCTTTGGGCCACCCGGCCTTGAAGGCCGACTCGGGGTTCTGGGCCTACCCGGTTGGGCATCCCCCCATCATTAGCCCCCGAGTTCGTCAGGGACTCGTCTCCGGCTTGGTCTTCGTCTTGCGAACTGCCGGGTCGTGTCGTTGAACGAACTCCTGAAACAGAGAAAAAGAAACAACGGCTCGGAGTGGTAGATTTTGGCTTTTAACGTCCGGTCTAACTCAAGTTTTTGTTTGATGCCGGCTTGTGCCCGTTGGGACGTTTTCCATTCCGACTCGCCTCTGTGCGGGTTGTCTCCTCGTCTTCTCCGCCTGACGTCATGGCATCTTTGACCACTTGTCCTGTAGTGTTTGTCTGTCTGACGCCGAGTCGACTGATGGGACTGGACGGCGCATCGACTGCCTCCACCTCAGGATGGAGCAATGATAACGATGACGTTCTTTGACCCACACGCGCCCGATCCATCGGTCCGAAACGTCGTGACAGGGCGACGTGGCCAAATCTGAGCCGCATTTTTCGGCACGCTCCCGTGGAAATCGAGGCGTCGTGCGAGAACCGAGGCGTCGTGCGACGTGGCGATAGTGGACGACGTGGGCGGCGCCATTTACTGTGGTAACGGCTCCACTCACAGTGCCTATTAAAGCGGCAAGGGAGCGCGGCTGGTGAGTTCACGCTCCATTTCTTCCTCGCGCTCGCCGTTTCTCCTCAAAACAGATCGCGCCCGAGCTCTTCGCCGCACCGCCGCCACAGCCATTGGACATTCCTGCTCCTCCCACTCTCTTCCGGCCAAGATGGTGGCGCCCAAGAACAAGTGGGAGAGGTCGTCGGTGACGACGCAAGCGTTGGAGCAAGCCGCCAACGAGGGTTTGTTGCCGCCGGCGTCGGAGCGTCGGTGGCGCATCGCCACCGCGGATCCACGCCCGCGGCCGTCGCCGGGCGAGTTCGTCGCCTTCCTCGCGTTCCTCGAGCGCGGGCTGGGCTTCCCCACGTCGGAGTTCTTCCGGCGCTTCCTTGACTTCTACGGGCTACAGGTACATGACCTGACGCCCAACTCGATCCTCCACCTCGCCTGCTTCGTTACCTTGTGCGAGGGTTACTTCGGGTGAGCCCCGTTCTTCCCACTGTGGCTGTGGATCTTCCACGGCAAGCTGGGGAAGAGTGGAGACATGTCGCCTTGCGGCGGCCTCAACTTCCAAGTCCACGGCGACGTCGACTACCTGGACCTCGGCTTCCCCTCCAAAGTGTATTGGAGGAAATCGGGCTTCTACATGCGGGAGCCGGCGCCTGACGGCGAGATCGGGATTCCTCCCTTTTCGCCATCGCCGAGCAGGCCACGCAATCTTCAAGAGCTGCCGCGCGATCCCGACTTGCCCATGATGCGTCGGCTGATGGCGCGGCTCCAGGGGTTGAAGAAGGAGGGGCTGACGGGTCTGAACCTCATCGCCACCTGGGTGAAGAGGAAGATCGCGCCTCTGCAGCACCGGCCCTCGCTGATCTGCGAGTACACGGGGACGAAGGACCCGCAGCGCCATGACCCGACATTGTTCGAGTCGGTAGAGCAGTTCACGCTGCGGATGAAGCGGATCACGGTCCACCCGGCTCCCGAGTGGATCGTGGGCGGCTTGGAGGCCTTCACCGCCAAGCATCCGGCTCCTGAGGTGAGTCCTTTTGCTCGACGATTCACATTACTTTCCCTACCGATCCTTCCTGCTCGTCAATTCAGGAGTTCCGATCGCTTGTTGGGCTGCCTCCGATCCGCGGAGACGCTCCCACGGTGCTTGCCGGCCCCAACGACGTTGTCGAGCGCGACTCCGACGACGAAGCCGACAGCACCACCATGGCCAACGAGGCCGCCTTCTCCTCCCGCCAACCGATCCCCATCCTATCTGAGGATGAGGGGAAGGAGAAGAAGGAAGAGAAGAACGCGCCGGGTCCAAGAACCCGGCGCCTGTCGAAGATGATGATGACGATGATCAGCCGCTCCGCTTTCGGCGGAGGCGTAGGCCTACGGCTGAGGACGCCGGGCCCAACCCAAGCGCTCCAAATCAGCGAACTCGACGCCGCCGCCACCAGAACGATCGGCTGGGGCTGTCGTGCAGCGTACTGTCGTTGCCGAGCGGAGGCAGAAGGCCTTGCGGGACATCCCTGCGAGGGCCCGCGCCGACTCGCCTCCTGCGCCTCGCTTCCGAGGGGTTCGGACCTCGACTCTCCCACCTGCGGGTGACAGGTCAGCTGCTGATCCTCATCCGAAGTTCCGTTGGAGGCGCTCTCTTGAGTTTGACCCGTGCGAGTGTCGCAGGGCTGAGGACGCGTCCCTCAGCGACATGGAGGATGCGCTGGAGAACGACTCCCAGCGGGCAGGACCCGCTGCGCTCGTCACGGAGCCGACTGTGAGAGCGCCGACTCCTCCGCCTTCCGCCGGCGGAGGCGACGAAGTTATTGTGCCCTCGACCCGAGGGGGCCACTATTGGTGACACCGTGCCGGCTGGCACGGGGACGCCGCGCCTGTGCCAGAGACGGCGCCGCCGCGACGGCTTCCTCACCGGGTGGGCCGATCACCCAGCCCCCGAGCTCCGTCCCGGGTGCCTCCGCTCCCAGGCCAGACTTCCGAGCCGCCATCCAGATAGCGATGGATGCGCACCAGGTACGTTGAATCTTTCTTGCACCTGTTGCGTCCGTAGCGTATATGTAGCCCCCAAGGCCCGAGTCGTGTTCGTAGAAAGCGGCTTGGGTCTTCATAGTCTTCTGGATGCGATGTTTGGTGAATAGCGTGGTCCCCGGTTTGCCAATGTCGAAGTAGAGGCAGGCCGGGGCGTAGCCCCCGAGTTCGTAACTCGGCAGTTATTTTCTGGTTTCAAGGCTAGCACCAGTGGCGGGTGTAGATGCAGATGCCACTGGGGCGTAGCCCCCGAGTTCCTGACTCGGCGTATTTTGTATTTTTGTTGGGGCTAGCCCCCGGGTTAGCAAATGTTGGTGTAGAGGTAACCCGTGGCGTAGCCCCCATGCTTCTCCATGATTAATCATGTCTTGTGTACTGCAGGAGCTGTCCTGGCTTCTTGAAGCCGAACAGCAGGAGACCCGCCGCCTGCAGGATGAGCTGAAGAAGGCGCGCGACGGCTTCATCTCCGTCGCTGAGCACCAGCTGCTGGCCGCGCAGGAGAGCCGGCACACCGAGGCGTTTGCCGCGGTGCAGGAATCCTGCGAACGGCTTAGCAAGCAGAAGGAGGAGGCGGACGCCGCCCTCACCCAGGCGACCAAGGGGTACGGCGAGGACCTCGAGAAGCTCGAGCGCAAATCCGTCGAGGCCGAGCGCGAGATGAAGGAGCTGACCGAGCGGCTTGCCAGCCTCGCCGTCGGCATCTGGGGTAAAGTTTCCATGCGGCTTTTTACGTTTTGTGCCTGCTTGACTTGTGGCATTGTTGCTGAAGTTTGTTCTGTTGAACAGGCGAGGAGACGGCTGGCCTGACGTCTGCGGAGCACGTCCACCGGATCGGTGTCTTCGCCCGTGACGTTCACGGTTGGCCAGCAATGTCGTCCGGATGCTGTCGCCCAAGGAAGGTGTCCCCGCACCCGTCTGCAAGGTCTTGCGGGTTCTGGAGCTGATGCCCCAGGTGATCACCTGGGTGCGGGAGTCGTCTGCCCGAGCCGGCGCGTGCGTTGCACTCGGGCTTGTGCGGGCCGGTACAAGCAGACGAACGTCGACAAGATCACGGCCAGCATCCCGACCGATAGCAGCGGCCAGGAAATAGATCTGCAGCCGGTGTTCGAGTACTGCGCCCCGTACGCCTGCCGAGCTGCCAAGATGGTCGACCACGACGACTTCGTCTTCGACGTGGTGCCAGAGGGCAACGACCTTGGCGAAGTGGCGGACAGGGAGCCGGCGTCGGAGTACCTTTTTGCAAGGGCTTCGGCTCTGCCACCGCCGGCTGCGACGAACGAGGCGTCGACGTCTTCTGCTCGGGCGGCTCCACCGTCTTGAAGTTTGCTCCCCTGCTTTCAAAAGAGGGGTTATTTTGAAGTAGTTAGGGTTTGTCGCCTGCGGGCGAAAAAATATTATGTAATGAAACAAGTATGATATGTGCCGGGTTGCGTTTCAGCATGCGCCTCTGCGGCTTATTAATTTTGTTTTGGCACTCCCATGCTTGTTTTTTGTGCGCTTTCGTCACTTTGTTTGTTTTTCGCTTGTTTTGTAAGCTAGTCGATCGTGCGACCTCGCCAAGTGTGCTTCGCGTGATTTTTTCGTGACGCGCGCGGTACCCATGGTGACAAAGTCCGAGTGCGGCTTCATTGTCAAGTTAGGTTTGAACCGGCTGCACTACTTCTTCACTTTGTGCGGGTAGCTGACGACTTGGGAGAAAACAACAATTTTGTGATTTTGCTTCGTGAGCAGGGGGTCCAGTGGTGAGCCGCGCATCGTGGCATCCGGCTCTCTTTGACAACCCATCAATCATATAACGTGTGAGTAGGAAGAATAAAGACTCGAAAGCATGATTGAATCGAAACGATAGCCCCCGAGCGTGCCGGGTATGTATCGACTTTATTTCCTTGATTGATTACACAGCATTACAATGGATACTATGTATAATAGGGGCGAAGCAGGCTGATGTTCCATGGACGCTTGGTCTCCTCTTCCGACTTGGAGCTTTTGTTCGGCTCACGCAAGTCGACGAGGTGGTAGGAGCCGTTGCCCATCGCTTTGCTAACGACGAACGGTCCTTCCCATGGTGCCGAGAGCTTGTGCATCCCTTTCGACTTTTGGATGAGCCGAAGAACCAAGTCGCCTTCCTGGAAAGAGCGACTTCTAACCCGGCGGCTGTGATAGCGGCGCAGGCTTTGCTGATATATCGCCGTCCTGGAGAGTGCGAGTTCGCGAGCTTCTTCCAGGAGGTCGACGCCGACTAGGCGGGCTTCTTCATTTTCTTCCTCGTTGTAGAGGGCGACCCGAGGCGAGTCGTGCTCGAGGTCGGTCGGCATGACGGCTTCCGCCCCGTACACCATGAAGAATGGCGTGTAGCCGGTGGAACGGTTTGGAGTCGTTCTGATGCCCCAGAGTACGGCTGGTAGCTCGTCCAGCCAGCAACCCGGTGTTCGCTCCAGTGGGACTTGAAGTCGCGGCTTGATCCCGGCAGCACTGTCTGGTTCATTCTTTCCGCCTGCCCGTTTGATTGCGGGTGGGCGACAGACGCCAAGTCGAGACGGATGCCTTTTTGTTTGCAGAAGGCCTCATCGCGAAATTTGTGCCGTTGTCAGTGATGATGCTGTGCGGGTAGCCAAATCGGAAGATGAGCTTCTGGAGGAACTTGGTTGCGGTCTTGCCGTCGAGTTTCTTGATAGGTTCAACTTCGACCCATTTGGTGAACTTGTCGACTGCGACGAGCAAATGTGTCATGCCACCACGAGCTGTTTTGAACTTGCCCACCATGTCTATTCCCCAGACTGCGAATGGCCATGTCAGAGGGATGGTCTTCAGAGCCGCGGCGGGTAGGTGATCCTGCCGGGCGTACTTCTGGCACCCGATGCACCGACGGACGATGTCGACTGCATCCTGATGTGCAGAGAGCCAGAAAAAACCGTGCCTGAACGCCTTGGCGACCAGGTTGCGAGCGCCGACGTGGTGGCCGCAATCCCGAGTGGATCTCATGAAGGATGCGCCTTCCCTCTCCGGCTCGACGCAGCGGAGGAAAACTCCCGATGTGCTGCGTTTGTAGAGCTCGCTGTTGATGATGGCGTAAGCTGAGGCCCGGCGCACGACTCGCCGTGCTAGGACCTCGTCGGCTGGCAGCTTTTTGGTGGTGAGGAACTCGATGTAGGGTTCCCTCCAGTCGCTTGTTTCTTGGGTTACCGCCACCAGAATTGTATCTGATGATGGCGGGTTGGCGATGTCGACTTCGGCCGGCGGGCGTACCGACGGGTTTGTAGTGGTCGAGGAAGACGCCGGGTGGGACTCGGTCCCGCTTAGACCCGAAGCGAGAGAGTGCGTCAGCCGCCTCGTTCTTCCTCCGGTCGACGTGCTCCAGCTCCATGCCGGCGAAGTGGCCGCCGACTTGATCGACGAGCCGGCGGTAAGCCGCCATGTTGGGATCATTTGCATCCCAGGTCCCCATCGTTTGCTGAACGACGAGGTCGGAATCGCCATAACATTTGATACGGCTGACTCCCATCTCCTTGGCCACGCGTAGGCCATGTAGGAGGGCTTCGTACTCGGCGACGTTGTTGGTGCAGTGAAGTGTATCTGCAGCACATATCGCATCTTGTCGCCTTGGGGAGAAGTGAGGACGACTCCAGCCCCCGAGCCCTCATACATCTTTGACCCGTCAAAGAACAGGTCCATCTGCCGGCTTCATAGGTTGGAGCCGGCAACTGTGTCTCCATCCAGTCGACGAGGAAGTCGGATAGTGACTGCGACTTGATCGCAGTGCGGGCTGCGTAGCTGAGGCCGAAAGGCTGCAGCTCGGAGGCCCATTTGGCGACGCGCCCAGTTGCCTCTCTGTTGCGGATTATTTCAGCTAGGGAGATGAGCTGACCACCGTCATCGGGTGGCCCATGAAGTAGTGTCGCAATTTTCTTGAAGCAAAGAAAACACCGTATACAAGTTTTTGGTAATGCGGGTAACGTTGCTTCGAATCCGTCAGGACTTCGCTGACGTAGTAAACTGGCCGCTGGACCAGTTGCTCGTGGCCTTCCTCCTTGCGCTCGACGACGACCACCGCGCTGACGACTCGGTTGGTCGCGGCGATGTAGAGGAGCATCGGCTCCTTTTCCAGTGGAGATGCGAGGATCGGCGCCTCGGCCAACGTCTTCTTGAGTGCCGTCAAGGCGGCGTCTGCCTCGTCGTTCCAGGTGAACGTGTCCGACTTCTTGAGGAGCCGGTACAAGGGCATGGCCTTCTCGCCGAGTCGTGAGATGAAACGGCTGAGGGCAGCGACACAGCCTGTGAGCCGCTGCACGTCCCGGAGGTTTCCGGCTTCTTCAGAGCTTCGATCGCCTTGATCTTCTCTGGGTTGGCTCGATGCCTCGCTCGGAGACGATGAAGCCCAGGAGCTTGCCCGCGGGTACGCCGAAGACGCATTTTTCCGGGTTGAGCTTTATCCTGTACTTGCGGAGGTTGGTGAATGTCTCCGTGAGGTCGGCAATCAGGTCCGTCTTCAGCTTGGACTTGACGACGATGTCGTCCACATATGCGTGGACGTTGCGGCCGATCTGCTCGTGCAAACAGTTCTGTATGCACCGCTGGTAAGTCGCTCCGGCATTTTTCAAGCCGAAGGGCATGGAGACGTAACAAAACGCGCCATAGGGCGTGATGAAAGACGTCTTTCCTGGTCTTCGGGCGCCATCTTGATCTGGTGGTACCCGGAGTAGGCGTCGAGGAAGCATAGCGCCTCGCACCCTGCCGTCGAGTCGATCAGCTGATCGATGCGAGGCAATGCGAATGGATCCTTGGGACAGGCTTTGTTCAAGCCTGTGTAGTCGATGCACATCCGCCATGTTCCGTTCTTCTTCAGAACGAGCACCGGGTTGGCAAGCCATTCCGGGTGTATGACTTCGGCGATGAACCCGGCAGCTAGGAGCCGGGCTATTTCTTCGCCAATAGCCTTCTGTCTCTCACCAGTGAAGCGACGCAGGAACTGCTTCACTGGCTTCAGCTTGGGGTCAACGTTGAGCTTGTGCTCTGCGAGCTCCCTCGGGACGCCTGGCATGTCAGATGGTTTCCATGCGAAGATGTCCCGATTCTCACGGAGGAAGTCGCAGAGCGCGCTTTCCTATGCGATCCATGTGCGAGCCGATCACCGCCGTCTTGGAGGAGTCGCCCTCGACCAGCGGGATGCGCTTGGTCTCCTGTGCCGACTGGAACTTGTCGCGTGAGTCCAGAGTCGGCTTCTTGACGATGGTCATGTCGTTGGGGTCGACTTGCAGCTTGAGTTGCTCCAGCTGCTCCGTGGCGATGACGGACTCGGCAAAGACGGCGTTGCCCTTTTCGCACTCGATGGCGCGGTCGACGTCGCCGTGTACAGTGATGATGCCGTTCGGACCCGGCAGTTTCATCTTCAGGTAGGCGTAGCAGGGCCTTGCCATGAATTTGGCAAAGGCGGGTCGCCCGAGGATCGCGTGGTAGGAACTACGGAAGTTCACCACCTCGAACCAGATCTTCTCGAGCCGGAAGTTCTTGGCGGTGCCGAAGACGACGTCGAGTGCGATTTTGCCTAGCGGGTAGGCCTTCTTTCCCGGGACGATGCCGTGGAAGGTGGTGATGGTGGGACTAGCTGTTCGTCACGCAATTTCATGCGTTGGAACGTCTCGTAGTAGAGGATGTTGATGCTCGACCCTCCGTCCATCAATGTCTTGGTCAAGATGTAGCCCTTGACCTGGGGCGCGACCACCAGAGCGAATTTGCCCGGGTAATCGACGCGGGGCGGGTGGTCTTGACGGCTCCATGTGATCGGCTGCTCTGACCAGTCGAGCCACTGGGGCACGTCTGGCAGAGTCGCGTGGACGGCGCGCCGTATGACCTTCTCCTCCCGCCTGGAATCGAGGCCGACGAAGGTGTGGCCCATGAAGCCGGCAGTGGGAGGCATGCCCTGCTGCTGCTCACCGTCGTCGTCTCCGTCGGGTGCCCGCTTCTTGGCACCGGTCTTGGCCTTGACGATTTCTGCAGTCCAGCTGCACTCGTCAGTGGTGTGGCCGGCTGGCTTGCCGGGTAGGCTATGATACCTACACGGCATGGCCAGGATCTCCGTGGCGGTGAGCTTCTTTCGCGGGAAGTTGCCGCGTTGGCTCTTGAAGCCGCGGCCCCCCGCAGCCGTGGCGGCTACAAGCTCGGAGCCGCCGTCACCCTTGCGTTTATGAGCGCTGGAGTGCTTGGCCTTGCTCTTGTTTTTGCCGCCTTTCTTCTCGTCGTCGTCCTCCTCGGAGTCGTCCTTGGTGACGTCGGACTCGGCGTACTTGTGCACGATGGCGAGTAGCTGGCCCATCGTCATGTCGCCCTTGTGCGAGCGCCGCAGCTTCTGCTTGAGCGACTCGAAGGTGGTGTTGTCCTCGAGGTGGGAGTGCACCGTGTCGACGCTGAGGTGTTCTGCCGAGTTGATGAGGTCGGCGACTCGGCGATACCACTTTCTAGTGGACTCGCCCTCCTTCTGGACGCAGCGCTTGAGGTCCTCGACCGTGGCCGGGCGCTTGCAGGTCCCTCGAAGTTGGTGATGAAGAGCCTCTTCAACTCGCCCCAGGAGTTGACGCTGTTCCTGGGGAGGTTGTTGAGCCAAGTGCGAGCCGTTCCCTCAAGCATGAGAGGAAAATAGCGCGCACAACAGAGCGAAGATGCGTTCTGGATGCTCATGGCGGCCAAGTAGTCCTGGACCCAAGTTTCCGGGTTCATGGCAGCGTTGTACTTGGGCGCCTCTCTCGGTCCTTTGAAGCTGCTAGGGAAACGCTCGCCTCTGATGGCGGGTCCAAAGCATCTAGGGCCGACGTCGTCGTCGTCGTTGTTGTTGCGCGTCGCCTCGGCGCGCTTGTCGTTGAGGTGGTGGCGCAGATCCGGAGCGGAGTGATTGGAGCGCGCCTGCGCCTGGTTGTTGTTGATGGTGTGCCGGGCGTCGTTGCGGGCGAGCCGAGGCGGGTTGCCTCCAGCCCTCGCGTTGCTCGACACTGCCGGCTCCTCGTGCCGACTGCGTGGCGGCTGTGGGGCAGCGTCACGCCTGGGGGAACCCTTGTTTCCCTGGCTTCGGTGTGGTGCCGAGGCCGTTTTCTCGCTGGGTGGCGATCTGGAGTAGAGCTTGCCATCGGATTGCGACATGTTCTCCTGCAGCTCCAGCGCCTTGTCCACCAGCTTGCACCCCTTGCTCCAGTAGGGGTTGTCCTTGACCCGGATCCTCTTGAAGAGAGAGGCGGCGGCAGTCATGCAATCGACCAGGGTGCCGAAGACCGCGAGGTCGGCGTCGTCGTCGCTCCGCGGCTGGTTGAGGACGAGCCGGGTTCGGAGGAGGCCGCGGCGCCGGAGGCGGCATCGCCGGGCGAGGTTGGGGCGGAGCTTGATTCGAGCCGCCGGGCTGGGCCCTGCGACTCGTCACGCTGCCTCTCCAGTTCAGTCTCGCGCGCAAAGGCGTTGTCGACCGCGCGAGTTGGTGCACCAGGGTTGAGCCGCGATTTGCGGTTTTTGTGTGCCGAGTGACCGCGGAGAGAGCGGTCGACTGAGCATCGACCTCCAGCTCCTTCTGGCGGATCTCCTCCTGCTGGTGGGCCATCTTCCGGTGCAGCTGCTCGAGCTGCGTTGCCTGGTCGACGACGTTTGCCGGCGTGATTGGGGTGCTAAGCGGGGCAGCCGCCCGACCTGCTTGTCCTCGCAGGGCGGCGAGAGATTCGTCGCGCTGCTGCTTTTCGCGAGCCTCCTGCTCGCGCCGTGCCTGGTCGCGCTGCTTCTGCGCGTTGGCCTCCGTTGCGGCGGCATTTGCTGCCGCGGGTTTTGCGGCAGCAGAGTTTGCCGCCTCGCCCGTCATGTAGATGAGGGCGGGTGTTGCCGTGCCGTCCGAGGCCAGATCGGTCGAGCCCTCCGACTCGTAGTCGAGAACGGGCAAGATCCATCCTGTGTCGTCATCATTCGAGATCTGGATGGTCTCGGCAGATGAGGCGGGTCCGAAGTGGTTCGCAACCGTAATGTCGATGGCGGCTTCGTTAAGCGAGTTGACGGGGGAGGAAGCACCGTCGTCGTTGTTGGCGACGCCTTCCTCGTCCGAGCCGCAGAAGCCGACGTAGGCGGTGACAGCGGTCCCGAATGGATGGCCATCGTGCGAGTGATCGGGGCGTAGTTAGGCCTGCCCCAAGTGTGTGGATCGGCGACGTAGCCGATCCCTCCGTGCTCGAAGTAGCTGCCGGTGACGATGTCACCGCGACCCGACATGGCTTGGGGGCTGAAGTTGACGCCAGTGCCGGGTTCAGAACTCTCCATGAAGTAAATTCCAGCGATCGCTGGCCCCACGGTGGGCGCCAACTGTCGTGGGGTAATCACGGCAGATGCCATACGGGGTGGCTTAACTCGGGTGTGAGCCAGGCGACGTAGGATTCACAGAGAGGTAGCACACGCAGAGTTTACCTAGGTTCGGCCCCTCTGTACGAGGTAAAGACCTACTCCTGCTTGGATGTATTTGGATCTGAATGGGGTGTACAATGGTGTGCGCACTAGAGCTTGCGGGTGCTCCGGAGGCTATGGAATGAGATGAGTCTGCCTCTAGGGTTGCTCCTTGCCGGCTTTATATAGGGAGCCGGCTAGGGTTTACAGGGAATGACGGGTTCCGCTGGCAGCGCTAGCTATCCTGCCTACAAGTGCGGCTTCGTGGAGCGCACTCTTCGGGATACACAATCGCAGACTGATTCGAAGATATTTGCTGCCGCCTCCCCGAGCCGTCATACCGGGATCTTCGGGGACCCGTGATACGTCTCAAACGTATCTATAATTTTTGATGTTCCATGCTGTTATTATATCAATTGCTACATGTTTTGGTTATACTTTATATCATTTTTATGCATTTTCTGGGACTAACCTATTAACAAGATGCCACAGTGCCAGTTCCCTGTTTTCTGCTGTTTTTGGTTTCAGAAAATCTATTAAGAAAATATTCTCGGAATTGGACGAAACAAAAGACATCATCAATAATATCACGAGGAGATCACGGAGTCCAAAGGGGAGTCGGAGCAGACCCACCAGGGGGCCACGCCACACTAGGGCGCGGCCCAGGGTGGGCCCGCGCCCCCCTATGGCGTGGTGGCCCCCTCGGCCACCGACGCCGCCTCTTCGCCTATATATTCTCCGCGACGCGAAAACCCTATTACGGTCGATCATATTCCACGAAAAGTTCCGTCGCGGCCGTCATCGTCAATCTCAGATCGGAGGAGTTCTGAAGCTCTTCCCGGCACCCTGCCAGAGGGGAGATCATCAC
Organism: Poa pratensis; assembly: GCA_947311845.1. Classification (NCBI taxonomy): domain Eukaryota; kingdom Viridiplantae; phylum Streptophyta; class Magnoliopsida; order Poales; family Poaceae; genus Poa; species Poa pratensis. The sequence goes on from CAMZMU010000020.1 coordinate 73,677,801, forward strand.
CGGAGGGCTCTACATCACCATGCCTGCCTCCGTAGTGATGCGTGACTAGTCCACCCCTGGACTACGGGTCCATAGCAGTAGCTAGATGGTTGTCTCTCTACCTTGTGCCTCCATGTTTAGATCTTGTGAGTTGCCTAACATGATCAAGATCATCTTATTGTAATGCTAGATGTTGTGTTTGCTGGGATCCGATGAATATTGATACCATGTTTATTCAAGTTGTTTATCTATGTGCTCTTGATCTTGCATGCTCTCCGTTGCTAGTAGATGCTTTGGCCAAGTAGATGCTTGTGACTCCAAGAGGGGGTATTTATGCTCGATAGTGGGTTCAGTCTCTAGATATCTGGATCAGTGACAGAAAGGTCTAAGATGGTAGATGTGATGTTGCTACTAGGGATAAAACATTGGTGAAGTGTCCAAGGGCACTTGTATTGATTACTTAGGCATAGATGCGGTTGGAATAACGGTCTATGTACTTTGTTGTAATGCCCAACTAGATTTCATAGTAGACATCTTGGCATGTATTGCATTGTTATGCCCTCTCTATTTGTCAATTGCCCAGCTGTAATTTGTTTACCCAACATGCTAGTTATCTGTTCTGAGAGAGACACCACTAGTGAACTGTGGACCCTGGTCCAATTTCCTCATACTGTTTACACAACCTGCTGCAATCATCTGTTTCCTGTTACTTGCTGTTTTTCCTGCTGTTTTCCACACCATACGTTTAACTCTTTGTTTCTGCAAGACCGGAGAGATTGACAACCTCTCTGTTTCGTGTTGGGCAAAGTTCTGGTTTGTGTCTGTGCAGATTCCACGTTGGTGCAAGCTCCCTAGCGCCAGGGGAGTCAACATCAACAACCTTCCGATAGATCGTCAAGTCCTACTGGATTGATAACCTTGGGTAGATTTCTCAAGGGAAAACTTCTGCTGTCTACATCATAACCTTCCTCTTGGGGTTCACCAACACGTAGCCATCAAGCTGTTTTCTGGCGCCGTTGCCGGGGACTTGGAGGCTATTGGAAAGGGGAGTCTCTCAGTTCCAATCTCTTTACTTTGTTTTTTGTCTTGTTTTAGTTTTGTTTTGCTTGCTGTTAAAAATCAAAAACCCAAAAAAATTAAATTCCTGCATCTAGTTTTTAATTTCGAGTTGCCCTGCTGCTAAAGTTGATAGTCTTGCTCATGATGTTGAAATGCTGAAAATAAAAGCTATTCCTAGTGATATTAGAGAGAGTAAAACACTCAATGCTATCCAAATTAAAATTGATAATAACATTAGGATGCTTGCTGAACTTCATGAAAGATGGGAGAGAGAAGAAAGAGAAGCTGAAATTGCTGAACAAAATAGTGTTGTTAGAGTTTGCACTATTTTTACTAATGAAACAAATGATGCCTCACATGCTAATGCGCCCCCTACTGTTAGTGAAAAGATAATAAGTGTTGGAAATGTCTCTACTACCTCTACAAAAAAGTTTAAATTGCCTGATAGCACTACTTTTGTTCCTAGTAAAAGTGCTGAAATTTTTAGAGGTGTTGGTGATAATTGCTCCATTGTTTTTTATGACAACAACTTCAATTTCGAAAATTGTAACATAACTGAAGTCATCATGTTCTTGCAAAAGCTAGCTAAGAGTCCTAATGCTAGTAAAATAAATATGGCTTTTACTGAACATATTATCAAAGCTCTCATGCATGCTAGGGAAGAAAAATTAAAACTTGAAGCTTCTATCCCTAGGAAGTTAGATGATAATTGGGAACCTGTTATTAAAATGAAACTGAGTGAGTTTGAATGCAATGCTTTGTGTGACCTTGGTTCTTGTATTTCGGTTATGCCTAAAAATTTATATGATATTCTCAAGCTTGCACCTTTGGAAAAATGTCATTTGGATGTTCACTTTGCTGATTCTTCTATGAAGAAACCTTTAGGAAAAGTTGATGATGTTTTGATAATGGTTAATAACAATCTTGTCCCTGTTGATTTTGTGGTTTTGGATATTGAATGCAATCCTTCTTGTCCTATTGTTTTGGGAAGACCTTTTCTGAGAACTGTTGGTGCTGTTATTGATATGAGAGAGGGGAATATAAAATTTCAATTCCCACTCAAGAAAGGTATGGAACACTTCCCTAGGAAGAAGATGAAATACTCACATGATACTAGTGTCAAGACAAATTATGGTTTTGGATTTTCTGGTCTTGACAATACTTGATGCATCTCTTCATGCCTAGCTCAAAGGCATTAAAGAAAAGCACTTCTGGGAGATAACCCATGTTTTTATTTGCTGTTTTATTTTTGTTTTCTTGAGTCAAGGATGCTTGTTTACCTCTGTAGCAACTCCTTTGTATCTTTTATTTGCTGTTTTGTTGTGCCAAGGAGAGTTACTAATGCAAAGTTGGTTTTTATTTTCGGGACTGCATTGGGACAGATTGCTGTTCGTCACCGTTTAATTCAGTAGAAAATCAGAAAAAATCGAAAAATGCTGAAACTTTTTGTGCATGTTCCTGATGATGTTACGCAACTTTCATTATTTCAAAAGTTTTCATCTGAGCATCGTAAGTGCCTCGAAAAAATTCGTCATTACAGACTGTTCTGGTTTGACAGATTCTGTCTTTTATTTTGCATTCTCTCTTTTACAAGTTTTTAAGTGGTTTCTTTTCGTGTAAAAGTGCCCACTTGAGCCTAGTAACAGTGGCTAATGTTTAAAATAGTTGGCTTGTGAGTTTGTCTTTGCTAGAACTTTGAAGTATTATCTTTTAGTGCACTAACCTGCTAATGAGAAAAGCTGTTAAGTTTTGGTGTGAAGGAAGTTTTCAAGTGTTGATAGAGGAGAATGATATTACATGATCAAGAAGAGTGAAGAGCTTAAGCTTGGGGAGGCTTACCTCCCCAGCATATTTCAAGAAGACTCAAGCATCTAAGCTTGGGGATGCCCAAGGCATCCCCTTCTTCATCTACAAATTATCAGGTCATCTCTAATGGTGCTATATTTTTATTGCTTCATGCTAGTGTACTCTTCCTTGGAGCGTCAGTGTGTTTTTGTTTTCAGTTTGTTTTGTTTTGTTTGCTGTGCTATACTTGTTGGATCCTAGCATTCATGTTTGGGAGAGAGACACGCTCCACTTTTTCATTAGAATACTCTTGTGCTTCACTTATACTTGTTGAGTATTCCTGTCTAGTTGCTGTTATTGCTGTTAGCTCTCAGTTTTTCATGTATCTCTTGTTAGAGCTTTCAGTTTCTTTTGAAGAAAGTACTCTCTTGCTTCACTTATATCTGTTTGGAGAGTTGTCAAATAAGTTGATTGGTGTTTGGTTGGACCAGAAAAATGCTATGCATGTGGTAGTGGTATAAAATGCTTACATGAATCTTTTTAGATCGTTGTCTTGAGTAATTTGATGCTTGCCAATTGTTTTGAGCTGTCAAGTAATTAATGTTTAAGCTTGTGCATCATGTAAGTAATGGCTATTAATGAAGAACTACTATAAGGATTTTCTGCTATAATAATCTGTTGCATAATTGGAAGTCCATAGTAGTCTAGATAATTTTTGGATGAAGGCTATGTGTTAACAAGGAAGACAGTGGGAGTCTATGGTTCGTCAAACCTTGTGTTTTATGTACACTCTTGCTATTCCAGTTGATAATGATGTTTGCTTATAATAACCTTGCTAGCCTAAACTCTGTACTAAGAGGGAATGCTTCTTGTACATCCAAAACCTTGAGCCAAATCCATGCCACCTGTGTCCACCATACCTACCTATTATGTGGTGTTTTCACCATTCCAAGTAAATTTCTTCATGTGCTATCTACTAACTACTCAAAACTGTTACATTTCCTTTTTGTGTCACTACTTGAAAAGCTCATAAGGACGTAGTAGTGAGATTTGTCATCTTCCATGCTAATTAATTTACAAGGATTGGCAGCTTCATCTGCTTCTCCACCTTTTATTTTGCATTAAAGAGCTGGTTAGTCCACCCTATAAATAAATAAATAGACACTCCTCCATGGTGAATGTTGGTGGGCACCCGAGGATTCGGTTAGCCATGGTTTGTGGAAAGTAAATGGTTGGGAGGAGTGTCACCAATAAGTGCTTGTTACAAGTGCAGTCCTAAAAACTCTCGGAACCGCTCTAAAAGTTAGTTAGCCATGGAAGATGACAAGTACCTGCTATTTGATTTGTTGACACCTGTATACACCATTACCTTACAAAACAATATTTTATGCTCTCTATATGCCTTCGGGAACTACAGCTCTAGCACATGATGTTAATCCCTGCTTCCCTCTGCGAAGGGCCATTCTTTTACTTTTATGTTGAGTCAGTTTTCCCACTTCTTTCTGTCTACTTAAGCAAACATCATTGTCAACTCCAGTATAACAGTTTTTACATAACTTTGTGTTTGGTTGATCATATTCTTTGCATTGACATTATCTATATGATATACATGTTGAAAGTTGAAGCAAAAGCTGAAGCTATTATCTTCCTTTGTGTTGATACAAACACTTTCATGTTGAGAATTATTGCTGCTGTGAACTAACTATTATGTTAGACTATTATATCTCTAAATGTTTTATAGTGTTATTCATGAAAGTTTGCACTTGTGTGATCACTTATGTTTACTCTTTATTTACTTGCTTGCAAACTATAGACCATTGGCTTGGATCACTTCATTCAGATCATGTGCATTACATTGTTATTTGATCAAAGATTGTGTTGGTAGCATGTCACTTCAAAAATTATCTGTTTTTATCGTTTACCTACTCGAGGACGAGCAGGAACTAAGCTTGGGGATGCTTGATACGTCTCAAACGTATCTATAATTTTTGATGTTCCATGCTGTTATTATATCAATTGCTACATGTTTTGGTTACACTTTATATCATTTTTATGCATTTTCTGGGACTAACCTATTAACAAGATGCCACAGTGCCAGTTCCCTGTTTTCTGCTGTTTTTGGTTTCAGAAAATCTATTAAGGAAATATTCTCGGAATTGGACGAAACAAAAGACATCGTCAATAATATCACGAGGAGATCACGGAGTCCAAAGGGGAGTCGGAGCAGACCCACCAGGGGGCCACGCCACACTAGGGCGCGGCCCAGGGTGGGCCCGCGCCCCCCTATGGCGTGGTGGCCCCCCTCGGCCACCGACGCCGCCTCTTCGCCTATATATTCTCCGCGACGCGAAAACCCTATTACGGTCGATCATATTCCACGAAAAGTTCCGTCGCGGCCGTCATCGTCAATCTCAGATCGGAGGAGTTCTGAAGCTCTTCCCGGCACCCTGCCGGAGGGGAGATCATCACCGGAGGGCTCTACATCACCATGCCTGCCTCCGGAGTGATGCGTGAGTAGTCCACCCCTGGACTACGGGTCCATAGCAGTAGCTAGATGGTTGTCTCTCTACCTTGTGCCTCCATGTTTAGATCTTGTGAGCTGCCTAACATGATCAAGATCATCTTATTGTAATGCTAGATGTTGTGTTTGCTGGGATCCGATGAATATTGATACCATGTTTATTCAAGTTGTTTATCTATGTGCTCTTGATCTTGCATGCTCTCCGTTGCTAGTAGATGCTTTGGCCAAGTAGATGCTTGTGACTCCAAGAGGGGGTATTTATGCTCGATAGTGGGTTCAGTCTCTAGATATCTGGATCAGTGACAGAAAGGTCTAAGATGGTAGATGTGCTGTTGCTACTAGGGATAAAACATTGGTGCAGTGTCCAAGGGCACTTGTATTGATTACATTACACACTTTACTTCATGCAATAATCTGTTGTTAGCAACTTAATACTGAATAGGATGCGGATGCTGCCTTGAAGGTGGATTATTTAGGCATAGATGCGTTGGAATAACGGTCTATGTACTTTGTTGTAATGCCCAACTAGATTTCATAGTAGACATCTTGGCATGTATTGCATTGTTATGCCCTCTCTATTTGTCAATTGCCCAGCTGTAATTTGTTTACCCAACATGCTAGTTATCTGTTCTGAGAGAGACACCACTAGTGAACTGTGGACCCTGGTCCAATTTCCTCATACTGTTTACACAACCTGCTGCAATCATCTGTTTCCTGTTACTTGCTGTTTTTCCTGCTGTTTTCCACACCATACGTTTAACTCTTTGTTTCTGCAAGACCGGAGAGATTGACAACCTCTCTGTTTCGTGTTGGGCAAAGTTCTGGTTTGTGTCTGTGCAGATTCCACGTTGGTGCAAGCTCCCTAGCGCCAGGGGGAGTCAACATCAACAACCTTCCGATAGATCGTCAAGTCCTACTGGATTGATAACCTTGGGTAGATTTCTCAAGGGAAAACTTCTGCTGTCTACATCATAACCTTCCTCTTGAAGTTCACCAACACGTATCCATCAACCCGGTATCCTGGAAGATGTACATCGGGTGGGCTTTGGGCCACCCGGCCTTGAAGGCCGACTCGGGTCCTGGGCCTACCCGGTTGGGCATCCCCTCATCAACGTTAACCCGCATGCGTCCATCAAAGAGACGCAATCTACCTACTCTACTTAGTACGGCAGCATACGCCTTTAATCATTGAGATTTCTTCGGCATGTAGCTAGCACGACGCGTCGTCACGTCCTTGATATTTCCTTGGCTTTGCTTCCACTACGGGAATCCCACAAAACGCCGACGGCCGAATTATACGCCGACGGCCAAATGTCGGGCCGTCGGCGTATAAGGCGAGCGAGGGAAGCCGTGAACGCGGCCGTCGGCGTAAAAAACTCGTCGGCGTAGCCCGACATACGCCGACGGCTGCCGTCGTCGTCTACAATGCCGTCGGCGTACAAGGCCCGCCGTGACGGCACGTAAACGGAACTTTACGGCATTGATACGCCGACGGCGGCCGTCGGCGTCTACTTTGATACGCCGACGGTGGCCGTCGGCGTCTAATTTTTCTATTTTTCTACATTGATACGCCGACGGCGGCCGTCGGCGTATACTTTTTCTATTTTCCATTTAATATGAAATAATTCATATCTTTAAATCCGTAAATCGAAATTTAACAAATTAAATGTCTAAATCGATTAGAAATGAGAGGAATCTAAATATGACATCCATAAAATCTTTTTCACCGTGCACATGACATTTTGTAACATATGTTTGGTACTTGCTTAATTAAAAAGTCATTTTTGACACTTAAAAAATGGAAAATGATATTTACTAAAATATTTTGGAAATTGTTTTTGGCAACAATGTTTTCCATACCAAGACACCCCTATGTGTCAAGTATGGACACATTATCACAAACTATGGCATGGGGATGGCCATAACTTGGTCATTTGACGCGAAAGCTATACATGTCTATAGATAATAGACCTTTTTGTGAAGCATTTTTTGAAATATTTGTCAAAACTCAAGTTTATCATTTTTGCTAGCAACTAGTACACATAAAAGGACTCCATGTCAAAGGAATTCATTTTTTGAGTATTTTCTCAATTTCTTTTATTTTTGTGAAAAAACGGTCAAAATGACCGTCGTGCCTATTCATTGAAAGGGGTCACATTTTTCAAAACTATCGATGTTTCTGTGATAAAGTCACTACTTGTGTAGCTAAAAATGATTTTTTTTTTTTAAATTAGACCAAAATATCACACACTTGTAGTTCAATTTCAATTACTTTAGGAAAATCGGCATAAAGTCATTTAAATAGGAATAATTAGGTAAAAATCGAGAAAATTCCTAATACTTGGGTATTATCCATAAAATATGTAGTACCCTTTGTGACAATAAGATGGGTGCCTTTTGCAACATATTTTTGGTATTTCCTCCACAACAAAAGTCATTTTTGGCACTTAAAAAATGGAAAATGATATTTATAAAAATAATTTGGAATTTGTTTTTGGCAACAATGTTTGCCATACCAAGGCACAACTATGTTTCAAATATGGACACATTATCACAAACTATGGCACAGTGATGGTCATAACTTGGTCATTTGGCGCGAAACCTATACATGTCTATAGATGATAGACCTTTTTGCGAAGCATTTTATTGAACAATTTGTAAAAAAAGAAGTTTATCATTTTTAATAGAAACTAGTACACATAAAATAACTCAATGCCAAAGGATACCTTTTTTTGAGGGTTTTTTCACTTTACTTGATTTTTTTTTCAAAAAAGAGTCAAAATGGCCAACATGACTATTCATCGAAAGAGATCAATTTTCTAAAACCATCGATGTTTATACAATGCAAAGGATGATATGGATGTCATATTTGAATTACTCTCATTTTTCTAATTGACATAGCCATTTTATTTTTCAAATTTCGATTAACAGAATTAAAGATATGAATTATTCCATATTAAATGTAAAAAAGAAATAAAAGTAAAATTAATTTTATTGTCATTTATTCAAAATATACTATTACATAATCATTGTTACTTATTCAAATGAATTTTTTAAATTTAAACAATGAAAAAGTGTAACATCATAACTCAGGGATTAATATGATTGATATGATACAAGTATCAGTAAGTTCTCATTTCTCACTTGGAATCTAATCTTGAAGGAACTCAAATGTTAAGCGTGCTTGGGCTGGAGCAATTTGAGGATGGGTGACCGAACGGGAACTTTGACCAGCGTAATTACTTTGACCTATGATTAAATGTGTAATTAGAGATTTAGTACGTAGGTGAGTTAGAAATTTTGAAATACAAAAAAAAAGTTTAAAAGTTTAAAAAATCAAAAAATTCAAAAAATTTAAAAAATTGCATGCAAAGGCCGACGGCATTGCCGTCGGCGTATGAGGAACTGAAAAAATAGCGGGGCGCAAAGGCCGACGGCATTGCCGTCGGCGTATGAAGGGCTGACGGAACGGCCTGGATGCCGTCTTGTGGAGCCCACCAAGCGTACGCCGACGGGGTCTCAGACGCCGACGGCGGATTGGGTACGCCGACGGTGGAATACGCCGACGGCAGCCGTCGGCGTATCCATACACCGACGGCCTTCTGGTCTACGCCGACGGTTCCCAGCCGTCGGCGTTTTGTGAGATTCCGTAGTGTTCCCAACTTCCCAAACTTACCAAATAGAGAAAGACAATTTGCAGATGTCTGAGAAGAACAGCAACAACACATCCAACGACACCACTTAACTAAGTACCCAACTTGACCTCTAGCTCCTCTGGATTTCGTGCCCGATTATATCTACGATGGATAGTTTGTTCCACGTGCAAAAATGAAATGCAATGGAATGTAACGTAATCCCAGCTCTTGTTTCTGCGTCCAGGATATGCACCGTATCGTTAATTCGTTATCAACCGATTTGTAGTTTTCCTTGGTTAAATGTTTAGTTACTCTCATAGATCACTGATTTAACAAGGCATGGTTACAGCAATACATCCTGAAAGGGTGAAATGTCGAGATCTTCACCAATCACCACCAGACCGTTTGTTAGGCAGGAACGAAGGAGCAATGCCAAGACTTGGAGTAGGAAAACGTCGGAAGAAGATGTCTTCATCTGCTTTGAGAAAAAATGAACCTTGTCGTGGTGCCATCTGTCCATCGCACAAGGGCCTTTGCTACCACTATTAGCTTCATCCATAGAGAAAATGAGTTTCTGGAGATTGGAGATCTTTGATTCTTCGTAGATGAAAGGTGTCATGTGCTTCCTAAAGATGTATCATGTACGTTTGTTAAATAAGATCCATTTCCAAAATTGTTCCGTGTGACTTAATATGGGACAAAATATATTTGTAAACAAATTAGCCTATGGATGTTGCTGCAGAACTGAAACATGTGGTTGCTAAAATGATGCATAATCACCTTTGTTCTTTATCGCCATGAATCTATGGACTGGATTTATAGTTTTAGCGGGGCTAGAAGTTAGTGGTTCCTCTCAAATTTTACCTTGCCTCTCAGATTCAGGATCAATGCAATGGCCTGCTCTTACTTCAAGATCACGTGGTCAATCCTGCTACCCGGCAATGGCACTCCCTGCCGCCGCGTCCGCCGATGACGTTTAGCGAGATAGATCATAAGGACTTCAAGTATGAAGAGTACCTCGTGTGTATGATCCCTCAGTATCACCTCACCACGAGGTGGTTAGAATCGCACGTCTTGTTTATTACAGAAAGCACTCACAAGATCTTCACAACAAGAAGTATGCGTTCGATCAGTCCGTGACAACAAAGGATTCGGTTTCTGAATGGTCACCACGTGGATTTGCTCTGCATGTTTTCTCCTCGAGGTCAGCCTGTTGGGAGGAGAGGACTTTTGTTCGACAAGGGGAGGTTGTAGGAACCGTCGCCAGTATGCGAGTGCCAGCCTCGGAGTGGTGCAGAAAAAGATATGCGGTATATTGGCGAGCACTATACGTGCATTGTGAGGCCGATTTCATTATGAGGTAAGTACTACTCGCTCCATTCATAAAAGGATGTCTCAACCTAATCCAAATTTGCATGTATCTAGACATGATTTAGTGTGTACATACATGCAAATTTGGGCTAGGTTGAGACATCCTTTTGTGAACGGAGGGAGTATATAATCACTCTATGTAAATCAGATTTTAACAGTACCGGTTTATCCTCGTTTTGTTTATTAACATTATGTTATTGCAGGATATGCTTGTCAGATGGTACGTACGAATTAATTAGACCACTGATAAATGTTGGAGATAGCGATCCAAGCCTTCATCTAGGACGGTCACAAAACGGGGTGTACCTTGCAACTATTCTTCAACCATGTACTCTTCAAGTTTGGGTCCTTGAGGAACCGAGTGGCTAGATGAACTGGGTCTTGAAGCATAGCAAGTGTCTTATATCTTCACTGCAACGTCGGGGTTACGATCGTCCCGTTCTTGGCCCATGGGTCTTACAGGATATTAACTTTGGTGGGTATGATGAAGATTATACGGAGCCTAATGAAGGTGATGAAGGCATGCTGGACTTTCTAATGCAACAGAAATTTGAGCTGACCTCATCAAAGGAAGAGCCAGTGGAAGAGAAGTATGAGTGGGACTCCGAAAATGACAATATTCTTGACAAGGAGGATGTTCTTGGCGATTGTCACTGGGGATACACGGAGGTCCTTGGATTTCACCCATTTAAGGAGATTGTGTTTTTGCATATTTCAATGAAGAGAGCGATGGCTTATCATTTGAAGGACTCCAAGGTTCAAGACCTAGGCTACTTATACCCAACAAGTTATTATGAAGTTTTGCCAAACGATCAGTTTATAAACGAGTCATTTCCATACACGGCTTGCTTGATAGGATTAGAGAAAGCGCAAACAATGTAGAAAACCATCATGCCAACTTAGGTTTTGGTTGAAACCAATCGAACACCGAGAAACAATTGCATGTATTCCTTTATTTTGTATTCAAGGTTGAATTTATACTCCTGCAGAAAAAGGACATTACATTTTTACTTTTCCATCGAATCAAGTTTACATATTTTTCACTGCGGTTCTATAAACTGCGTATATCCTATATTAGACAAGCTAGCGAATATGCTCGCAGGTTGCAACGGGTTGGTTTCCATTGAATTTCTTAGGCCATGGAGAATTTAGAAAGGAAATCATGTTGGAAAAAGAGCTAGGGTCCATAAAAGCCCACATACCTAACAAGGCCCAGGTGGATAGAAAGAAAACAAAAGGACCAACCACACATCGATGTACTCATGTACTACGACAGTCCCTAAAGATAAAACCATATCTTCCCGCACGGATTTTAATAACTACTCCCTCTATTTTTAAACATAAAAGTTTTAGCTTTTTCATATTCACATGTATCAACATGTATCTGAATACATTTTAGATGTGTATATTCACTCATTTAATCCGTATTTAGTCAACATGTGACGGCAACCTAGTTCACTAAGATTTAATTAATTTTCAGGCTACTCAGAATTAGCAAACATGTAAAAAAAATCATCCCCTGCCGCTGAGATTTCATGACCGGAAAGGTAAAGCTCTAATACCTACACCTGTGAAGGGATATATACAAAAAGTAAAGAAAACCATGTTATTGCATTGAAGAAACCGGATATAGGTGGGGATAAATTGAACGTAGATGCATGCTCTTTATCTCAGTCCAACACGGGCGTTTGCGGTGTAGTAGTAATGGACCAAAATGGTTCAGTTTTGGTTTCACCTTTGGCCAAGATTTCTCTCTCTACAAGTGCTAGCTTTTCTTAAACATATGACTGTTTACCTCATTTTTGGTTTCACCTTCGGAATCGATGGGTCCCGCCTCCTCTGTTTACCTCTCCGGTGATGGGAGGGTGTGGCGACCTCGGACATGCGCTCAGCGCTGCAATAAGAACCCTAACAAGATTTTTGACAACCGGCAATGGTGTTATGGTAGCTATTGAGGCACTATGCGGGACAAGAATAAGGTATACCCGCTGGCTTATCCAACACGTTGGCGGCAATCTCGTCGGTGGTGGTGAGAAGGGTGGGGAATCGTCTGGTCGTTGCTCCAATGAAGTGGTGGATGTCGATCAATCTACTTGAGTTACAGATGGTGTTAGAACATTCAGATAATTTTAAATGTTCAATATCAACGACTTTACTCTAGCGCGATGGTCCTTAGGGGCACGTGCACAAAAAAATTCCGAATGTCATCGACAACGTCAGGCCAACTCCCGTAGTGGAGCGGTGACAGCGGAGCGTCGCCGGCTCGCTCTAACGGCGGTAGTACTCGCTAGGTGGTCCAAAATTTTCTTTGCATTTTTTATGTTACATATGCTTTGTCCTTAGATCCGATCCGGATCCTTCTTAGAAAACGCAAGATCAAAAGGCGTTTGGTAAGCTGGATGTACACGTACAGACTACATACCAGGTGCTAGCTTATGGTCTGAAGTCTGAACTAACACTTTGCGTACTGGTGCAAGATCAGCTCGTGTGTGATATATGCTGTTTCCTGTACGCATATAGAAGTACACATGTGTCGAAAAAATAACCTCGGCCTTGTGGTTTTCTGCAATCGGTTTTCAAAAGCTATCGCTCTTTCTGACAAAACAACACAAAACGTTCTAGTCTTCTAAAACCCGGAAGCTTGCATTCGTGTAGTCGGGTATATAGCGACGGCTGCCGACCTACCCGCCCAGCAGCCGGCCGGTTGGCCAAACCAAATTGCAAACAGCAACAGAGATCAGCTATTGGTATTAATCAAAGGGGTGTAGAGTAAGAGATGAAGGCAGCGAGCCCATGGGGTTCAAGCATCCTCTTCATCCTTGTCATGAAAACAACAAATGCTACGGCCAATTGTTTCGTTTGATTCCCGGCCGCGAGTCTCCTTTCCTCTTTTTTCTTTCTTCCTTTCATCACATCGAATAATCTCCGCCGGATAAAAAGAAATTGTTCTTTTTTCTTCTTTTTTGACGAATGCCGTGGACAGTTTAACAGCGACATGCGTGATGGGAGCAGCCCGCGACTCCTATCTAATCTTACCGTTCCTCCTAGTGAGATGCAGAGAAGCAGCATCCCCATCTGGCGATCGTTCCTTCAGTTTTCTCCTGTCCTCTCAGGAGTCAGGAGTAGAGTCGTAGTGGAGTACCACTTGCCTGCGAAGTTCGTGATCATGCTGTCGTGTCAGTCAAACTAGGTGAAAAAACTCATTCGAGGATCGATGGTTCTCGCGACAAGCTAGCGTCGTCACGTCGTTAGGTCGTCATGGTTCCTCTGCTGCTATATTTCTTGAGGTTAAAGTTAATTTCAATAAAGTGGTTCAGGTTTCAGTATGGTTCACTCCTATCCTGCTTCCAATTAAAAAGAAACTCCTGTCCTGCTGTAACGCGCTTCCGGTTCCGGAGCACTACCCCTCTGATGATGAAAAGGATCAAATATATGCTTGGAGAATACAAGCACTATGTCTAAATCCGTCAGGTTGAGCTAGTTTTAGTTAGCTCGAATCTCACCCGAGCTTCAATTTACGGCCCCATTACTCTGATCTCTTTGCTTTTCCTGTAGTCATGTTTGATCAAAGCTAGCTTTGCCCTTGAATCGTCCTGAAAGCAACAGTGTTACTTACGTGTTAATTCGCGGTGTTGCTCGCGGAATGCGTGCCATGGTTGCTATTGAAATGGGAAAGGCTGAAACCTGTGCCTTTCACCGTCCACCATGCGGTTCATCGTCGTCACACGTCCGGCCAGTTCTATCCAAAAACCGGCCGTCCTTGTCCCTCTTCACAAAAGCAGCAAACGCACTAGAATAACCAAATCGTTCCGACCTCCCCATCATCCAAATCGCATCCCGTCTCCTCCTTGTACACGTACTCGCCCCAGCTGGAAACCGTGTTTCCCATTCTTAAATTCTTGCGTCCGTGCGTGCGTGCGTTTGAGTGTGTGGCCTGAAAGCTTAGCTACCTTTGGTGCTTCGATCATGGCGGTCTCCCGGATGCTGGCCGTTGTGTCGTCCATGCTCTTGGCTGCCATGGTCGGCGTCTGCAGGTTTCCGGCCGCCGGAGCACTCGGGGTGAACTGGGGCACCATGGCGTCGCACCAGCTGCCGCCGAGCACCGTGGTGCGGATGCTGCAGGACAATGGCATCAAGAAGGTGAAGCTCTTCGACGCCGACGCCGAGCCGCTCGGCGCGCTCGCCGGCTCCGGCATCGAGGTCATGGTGGCAATTCCCAACATCATGCTCGACATAATGACGGACTACGACACCGCTAGGGAGTGGGTGCACAAGAACGTCAGCGCATACAGCTTCGACGGCGGCGTGAACATCAAGTGAGTAGTCAGTCCTCTATGAACTACTCATGCATGTATGATCCTCTTCTGTCTTTCTTTCTCTTTGATTCAGAATTTGAGATGAAACTCTTTGCTTTCTTACTCATGCTATTGATCGATGCTGCTTCAGCTGTCTTCTTGCAATTAATTGTTAGTTTCCATTCCGCCTTAATGTTTATCGCTTTCAAATACTAAAATTGATCAGTCCTCCTCTGACTGGGACATACTCGATCGGTACATACTCTGTAGTATGTTGTTGCTACTTATGTCCTGATTCCAGATTTCTATATTTTTCTTCCTCTCTCTAAAGGTTGAGTTTTTAGTAAGCAGTCCAAAACCTTTATCTGGGTTTGATAAAATTACAGTTGGTGCTGAAGTACTCACCATAGGTATAGTATGATGTGGATACCTGTCAGCTGATTCATTAGAAGCTTTCCTGTCATCAAAGTGGCAGCCTTGGCATCAGCTAGTTATTTTCTAGTTGCAATAAAGCTACCCCTAGCGCATTTGCATTTGTCCTGTCCAGTTGATGTCTGAAGAATCTAACTTTTGGTACTTATCTGCAAAGAGTGTCTTGTGATTGAAGTTCCGATAATGATTTTTCATGCACACTAGTGAACCCACTGAATGATTGTGGCATAAAAGGGATTAGTAAGTTATCTTAAAGCAGGGCACACTTGATCTAATTGCAGTGGCCCCTAGTAGACAACCACTAAGTGCAGAGGCGTATCCAGTGGGGGTGCCATGGCACCCCCTAAAATATGTAGAAATTCATTTAGATACTAATAGTTGGACCAATTTTTGCTAATTGAAACAAGTATTTGGACTAATTGTGTCCAAATGTTCAGTATAATAGAGAAGTTTTTAAGCTTGGCACCCCAACCAATTTCATCCTAAATCCGTCACTGACTAAGTGGTCACGACATTTATTTTACAGCATGCTCACGAACCGTTTAGTGCAAAGTTCTAATGAACTGCTTTCTTCCATTATGGTCATCGGGTGGAGAAGAATCTTCAAATAACAAATTAGGCAATTTGTTTTGACCTGTATCATACTTGAAATGTGTTTACAGATAAATTATCCATCCAAATAGAAAACTGTCATCTAATGCAACACCATCAGCATATTTCTCTCACTAATGCTGACCGTGTACTAGTGCAAGTAAGGAAATAATTTAGATAACCATGTGGCGCAAATTAAATCTACATTTCCCTGCAGATATGTGGCCGTCGGGAATGAGCCGTTTCTGTCGTCCCTAAATGGCACGTTCCTGAACGTCACGTTCCCTGCCCTGCAGAACATCCAGCGCGCCCTGAACGAGGCCGGCCTCGGCGACAAAGTCAAGGCCACCGTGCCGCTGAACGCCGACGTATACGAGTCCCCGGTGGACACGCCGGTGCCGTCGGCCGGGCGGTTCAGGGCGGGGATCTCCGGCCTGATGACAGAGATCGTGCAGTTCCTGAACCAGAGCGGCGCGCCCTTCACGGTGAACATCTACCCGTACCTGAGCCTGTACGGCAACAGCGGCTTCCCGCTGGACTTCGCCTTCTTCGACGGCACGACCAGCCCTGTGGTGGACACCAGCACCGGCATCAGTTACACCAACGTGTTCGACGCCAACTTCGACACGCTGGTGTCGGCGCTGGCCGCGGCCGGCGTGGGCGGACTACCGGTGATCGTCGGCGAGGTGGGCTGGCCGACGGACGGCGACGCGCAGGCGACGGCGGCGTACGCGCAGCGGTTCTACGGGGGGCTGCTCAAGAAGCTGGCGGCGAACGCCGGCACGCCGCTGCGGCCGAGCCAGTACGTGGAGGTGTACCTGTTCAGCCTGATCGACGAGGACATAAAGAGCGTGGCGCCGGGGAACTTCGAGCGGCACTGGGGTATGATGCGGTACGACGGGCAGCCCAAGTACTACATGGACCTGACCGGCCAGGGTCGGAACACGGCGCTGGTCGGGGCGAAGGGCGTCGAGTACCAGCCACGGGCGTGGTGCGTGCTCAACGCCAACGCCGCCCCCGAGAACATGAGCAGGCTCGGGGACAACGTGGACTACGCCTGCACCTACGCCGACTGCACCTCGCTCAGCTACGGCTCCACCTGCAACGGCATGGACGCCGCCGGGAACGCCTCCTACGCCTTCAACGCCTACTTCCAGGTGTTCGACCAGGAGGAGGTGGCGTGCGGCTTCGAGGGGCTCGCCGTGCGCACGGGCCAGGACCCCTCCACGGGCACCTGCAACTTCACCATACAGCTCGAGGACACCTCGGCCGCGACGATGGGGCGCCGGCGCGGGCCGGGCGTCGCCGTGCTGCTGTCGGTTCTTGCAGCCATGGTGACGCTCTGATTGGTGCCATGTGTTGGATTAGTCCGAAGGAGTAATTAATAACAGCAGCTAGCTAGAGGTTACACTTGTAGATAAATTTTGGTTCTGTATACGTATGTCTCGTGTCGATCATCAGATTGGTCAGAGGTGTTTGTTTGTTCAGAGTATGATCGATCATCCCTTGGATTTGGAGGGTTGTACACTTGTACTAGCTGTAAGAGAGACAGTTCAGAGATTGCACTAGCTCACTAGTAGCTCTAGACGACACGGCCTTCTTCTTCTTCTACAAGTGTCCAACTGACAGCGAACTAAATCCGCTGTGCGCTCTCTGTTCGCACTGTCTGTCGACTGTCGAGGAGGCTACGTTTGACACACAGCGCTGCTGTGCTGGTCGCCTTCCAACCTCCACGAAGGACAAGGACAAGACCATCAGAACGAACGGCTAGGAGTGTCTGACTGGCGTTATGCCCGTCAACGTCCTAGGCTCGGTCACGAACAAGACCTATATATCCTCCACACACGTGTCGCACACTCACGTTGAATTATTGTGTCGATAGCTCAACAGTTTTCAAGTATTTAAACCGTTCGCGTCAACGCGCTCCGTCGGCTATGATGTGATTTTTGTTTGTCCCAACAGCTACGATGTGATGCTTCTTGTTGCTGGCACCCGACCTGCCTAGTTGCTTAGATGATCACTCGTTCTAAGCAACGAGTGGTCAAGTAGAGAATGGCAACTTGATTAGAGGTTATACCAACCCATACAAATCGACAGGAGCTGTCGTTGTTTGTTTCGGTGTATCAATGCATGAGTGATAAACATGTCCCTGCTAAAACAGAAAGTTATACCTAGTTCTCTTTGACTCGCAGGATTCTAAAACACGGGAATGTGAAGAACTTCTACATTCTTTACACACATCTATTGCCCTCAAGAAGTGGAGCAGCGGGGTATTGGCCTCTAGCGTAGCAAATGAAGTGAATTTCCAGCTAGATCTTGCTCGGGAGGATTCGAGATCTTTCAGATGAGGAGAATGATATCAGGAAGAAGCGTCGAAAATCGATAGGAAAATATAGACATCGACTGTGCCGAATGTCAGCGCGTTGCTCTATTAACCCGATGTGCTTTGGGCATGTTGCCACTACGGGAAATATACAGTACCATTCCTAAAAACAGATCGCTTTCATGAGTCAAGTGATTGGAAATTGGGAACCTGCAGCCCAGTATCAGCTAGAATAGAGATAATTGCAGAACAATGTACCTGTCATTGCCGAAAAGAGACCAAGAATAACATGGAAGCATTAATTTCAGTTGGTATATCAAGATAATAACCTCAGATGGATTTCAACTTCAACCTGTTCTATCTTCAGTATGTACATGTAATATTTTTTGATAATTCATATGACTACACTCCACAATCTAAAACAGGGAGCTACCTGAAGGTCAGAGCTCTAAATAGATGAACCAAGTTTATCTTAACAATGCACCACCATCATGTTCAGCAGTTGCAACTACATATCCTATTGAAATAGCACTTGCAGCAAACAATTTAAGATTACAATCGGAGTGGTGAATATACAACACTTGAAGCAAATAGAACATGAGCAAGCATGAAAGGATCTTGGGAGGACATAGAAATGATAACACGATCTTGTTCTAATTCAGAAACAAAAGCAGAACTCAAGAACCAATCGAATAGTGTTACCTGAATTTATTAACCACTGCTGTATCCTTTAAGCAGGCACGAAACAATAAGCTAGAAGGCAAGATGATTCAGAATGATTGTTCTGTGGTTTGTTTTTTCAGAGCTACTGCAGAAGCGCAGGTGATTGGTCTATGTAAGACTGCTATTTACAGTAGAGCAATGAAATAAAATAATTCAAGCTAATCACATGGAATACATTCAAGATAATGACCTGGTAATAGTCGTATCTCAATGGATCTGCCAATGAGATATGACTATGTTGTCGTAGCTATTCATTGCCGTCACAATGGATCTGCCTTTTATCTCACATGGAAATATATTCAAAACATAATGTCCACATTATATAATGAACAAAATGCAATAGAACTACAATTTCAGGTTTACTGTGACGGTAGTTCAAATGGAACAAAACTGAAAAATATATTATAGACCACTATATACTCGTAAATGTTCTCAACTGTACTAAATGGCGCGGACCATCTGATTTCCTTCCACGGCAGACAAAATGCATAAATATATGCTGCTTGTTCTAGCTAACGAACTAAGTTTATCTCAGAAAGGTGGGCAGTGTATCTAAATGCAAAATGAGCTCCACAAAAAATAGATGGCATGATATTTCAGCAACCATGCCTAAGAAAACATCGGATGTATTTTTAAATGTGTCATGAGATTGTAGGCTACATAAGAGTCTAATTAGGTAGTACAATATATGGCTGCAGGTGTTAGAGTAAGTAAACAACTTAGGAGTAATCTAACATTTCTGAAATGATGCTCCAAAGGAAAAAAAAAAAACATAGTTGCAGCTGTCAAAGAACGTATAATATGCACACACACACACATCATTTACACATACATAATTTTCATAGATGCATAAGAAAACCTATAAACCTCAGAACCAGAACTAATGGTTTAATATTCAAAAATACATGTAGAAACCATTTTTCAACCACTGGAACCGGACAGCAAGGAGATAAACTGAAACACTGAGTAAAGTTCGCACCAAACAGCTCTAGAAATTTGCACATATTCCAGTAGCATAGCCAATGGACATTCTCATTGTCTTCTCAAAGTCATAACGGTTTGTCTTACCTCTTTTTAATCATGACAAACGTTGAAGGAAAATCCTCATTGTCTTGGGCTGGCCCTTTTTTGGCTTTAGTAAGCCGTAGTATTACACTCATTTGAAGAATAATAGCTCTTGCAGGTTATTTATGAACAGAAAGAGAAGTATCATACTTTTAAGCTAACAAGTTACCATATAGACAACTCCTGTCGTGACATCCACATGACACCTTTAAATTTTTGTTGTGGTTTTGTGCATCTATAGATCCAGCATAAATGACATCTTAAATCCTACGTTTACTAATCCCTACGCTTCGACTAATTGTATTCCAAACGTGTATCTATGTTGTGGTCGATGAAGAAGCAAAGAAGTGTAGCAAACGGAGAAGTAGTTAGCATGAGAAATAATGCAATCATGGTAAAGTAAAAAAGAATAATAGGTGTTGAATGTTCCCTGTGACAGCTATTATCCTAAAATGGTGAAACCATATGAGAAAACAGAGGAAATATGAAGGCAAGTGTATAGAAAAAGTCTTCCTTTATCATATAAGTCAATATGAATTTCACGAACTGCTAGATCACATAATTCTCACAGCATAAGACATGAAAAAATCAGCAAAAAAGTAGATACAATCCACTCGAGCTTACATAAAGTAGCAATAGACAGATAGGCTTGGATTCTGTTAAGCATGTGAATTGTCCCATACAAAGAGTTCTCTTCTGATCATGTTGTGACAGTAGCTTAGCTTCCAAATCATCATGGCCTAGTAAACACTCATCAAAACAAACAGAAAGGTTCTCTTCTGCTAATGTTGTGACACTGGCATAGATTTTAGATTATCATGTCTTAGCTTTTCGATTATCATGTTTTGCAAAATAAGAGTTAATTGTAGTTTCATCACCAAGACAACACCTAAAATTTCTTACTTGCAGATAGAAAGCTAAGATTTTTTAATCCAACAATCAATATGTTTAAATGAAAAAATGGATGTACAAAAGTGAATGAACTTTTGTCGTCACCTTCTACTAGTATGATATAAGAGTAGGAATTGTGAACCTTACACACCAAATTGTGCATATCCTAGAAAATACATGAAGAAATTTGACCATGTAAAAAAATGCCTGGCCATCCAAACTGATTGTAATTGGTACATTCACAAAATCAGTATACTAAGCATGATGTTATTATTTTTTTGTCGAGATAGCACAAAAATTACCATCAGATTCAATAAGATGAACACTGCGGCCTCACGACAGTTGTGCAAAAAAGAATCCATGTCAAGCAGGCTCATAGCCTCACCTGAGCTTAGCCATCAAATCTCATCACTCACGAGGTGTTGGCTGATGCTGCACCGTAGGAGGTGGATGCTGCCAAGATACACCAATAGGCAGCTCCAGAGTAGAGGGAAGCTGCTGTCGGTAGCCTGTGTGTGCGCCATAGGCAACTGAATTAAGTTGTTGTGAATACCCATAGTAGCTGGGTACATGGTAACTGTTGAAACATGGCTGGGGTGTCTCATGAGGTCCAAACTCACTGCTAGACGCCAACTGATGTACTGATGGTGGACACAGTGGCTGGTAGTTGTGACGAGGGGGCAACGATGCATACCAAGGTCCATCTGGCTTGTTGAAGCATTGCTGTTGTGGCAGAACAGGATGGGCCTGGGAAATATGAGGATTCTGTATAGTACTCTTAGGAGGATCTCATGCACGCTTGAGTCTCCGAGCCAATTCTTCTATATCTTGGAATGTGGTTCTTGGTTTGGAGGGGATTGAGGTTTCGCTTGCAGAGGGGCTAGCCTGTGTGATCTTGTGACACGCTGAGACTTGAATGCAAGGATTACTCGTATCCAGATGGTGGGACAATGTACAGGCATGGAAAGGATGTTCAGGGTCATATCTATGATTGTAATAAAAGCATCCGGAAGATAATAGCTTGCAACTGCTATCAGCGACTTGTTTCCCATGTCAACAGCAACCACCGATCCATCCCGATCACTGGGTTCAGGGAGAGATTTGAGATAAAGAATATCCTCACCATCCTCCGGGCTCAGGATGGGGAAAGCTGAGTAGAAATCCCTGAATGCCAACTGTTGGCCCTTTATGTCAGCAACATGAGCAACGCATGTCTGGCGCCAAAAGTTAGACGACGAAGAAACTAATTTCTGAGGTCACAGCCCTCCAGGCATCCCGAAAGGAGGATAGCTGCTGTTTAGAACTCCAATCGACGGTTTTGCGCTTGAGCGACATGATCAAGTCTGAATTGTAGATAATATTATCCTTGTTTTCAGGAGGAGCAGGATTCTCCAGCTCAATAAGCTTGAGCACGCCATTGACGCATGTGAGGTCCCGAAACCAGCTTGCTGAGCGGTGTGGTTCTTCCGCCATGGGGTGTTTTTTCATCTTTTGGTTGAAGGGAATGGGATATTTGAGCTTGTACATGTTTCCAGGCAACGGATCGGGGAACAGGATGAAGCTTAGTAGCTTACAGCACTAGCAGCAGCAGGGGGATCTTGATCATCTTGACGATCTTGAAGAAGAAGAAGCAAGTTGCACACGAGCAGGCCTTGTGACAAATCAACCCAGCCTAGCAAGCCTTCTTGTAGCGTGATCACCTTGTCGGGTATAACCCTGTCGACCCCAGGACATGGATTGCGCAGCGTCCTGGTGCTCCATGACTTCGTCTCGGACGAGTAGATCCGAAGCTGATAGCCGTCGTCGTCCGGCGCATCACAGAGAGCGGTCAGGAGATAGTGGCCGCCGCCCCCGTGGCTGAGGATGTCCAGCACCCTGGCCCCGGCCCCGCGAAAATCCTCGTCGGGAGTGGGAGAAGGGATCCACTCGAGCGACGGCGGGGGCCATCCTTGTACAGGAAGTATTCGCGCCAGCAGGGGCCGTCCATGGTGGCGCGGAGGAGGACGAAAGGGCCGTCCGCGCCGACGACGCGTGGAACCTCCGTGAAATAGCAGCGCTTCGTGTCCTTGGTGCAGTAGACGGAGAAGAGGGACAACTCCGGTGGTCTGGCCGTCCAGAAGGAGACCGCCACGGTGTAGCCATCTTTGGACTGGGCGGTGGCCGTGGTATCGTTCCGGCAGTCGGTGATCCGCGGTTTCCGGGCGAGGAGAATCGAACCTCGGTTGTCCATGGCGGCGTATACCATAGATTTTGGGTATTCGGTCGTGAATCTGTGCTTGAGAAAGAAATCGGGAGTTTGACAATAGGGATCAGTTTCGGCAGGCTCGAGGGGTGGAGGAAAGAACCGATTCTGGTTTGGGGATTATCCGCTGGAGTACTCCCAGCTCAAGCGCCCAATCTGTGCTTCCTACGTAATCGGACTTCGTAAAAAACTCGGAGCGTTCGCATCGGGTACCACTAGCGAAAGGGTACCCTTCGCGAAGGTATACCGATGCAGCTCCGTCCGACACGTGTCGTGAGTAGCGTACGCGCAAGCGAGGGCGAACGAGGAAAATTCGTATACGACATAATAGACGGGCGACGCGGCCGTCCTGCGCGTGTGCTCGTACGAGCCATGTACATCCGGCCGGCCGCAGTACGCGAAGCTCCCGTGTGTTTGCTATAGCATCGATTCAAGACGAAACAGCTAGTCTTCGAGCGCGCGAGCGCTCGCTCGGTCTCTCTCCATGCGCGACGCGTCGTAGTCCCTTCCGTCCTCACTTCCCTTTACCTACTTGTCGTTTTGCGCTTCCGGCGGACGTGGACTTGGTCACATGGAATATGCATGCACATGGGCTGCTCTGCTACTGGCTAATTACTCATGCACGCAACGCATGCATGGGCTGCATATCACTGTATTTCTTAATCTTGCCCCTACGCCTAATCCATGCATGCACACAACGCGGTCCCGTCTCTCATTTTTTTTCTTTCTTTTCTTTAGCTGGCTACACTGTTACGCATCTCTTTACTCTTTTGCCATGCATGTGAACAAAGATTCGTAATTTCAATACATGCATGTATTGGATGTGAGCCTTGTTTTAGCTGCCACCCACATGCACAAAAAAATGCTTATCCATTTTATCTATTCCTTTTTTCTCTTTTTGAACATGAATATTTTGTTTGAGCTGGCCTATTCTTTTTTATAGAACAGTAAAATAAAAAAGGATTAGTAAACTGAAATACCTTTATCATATGGGAAAATCTAATCGTAAGGCGCCTTATGGTTAGCTTAACGCGAGACGGAACGTGGCACGTTGATTTTCGATCGTACGGTGCGGAATCGTTCAGACTTTCCATGCGTACGTGCGAGTTAGAGAAATTGCCTCCTCCGTATGCATGCATACCAAAAAAAGTAAAAAAAGCTGATGTCATCCCGCATTTAATGTTAAATCCGAAAATTCAAAAAGTTTTGTAGACCAAACCGTTTATCCGATTAAGAATCCGTTTTCACCGCTGTGCTAATCGTGACGAGATCTTTGAAACTAGATCTCATATTGACATATTCCGACAACTTTTTTTTGGACCCAAAAGTTACCCACCTCGTAACATATAAGTTAACCAGGCTGTAGTATGTAAGTTACCGACCATATTAACGATTAGTTTTCGATTTTTTTCGATATAGTTATCCATGTTTACCATACTCTCTCGGTAATAGTTACCACCCAATACTGATGTAGTTACTCACCCAGTACTGTTAAAGTCACCCATATATTTTTATGGTGTAGTTATCCACCACAAAATCAATATAGTTACCATACTCTCTCGGTAATAGTTACCATCCCAATACTGATGAAGTTACCACCCAGTACTAATAAAGTTACTCATGTTTATCATGCTCTCTTGGTGATAGTTATCATCCAATACTGATAAAGTTACTCATCCAATACTGATAAAGTTAACCATGTTTTTTCATATGTAGTTATCCAGCACAAAATCATTATAGTTACCCTACTCTCGGTAATAGTTACCACCCAATACTGATGGATTTAACCACCCAGTACTGATAAAGTTACCCATGTGTTTTCATGATGTAGTTATCCAATACGAAATCAATTTAGTTATCATACTCTCTCGATAATAGGTACCCACCCAATACTAATGAAGTTGCCCACTCAGTACTTATGAAGTTGTCACTATGAAATCGACATTTATCATCCTAATACTTATGCACGATAAATTTACCATCTCAAAGTGATGTGGCAACTTTAAAGCTCGTAAAAATCGAAAATAACAACAAAAATGGTTCTATTTCAACCCGAAAACTAATCATTAATATGGTGGGTAACTTACGTAATCAAGCCTTGGTAACTTATATGTTACGGGGGTGGTAACTTTTGTGCCAAATTTTTTTTGTCAATAATCATTCATGTTTGAGCTAGTACCGTCAACAATCTGCCCACTAAAACTTGCATCTCCATTGATTTCAGTATCACTGCTACAAATCTTCACATCTACTGTGTAAGTGTATGATTGGATCATCCTGTAGATGATGCAAGCATGTCAATGTACATACTCCTATGATTTGTTCTTTGTAATATGTCGTTAGTACGATAGGTCGATAACTTGCTTGATAGCGATATGGTAATATCTTAGTAGTTATTTTATCATTGGTAACTTGTATGCTAGAGTGTTGGTAACAATGCGCATAGTTCCTCTAACACGTCCTTTTTAGTTGTTGGCTATCTCATCGGTAATTTTTATGCTAGAGTGTTGGTAACAATGCTCTAAAGCATGCATGCTTAATAATATGTATTTTATCACGTCGATAATTTGTGTGATATAGTATTGGTAATATTGTTTTTTATGCGACCCTTAATTCATTGATAAGTTTTTATGATTTGGTCTTTGTAATATATCGTTAGAACGACAGGTCGATAACTTGCTTGATACCGATATGGTAATAACTTAGTAGTTATTTTATCATTGGTAACTTGTTTGCTAGAGTGTTGGTAAAATGCGCATAGTTCTTTGAACACATTTTTTAGTTGTTGGCGATCTCGTCGGTTATTTTTATGCTATAGTGTTGATAACAATGCTCAAAAGCATGAATGTTTGATAACATGTATGTTATGCGTTTGGTAATTAGTACTATTTAATACCACATCGGTAATTTGTGTGATATAGTATTGGTAATTTGTGTGATATAGTATTGATAATTTGTATGATAGTGTGTTGGTAATAATGTTTATAGTATCCCCCTCGTGATAATTTGTTTGCTATATGATTGGTAACATTTGACTAGTTCATTTCTTATCGATAATTTGTATGATAGTGTATTGGTAATAATGATTTTAGTATCCCCACCTGATAATTTGTTTGGTACGTGATTGGTAATATTTGACTGATTTTTTCCTCGATAATTTGTATGATAGTGTGTTGGTAATAATGTTTATAGTATCCACTCGTGATAATTTGTTTGCTATAAGATTGGTAACATTGACAAGTTCATCCTTATCGATAACTTGTATGCTAGTGTATTGGTAATAATGTTTTTAGTATCACCACCTGATAATTTTTTTGGTATGTGATTGGTAATATTTGACTGGTTTTTTCTCCTCGATAATTTGTATAATAGTGTGTTGGCAATAATGTTTATAATATCCCCCTCGTGATAATTTGTTTACTATAAGATTGGTAATATTTGATTAGTTCATTTCTTATCGATAACTTGTATGCTACTGTATTGGTAATAATGTTTTTAGTATCCCCACCTAATAATTTATTTGGTATGTGATTGGTAATATTTGACTGGTTTTTTCTCGTCGATAATTTGTATGATAGTGTGTTGGTAATAATGTTTATAGTATCCCCCTCGTGATAATTTGTTTCCTATATGATTGGTAACATTGACTAGTTCATTCCTTATCGATAATTTGTGTGATTTGGTAATAATGTTTTTAGTATCCCCACCTAATAATTTATTTGGTATGTGATTGGTAATATTTGACTGGTTTTTTCTCCTCGATAATTTGTATGATAGTGTGTTGGAAATAATGTTTATAGTATCCCCTCGTGATAATTTGTTTGCTATAAGATTGGTAATATTTGACTAATTCATTTCTTATCGATAACTTGTATACTAGTGTATTGGTAATAATGTTTTTACTATCCCCACCTGATAATTTGTTTTCTATGTGACTGGTATTATTTAACTGGTTTTTTCTTATCGATAATTTGTATGATAGTGTGTTGGTAATATTATTTTTTATCAGGAACTCGAATAAGTAGTGTGAAGTGGATTGGCTTTTTTTTTTTTTTTGTAAAACTTAATTAGTTCCCACTTATTTCAGTCACTGCACTGTCATGTATCAGTTAGATCGTTTGGTTTTATCCATTATCCTTATTACAATTTAGCATATTTTTTCGTTTAAATCAACCCAAGTTGATTTTTGGCAGCAATAAGTTTTTTTGTGCTGACACAAAGTTTAGTTGGTGTGTTTGTTTGACAATCAGATAGTGTTTTATTTCTCCTTCTTTTTAATCAAACAATGATTTTTTTTAATAATAGTTGTTTTTTAGTTGTGGCACATGGATTTTTGATTTATCTATTTTGGTGAAATAATTGGTTCCATTTACCAGAAAAATTGGATTTTTATTTGTTCAATTTTTTGTACTGGTAGGAAGTGGCAGCTATCATTTGTTCAAAAAAATTATACTAGTTGGAAGTGGGATTTTTTTTATCTCCCACCCATTTATTTTTACCCTGAAAAATCACTAGCTCAAAAAGGGAATTGATTTTTTCATTGAGTTTTATTGAATTAAAGAAAATCCAGTATTTTTTTCCATCGCCCGGTCCCGCCAACGGCAACATCTAAATTGTGCGGCGGCTTGACGCCGAGCATCTCCAGTGCTCGGCGCTGACGCCGGCACCGACGACGGCAACATCTCTATTGTGCGGAGGCTCGGCGCCAGGAGCATCTCCAGCGGTCGGCGCCGACGCCGGCACTGACGACGGCAACGTCTCCGCGGCGGCCTGGACGAGTCAACGCCGGCAGCATCTCCATAGCGCGGCGTTCTCGATGCCTGCAACATCTCCATCGCCCGGTGCCGTCAACGGCAACATCTCAATTGTCCGGCGCCTTGACGCCAGGAGCATCTCCAGCGTTCGGCGCCGACGCCGGCACCGACGCCGACATCACCTCCATCACCCGGTGCCGCCAACGGCAACATCTCAATTGTGCGGCGGCTTGACGCCAGGAGCATCTCCAGCGCTCGGCGCCGATGTCGTCACCGACGACGGCAACATCTCCATTGTGTTGCGGCTCAGCGCCGACGCCGGCAACACCTCCATTGTGCGGCGGCAGGAGCATCTCCAGCACTCGGCGCCGACGCCGGCAACATCTCCGTAGCATCTCTAGTGCTCGACGCCGACGCCGGCATTGACGACGATAACATCTCCATTGTGTGGCGGCTCGGCGCCAGGAACATCTCCAGCGCTCGGTGCCGACACCGGCATCGACGACGGCAACATCTCCATCGCGCGGCGCCGGCACTGACTACAGCAACATCTCAATCGCGCGGCAGCCTAGACGAATTGACGACGGCAACATCTCCATAGCGCTTCGGCCCGATGCCAGCAGCATCTCCATCGCCCGGTGCCACCACAATAGTGTTGGTAATAAAAAAAACTGTACAAATATTTTTTTTGTTCAAATGGGCTAGTGCAGCTATTAATTTTTCCAAAAAAATTGTACTATTTGGAAGTGCAGCCACTATTTTGTTCAGAAAACTTGTACTAGTTGGAAGTGAGATTTTCTGATCTCCCACCCAGTTTTTTACCCTAAATTATCACTTGCCCCAAAAGGGAATTGATTTTGACCGCTAGGTTTTTTTGCAAGTAAAAAATTTAATCTTTTAATGCTTCGTAACCAAAAGGGAATAGTTTTGCTCTCTTGTTATTCAAATTCACTGCACGATTTTGGCACCAAACCAGCGCGCTTATGAAAAAGGGAATAAAATCATGTCACGTTACGCGAATTTTTTCTGCAAGCGGTTCACGCGCCTGGGAGAAAAGGGAATAGACTCAAGTTGTCACGAAAAGACTTGAGCTGTCACGTTACGCGTCCGTATATGCCGGAAAGGGAATAGCGACCAACGGCTTGGCGAATTTTTTGGTGCAAGCGTGCGAGTAGAAAAGGGAATAGACCGACCTGTCACGTTACGCACGTTGCCTAAAAGGGAATAGTGGGCTAATCAGTTATTTCCCTTTTTAGCTAACACGTCCGGTCGGAAAACCAAGCGAGCAAATCGTTTCCATTGCGCGCGCGCAGGCTAGCCCTGCCCGATTCAAGATGTACAGAACCGAGCCCTCCCGCGCGCTATGCTGCAGTAGCATATAAATTACTTGCTCCGATTGTTTCGACGTGCGCGCGTAACACGCCAGTACATGCATGCGCGTACGACGTCATCACCCCTGTACACCTAGGCGTTTGGGTCTGGATGTACAAAATCTGCTACACGGATGTACAAAATCTTCTACACGTGAATCTAAAAATCTGAGATGTACAACTATACAGACACAGGTTGTACAACTGCATAACACAGGTCGTACAACTAGACAGATACAGGTTGTACAGCTATACAGACACATATTGTACAACTACGCAAACACAGTTTGTATAACTAACAGGTTGTACAACTAAAGAGACACATGTTGTACAACTATACAGACACAGGTTGTACAACTAGACAGACACAGGTTTTATAGAAACAGGTTGTACAATTAGACAGCCACAGGTTGTACAGACACATGTTGTACTACTATACAGACACATGTTGTACAACTAGGCAAACACAGTTTGTACAAACATAACTTGTACAACTACACATACGCGGATTGTACAACTATAAATAACCGGTTGTACAAAAAAAAAGTTCGTCGAAACCTATCAATATGGGATCTAATTTTGAAGATCTCGACGCGAGGAGCTTAAAAGTGAAAACGGTTCTCAAGATATTTCATTTTTTTAAAACGAATCTCAAAATAAATGCACATGCAACTCTCTCGTGCTGCCACTTGTCACATATGCAAGCACCCACGGGGGACCGCGTGAAGAAAAAGCTGACACTTGTCATCACGCCACGGTCCGCTGGGTTCCTTCGCAGAGGGACCCTTTTCCGTTCGCATCGAATCAGGGCAGGCCACAGAAAAAGAATAGTATGATCCAAGCCCAATAGTGTATTGGAGCGGCCCACAAAAAAATAAGACTGATCTGATTTCGTGTCGGCCTACCCCCTATCTTCCCCAAGCGGCCCATACAGAAGGCTCGGGCGCCGAAGCTTCGCTCCCCGCAAAGCAAAACCCCTACCTTATCCCCTCGCTAATTCGCTATCCCCTGTCTCCATTCGCAGCTCGCACCGAGACCACCACGGCACCACCTCCCTCTTCCTCTACTCCATCGGCGGCGACCGCCGCGCCCTGCAGAATGGTAGCGCCGGCTGCCGTGTCCACTTTCTCCTCTTCGTCATCCGTAGCGCGTAGTCCCCAACGCCGCCTCCCCGCTACACGGACGCTGCTACCGCCGGCCCGGACCGTCGCCTCGTCCCGCGCGCCGCTTGTCGTGTCCAGCCCTCCGCCCACGCCGGCGCTCGCGCCCGCGCCAGGGCAGCCCAAGATCGACCGGTCCGGCCGCTTCTGCAGCCCGCGCGCCGCGCGAGAGCTCGCGCTGTGAGTGCTCCCGTCCTCCCTAACGAGCATTTGTTTTAGTTCGCGGTGCTTACGGATGCTGCCTGCCACGGTTGTTGCAGGATGGTTTCCTACGCGGCGTGCCTGGAGGGCGCCGACGTGGTGCGGCACTTCGACCGCAGGGTCGCCGCCAGAAGAGGTGAGCCTTCCTCTGCCGAAGCCTGTTGGTTTCTCGCTGCTTTCGAATTAAACTAGCTCGTTTCAACGGCTGAAGCAATGCGCTCTACTAATCCGTGTGTGTTCTGTTTAGCGTCCAACTGTTCGGATGGGTAGTTCATTTCCTCTTACTGTCAATGTTAGTGACACCATCAGTACACCAAACAACGGCCAGTGTTCGGTCTTTCTTAAATACGAGATTTCTATTCCTACCTGTCCTCATTTTGGTATTCTTTGGTACATTTTTGCAGAGGACGGCTATGTTTTCAATAGGGCATGCTTGCAGAGTTACAATTTCATGAGTTTTTGTGGGGGACCTCTGGAGGTTGCGACAGAGGAGGAGGCCCAGAAGCTCATGAGCCAGAATGAGAAGGATTCAGCAAACGGTAACAACTTTTAACCGTGCAACTTCATTTTTTAGAATTATATTTTGATTGAAACTTGAGGTGCTACTTGCTGAATGTAAATCGGGGATATGGAACGTGATGCAATTCAACTTAATCATATTGTTATCTGTTACGGAATTGTTTGCAAAATTGCTCATACATAGTGAGGGTGTGAGATAACAGAAATGAACCATGATGTTATTTCCTATGCAGCAACATGCAAAAGGGCAAAACTTACATCGGTTACATAAAATCCTATTCTTGTGAACTTTTGTACTCCGTAATAGAATTTGATTCAAGTCCATGTTAGAATTGGGAGGCTGTTCCTTTTTGTTCCTATGATAGGGATATACCACGTGCTTCTTATGCTTATACAGTAGAGTTAATAATCATGTGTGCACAAAAAAAAAGGGAGAAAATGGTAGAATAAAAATTCAAGCTGCTGCTGGTGTTTCATGTGTTGAAGTCTAAAGCTAGGATAATGACCATACATTAAGTTGAAGATATATATAAAACTGATCACACCCTAAAACTTTGCCTTTAAACTGAACTTGGTGTGCAATTGCTTACAAAAGTTCCAAATAATAAAATAAAACCAATATCATCTAGACATCTCGGCGTTCCATTTTTACCACATAGACAGCAATATATAAGATCCATTTTGTCTTGATGCACCTTGCTGAACTCGGAACCTTTATTTAATACTTTAAATCCAGACTGAGCTGACGTTTAGTAGAAGCTATGTGAATAGGAATTGGAAAAATGCTTATTCCGTGCTAGTAAGTTGTTGATTAGGTCAATCTCATTTTGGCTTGAATGTATCCAGAATCATAATTGTGGTTTAATCATATTTTGTCTGGAAAGGAAGGCAACGCCTCCAAACGTCTGGATCCTAGAGCCATAAATATGCTGTTTATTAATATTTAATACTGTGCAAAAAGAGCGGGCTATTTTTTGGAAAGGATTTCCAGTAGTGTTCAGTTCTCATGCAAAGAATCTTGACATAGGTTTGCTTATTTATTTATTTTTGCAATTCAGAAGCAGAAGTTCTTTCAGCTCCTCCGAGGCTGGTGTACAACAATTTTGTATTACGGTATGTTTCCTTCTCATCCCCTCTCCCCTTTTGGTTCAAGGCACGTCAGATAGTTTGATGCATTGTTAATTATATATGTACGAATATCTACATAATGCTTACTCAGGTCTGGAGCTCTTGTAGTATTTTTCTAATTAGATGTTCTATATTACAGATTGGCTCGGGATATGTTAGTGGCAGTTGGCAGTGGATGGGATCAGCATGTTGAAGTCATCAACAAAATAATTCCCCAGCACTGGAAGGTTGATACTTATTTCACAATGTTGTAATATTTTCCATCAAATCTCTGCATCAAATTGTTCATATAGTTATAAGTCAGTCAAAAGATATGGTATAATCAGGCATCCAAGTTCGACGGCTTTTTTACTAGATTTGCAACACCCATTATTTTTTCGGTTGCTTCTGTCTCATCACAGCATTAAACAATCATTATGGCTCATACCAGAAGTGAGTAAAACCAGACAGACATTTAGGACTATTTGTTGATTTCGCCTTAATCATTTGTGCCACTTCTTAGGCAACTGTTAAGTGTTCAGTCATTCAGTGTGATTGAGTGGGGTCTCTTATTTTCTTCTACAAATTTTTGCATGTTTGGATTTATTATTAGTAGAAAATGGTATATCTAGTTATCCCAAAAATTTGCGAGAGATTCGATAATCAGTAAGAAGCTGAAGTGCTTGGCATGAGTTTTAATGCAACTATTTTCTTGAAATATATGAACTATTGCCCACCAATATATGTTGACTCGCTCATACAGCTCACTTTGTCTTTCCTAAAAGGAATTTTAAAATATGAAAGATAAGGGGTTGCTTGCTGAAATCAACAGCTTAATTGCTGGTTTACCTAGTCGTATTTTGCACTCTTGTTTGTTGCTGAGTTACATCAATATCACTTTGCTTATGCATTGAAAATTTCGTTGGCAGGATGAACCTGTTGCAAGGATCATTGAACTCTGCATTCTTCATATTGCTATGGCAGAGATGACATCTAAAGGAACACCTCACAAAGTTGCCATTAATGAGGTTATAGTTATAGTTTTCTCAGCCTGTCAAATTTTTAGTTTGGGCGTACAAATATTTATTTATATGTGCCTTCTTTGTTAATTGTTGTTCAGGCGGTAGATCTGGCAAAACGGTTTTGTGACGGAGGTGCTCCTCGGGTAATCAATGGATGCCTTAGAACTTACGTAAAGGATCACATCAGCAATGGCACTAGTCAGCCAGCTGAATCAAAACCATGAAATTTCCGTAAATATGTATTACAAGGCAGTTGAAACTGATCCTGGTTTGAAGAAAAAAGAAAACTAGTGATATAACAGAAGCATGAAGAAAACTTGCTCTGTTTGACCAATCTCCTTCAGTTTTCTTAAGATTGAGTGGTGGACCTGAAATGAGGCAGAGAAGCTGGGTTCATGGAAAGCTTGAAATATCGTTAATGTTAAACTGTTGATTATACCAGATGCACCGAGCTAGATGCTGATGATGCACTCTCCTGCATGTTCTTGAAAAAGATGCTGATGATGCACACCCACCTGAAGCAACTGAAGGGTACTATTTCTAACAGCTTTTGCACTTGCTGAGCCTTGTGGTTCATCGGGTGACAAGTGTTGTAAACTTAGTGTAAATGCAAGATTGTAAGGTTACCCTTGTATGTGCCAAATTCGCAACACCTTGACAGACCTGTTCAATAGTTAGAATTGGAGGTTTTGAGATGAATTTTTTAAGATACAACAGTCTACAGTTTGGATATGATAGTTTATAATTTTATTTGCATGTCAGGTCTATCATATTCATGAATATATATCCCCATTTAGTAATTTTGTTTCCTGAATAGTCTATACAAAAGGCATTGCATTTGAAACAGGTATAGGATGTAACAATTGGTGTGTCAATTTATATGAGTTGTGCTGCCATTGAAATATATAGGTCAACACTAGAATGTAGCGTCTAGGCTATCCAAAAAAGAAAAACAATGTAGCGACAGTTGTTGCTTTATCTCGGTGTTGTTGTAGCAAGTTGTTTGCTGTAGTACATTATTACGGGAATACAATAATACACTAGTATAAAGTTTGCCTACAGACATACATGGCTATTGTTGGCAGTCCATAGAATAAGGGGGAGCTCGAACATTTTATGACAACATCGACACGAGATTCATGTACCATGTCAACAAACTCAAAGCTGGAATTACTCAGACATTGAGAGGATAAAATGACAAAATATATTGCTACTAGTAGCTAATTCAAATATATTCTTGAGCGGCTACTAACCACTGGACTATTTGATTTGTGCTTGGATCGAGTGCGAATACATTTTTCTTGTGATGTGGTAGACGCATCTTGTACCAAAATTGCAAAGTTTTGGGAATTTTTCATGGCATTCTGAACGTCCATCCACCATAATTACACTTGTTCCACATGAAAGTGGTAAGTACATGCAAGTCGCTTCCCTACCCTACGGCTCATATCAACTCGCTTCATGTGGAACAAGTGAAATTATGGTGGACGCACGTTTAAAATGTTCATGAAAAATACCCTAAACTTTGCAATTTTTGTACATGGAGCTTGCCACCTCCAAGTTTCATACATTCAAGTTGCTCCCGTATTTTTTTATCAAAATGTGTGGCCTGCACGAAAACAAACAAACAAATAATGCGTGAAAAGCACATTGTACTATGCTTAGGTCACATATGCTCATACTTTGGAAAGAAATTTTACAAATGTACAAGAATACGATACAACATAAACTATATGAAAGTGCATGGTGCCCCCATGTGTGGTTTTGGTAATTAATGACAATCTTTATGGGCTAATGTTTGCATTAAGATATTCTTATAGATCTTGTCCATAGGAAAAGATTGGAGTTCATGTGTTGGATTCTACAAGATTACATGATGACCAAGATCCTATCCAAGGGTTTATATGAAGAATGGTCATGTGAAGAGTTGAGCTTATTACAAGCATGGCTTGGAAAAGAAGATTGAGTGAACATTCATGTTATCTCCAAGCCATCATATATATCAAGATAAGAAGATGAAGTGCAAGTGGATTCATGAAGACTAGCAAGGCTCTCCCATCATATAGTATGGGAGAGTATTTGGAGAAGTATTCATCAAGCATGTGCTAGCAAGCACAATCAAAAAAGGTGTTCCAACTTCAGTGAGTCAAGATCGTCATCATCTAGCTCAAGTGGAATGCGCAAGGCAAAGCTATGATCTTGATAGGGTTTCTATTTTACCGGTCTCATGGTGTTAGTGGGAGACCGGGTTATAGGATAGATGGCGTACTATCAAGAGGGGCTCTCAAGTGAGTAACTTGATCGCATCTTTGTGGAGAGCTCAAACCTTGCATACTTGGCGTATCATCTTTCTTGGTTCTTATTTGGCTTTTATCCATGTGAGAATTTAGAACTTGTGTTCATCTCCATACCAAGCTCTTGTTCATCACAAACGGATTTCATATGAATATCTTGTTGCGTTTTGATGTTGGAGGTTTTACCGGTTTGTCTTTTCTAAGAGAGGTCAAACTCTCTTCTTATTTCCTCCTCACATGATGGACTATGATGTCTATGTGCATGATCTTGTAGAGCTTGTGATTATCTTCAAAACAAGCCCAAGATCATCGAAAACGGAGTCCGGATGAAAAAGTTATGGGGTTTTCTGTTTGCTGAGTTGCTGCAGGAATTTCTATGCTGGAGTCTCCGGTCTCCCTCCGGTTTGTCGAAAAATCGGCTAAGTCTCAAGTGGTGTCACCCACTGGATCCAGTCCGAAGACTTGCCGGAGTCTCCGGTGTAGGCCGGAGTCTCCGGTCCCTCAGACCGGAGTCTCCGGTGTAAAATTCCTGCAACGGCTCTATTTTTGGGGGACCTATAAAAGGCCCCTTCTTCCCCAAAGAGACTAAGCTTTTCAGCAGCACCTTTTTCTCTCTCTCCCCCACCATTGTTGACCTTTGAAAGCTTGCCCCTCTCTCAATCCCTCCCATGATTCTTGCATATCTTTGAGGGAAAAGTGAGAGGAGATCTAGATCTACAATTCTACCAATCCATCTCTCCTCTAAGTGAGGGGAACCTAGTAGATCTTGATCTTGGAGTTCTTATGTGGTTCTTCATTGTTCTTCCTCTCTTCTCCCCCACAAGCATTAGTTGCTTTTGGTGGGATTTGAGAGTGAAGGACTTGAGCACTTCTTGTGTTCTTGCCATTGCATTTTGTTGTATCGGTTTGCTCTATCCACGAGGATTCGTGGAAGTGAAAGTTTGTGAGCTTGTTACTCTTGGATCATTGGACCCTAGACGCCATTGTGGTGATTGAGAC
This sequence comes from Poa pratensis, assembly GCA_947311845.1. NCBI lineage: Eukaryota > Viridiplantae > Streptophyta > Magnoliopsida > Poales > Poaceae > Poa > Poa pratensis. The sequence goes on from CAMZMU010000020.1 coordinate 73,714,139, forward strand.
CTTTTGTGGTCACTTGGGAGCTCCCAATCCTTTTGTGGGTTGTGCCTCAAGATTGTTGTAAGGGACTCGATTTCCGCCCAAAAGGAAATCAATAGTGGAAGGTGAACCGAGCTTTTGGGTAAGGTTCATCGGAGAATAGGGTGAGGCCATTTGTGGCGTTTGAGTTTGAAACTCACACCCCTCCAACGAGACGTACTCCCCTAAAAAAGAGGAACTCGGTAATACATCATCGTATCTGCGTGCCTCGGTTATTTCTATACCCGAGCCCTTTACTTATGCACTTTACATTGTGATAGCCTTCGTACTTGAAGTCTTATATCTTGCTATCACCTTGTTGCTTGTTTTGCTTAGCATAATTTGTTGGTGCACATAGGTGAGCCTAGTATATTTAGGTTGTATGCTTGTTAAATTAAAACACCTAGTTTTATTCCGCATTTATCAAGCCTAAATCGGAAAAGTTTTAATTGCCTATTCACCCCCCCCCCCTCTAGGCGACATCCTTGTCCTTTCACTATATCCATGATTTATGCACATTTTTAAAACTTGAAAGTGTGACGTACAACGATGGGATATTTGCATTTGGTTCATATCATCTATTAGGATCGTTGTCGCCACCAACTGTCGTGTGTTTATTGGCAGCTTCTCTTTGATACATACAGTCAGTTACCACATAAATTTTGGCTTTGAAGTTCTAACACTACAAATTCACAACTTCGGGAGCCATCTACTATTTAGCCCAAAGACTTGCCAAGAGGTAAATCATAATTTGCATATATACAATCGGATGTTCCTAGGATAAAATGGAAACTGAGAAATAATGCTTACTTTGAGAATGAGAAGATTGCTGATCCTCATATGGATATTAATATGGTCGAATACCGATTTAACTCGTGAAAACTGAGAGGCGCCGGATTTTTTTTCCTTTTTGAACTAAAGGGCCCTAGAGAGTATAACTCTTTGAACCAGGCTCGGTCCTGGAGCGGGGCCAGCGGGGTGGCCGCCCCGGGCCCGGAAAACCAGGGGGCCAAGCATGTTGTTTATGCACACACCAGTGATAGGTAAATAAAATTCGGAGTAAAGCATGCCGAATTTCGTAGTGCGATATAATCCAGGCCGAGTCCACACGCAGACGATTCCAGATCGAGGCCACAGGCAGACGGACACACGATGCACACGACATGCCACGACCCACAAACAAGATCAGATTGAGGAGATTGCTCTTTCCTTAAAACACTTCTCAATTGATCTCTGTATGCTATGGCCGAATTTGATACAATGACTGGTTGGTGAATATTATGAATCATGATTAATATTGTGTCCTTGCTGTAGAAATACGCAATTGATAGATGATTAAATAATTAGTATTTAGGTATCTACATTATTGGGTTTGTGATTCATGAGTCGAACATAATAACTTGTATTATTATCTTTGCAATCATTTTCGATTAACAATTATTTTCTTAAACAATAGGGCCATCTTCTATAAAATGTGCATCCAATATGAAGAAAATGATGGCATCTATAACTCTTTTTAGATGAATATTAATTTTATATGCAATTTAAATTATTTTATATATACATGATTGATTTGATTTTGGTAGTTATATTAAGAGCTTCCAGCGGCGGAGCTTGACCAAAATTCCTAGGGAGGGGTGTCGAAGTATAGGTAACGCGGAACCGTAGTAGGTATCCCTGTATATCGTAGAGGACGTGGAGTAAGGCATGGAGGGCTCCGGTGACGGGATTGCACACAAGGATTTACCCAGCTTCAGATCTCACGACGGCGGCGAGATCCTACGTGTTGCTATAATTCACTAAAGGCGAATATGTGTACAGGTTATAATGAGATTGTAAAGCGTAGTCTTAAGGCTCCTGGAAGCCCGGCTTATAAAGGCGCCATGCCTTCCCCTACAAGGAAACCCTAAACCGACCTAGATCCTGAGTCCTAGACCTACACGACACGAAACCTAACTTGCTCCGTAAGGCGAACGATTCCCTGCCTTCGTCTTGGACTTCACTAAGCCGGCCCGAGGCTTCGCCTTGCGCTTCTGCCCTTTGGGCCGTCCGGCAAAGCCATCCGGATTTGCCCGTGGTGGGCCACCCTGGTGGGCCAGGTTTCATCCACCGTGGCTAGTATACCCGTTCGGCATATCCTCCACAGTAGTCCCCGGAACGATTCAAGTTCTTCGTCTGCCGTCTTTGAACAAAGCCGAATCATCCTTCATCTTCTCCACGTCCTTTTGGCTGCCTGAAGAGCTTGGAGCATTCCTTGATGATGATCTATTCGTCTTTAAACAATAAGCCGAACAATCTTTCTTCGTTTAGATGAAAACACCTAAGACGACATAGACCTTGGCAACGGTCAGAAATATTCTGTCAGTGCCCGGTCTTGTCATGACGTCACACAGCTTGCCAGAGCCGCTGCCGCTGGAAAGGCGGTTGTTATCGATGTGGGTGAACCGAACCAGCCCTTAACTCGAGACGCCATTCGTGGCATGGTGAAGGAGGAGCTTTTCGACAATGAAGGCTGTATTTTGCCCAACATTGCCGTCATGCTTGCTGAGGAGAAGGAGAAAAATGAGCCGCCTTCTTACATTAGGCCTGTTGGTCAGACTCTGACCATCCTGAGCTTGGAAGACAATTGTGACGAATTGTATGTCACAATGAAGAAAAGCTACAAGGCGCTGAAGAACATGATGCAGGTAAATTTCCCGCCTTAATGTCTATACCCTAGTCCCCGGGCATTATGTCGAGCTGGATGCATAAGCCGGTATAATGGCCTTTGATTCCTTGTAGACATTTCCTTGCCGTTCCAAGTCCCCAAGCATCTTGTTTCTAGCTTAGTGAAAGCCGAAATTTTGATGTCTTGCTTATAATTGCTTTTTATAACCATTGTATTACTCAGCAGACGAGTGAACGCCTCACCTGCGACCTTTGGAACTCTTTGAGTAGCCAAAGGCAGGTTTTAAAGAAAGCTATGGCTGAGAACAAGGAAAATCAAGGTAATGCTTTGCAGAAGCATTTTTTTAAAGCATGCATTGCTTACACATGACGTGTATTTTTGCAGAAGTGGTGGCTAAGGCCAAACAAATCGTGGAGGAGACCGGTGACATCGAGGTCGTGCGACGCGAAAACACTACCTTGTTCAAACAGCTGGAAGAAACTCGAAAGACTGCAGAGTCTAACCTAAAAGCTGTACAAGAAAGTGCTTCTGTGGAGCAAGAAAAATTGAAGAAGGAACTGCTCACTCTGAGAAAACAAGCCGAGAAGGACTCGATGCTTATCCAGAGTCTGCAGAGCCAGCTCGAACGCCGAGTCGATGAGTCCACTGCCATTGACGAGAAACTGCTTGGTAACCTATTCCGCCTTTACCTGTTCTGCTTTTCTGAGCAAATGTCCTTTACTGTCAGCTTATACCTTCATCATTCCCTACAGTTCCAGCTGGCTTTGGGGAAAGACTAAATCCAGACACTCGTCTGGAACTAATTCTGGAATATGGCGAAGTGATGTCCGGGTTATATGCTGCGGGACGGGGCGTGGTTGCCAACATTTTCCCAAAGCAGCTACCCCTTGTGACAAACACCTGCAACCTTCTGCCACAACTCCAGAGTTGCGTCCCAGAAATCACGGAGCGTCTGCGTTCAGCGGCCAGAGGCGGAGCCAAGCTTGCCTTGGGCCTTGTTTGGGGCCACTACCCGGACGTCAACATGTGGCGGGTAATCAAGTGCTTTCCAACCAAGGGAAGAGACGGCAAGAAGATCATCAAAGAACAAGTCTACGCCTCCGTCTCTGGCTTTGCCTCTGCTATCGCTGATATGGTGGATTTGTCCATCTTCTTCTCCAGAAGGCCTATACCTGCACGCCCCGCCAACGTGTCTGACGATGAAGCCGAACCGTCTGAGCAAACCACTGGCAACGGCGACGAATATGAAGATGAGGCGGCGGAAGAAGAAGAAGGTGAATCCGAATCCGGCACAGACGCTTCAAAATCTTCGGCTTCATCTCCTGCCCAGTCCCCTGCATATAGTGGGAAAGAACTTTGCATTACATGTGTCATTTGAGATGGCACGAAGAACTATTTATGGTCTGTAATGGCATAAGCCTTATTTTGTGAACATGTTTGTTTTATGCTTGTAAATCTTGTTCCTTGCCCGTCCTTGAGTTTTCTGGCATGTACGCGTTAGCCTTTTCGTATGCTGGCTGAACCTAAGGCGCGGAAAACACTTCGCTGGCAACAGGGTCAGTAACCAAACTGTTTAAACACAGAAACGGTGCCGGCTTTCGGTGCGTGAAGCATCTACTAGGACAAGCCGGCATACATGCGATCAGATAAACACTCTTAGACGGACGCAATTGTGAGTTTAGTAAGGCCAATCGGCAAAGAGTATCATGCAAGTAACCTTATGCACATAGCAAATTCGGGTTAACATTGATATCTTTTATCAAAATATATGATCAAATGGAAACAAAAAACGGCGGGATCTCATGTACAAAAAATGTAAGCGAACCAAAGACTTTTATTTCATGAACATATATGGTGTGTTTACAATAGAATTGCTAAGTGTAAAAAGGACGTAGCTGCTCAATGTTCCAAGGACGTTTCGTCTCTTTGAGCTCTGTTTCCTCGTTCCTTTTACTTTTGCGGCCTCTCTTCTTCTTTTTCTTGAGATCTCTGAGGTCCACAAGATAATATGCCCCGTTCTTGAGCGCTTTGCTGATAACGAAAGGTCCTTCCCACGGAGGGGAGAGTTTGTGCTCCTTTTGTTGAACAAGGCGAAGCACCAAATTGCCTTCTCGAAAATACCTACGCCTAACCTTGCGACTGTGATAACGTCGCATGTTCTGCTGGTAAATGGCGGATCTCTGGAGTGCTATCTCTCTTTCTTCTTCGAGAAGTTCTAAGCCGTCCTGTCGGGTTTCTTCTGCGTCTGCTTCGACGTAGGCTGATACACGAGGTGTGTCGTGTAGGACATCTGTTTGGAGCACAGCTTCTGCGCCGTATATCAGGAAGAAAGGCGTGTAACCGGTTGACCTATTCGAAGTTGTGCGTATACTCCAAAGAACAGCCGGCAATTCTTCGACCCAAGCTCCAGCTGTGCGGTGCAAAGGTACCTCCAGTCTAGGCTTTATTCCCTGCAAGATTATGCTATTTGTTCATTCGACTTGCCCATTTGATTGTGGATGTGCCACTGGTGCTAAGTCAAGACGAATGCCGACCTCACCACTGTACTTTGCCAATTCTCCTACGGCGAAGTTTGTCCCGTTGTCAGTTATGATGCTGTGGGGGACGCCAAATCTAGTGATTATTTCAATGAAGAATTTTTTGGCTGTTGCCCCGTCCAGTTTTTTTATGGGTTTTGTTTCGACCCACTTGGTGTACTTGTCCACCGCTACTAAGAGATGTTTTACGCCGCCTCGTGCTGTTCTGAACGGACCCACCATATCCAGTCCCCAGACCGCAAACGACCATGTGATTGGTATGGTTCTCAGCTCTTGAGCTGGCATATGAGGTTGTCTTGCATATCGCTGGCACCCTTCACATTTCCTGACGAGTTCTTCAGCTTCTTGCTTTGTCGTAAGCCAGAAAAATCTGTGTCTGAAGGCTTTGGCAACGATGGCTCGGGCAGAGGCGTGATGACCGCAACATCCTGCGTGGATTTCTTCAAGTATCTCTTGTCCTTACGCTGGTGACACACATCGCTGATAGACTCCGGTAGCGCTCCGCTTGTAAAGCTGTCCCTCGATGATTGTGTAAGCCTTTGCTCTACGTACCACCTGCCGCTTTAAGAATTCATCTTCTGGCAACTCCTTCTTTAGGAGGAAATTGATGTAGGGCTGGGTCCAGTCCGGAATGACGAGCATGACTGAAACGGATTGTGACGCCTTTGGATCATCCTCATCGCCGCCTTTAATGTATGGCACGTAAAGGTGTTCCAAAAAGATATCAGACGGCACCTTCAATCGCTTTGATCCCATCCTGGCTAAGGCGTCAGCTGCTTCGTTTTCTTCTCTTTTGACGTGACGGACCTCTAAGCCGGCAAAGCATCTTCCAAACTCGTCGACGGTGCGTCGATATTCTGCCATTATTGGGCTTTTAGCGTCCCATGTGCCTTCCAACTGCTGAACCACAAGGTCTGAAACGCCATAACACAAAAGACGGCTGACACCTAAGTCCTTTGCCACATGCAACCCATGCAACAGAGCCTCGTATTATGCAACATTGTTGGTGGCATTGAAGTGTATTTGCAAGACGTAGCATAATTTGTCTCCTTTTTGATTCTTCAATACAATGCCTGCCCCCGACCCTTGTAACATTTTGGAGCCGTCAAAGTGCATGATCCAATACTCTTCATCGGGGAGAGGGATTCTGTCCATTGTTTTTGTCCAGTCTGCGATAAAATCGGCTAATGACTGCGATTTGATGGCTGTTCTTGGCTTGTATTGGATGTTGAAAGCTGCGAGCTCAATGCCCCACTTGGCTACACGACCTGTAGCGTCCGTGTTGTTTATGATATCACCCAATGGTGCCTTACTGACAACCGTGATTGGGTGCTCTTGGAAATAGTGGCGCAATTTTCTGGCTGCGAAGAAGACTCCATAAGCCAGCTTCTGGTAGTGCGGGTAGCGTTGCTTGGACTCGGAGAAGACTTCACTGATGTTGTATACCGGTCTCTGTTCCGGCAGTTCTTTGCCGTCTTCCATCTGCTCAACAACAACGACAACACTTATTACCAGGTTTGTGGCCGCCATATACAGCAGCAGTGGCTCCTGTGGCTGAGGCGACGCTAAGATTGGTGCTCTGACCAAGGTGTCTTTTAACTGTGCTAAGGCGGCATCCGCCTCTTCAGTCCAGACGAATTTTTTTGTTTTCTTCAACGGCCTGTACAGGGGCAAAGCCTTGTCCCCAAGCCGGCTTATGAAACGGCTTACCGCTGCTGCTGATCCTGTGAGCCTTTGTATATCCTTAAGACATGTTGGTTTCTTGATGTCTAGGATGGCTCGGATCTTTTCCGGGTTAACTTTGATTCCTCTTTCGAAGACGATGAAGCCAAGAAGTTTTCCTACTGGGACGCCGAAAAAGCACTTTCCTGGATTTAACTTCATTTTGTACTTCCATAGGTTGTCGAAGGTTTCTGCAAGATCGGTGATGAGGTCACCTCTTTTCTTGGACATGATTGCAATGTCGTCGACGTATGCATGAACATTGCGGCCTATTTCTTCGTGTAGGCAACGTTGGATACATCGTTGGTACATTGAGCTGGCATTTTTTAGCCCGAAAGGCATGGTTATGTAGCAAAACGTTCCAAAGGGTGTGATGAAGGAAGTCTTAATTTGGTCAGACTCCTTCATCTTGATTTGGTGGTATCTAAGCATCCAAAAAGCATAGTAATTCAACACCTGCTACAGCATGTACGACCTGATCTATTCGCGGCAATGCGAAGGGGTCTTTAGGACAGGCTTTGTTTAAGCCGGTGAAGTCTATGCACATGCGCAAGTCCTTCACGTCCTTCTTAGGTACTAGTACAGGGTTTGCTAGCCAATCTGTATGGATAACTTCTCTAATGAATTTTGCGACTGTAAGCCGCACTATCTCCTTTCCTATAGCCTTCTTCTTCTCTGGACCGAAATGACGTAGACCTTGTTTTACCGGCTTTGCTCCTTTGAAAACGTTAAGGGAGTGCTCGGCAAGTTCCCGGGGTACCCCTGGCATGTCCGAAGGTGACCATGCAAAGATATCCCGATTCTCACGGAGGAACTTGACGAGCAATGCCATGAAACTTGACCGTGCTATGCTTTAACTGGGTTTCGGAAAGGTGCATCCGCTTTAAGGTTTCAAGATAGAGGATGTTAATGCTGCTTCCTCCATCCATAAGCACCTTTGAAAGCCTGCATCTCTGCACTATTGGATTGACAACGAGCGCGTAGTTTCCTGGGTTCTGTGGAACCTGTTCAGGATGATCACTACGGTCCCATGTAATGGGGTGCTCAGACCAGTTGAGATACTGGGGAACTTCCGGTACGGTAGCATTGAGTTCCCTCCAGGCCGCCTTTTTCTTTTTGGCTGATGGAGTAGCCAGGAATGTGAGAAGGCTTTCTTCGACCCTGGGGAACTTGCCACCTTTCTTCTGCTTAGGCTCCATCTCTTCTGGCTCTGAGGTGCTCTCCTCGTTGCTCTTCGTTTCTTTCTTGTCTTTGCGGCCTTTGCGCTTGTACTGCTTGGCCTTGTAACCAGCGTCGGTCTTTCTTGATATCATCGTTAAGGCGGCACTGTCTGTTGGTGTGAGTGCACTTGCCGAGCTTGCTATGATGGGCACAAGGTTCATCTTTGATGTCATCATATGTGACCTTGGGTGGCCTTGGTCCTTGAGCATCGTCCGCCTTTCTTTGCCATCTGCTAGCATTGCTCTGGCCGCCTTTCCTGTTGGCAAAAGCGACCTCTTGTGACGATCCTGGCTGGTCATTGGCCTGGCTCTTTTTTCGGCTTTGGTGACTCCTTTTTTCTTGGTTCACCGTTATGTTCATGCGCACGTCGCCGTCGTCAGCTCGGGTGTCATCCTCTGCCGCAGCGTAATTGTTCGCGTTGTCCAACAGTTCCCCAAGCTTCACGTGGTTTTGTCTAGCCAACATGTATCTCATCATGTTGCCTTTCTTCAGGCTGTTCATGAAAGCGTGAATTGCCTGAGTCTCAGATACCCCTTCACACGCGTTCTTCGTTTCAGTCCATTTGGAGATGAAAGCCCGGCTTGATTCCCCCTCTACCTGAATGCATTTCAAGAGGTTTAGGTAAGCCTTTGTACGCTTGTATGTGCAGGAGAAGTGCTGCGTGAAATTTCTTTGCATGTCCTGCCAATTGTGAATACTTTTTTCCGGCAAAGTATCTATCCATAACCGGGCCGTTCCCTCTAGCACGAGTGGGAGAAAACGGATGGCTGCGTTGTAATCGCCTTCGTTAATGCCGACGTCGTGGATGTAATCCGGCAGCCACGTATCCGGGTTATCGGTACCGTTGTACTTGTTCACAATTTTCTTGATGTTGCCTAATGAGGATGGAAGTTGAACCTTTCGTATTGCCGGACCGAAACACTTGGGCCCGAGGTATGACTCTTCCCTGGCCGCCTTTATCTCGTCGAGGCGAGTGCGAGCATCAGAGACAGGAGTTTTTTTCTCGAGCGGACCCGTGGTTTGATCGGCTGTGCCTTGGCTCCTTGTGACGGCTTTGGCAAGGCGGAGAGCGGGTGCGAGATCGCCTAGGCGGCTGATCTCTGTTGCCCCTGTTCCCATCGTCCCTTGCCCGTGATGCGGGTGGGGGCGGCATGTTAAGCCGATCGCTCTCTCGTCTTACGCTTTTTGCCTTTTCTTGTTCTCTGTCTCGACGAGGCGGGTCGTTCTTCTTGTGGCGGTCGGCTTCTCTATGCTTGCGGTCATCCTTTGCTTTGTCATTGTGGCGGTTGGACCCCGTTCTAGACTCACTCCTGTGTTTGTCAGGAAGGTCGTCTTTCTTGGGGTATTTGCCTTTGTTGCCATGACTGCTGGAACCTGCTGGGTCCCCTGGGCTGCCGCCACCAGTGACAGACGTCTTGCAAAGGCGTGTGTTGTCCACCAGCCTTGATCCTGACTTCACCATTTCCTGCTGCTTTGCCGCCTTCTCGATGAGCATCTGGGAGTAGTGGTGGCTTCCTCTATCGGGACGGATTCGTCTGCCATAATTTCCCTGGCAGCTTCCAGATTTTTTGCCGGGGTGGAGAAGTAGATAACTCCGTCTGGGTTGACTTTAAAAGGATACTTCTGCCAAGCCTTAAGAGGTTTTTGGGCAGAAGGCCTTTCGAAGTTTTCCGCCAAATCCTGATGTAGGTGAGGGTTACGCTGATTTCGTGCGTTGCGGAATTTTTCGACATCTCAAGCGCGTCGGTATTCTTCCTCATCTCGCGCCTTTTCCGCGAGGATCAATTCTTTTTCCTTGTTGAGGAGGGACAACTTGTACTTGATGTTGACTTCAGTCTCCATTAGGAGTGCTTTTCGTCTTTCCTCAAGCTCTTCCGCGGTCGGGTTTGGTCCCAAAGGTGTTTTGAGCATATCGATCGCGTGGAGTTCGTCCTCCCTTGTTCTTTCAAGGTCTTCTTCTTCGATAGGGACGGTAGAGGTCATCCCTTTGCGGTTAAGGGTTTCCGCTGCCTTTTCCACCCCACCGTCGACGTTGCACTGGATGCTGGAGGAAGCTTCGGCTTCATCATCTTTTTGCCTTGGTTGCTGCTTCTCCAGTTTCCTTGGGAGGTTCAACCTGAGCGGTCATGAGGACTTCATTGGCACCGGCTTTGCCGTATTGTGCTACTTTCTCCGCGAAGTTGCTCCCAGCACTGTCATCGGAATCTGAACCCTCCCCCATTGGGGCGGTGGTTTCAGATCCGGCTTATGAATCGGCTCCTGCTTGTAGAGCGTGGAGGATTGACTCAGGTTTAGAGTTGGCCGGCATTGGGCCGAGATGCGTCAATGACACCAACAAGGTGAAAGTCGGACCCCCTGAGCTCGTCGGAGGAGCTAGAGTCAGTTTCGCTTTTGGTGTCAGATTCGCTTAGATCGCGATAGGTGAACTCCGGGGAGAAAGCCATATCCGATCCGTCTTGGTTGTCGATCGCATGATCAATAGGGTGGTGGGTGGGGCAGAACGCGTTAGATCCACTGGGGAATCCATACGCGGCAGCCGTGAAACCCATGAAGATGTTGATGTTGCCGATGGGGATGACGAAGCTAGAGACGAGATCGTCGTTTGCAGGAATCCACGAACCGTCCGCCTCGATGCACCCCAGGTTGCCGGAGATGATGGCGCGGCCGACTGCCATGGTTTTGCCGACCTCGCCCATCGCTCCCGCCCGGAACGTGACTCCCGACGCCTTTTGCCCCACGGTGGGCGCCAAATGTCGAGGTATAGGTAACACGGAACCGTAGTAGGTATCCCTGTATATCGTAGAGGACGTGGAGTAAGGCATGGAGGGCTCCGGTGACGGGATTGCACACAAAGATTTACCCAGCTTCAGATCTCACGACGGCGGCGAGATCATACGTGCTGCTATAATTCACTAAAGGCGAATATGTGTACAGGTTACAATAAGATTGTAAAGCGTAGTCTTAAGGCTCCTGGAAGCCCGGCTTATAAAGGCGCCATGCCTTCCCCTACAAGGAAACCCTAAACGGACCTAGATCCTGAGTCCTAGACCTACACGACACGAAACCTAACTTGTTCCGTAAGGCGAACGATTCCCTGCCTTCGTCTTGGACTTCACTAAGCCGGCCCAAGGCTTCGCCTTGTGCTTCTACCCTTTGGGCCGTCCGGCAAAGCCATCCGGCTTTGCCCGTGGTGGGCCACCCTGGTGGGCCAGGTTTCATCCACCGTGGCTAGTATACCCGTTTGGCATATCCTCCACAAGGGGCGCAGAATGTCGTGTCATAAGTACCACATGCAGGAAGTAGGGTGCCATAGCCCGTAGAGAGAACATGTGGTTAAGGCGAGAGGATTTCGGTGACGGGATTGACACAGGTTTACCTAGATTCACTCTCCACGGTGGTGGCGGAGCCCTACGTGCAGCTATAATTCACTAGATAGCAAATTTGCGTACATGTTAGAATAAGATTGCGTATTAGAGCTTAACCCTAAGGTTTCCCGCATGCTGGCTTTATATAGGTAGCCAAACCTAGGTCTTACATGGAAGGCGGAACCGACTAAGGAGGAAAACCTAGACTAACATGGCCGCCAATACTGCCTTGCTCCTCAAGCCTTCTAGATGGCGACTCTCGTCTCGTATTCCAGAGCCGATTCCCCTTCGTCCTTCGGCCTACTGGGTCGTCCGGCAAAGTCTGCGGTTTTGCCACCCATGGGCCACCCTGGCAGGCTGGCTTTAGACCACTCAGTGGGGATACCCATTTGGTATATAGCCGACACAAAAGGGGCAAAAGACATTTTCCATCATATATTGTCCCAAGTTGGTGGGGGGGGGGGGGGGGGGCAGTGGCCCCCCTCCCCTAACTTGCAATAAGCTCTACCGATGTCGTGTTCTAATTTCGTCTCGTGCCTTCAAAACCTCAGGACCGACCCTGCTTTGAACAAGTAGCAAATGATCAAAACCGTGCAAGGATGAAGGCTGTGAACGCAAATAATTAAATTTACAAAAGTTTATGCCTTCTGCCAACGTCGAAACCTTACTGGGAAATAGATGGGAATGACCCTGAAGTTATATGTCTTCTTGCTGGTTACTTCTGTTATCTTTTATAACTATGTTTTAAGTTATTCTTTTGGCTATTCAGTTCCCTCGCTCTCAGCTGCATGTCTATAGAGGGATGTCAGTTTTCGTTGAGATGTAAATAGTCAATATTGCGTGTGGAGGAATGTGTTAGCCTCACCACCCAGAGAGCTGGCAAGCTGAAAGCCAAGCTCAATCATGCTCTTTCTCTTTTCTGGTCACTTCTACTTTTTCTATGTAGTAACTTGTAAAAAAAACACTTGGTTTAATCAAAGCGACAACACCTTTTTTTCATTCTAAAAAGTTTCTAGGAATACGAGTTTGTAGTATTTATTTGATGTGTGATGAGTTAAGTGCCACAACATGTACCACACCCGTGAATCTAGTTATGTCTTTAATGTCTTTTGAACTTCGGTTGTTCAGATGCGCCACTGCGAACCAACCACCGGGGCACTGCCCCGCTTTCACTCATAGCTAATTTTTTTTAATAATACATTTTTTTAATGAAATTCGAAAAATATTACGGAAAACCAGGAAATTCCAAAAATAATACGGCCTCGGCTAGTACTGGGCCGATAAGGACCTGTCGGCCTGGGCTGGGCCGATTAGGTAGTCGGCCGACGCCGCGCGTGTCAGAGAACCTAATCGGCCAGGGGTAAGCCGATTAGACCATGTCGGCCATGGCTGGGCCGACTAGGTCCCGTCGGCTCTGGCCCAGCCGACCAGTGCATACCCACCCGCATTTTTCGCGCCAGCCCTTCCGTTCGCGCCTTATTTTTCCCGCCTTCTTCTCTCCCTCCCGTTTGTCGCTCCCGGTATTTTTTCCGCCCTTCTTGTCCCGCCATATTTCTCCCGCCATAGTTGTCGCGCCTTTTTTTTCCCGCCATTTACCTCCCGCCTTTTTTCTCCCGCCATTTTTCTCCCGCTCTTCTTCTCCTGGGTGAGCCTATATATATACCCCAATAGATTTGGTGATGGAGGAGGGGTGTGGTGCGTGGTTATTTCCTCAGTCGGATAGGAACGATGTCTGGTAGTTCGGGTCCTAGTTCGGAGCATAGGTCGTGGTGTGTTTTGTATCACGCCGCAATATGGACTGGAGGTAGTATTAGGGAGGGTAGGCCCAAGAGCTGTTATAGGGAGCTAGTTAGTGAGTGGGGCAACATTCGTGAGGTGGGAGAAATTATAGCCAAAAAAAACAAAATCCAGATGACCCCTGAAGAAATTAGGGATGAAATTGATGGGTGGCGGTGGAAGTGGCAGAGAATTAATGAGCTAAAAGCTATTGAGGCGGGGCTTAGGGACATGCCTATGACACCGAAGTCAAAGATAATCCATTTTTCGCCGGAGGCCTATGCATTTCACGTGAAGGTAACTGAGTACCGAATTTATATTATATTAGAATCTAGTGTTATCGTACTTAATTTTTTCCCCTGATTTTGTGAATGTCCAGCACTGGCCTGCCGATGGACAGTTTGTGAACAAAGAGATCCCTCATTTTGGTTGGATGGAAATGCTTTTTGGCGCATGTCGTGATGGGCCTGGAAATCTCCTTCACGCTGAAGCAGTGAACAGGGCTATATCAAAGGCGAAGAGTGGTGGATCATCCAAGGCTGTCGTCGATGAAAATAGTGATGACGACTTCATGCCTCCAACACGAGCACGTGGCAGAGGGAAGTGAAGTCGTTGATTCGAATTACTTTCGTACTCAGTTACCTGCACGTGATTAGAATTAGTTATCGTTGAGTTATATGTGAGACATATAGCCCACTTCAACCTACAAACAAATATAAATTCGTAATCATATATATGTAGCGAACAAGAACATTAATGCAGATAATATATGACACGTAAAAATCAATTAGGCATGTACCTCTCGTCCCAAGCAGGGTGTATCTGCCAATATTCCCTCGGTCCTCGAGTTATTAGAGGCTCGAGGGTACGCTCCTGTAATATCTTTGCGCGATGGTTCTCATCCACATCCGGACTGATCAAATATACTTGTTCCATATCTTCGCGCAGCTAAATTAAAAGTCTAAATTACAGACTACTTACAGATGAAATCAAACTCTAAATTTAAAACACTGATCCACACTTATAACAGATAAAAACATACTCTAATTTAAATACATTGATCCACACTAATTGAAGGATGCGCACTAATGTGACACCAATTTACTGTTATAATCGGCAACAAGTATGTACTTAATATTAGTAGCGCAATAAATACCTAGCAATATCAATATCACACTACCACCTTAACACTAATGTGTACATAATTAACAGTAAATCCTAATTAGTCAAAAAAATGCATACCCTTGAAGCGTGCCGATTCAATGGACAACCACCGTCACCACCGCCGCTGCACCACCACCACGCTGCACCACCACCACCACCACCACCCTCCACCACCACCACCTCCACCACCCACCACCACCACCACCTCCACCTAAACTACACCATTGCTCTAACCAAACAACACGAAATTGCACAAAATCATAACCCAATGTATATCTCAGCTGTCTAAACTCTCTAACACTACATGCAGGAAGAATTGTTGGTTGGATTGACAGATCGGGCAGTAGGGAGCTGCTGTGAGAAAGAAAGGAAGAAAGGAAGAAGAAGAAGAATGGGAGGAAGAAGAAGGCTCGGCCGAGCCTTATGCAGCACCCTGTCGGCCAGGCTTTGGCCGATAAGGGGCCGGTCGGCCAGGCTTGGGCCGACGGGAGGCCACGTCACGCCGACAGGCCTGTCGGCCGCAGGCCTGCAAAGCAGTCGGCTGGAGTTAAGCCGACGAGTGCTTTTCGGCCCAACCCTGGCCGACGAGGTCCTGTCGGCCCAGTACTAGCCGAGCCCGTATTATTTTTGGAATTTCCTGGTTTTCCGTAATATTTTTCGAATTTCATTAAAAAAATGTATTATTAAAAAAAAATTAGCTCACTCATAAGAGATGTATTTATGTTATAAATGAGCGAGGTACACTAAAATCCCCATTCACCAAACCACCACTCTTTTCTCAAATGAACTATCCATGAAAACAATGGCATAGAGTTGTTTTGCCTTATTTATGTGTTTTTTTTTGGTCGTTTTCCTTTCGATTCCATATCGATTTGATGTGTTTTGGTTTCTTAAGCTCAGCACATATCCAGCCTTTCTCTGACATGCTAAACCCATAAGTCAGCCTCTCCGAACAAAGACAACCTGCTAAGCAGTGAGCATCCCCGGCGCCAGGACCTGCCACAGCAGGTCACCTGGCTCTTCCTATAAAAACGTAGCCGCCCCACCGACCGCCTATTCCCAGTCCACGTCAAACCAAGTCCCCAACACAACACAGCCACACACACACGCCTCCTCTCTCGGCTCTCGCGCACACCCACCCGCCCGCAGGCCGCAGAGCCCTCTCTCCTCTCCCGAGATAGATAACCTAGCCCCCATCCCCTCTCCCCCTCCTGCTCCCGATCTCTATAAAAGACCCCAAATTTCGAATTCTTCCGCCAACCCCCGACCCGCGCGCCCTTTCCCGCCCATTTCGTCCTCGAATTCGCGCTGATTCGGTGGGATTCGTGGGCGGAAGCGGCGGTCGATGGCGGAGCCGACGCTGGAGGGGAGCGAGCCGGTGGATCTGCTGAAGCACCCGTCAGGCATCATCCCCACGCTCCAGTAAGTCACCCGATCCGTATCGTGTATTTGTGTTGGTCGCGGGCTTGCTTGGTTAGCTCGTTGAGCTGATTTGATTTACATCTTTCGGTACGGATTTGGTACTTGCTGGGTCGTGGCTTCGTGCTCGGGAGAGGGGCGATGCTTAGTCTAATCGGTTCGAGGTATCAATTGTGGCCAGAATATTGTGTTCGTTCTGTTGCCCAAACCAACCATGCCAAATTTTGGCCCTTGTCTGGATAGATGCGATTTTTCGGTCCTTGCCAACTTCCTGTGCAATTTCTTACCAGCCCTTGGCCAAACTAAGGCAGCGCAAACCTGCTAGCTAATCGTACCGACTGGATCCATGTCTATAGCAAATTCTTGCTAGCCAGTGTGTAAAACCTTAATCCTTGAGTAGCATGCTCTTGGCTTGTATTGTTAGATTGTTTATGTTATGTTGCAGTGCTAGCAGTCATAGTTTCTGGATGTTTGTTTGTGCTATTACGACTTTTTTTTTTTTTGCAATTCTCATTGAGACAATTGAGTTCATAATTTGTGCGTCCTTTTATTTGATGACAGGAATATCGTGTCAACAGTCAATTTGGATTGCAAATTAGACCTCAAAGCAATAGCTTTGCAAGCACGCAATGCAGAATATAATCCAAAGGTACGATCGTTCAGTGTGTTCTTGTTGTCCTGTTTTCAATTTCAAGGGTATTTTATTTGCACACATCCCTGTTTCCCAAGGTTTTTTTTTGCTATCATTAACAAATATTTAAGCCTAACATTGGTATGGCCGTTCTTTGTGGTAATTGAAGTTGTACCTGGAAGAAAAAAAGTTGGTGCTTTAAATTCTGTAGAGCACTGTTTTTGTTCCCAGGGCACAAAAACGTTCCTTTTTCCATCAAAATTTACAGCACACAAACAC
Source organism: Poa pratensis (assembly GCA_947311845.1). Classification (NCBI taxonomy): domain Eukaryota; kingdom Viridiplantae; phylum Streptophyta; class Magnoliopsida; order Poales; family Poaceae; genus Poa; species Poa pratensis. Next base: position 73,730,936 of record CAMZMU010000020.1, read on the forward strand.
AGCCCCCAGGCATGTATATGTATACGATAATACTTAACTAGCATCTTCAATCCTGGTCCATGGACGCATCTTATTTCTGCTAGTGGTAAATGGACCTGGCATTTGAGCTCAGTGCAGTATCGCAGTTTCACCAATGCCATTTTGTGAACTTTGTAACTTGTTTTTAAGGTTGATAGGCTAAATCCGAGTGAAGATAGTGATGATGCACGCTATAAGGGCATGTCCAATCCTTATTTCACAAGTAGAGCATGAGCTGGTACCCACTGTCAGATATCATAAGCCTAATTTTTCTGTTGCAATGCTTAAATGCATCCACAGCTATAAGCTGGCACCCACTAGGAGAAAAGCCCAACTGCTCTTTTCATTCTCCAGTTCACCAAATAGCTCGCCTCTCCTTTTTTTCTCTGAAACAAGTTGGGCTCTCTATCTCTCCTCAACCGAATTCTCTCTCCCAAAACCAGATTTAGTTGCCTATCCTAAATTTCTCCCCCAAAACCAGAACTAGTTGCCTCTCATCCTCCCCGCTCGAAACGCCACCGAGCAGCACCCCCACTGCTTCTCTGCACAACAGGCTTCGGCAAAACATGCTCATCAGGCCTCAGTTTAGCGATTGTGGAGATCAACAGTGACCTGCAGCGGCGCTTCTTTTGCTAAATCTCAAGTTGTTGGTAGTTCCCAGAGCTTCCCAAGCTGTGTGTGATGGAGAGAGGGAGAGAGATAGACATTTTTTATTCTTATGCCCCTACCCTTATGCTTGTGGGCGACCGCAGGAAATTTTTGCTTATGGATGAGCTTTGCAGTGTCTAAGGTTGGCCGTAAGGCCTTATGGCCAACATTATTTCAGTATTGGTGGTGCCCTAACCACTTATTGCTTGAATAAGAACATTTCCGTAGGAATGAGATTCAAATTCTTAGCAGATATATATCTTGTTTTACTTTGCCCTTTAGATTTCTAATTAGTGCTGTACGTATCAGATAAAACTCGACTGTAGTAGTAGTATGTTGAATTAAATATGACGCCTTAAGCTTAATGTACAGTATTGAGTTTGTGATCCAATAAAGCATCAGTAGAAAAGGTAGTGCACAGAAACTATGCATATTAAGCTTGTAATAGTCCTCTGTATCAACTTGATTACTCTAGGTATTTGCTGGCGCAATGTTTTTTGTAACTTAGTTGTTCCCTTCTGTGTTTTATGCCTTAGTTTGTTAACTCTGCTCTCCGAACAGCGTTTTGCTGCAGTTATCATGAGAATAAGAGAACCAAAAACTACAGCACTGATATTCGCATCGGGTAAAATGGTATGATCCAACTTCAGTTAAGCACTCAAGTTTGTACGTTTTGTTGACTATTAGAATGCTTATTTTCATGAGATGTTGTTTCACTCACACTTGTTAGAATGCTTTTAGATTAATTTTTCAATCGCTATGGTATCACATTAGTTTGTTATACTTTTCTTTTGCAGGAATTTGTTATGACTATTTTTTACTCTTTTGTAAATGAGCAAACTAGATTATACACGGAAAAGAAACTGTGTTATTATGACAAATTGACCATTGCCATAGCTTATGTTCATTGCCGTCAAGCGTAAATCATCATCAAAATCTGCTGTTTATCCGTAATAGATTAAACTAAAATATTTTTTCCCCTACCTGTGGAAGGATAATTTGCAATGATAGATTACTTGGAATGTTATTTAGATCGACTTCTTCATTCAAATAAGCTTTATTGGTTGTCATCACTGATCTTATCACAATTTGGCTGGAAGTAAGTTATCTTTTCACTAAGGAACTTTTGTTTAGCCTTGTTAGAAAAGTGCATAAGTTTCAGAGAATTACCACCACGTATCCAAATATCCATCCGTTCCTTCACACTTGTGCTAACACACTGAATATCTTTCCAGGTATGTACAGGAGCAAAGAGTGAACAACAGTCCAAGCTTGCAGCAAGAAAGGTATGCCATGGCTTTCTTCCATTTCGTCTATGCTGGCTGAGAGGTTTCTGAAGTCTAACACAGCAGTGTTGTTCCCAGTATGCTCGTATTATTCAGAAACTTGGCTTTCCAGCTAAATTCAAGGTAACAATTTCAGGCCTGTATAGTTTTCACGTGTACCTGCACTCTGACCAATTCCATTTTGGTACTCTTACTGAGTTCTGTGCTACACCAGGACTTTAAGATTCAGAATATCGTTGGCTCTTGTGATGTAAAATTTCCCATTAGACTGGAGGGCCTTGCATATTCTCATGGTGCTTTCTCAAGTGTAAGTTTCGTGATTTTATGTTTTTTTTGAATCTGTGTGTGTGTGCATGTTTTTATTATTTTGATAAGTTGAATGATGCATATGTTTTGCTTTACAGTACGAACCAGAACTTTTTCCTGGCCTGATTTATCGAATGAGGCAACCAAAGATTGTTCTTCTGATTTTTGTTTCAGGCAAGATTGTCTTGACGGGAGCAAAGGTAGCACTATTTATTTATATATACTTCTGTTGGCTATATTTCTGTACATCTAAAAGACTGAAACTATTTTCTTTCCAGGTGAGAGAAGAGACATACACTGCCTTTGAAAACATATATCCTGTACTCGCAGAGTTCAGAAAAGTTCAGCAATGGTATGCACCTTTTTTTTTATAATATTAAGTTTGCAGTGCGCTAGAAAGTTTGTGAAAATAGGGAAATCTCTTGTTCAGTTGATTAAGTATGAGCCCTATGGTTGGTAGTTACACCTTATATGTTCATTTGCTTATGGCAGTGGGGGATTTTTCACTGTTCTTTTAGTATATAGCAATTTGAAAATTTGCAGTTCTCGAGTATTATGACTGGCTAGTCATTTAATGAGTCCCCTCGCATGCTTTTCTGAGGACTTTTATTTTTTCCGGGGGTGGAAGCTGATGAGTTGTTCATCTTGGGGAAAGTTGATTTTCCAATGCCTTCATCTCTGTAGTCAGTTTTGATGCTATATTAGATTATATGCAATGATGTAGTAATAATACTGTCTGGTTGTATATCCATCCTTCCTTTTTTCCCCTTCCATTTACAGATTCTGGCTACATTTTATCATTTTAGATTTGGAATATGATATTTAGGAGAATAAAACTAATTATTTTATTGCATATCTCTGCTTGCAGATTATTTACTGCAGCCACAACTACAAAGGTCCCTTGAGAATTTGCTCTATTTGACCTGTGACTGCTAACTTCTAACTGTACATATAGTCCGGAGGAGCCCATAGCATCTTGTAATTTATGTGAAGCTCTGATGCACACGCGTGGTGTCGCGGTTGAGAGGCCAATGTCGGGAGGCTTGAGAAATCTTATCCATTTGATAGTAGGTCCGCGTGATGGTAGAGTTGGTCGTCACGGGTCCTATTTTGGTCTATTATTGAAGACAGGCGAGGCATGTGTTGTATTGTACACTAGCGGAACTCAGTGAGATGGTCTCTATTTGTGTGTCTGTCAATGCGGCTGTCTTTTCTGAGTACTTGCAGTGATCTGCACGGCGTTTGTAAACCCTTTATGCTGTACAATGATGAGAAGGCCGACCTGACTGGCAATGTCCAATCGTGCAATCTGTATGTAGCACCCCATACCTATGTAACTCTGTCCTTCTGTTTGTTGTATGTACTGAGATGTTTTGACTTCTGTGAGAATGATGTTATATTGTTGAATTTTTCCGTCCCAGTGTGTTTGTGCTCCCATTATTTGTGAGCCCGTGGTACTTCCATGCATGGTGTTGCTGTTTTCATTCTTTTTTCTTTCCGCTTGCCCAATGGTTGACGGAGAGCTTACTCTGCTTGTCCCTGCGTGCCAAGGTGGAACACGATGGCGTCGAATTCGCCCAGATCCAACCTTGTGATTACAACACAAGGAAAAGAAGAATAAGAAATCAAGCTTGATGTTTTGATAGTTGACCGCACCTCTAACAGCCACCCAGCTGGGCGTGCGGCGCCATGAGGATCAGGGCGAACAATCAAGTTTTGAAGAGTCAACTTATTTACTACTCAAAATCTGGAGCTACGTAGTACTACTAGTCGTACTAGTGCGACCACCCAACTGTAGATGTGTAACAATGTTGACCGCAGATGATCTGCCACTCAGCATCACATTGCACCGGCGCTCTGGCGCCGCCAGTCGGTCGCCGGCCGGCCAGGTCAATCGGGACCATTCCACACCATGTTAATTATTCATTCCAGCGACAGATCACACGGTTGCAATAAGCAGGCTAGGCAAGGCGCCTGTCGTGGTCACTGCGCGGGTGGCCCGCCGAAGTACTGGGCGCTGAGCTCGTACCGGTTGCCGCCGCCGTCGCCAGCTCCCTGGCCGCCGGTCGACGACGAGGGCGAGCCGTGCTGGTGCGCGCCGTCGTAGACGATGCGGAGGCTGGGGTCGTCCGGGTGCCACTCCACCTTCTTCTTGGCGCCGCACCGCTTGTCCCGGCACCGGAAGTAGCTCCTGCACAGTGCACGCCGTTCGTTGCTTCAATCTATGTATCGTATTGGCCGTCACGTAGATGATAGATGCACGTACCTGATTTTCTGGATGTTCTTGATGAACTTCTGGCCGTACTTCTTCCACTGGTACCCGTCCTCCGGCATCACTAGCTGCGCGCCGCTGCCCGCTTCCTCCGGCGAAGTCCACTGCTGATCCTGTTCGTCGCCATTACGTCTCCCACCTCCTCCGCTGATCCCTCTATATACGCATACATATATAACTCAGTAACTCATCATCGATCATTACAGAACTAATGGAGCGGATTTTTTTTGTGAGGCATGAACATCAGCTTGTATTGTCGTTTCATTTAGGGCTTAACTAAGAACACTAGGCAAATCGGAGGACCCAGCGATTAGCAGCAGCAGAAGGAATGATGTCTACGAAAGGGACGCTTTGGTTTTACTTGTCCGGCTTGGTGAATAAACATATACATGTGGGTATCATGGATACATATCTGGATATGCTGCTTATGCTAGATCGGACAAGACATAGTACTGCTACTATATGAAAGACTGGAAGCGATGACAAAGGAAGCAATACGCTAACCCTAATCAGAACCAGATCAAGTAGCTCTACAAATCTCAAAACAAGATGATAGAGAGAAAAATATATTCCGAGAGATCAGACACGCTCACACGCGCACGCACACGAAGAACAGATCTAGAGAGAGAGAGAGAGAGATACGCACGGGTTGGTGGGCTGTGAGGTTGAAGCCATGGTGAAAACTGGTGACAGTGGTCTATTGCAAGTTGCAACCTACATGAATGGACGGGGTTATAGATCTCGCGAGCTTGCAGAAGAGTATATATGATTAGAGAGGCAGCTCGAGGCAGGAGGGATGGCGTAATAGCGGGAAGCTCTTGGGGCTTGCGGTATATTTATCCAGGCTTTGGTCAAATGGAAGCTTCATGGATGCAACGCTAACGTCGTCGAGACGAAGCCCACCTGTTCACTGCAGCCATATAGATATACAGTATGTTAATTACCAGGTGTCACTGCGTGATGTGATGAACTATATACTTCGGTTAAGTGATCCTCTCCCTGCATACTGAAAACATACACCCGTGACGGCGGCCGTTAGCGGGCCAGCAGGCAGCAAACTACACGTCAGCGGGCGTGCGACGCTGACGTCGCCTGCGGTTCGTCATCCAATTTTTACTGGTGCACTTGTTCCCAGAAGCTGCCTCCATCAGTTCGCTTCAGTTTCGATGTCGCCCACATGGAGATTCCAGCTCTTGGTAAAAATCTATTACTACAAAAGGTAGTGTCGATGTGAAAAACGAACCGTACCGTATATATCTGTAACTGTTTTTTAGAGCGAGCCTGCAGCTCCGTATACTACCTATATATATATATAAAGGCGTGAAGCGTTTCGGCCACTGTAGATCTACAGTGAGATTCCACTGTAGCGTCGCACTGTAGTGGATTTGATTTTTTTTTTGCGAAACTTCCATAAAATATATACACGGAAAATTTTCGCGCCGACGAATAGGTTCCATTCCCGTAATCGGTTTCGATTTTTGGTCGACTCTAGAATAATAACTATTTACGTCCTAATTCAAACATATTTGAAGATTTTAATTCAGTGAATATTTTAAGAAAATCACTACTGTACATAATGTCCCCCAGAATAAAACACGCGTTTCTTCACCGCATAACTTTTCCAAAACTAATTTTATTAACATTATTTTTATCAGCACGATCTATATTGCACTACAATTTTTTTTTCGAAACTTCCAGAAAATATATACACGAATTTTTTTTGCATCGACGAATAGGTTCCATTCCCGTAATCGGTTTCGATTTTTAGTCGACTCTAGAATAATAACTACTTATGTCCTAATTCAAACATATTTGAAGATTTTAATTCAGTGAATGTTTTGAAAAAATCACTACTGTACATAATGTCTCCCCAGAATAAAACATACGTTTCTTCACCGCATAACTTTTCCAAAACTAATTTTATTAACATTATTTTTATCAGCACGATCTATATTGCACTACAACATTATTTTCTCAATTTATTTCCCATACAAACTAATTCACCAACGTAAAATACCAACGAAGCATAATAGTAACACCGCAAAATTTTACATTAATTATCAAACAATTCATAACTAATTCATAGTCCATGAGAAAAAAATATTGAACATACCTAAATGCTTTCTAAAAAATAAATCCTACTTAGTTATATCGAATTCAAGAATGCTCAAAAAAATTAACCGTGGTTATTTGACACAACAAAATTAACCAACTCTTAAACATACTTAAAATACCAAAACTTCCCCCTAATTCACAATGTATTTTTTTTGATAATTCAAACGTATATAAGTATATTTCCGTACTTCTACAAGTTACATAATATTCAAATATATATGACTACTTCCCAAACTTGCACATATTATAAAAAAAACTAATTCACCAACGAAAAATAATAGTGATACCGCATAATTTTAGATTTTTTTTCAACAATCTGTAGCTATACCAAATTTATTTTCCAAATAAACATAGTTGAATCAACAAACAAAATTTGAAATAGAACATGTTCCAAACAATTTAAAACACTTTACAAATATTGTTTTAGGGTATTTATAAAATTTCCAAAATCTACTAAATGCTGCAAAATCAGTAACTTAAACTATAGCCATCAACAAAATATGAAAAAATATATTGAATAAACAAAAAAAATGCTGACTATTTATGGCGTATGATTAATTTTCAATTTTAGATATTTTAAACTTTTAAATATCTTCCAAATCTGACCACCTCGCAAAAGTAAACAGAAATCAAATCTATAAAACACCCCAATTTGAACAACTTTCAAAAACTAAACAATTTCAGAACGCAAACTTTTTCAAACTTCAAAAATTTCCAAACCTACACAATTTCTAAATGCGCACATTACCAAAATAAAATGTTATTTACCACACGGGCGCGGCATTGCCGCGTTAAGTTCCCTAGTCATATATGAAACCACGTCAGCGCCAATATAGAGTACTGAGTACATGATGTGTAAAGAGATCCCATGGTGTAGTTACGACTAAAATTAAAGATAACAGTGCGAAACTAAAACTAGACAGAAGACTCACCGAGTGCCATCCGGTTTATTAGGCACTCAACAAACATGGGATTTTTGCCGAGTTACGCGATAAAAAAAACTCAACATATACACGGTATATCAAGTTTATTTTTGCAAGGCTGTCGGCAAACAAAAAACACTCGGCAAGTTCTGAATACGTGTCCATTTTAACCGCGATTAACATCACACAAACGACGGGACTGGACTTTGCTGAGTTTTTTTTGTTGAAAAACGCTTGACAAACAAGTAAAATAAAATAATATGCACGTATATATATTTGGATTTTGAAGAGCCAAATTTTGAATTATTCGTTTATTTCTTCAACTAAAACAATTATTTACGCTTTTCAAGAGCCTTTTAATAGGGACAAATGAAATAACTTTAAACTTCTCAGAAATTCATTTCTTTTTTTGCATGGAGCCATTTTATGTATATGAGATTCGGATAAATAGGACAATTCAATATTCAAATTTAAAAATGGCACGTTTCCATTTTAAGTGCCAAAATATGTTTTTTAAGCAACTGTAAACAATATGGTGCAAAATCACACCTCTCTAATTGTATGCAAAGTAAACCTTATTAGATAACCAATTCCTAAGTATTAAAGAATTTTTCTCACATTCTAGCTACTTTTGCACCTTTAAATATTTTTTGGCTGAATTTTCAAAAATAATTCAAATTTGAACTATAATTAAGTGTGTGATAGTTTGCTTCTAAAAATTGCAAAGAATCATTAATGACCCAAGTAGGTTGAAATAGACATATAGGGTTGAAAGATTTAGCCCCTTACTATGACTAGTTTCGCGGATTTGGTGTGAAGTCCTTTTATGTGCACTAGTTGATAGTGAAATGATAAACATAGATTTTGACACATTTTAGGGGAAAAAACTTCACAAAATGGCCTATCATATATGAACGTTCATTACTTTCAAGCCAAATGTCCACTGTCATGGCCATATGAATTGCATATTTCACGATAATATAACAATTTTAGTACAAGGGTGCAGCTTGACATGAAAAACAATAGTGCCAAAACGTGTTTCCAATGTTTAGTTACATGAAATGTTTTGTCGTTTTTAAGTGTCAATAATGGATTTTTCGTGTGATAAAGTGCAAACAATATGGTGCAAAATTTCACCTCTCCAATTTTCACACAAATTAGAAAACATATTAAATGACCAAATCCTATGTATGAAGATATTTTGATTTCTAGCTACTTTTGACAATTTAGATGAGTTTCAGTCAATTTCGTGAAAATAATTCAAATTTTAACTTGTCATGTATGTGATAGTTTGCACCTAGAAATTTATAAAATCATTTTCGGGTACCCAAATAGGATTTTATGCAATTTCCATAGAGGGTGTTGAAAGATTCATGTCCTTTCTATGAATAGTTTTACGGACAATTTTGACCCCATTTAAAAAAATCCAAAAACACAATCCATTACCATGGAGTTATTTTTATGTGCACAATAGTTTCTAGAAAAAAAATGATAAATATGGATTTTGACATTTTTTTGGAAAGAAAACTTCACAAGATGTCCTAGCATATATGAGCGTTCATGATTTCAAGCCAAACGACAGAAGTCATGGCCTTTTCATGCCATAGCTCAAGATAATGTCCTCATTTTTAGCATATAGGTGCATCGATCTTCCCATGCCAAAAATAGTGCTAAAAGCAGTTCCCAACTTTTATTTTCTAAATACCAAAAGGTGTATTTTGTAAAGCGAGTACAATTAATATGGTGCAAAATGGCACATCTCCACAAAAATTACATAAAGTGATATTTTAGATATATAAACTTATAATAAATAAGAAAAGTCCATATAAAATATAAATGCAAAGCTTCAGGGAAAAAATATGTTTCCGAGTGTATTGGAATAAAACGCTCGACAAATAACCTTATGCCGAGTGTCTGGCCTAAGAGACTCGCGAGACCCCTAGGTAGGCCAAATTCGGCCCACCCGGGATAGGGTTAATCTAATCTCACCACCCCGATCTCCTATAGATCCGACCCTGCCAACTATCTATGCTTATTCCGCTCGACAAACCACGACGGCTGAGCGCACGACGGCTTATTGCTACTTTATTTTACGTAGACTATACATTTTTGTTTGCGCAAGATATTGACCAAGCCACTCATCTTAAACTGGTTCTTTACATGTTTGAGGTTATGTCTGGTCATCAATTTTCTGGAGAGCAAAGTGATAATTGTTGTATTCTTTTTCCACGGCTTGATGGACCTTTTGATCCATTTTATCTGCCTTATTTTCCTTTTGGCACCTATGTGTTGGACATGTTATCATGTTATATTTTCTCTTGTTGTGTTCCATTTCACCCTAAACATCTCAGCGAAGAAATAATTATCAAATCAGAGAAGTGTAGAATTGCATCAGAATATCCTCGGTCATAGAAGTTGTGAAAAAAATCCTCGGTCCTAGATTTTTTTTCTGTCAGATTGGAGCTTTTATTCAACAAATGCATTCCTGGAACAATCAGCCAGCAGGCTGCTGCACAGGAAGCTAGGATTACAATCTAACCAACTCTTGACCCCTTTGATAGTGCAAGCATATTTTGCATAAGGTGAGATCGGGAGATTAGCATATCTTATTACATGTTGGAGGATGTAAAACAGCTAACTAGCTCTCCAATCTCATCAAGAAATGAGGCAATTACCGATCGCACGTCCTCTCTTGAGTGTCAACGATTGACCACCTCCAGTCAGTCAGCTTGATCGTCACCTTCCGGAATCCTCACAGCGATGCAAAGCAGACACAATCCTGAAGTGCAAAGCCTCCATAATAAGAGGGTGGGACACCCTAACATATGATTTGCTCCATGCCTCCATAATTGGTTGTTATTCGGCGACCCAAACGTCAATGGATGATGTATTTTTCTTATTTTCATTGTAATATGTGTCTCATTTATAGATAAGGATCAAGTTAAAAGACACGTACACACCAATCTTACATAAATTAAAAGATAGGATAAAACTATACAAAAAAAACAACGTCTATCCCCTACTTCGACACCACCGAAGCGACCATCAAAGGGACAGAAGACAGATCAACTCTTCACCCGATCTCAACGCGGTTCCATCACTGATAGTTTACGGACCTTCAAAATAGTTTGACAGAAGCAAAACCATTGTCGTTAAAATAATCAGACCGGGGCAACATATTCCCGGACAAACCATACTTAACTACAAAATGAATGAACCGAATCCCCTCCCTCCCGTCGTCAGAGCAGCAGACGGAGGGAGAGGGACCAGCATGTTCGCTGGTGAAGATCGGGCGAGAAAACGATCGCCTCCCTGGCCGCCTTTCTCCTCCTGGCGGCTAGGCCAGGGAGCGAAGCGGTCGTAGGTACACCTGCCAACAGGTTCTCAGCTTTCTTGCCTAGATCCTGATCGATGATGTACGAGTAAACTCATACATGTCCACAAAACTTGTAAACTTACGTCAAGTCGTCGATCAATCCACTCATCCACAGCTAGCAAATGGCATGCATCGATTTGTACATTGACTGTCCACAGAAACTAGTCGTATCTGGCATTAAAAAATGATAAAAGTGAGGAGAGATCGACGAGAGTGATTGATAGCCGACGTAGGTGTGCTTTTCCGCCGATCTCCAAAGGAAAAGACAGAGACAAATAAATCAAAGGAATAAGATTCCAGCCAGACTATCTATTACTAGTAGTCGCGTCGATGTCAGTTCTACCCTTCTTTCTCCCTAGCTTTTGTTTTCTTCCATGCACGATCGGAGTCGATCGTCCCCGATCGTGCTGCCCCGCCTACGCCGGCCGGCGGGTCGTCTCGGAACAGAACTAGGCCAGGCCTCGTTTCCTCGTTGCTGCCGGGCGGCCGCTTTTCCGCGACGGAGAGAAATCGCCGAGAAGCTCCGCGCGCGAGTCCGGTCGGAGTCAAGCGGAGGTGTCGGCTTCTGCTCCCTCTCCACGGGCGACGCCGCACACGCCAGTGCCGCGGCTAGGACGCTGGCGAAATGGGGTGGAAGTAGACACCCATGGTGGAGAGCGAGCTTAGCGTCTGTCTTGATTTTTCGACGCAAGACGACGATGGAGTGTACGTGTCCTTATCCTGCTACCCCCTACCGGGCATGCCGACCTAATAATAACAGTCCCCTGCACAGCTGCACTGAAAGGAATTGCCGGCCGGTTTTCTCCGTCTTCCGGCGACAGGTCGGGTCAGACAGAGTACGCATGCGGTTGGACATCTTTTTCATTTAAACACAATTGTAACTCATGTACAACATTTAGTCCAAATGAATCACGGTGCAAATCCAAATGCTGCAGAGTCGACTGAGATTTAGTTAGATCTTATTGTGCCCGAGATTTAGAAACCCGACTGATTATTGGTAGAGTGATTAGTAGGATGCATGTACTCCTGGTCAATCGTGTGTTTTCATAAGGCCTTTTTTTTAACAACTCAAAAGATTTGCCTTTTATATTAATTAGCAAGGTGGCCCTCGCAAATGCGAGGGCATCATCTTTAACGCACATTGAATATGTCTACAAATTTTACGTTTGATTTCAAATACTGGCAATGATATGTCCACTAAAATCTTAATGATTTAATTTTATCTAGATAAAAAGTGTATTTCTTTTCAAAAAGGCTACACGACAGAAAAGTATTAATTTTGGTTTATGTATGATCAGTAGAGATCCCATTCTCAAGATTTATAACGATGCAGGTAACATTCTCAATAAAAAAACCTAGGATCAAACATTCTCCAACGTTCTTTTGAATTTTGTTTCTTCGTAAAGTAAATAGATACACGTTTGTGGCAAAACTGAATCCTTGTGTATGACTTTTTATCACATCAACGCAATATATGGGTACTGATACTTTTATAGTAACATCATCATTCTCTCTAGTTACCCATTTTGGAACTCAGCACACTATGCATATCTTGCGCGTGATCTCTCTTTTTTCGGTTGACACCAATTGCCCTAGGAGTTGAGCTCTGGTCCAATATTAAACTCTGCACAACCTAGAATATTAAGATTTTAGTGGACCTAGAGGTTACAGAGTGCCCCCCAAAGGTTAACGATTTGGCTTTCTATTCTTATGCCAATATGGAAACTTCATTCAGAGTACACACCATTGGAAGACAGTGTCGTGCAGCCTACAATCCTCTGTAACTATTTTTTTTAGATTGTCTGGGATCAGTCCCCGGTTCAATTACAGATGAAACCTAGGTTACTATATGGATACAATTACCCAATGAATTATAAACCCATGGATAATAACAAAACTATAAGAATGAAATGCACTACATGACCGCCTAAATATTTGAGGTGGAAAGCGATGGGAAATAATAACATGAAGTTGAAAGCCGTTAGAAAATCGTGTTTAGCCTAATATTAAAAGGACCACACTCAACTTTGTTTTGTTTCCCCTGTTTACACACACACTCATACATAGTATGCAAAACGACATGTATGGACGGACGGACACTTATTGCAGAATGTCATATATGCCTTGTACGCAGATTTTTTTTATGTTTCTCAATCTACCATTTTTTGTCACTTCTAGTGATCTCTAGCTGTGAGCGCCAATCCTTACTTGCCTACCCTCATCTATGTTCTACTCTAGAATATGTGGTTGTCCAATTGAGAAACACATCATAATTATACATATCTAAGCAGTCCATGCATAATTATATCACAAATTATAATAGGCACAAATTGGTAAAAAACAAAATATGGGTCTGATGGTTAGCGGACATTGTTGTACTTCATGTTCACCGTAGATCAAATTACATGGTTAGCATTACATACATCTTACCAAGACATGTTAAGCTTTCAGTGGAAGAAGCGTTGCGACTCAACTGCTCAATAAGTGTTGTCTGACTATACGTGTGGTGGTGTGATTATTCATTGTATTTGTTTTTTCTAAAAAAAGTTCAATTATTGAATATATAATTTTTCTGTCTTTAAATTTTGGTAGTTTCATCATTAATTTATCGCCACTCATCAAATTTTTAGAGTGCTTTGTTTGTTAAATTGCAACACTTGCATTGATTTTTTTTTGCGAGGACATTGAGTACTATTCTTATCTCAAGTCGAGCATGTATCAGTTGTGTAGAGTATTTTATACATACGTTCAATTTGCTATGCATATTCCGGGTGTAATAAACCGCCTTTTGTCAAAAAAAAAGTGTGTTTTTCACGTTCTACTCTTTCTCAGACGATATACAGGCTGCCACGAACTCCGTCGTTGGCTGTAGAATCATGCACACTATTTTTGTTTTGTTGTCAGCTATGTACAACTTAGGTTCATGGAAGGGCGCTTCATGCAGCGTTGATGTGTTTTGAGTCAATCAGATTAATGTTTTTGAGCTGATCGTTAGGAAAAATAATTCTTGGAGCAGAATGACATGCACATGTGCCTGTTTGTCTCATGCATATGTGGAATCAAAAAAAAAATACATACATACAATATATGAATTTCCACATTATACTATTTCTCTGATATTATAGAGGCTGCCGCGAACTCCATCGTTTGCTGTAGAATCATGCACACTATTTAGTACACCACAGAGTTTTATGGTTATTCTCCGATCAAAATAAGGAAAGAATGATGCTAGTACATACGTATATCTAGTTAGTTCTTAAGGTCGACATGGAATTAGCATGGCACACCTTCACGACATGTTCACCATACAAATACCACTGTTTTATTCTCGGAGCAATCGAGAAATTGCCTGTGGCAAAATGGTTAGGAGAGTGGTTGTACCCCCAGCCCACCAGAGTTCAAACCTCAGGTTTGACACTGATGTTTCTCATTTAGGCGGAACATTCTTCAGTGGGAGGCGACGTTCCCGTCAACAGCGAGGCGCCTGTGGTGACTTCGTCAATCTCAAGATTCGACCCGTCGGCTCAGTATTTCAGAGGTACTCATAGGGGTAGGGTGTGCGTGCATTCATAGGGTGAGTGTGTGCACGCGTATGTGAGCGTCTACGTTTGTACTGTGTTTCGCAAAAAAATAGGGATGCGTGTGTGCACGTGTTTGTGAGTGTCTGCGTTGTACTATGTTTCGCAAAAAAAAAAAAATCTCAAAGCAACTAAAATCCTAATATGCATATTCTCTCTAGGAAAAAAAACTATATATGATAACACTACCACTGCGTAGCTCTACCGTACCTGATGCTGTGATGCATGAGACAAATCTTCTTGCTGGACCCGCCTGATGCATGAGGCACTTCTTCTTGCCTGACCCGGCAGGTGTGCATGGCGGATTAGAATTTGAGTCCATGCACTGATGCACACATCATGTTGAGGAGCGGATTGATCAGATGAATTGTGATGATTCAGTTTTTCTTTTCCTTTTCCTTTTCCTGCCGAGTCGATTTAAATTGCACGGCGTATAGTTATATATTTTTTCTAGGAATGGTTATATGTGTCCTGGTAGTACACGATCAAGGAATCAGCTTTCCAACTACTATTACATATAGGTGCGTGTGCATTGGATCCAACGGGGTTTTTTATGTGGATCCAAGGTGCACGTGATTTTTTTTTTTGAGGGATAAGGTGTACGTGAATTAGTTGTGTATTATAATAGATAAGATTAGTGCAGTCCTATAATAGACCTATTCTCAAACGGGGACTCTTAATTCCTGATCTCTTGTTTTTTTTTGGAAAATTACCGATCAGTTTTTGAAGTGTACCACATTGACACGTGACTTGTGTACTATTTAATCTGAACCATCGTGTTACGCAACTATTTATTATTTAATCTGAACCATCAATTCTAGATCTAACTATCAAAATTAATTGAGATGATGTGGATTAACGTGGTGGCTCGAAAAACTCTCTCATTTTGCTTTTAGTATATAATAGATAAAAGAAGGAGCAAACACCCACTAACTAGGCCAACGGAAAAAAGAAAAAAGAACAAAAGCCACCCTAAGAGCATCTCCACTCGCGGCGCCCAAACGGCCGCCCAAACGCCTTCCGGACAGGCCGTTTGGGCGCCGTCCGGACTACTTGGCGCATTTGGGCGCCATCGCTCCCCACTCGCGGCGCCCAAATCGCGCCCAAATTCGAATGTGCCGCCAAAATACACTACGCCAAAATATGTCGCCAAAATACGCCGGGCTGCCCGGCGTCTGCTTGTCGCCACCGCCGTCGTCGTCGCCGATCTAGATGTTGTCACCGGGCTGGGGCACGTAGCCATAGCCGGGCTGAGTCATGTCGGGGTCATCGGCGATCATGTCGGGGTCATCGTCGACCTGGCCGTCCCCGCCGTGGCCGGTCTCGGTGCCGTGGTTGCCGCCGTTCTCGGGTGGAACGAGCCCAAGCTCTTGCAGGATTGCGGCGCGATACATGTTGTGCGCCGCCCTCGCCAGCGGGTCCAAGTTGGAGACGTCGGCCGTCAAGATCATGAAGTCCTGACTCCTCTTCTTGACGGCGGCTTTCTTCTGCTCGAGGTTGATCTTGACGTCGGCCTTCTGCATCAAGGTCGCCCACCTTGCGTTGTTCTCCTCGCGCCTCAAGCTCGAGTTGGAGCAAACATCGGCGAGGACCTTGTCGATGGACGACTGCACTCTGTCCGTCTTTGCCGCCGCTGCCAAGGCCGCTTTCGCCTTCTTGTTCCCGATTGGCCGCCCCTCCGAGTTTTGGGGATCGGCGTTGAGCTCGGCGCGGCCGTTCTTGTTCAAAGTCCGCCGGTGTGCCTTCCATTTCTCACAATTTTGGAGAAGCTTGTAGCAATGCATCAATTTGAAGTCTTTCTCCTTGTTGATGGATTTGTACAACACAAGGGCGTCGATGACCTACAACAAAGCAAGCCGACGACGATCACAATTGTACTTAAGCAAGCCGATGATCATAATTGTACTTAAGCAACAAAACAACAAGGGGATCGCAAGCCGGCGGTCACCTGATCCGCCGGGCCCTTCCCGCTCTCCTTCCGGTCGACGATGTTCTCGTGGCAGCCGTGGAACTTGTTGACGAGGCGTTGGACGATGCGCCACCTATGCTCGATGGCGCCTTGGCCGCGCACCATGCTCACCTTGTAGAAGTCCTTGGTGAACCGGCGCTCGTCGAACTCGTCCTTGATCCGGGACCAGTAGGCGGTGCTCGACTGGTTTGTGCCGGTGATCTCGCCGGTAGTAATGGCCTTCCATGATTCGACCATGCACTCGTCTTCCTTGGTCGTCCAGATTGTGCCGCGGCTGCCCTTCTTCTTCTTCGCCGCCTGCTCGCCGACCACAGCGTTGGTCACCACCCCCTCCTCCTCGACCTCGTCGTCGTCCTCGGCGTCGTCCTCGTAGTACTCCTCATCCTCGTCGAACCCGTCGTCGTCATCCTCCGCCCGGGCGTTGTCGTTGATGATGTCGTCCATGATATGGGCGGTCTCCTACACACAAGGAGCAAGGCCGGTAGCCACACCTCACCTATGCACACGTCTATTGTACATGCCATGGCTACAAAACGCGGGTTCATACCTGCATGAGCTCCGGGGCGTCGGGAGTCATTCCGTCGATCACATGGGAGGCGCCTGCGTCGAATGAAAGGCTCCGACTGGCGGCCGTTTGGACAGCGGGATCTCTCCGCATCGCCGGCGAATTCAGATCGATGGGGTGGTTTAGATCCAGGCCACAAGAAGGGAAGATGACGTTGGGGTCGAAGCCGCCGTGATGCTGGCTGTCACCGTACTCGGGGGAGAACCTGGTGCGAAGCGTGGCGGCGGCGCTGTCGGCGAAGAAGGAGGAATTCGACGGCGAGCCACCAACCTTGCATCGTAGAGTGGCGCTGCTCTCTGGGCTCCCTCCCAAGGCGAATGCTTGGTTCAAGGCGGAGACGGTCTTGTTCATGGCGGCGATCTTCCTTGCCGTCAATGGCGCCGCCGTGCCGAGCCTTTTCCTCTCATTCTCCTTCACGCGGCGCCCGGCACGGCTCTGCGTGTCCAATCGGCGCCGGTGTACGTCGAGGTCCCAATCCTCCTGCCTCATCTCCTCCGGCTTCTCCCTGGGCGGGGGGGCCTTGCGCTTGACGCCCAGCGTCTTCCCCGCCGCCTTCGTCTCCTTCGCTGCCTTCCCCTTGGGTGCTGGCAGCGCCATGGAGCCGGCGCGGCGCGAGGGCTTTTCTTTTAGCGGGAGAGATGGCGGGAGAGATGGCGGGGAAATGTGTTTTCTGCGGACGAATTGGGGGAAGCCGGCACTTATTGCGTTCTTGTCTCACTGCCAGGCGTGGCCCGCGCGTCGGAGGCCGACGTGGCGTCGCGTTTCCTTCCGTCCGGGGCCGCCCCAAGCCTCCCAAGTTGAGGGCATGGGCTGGGCGTGCTGGACACAAAACTGGGCCGCGCCGGACCGAATTCGCGTTTGGGCGCCGCGAGTGGGGGCGATTTTGTGTCCGGCACGCCCCAAAGGCGTTTGGGCGGCTGTTTGGGCGCCGCGAGTGGAGATGCTCTAACTAGGCGATAATATCCGCCAACATCTTGGCACCGGCAAGGATGCAGTTCTTTCCCTCGTCTTTGATGCGTTGAAATGGGATGGATGGCATCGCGAATTTGTTGTTGAAAACACTCGCATTTCTTTCCTTCCAAATCTCCCACGTGATAGGATGAATGCGATTTTCAGTCCTTTATGAGAGGAGCACGGAGTGGTCGCCACATCTTTCCAATAATCGTAGACAGTTTGCTTTCCCGAACTAAGATTTTGCATTAGTGTGGGGCACTAAAGCCAGGTAGCAGCGTCCGCCCACACTCTCTTGGAATATCGACACTCAAAAATATGTGTCTTGTCGTTTCCAGTTGACATCTGCAGAGCTGTCCGGTAGGCTGATGAGGCCAATCTCTAACAGTGAGGCGGTCCCAGGTCCAGAACCTAATTTGCACGGCAAGCCAAGCAAAGAAAGTGCACTTAGGAGGGACCCAAGATTTTCAGACAATGCCTATGAATGGGCATGAGGAAGCGCCGATGAACTGAGCCTGGTAGGCTGACGTAGCAGTGTAGATCCCGTTGGTAGTGAGTGTCCAAGTTATGGTGTCGTCAATCTCAGGAATGAGAGCAACTTCCTGAATAAGGCCCTGGAGGTGGATGAAAGGAGCAATGTGTTCATGGTGAGACTCCGCAGCGATATCCATTTGAAATATGTGAGGCCGTTGCAAACTTTTCTATTTTTGCGCCGAGAGGCCTCAAAGATGGCAGACGCAATGACCTTAGGGGGCATCCAGCCAAGAGGATCCCTCAAAAGGAAGTTTTAAGAGGTTCCTGCCGTTCCTTTCATTTGGTGATTCCGAACCGACCCAAGGCTTGTTAGGGGAAATCCATTCATGCCAGAACCACCGCGGACGTGGGGCCCTAGAGATTGAGGATCCCAAACTCGCAAGCTTCTTGGGACGACAGACCTTGTCCCGGCTGACTTTGCATTTGCCTCCGCTCATCTTGTCACTGTAATTTCATAGCATTCCCCTTCTAAGCTTATCAAAAGGTGCGCTTGTTGGCCTTGATCTATGAGGAAGATCGGCATAGATTAAAGGACCGATCTAACAAGAGCCGAGCTTGCCATGCAAAAACAACCTGGCTGCTCTATCTCGTTTACAAGAGATGCTTGTGATGGCTGCCTTGATCTATGAGGAAGATGGCATAGATTAAAGGACCGATCTAACAAGAGCCGAGCTTGCCGTGCAAAAGCAACCTGGCTGCTCTATCTTGTTTACAAGAGATGCTTGTGATGGCTTTGTCGATCCTGAAACCCTATCACTCCGACTTCAGTATACGATGTGTGAGAGTGTGGGTGTACTGATGTACATATATGTTACTCCCTCCGTCCAAAAATAACTGTCTTAGATTTGCTAAAAAATGGTTGTATCTAGACATGAAACATGTATAGGTACATTCACTTTTATACAAATTTGAGACACTTATTTTGTGACGGAGGGAGTATATGGGTGTAGCTAGAATTTGAGCATGGGCCCGTTTAGGAGCTTCATTTTTTTGAACTATTCTGAGAATACTTCGGCTTTCAAAAATACTTAAGTATTGAATACTTTGATGTGTTTTTTAAAAACTGAAATATCCTCCAAAACTGCAATTTTTTGTTTAAAATGAAACTTTAGTCTGAATCTACTTTTTACTAAACTGAAGTATTTGTTAGCCCATCGATGAAATACTTCAGTTTCGCAATACTCTAGTTTCAAAAATACTAAGCTGTCAAACGCAGCATGATGACACAACTATATTTTGTTGGTTTAAATGCAACTCTACGACCAGAAAATTCACTAAATAAGTCGCATATCAACAAGTCTTCCATAGTAATTTCTCATCGGCATGACAATAATGCAAATGTGTGGTTACTGCGCACCGTTTGATATAACATCAGAATTGGTGCGCACTAAACAATTAGCCATTTAATTTGTAACCTTCAGCTTCATTTTATGAAGGGGCGCAGTTGCTGCTGCCAGTGGCCAGATCAATTTATCATCAGGTCGAGTATGTAACAGCACTGTATCTTTTATTTGGTTAATAGCCTTATTTTGATCTGTAATAAAATTACTCTACCTTCGGACTGAAGCATTTTTGTAGTTGTGAAATCGTCGAGAGCTTCTCGACAAATTAACGGTCAGAATTATGAATAATTGCCTTTGAAAAAGAAACAACATTAAACTCCCAACTGACCTCCTCACCCAACCAATTTGTTCGTTTAACCCGGCCATTTGGACAATGTCATAGCACCAGTCATAGGTGACGGTGCAGAGCATCAGTTATATACACTAATGTTGGCCGTTTCATTTGTCGGAAACCGACCAAGCCACCCAAACATGTACGAATTTCGAATTATCAAATCGGACGGTGGCTAATGGGATGGCATTCTCCCTCGGGGCTAACAAATCCGCACTCGAATGTAAAATGCCAAAAAGTAATCTCCCGGCATCAAGAAACTGAAAATGAACAAAAATAAAATTGCCGATGTCGAGAAGGCAATGAGCGGCTCTGATTAGATCAAGGTAAAGCGAGACAGACAGATAGCGGGCACAGTGCCTTATCCTTTAGCACGGCTTCACGCTCCGTCACCACTGCCGCACGCACACAAACACTACTGAAAACAAACCATGGCTGCCGCTTCACTCCTCCACCTCGCCACATCTATCTCCTCCCCGCGCCTCCACATCCGCCACCACGCGGCCGGCCTGCTCCGCCGGAAACAGCACGGGGCGCGCCTCACGGCGTCGGCGGGGCCGCCTCGGGCGTACAAGGTGACGATCGAGCACGGCAGCGAGTCGGTGGTGGTGGAGATGGAGGAGGACGAGAACATCCTGGAGCGCGCGCTGGACGAAGGGCTGGACGTGCCGCACGACTGCAAGCTCGGGGTGTGCATGACCTGCCCGGCGCGGCTGGTCTCCGGCAAGGTGGACCAGAGCGACGGCATGCTCAGCGACGACGTGGTGGCGCAGGGCTACGCGCTGCTCTGCGCCGCCTACCCGCGCTCCGACTGCACCATCCGCGTCATCCCCGAGGACGAGCTGCTCCAGGTCCAGCTCGCCACCGCAAACGACTGATCGGTCTCATCTCACGCCGGCGACCGACATTATCATGCGTTCCGATACTTGTAGTACAATGTATTTCACGAGCTACTGTGAGATACTAATGAGATGCTTCTTTTTGCCTAATTATTTGCTTCTACTGGGTGAGGTGAGATGACATATAGCCTAAACATTCTTGTTCCTTATCCTTTGATCGATTGATTTAGCGGTAACTTAAACATCAGAAAAACGAGAGATTCGCTGGACAAGAACCAGAGCGCTGTAACTTGATGTAGTAACACGTAGCAGGATTCAGTAACAGACATACATGTCCATGGCACGATTCAGTCACAGATCCATGTTACAACCATAGGGGTACATAGCTCATGTAGTAAGCTCATTATTCGTTTGAAAATAAAGCATGATCCTGAACGTTCCCTAGATTCTGCAGTTCATCATCTCAGTCTCAGTCTCAGGGCATCATTACCTGCAACCAAACAAGCAAAGCAGATCAGGAGAACATATGAATCAAGAAAACTGACAGCACTTTCAGAATTTTAGCAGACTAGCAGATCCTCGCTTAATGTCCGGCAGCAGCAGAAAACTGTTGATACAGTGTAAAATCAGGAGGTGCATTTCTGCAGTTGGAGGTGAGGGCGCAACTACTTGTGGGTTTTCAGTTTGGGACGTGCTATAACATCAGTTACTTACACAGTTATTGCAGAAGTAGAAAGCATATCATGCTCTGAGGTTACTTATCACTGGAGCTTGGGCTTGTAACCTCTAGACCATTGCCTGCAAATAGAAACAAACGTGTCAATAATCATGAAGACGTGGATGTTTTTGGACTGGATAACAGAGTAGCATACTACATCATAAATTTGAAAAAAAAACAGGGCAAGAGCAACAAGCATATGCATTATCAGAATTCAGAAGTGTTAGTACCGTGCAAGAATTCACTGCTAACTAGGTTACACCGTAAAAATACATATGAATTCAAAACTAAAGAAGGATAACATCAATAACAGGTGCGGTCTTTGGATTTTAATAAATGTACTTAGAATTGTTACAGAGAGATACACACACCAGTCACGAGTTAAAGGGAGAAGGGGACCCGGACCTAGCATACTATGAAGGGTGATCGATATGCAAAGAAATCGACAGAAACAGTTCCAGACCATAGAATTGGAAAAGTATACAGGTACCAGCCATAATCAGGTTTGCAAACCAGAATAAGCAGCTTTATCTACGAAGGCTAGACAAATGATAAAGTGACAGGCTTGAGGAAATAACTTCAGGTAACGGTACCAAGTTTGTCCTGGTTATGGACAATTGTCTGAGATTCACCAATTTCAGAGTTCAGAATACTGTTGGAGACCTATACATCCAAGATCCAACATTACTTACTGAAAGCAAATGCCACCATATAAAGGTCAAACAAGTCTTTCACTGGCCAAGAGTTATCATCAGCCATAGGCTTGCTATTTATTGATGATAAGCAATTTCGAGTAATTTACAGGAACTAAGAGTGTAGAACTCGTTTTCAGAACCCTACTTATAACAATGATGACAATACAATCTTAAATACACTATAATAGATTTAGCATGATCTTTTTCTTTTGCGAGGAACATTTAGCATGGCCTAAATAAAAAGTGAAAGAGAAGCATTTACCAAATGAGCATCTTACTACAAACTGATAGACCTGGTCATAATCAAGCATGCAACAGATTCTAAGCATATGAGAAAGAAAATGCATAACTGAACTAAGCCTACTCGATAAACTCGGCACGCTCGTCTGAAAAGGCAATCTGATATTACTACTATAAGAAGTAAACCTAAGAGCATAAAACATGCAGATATCCAACAACCTACTCTTGGCCGCGCAGTTAATGGACTGTGAAGCAAACACGCGGCAGGCATTCCTCCCATCACTCAAACACATCAGCGCTCCGCCTGAAATTGTAGGCTGCTTTGTAGTCCTAATCAAGGATACCCAAATGCTTATGCAGCTTAGGAGATTGTACAGAATGTGTTGTTAAACTAACTCCAGATTTTCAAGTAACAGCTAACAGGTGCAAAGCTTTCTGAATTAGTTTTACAGTCAGTCTGATCTTCCGGACACTAGGTGAAAAGTGAAAACTCTACAGCTTGTATCGAGCTGAAATCATACAGACTTCAGAACTAAATTACTGAAGAAAAAGGTAGTACCACCAAATTATGAAGTAACAGATGTTCGTAGCAAACAGTAGCCAAATTCCTGGGAACTAAGTATAACGAGCATAATAGTTGAGACCCTCGGAACTCCGACAGAGCCGCGATTTCTATGTCAGGTTGCAGACAACAAGCACCAGGTAGGTTTTCGTCAGTTAGACACAATATTGCAACCGGGATCAGATTCAATCGAGAGTGTTGTATCTGGAACAAGATTGCAAATACTGGACACATAATAAAGGATCCGAGAAGGAGTCCCCTCACCGTCGAGGTCGAAGAAGAAGACCTGGCGCGTGCGACCGTCGGGCTGCGTCTTCTCGAAGACGTGCGTGCCGCGGGTCTTGAGCCCGGTGAGGAAGCCGTCGTAGTCCGCCACGGAGAAGGCCAGGTGGTGCCTCCTGGGCAGCTGGTCGGGCGGGGCGCCCAGGGCGCCGGGGGAGGAGGCCACCGCGGTGGCCGGGTCCCGCTCGATGATGTGGAGCAGGACGTCGGGGGTGCCCGGGAGGCGGAGCCAGGCGACCTGGAAGTTGTAGGTCGGAGAAGGGACGCGCTCGAAGCCCAGCACCTCCTCGTAGAAGGCGGCCAGGCCGCGCACGTCGGCGGTCTCCCGCGCGATGTGGTTGAGCTGCAGCGTGGCCATCGGAGGGTCGGAGAGAAGCGAAGCGAGGAAGAAGTGCAGGTGTGGAGTGGCTGGGGAGAGGGGAGGAAACGTGCAGCGCGGCCGGCAGGTCACTGTACTACTACTAGCTTCCTGTTGAGGCCACGCCGGCAGGTCACACCGCACACGTGTGACGAACACGACGAGGATGGGTTTTTTTTTTCTGTCTTCACGGGAGTGGAAGGAGAAGTTAAGGCGCACAGCGGACGCACGTCTACTCGCGGCCGTATACCAGTTTGCAATGAAAACTCAGTGGGAAGTTGGGAACCATGTTTTGAAGTTTTTTAAGTACTGTACTAAAGAAACTCTTAAGAATACGGTCTGCTAGAATGATTATGTTAAATTTCAAGTGTAAAATCATACACCTTCGGGAAGTAAGAGAAAATAAATTAAGCATGGATAGTGATGATGTACTGTTTCTCACCATTCGTTGCTGAATTTAGTTTTCCATATCTGCCAAATAAATTTGATTTTAAACCCTGAAATTTAAAAGAACATCACCTCGCAAATATATCGTAGTATTTCTGTAGACTTTTAGAACTTTGGAACATGGTTTACACTTTGGTTTTCAGCAGATATTATCTCTGCATCGTCGTGGATCAAAAAATAACAGTAGTCTTGAATATACAATGTACTACATTCTAACATGCACGGTACTCCCTCCAAAATCGGGTTTATAGGCAATACGTGTGTCCCTAACTCGTTAATTTGACCAACGTAATATGAGTATTACAAAAGATATACTCCCTATGTTCCTAAATATAAGATGTTTTAGTTGTTACACATGTTGTCCACATGCACACTAAAGTGAGTGAACATAAACATGAAATATATCTAGATACACTTGTATACATGTGAATGTGGACAAAAGTTAAAACATATTATATTTAGGAACGGAGGGAGTACCATTTAAAACTCTAAATGTTATACTTTCTAGCAGGATAATTTTGTGTTATACAAGTCATGTTATACACGCGCAGGCCCTGTAGACCCGACCAGAGGGAGTACTAGTAACCATGTATACGTATTCATCATACTACTATCTTTGTTCCTAAATGTAAGCATTTTTTAACTTCTCTAAATTCATACATATCTAGATGTAATTAGAGATGTTTTAGTGTATAGGTGCGTTCATTTCGCTTTGTATGTAGTCAATCTTTAGACATATGTCAAATGTCTTATATTATGAAACGGAGCGAGTATTATTTATTATTTAAGCAAAACGCAGAGAGTATTAGCACAATCGGGTGATAATCATTTTCCAAAAGAAAAAACAAAAGGAAGTAACGAAACGCACATCACAATAGCTAAGGATAATTTGATTCATCTTGCATACACTTCATTACATAGAAAGAGAGCTGGGAACGCTCAATGTATTACAATCCTCTATAATAATGGTTAATAACTACGATTCTTCGTAGTTTACGCTCTGCTTTCACAGTTACCCTCTGCTTTCTGAGACATACAATCACGAGCCTTTCTGAGACATACAATCACGAGCAGTAAAAGATCGTATCAGCAAGCTTTGGACATCAGCAATGCCTCAAGAGATCCTCCAGACCAGCTTTTTTTTTTTTGAATTTTCCACATATATATTAGGTCAGCAAGCCCGCCTCATTAAAACCCTGCCAGTCCCTTTCGGTACCCTGGTTAGGGAAAGAGTGCGTCTGAGAACTTGCTGCCTTCAGTCCACCACAGTTACATCGTTTACAAGGAACGGCACCAGAAAGTCTGGGGGTACATCACACCACAAAGTCGGCGGATTATCCCTCCCATACTTAGCTAGTGCATTGGCTGTTTCATTACTCTCTCTATTACAATGATGAACCACTACTTTACCAAAATCCTTAGCTAGGTCACGGCACTCATCCAGAATGTGGCTCGATACCGAATATAAACAACTCCCTGACTTGAAAGCTTCAACAATTGCATGGCAATCCGATTGTACTATCAGGTTATGACAAGCTAACCGTTTTGCCACCAGTAGTCCTTCTCGTAGTGCCCAAGCCTCAGCCGTTTATGCGTCAAAAACTGTAAGCAAAGTCTTGCACGACGCACCCACGAAGGATCCTGTGTCATCACGCACCACAGCTCCCACCGCACCTGTTCTAGTAGTCTCCAAGAAGGAAGCATCGACATTTAGAATTTGATATCCAGGTGGAGGTTTCGACCATTTACCTTGGAATTGCAAACCCGACCCTCTCCGGCTTGCACGCACATAATTCATTGATAAAGCTTGAATCGCAAGCGCTGTCTTCCTTTCATCCTGAACACTCTCGTCCCTCACAATCTGTCTGCGTTGCCACCAAAAATACCAGCACGCGACGGAGAACACCTCTCTGATCATCACCGGCTCCATGTACTTGCGATTATACTTGTCTTCACATAAAACTGATTCGATCATGGCCGACCCCAGTCTGTCACTCGCCCTGGCTTGTTCTATGATTTCATGTAAGCCTAGACAG
The DNA here is from genome assembly GCA_947311845.1 of Poa pratensis. NCBI lineage: Eukaryota > Viridiplantae > Streptophyta > Magnoliopsida > Poales > Poaceae > Poa > Poa pratensis. The sequence goes on from CAMZMU010000020.1 coordinate 73,757,328, forward strand.
CTCCAGATTTCACGTACCCGGTGGCAATCAAAAAGCAAGTGTCTTACATCCTCCGCCCCAACTTTACAAATCTCACATTGTGCACTAGTTCTCATGTGCCGATCAGCTAAGATACAATGACATGGGATAGATCCATTCATACACCGCCATAAAAAGATTTTAACTTTTGCTGGAACTTTCAAAGACCATAAACCTTTCCAAACTGGGTTTAGGTATGCATTACCTTGTCCTCCTACAGCAGTAAGGTGATCGCCATATTGCGACTCCCACTCGACATGGTAGGCGGATTTTACCGAGAACCTTCCGCTCTTATCAAAATGCCAAGCAACAAAATCGTCCATGTCATGCCGAGGTAAAGGAATCTGTAAGATTCTATGAACATCAATGGGCCAGAAATTCTCACGAATCAACACCTCATCCCACTGTCCAGTAATCGGATCAATCAATTCACAAACTTTTGTTAGAACAATATTCCGTCGTAAAGTGATTATCTTTCGGTCTTGGCTGCCAGGGATCCAGCAGTCATCCCATATGTTAATATCATTGCCATTACCCACTCTCCATATGCATCCTTTTTTTTATTCAGGACCTTGCGTCCATGGTGACTGATCATCTGTGTCCCCAGTTCCTCTTGAAATTCTGCTCATCGTCGCTTGAATCATCACGTGCGAGACTCCTAGAACTGTGTCTGGACGTCCGCCTGCTATGTTTGTCAGCGTCTGCTGGAGAAGAGGCGCACATCCTCCGCCTACTATGTTTGTCACCATCTGCTGGAGAAGAGGCACGCGTCCTCTTCCTACTATTGCGATCCTCGTCGTAGTCACTAGAAGCTCTGTTAGAACGTCCATGGTCCCTCCTCTCCGATCTTGACCGGGACCTGCTCCTTGACTCTCTGCTGTGAGGAGAACCCAAGCGCTGGTTGCGCTCTGATGGTCGGGGCCTCGAACCAGTGTCTCTTGGCCTCTCGGTCTGCCTTGAGCGCGCAGTAGCTTCAGTGTCCCGGTGAGGTGGCTGCCTGGAACGTGCAGCAGCTTCAGCATCCCGGTTAGGTGCCTGCCTCGAGTGTGCGGCAGCTTCGGCGTTCCGGTGTAGTGCAGGATGGGTTTCACAGCTACAAAACCAACAAGAGTATAAGACACGTTATTAGTATTGATTGAAATTGAAATTAAGGCACGGATGACCAAATTGTATCACTGACTGGTCTTATATTTGTCCATGTTCATTTCTATTAACAAAAATGAAGGAAACAATTTCAATACAATTGATAATATACCTTTGATAGTTTGCTGGATAGCCTTGCATGCCAAAGGGAGCCTGCGGTGGCATATTGCCAAAGTGAGCCTGCGGTGGCATATTGCCGAAGGGAGCTTGCGGTGGCATGTTGCCGAACGGATTGACACCAAATGGACCCATTTGGTAACCACCATAAGCCATGCCCATTGAGGCGTACATGTATGGATCATTTACCATAGGGTGTCCACCGTTGAAAGGGTTGGAATATGCAGGGTCAAATGGAACGTTGTAACCATAGTCAGCATTGTTTGGATGAACAATCTTAGATGAGTCTGCCTTCTTTCGCTTCTTCTTCAATTGATCAGGCCTGGCAACTTTTGGTTCTAGCGTCCCTGAGATCGTGCTGTCCTTCAGGGTTGATTCGCTGACATCCTTTTGTTTGAGGGAGTCGGCATATGGTATAGCCCTTTCCACTGAACATCCTGCAGAGCCTTCAGCTTTGCTTTTCAAATCCACATTTTTCTGAGGGTGGTCCACTTGATCACATTCCCTGGCAATCTGGGCACCTACATCAGGGGAAGCTGATGATAGCAGGTTGTCTTGCTTCAAGTCCCTTCCTGAAGCAGCCGAGGTGGCCGGGCTCTGTAACTTGGGATCAGGGTTGCTGCCTGAAGAACTTTTGTGCTTCCCTGTACCACTTGCAGTGCTGCTAGCCCTTGTTCCTAACATATTGCTGATCGTGCTCCTGAGTGTGTGATTGGGAATGAGGTCATCTGCAAGTACCTTCACTCCACAAATGCACTTCGATTGTGTAATGATGTAATCTCGAATACCTGAGGGGAAACAGACAGTTACTATTCCTCATCCAGTTTGAAGTATAAACTGGACACAGAAAACGAGAGGGCAGACTAGTGTTATTGAAGCGTAAACTGGGAGAGTACAGATTTAGTGTTATTGAAGCATAAACTGGACACAGAAAACTAGTGTTATTGACCAAAACGAATTGGAGCATAAACACATATCAAATGTCTGAATATTGCATTGCTCCATCATACAACAAGGCTTCTAAATATACACATGGAATACATGAAAACCGCTTACATTTATCACAGAAACTGTCGAAGCAGCACTTGCTTGTTAACACCGCATCTGCCATCACCTTATTACATAGCCGGCAATGGAGTTCTGCTGGCAAGTCGTCAACAACACTCACAGATGCAGCTGGGGCAAGTGCAGATGGAATGCCATCAACAGGATTTGCAGATACGACCGGGGCCAGAGAACGAGACATTTTAATTTTGTAGTCGTCAAATTTGGGATCACCAATGGTTGGGCAATGATGAATAAAATGCCCTGGAATTTGGCATCGGAAGCAGGTATAGCCAGGTGGAGGTGCATGGCTTTCCTGTGGGCAATGTTTAATGAAATGTCCTGGAACTCCACAGCTGCGGCACACATAGCCTGGTGGAGGTGCCTCCCCTCCCAGCGGTCCTTGACCTTCAAAAAGAAAGATTTGTCAAACAGCGCACATGTTAAATAATATATTAAAACCATATTAACAAAAAAAATGCAAACATCTTGTGCGCAATAAAATCCACGTATAGAAAACCATGGAAATCAACAATTCATACACAACTCTGTTAAGTTCGAAGGCTCTCATCATAACTTCAAATACTAGCAATTTAGCAAAGCTTCAACACCTTCACACTCTTATAATCATAACTGTAGCTTTGATTTTTTAAGATAATCTTTAAGGCTATGCATAATCGTAACTCAAAAGAACATGATACTGAAGAAACAGGATAATCTTTAAGGCTGCTTGGTCTGGAAGCATAATCGTAACTCAAAAAAAAACATGATACTGAAGAAACAGGATAATCTTTAAGGCTGCTTGGTCTGGAAGCATAATCGTAACTAAAAAACATGATAGTGAAGAAACATAATTGCAGCATTACCGTAATGGCGTCCCATAAACCCACCAACTTGTCCTCTATAAGATGGTCTATCTTCCCTACATGCACCATTAAATATGATCATTACATAGGGAACAAAAATATATATGCGCTGATTTATGAGAGGTAAGGGAAATCTGAATTCTAACCATTTGAATTCAGCTCCATCAATCACAGCTGCGATTGCAGCATCTTCATCTTGCACTTCTGTAGAGGAACTAGATTTTGAGACTAATTCAGTAACCACTGATCTGTTCGAAGCTACAGAACCATCTTCTATTACTTTCCGCCTGCAATTAGTCGAAAAATATTAGTGTATGCAGAAGACATCTCCGACCTCGCAAAGTAAGAATGAAATTAAAATCTGTTTGGAGAGAGAGAGCCTCTAGCGTAAGACAATGCTCATACATTTTGGTTCATTATTTAGAGAAAACAGGCATAAGAGTGGAGTGCCGTTGTCCGTTTCAATTTTTGTTACAAACACCAGTTATTAAGAATGTATTTAGACGTGCACGCAAAGAAAATGATATGTTAACATCCTAATGATGAACTTAAAAGGCAGCAACTTTCACATGTTATCTCAGTTCCATCACTTAATCCTACTGACTCAGTATTTCTCCTGATGTCCGTCCAAACAGGGGAATAGAGACTTACGAGGAGAATACAACGATATTCTCTGACATTTGCCCAGCAATTCGGCGGACAAGGACAGTTACGTTCTGCGGTACCATGGCATTTTCATCTGCATACTCTGCATTCAAGAACAAGCACAGAAAACAGAAATGTCAAAGCATTTCACTAAAACAAATATCCTAGCTTTCAACTGTGAAACAAATCCCTCCTGTATAACCAAAACTAAGCAATAATACTAGCATGTTCTAGTTGAAAATAAGATCTTCAAAAAACAGCACAACACGTCAAAATAACAGACTGAATTATGTTTAGAAAACTGGAAACTGAGAGCTATTGAGATGTGCAGGATGTGAAAAGAAAAGGCATGAATTGATCACAAATTGCCAAAAAAAACATTATACACGGGACTGAAAACAGAGCCCCACATACATATATGAGATATCCAACCATATGAACCATATCCCAAAACAATGCAAGGAACATGTATTGCAGCTCTTCCACTGCAATAGTAGTTCGTAATTATTTATTAAGAAACCTCCACTGCGGTCATACTATATCTTCCTAAGCAAATGAGCACATCCAGATACAGACTATTATTGACCACCATGCCGGATGGCATGCATACTTCATACCCCAAAAACTGATCGACGTGTACAGAACCGTCGGATGAACAATGAACATTACAGATTGAAATGAGGAATGTCAAATCATTCATTGATAAATCATGGAATGCAATAAAACATTAATCTAGACATTGCTTTGTCCAGATCTGCACGAGATATACATAAGCACACTGACATCATTGAATAGATGGTTGTGTCTTTAGATTCCACACGCGTCAAGGGAATATCTGTGTATCTTGCAAGAGGGCTCTAGTAACCTATTTGATCTTTAACTTAAACATGAGAGCAGATATAACTTTTCAGTAATTTGGGCTCTGTTCTGTTTAACTGAGATGGCTTCAAACAATATATTCTGATGGATAGTACTATTCATGATTGGAAAAAAAAATAGGCGCTTTCATGCCAAATACGAACTTATACCAATCATACAAATCCTAATACGCACTGAAAGCCTAAACAACACAATCAACATTTAGTAAAAACACTAAAAAGACAGATCTCGAGAGGCAATGGACCTCACACAGAATGCCGAGGTTGCAATCATGATACGAGGCAGTAAGCGCATGATGTGATGATTATATTGCACAATTTTCATACAATAACTGTTAACCCAATTTCCCAGGATTTTACAGATTTGAATGCTGTTGTACAAAAATCATGATCTAAATAAAGCTAATCGGCTTTAATACGAACCTTCGCCGGTCTGGGCGTTGGAGAGCGCGATATCCTCCCTGGGGCCGCGGCCACGGGTACGGCCATGGCCATGACGGTTACTCGTCAAGATGAGCTGCTTGAGTTCGTAAACAGATATAAAAGAATGGGGCAATTGCACAGAATAAGTTTCCTTTGCACTCTTATATTTGTAAACACAACACCCATGATGGAGTCTCTTTTTTTGTTTCCTAGGGGCCTCTCTTTTGCACAAAATTATAAGAGAAGGCCAGGAAATTCCTCGGATAAAATATACACACAATTGCAACAGCAGAGCGCTACAGATCGGGTTCGATCTAACGCTATCGGCGGCGGCGGCGGCGGCGTCGGCGGCGGCGGCTGGAGGATCGCTTGGAGGTAGCTCGGAGTCGAATCCCTCGGACGGCGCGGCGCGATTCCTGACGGGGCCGCCGGGTGAAGGGCGCGGACGGAGAGCTTGGACGGGGACGCCGAGCCGGTCGGCCACCTAAGCTTCGCGCCGGGGAAGGAGCCGCCGATTCCGCCGGCGGAGAGGCGTCCCGATCTGGAGGTCGCGCCGGGGCTAGGGTTCCGCCGCTGGTGCGGAGGTAGGCGATTGGGGAATTTTGCGAGGGGCGGCGTCGGGCGAGTGGGGAATCGCTGAGGCGGCGGGGGCCTGGTGCTTTATATGGGACGCGCTGGATATGAAACGTGTGGATGAGGTGTCTGACGCGGTCACGCTTTCCTGCTCGTTTCCCTGGCCGCGAAGTTTCCGTGGTCCGGTGAGCTGGAGACGGACGGTTCCGGATTCCGACCCAACCAATACGAGGTGCACCGAATCATGTTTTCTAAGATTTGAAATTCAACAACAAGATACGATGGACATTTGGTCTTGATTTTGCAAGATATCTTTCGTCGAATACAAATTTGGAGAACTATAGAAATTTACACTACGTCGAAAAGTTTTCTGCTATTGGTGAGCTGGAAATGGTTCCGGTTCCGACCAAATACAAGTGGACTAAATTCAAGAAGGTATCTTTGATTCGATTTAGATAAAATCGATCAAGTTTAAGTGTTGACGTTATGGCAATTTTCAAAGGGGGAATTTTTATGTATTGTGCCTTCAAAAGACATATTTGAAGGCAACCTGATATGGTGGATTGACCCGCGGTGGATGGCATGTATTTCATTGCGATGATTGTGTTTTTGTTCTTTTTCATGAGGGTGATGTTACCGATTCCAAAACTTGAGGGCAGCGTATGACTATAGCAACTGGTCATGCAGTGTCTCAAGGCTTAAGTATTAAGGGGCTGGAGTAATTTCAGGATTGACAGGGTATGCCATTTTTTGTTAATGCTTAAGACCCACTTCACTCCGCATTTATGTTTCAATAGATTTTTTTTTTTTTTTTTTGAGGAAGGATGCGATCCATTAAACAAGGAACACAGTACAAATTACAAGGCAGCCCAGCAAAGAAAGAAAATTACAACAAGGCCCTGAAACTTGCACGAAGCACCCTGTGCAACTTGAAGGAATTACAATCGGATCCACAAGCCAGCTCCCAAGAACCTAGGCACCGCCGTCGTCGCCGTACCTCAACCCGCCGGAGAAGGAACGCCGCCACATGACGTAGATAGCCGCAGAAGCCGTCCGCTGCCTCGCACCGGAACTTCGACTCGCTGAACGAACACGGCCACAGCGCACAACACCCAGCTCCGCCGCACAACCAGCCGACGACGCAACACCCAGGCCAACCACCACCACCAGGACCCAACCGCCAACACCCGCTGCTCCCCCCGCCACCACGGCCGGCCAGAACAGACACGACGAGGAAGAAAACCAACTCCACCCGAACCAAAAACGGATCGCCACCCACCCCCAGCTCCTCCCCTCACCACCACGGCCGGCCAGAGGAGTAGAGGACAAGAAGCTTACCGGAGAACAGAGAACCCAGATCCTCCACAGCAGAGCTGTGACGGAAGGAGGAAGAGGGTACAAAAGCTCCACACGGGATCCGCCACCTCCGCAACGGCGGCCACCCAAGGAGCACACAAGGCCTCCTGCCGCAGCACGGAAGCCGCCCGAAGCCGCTCTCACCTCAGCGCCGCCGGAGACCGCACCAAGGGAAGGGAAGAGCCGCCGCTTATTTACCCTACACGGCCACCGAGCCTTCCTCTCAGCGCCGCCGGGGCCTAAACTCACCCTATCTACAAGCCAGGAGACGAGGATCCAGATCCCACCTTCTCCCGTCGCCGGAGCAACGGAAGAAGGCGGCGATCCAGCCTCGCTCCGGCGAGGAGACGGGAACTCTGGAGTCGCCCCCTTTCGCCTCTCTCTGCACTGTAGAGATAAGGAGGGGGAGGACGGGGTCGTTTTAGGCTACACATTACAAATCATGGGGTCTCCCCCTCCACAATCCCAACGTCACTAGCAAGCAAGAGGCACCACATCACATCACATCACATCGCCAAGCCATCCACCACCCATCATCCATCTCGCGCCTCGTCATCCACCTCATCTGTTGGTTCTATTGCACTCATAGGTAAAACAATTATTTATGCAATACGAACTGGCGCATCATAACATGATTAGGCGGGCAGGGTAATCACTTTGGAGTTTGATTATTTTTACTTGGTCAATGCTTATGACCCAATTTTTTTGTCATTGTTTTACTGTCATGCTTCTATCTAATATTACTATTTTTTGAATCTTATCTTTGGATTTACATTGCTGGTGATTGAGATCCATGTTTTGGCAACTTTGTGGAAGTTCGTTTCCATAGCTAGCTTTCCGGTCCCAATTTCATTTTGACATAACATCAATCTGTTTCTTACTCCCTTCGGATTTATTATGACATCATAAGTGATTTGAACATTGGCTATGGATGGACTATACTACAAATGTTCTTGGATGGAGGCAGTGTTTATTAGTTTCCTCTGGGGTCAAGAGAAAAAAGAAGCCCTCGCGTCGTCTCCTCTGGGCGACGGGAGGGCGAACCCTAGCCACCCGCCGCCGCCACCCCCTACCGCCCGCCTCCCTCCCTCGCCGTCCACGGAGGCGGCCGCCGGCAAAGGCCGTGCGCCGCCGGTGAAGGGGGCGGGGGGGATCTGCCGCTCGCGGTCCCGTGCCGCCTCTCAGAGGAAGTTGCTGCGGCTAGGACCTCGACCCCGACCTCTGGCCCGGCCTCGCGCGGCGGCGGCGCCCCTCGTGCGTTGGCGGCTCCGGTCGGGTGGCGTCGCGGCGCCCTCCCCGTGCTGCGTGCCCTGGACGGCGGCAGCCAGATCTTGGCGGCGGTCCCGGGCGGCGCGAGACGCCCTCGTCTTGATCCTTGCTGGTGGCGTGCGGGGCGCCGGTCGCCGCCACCTCGTCAGCGGGCCTTGGGGGTCCGCCCCTGGTTGGGCTCTGCCTTGCCTTTGGAGTCTTGCTGCCCCAGCGGTGCTGCAGCAGTGGCGAATCTTCCCGCCTCTCGTCGGCTTTGCGGGTGCTCAGATCCGGCTGCCACGCGGTGGCGCGCATGTGGCGCGTTTGTGCGTGATGCAGGGCTGCAGCCCGGAACCATGGTGGTTCTTGGCCTCGGCAGTGCTCCTCTGCTCTTCGCCGGCATGGTTGATACGTCTCAAACGTATCTATAATTTCTGATGTTCCATGTTGATATTATACCAATTGTTACATGTTTTATATACACTTCATAGCATTTTTATGCATTTTCTGGGACTAACCTATTAACAAGATGCCACAGTGCCAGTTCCTGTTTTCTGCTGTTTTTGTATTCCAGAAAAGCTAGTCTGGAAATATTCTCGGAATTGGACGAAACTTGGACAGAACCTCCTATTTTTCCAACACGAAGACGGAGTCCAGAGGAGACACGGAGGGGAGCCACGTGGTGCCCACACCATGGGGCCGCGCGGGCCCCCCTGCCGCGCCGTGGGGTGGTGTGGGGCCCTCGTGGCTCCGCATCCGCCGTCCTTTCGCCTATTTATTCCTCCCGACGCGAAAAGCCTAAATACCCGAGTCATTATCCACGAAAAGTTCCAGAGACGCCGCCGCCGTCAACCCTAGCTCGGGAGGGTTCAGAAGCTCTTCCCGGCACCCTGCCGGAGAGGGGAATCATCACCGGAGGGCTCTACATCACCATGCCTGCCTCCGGAGTGATGCGTGAGTAGTTCATCCTTGGACTACGGGTCCATGGCAGTAGCTAGATGGTTGTCTCTCTACTTTATGCTATCATGTTTAGATCTTGTGAGCTGCCTATCATGATCAAGATCATCTTATTGTAATGCTACATGTTGTGTTTGCTGGGATCCGATGAATATTGAATACTATGTCAAGTTGATTATCAATCTATCTTATATGTTATTTATGATCTTGCATGCTTTCCGTTACTAGTAGATGCTTTGGCCAAGTAGATGCTTGTAACTCCAAGAGTGAGTATTTATGCTAGATAGTGGGTTCATACCTCCGGTAATCTGGGAGAGTGACAATAACTTCTAAGATTGTGGATGTGTTGTTGCCACTAGGGATAAAATAACCGATGCTTAGCTTAAGGGTACGTCGTTAGGTCTAATGTATTTGTTTACTTTACGCACATTACTTAATGCAATTATCCGTTGCTTGCAACTTAATACCAACGGGGAACTCGGTATGACAACCTGACGGTGGATTATTAGTCATAGACGCTGTTGGATAACGGTCTATGTATTTTGTCGTAATGCCCACATGAATATCATAATAATCATCATGTCATATATATGCATTGTTATGCGCTCAATATTTTGTCAATTGCCCAGCTGTAATTTGTTCACCTAACATGTTAGTTATCTGTTATGGAGAGACACCACTAGTGAACTGTGGACCCCGGTCCATTCTTTTACACTGATAATACAACCAACTGCAAACACTGTTTCTTTTCATTCTCTGCAATTTACTACTGTTTTCCACACCATACGTTTAATCCTTTGTTTTCAGCAAGCCGGTGAGATTGACAACCTCACTGTTTCGTTGGGGGCAGAGTAGTTTGATTGTGTTGTGTGCAGATTCCACGTCAGCGCGCCACTGACAACCTTCCGAAGTGATTTCTTGCTCCTACTGGTTCGATTAAACCTTGGTTTCATACTGAGGGAAAACTGCTGCTACACTGCATCATACCTTCCTCTTGGGGTCTCCCAGCGAACGTGTGATTCACGCAATCAAGCATATTTTCTGGTGTGACACCCCTCCCTGGCGCATATCACCAGAGAGGCGGTCGCCCCGTGCGCCAGCCCAAGATATCTGGTCGCACGTCACGACAGTGTAACATAATGGAAATCATTACACAATCAGGCACAAGAAGTGCTACAAATGGTTTACAAGGCCATCAAGGCATGACCGAATATCAAGCCAAGCATGGCTCAGGACAGAGTTTAACTGGCAGCGGAAGACGACTAAGGCAACGGCTTGGAGCGGCTCCATTCCACAGGTATCTGGCTGGACTACTGATCCTAGCACACTCTTGCTCCATCTCCTTGCTAAGGTAGAAGATGAATCCTTGACAAAACCTGGCCACAATCACAAGGCCCGTGAGTACATTTATATGCACTCAGCAAGAAATCGCCCCTCATTACAAACAATCCAACAATCACGCAACAAGATATACATTGGAAATGAAACACTACACATAGCAAGGTGTACTCTAGATACATGGCATAAAAGTAGCGTGGTATTGACAAGCCAAACACGGCATAAGCAAACAATGGGTATCACCAGTGCATAGTCCAAGCCAGGTGGGGTTGGATCGTACACCGGCAATCAAACAAAGAGATTACCTGTGACGAGTAAACGAGTGTACCAGTTGGCACCAGATAATATACAACAGTACCTGTGATCACTGCTAGGCCCACTGGCCTTATCTTTCCACTCTGGGCATGCACGGTTGATGTTGGCTCAGGCCTAACTCTAGGCCTCCAACTATCACACCGCCATCCCATATCTCGGGTTACCATCAACATCTCAAGACAACATTCCATGCATCATCTTATTTGTTCATTTAGTGTGATCAGGTCGTTCATTAATTCTTTCAAACAAATCTTAAGTTTAACCTCCGGACACGACACGGACACACAGTGTGACTGACACTGAACTCATTGTTCCATAACCTTGGAACTAGGCTAGATATCCAGATTTACACTCTCGAGAGGTTGCAATACTTCACTCATCTAAGTGGATCATTAACAACCGGTACTTTAGGATCACGTCCTTAAGACGGTCTGATACACTCACTCGACCATTCACGCCATCAAGACACTCCCTATATAGCCACCGACATAACTATATGCCTTATGCAGAAGGGAATCCGGCACGTCACCAACCCATGAGCGACGCCTAGCTCCGGAACCTTCGCAAGGCTAGCCCCGACCAACTATGGTAACCGACTAGATGAAAGGACAAGGATGTCGCCTAGAGGGGGGTGAATAGGCGATTAAAACTTTTCCGGTTTAGGCTTGCTAATTGCGGAATAAAACTAGGTGTTTAAATTAACAAGCCAACAACCTAAATAAACTAGGCTCACCTATGTGCACCAACAACTTATGCTAAGCAAGACAAGCAACAAGGTGATAGCAATATAATACTTCAAGCACGAAGGCTATCACAATGTAAAGTGCATAAGTAAAAAGCTCGGGTATAGAAGTAACCGAAGCACGCGGAGACGAGGAAGTATTCCCGAGTTCCTCCTTGAAAGGGAGTACGTCTCGTTGGAGAGGTGTGAACCGACACAACGGTTCAACAACCACAAAGGTTTCACCCTCTTCTCCGATGAACCGCACCACAAAGGTTTGGTTCACCTTCCACTATCGGTATTCCTTCGAGGCGGAATCCGGAGCCTTTCAACAACAATCCGGGGCACAACCCACAATAGGTTGGGGGCACTCGAATGGCTCTCAACAACAATTCGAGGCACAACCCACAATGGGATTGGGGGCTCCCGAACGGCTTCAAGTGACCACACAAGGGTCCAACCACCACAAAGGCGTCTAGGGCCCGAAGACCCAAGAGTAACAAGTTCACAAGCTTTCAACTTCCACGAATCCTCGTGGAGAGCACACCGATGCACCAAAAGCAAAAGGCAAGAGCACAAGTGCTCAAATCCTTCACTCTCAAATCCCACCACAAGCAACTAATGCTTATGGGGGGAGAAGAGAGGAAGAACAAAGGAAGAACACCAAATCCCTCCAAAATCTAGATCCAAAGGCTTCCCCTCACTTAGAGGAGAGATTGATTGGTGGAAGGGTGGATCTAGATCTCCTCTCTCTTTCCCTCTAATTTGAGGCAAGAATCATGGAGGAATAGAGAGAAAACCAAGCTCAAGAAGGTCAACAATGGGGGGCTTTTTCGTGCTCAAGAGCTTGGGGTCATTGGGGAAGAAGGTCCCCTTAAATAGGACCCCCAAAAACTAGCCGTTACCTGAAAAACGCGCCCAGGAGCGGTACTACCGCTAGCCCAGCGGTACTACCGCCTCCTGGGGAGTTAGAACAGAGAAACAGGCTCAAAACGGGCTCCAGGCAGCGGTACTACCTCCAAAGCTCTACAAGATTATGCATATACACATCATAGTCCATCATGTGAGGAGGAGAACATAAGAGGAGAGTTTGACCTCTCTTCAAAATACGAACCGGTAAAACCTCCAACATCAAAAACATCACAAGATATTCAAATGAAATCCGTTTTTGATGAACTAGAGCTTGGTATGGAGATGAACACAAGCTCTAAATTCCCACATGGATAAAAGCCAAATAAGAACCAAGAAGGATGATATGCCAAATATGCAAAGGTTTGAGCTCTCCACAAAGATGCGATCAAGTTACTCACTTGAGAGCCACTCTTGATAGTACGCCGTCTATCCTATAACCCGGTCTCCCACTAACACCACGAGACCGGTAAAATAGAAAACCTATCAAGATCATACCTTTGCCTTGCGCATTCCACTTGAGCTCGATGATGACGATCTTGACTCTCTCAAGTTGGAACACCTTTCTTGATTGTGCTTGCTAGCACATGCTTGATGAAGACTCTCCAAATACTCCCCCATACCATTATGGGAGAGCCTCGCTTAGCTCCGTCTTCATGTATCCACTTGCGCTCAATTCTTCTCTTGATATAGATGATGGCTTGGAGATAAACATGAAGTTCACTCAATCTTCTTTTCCAAGCCATGCTTGCAATAAGCTCAACTCTTCACATGACCATTCTTCATATAAACCCTTGGATGGAACCTTGGTCATCATGAAATCTTCTAGAGTCCAACACATGAACTCCAATCTTTTCCTATGGACAAGATCTACAAGTATATCTCAATGCAAACATTAGTCCATAAGGATTGTCATTAATTACCAAAACCACGCATGGGGCAACACATGCACTTTCAATCTCCCCCATTTTGGTAATTGATGACAATCCCTTTTACGAGGGTTTATATAATGAATTAAGCAACCATGCAACACAAAGAGCAAGGATGCAGGCAAATGCTTAAGAACGAAACTAAAGCATAACACCAAATTCCCTTAAACCCTCTAAACTTCTCCCCCATTGGCATCGATTGCCGAAATGGGAGGAAAAATTTAGAAGGCCAATATAGTAAGAGCTCCCCCATAATGTGTGCATTTCTCATAATATGAGTGAAATCAAATGCACATATCCAATGACGAATAGTTGGGAAGGAGATCAAACTATATTGAGGATCCAAAGATTGCAAAAGAAAATCAAATTGAAAGTACTTCGACAAAAGAAGTAACCAATCAAAGGATCCGAAAAACCAATTGAACATAAGAAGATATTATGATAAGACCAACCAAGTGTTCTAAAAATCAAGAGGGAACTCCCCAAGGTACGTGCACAATGTAGGATTTGCATTTCAATATGGTGTGCACAACATGGAATCCTCACTCCTCCTAGATAATTTTGAACACAAACACAAGAGAAGCAAATAGGTCCACAAGCTTATTAAGATGCAAAAATATACCAAATGAAAAAAGCTTGTGCCTTTTAGAAACCACCAAGAATCAAAAACAATAAAAGGTGGTCACTAAAGAATTGGAATACCAATTAAAGATGTAACTACTCTCATGTGTATAAGTTTCTAAGTAGACATCAATCATGAAGATATAAGTCCACAAAGAAACATGCACACACAAAATAGATACAACGGTGAAGAACATGATATCCAAGTGGAAGTCATATATATACCAATAAGATCATTGCTTAAAAGCATAGCACAAAGCTCAATTTTATCTTAAAGGATATAGATGAACTTCCAACACATACTCATCATAGCATCAAAAATATCCACAAGGGATAAGGTGAAAATGGGATGCTCCGAGAAAGATAACAAGTATCGCAAAAGGCAAATGATTTTGAAAAGCATCAATATTGCATATGTGAGACATAGAGTAGAAAGTGCTAGATTAACATATATGGGATTGATGAATCATGAAAATGATTATATATATTCCCCTTGATATGTAATCATCCCGGCTTGCCCACATTTGCAACAAAGTTGTTTTGCAAGAACCAAATGAATTGCAACAAAGAGATTCATGCCATGAAACAACCTACACAAGGTTGAAAGCTAGAAAAGTATGCATGAGGTAGATACTTGTTACCGAGATAGCATTGGTGATGTAGAAGATAAGAGTTCATGATCATCCGAGCTTGGCTCCAATAAGCACATGGTGAAACACCTTCCTTGTAGATGAGACAAGCTTCCAATGCATCTCCAAATGTACCTAAAACAAATTCAAGTACAAAATGGTACCCAAACTCATTGGGTCCAAAGTAGTTAGAGCAACTACAATACATAGGACAAACTCCACATAAATATGTGCATATAGATATGAAATTGAATTTCATGCACATCTTAGTCATTTAGGATTTGATGGAGTTTATCCTATATATTGGATCAACGAAAGTAAGCATGCCATAAGATATACATATAATAAATATGCATGCACATGACTTTCAAGAACCAAACAAGATATAATTTAGACAAAACACCAAGTAAACAACAAAGCACACACAAGTGTGACAAGAAAACAAGTGTCCAAATTATATCAAATACCCAAATCAACACATGAGTGAAGATACCACTTTGAAAAGATACCAATGAAACAAGATACCAAATGATGAAAATATCATCAAGGAATAAACCAAACCCTCTACACTTTTCATGATGGCACAAGTACCAAGACGAAAAATGTTTGTCTTCCAAGGAGACACGTCATCGGGATCAAATATCAAATGAAGACAACTAATGTTCAAAAGCATATAGGATTGCTCCCCCAAGATGTGTGCATTATTTAAGATTTTGCATTTGAATACAAAATGCACACAAATGAGATCATCACTCTCCATATATATATATATTCAAACACTAGTCATGTTCAAGAAAGGCAAGAAATTGCAATACCAATTTAAAGAACGGTGTTTTACTCAAAGTAGGATAGCTTCCCAAGAATAGTGCATTATCAAGAAGTATGACTTTTGAATGTCAATGCACAAGAATTGGTTCATTGCTTTTCCCAACTCAAGAAAGCACAAAACAAATTTTAAGTAGAGCAATAAAGGATCCAAAAGATACAAGGAAGACAAATGAGAGTTAGATCAAAACAAATCCTTGGCAATCAAATAAGGCAATTCAAAGCAAGAGCCAAAGTGAATATGATCAATATATTTACCACAAATATGATTATCACTTGTCAAGACAAGTAATGTATGGAGATATTTCTCGGTGGTGGATTGCAAAGATATATTCAAGATCATATTCACAAAACATAAGCATATGGCAAAGGATAGGAATTAAAAGCCATGCTTAGATAGATAGAATTCTTGATAGCTTCAAAAATCACGCAATAATGCAAAGCAACTCCAAGGAGTAGCTTGAAGCAATTGGTTTCCCAAAGAGATATATGAGAACATATTTGGGAAAGCCATACCAAGAAATTCCATCACAAACAAGATCCAAACGAAAAGAGACAAAAGCAAATGATCAAATATGGAACTTGTTTGAGCAACATGCCACAAGGAAAAGGATAATGACAATATCAATTCTAGGTGGCAACACCTCACATATTCACATTTTCTAGGCTTGTAATATGCACATAGCTTATTACTCCCCCATAATGTGATAATCCATTTCTTTTAAAGCAAGAGGCAAACAAAACCAACTCGAGAAATTAATGGACATAATAGAATTTGAATTTCTCATGAGCATGACATACCACATAGAGAATAGATAAGATTGATATATCATCACTAAGTGGTATTCCTCATGTACACACATTTTTGGTTTGTGAAGTGCACGAAGCATATCACTCTCCAAAAATGGAATGGTCCATTAATCTCTCAAAAGAGAGCCAACAAGATATATCAAATAAAAGCAATAAGGCTCAACACAAGTAAATGGTGTGCAAACCAACATACACATACTTGATTTCTCAAGATAAGTAAGTAGAGAGCACAACACATACAAACACTAGCAAGGTACAAAACCAAACACATGCAAGGGTGCAAGCAACTTTCAATGTATATATGATTTAAATAAAAGTTACCGCAAGGAGGAACATTGGATATGAGTAGAACAATATAATCCAAATGACTTGGCTTGAGAGAATATAATTGATGAAGATCCCTTAATTCTTCATGATGTAGCCAAGTCTCCAATGCCCTCCAACAACACCTATTGATCAAGTTTTAGCTTGTTGGTCCCCAACCAAGTTGGGTCCTAAGAGGTTAGTCACAATAGGCTTGGCAACCCAAATGGTTCTTTTCTTGACACCACTTTGAGTACCAACATATTTGGCAAACACATTGCCAACCTTATCCTTCCGAAGAGAATAATCATCATCAATAATAATGGGGTTGGATAAGGTACCATTTGTGCATGAAGAAGCAAGGTGACCCTTCTCACGGCATAGGTAGCAACATCGACTTCCTCCTCTCTTCTTAGTTGGAATCTTGACTTGAGGAGGGTAGCTTGATTCTTCTTGGGAAGAGGCCGTTCTTCAACTTGAGGAACTTGAGGCTTCTTCCCTTGTTGCTTCTCACTAAGAGCCTTCTTCTTCAAAGGGCAAGATCTAACATGGTGCCCTTCAACTTTGCACTTGAAGCAAACAATCTTGGCCGAATCTTTAACTTGTTCTTGGCCCTTGTTCTTCTTGTTATACTTGGACTTGTTCTTGTTATTGGAGTTGAATCCAAGTCCACTCTTGTCATTGGGGCGTCTTTGAACACTCAACATATTGTCAAGTGTAGAATTCCCAACATGACGCTTTTCCAAGTCTTTCTTCAAAGAAGTGACTTGGGCCTTGAGCTCATTTAATTCCTCTACATGGTTAGTATCAACAAAAACACTAGAGGAAGTAGAAGCTTCATTGTTAGAGCAACAAGGCATGAAAGTAATTCATCACAAGATGTAGCAATATTGTGAGTATGAATCACTAGGACTAGCACATGGCAATAAAGCATTTTAGTAGAAGTTGTGCCATTGTCCACATGAGGCTCACAAGATGTTACCTTTGACATAATAGCCTCATGAGCTAACTTTAGCCTAGCATGGGATGCTAGAAGATCATCATTAGAGCTAGAAAGCTTTTCATGACTTTCTTCCAATTTCCCATACTTGCTAGATAGCAACTCAAGTTGAGCCCTTAGCTCAACATTCTCCTTCAAAATAGATGCTTCACAAGAAGTGGAGTTAGTAGCACAAGCATCATTAACATTAGAAATGGAAGAAGACAACTTGACAAGCTCATCATTCTTAGATAGTTGAGTTTGGAGTTGATCATGAGACTTGATAAGGAGAGAGTGTTCACTTTCTAAAGCCTTGTGAGCTTTGTCAAGTCTCTCTATGTCCTCACTTAGTCTAGCATTGCCAACACCAAATTCAACTTTTTCCTTTTTAAGCACTTTATATTTAGCAAGCATGATCTCTTTCCTTAATGATTTTAGCAATAATAAGATCATTAGACTCATCAAGAGATTCAAGTTCTCTTCAAGAGACCTAAGCTCTTCTTCTTCTTCAAGAGAAGCTTTCAAGGAAGCTATAGTGATAGAGTCATCTCTCTCAATTTGACATTTCTCATCAAATTGACTTTCCAAATCCTCAATAAATTCCCTACTCTTAGAAACATAATCAATGATTTCACATAGAGGAGGGATAGCTTTACTACCTTTGGGGAGAGCACCAAGTACCATCTCACCCATCTTGGTTAAGGATTCAAAATCAAAACCTTCTTCATGAGAATCCTCATCCTCATCATCACAATTTGGATTTGAGGTGGGAGACACCTCGGAATCCTTAGCCATAAGGCAAACATGATTAAAGAATGAAGATGATGAGAATAACTTGAAGCACCATTTAGGTCCATGTCTTGTTCCAACAAATGTTGGGATTCCTCTACATTGTTAGTCATGCAAGTACTAGAGGATATGGAAGCATTGTTTTCATGGCAACAAGACATAGAAGCATATCATCATGAGATTTAGTTAAACAACTATTACATGATATGCAAGGACTATCAACTCTAGCATGTATGACATTTGGAGTGCTAGAAGAGTTTAAGTCCAAAGATAGAACATTGCAATGAGATAGAGAAGAAGTATAATCAATAGTAAGTTCACCATCACCAATGCAATTTCTATCACCACTCACCATATCATTACCTTGTGACAAATCACATGTTGGTGAAGTGGAAGAAGTTGTGAACTCATCACGGCCGGAGGTGGAGGAGAACAATCATCCTCAATAATTTTGGACACTTCATATATATCTTGAAGCTTGGTCCAAAGCTCATGAGCGTTCCGAAAAGGCATGATTGACGCAAGAACTACATCGCTCAAAACACATATAAGACCATTAGAAACTAGAGTCTCGAGATGAGAGTTTTCCTCATCCTCTAAAGATAATTCTTGGAATCCTTTGGAGGAGAAAACCCACATCACAATCCTCTTAATATAATTTGGACCCATGGCCCTAAAAAGATTAAGCATGCGAATTTTCCAAACATCATAATTTGTGCCATCGAATATGAAAGTGGGATCGTGCACTAATTCCCTAAACGACATCTTTTACTCTCTAGGCGGTAAAGCCCAAAAAGAGAGCCCAGGCTCTGATACCAATTGAAAGGACAATGATGTCGCCTAGAGGGGGGGTGAATAGGCGATTAAAACTTTTCCGGTTTAGGCTTGCTAATTGCGGAATAAAACTAGGTGTTTAAATTAACAAGCCAACAACCTAAATAAACTAGGCTCACCTATGTGCACCAACAACTTATGCTAAGCAAGACAAGCAACAAGGTGATAGCAATAGAATACTTCAAGCACGAAGGCTATCACAATGTAAAGTGCATAAGTAAAAGCTCGGGTATAGAAATAACCGAAGCACGCGGAGACGAGGATGTATTCCCGAGTTCCTCCTTGAAAGGGAGTACGTCTCGTTGGAGAGGTGTGAACCGACACAACGGTTCAACAACCACAAAGGTTTCACCCTCTTCTCCGATGAACCGCACCACAAAGGTTTGGTTCACCTTCCACTATCGGTATTCCTTCGAGGCGGAATCCGGAGCCTTTCAACAACAATCCGGGGCACAACCCACAATAGGTTGGGGGCTCCCGAACGGCTCTCAACAACAATCGAGGCACAACCCACAATGGATTGGGGGCTCCCGAACGGCTTCAAGTGACCACACAAGGGTCCAACCACCACAAAGGCGTCTAGGGCCCGAAGACCCAAGAGTAACAAGTTCACAAGCTTTCAACTTCCACGAATCCTCGTGGAGAGCACACCGATGCACCAAATGCAAAAGGCAAGAGCACAAGTGCTCAAATCCTTCACTCTCAAATCCCACCACAAGCAACTAATGCTTATGGGGGAGAAGAGAGGAAGAACAAAGGAAGAACACCAAATCCCTCCAAAATCTAGATCCAAAGGCTTCCCCTCACTTAGAGGAGAGATTGATTGGTGGAAGGTGGATCTAGATCTCCTCTCTCTTTCCCTCTAATTTGAGGCAAGAATCATGGAGGAATAGAGAGAAAACCAAGCTCAAGAAGGTCAACAATGGGGGCTTTTTCGTGCTCAAGAGCTTGGGGTCATTGGGGAAGAAGGTCCCCTTAAATAGGACCCCCAAAAACTAGCCGTTACCTGAAAACGCGCCCAGGAGCGGTACTACCGCTAGCCCAGCGGTACTACCGCCCCCTGGGGAGTTAGAACAGAGAAACAGGCTCAAAACGGGCTCCAGGCAGCGGTACTACCGCTAGCCCAGCGGTACTACCGCCCCGGGAGATTTCGGTACTGGATTCCCAGCGGTACCGGGCGGTACCCGCCTAGTACTACCGCTGGGCAAAAACTGCAGAAAACTCCCAAACGAAAACGTCGATAACTTGAGCATCCGAACTCCGTTTTCGATGATCTTTGGCTCGTTGGAATCGTAACGAAGAGCTTTACAAGATCATGCAGAGAAACATCATAGTCCAACAATGGAGGATAAAACCAAATGGGAAAAGGTTAGACCTCTCGATAAAAGAACAACCGATAAAACCTCCAAACCAAAACCGCAATATGTTTCTCATCCGGACTCCGTTTTCTATGATCTTGGGCTTGTTAGAAGATACTCACAAGCTCTACAAGATTATGCATATACACATCATAGTCCATCATGTGAGGAGGAGAACATAAGAGGAGAGTTTGACCTCTCTTCAAAAGACGAACCGGTAAAACCTCCAACATCAAAAACATCACAAGATATTCAAATGAAATCCGTTTTTGATGAACTAGAGCTTGGTATGGAGATGAACACAAGCTCTAAATTCCCACATGGATAAAAGCCAAATAAGAACCAAGAAGGATGATATGCCAAATATGCAAAGGTTTGAGCTCTCCACAAAGATGCGATCAAGTTACTCACTTGAGAGCCACTCTTGATAGTACGCCGTCTATCCTATAACCCGGTCTCCCACTAACACCACGAGACCGGTAAAATAGAAAACCTATCAAGATCAACCTTTGCCTTGCGCATTCCACTTGAGCTCGATGATGACGATCTTGACTCTCTCAAGTTGGAACACCTTTCTTGATTGTGCTTGCTAGCACATGCTTAATGAAGACCTCTCCAAATACTCCCCCATACCATTATGGGAGAGCCTCGCTTAGCTCCGTCTTCATGTATCCACTTGCGCTCCAAATTCTTCTCTTGATATAGATGATGGCTTGGAGATAAACATGAAGTACACTCAATCTTCTTTTCCAAGCCATGCTTGCAATAAGCTCAACTCTTCACATGACCATTCTTCATATAAACCCTTGGATGGAACCTTGGTCATCATGAAATCTTCTAGAGTCCAACACATGAACTCCAATCTTTTCCT
Organism: Poa pratensis; assembly: GCA_947311845.1. NCBI lineage: Eukaryota > Viridiplantae > Streptophyta > Magnoliopsida > Poales > Poaceae > Poa > Poa pratensis. The sequence goes on from CAMZMU010000020.1 coordinate 73,778,827, forward strand.
ATGGACAAGATCTACAAGTATATCTCAATGCAAACATTAGTCCACAAGGATTGTCATTAATTACCAAAACCACGCATGGGGCAACACATGCACTTTCACTAGACTTGCCAAAAAGGGTGGCATCAAAGGAGGCTCAATAGGATTACGTAGGTCAAGGCCCGCCCATATGAGCGACAGTGGTAGTGCTTTCGATGTTCCGGTTTGTGGCACCATGGACTGACCCTATCGTTGTTTGGAGGGTGTTTCATTTAATCAAGTTTCATCATAACAAGTCCAAACAGCCGAGAATTAGTCTAGCACAACAATCACAATATAATAATATATCATCAAACAACAAGTCATTAGCAACATAATAATTCAAGAAATAGTAGTATCCATGTCCAACTTAGCGAAAAAAAAAAACGTCAACCGGAAGACTGTGACAGCGATACCGCTGGCAAGCGCCTTCTCGTTCGACAAGGAAAAAGAAACGTCAACCGAAAGACTGTGGCAGCGATTTCGCTGGCAAGCGCCTTCTCGTTCGACAAGGAAAAGAAACGTCAACCGGAAGACTGTGGCAGCGATTCCGCTGGCAAGCGCCTTCTCGTTCGACAAGGAAAAGAAACGTCAACCGGAAGACTACGCGGCGAACCCGCCGACCAGCGCCTTCACAGATCAACTACAAAATATAGCACAGTTTGTTTGCGTCGACCGGGTGACTATGGCGGAGCTACCTCCGACCAGCGCCATCGCAGATCGACGTTAATATTTTAGTGAGACGGCGGCGGTTCCCCCAGTCCATTGTCTCGAGAATGATGTGTGTTTAATAAACATTAACAATACATAATACAACCAAGCAGGTACGAGAAATAAAAAATGCAACATAATATGCAACATGGCAGGGGCAATATTACAAGTTCATGCTGAATAAGAACAGTAACCAGACATGCACAATATAACAGTAGACAGACAAAACATAAACACCCGGCATGGTAATAAGTAAATAAACAAACAAACACTGCTGGGCTGCTCATAGCAAGGGGTTAGCTTGCCTGAAGGCGGGTATCCATTTGGCTTGGAAGGGTCGGTGTGGTTTCGCGGCGTCGGGGGTCGATAGCCGCTCTCCGGAAAACTCCGGAATACACCCGCATAAGGGGAACCTCAAGAACAACCTTGGAACAAGGGGGGATCCATACCACTAGAAAGGTTTTGTCGAGATAAGAATTTTGGAATTTGAATCGCCTCAAACGGAGTTACGGTTCAAAAGTTATTGACGAGCGAAAGATAACTAACTGTCGCTCACCAGAAAAAGTAGACAGGCTGAATCTGAACTGGGCTGGGCGAAACGGCGTGGCTGGCTTGGGCCGCTGGCGGGCTGGCTTTTCCCTTTTTTTTCTTTTTTCTTCTTTCCCTTTTCTTCTTCTCCTTTTCTTTTCCTCCTTTTCTTTTCCCTCCTTCTGGTTCCTCTTCTCCTTCCCGCATCGACGCGCAGAAGCTCGACAGGGGGTACGGGCGCACGCTCGCCGGAGCTGTGGCCGTGGGGAGGGGTTGGGAGGCCGGGGTACGGCGGCGGGGAGTTCACCGCGCCCAGGGAGGGATTGGGCGGCAGGGGGAGGCAGGGGGAGGCTACCACGGCGAGGTGCCGGGCTGTGGAGCTTCGAAGCCACGGGGCGGCATTCTTCGATTCCTCGGGCTGGGGCGATGCTGGGAAAGTGAGGAGGCTAGGAGGGGGAGGTGTGCATCGAAGGGGGCTCGGGGGGTGGCCTTTTATAGCCCGGGGAGGGCAGAGGCAGGGGCACGGCTGTGGTCGCCATTGCGGCGCTTCGGAGCTCGGGTGGCCACCGAAGGGGGAGGAGGGGATAAGCTCGATGAGCTGGAAGCACAGGAAGAGCACGAGGGTTCCTGGAGCGTCGGTGCGTTGTCTAGCTCTTGGAGGGGCGATGTAGGTGCGGCGCGGCGTGTTGCGGTTGTCGGCGCTCCGGGGAGGCGAGGTGTTGGGCAGGGGCATGGGGGCCTGGGCAGGGCTTGGCTCGCCGGAGCCAGGTGCCGCGAGGGAGAGGGGGGCTCGGCACGGCGTTCTTCTCCACAGGACAGCGAGGCAGGGAAGAGGGGAGGACAAGGGCAGAGGACAGGAGCATGCCGGTGTGCGCATCCGGCGTTCCAGAGCGCGCCACGGACGGCACTGCCGCGTTCCCGACAAACGGGTGCTCCAAACAGAAAAAATAAAGACACTACGGTGCTCACAAGATCAAAACAAACACATTAAAACAAGAAACAATCAATGTTGCAAAACTTTGCAGAGTAAAATTTTTAGAAAACCAAAACTGCAGAAGGTGTTCGATGAAATGATTGTGGCCTTACACAACTCAATTAAATCCCCAAAAATTACCATTGGCTAGGTTAGGTGTAGGGAGCATGTCTATGAAGTTTGAGCTCATTTGGGTGAAGGGAAATTGGTTTTCCAAAAGATGGCCAAATATGACCATAATGGCATGATTTAGGGAAATAGGATTTCTACAATTCCCCTTGGGGTGGCCTCCTGGTTTTGTGTGTCTAAGGACCATGTGGTCAACATGTTCAAGTATCATGGTCATTGGAATTTTCTAGGTCTAGGTTTGTTTGAAAAACTTGAAATGGCATTAATTTGGGCTTACAAAGGAAGTGGTCTAAGGGTTGCTCAAAGGGGTTTGCCTCCAAAAGATGAAATGCAGGAAATGCCAAAATATTCATCCCCTGAATTTTTTCAGAATTATTGGAGGTTCCTAGCTTGGTTGAAACATTTCTGGACTAGAAATGGCAGTTTTGAAATTATGGGCTAACTTGTAAATATTGCATTGGAGCATGCAATATTTTTGCATGGGTTGTCTTTATATGGACATGGGGTCCTCTAGGATTTTTGGTGGAATTTTTAGAGCTGTGGAAATGGGCTTTCCTTTTGTAGGTGGAGGAATTGGTTTAAAGGTTTCGATAATTAGGGCTAGGGTTTCCGAGAGAAAACCTAAGCACAAAAATCATCAGGGGTGATGGAGTGGTTCATGGATTTATGGGAAATTTTGAGAAAGCAATTCCCAAGTCAATTCATCTTCAAAAGTTTGAAGAAATATTTAGGATAAGAGGAAAAAGTTTTTCAGGTGTCGGAAAACACCACTAAAATTAGGGTTCAATTTTCGGGTGTTACAGACCTTCCCCCCTTAAAAGGAATCTCGTCCTCGAGATTAAGGAGGTTATACAAGAACAATCTTGAACGATCCATTTATACCCCCTTAAAACTTTTTCTACAAAATACCAGAATTTTGACACCAAAAGAGGTCCACACTCAACAAGATTTTTATTAAACAGATATTTTTTAAAGTATGATATTTCTACCATACTCTAAGCATTCAAAGATGTTATGGCAGGGGCTCACTCAATCAATCAACATAGGACCTACCAGCATGTTCATGAATTTAAATCTAAGGTTTTTGCTAAACCAAACACAAACAGGCAAGATCAAACAAGATCTGCCATCAAACTATCAACCAACAACCAAAGGTTTTACTTGGGTAAAGAATTACCCCAAAATTTTATAAAACAAATTATTGAGGGATATCCTAATCATATCCCCTGCCTAGGGTTTTGTTTTTAGAAAAGCTGCATAGACATTTTCATGTTTACACAGGTTTTGGAAAAACCAAAGGGTTTCTTCTTTTTTTTAAAAGAAATTATTTGTGCCACCAATAATTGCCTTACCGACACTGTGGGATAGGGTTGTCCAAAAAAAATCATTTTGCAAATATTTTCCCGGCAAAACACTTGAGAGACGAAGGGATGGTTTTCTGGGAAAGAGATAGAGGCACACCGTGGCTATCAGCCTACTCGCTGACATGTGGGACCGGGGTCCACCTGTCAGTCTCCTTCTTCCTCTCTCTCTTCTTCTTCCTCGCTCTCCCTCGCTCTGTACACGGCGATTTCTCAGTGCGCGGAGCACTCCACCGTGGCACTGCTGCGCGTGCGGTCCGTCGACGCCGCGGCCATCACGACTTTGGGGAACATGTCCTCGATGGTTTCGCGCCACTGCTCGTGATTCTTTCTCTTTTCCCGCGTGCGGTGTCGAGGAGCGGCGTCCGAGCTCCGGCTACAAATCAGACATCTCTGAAATCCTCTCTTCTTTCATTGCAACCATGGGCTTCATTCAGAGCTTCTTCAGAGCCTACGTCGAGATGCTGGGAGGGCGGGCTTCATCGAGCATGTGATCATCGTCGCGCTCTTCGGGATCTCGTCTGTGGTGGTGGGCGGACTGCTGTTTGCGGCGGTGGTCTTCCTGATCTTTGGCCTGTGCAACTGGTGGTCAGGCGCTGGTGGTGATGCGGCGGCGGAGGAGCAGGCTGCGGCGGAGGGGCAGGCTGCGCCGCCGGTTGCTGAGGTGGCCGCTCTTCCAGCTGGAGGTGAGCCGGCCGCTCGAGCCGTCCGTCGCCGTCGCGCGGCTCGCGACTCGGCTTCGGGTGAGCCAGGCTCATCTTCTAGCAACACCACTGAGGTTGAGAGGGAGTAGGATTTCTGGGGTGCCTTCGCATCTGCACTGAGTTAGTTGTGGTGTTCTATGTTGGAGTAGAACTTGTATCCTTTGATTCTGTAATTTCCCTTCTGTACTGAACTTAGTGGATGTATCAAATTTATCCCCTCTGATGAACTGGAACAAGATTTTCATTTCTGAACTTTCTCAGCCGCAACAAACCTGTTCTTGCAGCACGGATAGAATTGCAGAGGCACTAGTACACAGATAGAAGAACTTGCTACACTGAGAAAATATCTTTTTAGAAAATAATCCTGCATTGTATGGCCCAAACAATTGCAGGAGTGTGGCATAACATCTCAGCCATAATGGTTAACCAGAGAATCAGAACACCTAGTTTTATTACGGGCTGATTCAACATCAACCAGAAACCATACAACAACTTACATTACAAGCTAACACAAGAAAACAAACAACCTTCCTGACTCTCACCTACCAACACACAAGCGCCACTCGGGCTAACTAAACAGGGTTCTACTCAGCTTGACGGCCTCTGGGAGTCGGTGGAGCGTGGCCGAGACGTAGAGTGGTGTCCACATCTCCATCTTCCGCGGGGTGGGGAATCGCAGGCACGCCTTCGAGGATTACCTCGCTCCTGGGGGTGCTGCTGAACTCGAGCTAGTGCTTGCGCCACAGATGCATCAAGACCGCGTTCCAGCAAGTCATCTGGGAACGGGAGTCCTGTGCCCCGAGCTTGCCCATGGTTAGGGGTAGGTGGGTTCCTTGCTCGACACAGTTGCAGGCGAGCTTGACCAAGGTTGCGCCTTGTGGTCATGAGTTCCTCCATCAGAGAATGGCTGAGCCTTGTCATCGCAGCTCCGTAGGTGGACAGGGTGATTATGGCAGGGTCGACTTCTTCTCCAATGGGAGTTTGGAAATCCTCCTCACCATGCTGGGGTTCTGGCTGGGAGGAGGTGGAAAGCTCGACTTTTCGCCATTGCCGGTTCCGAGTACCGCAGGCGGACGAGACCTTCCCAGGCTGCTACCTGGATGGCTTGATGGAGAGTGGCCATGCTCCTACCTTGGATCAGGTAAGACGGACTTGTGCCCAACGGACACGAGCCGACATGCACGTCTGCTCGAAAGTCACTCCCGGCAGGCGAGAGGGAGTTCTCGAACACCACGTATCGAGGGCGAGCAGGCCTACCAAGAAGAACACAGACGGCCTTCCAAAGCATCAGTGGAAATCCTCCATGATCCTCGGCAGTGGTTTCTAGGATGACCTTGGGGTCCGCCATCGGGTTATTCCTGGATCTGGATGTAGGATGAGATGAGAATGCGGGATTCCTTTGCGGGATCCTGCTTCAAGAGAGCTGGGTTGGCTAAGGATAGCAGGCGAGGGTGGGGATAAACGGCAGCTAGGACTGGGTCTCATATACTGGGTTGTGTCGGCTCCTTCTCATGGAAGAAACCGGCGAGCCTCTCTCAGGGAATGGGACACGTCCTACTGCACCTTACTGTGGACCGACACCAGCCATGCCGGTTAGGCGGAGATGGGTTAAATCCATCGGGCTCGCTGTCGGGCAAAAGTAAGGCTGGGCTTTCCATGCTAGGGTAGTCTACAGCCAGCCTGGTGCTCTGATACCACGTCTGTGACACCCCTCCCTGGCATATCACCAGAGAGGCGGTCGTCCCGTGCGCCAGCCCAAGATATCTGGCCGCACGTCACGACAGTGTAACATAATGGAAATCATTACACAATCAGGCACAAGAAGTGCTACAAATGGTTTACAAGGCCATCAAGGCATGACCAAATCAAGCCAAGCATGGCTCAGGACAGAGTTTAACTGGCAGCGAAGACGACTAAGGCAACGGCTTGGAGCGGCTCCACTCCACAGGTATCTGGCTGGGCTACTGATCCTAGCACACTCTTGCTCCATCTCCTTGCTAAGGTAGAAGATGAATCCTCGACAAAACCTGGCCACAATCACAAGGCCCGTGAGTACATTTATGCACTCAGCAAGAATCGCCCTCATTACAAACAATCCAACAATCATGCAACAAGATATACATTGGAAATGAAACACTACACATAGCAAGGGTACTAGCAAGTGTACTCTAGATACATGGCATAAAAGTAGCATGGCATTGACAAGCCAAACATGGCATAAGCAAACAATGGGGTATCACCAGTGCAGAGTCCAAGCCAGGTGGGGTTGGATCGTACACCGGCAATCAAACAAAGAGATTACCTGTGACGAGTAAACGAGTGTACCAGTTGGTACCATAATATACAACAGTACCTGTGATCACTGCTAGGCCCACTGGCCTTATCTTTCCACTCTGGGCATGCACGGTTGATGTTGGCTCAGGCCTAACTCTAGGCTTCCAACGATCACACCGCCATCCCATATCTGGGTTACCATCAACATCTCAAGGCAACATTCCCTGCATCATCTTATTTGTTCATTTAGTGTGATCATGTCGTTCATTAATTCTTTCAAACAAATCTTAAGTTTAACCTCCGGACACGACACGGACACACAGTGTGACTGACACTGAACTCATTGTTCCATAACCTTGGAACTAGGCTAGATACCAGATTTACACTCTCGAGAGGTTGCAATACTTCACTCATCTAAGTGGATCATTAACAACCGGTACTTTAGGATCACGTCCTTAAGACGGTCTGATACACTCACTCACCGTTCACGCCATCAAGACACTCCCTATATAGCCACCGACATAACTATATGCCTTATGCAGAAGTGAATCTGGCACGTCCCCAACCCATGAGCGACGCCTAGCTCCGGAACCTTCGCAAGGCTAGCCCCGACCAACTATGGTGACCGACTAGACTTGCCAAAAAGGGTGGCATCAAAGGAGGCTCAATAGGATTACGTAGGTCAAGGCCCCCCATATGAGCGACAGTTGTAGTGCTTTCGATATTCCGGTTTGTGGCACCATGGACTGACCCTATCGTTGTTTGGAGGGTGTTTCATTTAATCAAGTTTCATCATAACAAGTCCAAACAGCCGAGAATTAGTCCAGCACAACAATCACAATATAATAATATAGCATCAAACAACAAGTCATTAGCAACATAATAATTCAAGAAATAGTAGTATCCATGTCCAACTTAGCGAAATAAAAAAAACGTCAACCGGAAGACTGTGGCAGCGATTCCGCTGGCAAGCGCCTTCTCGTTCGACAAGGAAAAAGAAACGTCAACCGGAAGACTGTGGCAGCGATTCCGCTGGCAAGCGCCTTGTCGTTCGACAAGGAAAAGAAACGTCAACCGGAAGACTGTGGCAGCGATTCCGCTGGCAAGCGCCTTCTCGTTCGACAAGGAAAAAAACGTCAACCGGAAGACTACGGCGGCGAACCGCCGACCAGCGCCTTCACAGATCAACTACAAAATATGGCACAGTTTGTTTGCGTCGACCGGGTGACTATGGCGGAGCTACCTCCGACCAGCGCCATCCCAGATCGACGTTAATATTTTAGTGAGACGGCGGCGGTTCCCCCAGTCCATTGCCTCAAGAATGATGTGTGTTTGATAAACATTAACAATACATAATACAACCAAGCAGGTACGAGAAATAAAAAATGCAACATGGCAGGGGCAATATTACAAGTTCATACTGAACAAGAACAACAACCACATGCACAATATAACAGTAGACAGACAAAACATAAACACCCGTGACGAGGGGTAGACTCATCAAGACCCATAGTCGAGGTCCCTAGGTTATGAATATGGGGGAGAGAACGTGGTAGAGCAGGAAGTATCGTCGGCTGACAAGCAGGGCAAAGATTTTACCCAGGTTCAGGGCCCTCGTGTGGAGGTAACACCCCTACGTCCTGCCTGTCTGTTATTGCTTTGTGAATATGATGGTTACAAGGGTCCCGGCGAGATGTCGATCTCGCTAGGTTTGTGGCTCTGGTTGTTCGTTGTTCGGTTCGATGGCCCTCCCAGTCCTTAAATAATAGGCTGGGTCTCGGGTGTTCGTAACCGAATCGATTTACAAGTAAGGAAACTCTAAACCGACTATTGTTTCGCCAAACTTGGAGGATACTCCATCTTCGTGGCCTCCGTTCATGGGCTTCATGTAGGTTCTTGATAGTTGGGCCTAGTCGATACGTGCACCAGGTACCCTCATGGTAGGGTACCCGATAGGCATACCCATGTCAGTAGCCCCCGAGTACTTGTCTGATTCGAAGAGTCGGGCATGGACTCATACATCATGCACGTTACATTTTTTTGCATCTGTATTTAGAATTCTTATGAATAGCACATGTTGGCTATGTCGAGTATTTCATCGACTATGAATTTTGCTTATGATAGTCAAGGGATTAGCTTAGCAGGCCCGGCTCACACGACGGATCGGGACCAGTTAACTACCATTTGTGGCAAAACCATACTAGCTTTCAATCAAACTCGAGTCCCCGGACTCGAATCTGGAACAACTGGACAGACTCGAAAACAGCCGTTGAGGTCTTACGGAATCGAACTGCAGTATAATTTTGAATCAACCCAACGCGTCCGTCGGGATAATTCATCATGTCTGCTGACACGGAAAATTTAAGGATAACGCTGCTGGAGCGGTCCTTAGCCCAGCTCGACTGATCGATGGGTCTTACCTTTGCATTATGCATGCAGCATCCAAGGATCGTCGGATCAACTCGAAAATGTTTTGAGTATGACTTTGCTTATGAACTGAGTCGAATAATATGTCGACTGATACTTTGCCATTTATTCTATCGGGTGCGCGACAGCGCTCCCGATGGGAGTAGCCCCCGAGATTGTGCTTTATTGCTTGCAATGGAGGATAATCTCAAAATCTTTTACCCTGCACATTTTAGTCAAAGAATTTTTTTGATACGCTCCGATGGGAGTATGATGCTGCAGTCGAGATCATCTCGAGTGGCATTTATGACCTTTGCTGGAGAACCAACCGAGATTTGTGCGAGAGACCACCCGAAAGTATCATCGAATGACTTTTATGCCAGTTCTAAAGGATGAAACAACGTCAGCAATGACGCATTTTGCGACTGCCATCTCTGACGAGCGTGGCGTGCTTGGTGATGTTTGATAAGACGTGACCCTGCTTTGTGGGCCCGTTTTGCTGAGCTGACCAGGGATGACGCCGCGTGGACTTGATTTGACCGTTCTGGCGCGGTTTTCACGGGGCGTGATGATGGTTTCCTGGATTCTCGTGCGTAGTGGGCGGAGTGGCCGGCGACGGTTGCTCTCCATGGCTGCCACGTGTATGGCCAGATTTCGCGCGGAGCGTATGCATCTGCTTTGACGGTTACGATCATTTTGCGATCTGTGGTAAATAGGGGACGACGCTGGCAGAGTTTTTTACTTGCCATTTGCTCCCTGCGCCGCCCCTCGTCTCATCTTCTTCCTCGCACCCACCTCCATTGTTCCTGCGCCCAAGCACTTTGCCTCCCACACCCTCCACTGCGCCATGGTGAAAGGTGGGGCTGCAAGCGTGGTGCTGCTGCTGCCGCGACCGATGCGGCCAAGGGCAAAAAGACCGTGGCGGGTTCATCTGCGTCCACCGCTGCCCTGAAGAAGAACAGCGGGGATTGGCGAGGTCCACCATCAGGACGCCCATTTGCTCAAGCTCCGCGAGCAGGGATATCTGCCACCCGCGAGCAACTCGCCGTCCGCGCTCCATCGCCCAAGGAGGTATGCCCCGAACCACGCGGATCCACGATCTCACCCCGAACGGTATTATGCATATTGCGTGTTTTATCACGCTGTGCGAGTGCTTCCTGGCGTCGCACCCAGCTGGGCGCTATGGAAGACCATATTCATGGTGCGACCCAACAGAGGAGGTGGTCGCACCTACCCCGTGGGCGGCTGCGGCATCCAGGTGCGCAGCGACACCCGCTATTTCCGCCTGAAGACCGTCGACTCCGCGCAAGGCTGGAGGAAAGGGTGGTTTATGCGAGTGTCGAGCAAGACGGAGTCGCCACCTTCTCGACTGCGGCTTACGTCAGGACCAAGGCGTGGGATCACCAGCTCTCAGCCGAAGAAATGGAGGAAGCGCGCCCTTTGCTGACTCGAATCGACGGACTGCTGGACAAGGTCACGGCCTTCACTTGATCGCCACCTTTGTAAAAGGCCACTCCGTGCCCGAGCGCACCCCATGTGGGCGTATGAGGGCGCGAGTGACTCCACTCGGATGAGCCCAGAGGAACTGTCAAGGAACGAGCTTGTGACGCACGTGCGGCACATCACCAGCTTGACGACAGCCGACCCTTGCAACATCGATTGTCCCGTCACGCCATACGGGACGGAAAACCCTTTGCTTGAGGTATGTCTGTAGTTTAATAGTTTGCCACTCGTATTTTCTACGATATGTGTTTTTTGATTCTGACTTTGCAGTTTGTGATGTATGCTATGCAGGGTCACTCGACTGCTGCCTCCCTTCCTTCTCTGCCTGAAAATGGCGAGACTGAAGAAACACAGGCACAGGTGGTGGACCCGAAAGGGGATCAGTCGCCCATCCCTTCTGCCACCACTTCACATGTGGAGGAGGTCGAGGAGGAAGCAGCAGAAGAGGTCCAATCTGAAGACAAGGCCACCTCTGACCAAGAAGTCGATACCGCGCCACCGAAGCGGCGTCGATGGCCAAGAAGGCGCCTTCTGCTGTGAGTTCACCCGCGAGGGGGCAGGGCTTGGAGGATGACGAGGAATCAGGCTCACACCTGTTTTCCAAGCCGCTCCTTTGCGTGCGTGCTCAACGAGCTCAACTCTTCCTCTTCAGTCAAGTGGTGCCCCAGCCTTTGGGGGACCAATTTTGGCGACTCCGAAGATGAGGAGGATGAGGAGCACAGGTATGTGTTTTTTGAGTATGATTTGAGAATTTTGTGCTGTCACATATTTGTGCTGACCGTCGTTTTGCTTTGTTGTGTTGCTCACAGTGCTGAAAACAATTAGCCTGGGACTCCTCCAGTCGAGAATGTTCCAAACCTGGAGCACTCGAATTCTGCACCGGCTGGAAACGAGACTGTCCAGCCAATGGCCACTGATGCTGTCACTGAAATGGCCAAGGTGACAGCCCCAGAGGTCGGTACATCAGTCGCGACTTCTGAACCATGGATGAACCACGTAAGTACCTTTTTGCCTGACCCGTTTAACTTGGGACTGTGATAGTTAGAAATTTTGCTGAATTCGTGTGTTTGCAGCCCTTCTACCATAACTTGGCAGATTCCGCCAAGGCTTATGTCCAGGTGGAGCAGGAGAGGGATACCATGCGCGCCGAGCTAGAGCGGCTCAGTCGTGAGTTCTCCTTTTGCTTTTGTTTTGCTGAATTTCTTTTTGCAATGCTTGATTTTGTCGAGTATTGAATCCACGTGATTTTGCTGGCCAGGCGAGAAGAAGGAGCTGGAAGATGCACTCGCCGCGCAGCGCGAAGAGTCGAAGAAAGAGCTGGCTGCCGCCACCAACTCAGCCGCTGCACGCGGATCCGAGTCCACCATCAAGCTTCTTATGGGACATGGGATAGATTGCGACTACGAGGCAGCACTGTCTGCGTTCCCTCGAAGCCAGATGGGAAGCCCATTTCTCTGAAGGGGGTGAGCGGAGCCGCCGCGCGACTGGCCGAGGTTTTTATGACACCATGGAGCGCCGGGCACTCGAGACTGCCAATCGTCTGCTTAGGAAATCGAATCTTAGGTTTAGGGTAGCTGTACCCTTTTGTTTTTTATGCCTTGTAATGATACCTTCTGAACTGCGCGAGTCTGCGCTTTGTTTGTGCTACCTTGTTTATGCAAATAGTCTTTTGCTAATGTCTTTCACTCGAAGAGTTGTATGCTTATGACATGAGTTTTAGCTTCTGACACAAACTTTGTGTTTGTGATTATGCTCTTTGAACAGTCACGAGAACCTGCTACTGCGACTAGTTCCTCGCAGGCTCCAATCACCACCCGATCCCAGGGTCAGGTGGTAAATGATGCCAAGGTGATGGAGTATATGAAGGCCAAATTTGTGAGAATGGAGCAAGATCTGAAGGACGCCCAGGCTGAGCTGAATCGATTGAGGGCGAGACCCGCGTTGGCCACCCAACGCGAGGAATATGTGCTCGGGGAGATGGATCTTGTGAACAGGCAACTCGAGTGTAAGTTCGAGTCTTGCTCTGTTTACAAGCTTTTTGCGTAGCTTTGTCCTTTTGATCTGACTGGTGCGCCCGTGTTTGTAGGCTTTGTCGACAACTTCCAGGCTGAAAAGATTCGCGTGGAAGGGCGTCTGGATAGCGTGGTTGACGACCCTACGACTGGGCGTCAACACTTTTGGCTTGATAGGTACCATGCCCGCATACTCGCCACCCTGAAGGATCGCGTCTGGCGAAGTGCTGAACTGCTGGAGTTATGCCGGGCAGCGTTTATTCGCCTGAACGAGACTCTTTTTCCTGCGGGGCCACAACCACAAGGGATTCGTGCTTTGTTGAACATCTTCCGTCAAACAAATCCCATTCGAGAGTTGCTGTCTCAGAGACTTGTGATTGGAGCCAACGCTGCAATGGCGTATATGCGTAGTCGAAAACCAAGGTTGGTGTTGCGGACACCTGCAGCCGGAGAGGTTCTCGAACAAAAGACCTGGATGACACGATCCAAGCTGCGGAGACACTAATCGAGTGCACTCGCGAACAGCTTTGCGGTCCCGAGCTGCCCGTAAAGGACGAGCCTGAGGATTAGAATAGTTTGCGAGTGCAATTTTTGTATAGGGGGCAGCCCCCGAGTGTAATTTTTGACTCTTTGTATATTGTATAGTTTGTATACTTTGATTTTTTGTCGAGCCCCCGAGTCAGTCGAGCGGGGTTTGTGAAATATGTGTTGGTTGTGAACCAATGACTGTGCAGCCCCCGAGTATTCGAGTGCGGCTGCAGAGTTTTTGTGTTCTTTGTTTGGATCCTTGTTACGCAGCCCCCGAGCATTCGGGTGCGGCTAAGGCATTGTGTTTCTGCAAGAGCGAGAGCTCATTTGATCGATAACACAGCCCCCGAGGGTTTCGGGTGCGGTTAAGGTATGAATTATGCGGGTAGTAGCCACAAAGAAGTCGAAGGAACATTGATTTTATTCCTCTTTTGAATGTTAGGCTGCAGGCCGCCTCATTAAAAACCTTCCAGTCCCCTTAGGTACCCTGGTAAGGAAAAGAGCGCGTCTGAAACCTGCAGCCATCCGACATATAGCCTATTACATTGTATGACTGTGAGCACTTTATGCGTAGAAACGGCGCAGATGCGCAACGTTCCAAGGATTATGAGAGAGTTCGCCTGTCTTCGCGTGCTTCAGTCGATATGCGCCTCCACCAAGGACCTCCGTGATGATGAAGGGACCTCCCATGGGGAAGCGAGCTTGTGCACCTTCTTTTGCTTCAGTCGAAGAACCAGGTCGCCAACGACGAAGGACCTGGTTCGCAGTCGACGGCTATGGTAGTTGCGAAGGTCCTGCTGGTAAACAGCTGTGCGGGCCAAGGCCGTGTCGCGCGCCTCATCGAGCAAGTCGACTGCGTCTTCGAGTGCTTCTTCCGCGTCTTCTTCATTGTATGCTTCAACTCGTGGCGCATTGAACCTTACATCTGATGGCAGAATTGCCTCTGCACCATAGACCATGAAGAATGGGGTGAACTGCGTAGAAGTGTTGGGAGTTGTGCGTAGGCTCCATAGCACAGATGGTAGTTCTTCGACCCAAGCACCCGCAGCTCTTTTGAGTGGCACCAGGAGGCGCTTCTTGATCCCACTCGTCACAAGTCCATTGGCCTTTTCGACTTGGCCATTGGATTGTGGATGCGCCACGGATGCGTAGTTGAGCGTAATGTCCTGCTCTTTGCAGAAGGTTTTGAACTCCTCAGCCGTGAAGTTTGTGCCGTTATCAGTGATGATACTGTTTGGGACACCGAAGCGGTAGATGATGCTCTTTATGAAGTTGACTGCCGTAGTAGCAGTCGAATTTGTGATGGGGACCGCCTCGATCCACTTTGTGAACTTGTCGACTGCCACCAGTAGGTGAGTATGCCCGCCATGCGATGATTTTTTGAGTGGCCCAACCATATCGAGCCCCCATTGGGCGAAAGGCCAGGCCAGCGGTATAGTCTTCAACGCCGATGCGGGTGCGTGCGGCCTTGTTGCGAATTTCTGGCAGCCGACGCACCTTTTGACTATGTCCTCCGCGTCTTTGAGTGCTGTAGGCCAGTAAAACCCTGCGCGAAAGGCTTTGGCTACGAGTGATCGACTGCTGGCGTGATGCCCACAGGTACCTGCATGAATATCTCGAAGTATGGCTTGGCCATCTTCGAATGCGATGCATCTTTGGAACATACCTGATATGCTGCGCTTGTATAACTCGCCGTTGATAACGGTGTATGCTTTTGATCTTCGAGTCACGCGTCGGGACTCGGTTATGTCATCTGGTAGCTCGCCGCGGAGTATGTAAGCCAGAAAAGGTTGAGTCCAAGTTGGCTCAATGAGGAGTACCTCGACTGGGGGGTCCTCTGTGCTAGGCGCTTTGCTTTTGGCTGGCGTAGTCGACGGAGGAGGCTCTCGTTTCTCCTTGATAGATCTGTGTTCGATGCGCTCGAGGAAGACACCAGGTGGAATTTGTGCGCCAGTTGAGCCAAGATTGGCTAGCATGTCTGCTTCTTCGTTACTTTCCCTTCCTATGTGCCTCAACTCACAGCCCTCGAAGCTGCCCTCCAGTGTGTTGTACAGGTCGCGATAAGCGATCATGTTGTCCGCGATTGCGTCGCAGGCCTTCATTGTTTGCTGCACCACGAGATTGGAGTCGCCGTAGATCATCAATCGAGTGCACCCAAGTGCTTTTGCCATCCGCATGCCATGGATCAGAGCCTCGTATTCAGCCTCGTTATTGGAGGGTAGTTTGAATCCCATCTGCAAAACATAACGTAGCTTGTCCCCTTTTGGTGATATGAGGATGACGCCTGCGCCTGCGCCTTCGTGTTTCTTGGACCCATCGAAGTACATGGTCCAGGAATTGGACACGTCTGGTGCTCCAGGTAATTGGGCCTCTATCCACTCGGTTGTGAAGTCGGGTAGGACTTGTGCTTTGATAGCCTTCGGGTGCTCGTACTTGATGTCTCTTGGAGCCAGCTCGATGAGCCATTTTGCGACTCGACCCGTTGCATTGGGGTTTGTGAGGATATCACCGATTGCTGAGTTACTTACCACGGTGATCGGGTGCTCGGTGAAGTAGTGTGTCAACTTCCTTGAGGACATGAATACAGCGTATGCCAGCTTTTGATAGTGCGGGTACCGCTGTTTTGATATGGAGAGAACCTCGCTCAGGTAGTAGACTGGACGTTGTATGCTTTGGATGTGCCCCTCCTCCATGCGTTCGACTACCAGTACGGTGCTCACCACCCTGTTTGTAGCCGAGACATACAGGTAGAGTGGTTCCCGTTCCTTAGGTGCGACGAGGATCGGAGGGCTTGTGAGGATCCGCTTGAGATCTGTGAAGGCTGCTTCAGCTTCTGGCGTCCACTCGAACTTGTCCGCCTTCTTCATCAGTCGATAGAATGGTAGAGCCTTTTCACCCAGTTTGCTGATGAATCGACTGAGCGCTGCTACTCGTCCTGCTAGTTTCTGCACATCGTGAAGCTTTGAAGGCCTTTGCATTGTGAGGATGGCCTGTATTTTCTCCGGGTCTGCTTCGATTCCACGGGCAGAGACTAGGTACCCTAGGAGCTGCCCGGCTGGAACGCCGAACGTGCACTTCTTAGGATTGAGCTTGATATGGAAGCGTTTGAGGTTTGCGAACGTCTCCCTCAAATCGTCGAGTAGTGTGTGTTCTTCCCTTGTGGTAATGACAATGTCATCCACGTAGACCTGGACGTTGCGTCCGATTTGCTTTTTGAGGCAGTCCTGCATCATGCGCTGGTATGTTGCACCCGCGTTTTTGAGCCCAAAGGGCATAGTTGTGTAGCAGTAGACCCCGAGTGGGGTTATGAACGCCGTTTTTTCTTCGTCTTCTTGCTTCATCCTTATCTGGTGATAACCTGAGTAAGCATCCAGAAAGGAGAGTCGTGCGCATCCGGCGGTGGAGTCGACGATCTGGTCGATTCGGGGTAGCGGGAAGTGATCCTTTGGACAGCACTTGTTCAGCGCTGTGAAGTCCACGCACATCCGAAGGATGTCTGTATGCTTCTTCTCTACGAGTACGGGGTTGGCCACCCATTGTGATTTCTTGATTTCCCTAATGAATCCTGCTGCGAGTAACCGGTCGACTTCAGATTCGACTGCGGTTCGCTTTGGGCCGGAGATTCGACGCATCGTTTGCTTGACTGGCTTTGCATCTGGAAACAATTGGAGAGAGTGCTCGGCGAATTCCCTGGGAATACCTGGCATGTCGGCTGGACACCACGCAAATATTTCCCAGTTCTCACGGAGGAATTCGACGAGCGCGCCTTCCTATGCGATAGGCAGGCTCGAAGATATGTTGACTGTCTTGGACGGATCGGTCGGGTGCACCTGATGCGACCTTGTGTCATTTGTAGCATTGAAGGATCTGTCGACTGCCAACTTCTTATGCTCCGGAAGGAGTGTGCGGTCGTTGGAAATCGCCAGTCGGCGAGTGATTCTTCCACCCCGAACATCTCGGAGATTTTGCTGAACTCGCGGTCGCAAGCATCGGACCTTTGAAAGTTTCCACGGACAGTGATGACTCCCTTTGGTCCTGGCATCTTCAGCGTGAGGTACGCGTAGTGTGGCACCGCCATGAATCGAGCAAACGTCGGGCGACCAAGAATAGCATGGTATTGTGATTTCCAGTCGACGACCTCGAACTCAATCGACTCTGTCCTGAAGTGGCTTTTGTCCCCGAACGTAACGTCGAGTTGTATGGTGCCTTCTGGGCTAATTGCTTTGCCAGGAACGATACCGTGGAAGGTATTTGAAGATTTTGGGAGGTTTTCGACTGACCTGTTCATTTTGCGGAGCGTGTCCGCGAAGATGATGTTTATGCCGCTGCCTCCATCCATGAAGACCTTGGTCATGGCGTAGCCTCCTATTTGCGCGTCGAGTACCAGAGCCGCGTGCCCTGGTCGAACTACAGCTGGGGGATGATCCTCTCGACTGAAGCTTATGATGGTTTCCGATCCCTTCAGAAATTCGGGCATGGCAGGAGGTGCCATGACAGCCATGTTCACCTGTCGAGTGATTAGCTTTTGCTGCCTGTTGAGGGGCGACCCTTTTGTATCATGTACATCTGCCCGTGGGGCTGTGGATATTGATCATCTTCCGCCCGTAGTACGGGTTGTATGGCACCTGCGAGGTTTGCGCCTGGAGCAGGCTGTGGTGGTGGTTGCGGTGGCGGCTGTGGCGCCATGAGAGCGGGCACAGCGTTCGGCTGTGGTGCGGGTGCAGGCGTGGGCTGAGCAGGTGCTGGGCCGTACCTTTTGAGTCGTATCATGTAGTCAGTCGCCATTTGGTCGAATTCCCTGCAGTTCCTTAGGGTGTGATTGGAGCGTAGTTTTCCGTCGTCCCCCTTGAAGAGGTGGAATCTGCACCAGTCGTCCATCTTTTCCTCGAATGACCGCTCGGGTTTTGCGTCGCTGCGTTTGCGCCATTCTTGCCTTTTGTAGCTGTCGCTCCGCTGCTCGCGATCTCGACTGTCCCGTCGATCATCCGAGCGTCGATTGCTTCTATCTTGGTCCTCCCGGGTTGTGTGTATCCAGCCGCCATGAACTCGGGTCTGTTATCGTCGTAAGGACGTTTGGAACGTTTGCGCCTGCGATCTTCTCTGTATGAATCTCTGCGGCCTCGACTGCCGCTTTCGTAGTTGTCGCGTGGTGGGGAAGCACGGGATCTGCGTACAGAATCCTCTCCATCTGCCCACTCAGTCGCAACTTTGATGAGGTCAGCCAGGGAGGTTGGCTTTTCACGACCAGTGCCTCTTTGAAGTCCTTCCTGGCGAGACCTTGTATGAAGGCATCCATGGCCCTGTCTTCTGACACTTTGCCAACCGAATTGCGTATTTCGGTCCACCGCCGTATGTATGATCTCAACGACTCGTCTGATCGTTGAGTGCATGCCTTAATTCTTCGAATGTCTTCGGGCGCTCACATAGAGGCTCGAAGTTTTTGATGAAGTCTCTGCGGAAATCGTCCCACGAGTCGTATGATGATGGAGGGAGCGCCTTGAGCCAGTCGCGGGCAGTTCCTTCGAGCATGAGTCGTATGTACTGCATCGCCGTGGTGTTCGTGCCACGCTGGCATGCCACGGCGAGTCTGTAATCTTCTAGCCACCCGGAAGGTTCTTGGCGACCGTTGTACTTGGGTTGTTCGCCTGTCAACTTGAACCTTTGGGCATCCGCGTCTCACGGATGCGTCGAGTGAAGCACAATGCTCCGCATGGCTCTGGTTCGGATCAGAGTATGAATCGCTGCTATAGGATCTTCGAGATCTGCTTCTGCTGGACCTGTGCCGGCGCGTGCTTCTCCTTCCTTCATCCGAGTGGTGGCTGCGACCACTGCGATGATGTGCTGCGTGTCGTGAGTCGACTATGTCGCGATCGCGATTCCTTGCTGGAGTTTTGTCTTCTGGCTGTATAGCCTGTGCCGCTAGAGCTAGCGATTTGAGTTGTTGGCGATGCAGGGCTGCGTTAGGGTCATTCGCCGGAGGTTGCATTGCCTTGAGGTAAGCACCTACGGAGAATAATGCACCCGCAGCAGTTTTGGGCACTGGGATTCCGTTAGCGTCCTCTGTCATGAACGACAGGTTACGGGTGATTGCTACCCTTTCATGTTCTGGAAGGCTTGCCAACCGCGACCTAGGTCGTGGGGTTGGTTGCATTGTGGACCCGAGGGATTGCTCCCTTCTTCGGGCACTCGAGAGGCTGGCTTGCCTTTTGCGCTCTTCGAGCGTCGCTCGGTAGTTTTGCAGTCGAATTGACTCCTGCCAGTTGAAGTACTGGAAGGTCAACATCTCCTCTGGGGTGGAATTTGGTGGCATCATTGTGCACTCCTTTATGACTTTATCTGCTTTTGCTGCCATCTCCTCCGTGATTGTCAAGGTTGTGACCCCATCCGGCATGGTTACCGTGCATGGGAATTGTGCAGGCCTGCGAGCGGCTGCGTCTGCGGATGATTCTGCGGAGAAGGCCACGTAGACCTGATGGGGCGTGACCCGTGGACAGGTGTATGTGCTGTCGATTCCAGTCATGGACTCGACGTCGCCGTCGAGGCTCATGTCAGAGCCAGTGTGTTCATCGAGTAGATCTTCGAGGCGAATCTCGTTGTCGATGTGCTCATCGCCTATGCTCATCTCGGTGTTGGCGAAGCCATTATGGATTTCTGAGTCGAGGTTGGTGTTGGTGAAGATCTCCGAGTCGACGTTGCTGTCGTTATGAATCGCGGGCTCGTAGAAGTCATCGAGGGAGATCCCGCAGTCGAAACTCTCGTCGAGTGGTAGGTTGAAGTCGACGTTGCTTGTGCGGTATGCTGATTCTGCCTCCTCGCCTTGGAGTTCCGTCATCATGAACCTGTCGATCTCGCCGGTCGACATGGTTGTTGCGGGCGAGCAGGCTTCAGGAATCGACGACGGGGCGAGCGCAGTCGACGGAGCCTCGAGTGCGCCCAGCGCCAGTTGTTGCGGATCTGTCGAGTCCTGCGTGCCAAGATTGTTTACGAAAAAATTGAATGCTCCAACAGTCAAACTCAAACCTGATTCAAGGCCGGAAAACGCCTCCTGAAGCTCCGGCGAGTGCGGATTGAAATTCATTGGAAGAGCAGATGCGCTTTTTGCAGGTGAAGCGGGCAGGCTGCCGCTTTTCGAGTGGATCGGCGAGTCGCCGTGTGTCGCCTGGATCGGCGAGTTGCTGTTTGCTGACATGGCCGGCGAGTTGCCGTTTGCAGATGAGATCGGCGAGTTGCCGTTTGCTGGTGTGATCGGCGATTTGCCGTTTGCTGTTGGGACCGGCGAAACTTCGAGTCCAGCGCTATTCTTTCCCACAGACGGCGCCACTTGACGAGGGGTAGACTCATCAAGACCCATGGTTAAGGTCCCTAGGTTATGAATATGGGGGAGAGAACGTGGTAGAGCTGGAAGTATCGTCGGCTGACAAGCAGGGCAAAGATTTTACCCAGGTTCAGGGCCCTCGTGTGGAGGTAACACCCCTACGTCCTGCCTGTCTGTTATTGCTTTGTGAATATGATGGTTACAAGGTCCCGGCGAGATGTCGATCTCGCTAGGGTTTGTGGCTCTGGTGTTCGTTGTCTGGTTCGATGGCCCTCCCAGTCCTTAAATAATAGGCTGGGTCTCGGGTGTTCGTAACCGACTCGATTTACAAGTAAGGAAACTCTAAACCGACTATTGTTTCGCCAAACTTGGAGGATACTCAAAGGTCATTGGAATTTTCTAGGTCTAGGTTTGTTTGAAAAACTTGAAATGGCATTAATTTGGGCTTACAAAGGAAGTGGTCTAAAGGTTGCTCAAAGGGTTTGCCTCCAAAAGATGAAATGCAGGAAATGCCAAAATATTCATCCCCTGATTTTTTTCAGAATTATTGGAGGTTCCTAGCTTGGTTGAAACATTTCTGGACTAGAAATGGCAGTTTTGAAATTATGGGCTAACTTGGAAATATTGCATTGGAGCATGCAATATTTTTGCATGGGTTGTCTTTATATGGACATGGGTCCTCTGGGATTTTTGGTGGAATTTTTAGAGCTGTGGAAATGGGCTTTCCTTTTGTAGGTGGAGGAATTGGTTTAAAGGTTTCGATAATTAGGGCTAGGGTTTCCGAGAGAAAACCTAAGCACAAAAATCATCAGGGTGATGGAGTGGTTCATGGATTTATGGGAAATTTTGAGAAAGCAGTTCCCAAGTCAATTCATCTTCAAAAGTTTGAAGAAATATTTAGGATAAGAGGAAAAAGTTTTTCAGGTATCGGAAAACACCACTAAAATTAGGGTTCAATTTTCGGGTGTTACATCTGGCGCCGTTGCCGGGGAGCAGAAGCAATTCGGTTCAGTAATCTCCTTGCCTTCCTTCCACACGCCATATTTTCTGACGCCATATTGGGAAGCAAGAAGATTTCTGCAAGGGGAGTTTCACGCTTCCAATCTCTTTACTTAGTTATTGTCTTGCTTAGTTTATTTTTATTTAGTCTTGTTTGCTTTATTTATCAAAAACACAAAAAAATTAGTTACTTTTATTTTCAAGTTGTTATCTTTCTGTTTTGTTTTAATTTTGCTAAAATGAGTACCCCAGAGAACAGTAAGTTGTGTGATTTCACTAGCACGAACAACAATGATTTCATTAGTACACATATTGCTCCACCTGCTTCTAACGCAGAATTCTATGAAATTAAACCTGCACTTTTAAATCTTGTTATGAAAGAGCAATTCTCTGGTGTTAGTACTGATGATGCTGCTGCTCACCTTAATAATTTTGTTGAACTTTGTGAGATGCAAAAGTATAAGGGTGTAGATGGTGATATTATTAAACTGAAACTTTTTCCTTTCGCTTTGAGAGGACGTGCTAAAAAATGGTTGCTATCTTTGACTAGAAATAGTATTGATTCATGGACTAAATGCAAAAATGCTTTCATAGGAAAATACTATCCTCCCGCTAAGATTATATCTTTGAGAAGTAGCATTATGAATTTCAAACAATTGATAATGAGCATGTTGCTCAAGCTTGGGAGAGAATGAAATCATTGGTAAAGAATTGTCCCACCCATGGACTGACTGCTTGGATGATCATCCAAACCTTTTATGCAGGACTAATTTTTTCTTCAAGAAACCTATTGGATTCGGCCTCTGGAGGTACCTTTATGTCCATCACTTTGGGTGCTGCAACAAAAACTTCTTGATGACATGATGATAAATTATTCTGAATGGCACACCGAAAGAGCTCCACAAGGTAAGAAGGTAAATTCTGTTGAAGAAACCCCTTCGTTGAGTGATAAGATTGATACTATTATGTCTATGCTTACAAATGGAAAGATGCATGTTGATCCAAATAATGTTCCTTTAGCTTCTTTGGTTGCTCAAGAAGAGCATGTTGATGTGAACTTCATTAAAAATAATAATTTCAACAACAATGCTTATAGGAATAATTTTGGTAATAATAATTATAAGCCCTATCCTTTTAATAGTGGCAATGGTTATGTTAATTCTTATGGTAATTCCTACAACAATAATAAGAGTGTACCCTCTGATCTTGAAGTCATGCTTAAGGATTTTATTAGTACACAAACTGCTTTCAATAAATCTGTTGAGGAAAAGTTTGGGAAAATCGATGTTCTTGCCTCTAAAGTTGATAGTCTTGCTCTTGATGTTGATTTGTTAAAAATTAAAACTATGTCTCATGATGTTAAAGAGAGCAAACTCTCAATGCTATACAAGTTAAAATTGATAATAATGTGAGGATGTTAGCTGATTTACATGCTAGGTGGGCAAGAGATGATGAAATTGCTAAAAAGAATAGTATTGCTAGAGTTTATATTATTACTACTACTGAAAATGCTGTAAACTCAAGTGTTAACAAACCTCCTACTATCAATGGTAAAGTAACTGGTGTTGGCAATGTCTCTACTTCTGTTGCAAAACGTTTAAAATTGCCTGAAAACACTGAAACTGTTCCTGATAAAAGTGCTGAAATTTTTCGAGATGTGGGAGACAATGGTCCTATTACTTTTGATAATAATGATTTTGATTTTGATGATTGCAATATTTCTGAAGTAATTAAGTTCTTGCAAAAGCTAGCTAGAAGTCCTAATGCTAGTGCTATAAACATGGCTTTTACTAAACATATTACTAATGCTCTCATGCAAGTTAGGGAAGAGAAATTAAAACATGAAGCTTCTATCCCTAGGAAGTTAGAAGATGGTTGGGAGCCCATCATTAAAATGAAGTTGAATGATTTTGATTGCAATGCTTTATGTGATTTTGGTGCTAGTATTTCTGTTATGCCTAAGAAACTCTATGATATGCTTGATTTAGCACCTTTGGAACACTGTTATTTGGATGTTCACCTTGCTGATAATACTATAAAGAAACCTTTGGGGAGAGTTGATGATGTTTTTATAATGGTTAACAATAACCTTGTCCCCGTTGATTTTGTTGTTTTGGATATTGAATGCAATGCTTCTTGTCCTATTGTTTTGGGAAGACCTTTTCTTAGAACTGTTGGTGCTATTATTGATATGAGAGAGGGGAATATTAAATACCAATTCTCACTCAAGAAAGGTATGGAACACTTCCCTAGAAAGAAGATGAAGTTACCTTTTGATTCTATTGTTAGAGCAAATTATTCTGTTGATGCTTCATCACTTGGAAACACTTGATTCCTACTTTCTGCGCCTAGCTGAAAGGCGTTAAAGAAAAGCGCTTATGGGAGACAACCCATTATTTTATTTCTGCAATTTTTCTTTTTTTTGAGTCAAGGAGTTGTTTACTTCTGTAACAATTCCTTTGTATCTTTATTTTATCGCATTGTTGTGCCAAGTATTGCCTCTAATAGGAAGATGATGCTGGATTTGGATTTCTGCGCAGGAACAGATTTCTGCTGTTCACCGTTTTAATTTTGTAAACTCACAGAAAAATTATTTAAATCTGAAATTTTTGTGAGTGATCCTCAGATATGTACGCATCTTTCGTTAGTTTAAAGTTTTTTATCTGAGCAACTTAAGTGCCTCTAAAAAATCCGTCTTTGCGGACTGTTCTGTTTAGACAGATTCTGTCTTTTATTTTTCGCATTCTCTCTTTTACTAGTGTTGAGTGGAATTCTTTTTTTTAGGGTGAAGAGCTTCACATAACATCAGTGATAGTAGCTAATGTTAAAAGTAACGGTCATGTTTGTGTCCTTATAGAACATGTGAGTTTTTCATTGTGCACTAACCCTCTAATGAGAATTACTTTGAGTTTGGTGTGGCGGAAGTTTTCAAGGGTCAAGAGAGAAGGATGATATAATGTGATCAAGAAGAGTGAAGAGATTAAGCTTGGGGATGCTCCCATGGATCACCCCTGCAAATTTCAAGAAGACTCAAGCGTCTAAACTTGGGGATGCCTTGGGCATCCCCTTCTTCATCAGCAACTTATCAGGTCATCTCTAGTGAAACTATATTTTAATTCTTTCACATCATATGTGCTTTACTTGGAGCGTCTGTGTGCTTTTATTTTCAGTATTTATTTTTCGTATGGTCAACTTGATTGGACCCCAGCATTCTTGATTGGGAGAGAGACACGCTTCGCTTTTTCATATGAATACTCCTATTCTTCACTTATACTTGTTGACTATTCTTGTCTAGCTATTGCTATGCTTTTAGCTCCTGTTTTTCATGCATCTCTTATTCAGAGTTGTTAGTTCTTTTAAAGAAAGTACTCTCTTGGTTCATTTATAATTGTTTGGAGAGTTTATGTCGAAATAAATTGATTGGTGTTTGGTTGGAACAGAGAATGTTGCATGTGGTAGATGGTATAATGGAAAAAACTTACATATTCTTGTAGATCATTGTATTGAATAATTTGATACTTGTCAATTGTTTTGAGTTATCAAGTAGTTCATGATTAAGCTTTTGTATCATGCAGTTAAAACCTATTAATGAAGATCTACCGTAAATCTCGTTGAAATTTGGTTTGCATGTTTGGTATCTCTAAGGTCTAGATATTTTCTAGTAAAAGAGTTTGGTTAACAAGGAAGACAGTGTAGAGTCTTATAATGCTTGCAATATGTTTTCATATAAGCCTTGCTGTGTCGGTTGATATCATGTGTTTGATTCAAATAACCTTGCTAGCCTAAACTCTGTACTGAGAGGGAATGCTTCTCGTGCATCCAAAACCTTGAGCCAAATCCATGCCATCTGTGTCCACCATAACTACCTATATGTGGTATTTTCTTGTCATTCCAAGTAAATTTTTCATGTGCTACATTTAAACTATTCAAACTTTATTACTCCTATTTTGTGTCAATGTTTACCAAGCTCATGAGGACGGGGTGGATGTCTTTATGTCAACTGTCAAACAGACTTTACCACCGGACTAGCGGCATATACATCCGCTTATCCATTAATTTTGCAAAAAGAGCTGGCAAATGGGGTGCCCAGTCCCAATTAATTACAACTTTACCGCTTAATTCTCTTCACATTTTTGCCCTGATTTATCAGTCAAGCAATGACAAACAGTGAAATATCTGCATGTGTAAACAAAAGAGAAAGAGGGATGATCTGCCTTGCTGGTAGAAATAACGTCCTTCATGGGAGCCGCTCTTAAAAGTCTGGTTGGCAGGGGTCATATTGTACTTTCCATTTTCTGATTCGTTGACAATTAACAAACACCTCTCAAAACTTATTTTTACTCTCTATATGATTTCAAAAACTTAAAAAGCTCTAGCACATGATTTAATCCCTGCTTCCCTCTGCGAAGGGCCTTTCTTTTACTTTTATGTTGAGTGTTGAAAGTTGAAAGCAATTGCTGAAACTTAAATCTTCCTTTGTGTTGGTTAAATACCTTTTGCTTAGAATCTATTGCTTTATGAGTTAACTCTTATGCAAAACTCCTTGATGCTTGTCTCGAAAGTACTATTCATGAAAAGTGTTTGCTTATATGATTCAGTTGTTTGCTCATTATCTACTTGCCAGCAAACTATAGACCATTGACCTGGATCACTTCATTCATAACATGTGCTTTATAGTATTATTTGATCAAGATTATGATTGTAGCATGTCACCTCAAAAATTATTTTGTTTTTATCGTTTTACCTACTCGAGGACGAGTAGAACTAAGCTTGGGAATGCTTGATACGTCTCAGACGTATCTATAATTTCTGATGTTCCATGTTGATATTATACCAATTGTTACATATTTTATATACACTTCATAGCATTTTTATGCATTTTCTGGGACTAACCTATTAACAAGATGCCACAGTGCCAGTTCCTGTTTTTTGCTGTTTTTGTATTCCAGAAAAGCTAGTCTGGAAATATTCTCGGAATTGGACGAAACTTGGACAAAACCTCCTATTTTTCCAACACGAAGACGGAGTCCAGAGGAGAGACGGAGGGGAGCCACGTGGCGCCCACACCATGGGCCGCGCGGGCCCCCCTGCCGCGCCGTGGGGTGGTGTGGGGCCCTCGTGGCTCCGCAGCCGCCGCCCTTTCGCCTATTTATTCCTCCTGACGCGAAAACCCTAAATACCCGAGCCATTATCCACGAAAAGTTCCAGAGACGCCGCCGCCGTCAACCCTAGCTCGGGAGGGTTCAGAAGCTCTTCCCGGCACCCAGTCGGAGAGGGGAATCATCACCGGAGGGCTCTACATCACCATGCCTGCCTCCTGAGTGATGCGTGAGTAGTTCATCCTTGGACTACGGGTCCATGGCAGTAGCTAGATGGTTGTCTCTCTACTTTATGCTATCATGTTTAGATCTTGTGAGCTGCCTATCATGATCAAGATCATCTTATTGTAATGCTACATGTTGTGTTTGCTGGGATCTGATGAATATTGAATACTATGTCAAGTTGATTATCAATCTATCTTATATGTTATTTATGATCTTGCATGCTTTCCGTTACTAGTAGATGATTTGGCCAAGTAGATGCTTGTAACTCCAAGAGTGAGTATTTATGCTAGATAGTGGGTTCATGCCTCCGGTAATCTGGGAGTGACAATAACTTTTAAGATTGTGGATGTGCTGTTGCCACTAGGGATAAAATAACCGATGCTTAGCTTAAGGGTACGCCGTTAGGTCTAATGCATTTGTTTACTTTACGCACATTACTTAATGCAATTATCCGTTGCTTACAACTTAATACCAACGGGGAACTCGGTATGACAACCTGGAGGTAGATTATTAGTCATAGACGCTGTTGGATAACGGTCTTTGTATTTTGTCATAATGCCCACATGAATATCATAGTAATCATCATGTCATATATATGCATTGTTATGCGCTCAATATTTTGTCAATTGCCCAGCTGTAATTTGTTCACCCAGCATGTTAGTTATCTGTTATGGAGAGACACCACTAGTGATGTGGACCCCGGTCTATTCTTTTACACTGATAATACAACCAACTGCAAACACTGTTCCTTTTCATTCTCTGCAATTTACTACTGTTTTCCACACCATACGTTTAATCCTTTGTTTTCAGCAAGCCGGTGAGATTGACAATCTCACTGTTTCGTTGGGGCAAAGTAGTTTGATTGTGTTGTGTGCAGATTCCACGTCAGCGCGCCACTGACAACCTTCCGAAGTGATTTCTTGCTCCTACTGGTTCGATTAAACCTTGGTTTCATACTGAGGGAAAACTGCTGCTACACTGCATCATACCTTGCTCTTGGGGTCTCCCAGCGAACGTGTGATCCACGCAATCAATGGTGCTCGCGGGGCACGGTGGCTGCGCTGCGTCTGGCGGCCCTGGAGGATCTGAGGCCTACCGCTGCCTCTTGACCAATGGTAGTCTCCACGAGGTGTGGTGGGCTGCGGCGGTCGTTGGTGCTGGTCGACTGCCTTCCTTGTGGTCTCCAGGTGAAAACCTAGGTTCCGGCTTGCTGGACCGGATGACGGTGTTGTGCCCTTTACAACACAACCTCCTTGGAGGCGCCATCTTGGAGACCCAATGGATGGCTTTTGTTGCTGCTTGTGATTGTCGGGAGCTTGGGTGGTGTTGGTGCGGCCAACCTGGCGCCGACGGTGGTTTGTTTCTCTCCTCGGCTGTCCTTCGTGTGCTTGCCCAAGACCCTCCAGTGGTTGCTGTTGAGGTGTGGGAGCTTCGTGCTCTTGGTGGCGTCTCGGCTCACATTTGCTCAATGATGACACAATGTATGCCTCCCCCACCTGCTATTCGTCTCGACCTCCGTGGCGGAGCTCCCCGTCTAGGTTAGTGCTAGGTGCTAGGCTTGACACTCGCCGATGATGATGGTGGTGCTCCTGAGTTGTGCCTGGGGTTCAAGTCGCACGCCGGTGCGGTGCGTGAGGCTGATTGTCGAGTTTTGGCATTGTGATCCCTCGACTACACCCCTCGCCTCTTGTGCCTCTCTTGGTGGCTCTTGCTGCTCCCTCTTCTAGTTGTCTTTTTTCTTGTATTTTCATTGTCTTCTCTTCCCATGTACCCCCCTGTAATTTCTCCATCTGTTTGTAAGAACATGGCCCGTCAGGCCACTTTCGATGAATGAAACAAGCGGTGGGGATTTATTCCCCCGTCAATCTCGAAAAGAAAAAAAAAGTTCTTTGGTGTTTCGATGTGGTGATTTCTTTGCCCATGCATCTGTGAGTTTTCTGGCAGAAGTTCACATGGATGCGCGTGTGCTCGCTGGCGGCGAGGCTTCGGTGTTGACTTCGGCTGCCATGCACATACCTCCTTTGTCATCTTTCGTTTGCTCATGCAACCTAGAAAAGACCCCCCCCCCCCCCCCCCCCCGAGGTAAGCAATTTAGATTGCATGTTGATTTATTATTTCTGTATATCCATGCTGCACACAAAGAAGTCGAAAAGTAGACGGTCGTTTCTCATACTTATGTGAGGGTTGTTGTATAATGGTTAAAATTTGGGTGAAACCTAACACATTCTAATGCTATATGACGAGACAACCGAAAATAGGGTAAACTTTAAAATTTTAAGGTGTTTGGTTTATTTTAGATATGTTGCAACACACATGCAAGTCTGCTAGTATGTAATATATATGGACAAATGAAACGACACAATCCGACATAGTTTGTTGTTTCTAATTTCCACTCATAGAAGAAAGGTCTAAATTAGAGAATATACATTTTAGCAACAATAAATTATGATGAACATAACTACTCCATCTGTTCCGAATTAGTTGATGTACTATATATATTTTAATGTGTAGATACATCCGTATATAGATAAATATGCATCAACTAATTTGAACAGAGTGAGTATAACATATTTTGTCGGATACGAGAGGCGAGTGTTTTCTTCGTGTTTCGTATTCGAATCAAAATCAGGCAAATCGACACAATATTTCATTCATTTTAAAAGGAAAAGAAACAATGGCCGGTGAACCAACCTCTTGTTGGATGGTTAGAAGGTTGGTTGTAGCCCAACCCATTAGAGGCCCGGGTTTGACACTGGCGTATCGCATTAAAAGCGAATTTTTCACATGTGGGAGGCGACGTTTCGTCGATAATGTGACGCGTGTGGTGACTTCGTCAATGACCTGACCTGTCGGCTCAGTCTTTCGAAGATTCTCATATAGGTAGTGTGTGCGTGCGTGCATTCATGCGCTCGTATGTATTCTGTTAAAAAAAACATGTGATTTAATTCGGTCAAATCGGGTGTCAAGGTCCGGTACCCGATTAGCCCGATCAACCCGAACAGCCAGTGCACTGCAGCAGCCCAACAAACGAGAGCCCACTTTCAAGTTTCAACCCAAGCCCAACAAAACGAAGATAACCCTATATCCTGTTCCAACTCCCGTCTGCCGCTAGCGCCGCCTTCGCCTTCCCCTGCCGCCTCCAAACTCGATCGCCCTGTTTCAACCTCCCATCTCCCCGGTCGCTCCAACCTCTCCGCGAATAGCCTCGCGACGACCCAGAAAACTCCATCATCGGCGGCAAGGGCCGCCCGACCAAAGGCCAAAAACCTTAGCCGCCTCCCTAGACCGCTCACAGCACCATGGCCGCATCCACTAGCGGCGGCGGGCCGCTCTCGCCCCAGGCGGCTGCGGCGCTCCAGGAGGGTATCGGGCTGGTGTTCGGGCGGTGGACGGCGCTGCAGATGGCGGTGGAGAACGAGTGGGGCGGCCGCGACTCACGCGCCAAGGCCGACCAGCTCGCCGCTTCCGTCTTCTCCTGGTTCGCCAACTCCAAGGGTACCCACTCCTCCCCTTAAGCATCCTGTTGTTTTTTTTTAGAGAAAAGGGGGGCATTAGCATCCTCGTATTATTGGCCTTAGCGCACGATGGAAGTCCGGCGGGATCCGGTTGGAAATGTGTTTCTTTGTCCAATTATAAGTCAGCCTCGCGATATTTCCCCTCGTCGGGGTTTCGGGTTGAACTCGGTGATAGGCAGATGGCATCTTCGATCTGTAGGCGCTGTTCAGTTCGGATAGTTCTGGAGAGGATTTGAGTTGCTTGGTTCCGTGCCATTTTCGGTTCAGAGTTTCACCAACTCCAAAGTCTGACATATGCGTAGTATTGGACGAAACAATTCAATTTATGTACGATATATTGGAGCTGCATGTTGTCCAATAGGAAAATGTCTAGTGTGAAATATCGTAAATGGTCTGCATTTCAAAATTTCAGCTTCTGTATATTGTTCATCATTTACTTATGTTGATTTTTAGTTTTCAAGCACATAACTTTATCACACATCATTCTAATTATTTCGCACTTCCATCTTACGCGAGAATCAGTTTCTATTGTAAGAAAACTCCAATATATGTTGCATTCTCCTTTTATTTTGGAAAGGCAAGTAATTTCATCCGTACCATAGGTGCAAAATGTGATGTTGGCATGGCTTGTTGCTGTATGTTTTTTGGGTTTGATTTTTTTATCAGTTTCACTCTTTTTTATGCATGTTTCTGCATCTAATATTCATTAGGTTATTCCAGGTCCATATTATTACGATGACTTGGAGGCTATGATGTTTGACAGCATATCTGAATCCTTAAATTCTGACTTTGAGGATGGTAGTGTTGGGGAGGTAATTATTATTTTTCTTTCTGTCATGTTTAGCCCAGCTATAGGTCATGAACTAGG
The DNA here is from genome assembly GCA_947311845.1 of Poa pratensis. NCBI lineage: Eukaryota > Viridiplantae > Streptophyta > Magnoliopsida > Poales > Poaceae > Poa > Poa pratensis. Next base: position 73,809,992 of record CAMZMU010000020.1, read on the forward strand.
TCAAAGTAATGAATATCTGATTAAGTACTTGCTGGTGTAGCTGAAAGGGTTCACCTGCTCTGACTAACCTTCAGGGTTATAGGTGCTCGGCCCAGTTCACCTAATGTATTTGAGGGTCACTACTGTTGCCCTTCTTCCGCTATTTTAAATGATCAGCGGGTCGATGGGTCAACCCTCCCCTTTTCCATCCTCCCCATTTTCATCTCTAGCTTATCCAGCAGAAAACCTGAAGCTTCTTAACCATAATTAAGGCGGAATGTGCTGCTTCTGTCAGCTTGTGTAAAAGTTGTATTCGGTTTGCTCATAAATGGTACAATGTCTGTTTATTAATTCAAATGTTATTTTATTGCAAACAGGTGGCTGAAAAATTATTGATAATGCATGAAGAATGCCTGCAAAGCAACTTTTCGTCGGTAGAGAAATTAAGGAATACACGTCCTCAGGGAAATGCTGTTTCCCAAAGTAGACAGGTATTTCAAGTTTAGTTTTAGCATGTGTAATTTGTGTCACTTATCTTCTCCACATATGAGCTCGGTACTGTAGCAACCTAGAATCGTTGGTGCTCTCTCACAGTTCACTTTCAAAGTCTGTTTGTTAATCTGTTCAGTTAATTCTTCAAGAAGTGGTTTTTATATGATTGTATGTTGCTTCTTCAGGGATAATTGAAAAGGCTAGATTCAGTGTGTTTTTGCTCTTAACATGCAGATCTTAACAACTGTTTTCTAATTAGAACTGGTAGATGTTATTCAGAGACATACTTATATTTTTAGTAACCATGTATATACACTTGTTCTCTTAAGTGGTCAGAATACGGCCCCTGTAGCTAATTTTCCCCTTCTTAAGAGCAGATTGTTACTCAGGATGACGATGATAGCTCGGACGACGATGATGATCTATCCATGGGGGAAGATGAAGCATCTAGGTCAGATGATATGGCGGTAGATGAACCCAAACCTTCCAAGCCTACCCTGGCAGATCAGCCAAAACCTTCCAAGCCTACCCCGGCGGATCAGCCAAAACCTTCGAAGCCTACCCTGATGCTGATGGGTGGACTGTTGTGCCGCCTAAGCGCGGCCAAGGCAAGAAAGCCTACCCCTGATGCTGATGGGTGGACTGTTGTGCCGCCTAAGCGCGGCCAAGGCAAGAATTAAGAGCAGAAGCAAACCTTGGCAAGACACCTGCCACTTAGAGGCTGTTTTGGTCTGATGGTTTTGAAGTGTGATTAGCAAAACCTTGGTGCAACTTCTACTTGTGTCGTTTTGGTCTAAAAGTTTTTAAGTGTTACACTCTACTTGTATTGTCTTGATTTTATGAGGAATGTTGTTTGTGTTAGCATCTTATCTTTGCTACTCTTGTTTAATATGGCAACAAAATATTCTGGTTGTAAACTATGTCAAATATATATTTTATGAGGTTGAGGTATTTGCGTCCTTTCGAATTTAGATGCTACTTGTTTCTTTTGCCCCCCAAAAATATCACTAGTAGGTTCGTCCATCTAACAGCTTAATTCCTCTATGCTGTGTTCATGTTTTCTGCAGCTGCGTGCTGTTTAGGTGTAACTCCAACCAAGTCTGGCAGTTCTGCTTCGTAGCTTGCAAAGTACCCCACCGTGCTATCTGCTATGGACATCGTTTGGTTCAAACAAGGCAGCATTATTCAACAAATAAATTCGTATCGAAAATGCTATACGTTTGTACGAATTCCGTACAACTGAAGAAAAAGGAACTGATTGATTGGACTCTGCATACTTATCTATACCTCAGGGTGCAAGCGGTAGTGGGCCGACCGCGGCGCCGCTAATTTCAGCCCACTTAGGTACAAACGCGAGCATCCACGAACAGAGGAAAAAACTAACGGCGTATGAGGGCCGTCCCGCAGTTGCCGCATCGCGCCGCCCTGAGGATGAGGTCGATAGGCTGGTAGCGATAGGGCAGGGTGGAGGAGCACGGACGCAGGAGAGCTCAGGGTGGAGGAGCATGGACGCCGACCGCCGACCGCCGCCGCAGGGGAGGTCTCCTCTCGCGCCCGCCGCCATGGCCGCCCTTCCTCCTCCGCCTCCAGATCCGGCGGCCGCCCTTCCTCCTCCGCCTCCGGGTCTCGGGGCCGCCCTTCCTCCTCCGCCTCCAGGTCCAGGGGCCGCCCTTCCTCCTCCGCCTCCGGGTCCCTCTCCCTTGGTTCCCTGCCTTGATTCGATGGCGGTCGATGGCTTCGAACCACAGCATGGCACGGCCGGCGGCGATGACCCCAAGATGCGCACAGACGCCGGCGGCGGGAAGTGCAAGAACTCCAACGGCAGCTCCCTCGTCCCCACAATTATCAAGGTAACTGAACATTGAACCATGCCGCATCAGTGTCTATTTGCTGCCATAGGGTTGTGTGAAGAGGTGCTTCAGGCTACATTGAAAAAATTATTTTGTCTTGATGTGTATCTGCTGCTTTTTTTAGAATCGTGTGTGGAGCTAGCTGCACATATACTACATTGCTGATCTTTTTTTACTAGCAGATGATAAGGCATCTTACTTTGCTTGGTGGATTATGGCAAATATTATGCTGCTGCATCTAATTATAGCTGACAGTTGTGACCTGACAGTTGTGAGAATTATAGCTGCTACTCAATAGTTGATCAAGTAACTACATCTGTTCATGCTGATAGTTGAGCATTATAGCTGCATCTAATATGTTCGTATAGCTTCACTAGTTATTGTTCTGTTCCTTGGCTTGTGTGACCATTGTGCTACCGGCAGATTTTTATGTGATGAAATTGCTGTGATTGGAAATATAGTAGAGTCCATGCTGAATGTGTGAAACCATCTATTTATCTCCAGGGACCTATCCCTAGCATGTGTTATCTCCTATGTTTGACTTGGCAGCTGCGAGCTTACAGCTGCTCCTGCAGTAGTTGGGCAAGTAACTACAGTGCTTCATGCTAATGTGATCTGTGACATTTGCCGGTTATCTTTTCAACTAGCATATGGTGATAGATATTATTTTGTTTAGGTGGTGACTGCTGGCAGATATTTTGTCTTGATGTAGGTGGCTACATGTTTTTACATTGTTGTTGCAGTGTTGGTTCATTTGATAGTTGCTGTGAACCTTTTGATGGACATATGTCTAATGTACTTATTATATCTCTTTGTTTAACAGGCATCTAGGAAGTCGGCCAGTCCAGGACTACGATCTCCAATGCAACTGACGAGTTCACCCGGGGTTAATTTCCTTGTCAAGTCTGCAGCAGTGAAACAGGAAGCAGTCAAAAGAGCAAATATGGCTGGTTCACCTAAGACACCACAGCCACCAAGGTGTTCTCAATTAGCTTCCCCTTCCATTCAAGATCTTTCTCCAGATACAAGAGCGATCAATTCGCAAGGTATGACCAAGTTCTTGTTCTTGTTACTTGTTGTCTATTGTTTGGTTTGTGAGCAACAGCTTGTTGAGCTAACTGAGCTATTTTCCCATTCATGTATAGCATCGAAGCGAAAGCGCTGCAAGTTGATATCGGACATATGGAGAGAAGCTGAACCAATCTATAAGGATGGGAAGCTTGTGAAAGGCAAATGCAATCATTGTCATGAGATATTTGCAGCTAGTAGAGACACTGGGACCAGCCACATGAAACGACATTTGAAGGTATGTGAAGCAAAAGTTGCTATGAACGACATGGTTGAAAAGATGGGTCGTCCTGATGGGATTGATCCTAATTGGAAGTTCAATCCCAAGAGAGCAAGAAGGAAGTTGCTAGAACTGATTGTCATAAAGGAAATGCCATTTTCCTTTGTTGCTAGAGCAGGATTGGTTTAAGGCAGCATGTATGCATTTTTTCCCTTAAGTTTTTTTCCTTTGGCTCATATAATATTTTCTTGTGGCTAATAAAATTTCTCTTCCACTTTCAGACGCTAGGAAGAATGAAAGGCATGATGCATCCAGTTGACACTCTTAAAACAAGTCATAAGGTGTGGGATCTTTTTCTGAAAAGTTCTCTATGGTTCCTTGTTGTAATGCATGATTTCGACAAATGATGTTTCCTTTGATCAGAGAAAACAGTTGAATCGATTGATACTTGTACGTAAGAGTTTACTATGAGATACTGTTCTTGTTCTGTTCAGATGTAGGACTAACATTTTGATGCAACTTGCAGGGATTAAAGTTTTGGTGATTTAGACAGAAATATTGCTCAACATGCTGGAAGGGATTCATGACAGTCGATTCTCAAGGATTCAACTCCAGAAAACTTAGTTCCTGGTATTTCAGGCCTAGTCCAGAACCAGTCTGCTTTTCATGATGCACATGGAGCTTCCTCTCTTCTGAATAGCAACTTAGTTCCTGGTAGTTGGATGCCCCGTCCTGCCCTAGGGCTTCTCATTCAACACAACCAGTTATGGATCAACAAGAGATTAGCGATCATATGCGACGCCAAAGGTGCTGTGGGATAGAACTTAATAGAAACTGCCACGTTGTTGATCTGATGATCTGAATATCATTCTATTTGTGATTCTATGTTTTGTTGTGCTCGTCAGTAGTATTCAGCCCGCATTGTCTTTCTTTCAGTAGTAGTCTCTGGTATACTGTTTTTAGGTGAGAAATGGAAAATCTTTTCTAGATAAAGAAATCCTTACTGTGATTGTCTTGTGAGCTGTATTGAAGTTTTTAACTAGATATATAGTAGACGGGAGAACCTTGCGATGCTAGTAGGTTCGCACGGAGTAATCATTAAAAAAATGTCAACAATTGATCGCGAGCAGCGCGAGCTAGCTAGCTAGCCAGCGACGAGAGCTAGCAAGCCAGCGGCAGTGACATCGCGGCGCGCGCGGCGCCGCAAAATAATCGCGGCTCTAACGCGGCTGTACGCGGCATACCGCGTATGTATTGCGGACGTATGCAACGCCTACGCGGCCTTCTGCAGAGCGTCCCGTTTGCACCCTGATCTATACCTCTTATAAAGCAAAACCCTACTAAGTGCATTTATTATTTTTCTATCTCAACATGCAAGCTATCCACATCATCCATACTATTAGCCAATCAATTGTCCATGTCATTTCCACTAATACTTATTAATATACACATCATACATTCCTCCAGCCATCTAATAGTTCACATTAACAATATATAATACACACACAATTCATGTCTATGAAAATTTAGTATGTCGACTATGACCAATTGATTTTCGTATATTCATTTAATATGTCCTACCTTCTGTACCATTTTATTTACACGATATAGTTTTTAAAGTGATACCCGCGCGTTGCAGCGGGGTATCTTCTAGTTTTTAGAATGATCGAGACCGTTTTAATGTTCACAACAGCAACAAAAAAAAATAGTGCTGATCAGTAGGACTACGCGCATCCCGCATCCATGTGATCCGTCCGCTGATCCGCGGCCGTCCTAGCTATCCGTATACCGCTCCACTTATCGTAGCGGCGGCTGCCAAAGTAAGCGTTTCGATTAGCTTGTCAAAGCTCAAAAGTCGATGGCCGACCGGCGCCCGGCGGCCGTCCCACACAATTGATGGTCTATGTAGGTTTCTGTAATTCTGTTGCCCGTTATGATGCATATGTACACATCCAAGATCCATGTATCCACACCCCATGAGCAGATGGGTTCAGGATCCATTCGGCCGACATGCACCGATGTACACATAAGAATATACGACAGCTGCAACGTTTAGAGCTGTCAGCTATGGGATATGTTGAGAACGAGCTGTGGCTCGTTGGCTAGCAGTAGCGGTGGCTACGCAAGCCCACCCGGGATCGATCCCCAGCGGGGACGATTTTCACGGGTGTCTCACCTGCGCGGCAAGAACAGTGTTCATGCTGTAGCAATTTGTGGAGGGCCTCTGGGGGACTGAGCCCTTAATCAGTCTGCCCAGTTCCAGCTTCTGGGCCGATTTCACCGTGGTTCAGTCAGAGGTATTGTGGTGTGCCCACCACCGCAGGGGTTTCCCAGTAGATCTAGACTCACGGTGGCTCAGAAGCTTAGTATAGTCTGGTTAGGTCTAGCTTGCGCACAGGTGGCGTGCGTGTGGTGTTGAGTGTGTGTGGAGTGAGTTGTGCGTGAGTTCAGATACTACAGCTGTACTGTAAAAGACCAGGAATTCTCAAAAAAAAAAAAAAAAAAAAAGCTATGGGATATGTTAAAAAAGCAAAAAATACACGTGTTTTCTTGCCACCTTGGACAGATAATATGCTTATCTGGTACTCTCTCCGTTCCAAATTAGATGGGTTTCATTTATCTACATGCAGATGTCTCTAGATGTGTAACAAGTCTAGCTGCATCTATATTTAGACAAATGAAAGTCATCTATTTTAGAACGGAGAGAGTACTATACAATACAGGTAAATATCTCAAGGTAATTAGACAAGGAACTTCTTTCCTGTTAGCCGTTTGTTAGCCGTACTACGGCCCCGACCCCGGCCAACCGGACACAATCTCAACTTTAGATCGAAAAAGAAAGGTCAGATTCTTGGGGTAGAACTCAAGTAACCAAAACATGATCCACTCCAACATCATAATGCACCACCTGTTGAATCACCAACAGTGGGAGACGGACGGGCAGCAGACCGCCGGCGTCGATATATGGAGGAGATTTGGCCGGCCGTATCAACAGCGCAAGTTACTACTAGCTCCTTCCAGCATTGGACATCCACTCGCTTCCAGAGACTCTCGTTGATACACACCTTCACGTGCCATAGTATACATGCATACAGCACGACACTGTCCGATCCGGTATCTTTTCCCAAAATTCTAACAACTAGGTAATGTGTCGCGGCGACACGCCGCGTTCTTCAGGTTAATGTTTTGCTAAAATATGTTATCAATATATTATTGAAAATGCCGGTGTAAATTAGTGTTTGTGTGTATTTGAAGATTGAATTCATAACAAAATCTGGCTTTAGAAGTAATATGTGATCACAAAGTTGTACCGTTATGGACGGAATTAAGTTTTGAAGATAATATTATCGTGTCAATAACATTTCCCAAGTGAGTCGTAGAAAAGTATCTGTAGATTCCTAAAAGAACATACATTGAAAGCATACTTATTCTCCCAAGTTTTAAAAATGTCAAAGGCAGACGATCAGGTAAATCAAGGTAAACATATGTGTTGGACATACGGAAAATATAAGATGAATTGCTTAAAGTGTGGTTATTAACACAATCTCTAGAATTTTGTGAATTACGTTGTTTGCGTGAAGATATTGGACAATGTATGCAACGCTGCACATGTTGGGTTTAAAAATATTGAAATTCGCTGAAATTTTAGCAATTCTAATTGTTTAAATACTTGTAGGTTTATGTTTGTAGTTTGACATATTTAATTAAGCTCCATTTCTAGTAGAAATACAGTGTGTGTGTGTGTGTGTGTTTGTTTTTTTAAAAAAAATACAACTTCATTCAATCAGAGGGAATGTATTTAGGTTATGTCTAAATATTTGCTAAATTGTAGTGTAAAAAAAAAATGTTTGTATTTTGGTATATGTAGTTATCATGTATTTCGTTGGACGTTTTGATATTTGTAGCACATTGATTTGACGGATAGGTTTTTAATTATTGTTTTTGTTTAAAAAAAATTATGGGATTTGTGTGAGCAAAGTGAGCCCGCGAGGGGGTTAGACTTGGAAAGTATTTAAAGTCTAGGAATATTCAAATTCAAATGGCAACTCTGTGTGATATAATTCGAAGTTGGAAATGTTTACATTCTAAAAGTTATTTAGATTTTTTTTTCAGTGTAAAGAAAGATGTTGTTTAAAATTATTTAGGTTTTGGAAAATAGTCATTTTGGGATTTTTTGTAGTTTTAATTTCTTTTTACGTTTGTGAAATGAATAGATTTGGAAATCATTTAGAAGTTTGATTTATTCAAACTTGAAATTTGATCGCATGGAATAAATCATCGGTATTTATTTTTCCCGGCCATTTTGATATGTTTTACATATTTTTTTGTGATGAATATACTTAAAATTGTTGGTTAGAAGCTTTTTAATCTTGAAAGGTATTTGCAAATTTGAAATATTGTAATTTGGAATTTGATTACATTTTTTATATTTTCGAGATTCAATACAATTAACTCAATAAACAGAATAGCTAGCTAATTTTGTTGCTTAAAATTTAACTTATTTTTTAGATTGGCAACTATGTTATGATTGCTTTAAAGATGTTTATTGCAATTAAGATTAAGCAGTTATATTATGTTTAAGTATGAACTATTCTGGAACAATATAATATGTTTGTAATTTACCTTAAGTAGTTAATTAAGCTCCACAATTAGAAAAAAATATAGTGTTTGAGTATTTTTTTTTATATGTTCAACTACATTTAATCAGAGGGAATGTTTTTGGATTTTCTTTAAATATAATATATGTAGGTAATTACTTTTAAAGTTATTGAATTCGAATTTGTGGCGTTTGTGGGGCATAGTTGAAATTTGGGAATGTACTACATGTTAAAAAATTGTGGATGTTTTGAAAATTATTGAAGTCCAAAAAAAAAAAGAGTACGGTTGAATCTTGAGAATGCACTACATGTTAAAAAAACGTGGTTGTTTGGAAATTATTGAAGTTCAAAAAAAAAATGGTGTAAAATTAAATTTGAAATTATATCATGTGGCACAATTGATATGTATGTGCATATATATATTTTTTACGGTGGAATTACTTTTAAAGTTATTGAATTCGAAACGTTGTTTGTTTTATGGAATTTGTCGCGTTTGTGGGGCATAGTTGAAATTTGAGAATGTATTACATGTTAAAAAATTGTGGCTGTTTTGAAAATTATTGAAGTCCAAAAAAAAAAAAAGAGTACGGTTGAATCTTGAGAATGCACTACATGTTAAAAAATCGTGGTTGTTTGGAAATTGTTAAAGTTAAAAAAAAAGAATATGGTGTAAAATTAAATTTGAAAGTATATCATGTGGCATAATTGATATGTAAGTCCATATATATTTTTTTTACCGGTGGATAGTTGTAAAGTTTTTGAATTTTTTTTTTGATACATTTTGGTACACTAATTATATTTTTCTGAGTTTAAATAAATTAGTTATGTATTGCAAAAGTTTGAATCAATTTTTTTTTGTAAATATTAAATTGCTGACAACTGGGTCCACTGTCAGTAATTTAATATTTACCGAAAACAGCTTTTTTAAAAAAAATTGAGTGCTGACAGGTGGGGCCGTGGTGACGTCACCTGACGACGTCATCAATGGCGGTCGTCTTCCCCGTGCGGGGATGTCGACGATGGCGGCGGCGTTTGAGAGCGAGAGAGGCGGCGTGGGTTAGCTCATTCGACGCGGCGCGTCGCGGGCAGTGTAAGGGCGGCGGCGCTGGGCAAGGCGAGCCCGGGAGGCGGCGAATCGGAGGAGCGGCGGCGGCGGACGGACACGGCGAAGACGACGACAGCGCGGGCGCCTCCGACATTTTCAGCTCGCGATTTTTGGCGAGGATGGAAAGGGAGGCGAGGAAGTTCTACTGGTGAACTTCGATGCGCTTGGGAGGGCCTGCAGCGGCGGGGTGGCGCGTCGGCGGCGGCGGCAGCTCCGGCGTCACGCGAGGAAGGAGAGAAGAGGAAGCCGGGTTCTGCGGTAGGTTTTGCAACGTAGTCCTCGAGTTTTCGCAAAATCGCAGATAGGTCCCTCGAGCGTCTGGATCGTCCGATCGCGATCTGACGGCGCGGAAGCGTGCCGTTACTGGAGCGGAGAACAGTAAATCGAGTTACTGTTTCCAGCTACAGGGAAGCAATGCCAGGCCGCGGATGTAGTCAATCTTAATATAATTAGGTAATATGGGACTTTATTCTAGTATGCGCGAGGGTTGGAACATCCCAGCTGAAAATGCTCACTGGAATGCTCAATGTCGCCGCCGCCTTAATTTAGCCTGGAAACATGTCAAGCGACGATGGGAGGAGGTATCGTTGCAGATCATTTGGGTTCAGTTATATGCTCCATGTCTAATCGATCTGCTTCCAGTTTGCAGACACGCCAAGGAGGCCGAAGCAAGAGCACTCCTCAGGATTCAGGTGCTTGTTGTGTTTGTCTTGAACAAGGCCTGGAACCTGCAGACGACGAATCTGATTGTGCTGCTGTGGTTTCCCCTGAACGCTGGGCATCAAGACATGTAAAGGTGCTGTTAAATCTACAGAGAGTATCGCGATAATTTCAGAAGAAATGCGTTTTCCTTTTCAGTTTCCTTAAAAGAAATTGTAGCAGTGCTGCCCGGGCTAGCTAAATGGCTCGGGTACAGATAATTACGTACTTGCTTGTGGCAGTTGTCTGTTCCGGCCCAGGTCCATCCTTCTGTACTGAACGATTGTAACTCGTCGTTGATGCAATGAAATCTCATTTTAACCTGAAAAATGGTATGCGGTAGAAAGACAACATCCATTTGATCTATAAGTTTATTATTTTGATGAATGGAGCTTACCAGGCCCCAAGGCCCCCCAACACGGATGACGGCGTAGTCTATGTACTGGTCATCCATCGTCTTAGCTTGTATAATCTTTGCTGCCGCATGTTAAGAGTCTATATCAAACGTTTTGCTTGATTTGTTCTAGGCGGTGTGTGTCTTTGTTATGTAGAGCCGGGTGTAACTATTGCTGTTGTACTGTATTGATGTGAACTATTGAGTTAATAAAAACTCCCATTATATCTAAACAAAGTGTATAGTGTTCAGAAAGGGATTAGTGTCCTCTCGCCAACAATCATAGTCCAATATTTCCCAAAAAAAAATATCACAGTCCAATAGAAGGATAAAGCATAACTAGAAATATCCAAGCTAAACAATATTCGGAGGTACTCTCTGCATTCAAAAAAATTAATACGACATACAGCTAAGTCCAAGTCAAAGCATCCTAAGTTTGATTAATTTTATAGATAAAATATTAACATCTATAATACGGAGTACCAAATCTGTACTAATGGATGCACCATAAATATATTTTCATAATATATTTATTCAATATAGTATATGTTTATATTTTTCCATATGCAGCATAAACTGGGATGGAGGGAGTATTTGGTAAGATTTAGTAAGGCACGGTTTGAATTTTAACTAATTTTATACGTTTTATTTTTTTTGGAACGGAGATAGGAGACAATATTGTCTAATTTTGCATCTATATGATATGATATGGGAAAGATAAATATATATCAAGCAATGAAAATGATAAGATAATTCCCGACATGTGGTCCAACTGGAGGCTCCTAGATGAAAAATATGGAGTTTGCATTTTCGATCGTGGATACACAAAATAATCCTCAAATACAAAGGGAGTTGTTTTACATGCGCAAAAATAAGGACTTAGCAACAATGTTTTGGTTCTCTCTGCACAATGTGTACGTTTTGTCTTTAGATCTGAGATGGCCGAATGTACTCGAGTTGTACCACAACTGGGTAGTTACACACAACTTCAAGTTTTCATGAAGCATGTTGCGAGACATGATAAGTTAAGATGAGATTTGCCCGTCTCTATTTGAGACACCCTCAATCGCAGCCGCCATCTCTCCAACGCCATAGTCGTTTGTTCGGATCTAGCCGTCTGGCGTGCGAAGTTTCTCCCTTTTACACATTAGAGGCATGGCACCTGTAGCGATGAGATAAGCCACACAAAAGGATCCATTAGTGGGATGCAACGACGAGCACAAGAAAGTAGTACGACTATACCGCTTGACGTGCTACACGGTTTTCCGGAAGCGCGTCTAGTGCCACTATCGAGATATATAACCACACAATTCTAATTTACATGGTTTAGATATGCTAATGTAGCATATCTTTATTTGAGACAATGTCTTTGACTCCCGAGTTCTAGTAATCTCTTCATTTTAAAATATTCAAAAAACATATTTCAAGGTTTAAAAATATCTGAAAAAATAAATCTGGACATAGCCAGTGATATATCTTAAAGTATGGAAAATCTAAATCCACACTTTTGTCATTTTTATGTAACTAAAAAAAAAGATGAAAGGCTCGAAATGAGCCCGGCTTTGAATTAACGAAGCCATCAACCGGCTAGGAGTTACAACTTACACACTTTACGCACACCTGCTGGGGATGCCAGCTTTACAATACAAGCACAAAGACAACAGGAGACAGAAGCTACGAAACACCAGCAACAAAGGTATGAACCAGTCGAATGAGTATTGTCTTCTAGTCTTCTGTTGCATAGAAGCAGTGCCGGGGAAAAACACCTTCAACCCAACTCGCCTTCAGCAACATCGCCACCCAAAGCTCGAGCAAGCAAACAAGCAGGACTCAGAATCCACAGAGGGGCATCAAACAACGCCTCCAAGGAGGATAACGACGCCCAATAGCGTCGTCGTCGCCGGCAGAGTCAAAGACCTGCAAAGCTTTCGCCAATACCCAGTCCTCCAACCAAGAGCTCGACCGTGAAAACGGCGAGGTCAAGTGGCTTCTGAAGACACTGCCGCGGCAAGCCGCACCGAGAACAGGGTAGGTTGAGGCAGAGGTGGAATCCAGCAAACAAGGTAAGGAGCTTCAAGGTGACGCCTTCATGAAGGGAAATGGCACCCAGAGGTGTCATCGTCACCTGCAATGGCCGCAACCATGCACAGTTTTCACCGGAGCCCTGAGAGTAACCTGAACACCGAATACCACCATGAGGTCGAAGAGCTATGTCACTGCTTCCGACCTACCTCCCGGAGAGGGGAAGACATGGGGCTCCAGCCCCTGCTAAGAACACCAGCAAACACGCCTGAACCAAGCCACCATGGATCTGGGAGAGCCCGACAGGGCCGGAACGTGCTCCACGGGAGAGTAGCACATGCGGCCGAGGAGGAAGCCTCACCGCCAGCGAAGTGGCGTGCGTAACCAGGCAAGAAGGCCGGGGAGCCCTAACTCCCGCCGGCCAGTAAGGCCGAGCAGCCCTCGCGACGAGCGCGGCCCGAGCAACCCAGATCAGGGCCCGGGATACCCAGATCGGGGCCCGCGCTGCCAGATCGGGCCTAGCTCCGTGCCGGAGCACACGCCGCCGCGAACATCCTCAATTGACAGCCAGCCCGGCTGCTGCCGCCTCCGCCGCGTCAAACGCACGCCGGCGGGGTACTGGGTCGCCGCCCAGAAACTGCAGCCCAGAAATCGCTGAGCCGCATCTCGCAGGAGCGAAGACGCTCGCCTGCAGCCGACCCCTCGCCGCCCTCACGGCCGAGGAAGACGACGACCACCTGTAGCCAAATGTAGGAGCAGCGCCCGCGCGACCCGCCGTCGTCGTTGACCGCCGCCCCGGCGTCCGTCCTCCGCCGCCTGTTGCCAGCAGCCCGAGGGTCCCCGCCGCCCTTTGGGAAGCAGGGCCCGCCGCCACCGCGGTCTAGCCAGCGGCAGCGGCGGCGCGACGCTCCTGCGACGAGCCCTGGAGCGGTTGGGGTTTTCTCCCCCGGGCCGTCCTAAGGGACGGCACGGGGGTCCGACGAGTGAGGGAGGGGAGGGGGAGGTGAACAGCGGCGAGGTGGGCTTGGCGGTGGCGGCGCGGTGGAGGAACCCTAGTCGCGGGACACTCTGTATTGGATTCCCACTCCTGCGTCTTTGGGGTTTTATGTAACTCAGAATACAAAGTATCTGAGATTGATATTTTGCACGTTTCTGTCGGACACAACATTCGCTACATACATCCGGATTTTTTTTAATTATTCTTTAAACTCGTAAATATGATTATCAATTTTAAAAAATATAATAGGATCACTGGAACTCGTAAGTATGATATGTACGTGCCCTGCCCAGGGTACAACGTGTGAACTATTCACCCTTGATTTCTCCAGGCTCTGAAAAATGATTCGCTAATTCTATTGCGAAGCAGTACAAGAGTGTAGCTCATTAATGCCAATGTCTCCTACACAGCGGCCAGCAACTCCACACCTACGAGCTAGTGCAACAATTCCATGAACTAGTAAGCCTAGTATACAAGAAAAGGTAGCGAACCGCGGCTTCCTTTTCCCGCTTTCCGTAATCCATATGCCTCGAATGTGATGATTGGGCTCCATGATTTGGTCAGCACCGTGGGGTTCTCATGTAACCTTGGCCACTCATCAGTGGACAGTGGGGGCTAGTAAAAATGTTTCTATTTGGCCCTTTTCACTTTGGACAAGAGGTTTCCTTTCTTCGCCTTTTGTAGTAAAAAAAAAGGAAACAAGCTAAACGAAAAGAAAAGAAGGTGCTTGTGAGGTGAGGAGCTTGACAAAAGGGCCTAAACCATAAAAGCATTCAATCCCAAGTTCCTAGCAGTACTTGTCAAGCCCCAAAGAAGGTATACGTAGCTGCTAGGTCGGCGTTGGTTGCACGACATCGTACAATCAGCCTTACATTTACATTTAGTTCTGGTAAACAAATCTCAGAGCATCTCCAATGGCACCCCCAAATAATGTCAGGCCCCTCCGGAAACATGTCCGCTTTGGAGGGTGCCGGACACATGTCCAGGTAAATGTTGGGCGCTCCCCACAGCGGCACCCCAAACGCCCAACCCGATCCAATATTGATTAATTTTCACAATATTTCAACAAATCCGGGGAATACATTGTCAAACAAAATTTAATAAGCGACAAACTTAAACAAAATTTAAACTAAACCCTAAATCTAGGGGCGCTTCCGGCTCCGGTGTGGGGAACATGGATGCTGCTGGTTCGCCGCCCACGTCGGTCATGTCGTCGGGGGTGGCGACAGCGGCAACCTTGAGGAACCTGCATTGCTCTAAAGGAACTTGCATGCCTCTGGGTCGCCGCCCTTGCCGGTGCGTGGTGGGGTTCGATCAAGCGGTTGCCGCCCGGCATGCCCAAATCATGCGCTCTCTCCTCCAGTGCAGGTGCAGGTTGTGCCGTTGTTTTAGGAGGCTGGTCGTCGTCGTCGAACAACTCATCGTCTGACGTTAACCACTCCGGGGCAGGCGACGACATGCTAGCAGGGAGGAAGAAGCTACCGAGCCGTGCCTGGTACTCCGCCTCCACCACTTTGTGCTAGTACGACGACGAAATGGAGTAGAAGGGGAGAGGAGAGACGCCCCCGAGCAGGTCCCCAAAATTGGAGGGTGGGTTGGGGGCGCCGGAGAAAAATGGGCTTGGTCCGGACACTTATGATGTTGCTTTTGACGATTTTTACGTCCAGGTCCCATTGAGCTTTTGTGAGGTTCATTTGGCGGGTACACTGGAGATGCTCTCAACATAATAAGCAGAGTGTCCTCCTAATCAAAGTAGTGGTTGTAAACTCATGACACTTCACCATGATGCTAGAGGTACTACGAACCTGTGGCAGATTCAGAAACTCGCGCCCGGTTCGATCGTGCACACGGACAAGCCACAGTACACCGTCCGTGCCGCGGATCGTGTCGACTGTCCGGAACCGGATAGAGCCCATGACCGGGAATGCACTCCGTCGTGTGGCTGCTCCGTCCGCCGCGCCGCGCCCTACTGTCGCGCACAGCGTCTTGACCAACTGCTCGCTCCCTCTCCCGCTGCTCGTCGGCCTCCCACGACGTCTGACCATGATCCTCCTGCCTGCCGGAGAAGATAAAGATATGATCTTGTTCTTTTCTCTCGCGTCCTTTCTGCCCTGCCATACCCTGCTGCAGTGCAGTGTTGTCGCCAACTGCCCCGGTCATTCCATGCCAAGTTGCAGGGCCATTGTAGACCAGGGTTTCAGTGCCAAGCCTCAGCAAAATCAACAAGGAAACAATGCATCTATATAGGACAATCCACTGTTAGCAACTGTCCTGATCTGTAAAATCGTGCTCGTGAAGTCGTGATCGCTGGACATTGACGACATCGAGATGCTGCGATCGAGGACGCGCCTCTGGCGCGATGGTGGCAGTGCCGTGGTGCACTCCACCCGCCCGGGTTCGACTCCAGGAGGGAGCGAATTCCGGGTGCCTCACCGGCGCGACACTGTTCACGTGAACATTGTCCAGCGCTGTAGCGATTTGTGGAGGGCTTTTGGAGGGACTGAGTCCTTAATCAGTCTGTCCCAGTTCCATCTTCTGGGCCGATTCCACCGTGTTTCAGTTAGTGGTATTGTGGTGTGTCCACCACCGCAGGGGTTTCCCAGTAGGTCTAGGCTCACGGAGGCTCAGAAGCTTATTATAGTCTGGTTAGGTCTAGCTTGCGCACAGGTGGCGTGCGTGTGGTGTTGAGTGTGTGTGGAGTGAATTGTGCGTGAGTTCAGATACTACAGCTGTACTGTAAAAAACCAGGAATTCTAAAAAAAAAAAAAAAAGATGCTGCGATCGATCGATTGCGCATAACCACGGCCGCTCCATCGCCTCGCTTCCTTCACCAGCAAGCAAGGCGAGCGTACTACGGGGAACGCAGAGCTCGGATTAGTGTCTCCCAAAGGGCGGAGGGAGGACGCACGGCTAATCAAGTGCCCATCACCACGGTACAGACAAAAAGATCTCCAGTATTTTTGTTGACGCTGGCCCGGGGCGCCAGGGCCTGCACCCCCATCTTATCAATCGTCCATTGACCAAGCAACCCATCGATCCATCCTTGAAAAGATGTCCCCGGTGCTGAAAGAAAGAAAGAACATTATTGGCCAACAGAACGACCGAGATTTTTTATGAATGTGTCTGTCATTATAACCGGTGTAAATCCACCGACAAACCACTATCGGCATCACTATTGCATCGCCTGTTCCACAACAGCTCGCGTCACACAAGTTCTCGAGCTCTCTCGCGGAGGTAACTGGCAGACTTTGAGACATCTGCTTAATAAGGATGGCTCTGCAAGCAGTGATCCAGTGGGACACTCATTCTCGCATAAGTAATTCAGCCGAAAAGCGCCTTGCCAAGACAAACAAACATGAAAACACTGCTGGTCTGCACTCCACTGAAACTGAAAGAAGCTAACAAACAGTCGGGGTGATCTCTGGGTCAGTCAAAGTCAAAGGTGGTGAGGAGACAAGAGAGACAGTGCCGGCAGGCGGGTGCTGGGTACAAGAGAGATATAGTACAAGAGCCGCAGCACGATCTCTGTCTCCATAGTCCATAGCCTCACGGCCTCCCCAACTGCCGCTCCTCGAGCTTCTAAAAAAGGCTTCCGTCCTAGCACGAGCACCACCTGCCCCCGTCCTGGCTACACACCTGCCTGCAGGCTTAACCAAGGGAGCAGCACTGCACTCCGCCTACCTACGTGCGCGCGCGGTGCACTCCTCCTCCATCGTCTCCGCCTCCCGTCTCGCGGTGAACTGAGCTTTCACGCACGCGCCCAAGGAAGGAAGGAGCTCGTGGACGTGCGGCAGGCATGAAGGACGTCGTCGTGGCGGCGGCCGGCAGGCAGGGACTGACCGGTGCCGGAGGGTCTCTTTCGCCGTGCGCGGCGTGCAAGCTGCTGCGGCGCCGGTGCTCGCCGGGGTGCGTCTTCGCGCCCTACTTCCCCTCGTCGGAGCCGCACAGGTTCGCCAGCGTGCACAAGGTCTTCGGCGCCAGCAACATCAGCAAGCTCCTCCAGGTAACTACGACGTCCTACCACGCTCTCGCTGTCTCGCATGCATACGCTGCCTTTCATGCTACTTGATCGTTCACGAGTGCGTGTGTGACACCATGAATTCCACTCTGTTTCGTGTTCCTATGCGTGCTCGGTCTCTCGACTAGAGAGATGGACGAGTTTGCTGCTCTGTTGCTTGTGACTACATGACGAAAGAGACACGCGGGGATTATTTTTCAGGGAGAAGTTGCTAGTTCTAGTACTGAGAACTTTGTCCGTTCATCTAATTCGATTGGGCACCAAAGCTTCAGTCTGAGATTTGCCTTTCGTCTTTGGTTTATCCTGCAGTTTGTCGATGCGTAGTGACAAGTCGGACACTAACCCTGCTTTGACAAAAATAGCACGCTTCACTGCATACATAGTTAGCAAGTTTCACCTAGTGGCCGTGCTACTGCTACAAGAAACCATGTTTGTCACTTAGATTAGATTAGATATTCTCATCAATCATCATGTACGTGCTGTCTAATCACAAAGAAAATAAGGTTCTCACATACAGACATGTGACTGATACTCCTTCCAGTTCCATTTTTTGTTGATCTTACATACACTCTTGCTTAACTGCACAATTCATTTTTCTAAACTTTGATATCTTGTATTGATCCCAGAAAAAAAAATTGAAAGATAAAGGTGATTGAAACTTAAAAGTTCAATCCACATGCATTTTCTTTTCTATGTTTGACTACAACATTCATACGCATGAAGAATCATGAAGCATGGGCACCAACACCCTACTTTCACTGCTCACTGGGGTCATCCTTGTCCCTGAAGCGATCAAACATGTGTGAGGTAGTGCAGTAAATTTTGACCAGGCTAAACAATCAGATTTCCCAGAGACATGCCTAGCTACTAATTAGATTTTCCATATCTTTCATCAGTATGTTCCCATAGATATCCCTGCTTTGATAGATGATAGGTTCTTATTAAATCGACTAGGCCTTGGCTTGGCCAAATCTCCAAATCAAAGCTTCTGCCCCCATGTGATCAATAAACCATCCGAACAGTCAATCAGCTTTGTACGGCCTAGTTCACTCTGCGGCAGTCATCTTCAGACAAGCAATGCAAACTTGCTATGATATATGTAAAAAAAATCAGAAACTTTCGGCTACAGCAAAAGTGCAGCACTGTTTTTGTTCTTATGAAGCATGGTGTTGAATGAATGTGCAGGAGGTGCCGGCGGAGCACCGTGGGGACGCGGTGAGCAGCCTGGTGTACGAGGCGAACGCGCGGGTGCGGGACCCCATCTACGGCTGCGTGGGCGCCATCACGTCGCTGCAGCGGCAGGTGGAGTCGCTCCAGACGCAGCTGGCGCTGGCGCAGGCGGAGATGGTCCGGCTGAGGATGGCCGGCGTCTGCGCCGCGCGACGCAGCAGTAGCAGCTCGCCGTCCTCCATGTCGTCACCGGCCAAGACGGCGGAGCAGGACCGCAAGCCCGCGCCGGACCTTCACATGGTCGTGGAC
The DNA here is from genome assembly GCA_947311845.1 of Poa pratensis. NCBI lineage: Eukaryota > Viridiplantae > Streptophyta > Magnoliopsida > Poales > Poaceae > Poa > Poa pratensis. The sequence goes on from CAMZMU010000020.1 coordinate 73,828,913, forward strand.
CAGCCCAACATGATGGAGCTGGAGCTGGAGTACTCCAGGTTCTGGTCCTACTGAAGACTAGAGACTGATCGGCGTCGTGGTCGGGTGCTTTTGGAGCCTGGCAAAGCTACTGTTTTAGGCTGATTTATTAGAGCTTCAGGTGATGGTTTGGTACATATAGGAAGTACTACTGAATCTAAGTATATGGTCACCTGCGTGCGTGACATCGGGAGGAAGGTTAACGTCCGGGGATTTTTTTTGGTTCTGCTTTTGTTAAGAAAGTAGAACACTCCTAATTACCCATTGGAAGAACCTTGCCGCTCTTTGAATCCTACTTAGTTGAGCAGTTGAACTCTGCCGTAGAAATGCAGATTACGTTTATCTATGTTTGTATTGTATCGAGTTTCTTGTGGAGTGTTTGTCAGCTTCAGTTTAATTCAGAATGAGCTGGGGGAACAAATACCATTTCATATTAGGCAGAGCAGAATATTACCTCAATCAACTAAGTTAAGTAGATCAGATACTTTCATATGGCTTAAAATAACTTTCAAGTTCGTGTTCTCTGCAGTTGTGCAAGGCTGTTTTGTTCATGCGGGGCTGAAGAAACACCTCTTTCAGTCAAGAACTAAGTAGAGATCAGATAACTATTGCAGGCTTGCAGCGGAAGTTATCACAAGGCTTGAAATAGCTTTCAAGTTTTTCGTTGTTGCAATTCTACAACCATACATGCCAAATTACACCCAAGTACAGCCCTTTTGCTCAGAGAGATCCATTCAATACATGACCCAAAATTGCAATTGGACATTGCATACAACTCTAGATGACATAAGTTATCCAGCACAATAACTTCGTAATATCTGCAATTCCATCATGAAAATAAGATATTTGTTACCACAGAGCTCTAGGCATATAAATCATGGATGATGGAACTCTTTAATTTGGTAGGGAACCTTACCAGAAGAGGAGACAGTCTGAATCCTTATTTGCCCTACGGCAAGCTACGGTTTAGTAAGCCTTGGAAAGACAGGTACAGGTCTTTGCTCTCTGGACCAAATATCTCTTCAGCCTTCTTGAGAGTTTCCTGTTTCAGATGTAAATATGGAAAGTTATTCATTAATGGCGAAGGCACAGCATAAACTTAATTCATAAACTAGCAAAACAGTTGCAAATGACCAACCTCTCGTGACTGTTTATGAGCATTGAGCTCTTTGATGTTGGCTAAAAACGCTCCAAATTGTTCGTATGACAGACGGCTCCTGGAATTGTAATGGTGCTTTATGGATATCGATACAGCCATCTTAGTTGCTGTTCAAGATGTAAAAAGCAAGAGATCACTGACCTGGCCTGACGGAAGAATTCTTTTCCATCAATGCGAGGAGTTCGACCTGAAACGCACAAACCATATCAGCATATCCGGTTGTATACAACAATCTGAGCCAGCAACATGTCTTCTGAATTAGTATGAATAAATGATACCTGGGTTGGGACGTCCTCTTGGAGGTGAGTTAGCTGCAGTTGACTGCTTGCTTGAATACCATGGTGTCATTGACATGTGTCCCTCAATTCGAGTTCTTGAGGGTGAGGTAGCTCCAGACATCAGCTGTGGTGTTGCTGTGGTAGACATTCCTCTTGGAGAAGCAGTGGTAGACATTGAATATGGGGTGGCTTCCGGCGTAAGGCGTTGGTTCATGTGTGAGGGGAGGGCATACTTTTGGACTGGAGGCCTTGCTCCTGTACCAAACAGATTAGCGAAAGTGCATGAGTCATTGTCAGAATGGATCGAGAACATCAAGAAAGACAATCGACAGAAAGCTAAGGAGACCTTCTCTGGTTGTGCTTCCAACATCCACAGACCCATTCAATAGATTTGGTGTAGAGTGACTGATAGTTCCATCTTCAACGTTCAAAGGATGATATTAGTTAGGGATTTGTGTCAGGTATTTCCAATGACACATAAGAAGAAAAAAAAAGTTTTTTCAGCTATACCTCCACAGGAAGATGTTTTGGATGATACTGAAAGATCACATGTTGTAATGTCAACCGTTTCTTGTGGCTGCTTGGAAGGAGTCAGCAGAGAATCAAGGGAAAACTGTGAGCAATTACCATAAACTAGCAAAAAATAACACATATACAGAGAGATTGTGTAATGCAGCGATACATTTGATAAGTAGATGAACATACCGATGAACTATCATCACGGAGTGACTGCATCAGATGCCTCTTGAATGACTCCAGCTGATAATAGAGCAAATATTCAGAATGGCATCGAATAGAGAAGTTAAAGGAGAAAAAACTACTAATTGACAAGGTGAACAATCATCTGAATTGGCCCTCAAATAACTTAACAAATAGAGCCTCTCCTTTGGATCCTAGAAAGCGAAAGTTGGGGCAGAGTTAAGTCCTGGCACGAATCCTATGGCAGGCCATTATGCCAATTAACACAATTACATATAGATTAATGGCATTTTCATTTCAACAAAACAAATCCAATTGAATACCATTTTACTAATCCTTAGATCAAGTACAATTAGCCAAAATGTCCTTGATTTGCTTTCGCTACAGATGGTATTGAACATGCGAAGAATTCCAGTTCTTCACTTCTTCTGTCGAATCTCACTCCCTACTTTTAGCCTACGGAATTACAGTTCACTATTCCCTGGCACTCCTAAAATTAGTTCCATTGAACGGCAGAAATATGCCCTTCACCTAAACGTGAGTTCAGGCTTAGTAGGAACTACTGTATGAGGAACGTCACCAGGCATTTCATTTGCACTACCCGTCCCAACCTCCCTCCATAACAAGCTTCCAAAATGAGGTCTTTCAGGTCTCTATAGTTTCAAAAATCACTGCACAGGACAGTATATGCTGCGGGGATAGCAAGAAGAACAAGGTCAGAGAGAGAGAGAGAGAGCACCTTCTGCAGGTCGCGCGCCTGCTTCTTGGACGTCTGCGCCAGCGAGTCCCTCTCCTTGCTCAGCTTAATCTGCACCGGCCGCGAAAGCAGCAAACAGCAAAAGGCTTCGTCAGGCAACAGAACCGAAAAACTAGACGGAAAGCGGAGAGCTTGGCGGCGGGGCGGCACCCACATTGTCCTCGAGCGCGCCGCGGAGCCTGGCGTTGGTCTCCTGCAGCGCGCGGTCGAGCAGCGCGACCCGCTCCCGCAGCTCCGCGTTCTCCCGGTCCTTCTCCGCGGCGCCGTCCCTGAGGCGCGCCGCCTCCCGCTCGAGCCCCGTGACCCGGCCGGCGACGGCCAGCGCCGTGATGCGGCGCGCCAGATCCAGCTGCTCGTAGGGGTCCGCGGCAGCACCGCCAGGACGTCGTCCGGCAGCGAGAACTCCGACACCCCCAGCCCACCCGCCGCCGCGCAGCCCTGCGTCGTCGCCATGGCCCGCGACGAGATCGATCTGTCGGCGAGACGGGAGCGGTGGGAGAGGATTGGTCTGGGTTTTTCTTCGGCTTGGGTTGCTCCGCTTCGGAGGGGATGGAATGGGAGAGCGAGAAAGGGACCACTGGCCGCTTCGCCGCTTCGGACGCGTGCGCGTGGGGAATTTTCGGATTTGAAATTGGGTTGGCTCGGCGGCGGAAGCGAGGTTTCAAATTGTTTTCGGGTAGGGAGTGGGGGGCTCTCGCCTCGGTTTGTTGAGTTCAGCTCAAATTAGCAATTGTTTGAAACCGTGGCAATGAGGTTACTTCCTTACTGGTACGAAATGTGAATAATAAAGCTGCTTGAGTGCAAAAGGAGAAAGTTTTTTCTCAATTCTGAAGAACGGTGCACTTATATAAGACGGGAGTGAGTGGTCAAATGCTGAAATTCAGATTCCCTGTTCCCTCGCCATTGACCTACTATGAACTAGGATTCAGCTTAGCTCAGTTTATTAAGTAGGCACGCCCAAAGTAACAAAAAATGAAAGCAAATCGAGTCCATCAGGGGAGGACCCTGTGGCAATATGTTTAAGTACAAGCGCTTCTTCGTTTAATTTGTGGCACGTAAGGCTAATCTCAGTTAAGTCGATCAAGACCCAAGCAGTGTGGGGGTGTGGGGATCCTACACTCAAAGAGATGAATATTGTCCTTATAATCAAATGGTTTGGAAACTGTATCAACGACTTATTCCCAGTTAATTCGATCAATAGCAATCTTGACAACGTGGGGCGGCGATTACAATTTACCTGCCATCCAACTCATATTTGGAGATTTGGGTCATATTTTGCTAAACTGGTGCAAAAAAATTGTAAAATTTCAAAAAATCTAGAATACTCATAAAAACATAATAATAAATCTATGGAAAACATTTGTTGAAACAATAAACACTAATTATCTAGGAGCTTTAGACATTTTTACCGCTCATTTAAATGGTTGGTCATATTTTATAAGATTCAGCCATAAACTGTTCTAACAAAATTCTAGGTACTGAATGTTCAAAACAACGGACACTAATTAACCTGGGTAAAATTTGGAAATTCCTACCAACCATTTGAAATTAACAAAAAAGCTCCTTTTCAAAATGGACAATAATTAATCTGGAAATCATATTAAATTTGGCCAAAACTTGGTCATAGTTTTAAACTTCAAAAAAATATTATTTAATTTCTGTTGGTCAATGGGTTGTGCAGCGTGGATGGGACAACACACACACTGTACATGCATCTTGCCATGTACTCCCTCCATCTATGAATAAATGCACATGTAGGTTTTGTCTCAAGTCAGAATTTTAATACTATGACCAACTTTATGGGAAAACATAGTAGCATTTATTACACTATAAGCATCACTAGATCCGTTTTGAAATGTACTTTCATATTTACCAATTTCTGTCATATATTACTACACTTCTGTATAAAGTTTGAAAAAGATATTAAACTTTGACTTAGGACAAAACCTAGAATTACACTTATTCATGGACGGAAGGAGTAATCAATTGACTGGTGGACTGTGCTCATCAGTTTTTTTGATAATTGAGTAAATCTACTATTTCGACCCATATGAAATGAATTACGTGGAAAAATTATGGTTTGCACGAAAAAGCATGTAAAATGAGTAGTCTGTGAACAATCTCAGTAATAGTTGATTGTTTGTGCTATTTTCACGCAGGAATGGATAGACGCAGTCATGGAAATTGTTGCTAATGGAGTAAACATACTATTTTGAACTATCTGAAATGAATTACGTGAAAAATTGATGATTTGCACGAAAAACATGTATAATGACTTAATGAGTAGTATGTGAACAATCTCTCTCAATATGGTTTTTTGTGTTATTTCCACGCAGTAATCGACGTGCCTGGAGGTTTATCCTTCTTTTCCTCAAGATATATTTAGTGTTTTTACTCTTTCTTGTGCGCGTTTAGTGTTTGTTTTTACATGAGAATGTCAGTGTTGAAACTGAGATATATACTCCCTCCGTATCAAAATATAAGACTTTACTTTATAAGTCTTATATTTTGATACGGAGGGAGTAACTCAATTTCTCGTCCATTTTCTTTTCACGTAGGCCGGAAATCTTAGGCCGGGTTGGGCCAGGCCACCAGGCCACACTTGGGCCTGAAATGTTGGCTCGTTATACATCTCGGATCAGGCGCCGGTCCGGAAAATCGGGTTATTTTTCACGGAGGCCCGGCCCAAAATTCCCTTTTTTGTCCTTTCGGGTGAGGCTTGAGGGGCAAAACCTATTCTACGCCCGTTGCAATGCTTATCAGGTTTTCGCCCACGCTATTTCGGACCAGCGTCGCTCTTGTTGGGCCGGCCCATAAAGCTTTTCCGGGCTGGTTTTCCAACCGGTTCTTCTGGTGTTTTGTTTTTTCTTGTTCCTGTTCGGTTTTTTGTTTCCTTTTTCTGGTTTTTGTTTTTTTAATTTCCAGATTTTGAAAATGGTTCATGATTTTTTGAAAAATGTTCAAATTTAAAAAAATGTTCAGATTTTGAAAATGGTTCATGAACATTTTTAAAAATTCATGAACCATTATTCAAATTCATGAACTTTTTTGAAATTAAAGAAATTTTAAATTCAAGAACCATTTTTAAATTCATGAACCGTTTTTGAAATCATGAAAAAAAAATCAAATTCGTGAACCTTTTCAAATTCATGAACTTTTTTAAAATTAGGAAATTTAAATTAACGAACCATTTTCAAATTCATGAACCGTTTTCAAAATCATGAACCATTTTTTAAATTCATGATTTAAAAAAAATATGACCATTTTTCAAATCTTCTCATATTATTTCACAAATTTTCTCATATTAAAAAAATGAATTAAAATCAACCCAGCTAATGGGCCAGGCCCAACAAGCCGTGTAGTGGGCGAAACCACGCTAACCAGTGCTAAGAGCACTGAATAGGGGCTCCCGGCTTGAGGCTATATTTTCAATTTTTCCTTCAGCCTCTGTTATGGATTTTGCGCGTTGGACTTTTCTAGGCCTAGCCGTGGACCTAGCCCGACCCGCAGTATGCCCAGCACACAGGTCTGTAACTGACGAAGAGCAAGAATTTGTAGTTTTTTTGTTGAAACACATTACAAACAAAAACGCTCAAATGGACATGCACATATTCACACATGTAAATACACACACGCATACCCTACCATATGCCGAGAGAATAAGATGTCGGGTCGGGTCTTGATATTGACGAAGTCACCAGGTATTACTCCCTTTGTTTTGATTTAATTCGCGTTCTCGGTTTTTCGGAGTCATTTTTAATTTGTTTGGCTAAATATATACGGAAAATTATCAACATCTATCATATGAAATGCATATAATATATGAATATGTGAAAGGACAATGATGTCGCCTAGAGGGGGGGTGAATAGGCGATTAAAACTTTTCCGGTTTAGGCTTGATAATTGCGGAATAAAACTAGGTGTTTAAATTAACAAGCCAACAACCTAAATAAACTAGGCACACCTATGTGCACCAACAACTTATGCTAAGCAAGACAAGCAACAAGGTGATAGCAATAAAATACTTCAAGCACGAAGGCTATCACAATGTAAAGTGCATAAGTAAAAAGCTCGAGTATAGAAATAACCGAGGCACGCGGAGACGAGGATGTATTCCCGAGTTCCTCCTTTTTAGGGGAGTACGTCTCGTTGGAGAGGTGTGAACCAACACAATGGTTCAACAACCACAAAGGTTTCACCTTCTTCTCCGATGAACCGCACCACAAAGGTTTGGTTCACCTTTCACTATCGGAATCCTTCGAGGCGAAAATCCGGAGCCTTTCAACAACGATCCGGGGCACAACCCACAACGGGATTGGGGGCTCCCGAACAGCTACAAGTGACCACCAAGGGGCTCCCAAACTTCCACGAATCCTCGTGAAAAGCACAAACCGATGCAACGAAGCAATGGCAAGAGCACAAGGCTCAAATCCTTCACTCTCGAATCCCATCACAAGCAACTAATGCTTATGGGGGGGAAGAGAGGAAGAACAACAAAGAACACAACAAATGGAACTTCAAGAACTAGATCGAAAGGGTTCCACTCACTTAGAGGAGAAATGGATCGGAGGAAATGTAGATCTAGGTCTCCTCCTTCAATCCTCCAAAGATCAACGAGTTTGGGTGGAGGGATTGGGAGTAATCAAAGAAATGAGCTTTCAACAATGGAGGAGAGAGAAAAACATGCTCAAGTTCTTAGATAACCATTGGGGAAGAAACCCCTTAAATAGGTCCTCTAAAAAATGGCCGTTGGGCAGAGCCGTTGGCTGCAGATCCGCAACGGGCGGTACTACCGCCAGCGCGGTCCGCGCAGCCGCAGGGTCAACGGTCAGCCGCAGCCTCATCCCGCGCCAGCGGTACTACCGCCCGTAGTACCGCGGTCAGTACCGCACAAAGCCTCTGAGGCGTGTCTGGAGCGGTAGTGCGGGCGGCACTACCGCCGCTTCGGGCTGCGCAGGAATCCCAGGGCGGTACTACCGCTGGCAGTGACGCTGCCAGTACCGCACATTGCGTCCGAAGACATATTTCGGCGGTACTGGAAGCGGTACTGCCGCTGAGGCAGGATTTCAGCCTGAAACCTGAACTGCGAAAACTTTTGCAAGGAAGCTCCAAAACAGGTGAAACCAATTTTGTTGAAAATATTAAGAATCATAAATAGAGTTAAGTTGCCACACATGGGAAGGTGTGGAACTTTCCTCACGGATAAACTGATAATATTTCCAACACGAAAACGCAACAAGTTTTCCATCCGGACTCCGTTTTCTATGATCTTGGGCTTGCTCCGAAGATAATCACAAGCACAACAAGATCATGCATATACACATCATAGTCCATCATGTGAGGAGGATAACACAAGAGGAGAGTTTGACCTCTCTACAAGAGACGAACCGGTAAAACCTCCAATAACAAAAACACCACAAGATATTCAAATGAAATCCGTTTTTGATGAACTAGAGCTTGGTATGGAGATGAACACAAGCTCTAAATTCTCACATGGATAAAAGCCAAATAAGAACCAAGAAAGATGATATGCCAAGTATGCAAAGGTTTGAGCTCTCCACGAAGATGCGATAAAGTTACTCACTTGAGAGCCCCTCTTGATAGTACGCCGTCTATCCTATAACCCGGTCTTCCACTAACACCACGAGACCGGTAAAATAGAAACCCTATCAAGATCATACATTTGCCTTGAGTATTCCACTTGAGCTAGATGATGACAATCTTGACTCCCTAAGTTGGGACACCTTTCTTGATTGTGCTTGCTAGCACATGCTTGATGAAGACTTCTCCAAATGCTCCCACATACTCCATTATGGGAGAGCCTCGCTAAGCTCCGTCTTCATGTATCCACTTGCGCTTCATTCTTCTCTTGATATAGATGATGGCTTGGAGATAAACATGAAGTTCACTCAATCTTCTTTTCCAAGTCATGCTTGCAATAAGCTCAACTCTTCACATGACCATTTTTCATATAAACCCTTGGATGGAACCTTGGTCATCATGTAATCTTCTAGAGTCCAACACACGAACTCCAATCTTTTCCTATGGACAAGATCTACAAGTATATTTCAATGCAAACATTAGTTCATAAGGATTGTCATTAATTACCAAAACCACGCATGGGGCAACACATGCACTTTCAATATGTATTATGATGATCCTAATAATATTAATTATATGATAGATGGTGATATTTTTCCAATATATTTGGTCAAAAATTACAAACCCAGACCGCAGTGTGAATGTGACAATATTTTGAGTAAGCTCTTGAATCGAATGTAAGTATTATTTAAATTAATACAGTTCACTGCGATGTTTTTTCCTAAGAATAAGACTAGAGAGATTGGCACGCCATGTATAAGAAAGTGTGACCGTGATGATAAAGCAAACACCCTGTCGCCGGAGACGAAACCAAACTGGTGTGCCAAACTTACATGCATATCTAGTTACATAATACCACAAACATGGCTAATAAACTTAAACAAAAAAATTTGTACATTTGAATAATTTGGTCCAAAACAGACCGAAGTTTCAGGAAACAAACAAGTCTTGATGAATTTTTAAATCTAGTTCATTTTAGAAAAGAATGTATACACACATTTTGGCACCACAGAAATAACCGAAATTTTGACGAAATTATGAATGTCGGCCACATGATAGTTTGGGTTCCACGGCACTGGATCCGCCCATGCACGATCAGCATGAGGGATTGGAAGAAGGAAATGGCCGGTCCTGAGATTTCAGGGGCGCGAGGCGAGACTAAAACTCGAAGCCTCCAACTAGCTAGCCGGTGACGATTTGCTTGTACAAAACCTACTATACTATACTCATTTGGACAAAGTATAATATGTTATACGGATCTAATAATGGATGCCTTCGAGTAGTTAGGATCCCCCGTCGTGCCATTTATTTCGCTAAACCACTGGACACACGTCGCACACGGGCTAAAGAATTTTAGACTACGACTATTGTAACATCACATAGTAATTTTGGGTCTGAAAAGAGTGAAAATAAACAACTTAACTAGGAAGTATATTTTAAACTATTTTTGCAATGATGATAGAATTATACAAAATATTTATTTATTATTGAACGTGCATGTGGTTGCAAAAGGCACATAATACTCAAGAATGTATATTACTTTGTTCGAACTGTTAGAAATCCAGATATATTTCATTGGCATGTGGACGTGCAGGAGCACCTTTTTCCTTTGGTTGTGTCATCTCTAGCATAGCCTTTAAAAGTCGCGGAATTTTAAAATAATCGTTGTAAACGGAACCTTAAAAACGGCAATAGCAGAACCCTTAAAATCCGCCGACCGTAAACAATTTTGAGTGGGCCTATGAATTCGACCCGCGGAACCGTGAATACGATGTTTTCGCGGCCGAACTGAAGGGGGCCTGTATACCGCGGAGCAGTTGGCGAGAGGGAATGTTCAGGACGTGCCGGTGAACTTCCACCACGAAACTCGCCGGAATCAGGGGAACTGAAGCAGCAGCTGGGAGAATGTGCTCGCCTACTCCAGGGCCTCTACGCCGGCCTGACGGCGGCGGCGCCTGCGAGGACCGACGGAGGCGGCGCCCGTGAAAATGGGCGGCGGCGGCGCCTGCGAGGACCGGCAGTGGCGGCTCCCGCGAGGATGGGCGGCGGCGGTGCGCGCGACGACCCCGGCGCCGGCGCCAGCCCCGAGGTAGCGCGCGGCGGCGCCCTACGAGGTTCTGCTCTTCGATCGATCGGGGACCTTCCCAGGAAGAAGTCGACGGTAGGTTGAATTTTTTTATAGAATATTCGGGAATATTCTTTTTACGGTTTCGGTTTCTGCTATGCCGCGCCTCGTTTTGGCCCAAAAAACGCGAGGTTCGCGAACCGTAAACCAGTTTTAAGGTTCCGCGTTTTAGGGGCTGATGCTCTTAGGGTGCGTTTGGTAGCCTGCATCAACTTTCAGCCCCGTGGGGCAGGCTCTGGCCGGCCTGGTTGCAGAAAAACGCCCCAAAACCATGTTGTGCGTGTCGTTTGGTATCTAGCATGTGTCCAGGCCAGGCCTAGCCGAATACAGCCTACCAAACAACATGCTTGTGTTCCTGTGATAGTTAGTCTCAGGTGGAGTTACCTCCCACCACCACACGTGTACAATTCATGTGACGAGCCGCGAGCAGTGGCGGCGTAGGTCGCCGGCAAAGGTCGCCGTGAGCACAACGACGGTGTGGGCAGTGGCGACGGAGGTCTCCAACGAAGGTCGCGACGAGAACGACGACGGCGAAGGAGCTCGTCGGCTAAGTTTGCAGCGGCGACAGCGGAGCTTAAGGACGAATAGGTAGGTGAGCCTACTAGCTGTTGTGACAACGACGGAGTTCATGACGGCAAGGGCCGGTTGAGCGGAGGTTGAAGAAGCCATGTACAACAAGTACAGTCTAAATACGCACACATGTAGTATAAGATCTCCGTCTACGACCACCAAAACGCAAAACTTACAACATAAGAGTTGTGTGAAATGGCGAGGTGAAGCTACTCTTCAAAGGAAATTTCAAACGGTCCACTGTACGTGATTAATTTGGCGAAATTCGTCAAAAAAGTTTCAAACGTGAACACGAAATTAGAAGTTAACAATTAACGAAAGTCGAAACCGATTGTCAGAATGGAATCACATCATCAACGCGCATCATTTTTGTGTAGAGCTTATTTTGATCCGAGCACTGTAGCAGTGATTAGAAGGAAGGTGATGCGGGGTAGATCCCGATCTTCACGGATTGACGGCGGATTTGGGCGAACTCACGCAAGAACACACGAAGAACGCCAAGAACACAAACACGATACAAAGACACGTTTCCCTCACCGGTTGGTCCAAGCCGGTCCAATAGAATCCCAAAGGGAGAGATTGGCAAGCAAATACAAGGAGGGATCTTGAATGGTTGTTTCTCCAACGGTCAACCAAACCGATCCAATAGAGTCACCCTAAGATGAAAGATTGGCAAGTAGTCAAACTACAAGTAGAGGTCTTGAATCCACAAGAGGGATCTTCTCCACACGAGGAGGCCTTGAATCCATAAGGGGATCTTCTCCACAAGGGGAGGCAACACCACAAGGGGTGGGTAAGGAGCCTATGCTCAACTCTCTCTCATCATAGACTCTCCTCTCTCTAGGAGGTGGGGAATTCCTATTTATAGTCTAGGCCTAAAGGGCAAAAGGGGAAAGGATTACATGGGTCAAGACCCAGATCTGCACACAGGCACGCGCAGGGCCGGTAGTACCGGCGTTGATGGTCCGGTAGTACCGGACGGGCGACGGTCCGGTAGTACCGGGTCGAATTCCGGTAGTACCGCTTAAGGCTGCCGTGAGTCCAGTAGCTTCGGCGGTTCGGCGGTAGTACCGGCGGATGGCCCGGTAGTACCGGTCGAGTGGCGGCGGTAGTACCGGCGGTGACGTGCGGTAGTACCGGCGCCTGAAGTTGTGGCTTCTCTTCCTTCTCCGCTTCCAAGCCACCGTCTTGTCGGACTTCATTCCTCTTACGCCTTGGCCATCTTCCCGTGGACATGTTGTCGTGGGGTTAACACGGCAGATGTTACCTTTGGGCAACTTGAGTTGGTGGGCAAGGCGTAACTAGCGTCTGGGAGATTGTTTAGCTCTGCGCGGACAAAGGGTTTACCCAGGTTCGGCCTCTCCATTGGAGATAAAGACCTACTTCCCGCTATGCTATTATTGATCTCGATCTCGATGACCCGGCTACGACAACAGAGCCGGATCTCGATCTAGGTTACAAGTTTCGCTTGGTAGCGGTGATTTCTCTCTCTGGTTCTCTCGCCTAAGCTTGGATCGTGAAAGTCTTGCTAACTATGACTCAGGGACCGGCTTATATAGACGTTGGGTCTCCTGGTCGCATACATGGTAAGCCCGGGTTCCGCCCAGACTCGATCGGAGTCCTACTCTAGGTCTTCTGGCCTTCGTGTCCTCCAAGTCCTGAATCGCCTCTGGGTCTTCTAGAACCTTTCTTTTGCGAGCCGGGTTGCCGCCAAGCCTGCTGGCCTATCGACATAACCTGGCCCATGCTGATGGCTAGCTGGCCTGGCCGGGCCTCCTGCCTGGCGGGTCACGCTTCCCTCTTCATGGGCCTACCGGGATATTATCCCCCATCAGTAGCCCCCAGATTAACCGGGTTACCAGGTTGGCACGCTCTGCTTCATTTTTGAACTTTACTTTCTTGATCAGAGCTGTCATCCTGGCTGGCCGGGTTAACCACCTGAAACATAAAGATAACATATAGCAAGTTAAGTACCGGGTTACATTGCTTTTCTCTTTAGCTAGGCCAGCTCTCCTTGGCGGTCCATATCGTAACCCGGCTCAAATACACCGGGTTCATACGCCACCGGGTTTCATATCCAACACTTAGTAAAAATCTCAGCCGAACCGTGAATCAATCGTCAGTCATAGTCTTGGTCAAGGAATATTCCTTTTGTCTTTTCTGTTTGGCGTTGACTTCCAACGGAAGATACTTATCTTATCCGCTCGCTTTTTACCACCATGCCCCTAGGGTTTTCACCGCGTCTATAAATAGAGGACCGAGGAAATCGAGTTGTTTTCCCCATTCCCGTGCCTCTTCTTCGTCTTCCTCGCGCAGCCGCACTGCTCCAAATCCCATCTCGAATCGAGCTCCCAAATCTCAACAAAAATCTCCACAACCACCTGTGATTCATCCACCCGTGTTGCGCCTCCGATTCCAATCTCAATCGCACCCAGAAACGCCCCGCATCTTTCCCTCCTCACGCGCACCTCCACTGCATCTGTGCGAGCTCCACCCTCAACAACAATGGTGAGGGAGAAGAAGCTGTCCAAGGGGCCCAAGGGCGCAAAGAAGACCAGCGCGAGCGCATCTGGCTCTACCGCCCCTGCAGCTGCTCCAGTCAACTGGACCAAGTCCACGGTGACCGATCTGATGTTGCAGGAATACGTGAACTGCGGCGAGCTTCCGCCCAAGAAGGAGATAAACTGGCGTGTTCCTGGGGAAGAGATCCGTCCAAGCCCCAAAGAAGGTGAAGTGGTAGTTTTCCTTGATCATGTGCAGCGCGGCCTTCGCCCCCTTGGCTCTTTGTTTTTCCGCCGGGTTCTGAAATACTACAGCCTTAGGCCACAGGACATAGCACCCAACTCCGTGCTCAACATCAGCAACTTCGTTGTCTTCTGCGAGAATTATCTGCAAATGGCTCCTAGCCTCGAACTTTTTCTTGAGATTTTCTACTGTAACCCGTCTCGCAAGGATCAGCCACTGAGTCCATATGGTGGGGTTGCAATTCAACGCCGGAGGGAGTGCGATTTCCCGGCTCTTGTTTTAGCCAGCCACCCCAAGGGGTGGCAAAACACATACTTTTACTGCAAAGATACCTCGCCCGAGTCTGATGATGCCCGTTATCCGGCTTTCCGGAATTCGGCTCTGATATATGATGCGAAGATGAACAGCTACGCCGCAGACGCTGACCGGGTCAAGCTTGAACCCACACTTCGCCGGGCCAAGGCTTTGCTGGCACATGGCCTCAAAGGCATGGATCTCGTCAAGTGCTGGGTCAGCTGGTTCATTCAGCCACTCAGCATCAGGACCCGGCTGTTCTGCGAGTACACTGGCGAAACCACAGACGACATGCGTTACTCCGAGGTAACGCTTACTGATGACCAGATTGTGAAGACCGCCAAGAAACTTCTTGGCGAGAACAAGACAACCATTGCACTGACCGGGCTCGCCCCATTCAGTGCTAAGAACAAGCCTCCCACGGTAAGAACCATTTTTTACTTCTTCTTGCAAATTATAACCCGGCATTTTATGCACACCATCTTACTTGTTTAACTTCTTTTTCTCAGGACTCCAACTGGTGGAGCGTGGACTATACTCCCACATCCTCTCCTGATGGAGAGGACACAGAAACAAGTGAAGAAGAAGAAGAAGAAGGTGAGCTAGACTCCGTAGGCCGGCTCTTCCTCGACCTGATTAACAGCAAGGTCCCCACTAAGGACTCTTCTACTGATAACCCGACATCTCTTATTCCAGGCCCCACTGACCCGGCTCCTGACGAATTGCCGGGTCCTCAAACTGCTGGACCTCCTCCCCCCAAGAGGACCCGGGCCGCCATTGCTAAGGTGCCGTACTCTCGTCTCTCAACTTGTATGATGAACACATCTCAATCCCAAGCACAAACACAGGAAAAAGAAGTTGAGAAGGAAGCTGAGGCAAACAAGAGGCGCCGGACCCGGTCTTCGGTGAGCCAAGTTTCCCTGAACACAGGTATCCCTCCATGTTCCTTATCCAGCTGGGCCAAATCCATCCAGAAGACGCCCAACAAAAAGTATCCTTTAGCTGGCAAGATCCGGGTCGCTAAACCCTCCTCTTTGTCAGATTCCTCCTCGGATGGTGTTAGCACACCCGAGGATTTCCAGATCAACACCGGGTTAGAAATGCTCTCACACCTTTTCCATACTCCTTTGTTTTGTTGTCCTTTTGACTAACCATTTTACTTTGTTTCAACGCCAAGGCCATTGCTGATGAAGACCCGGATTCTCCTCCAACCGCATCTCCACCACCTACTACGACAGAGCCTTCTCCAATGGAGGCACATATCGAGGAGCCGGCTCAAGTTGACGAATCTGCTGCCGAAAACTTAACTGCATCTCCAAGAAGCCCACCTGCTCGTGCGCCAGAACCATCCCCACCCGTTCAATCACCCGGGTTAGGATCTGGCACCAAAGGAGATGACGAAGAAGTGCTGATCACTGGGTCTAGACAAGGCCCGGCTGTTGGCGTTTCCAATGTCATAGCCAAGGTCACGACTCCTGAGATCAAGCTGGACCCTTCTACCAAAGGCAAAGATCCAGTTCCTTCGACTGATTTGGCGGCTCTGGATTCTATGTCCACGCCGGCTCTTTGCGAGGAATATTTCTCTCGGCTTACTCACCACAAAAGCCTTGAGACTGAACTTGTCTCCTTGATCCAGAAACGATACCAGGTACCCATTTTCTCTACCTTTACTTCTTGCATAACTATATCCTCAGTAGCCCCCAAGCTCCAAGATTATCACTTGTTGATGAGCTTGGTGCTTACAACGCACAGACCTTAGATGAAAATTTCAATACTGTAGCCCCAAAGTGCCGGGTTGGCTGTTCACAGCAACCTGGGACTTAAACTTCATCCTTTAAAACTTCTCAGGTCACATAACAAATTTTGAACACTGTAGCCCCCAAGTGTCGGGTTGCCTGCCTGCAGCAGCCTGGGAGTAAAACTTACTTAGAAAATTTTAAACTTTGTGCGTGTAGCCCCCAAGTGCCGGGTTGCACGCCTGCAGCAACCTGGGACTCCACTGTACTCTATACTTTGCAAAATTTGAACTCTGTAGCCCCCAAGTTCCGGGTTATCTTTCCTACAGCAACCTGGGGCTTAACTATGCACTTCCTTCTTTTTGGTGAACAGGAGCACATGACCAAGGCCGGTGAAGAAATTGCCCGGCTTCAAGGAATAATGAAGGCTGAATCTGAGGCCCGGGTCGCAGATGCAGACCAACCGCGAACCCTAGAGAAATCTGTCACTGAGCTGACCCAGGAGAACTCTGACCTAAGGACGGAGATGCAAGAGCACGAGGATAACTTCCGAGAGCAGCTTAGCAACCTTCAGAAGCAGTTGGACTCTGCCACCAACGAACTGACCCGGCTAAAGAAAATGATCACCTATATGGTTTCCTCGCTAGTTGGTAAGTTTTAAGCTCTCAAACCCGACATATCTTACACAATCCAGACCCGGTGTTTGAATTCTTCATGACTTTGTTTTCTCCTGCTCAGGTCCACGCGATGGAAACATCCGCAAAACTGCTACTGAGAAGATCAAATGCATGTATTCACTGGTGCTCCAATTGTACTTTGGCAGCTGTGAAGTTATCAAGGCAGCGAGGAACTGGGAGAACCCGCCAAGCACTTACACTGAGGTGCTTGGCCACCTATCAACTATACCAGACTGGATCCAACTCTTAAAGAAATCAGCGTGCAGAGCCGGGGTGATGCGCGGTCTTGCTTTGGCAAAGGCCTATCATCCCAATTTGGACCCGGCACCTCTTGTGAAGGGCTTTCCCCAGTACAATGCTGACGGCAGCAAGTTCGACAAGAAATCCTACGCCCGGGCTGTAAAGCAGACCCGGTACGTAGCCACTGAGATCGCCAACAGCCTGAAGCTCACCTCCCTGCAATATGGATACAACGAAGCCAACGAAGAGGTCATTGATGAAGAACCACAACGCATTGACCTCCTCCAAAGCTACAAGGACTCCATTGTCGCAGAAAAAGCTGCTCCCAGTGCCTCTGCTGCCCCAAGCTCTTCAACTCCAGTTGTGCCTCCTCCATCACGAGCTACAGTGGAAGACGAAGATGAGGACTTTTTCCAGTCCCTTCACCTCATCACCTGGCGTGGAGATGGAGCCCCCAAGACCCGGGATACAGAAGCAGAGGCGGCACAAGATGACCCGGCCACGACTCCCTCCGATAACCCGGCGCCTGAGGCCGGTGCCTGAGAAACTTACGCAGATGTTGTGTCTCTGCAAAAAACAATCTCATTTGGCCCTTTGGGCAGCTATTGTAATAACTTAGTATTTTTTACTCTATGCCTGTGATGGTGTGCTCATGCACCCTTGAAACCTTGTGTGGATTATGCGCAACTTTTGCCTTAAAATATATGTCTGTGGTTTCGATGACCATTTTGATTTCTTTAACTGTGAGCCGGCTTTCGCATGGATACCCTGTCGCAACTTCTCTGAGAAAAACAGGGTCAAACCAAGTCCCACTGGGCATCATGGTTGATTGAATTTCCAGGTGAGCAATCAGGCCATATAAGTGCGAGTCACATCAGCTCAACAGCAAGAGAACCAAGAATATAACTTGTGGCATGAAAGCCGGGTCTTGGGATTGCAGCTACGAACTATTCAAGTAAGAGCCCCCAAGACCTGGATCAATGTTTATAAAGTAATGGCTTAACTATGCAACATTACCCCATTGATCCACATACTGGTGAGACACGCTCTTTGGGCATCTTCAAAGATAAAAAACAACTAAACCACTGTACTTGTCTACAACAAAAACATAAACAGCTGACACTGTAAACTAAACATGCATACTAGTAAACAAAAAACGCTAAGATACTGACCCAAAATCTCGTTGCCGGGTCACAAAAGACTTTGAGACCCAGGAAACCATGAAGCCAGGTCTTGTATTGAAAAGCTATGTCACCTCAATGACCAGCCCCAAGGCACGGCTGAACATAAAACTGTGCCACAGTACATCCCAATATGAGAATAACCGGCCTTCAAATATAAACTGAAAAGTAAACTGAGACAACACAAATTTTTGTTCAACCTTCACTTTATTGATAGAAAAGGTTAGGTCAGCAAGCCGCCTCATTAAAAACCTTCCAGTCCCCTTAGGTACCCTGGTAAGGAAAAGAGTGCGTCTGAAACCTGTTGCCTGTTACATCATGTTTTACATCTGATATCATGATCTCATGCTAAGTATAATATGGGCGCAGCTGGGCAATGTTCCATGGCCGCTCGCGCTCCTCTAATGAAAAAGTGGAGTGTGTTGTGTCGTTCACAGACTCAGACTTTTCTCTAGCATCCACCAGATAATACGAACCATTGTGCAATTTCTTGCTTATGATGAATGGTCCCTCCCATGGAGGAGATAACTTTTGCATCCCTTCCTTGGATTGCGTCCATCGCAGCACTAAGTCACCCTCCTGGAAAGTGCGAGTTTTAACCCGGCGACTGTGATACCGCCTCAAATCTTGCTGATATATCGCAGATCTCTCCAATGCCTGTTCTCTATTCTCCTCTAGAAAGTCCACAGAATCTTGCCGGGTCTTCTCATTCTCTGTCTCAACGTAAGCCGCCACACTAGGCGAGTCATGGATAATATCACTTGGCAATACTGCCTCTGCCCCATACACCATGAAGAAGGGGGTCATCTTTGTGGATCTATTTGGTTGTGTGTTAATTCCCCAAACCACTGATGGCAACTCCTCAACCCACGCTCCGGCGGCTCTGATGCACGGGATCCGGAGACGTGGTTTTAAGCCTCGAAGTAATTCTTGATTTGCTCGTTCTACTTGCCCATTGGCCTGTGGATGAGCAACTGAAGCGACATCCAAGCGTATACCATTATTTCCGCAAAACTTTGCCATCTCTCCAAGGGACATGTTAGTTCCATTATCTGTAATGATACTATGAGGATACCCAAACCGATGTATGATCTGTTTCAAAAAATTACTGCTGTAGCTGCTTCACAATTTGTAGCTGGCATCACCTCAACCCACTTTGTAAACTTATCAATGGCAACCAAGAGGTGGGTTTTCTTGCAAGGGGACATACTGAAGGGACCCACCATATCAAGCCCCCAGACTGCAAAAGGCCAAGTCAGAGGTATCGTCCGCAATTCCTGAGCCGGCACATGAATTTGCCTTGCATATCTTTGGCACCCATCACACCTGCTCACTAGGCGCTCTGCATCTGCCTGGGCTGTGAGCCAAAAGAAACCGTGTCTGAATGCCTTTGCTACCAAGGATCTTGTTGAAGCATGATGACCACAATCTCCCTCATGAATCTCTTTCAAAATTTGCCGGCCCTCCTTTCCAGACACACATCTCTGAAATACTCCTGACACGCTCCTTTTGTACAATTCACCATCAATAACCACGTAAGCCTTAGCCCGGCGCACAATTTGCCGAGATATAACTTCCTGCTGAGGCAGGTCCCCTCGCAAAAGATACGCCAAATAAGGTTCCGTCCACTCTGGAATTTCATGAGCTGCTGCTACCAATTGCGAATCCGGGTCACCCTGACATGCAAGTTCTTCCTCATCTTGAAGCTTGACTGATGGAGTCCACAATTCATCCAAGAAAACATTAGGTGGAACCGGCTCTCTGCGTGAGCCGAGTCTTGATAAAGCATCTGCATCATCATTTTTCCTGCGATCAATGTGATCCACCTGATAGCCTGAGAAGAACCCGGCTACCCTGTCCACCTCTCTTCTGTAAGCCGCCATTGTTGCATCCTTTCTATCCCATGTTCCTGAAACTTGCTGTGCCACAAGGTCTGAATCTCCATAGCACTTGATACGCTTGATGTTCATCTCCTTTGCCATGCGCAAACCATGCAGCAAGGCTTCATACTCTGCCACATTATTAGAACAATCAAAATGAATTTGCAACACATAGCTCAACTTATCACCTTTGGGAGAAGTTAATGATAACCCACAAGTATAGGGGATCGCAACAGTCTTCGAGGGAAGTAAAACCCAAATTTATTGATTCGACACAAGGGGAGACAAAGAATACTTATAAGCCTTAGCAGCGGAGTTGTCAATTCCACCACACCTGAGAAAGCACTAGTAACAAACGTGATGTGAAAGCAGCAGTAATATGAGAGCACAGTAGCAGTAACACAGAAGCAATGGCACCAGAAAATAGTTGCTTGCGTGGAGTTGACGGAAAAGCAATGATGATTACAGATGGACCGGGGTTCCCAGCTATCTACACTAGTGGTAACTCTCCAATAACAAGTGTTGGGTGAACAAATTACAGTTGGGCAATTGACAGAATATTGAGCGCATGACAATGCATATATATGACATGATGACTACTATGATATTTAATTGGGCATTACGACAAAATACATAGACCGTTATCCAACAGCGTCTATGACTAATAATCCACCGCCGGGTTGTCATCCGAGTTCCCCGTTGGTATTAAGTTGCAAGCAACGGATAATTGCATTAAGTAAAGTGCGTAATGTAAACAAATACATATGACCGTGGACATAGCATTGTTAGGTTATCCCTAGTGGCAACAGCACATCCGCAACCTTAGAACTTTCTGTCACTGTCCCAGATTATGGAGGCATGAACCCACTATCTAGCATAAATACTCCCTCTTGGAGATACAGGCAACTACTTGATCAAGGTAACCACAAGTACCGGAGAGCATGCAAGATCTTAAATAACATATAAGATAGATTGATAATCAACTTGACATAGTATTCAATATTCATCGGATCCCAACAAACACAACACCGATTACATCATATGGATCTCAATCATGTAAGGCAGCTCATGAGATCATTGTATTGAAGTACATGGGAGAGAGAGTACCAACTAGCTACAGCTAGAACCCGTAGTCCATGGGGGAACTACTCACGGAGCATGATGGAGGCGGTGGCGTCGATGGAGAAGGCTCCGGGGGTCAATCCCCGTCCCGGCAGGGTGCCGGAACAGGAACTTCTGACCCCCGAAACTTGGTTTCGGATGGCGGCGGAGCTCTGGAACTTTTCTGGGGAAATCGTCGATTGTTTGTGAGTTTTAGGTCAGGGGCAATATATAGTCCAAAGGGCGTCGCGAGGCGGTGCACGAGGAGGCGACACCACCCCAGGGCGCCGGGAGATTCCTGGCCGCGCCGAGCCCACGTGTGGGGCCCTCGGGCCTCCCCCGGACTTGTCCTTCTGGCCCATGGAGTCTTCTGGTAAAATAGGGGCCTCCGTAAATTTTCGTCCAATTCCGAGAATATTTCCAGACTAGCTTTTCTGGAATACAAAAACAGCAGAAAACAGGAACTGGCACTGTGGCATCTTGTTAATAGGTTAGTCCCAGAAAATGTATAAAAATGACATGAAGTGTATACAAAACATGTAGCAATTGGTATAAAACAAGCATGGAACATCAAAAATTATAGATACGTTTGAGACGTATCAGCATCCCCAAGCTTAGTTCCTACTCGTCCTCGAGTAGGTAAACGATAAAAACAATAATTTTTGAGGTGACATGCTACCATCATAATCTTGATCATATAATATTGCAAGGCACATGTAAATGAATGAAGTGATCCAAGTCAATGGTCTATAATTTGCTACCAAATAGATAATGAGTAAACAATGAATCACACAAGCTAAACGTTTTCATGAATAGTACTTTCGAGACAAGCATCAAACGTTTTGCATAAGTGTTAACTCATAAAGCAATAGTTTCTAATAAAAGGTATTTAATCAACACAAAGGAAGAATTAAGTTTCAGCATTTGCTTCAACTTTCAACATATTTATCTCATGGATATCGTCAACACAAAGTAGTATAACAAGTCCAATACGTAGCATATAACGCATGTTGTAACAAAGTTGACACTAGTGTTTGCTTGTGGAAGACAGAAAGAATAGGAAAACTGACTCAACATAAAAGTAAAAGAAAGGCCCTTCGCAGAGGGAAGCAGGGATTAAGTCATGTGCTAGAGCTTTTAGGTTTTTGAAAGCATATAGAGATTGCATAAAATATTTGATACTCCTCCCAACCTTGCTAACACAAGCCATGGCTAACCGAATCCTCGGGTGCCTTCCATCAATCACATACCATGGAGGAGTATCTATTTTTGAGAGGTGTTTGTTAATTGTCAACGAATGGTAGCGGGTGAGAACAGTATTCTACCTGTCAAACGGACTTTTAAGAGCGGCTCCCATGAAGGACGTTATTTCTACCAGCAAGGCAGATCATCCCTCTTTCTCTTTGGTTTACACACATGCAGGTATTTCACTGTTTGTCATTGCTTACTGATGAATCAGGGCAAAAGTGTGAAGAGAATTAATTGGTTAAAGTTGTAATTAATTGGGACTGGGCACCCCGTTGCCAGCTCTTTTTGCAAATTGGATAAGCGGATGTATATGCCACTAGTCCAGGTGTAAAAGTCCATTTGACAAATAGAATAAAGAATAACCACACTAATTCCTCATGAGCTAGTAAACATTGACACAAAAAGGGAATAATAACATTTTGAATAATTTAAAGGTAGCACATGAAAAATTTACTTGGAGTGGCAAGGAAATACCACATATAGGTAGTTATGGTGGACACAAATGGCATGGATTTTGGCTCAAGGATTTGGATGCACGAGAAGCATTCCCTCTCAGTACAGAGTTTAGGCTAGCAAGGTTTATGTAAGCAAACAAGAATATCAACCCGTACACCAAGTTTTATATGACAAACATATTGCAAACGTTATAAGACTTCATACCGTCTTCCTTGTTAACCAAACCCTGTTATTAGAAAATATCTAGACCTTAGAGATACCACCGATGCAAACCAAATTTTCAACAAGCTTTACGGTAGTTCTTCACTAATAGGCTTAACTCATGTGATGCACAAATTTAATCATGATCTACTTGTTAACTCAAAACAATTGACAAGCATCAAGTTATCCAAATTAGTGATCTACAAGATTAAGCAAGTTTTTCCTTATACCAATTACCACATGCAACATTTTCTGAACCAACCAAACACCAATCAATTTATTTAATCAACTCTCCAAACAAATATAAGTGAAGCAAGAGAGTACTTTCTACAAAAGAAAGCTAATAGCTCTGACAAGAGATACATGAAAACAAGAGCTAAAAGCTGAACAGCGCTAGATATGAATACTCAACAAATATAAGTGAAGAATAGGAGTATTCTCATGAAAAAGCGGAGCGTGTCTCTCTCCCAATCAAGAATGCTAGGGTCCAGTCAAGCTTTATTGAAAATAAAAGTGCAATACTGAAAATAAAAGCACACAGACGCTCCAAGAAAAGCACATATGATGTGAAAGAATTAAAATATAGTTTCACTAGAGATGACCTGATAATTTTGCCGATGAAGAAGGGGATGCCTTGGGCATCCCCAAGCTTAGACGCTTGAGTCTTCTTGAAATATGCTGGGGAGATCCATGGGAGCCTCCCCAAGCTTAAGCTCTTCACTCTTCTTCATCCTATTATATCACTCTTCCCTCTTGACCCTTGAAAACTTCCGCCACACCAAACTCAACGTAATTCTCATTAGAGGGGTTAGTACTCAAAAACTTTAATCCACTGGTTCTGTTGTGACACATTGCAAGAACTCAATAAAACATTAGCTACAGCCCTCCACGTCTAGAGAACCTTGCTTAAAGCCCACAAGAGACAATGCAAAAAACAGAGACAGAATCTGTCAAAACAGAACAGCCAGTAAAGATGAATTTTTTCGAGGCACTTACGGGACTCAAATCGAAAAACGTTGAACTAACGAAAGATGCATACATATATCAGGATTACGCACAAAAAATTTCAGATTTAATTCACAATCTGGTGATTTTAGGAATTTCGTACAGTGAACAGCAAAATCTGTTCCTGCGCAGCAATCAAAATTAGCATCATCTTATCATTAGAGACTACTCTTGGCACAACAATGCAAGAAAGTAAAGATACAAAGGAGTTGCTACAGAAGTAAACAACCTCCTTGACTCAATAAAAGAAAAATTGCAGAAAAATAAAATGGGTTGCCTCCCATAAGCGCTTTTCTTTAATGCCTTTTAGCTAGGCTTGATAGTTTTAAAGATGCTCACATAAAAATAGAAAATGAAGCAAAAGGAGCATCAAGAAGCAAATTCGAAACACATTTAAGTCTAACCCACTTCCTATGCATAGGAATCTTGTACACAAATAAATTCATGAAGAACAAAGTGACAAGCATAGGAAGATAAAACAAGAGTAACTTCAGAACTTTCAGCATATAGAGAGGTGCTTTAGTACCATGAAAATTTCTACAACCATATTTTCCTCTCTCATAATAATTTTCAGTAGCATCATGAACAAACTCAACAATATAACTATCACATAAAGCATGCTTTTCATGATCTAAAACACATAATTCTTATCAAGCTCAAAAATAGTGGGATTAAAACTTTCAAACCCACTTTTAACAATTTTATAACAAGATGATTGATCATTCTCAAGAGGTATGGGACTCCTAGATAAAGTCAAGACCTCTCCAATCCCATTTTCATTAGTAGTACAATTAATATTATCAACCAATATAGGACCATCATCTAGAGCTTTATCATAAACATTTTCTAAGCAAACTTTCTCATTACCATGCATTTCGAAATTAGGCACAAATAAAGGATTATCATAAGATTTATCAAAATAGCATGGATTATCATAAATATCAGTAGCATAATCATTTCCACAAGTTTTACTCATAGGGAATATTTCAAGAGAATCCACAGGAACATAACATTCATCCTCCTTTGGTAAGCATGGAGGGCAATCAAATAGTGTAAGAGATAAAGAGTTACTCTCATTAGAAGGTAGGCATGGGTAGCTACTCCATTCTTCCTCCTTTTGTTCATCACTCTCCTCCTCTTTTTCATCCAATGAGCTTTCAGTTCAGCAATAGTTTCTTCTTCTACAGGTTCCTGCAAATTGTGAGTGCATTCTTGTGCATTAATGAGTCTCTCTTTATAATCAATGATATAACAATTATTGCTGAAATTTTCTAGGCAATAATCAAGAATAAAAGAGACCGTTTCTTTAAGTTTATTACAAGCAACACAGGTTTCATAATTTTTAGCCATGAAGGAATCTATTTCAGAAGCTCCACAAATGTAACAAATTGTTCTACTTGTTCAGCTCCCAAATGAATATAGTTATTCCAATGATAGTTCATAATTAAAACTTCTTCACTAAAGCCACATTGGAATTTAAGATGTTTAGTATCTGTTCAGAGCAACAATTTATATCATGGCGTTCCAGCAAAATTTCAGCAATTTGATTTAACTTTTTTAACATGCCTCTCATGATTTTACCCTCTCTTGATTCTCTATACTTTTATATAATTCTTTAGCTTCCATAAACATAGAGGTTCTAGCATGTTCTTCCATAGCAACAGTTTTTTTTAGATTTTCGGTTTTTAAATTTTTATGGATTTTCGGGTATATAAGAAAAATAAAACTAGACAAAAATAAACTAAACAAAAGTAAACTAAACAAAACACAACTAAACAGAAATAAACTAAGCAAAATAAAACTAGACAAAAGTAAACTAGACAAAACAAAATAAAATAAAAACAGAGAGAGAGGTGGAGTGTACTCCCCAGGTGAACTTATGAGTAGAGCTATGCTCCCCGGCAACGGCGCCAGAAAATAGTCTTGATAACCCACAAGTATAGGGGATCGCAACAGTCTTCGAGGGAAGTAAAACCCAAATTTATTGATTCGACACAAGGGGAGACAAAGAATACTTATAAGCCTTAGCAGCGGAGTTGTCAATTCCACCACACCTGAGAAAGCACTAGTAACAAACGTGATGTGAAAGCAGCAGTAATATGAGAGCAACAGTAGCAGTAACACAGAAGCAATGGCACCAGAAAATAGTTGCTTGCGTGGAGTTGACGGAAAAGCAATGATGATTACAGATGGACCGGGGTTCCCAGCTATCTACACTAGTGGTAACTCTCCAATAACAAGTGTTGGGTGAACAAATTACAGTTGGGCAATTGACAGAATATTGAGCGCATGACAATGCATATATATGACATGATGACTACTATGATATTTAATTGGGCATTACGACAAAATACATAGACCGTTATCCAACAGCGTCTATGACTAATAATCCACCGCCGGGTTGTCATCCGAGTTCCCCGTTGGTATTAAGTTGCAAGCAACGGATAATTGCATTAAGTAAAGTGCGTAATGTAAACAAATACATATGACCGTGGACATAGCATTGTTAGGTTATCCCTAGTGGCAACAGCACATCCGCAACCTTAGAAGTTGCTGTCACTCTCCCAGATTACCGGAGGCATGAACCCACTATCTAGCATAAATACTCCCTCTTGGAGATACATGCAACTACTTGATCAAGGTAACCACAAGTACCGGAGAGCATGCAAGATATTAAATAACATAGGGCATAGATTGATAATCAACTTGACATAATATTCAATATTCATTGGATCCCAGCAAACTAGGGGTGTAAACGGATCGGATCGGATCGGATCGGATTTTACCTCTACCATATCCTTTACCATATTTTTTTCTCGGATTCGGATCGGATCGGATAATGAACGGTTGCGGATTCGGGGGCGGATAGATATAATCACGGATTCGGAACGGAAACGGAGCGGATTCGGGGTGGAAAGAAAATTAGTCGGATCGGTATGCGCAATGTATATCATCAAGCCACATAACCCAAAATAATAGCTCAACAACATAATAATCTAACAAAGTTATACTCCATAGTATGTAGAATGACCATGCAAGGGAGTCGTCGTTCAACAAATGAGCTCCACAACTCACTAAATACAAATTGCGATCTATTAGTTTAGACATTTCGGTAGAAAATCGGATTATTCGGATTATAACCATCGGATAATCCTAACTAATATTCGGATAATCTATATTCGGATGCTATTTTTCATACCATATCCTATACCGTATCCGGGTGTTCAGTTCGGAATCGGATATCCTTATCCGGCAAATTATTCGGAACCGGATATGGATTCTTTAAAACGGATTCGGTGACGGATTCAGTGCGGAAATTATCCTATCCGCTTACACCCCTACAGCAAACACAACACCGATTACATCATATGGATCTCAATCATGTAAGGCAGCTCATGAGATCATTGTATTGAAGTACATGGGAGAGAGAGTACCAACTAGCTACAGCCAAGAACCCGTAGTCCATGGGGGATGTCGTGGGGTAATCACGGCAGATGCCATACGGGGTGGCTTAACTCGGGTGTGAGCCAGGCGACGTAGGATTCACAGAGAGGTAGCACACGCAGAGTTTACCCAGGTTCGGCCCCTCTGTATGAGGTAAAGACCTACTCCTGCTCGTATGTATTTGGATCTGAATGGGGTGTACAATGGTGTGCGCACCAGAGCTTGCGGGTGCTCCGGAGGCTATGGAATGAGATGAGTCTGCCTCTAGGGTTGCTCCTTGCCGGCTTTATATAGGGAGCCGGCTAGGGTTTACAGGGAATGACGGGTTCCGCTGGCGGCGCTAGCTATCCTGCCTACAAGTGCGGCTTCGTGGAGCGCACTCTTTGGGATACACAATCATAGACTGATTCGAAGATATCTGTTGCCGCCTCCCCGAGCCGTCATACCGGGATCCTCGGGGACCCGGTATCCTGGAAGATGTACATCGGGTGGGCTTTGGGCCACCCGGCCTTGTGGGCCGACTCGGGGTCCTGGGCCTTCCCGGTTGGGCATCCCCCCATCATTAGCCCCCGAGTTCGTCAGGGACTCGTCTCTGGCTTGGTCTTCGTCTTGCGAACTGCCGGGTCGTGTCGTTGAACGAACTCCTGAAACAGAGAAAAAGAAACAACGGCTCGGAGTGGTGGATTCTGGCTTTTAACGTCCGGTCTAACTCAAGTTTTTGTTTGATGCCGGCTCGTGCCCATTGGGACGTTTGCCATTCCGACTCGCCTCTGTGCGGGTTGTCTCCTGTCTTCTCCGCCTGACGTCACGACATCTTTGACCGCTTATCCTGTAGTGTTTGTCTGTCTGATGCCGAGTCGACTGATGGGACTTGACGGCGCATCGATTGCTTCCACCTCGGGATGGAGCAGTGATAATGATGACGTTCTTTGACCCGCACGCGCCTAATCCATCGGTCCGAAACGTCGTGACAGAGCGACGTGGCCAAATCTGAGCCGCATTTTTCGGCACGCTCCCGTGGAAATCGAGGCGTCGTGCGACGTGGCGATGGTGGACGACGTGGGCGACGTGGGCAGCGCCATTTACTGCGGTAACGGCTCCACTCACAGTGCCTATTAAAGCGGCAAGGGAGCGCGGCTGGTGAGTTCACGCTCCACTTCTTCCTCGCGCTCGCCGTCTCTCCTCAACACAGTTCGCTCCCGAGCTCTTCGCCGCATCGCCGCCGCAGCCATTGGGCATTCCTGCTCCTCCCACTCTCTTCCGGCCAAGATGGTGGCGCCCAAGAACAAGTGGGAGAGGTCGTCGGTGACGGCGCAGGCGTTGGAGCAAGCCGCCAACGAGGGTTTGTTGCCGCCGGCGTCGGAGCGTCGGTAGCGCATCGCCTCCGCGGATCCACGCCCGCGGCCGTCGCCGGGCGAGTTCGTCGCCTTCCTCGCGTTCCTCGAGCGCGGGCTGGGCTTCCCCACGTCGGAGTTCTTCCGGCGCTTCCTTGACTTTTACGGGCTGCAGGTACACGACCTGACGCCCAACTCGATCCTCCACCTTGCCTGCTTCGTCACCCTGTGTGAGGGTTACTTCGGGTGCGCCCCGTTCTTCCCGCTGTGGCTGTGGATCTTCCACGGCAAGCTGGGGAAGGGCGGTGACATGTCGCCTTGCGGCGGCCTCAACTTCCAGGTCCGCGGCGACGTCGACTACCTGGACCTCGGCTTCCCCTCCAAGGTGTATTGGAGGAAATCGGGCTTCTACACGCGGGAGCCGGCGCCTGACGGCGAGATCGGGATTCCTTCCTTTTCGCCATCGCCGAGCCGGCCACGCAATCTTCAAGAGCTGTCGCGCGATGCCGACTTGCCCATGGTGCGTCGGCTGATGGATCGGCTCCAGGGGTTGAAGAAGGAGGGGCTGACGGGTCTGAACCTCATCGCCACCTGGGTGAAGAGGAAGATCGCGCCTCTGCAGCTCCGGCCCTCGCTGATCTGCGAGTACACGGGGACGAAGGACCCGCAGCGCCATGACCCGACATTGTTCGAGTCGGTAGAGCAGTTCACGCTGCGGATGAAGCGGATCACGGTCCACCCGGCACCCGAGTGGATCGTGGGCGGCTTGGAGGCCTTCTCCGCCAAGCATCCGGCTCCTGAGGTGAGTCCTTTTGCTCGACGATTCGCATTACTTTCCTTCTTTTGGTCTTTTTATACCGATCCTTCCTGCTCGTCGAATTCAGGAGTTCCGATCGCTTGTTGGGCTGCCTCCGATCCGTGGAGACGCTCCCACGGTGCTTGCCGGCCCCAACGACGTTGTCGAGCGCGACTCCGACGACGAAGCTGACAGCACCACCATGGCCAACGAGGCCGCCTTCTCCTCCGCCAACCGATCCCCATCCTGTGTGAGGACAAGGAGGAGGGAGAAGAAGGAAGAGAAGAACGCGCCGGGTCCAAGAACCCGGCGCCTGTTGAAGATGATGATGACGATGATCAGCCGCTCCGCATCCGGCGGAGGCGTAGGCCTACGGCTGAGGACGCCGGGCCCAACTCCAAGCGCTCCAGGTCGGCGAACTCGACGCCGCCGCCACCAGAACGATCGGCTGGAGCTGCCGTGCAGCGCACTGTCGTTGCCGAGCGGAGGCAGAAGGCCTTGCGGGACATCCCTGCGAGGGCCCGCGCCGACTCGCCTCCTGCGCCTCGCTTCCGAGGGGTGCGGACCTCGACTCTCCCACCTGCGGGTGACAGGTCAGCTGCTGATCCTCATCCGAAGTTCCGTTGGAGACGCTATCTTGAGTTTGACCCGTGCGAGTGTCGCAGGGCTGAGGACGCGTCCCTCAGCGACATGGAGGACGCACTGGAGAACGACTCCCAGCGGGCGGGACCCGTTGCGCACGTCACGGAGCCGACTGCGAGAGCGCCAACTCCTCCGCCTTCCGCCGGCGGAGGTGACGAAGTTATTGTGCCCCCTCGGGTCGAGGGGGCCACTATTGATGACGTCGTGCCGGCTGGCACAGGGGACGCCGCGCCTGTGCCAGAGATGGCGCTGGCTGTGACGGCGACTCGCGCCGCCGCTGCGGCTTCCTCACCGGGTGGGCTGACTGCTCAGCCCCTGAGCTCCGTCCCGGGTGCATCTGCTCCCAGGCCTGACTTCCGAGCCGCCATCCAGATAGCGATGGATGCGCACCAGGTACGTAGAATATTTCTTGCACCTGTTGCGTCCGTAGCGTGTATGTAGCCCCCAAGGCCCGAGTCGTGTTCGTAGAAAGCGGCTTGGGTCTTCATAGTCTTCTGGATGCGATTTTTAGCAAATAGCGTGGTTCCTGGTTTGCCAATGTCGAAGTAGAGGCAAGCCGGGGCGTAGCCCCCGAGTTCGCAACTCGGCAGCTATTTTCTGGTTTCAGGGCTAGCAACAGTGGCTGGTGTAGATGCAGATGCCGCTCGAGGCGTAGCCCCCGAGTTCCTGACTCGGCGTATTTTGTATTTTTGTTGGGGCTAGCCCCCGGGTTAGCAAATGTTGGTGTAGAGGTAACCCGTGGCGTAGCCCCCATGCTTTTCCATGATTAATCACTGTCTTGTGTACTGCAGGAGCTGTCCTGGCTTCTTGAAGCCGAACAGCAGGAGACCCGCCGCCTGCAGGATGAGCTGAAGAAGGCGCGCGACGGCTTCATCTCCGTCGCTGAGCACCAGCGGCTGTTGGCCGCGCAGGAGAGCCGGCACACCGAGGCGTTTGCCGCGGTGCAGGAATCCTGCGAACGGCTCAGCAAGCAGAAGGAGGAGGCGGACGCAGCCCTCACCCAGGCGACCAAGGGGTACGGCGAGGACCTCGAGAAGCTCGAGAGCAAAGCCGCGAGGCCGGGCGCGAGATGAAGGAGCTGACCGAGCGGCTTGCCAGCCTCGCCGTCGGCATCTGGGGTAAAGTTTCCATGCGGCTTTTTACGTTTTGTGCCTGCTTGACTTGTGGCATTGTTGCTGAAGTTTGTTCTGTTGGACAGGCGAGGAGACGGCTGGCCTGACGTCTGCGGAGCACGTCCACCGGATCGGTGTCTTCGCCCGTGACGTTCACGGCTTGGCCAGCAAGGTCGTCCAGATGCTGTCGCCCAAGGAAGGTGTCCCCGCACCCGTCTGCAAGGTCTTGCGGGTTCTGGAGCTGATGCCCCAGGTGATCACCTGGGTGCGGGAGTCGTCTGCCCGAGCCGGCGCGTGCGTTGCACTCGGACGTGCGAGGCCGGTACAAGCAGACGAACGTCGACAAGATCACGGCCAGCATCCCGACCGATAGCAGCGGCCAGGAAATAGATCTGCAGCCGGTGTTCGAGTACTGCGCCCCGTACGCCTGCCGAGCTGCCAAGATGGTCGACCACGACGACTTCGTCTTCGACGTGGTGCCAGAGGGCAACGACCTTGGCGAAGTGGCGGACAGGGAGCCGGCGTCGGAGTACCTTTTTGCAAGGGCTTCGGCTCTGCCACCGCCGGCTGCAACGAACGAGGCGTCGACGTCTTCTGCTCGGGCGGCTCCACCGTCTTGAAGTTTGCTCCCCTGCTTTCAAAAGAGGGGTTATTTTGAAGTAGTTAGGGTTTGTCGCCTGCGGGCGAAAAAATATTATGTAATGAAACAAGTATGCTATGTGCCGGGTTGCGTTTCAGCATGCGCCTCTGCGGCTTATTGATTTGGTTTTGGCACTCCCATGCTTGTTTTTTGTGCGCTTTTCGTCACTTTGTTTGTTTTTCGCTTGTTTTGTAAGCTAGTCGATCGTGCGACCTCGCCAAGTGTGCTTCGCGTGATTTTTTCGTGACGCGCGCGGTACCCATGGTGACAAAGTCCGAGTGCGGCTTCATTGTCAAGTTAGGTTTGAACCGGCTGCACTACTTCTTCACTTTGTGCGGGTAGCTGACGACTTGGGAGAAAACAACAATTTCTGTGATTTTGCTTTGTGAGCAGGGGGTCCAGTGGTGAGTCGCGCATCATGGCATCCGGCTCTCTTTGACAACCCATCAATCATATAACGTGTGAGTAGGAAGAATAAAGACTCGAAAGCATGATTGAATCGAAACGATAGCCCCCGAGCGTGCCGGGTATGTATCGACTTTATTTCCTTGATTGATTACACAGCATTACAATGGATACTATGTATAATAGGGGCGAAGCAGGCTGATGTTCCATGGACGCTTGGTCTCCTCTTCCGACTTGGAGCTTTTGTTCGGCTCACGCAAGTCGACGAGGTGGTAGGAGCCGTTGCCCATCGCTTTGCTGACGACGAACGGTCCTTCCCATGGTGCCGAGAGCTTGTGCATCCCTTTCGACTTTTGGATGAGCCGAAGAACCAAGTCGCCTTCCTGGAAAGAGCGACTTCTGACCCGGCGGCTGTGATAGCGGCGCAGGCTTTGCTGATATATCGCCGTCCTGGAAAGTGCGAGTTCGCGAGCTTCTTCCAGGAGGTCGACGCCGACTAGGCGGGCTTCTTCATTTTCTTCCTCGTTGTAGAGGGCAACCCGAGGCGAGTCGTGCTCGAGGTCGGTGGGCATGACGGCTTCCGCCCCGTACACCATGAAGAATGGCGTGTAGCCGGTGGAACGGTTTGGAGTCGTTCTGATGCCCCAGAGTACGGCTGGTAGCTCGTCCAGCCAGCAACCCGGTGTTCGCTCCAGTGGGACTTGAAGTCGCGGCTTGATCCCGGCCAGCACTGTCTGGTTCATTCTTTCTGCCTGCCCGTTTGATTGCGGGTGGGCGACAGACGCCAGGTCGAGACGGATGCCTTTTTGTTTGCAGAAGGCCCTCATCTCTCCCTCAGCGAAATTTGTGCCGTTGTCGGTGATGATGCTGTGCGGGTAGCCAAATCGGAAGATGAGCTTCTGGAGGAACTTGGTTGCGGTCTTGCCGTCGAGTTTCTTGATGGGTTCGACTTCGACCCATTTGGTGAATTTGTCGACTGCGACCAGCAAATGTGTCATGCCACCACGAGCTGTTTTGAACTTGCCCACCATGTCAATTCCCCAGACTATGAATGGCCATGTCAGTGGGATGGTCTTCAGAGCCGCGGCGGGTAGGTGATCCTGCCGGGCGTATTTCTGGCACCCGACGCAGCGACGGACGATGTCGACTACGTCCTGGTGTGCAGAGAGCCAGAAGAAACCGTGCCTGAACGCCTTGGCGACCAGGTTGCGGGCGCCGACGTGGTGGCCGCAATCGCCCGAGTGGATCTCATGAAGGATGCGCCTTCCCTCCTCCGGCTCGACGCAGCGGAGGAAGACTCCCAATGTGTGCGTTTGTAGAGCTCGTTGTTGATGATGGCGTAAGCTGAGGCCCGGCGCACAACTCGCCGTGCTAGGACCTCGTCGGCTGGCAGCTTTTTGGAGGTGAGGAACTCGATGTAGGGTTCCCTCCAGTCGCTTGTTTCTTGGGTTATCGCCACCAGAATTGTATCTGATGATGGCGGGTTGGCGATGTCGATTTCGGCCGGCGGGCGTACCGACGGGTTATGTAGATGGTCGAGGAAGACGCCGGGTGGGACTCGGTCCCGCTTAGATCCGAAGCGAGAAAGTGCGTCAGCCGCCTCGTTCTTCCTCCGGTCAACGTGTTCCAGCTCCATGCCGGCGAAGTGACCGCCGACTTGATCGACGAGCCGGCGGTAAGCCGCCATGTTGGGATCATTTGCATCCCAGGTCCCCATCGTTTGCTGAACGACGAGGTCGGAATCGCCATAACATTTGATACGGCTGACTCCCATCTCCTTGGCCACGCGTAGGCCGTGTAGGAGGGCTTCGTACTCGGCGACGTTGTTGGTGCAGGTGAAGTGTATCTGCAGCACATATCGCATCTTGTCGCCTTGGGGGGAAGTGAGGACGACTCCAGCCCCCGAGCCCTCATACATCTTTGACCCGTCAAAGAACAAGGTCCAGCTGCCGGCTTCGTAGGGGCGCCGACTGTCGTGGGGTAATCACGGCAGATGCCATACGGGGTGGCTTAACTCGGGTGTGAGCCAGGCGACGTAGGATTCACAGAGAGGTAGCACACACAGAGTTTATCCAGGTTCGGCCCCTCTGTATGAGGTAAAGACCTACTCCTGCTCGTATGTATTTGGATCTGAATGGGGTGTACAATGGTGTGCGCACCAGAGCTTGCGGGTGCTCCGGAGGCTATGGAATGAGATGAGTCTGCCTCTAGGGTTGCTCCTTGCCGGCTTTATATAGGGAGCCGGCTAGGGTTTACAGGGAATGACGGGTTCCGCTGGCGGCGCTAGCTATCCTGCCTACAAGTGCGGCTTCGTGGAGCGCACTCTTCGGGATACACAATCGCAGACTGATTCGAAGATATCTGCTGCCGCCTCCCCGAGCCGTCA
Source organism: Poa pratensis (assembly GCA_947311845.1). Taxonomy (NCBI): domain Eukaryota; kingdom Viridiplantae; phylum Streptophyta; class Magnoliopsida; order Poales; family Poaceae; genus Poa; species Poa pratensis. Next base: position 73,863,643 of record CAMZMU010000020.1, read on the forward strand.
TACCGGGATCCTCGGGGACCCGGTATCCTGGAAGATGTACATCGGGTGGGCTTTGGGCCACCCGGCCTTGTGGGCCGACTCGGGGTCCTGGGCCTACCCGGTTGGGCATCCCCCATCAGGGGAACTACTCACGGAGCATGATGGAGGCGGTGGCGTCGATGGAGAAGGCTCCGGGGGTCAATCCCCTCTGCGGCAGGGTGCCGGAACAGGAACTTCTGACCCCCGAAACTTGGTTTCGGATGGCGGCGGCGCTCTGGAAATTTTCTGGGGAAATCGTCGATTGTTTTGTGAGTTTTAGGTCAGGGGCAATATATAGTCCAAAGGGCGTCGCGAGGCGGTACACGAGGAGGCAACACCACCCCAGGGCGCCGGGAGATTCCTGGCCGCGCCGAGCCCACGTGTGGGGCCCTCGGGCCTCCCCCGGACTTGTCCTTCTGGCCCATGGAGTCTTCTGGTAAAATAGGGGCCTCCGTAAATTTTCGTCCAATTCCGAGAATATTTCCAGACTAGCTTTTCTGGAATACAAAAACAGCAGAAAATAGGAACTGGCACTGTGGCATCTTGTTAATAGGTTAGTCCCAGAAAATGTATAAAAATGACATGAAGTGTATACAAAACATGTGGCAATTGATATAAAACATGCATGGAACATCAAAAATTATAGATACGTTTGAGACGTATCAACCACCACCACAGCACTCACAGCATGAGGCCCGGCAGCGACGTATAACAACATGGGTTCCTTGGGATCCGGGGCCACCAGAATTGGCGCTTCTGATAACTACTTCTTCAAAGCTTCAAATGCCTCATCTGCCTCTTGATTCCACACAAAGTTTTCTGTTTTGTTCAGTAACTTATATAAAGGGATGGCCTTTTCTCCGAGCCGGGATATAAACCGGCTTAGCGCGGCCACGCAGCCTGTTAACTTCTGAACATCTGCCAATTCCTCAGGTTTTTTCAAACTCTGAATAGCTCTGATTTTTTCCGGGTTTGCCTCGATTCCACGCTCTGACACAATGAAACCCAGGAGCTTTCCCGCCGGAACTCCAAACACACACTTTGTTGGATTAAGCTTCATCTGGTACTTCCTCAGATTTTTAAATGTCTCTCGAAGGTCATCAATGAATGACCCGACTTTCTCTGACTTGATCACCACATCATCCACATAAGCATGTACATTACGCCCGATCTGGTCATGAAAACAATTTTGAATACATCTCTGATAAGTTGCTCCTGCGTTCTTCAATCCAAAGGTCATGGTCTTGTAACAAAAAGCACCAAAGGGGGTGATAAACGATGTCTTTTCCCAATCTTGCCTATTAAGCTTGATCTGATGATATCCTGAGTATGCATCCAGAAAACACAAGAGCTCGCTGCCCGCAACTGCGTCAACGATTTGATCGATGCGCGGCAGTGCAAACGGGTTCTTGGGACAATGCTTATTCAGGCTTGTAAAATCAATGCACATCCTCCACTCATTATTTTTCTTCAGAGCTAGAACCGGGTTAGCCAACCACTCTGGGTGAAACACTTCCATGATAAAGCCGGCTTCTAATAGCCGGGCTAGTTCCTCTCCTATAGCCTTTCTTCTCTCTGCATTCATTTTCCTCAAACCTTGTTTTACCGGCCTTGCCTTGGGATCAACATGTAAGCGGTGCTCAGCGAGTTCAGTCGGAATGCCAGGCATGTCACTAGGTGTCCATGCAAAAACATCCCGATTCTCACGGATGAACTCGATGAGCGCGCTTTCCTATTTGTCAGTAAGATTGGTCCCTATGGCGAACTGCTTGGAGGAATCCCCATGCACAAAATCCACCATCTTTGCCCTGTCATCTTCTGTTGTTGGTTTCTTGAGTGCTTTGTTATCCTGCGGGTCAAGATTAGACCTGTAAGCTTTCAGCTCCTCTTTTGCACATGCCTGTTCTGCCAGGGCCGCGTCTCCCTCGTCACACTCTGCTGCTATCTCTCTGTTTCCATGGACTGTGATGATCCCCTTAGGACCCGGTATTTTCAACTGTAGGTACACATAACACGACCTTGCCATGAACTTGGCGAAAGCCGGCCTTCCAAACAATGCGTGATAAGGACTCGGGAATTTTACCACCTCAAAAACTAGCCACTCTGATCTAAAGTTGTGGATGGACTCGCCAAAAGCAACCTCTAATGAAAATTTTCCCTCTGGTGTTGCTGATTTCCCTGGAACTATACCATGAAACACCGTTGATGGTTTTTGCAACTGTGACTCCTTGAGACCCATACGCACAAATGTCTCCCAATACAAGATATTGATACTACTTTCACCATCCATCAGAACTTTCTTTGACTCAAAACCACCCACCTGAGGGGCCACAACCAGAGCTAGCAGACCCGGGTGTTCCACCACATCCGGGTGATCCGCTCTACTCCACGTGATCGTTTTCTCTGACCATCTTAAATACCTTGGTACCCCTGCGGCCACTGCATTAACCGCCCTTTTGACTATCTTTCTCTCTCTCTTGGTCGTGCCACTGGTGTATATATGATACTGACCAAGTTGCCTTGGCTGCTGCGAAAATCCGCCCTGGTTACCTGTATTTTGCCCCGTTGCTGCATTGCCAGTGGGTACTGCGTTTGCTCCAGTTAAAGGTCCCGCGGCCGGGTGATTACCCCCAAGAGCAAGGGATCACCGTAGCACCTCTCAATGTGGAAGTAAGGTATCGATCCGCAGGAGCAAGAAGGAAAAGTTATCTATTCCCTACAACTAAAGTGTCACAAGTTTTAGTTGATTATGCACTAAACAAGTTTGGAGAACAAGGTGGTTGATGGATGGAAGTAACCAAGCAAGAATGTAAAAGTGTCCCAATCCTCTTCAATGCAAGAGGACAAGACAAATGGTAGCAAGCAAAAGCTCTCAAAGAGAGAGAAAGCCCAATCCTCTATGCAGCAAGAGGACAAGCTCAAGTGTGAGTTTCTTATAGGAACAATGGACATGGATTCATGGTTCACTTAATCCTCTCTCTCTCATCTACTGTGATTATCATGTTATAGATAAAGTACACACAATTGTCATGTTTTAATGGTAGCTTTTATAACGGCTATATGTCCTAAAACACATAGTTGAAAGAAGTACTCATTTGTGTTGCTAGGTCACCCTCGTAAGGCTAGCGTGGTTGCTCTCACTCCCACATCATACTCTTTCTTTTTACCCCAGATAAAGGATGTTGGGCGGTACTATGTCACTCAATATCTATGCCGTGTCACATCAGCCATCCCGTACCCACATACATCATACTTCTTTAAGAACAATATTCAACCAAAGTATGACAAGTCATAAAAGATCCAACACAACGGTAAATGCATAACAAATCATCTCATACAACAATATTCACCACAAAGGTATTACATAGATGACCGCAATCATGTTTAGCAGCTCATACGGTACTAATTAGTGAAGCTCAAGAAAGAGGAGAGATACATAAGTTAACACCACAAACCCATAGTCCATGGGGTGGACTACTCCCCCTTCATCATGGTGATGATGGTGGAGAAGATCTTGCTGTAGATGTTGATGATGAACACGCCGGAGGGGGGTGGAGCCCTCCAGAGGTGATTCCGGCGGCGTTTCCCCCCTCCGATCTTCTCCGGCGGCAGCCTTCTGACTCTCTGTTTCGTGGTTTTGTGTTTCTCCGCCGCCTCCTTCCAGAGAACGTCGGGGGACAATTTTTATAGGCGTTTTTAGGTCACGACTAGGTCGGTGGAGCAAAGATCGACGGCGGCGGAGCCTCGAGGCCCAAACGAGGTGGTCCCACGCGGCCAAGATTTTAGGCCGCGTGGGGCCCTCTCATTTCCATCTGGTTGGGCTTCTGGCCTTCGTTTTGAGCCCATTGCGTTCGTCTCGAAAATTCTGAAGCATGCTCTCTGACCTTGCCCTTTTTGGAGTCCCGAAGCTCCCGGAAAGTCTGAAACACTAAAAAAGACGTTTTCTGGAAAACAGGGTTAATTCCAAATAAATGGGAAAACTATGAAGTATTCCCAAAATCATTATAAAACATTGATATAACCCTTATATGATGCAAATATGATTGGAATATAAGTAAAATAATGCAAAGTTCATGTATGCATTTTACATGCATCACCGGGTTACCACTCGGGCCGGGTCCTCCACCTCTTCCTGCTCCTTGCAAAGCTCTCTGTACCTCATTGTTTTTCCATCTGTTTAAATCTACACACTGGGCCAACGAGTGATTGGCGGGTCTACCGTTCCTGCTATGGCGAGGACACGGCATCCTGAAAGCCTCTTCAGTGCTGGTTGGGCATGATCCTTGATAACCGTTTCCACCACTGTAATTCCCATTGTTCCCTTGATAACCTCTGTTGTCATGAAAATTTCCTTCCATCCTTTGCCTCTGAAACCCGGCATTTGTGTTTGCCACCAGCTCTGAATTTCCCTCATTGTGCCCACGCTTGTGCTGATTCTGATTGTTGTTGTTATTGTTCCCCTGGCCGCTGTTGTTCCTTCCTCCATTATTCGCAGTGCCCTTCCCTTTTTCTTCCTCGTTATCATCCTGGGTCTTGTCCGTGGCTGCGTGCCTGTTGCAAGCATCCATCAACTCAGCCATGGTGACCGGCTTAACCCGGTAGCCCTCCTTCATACGGCCCAGCTTCTAGACCAAGGGACTGTACTTGCAAGTTTTTTCCATCGATGAAATCGCATCCTTGGGCTCGATACCGGATGAGGAGTGAAGGATCTCCGTAACCCGGCCCATCCAGTGACGTGCTGACTCGGCCTTCTTCTGTACGCAACGATCAAGGTCTTCAATGGAGAACAAATGCTTGCACGTACCTTGGAAGTGCTTGATAAAAACTGCTTTCAACTCGTCCCAGGAATTGATAGACTTTTCTGGCAGATTCTTGAACCACAACTTTGCTGCACCATCACTCATCATCAATTACATGTACTTTGCGCAAACATTCTCTGTGGCGTTGCGTATACACATCGCCATCTCATAACTGCTCAACCAGCTTGCCGGGTCCATGCTCGGCTCATAATTGGATATCTTGCTGGGCTCTTTGAACTTCTCAGGAAAAGGCTCCGCTCTAATGGCATCTGAAAGACACTTTGGCCCGACTAAGTTAGAAGAACTTGCTAAAAAATTATTGTTACCTAGCGAGCTTGCGGATGCTGCTGGTGTGGGACCCGGTCCCCCTTGCGGTACTCCTGCAACAGGTACTGCCGGGTTTGCGTTGGCCGCACTTCTCGCCCGCGATCTGTTGACTATCTGCTGAGCCACCGAGATTGCAGGGGCAGGATGGTGCTGCTGATTATTCTGGTTCTGGTTATGTTGAGGCGGATTCTGCTGCTGTGCCGCGGCAAGCCCGGCTAAAGGCGGGGTCTCACCGTGGCGACTCTTACTACGATACGTTGTGTAATGAAGCGCACTTTTCTCCTTTGAATACTGAACTTGCTGAACAACTGCAGTACGTAACATGTCAATGGCACGCCGGGCTTCAATTTCTGCTGGCGAGTCTCCCAAGGGAATACGGTCGAGCGCTAAGGTTGCGGCGTACACGTTATCCGCAGGATTAGAAAAGTGACCCGCCGGCGTGTGGAATCTTGGTGTTCTGGGCGGCAGACCCGGATTTCCCCTGGCTCCTCCAGCGAGCAAACCCGGTAATCCTGTAGTTGCAACACCAGCTCCTCATGTTCCTCTGTTTGGTTCTACACTTGTTCTGATAATTGGAGCCACTTGAGTCACACCAATGGGTTGATCTTCTGGGGTTCTAAACAGTACTGCTGGATTTATGGCGTTTTCTCCCTGAGCCAGCCGGCTCTGGTGCCTCCTCTGGTGAACCCTTGTCATATCATTGAGGCGATTCTCTTGATCCTCGATTTGCTTTCGTCTGGCTTCCATCTCCTGCCTTTCTGCCATTGCGTCTCTGCGCATCTGCTCCAAAGCCCGGCGTGTTGTGTCTAACTCTATAGCCCTTACTGTTGCGTTTTCTGGGGTGACCAACCTTGTGAGTGTTGTTGGGTCTAGGACCAGGCCATTGTTGAACAAGGCAGGGGCACTAGCCGTGTTGTTTCTTTCTTCGCCCTGAGCCCGGTTGTGGAGGAAACCAAAGCTGTTTCTGTAACGAGCCGTGTCTTCACTTTCATCTTTCACCGAAGCCGGGTCTCCATCTGTCCTCTGGCCTGCCGGCTCCAGCACTGGTTGTAGTTGTTGCTGCTGTTGACCCGGGTTTAGGACAGGTGGAACAACAGTTGATGGTGATGCCCCCACGTTGATCGAGGGTGCGGTGTAAACTGCCATCCTTCTAACCGGGCTTGGGCTGGACTCTTGCTCCTCCTCATCCTCTTCTTCGGCCTCGTATCCAAACCGGCCTTCAAACAGGGGCAAGATTGATTCTGTATCCTCATGCTCCATCACGTCACCCGGGATCCATGCCGGCTCTCCCGACCGTTCCTCATGTATGACCAATGGTAGCTCAACTTCTGCCATGCCTACTGACTCTTCCCCATCAGATTGAACGATTGTGGCGGCTCCTGACACAGATTCATATTCTCCATCACTAGCAGATCTAGTTACATGTATCATACCAACAAAAACATTAATCTTGCCAATTGGAATAACATCACCTGATTCAAGCAGATCTGATTCCGGCCCCCAGCCAAAATCATCGACGATGGATTCTCCTTGCGAGTTGATGGTAACCTCGCCGAAAATGAAATTCTCAACTCCTTGCATTGTTTCTCCCATGATGGTGACACTCTTGGACGCGATTCCCACAGACGGCGCCAACTGTCGTGGGGTTAACACGGCAGATGTTACCTTTGGGTAACTTGAGTTGGTGGGCAAGGCGTAACTAGCATCTGGGAGATTGTTTAGCTCTGCGCGGACAAAGGGTTTACCCAGGTTTGGCCTCTCCATTGGAGATAAAGACCTACTTCCTGCTATGCTATTATTGATCTCGATCTCGATGACGCGGCTACGACAACAGAGCCGGATCTCGATCTAGGTTACAAGTTTCGCTTGGTAGCGGTGATTTCTCTCTCTGGTTCTCTCGCCTAAGCTTGGATCGTGAAAGTCTTGCTAACTATGACTCAGGGACCGGCTTATATAGACGCCGGGTCTCCTGGTGGCATGCATGGTAAGCCCGGGTTCCGCCCAGACTCGGAGTCCTACTCTAGGTCTTCTGGCCTTCGTGTCCTCCAAGTCCTGAACCGCCTCTGGGTCTTCTAGAACCTTTCTTTTCCGAGCCGGGTTACCGCCAAGCCTGCTGGCCTATCGACATAACCCGGCCCATGCTGATGGCTAGCTGGCCTGGCCGGGCCTCCTGCCTGGCGGGTCACGCTTCCCTCTTCATGGGCCTACCGGGTTATTATCCCCCCATCACATGTCCTCGTCGTGGTAAACCTAGCATCATCGAAGGACGGAGCATGACATAGCATACCATCCAAAAGGGGAGGAATGGAGCTCAAGTAGAGGAACGGATTCACCTTTGATGTCCATGGTGACTTGTGAAGTGTTGATGGTCTTGACATGGTGATGGTCGTGGGTTGCACTACATCATCTCCCCCCGCTTCAAAAAGAGTCGTCCTCGACTCTTGCTCGTCATCACCATGCAAAGGAGGTAGATGTGTTGTCGAAGAATTGGAATTCACCATGTCTACAAACACCAAAGACCAAGCAAACCATGTGTGTGCAAGAAAGGGGAGCATATCAATAATGACATGTCCATTCTTTGTCATAGCACCGTTAGCACAACACAAGAATATGAAAAGGTAGTGCAAGTGCAAGGTCAATGTGTAAGCAATCCAATGGAACACCTTCAAAGTGTGGGAAAATAAAAACTCCATGAAAAGCACACAGTGAAGAATGTCCAAAATATCATCATGGTGGCAAACAAAGCACATGAAAGAGCAAGTTTTCAACATATTTGTTGCAACACCAAATTGGTAGAAACCAATAAAATCATGGCAAGGCATGCTCAAATTGTCATTATGGTTGCAAACAAGCCATCTCAAAGAACAATAGTTCATCATTTTTTGTTGCAACACATAAATCATTCAAGTGAAAGATCAATGAAACATTCTTGCCATAGAGAAAACCTATATCACAAACATGTTTGCGAACAAACCAAAAGCAAAAGAAATTGTTCAACTTGTTTGATGCAAGACATGATAAATATTTGAGAGTTGGATTCGATCCACAACTCACATATATGCTCTCAAGAGCTCGTGTTGTCAACTCATGTTCAATTGAGGTTGACAATATCATGCGGTTACCGGCACATACAAGACACCATATGAAGAAGTTATGTGCACGGTATATGAACGCATCATCCATCATGAAGTGTCTCTTCATTTGCTCATCACCAAACACATCAAAGTCAATTGGAAAATATGACATATGTGGATAGTCACTATGCAAAGTGAAGGATGGAACAAGGTCCATAAGAAAAAACGAAACATCTCCAAAAAGTGAGAAAGCTATGGGGACAATCTGATTATCAAACATTTCAACATTATTGCAAGCAACACATGTGAAAGAAAAATTGTTCAACATGTTGCATGCCACAAAGGGAGAAAAATGGAAACATTCGTAACAAGGCATGCTCATGGCGAAATCATCACAAATAGGCAATTCCACATGATCAACATTGGTTTCGAACAAAGTATCACAAGGGAATAAGAACGAATCATATGATGGGGCAAGAAAATCATCCATAGCATGCAAACAATCATAGTTTATCATGTCCACTAGTGGGATCATGGTCACATCAACACCCATACCTTGGTATTCCCGCTCATGTGAAGTAGGTGTTGAAGTAGTAGGGGCTTCCATGTAGCCGACTTGTTCATCTTGAAGTAGACATAGGGTGGCATTATCCTCATCCTCCATGTACATCTTCTCCATTTGATGCATCATCAAGTCGAGGAGTGGCGTCTCATCATCTATGGAACCTAGCACACAATGAGAGAACACACTAGAGGAAGGTGGTAAGTTGTTAGAAATCAAAATGGCCTCACAAGACCTATCAACTACCTCTCTCAACTCAAGCGGTGTAGAAGTCCCCCATGTCCTCAATGCATGAGGCATCATAGTCCATGTGACTCATCATGTACTCATTCTCATCTTGGCCTCCATAGTGGCATTCACTCTCCCTAGACATGTTAACTCACAAGACAAGTGTATATGTGGAGTGGAAGGAAACTAGAGCACAACCTCTCACCTTTGTAGATAGTATTGGACGTCGTGGACAACCAAAGGGAAACGATCACAAAGTAAAGTGCTTGTGTTTAAGTATCCAAAGCAAACTCCAAAACACACACGGCTTAAAAGTGGATAGGGAGATATGGTAGGTGGAAAGCAAATTGAACCAACCGGAAACCAAGATATTGTAAAGGCAAGTAGAGAACCACGATGATCACAAAGCAAAAACAGGTCAATCTCAAAGATAGGAATGTAGCTCAAAGAAACACACGCACGGAGAGATAAATGGGACTTATGCAACCAAGAAGTGAGCTAAAGAACCATATGATCCTAGCGAAGACTATAAGCTCAGTGTTGCACAAGTATAAGGAGAGCACTAACCCGATTGCAATTTATTGATGGGCTACAAGATTTGCACAAAATGTACCACCTACAAGATGTTCATCGAGCTTGCGCGCGTCCTGCAAAAGATATGGCAAATGGTGTTCCTTCTTTCTTTTTCTTTCTTGCTCTTTTTGCTTCTTTTCTCTTTGGCTCTTTTTGCTTCTTTACTCTTTTGCACACCCATTTCTTTTGATACCAACACAAGATATATCAACTAGCGCATACAACGTTTGCTCGGAAACTACACGATACAAATGTGCAAAGCCCAAGCAATCATTAAGAGCTAGCCTCAATAGGACATGGTAATCGCAAAGATATAGTGTGGCTCACAAAGGAATGGCAAGGGGGAAAAAGATTCGCGATGTTTTACCTTTCGTCGACGATCTTCACCCTTTGTTGTAGAAGTTTCGTGCTTGCCCACCGATTTTGGTCGTGGTGGATGTTGGAGCAACCGCAATGGTGACGTAGGCCTTATCCGTAGCTTCGAAACGAGCCAAAGAACACCAAAAACGAAGTCCGGAATCAAAAGATATGGCCAAAACCGTGTGCAGGAATTTCAGTTTTTCCGCAATTTCGGTAGTACCGGGCAAAACGGGTCGGTAGTACCGGCCGGGGTCAACGCAGGTCTGGTAGTACCGGAAATATGGGCGGTAGTACCGGCCGGGGTCGCAGTTCGTGTCCGAAACTCGAAATCTCGCAATTTTGGGTGGAAAACGGCTCGAAAATGACCAAATCGGAGGGGAAATCAATGAAATTAGGCCATGGGAATGCAAAGGAAGGTAGATCAACAAGTTTAGCAATAGATCTATGGATCAAAACCTGCCCAAACGCACTAGAATCTCCGAATCGAACAAAAGCAATTTGGGGCTATTTTTGGTTGAAATTTCCGAATTTCTCAAAATCAATTTTTTTTTGGGGGATTTCGGTGGCAACACAAGTCGAATCCGTGGCAACCTAGAGCTCTGATACCATATGATGCGGGGTAGATCCCGATCTTCACGGATTGACGGCGGATTTGGGCGAACTCACGCAAGAATACATGAAGAACACGAAGAACGCCAAGAACACAAGAACACAAACACGATACAAAGACACGTTTCCCTCACCGGTCGGTCCAAGCCGGTCCAATAGAATCCCAAAGGGAGAGATTGGCAAGCAAATACAAGGAGGGATCTTGAATGGTTGTTTATCCAACGGTCAACCAAACCGATCCAATAGAGTCATCCTAAGATGAAAGATTGACAAGTAGTCAAACTACAAGTAGAGGTCTTAAATCCACAAGAGGGATCTTCTCCACATGAGGAGGCCTTCAATCCACAAGCGGATCTTCTCCACAAGGGGAGGCAACACCACAAGGGGTGGGTAAGGAGCCTATACTCAACTCTCTCTCATCATAGACTCTCCTCTCTCTAGGAGGTGGGGAACTCCTATTTATAGTCTAGGCCTAAAGGGTAAAAGTGGAAAGGATTACATGGGCCAAGACCCAGATCTGCACACAGGCACGCGCAGGGCCGGTAGTACCGGTGTTGATGGTCCGGTAGTATCGGACGGGCGACGGTCCGGTAGTACCGGGTCGAATTCCGGTAGTACCGCTTAAGGCTGCCGTGAGTCCAGTAGCTTCGGCGGTTCGGCGGTAGTACCGGCGGATGGCCCGGTAGTACCGGTCGGGCGGCGGCGGTAGTGCCGTCGGTGACGTGCGGTAGTACCGACGCCTGAAGTTGTGGCTTCTCTTCCTTCTCCGCTTCCAAACCACCGTCTTGTCGGACTTCATTCCTCTTGCGACTTGGCCATCTTCCTGTGGACATGTCCTCGTCGTGGTAAATCTAGCATCATCAAAGGACAGAGCATGACGTAACATACCATCCAAAAGGGGAGGAATATAGCTCAAGTAGAGGAACAGATTCACCTTTGATGTCCATGGTGACTTGTGAAGTGTTGATTGTCTTGACATGGTGATGGTCGTGGGTTGCACTACATCAGAAGGGGATGAAGTGAGAGTAAAGAAGGTGAGAGAAATCAACCTTCAGGTGCGAGGTGGTAGCGCTGGAGGAAAGAATGAGCTAGGCTCCATGAAACGGCCGATCTGACCGTGTCTGGGCCTGCCCCGAGGGTGCTTTGAAAAGCGCGCAGACCTGACCAGAAGCTCGTGTAAGCATCCAAACGCCGTGCGCTCGCAGCTGGTGGGCCTGGTCTCGCCTCCCGTGCAGAGTACCAAACACGCCGTTAGAAAACCATTTTGAGTTTGTGTAGGCTAGTAGCACTAGTATACTGGATTGAACTGCTACGTGATGGGCGATGCCACGATCAATTTTCTTAACGGATCCTCCAGCCCACGATGGAGGTAATTACTCCCTTCCTTGTTTATTAGGGCCCCTATTTAATTCCAACCATTGTTCTAGTTCGCTCGCTCGTCGGGCCTCGATGAGGATGTAAAATACGTACATGAGCAGCACATTACTAAGTATTACTAATTACTAACTATATGAAAGCCGTGCAAAATCTCGCGCTGAGAGCGCTCCTCCACTGTAGCTTATCTACAGTAGCTACTGTAGAAAATCTACAGTGCTCGACGGTGCTCGATCCGTGCCGTCGTCCGGCGATCGGACGACACAGAGGAGACGCCCGTGACGGTTTTACAGAAAAACCCTCCTAAAACTACAAATTAACCCGCAGTCCAGTAAACCGTGAAGCGAGGGTCCGATTTGCAAATTGCGAAAATATCAGGGACCTACATGCAAGACATGCACAGATGCCCCCTCGCTCTTCCTCTCTCCGCGCGCGGCAGCGGGTCGCCGGCGGCGCCGACGCGCCTCGCCGCTGGTACGTCCCTCCCCGGTCGAATCGGAGGCCGCGACGACCTCCACCGTCGCCTCCCCTACGTCCTCGCCGGAGATCGGCGGCTGGGACGGCGCACGCACGCCGGAATCGACGCCGCCGCGCCCGCCTGCCTCCGCCGCGTCCGTGCGCCACCGGCGACGCGCCGGCGACCTAGGAGTGGCGGCGCCGCCGCTCCGGGGTAGCTCGCGTCCGTGCGCGTCGAAAGCGCCCAGGCGCGCGTCCCGCCTCGCCGTCGCGCGGCGTCGGCGTCGACGACGCCGCCGCGGCGGATCCGCCGCCGGGTGACATCACCGTTCCGTCACGATGCGTCTGGGCTGGCCAGGCGGGCTGGTTCGTGGGCTAGGCCGCCTGCTGCGTGGCTGGCTCAGCCTTTTTTTTTTGTTCTTTCTTTTTTTGTTTTCCCTGCTTTCCAAAAAAAATTTACAACTCTTCAAATACAATTCCAAAACAACCCTGACCGATTTCAAAAAAAATGTGGGAACAAAGATAGCCATTTTTCATATTTTGGGAACTTTTCCAAATAAATCGATTTTGGTAAATCTTTAAACACACCTATCCATTTATATCATGGGCTTCAAAATATCAAAATAAGAACACCACAAATGTAAATATCACCAAATAGTTGGTTCACACTTAGCCATTTTGCATACTTTCGGACCTTTTTCCAAATATTTTTTTTTTTTTGGTACAAACATCTTACTTAAAGAGAGTTTGGTAAATCTTTTAGACACAACTATTCATTTATGTAATGTGCTTCGAAATATCAAAATAAAAATGTCACAAAATGTAAGTATGAACAAATAAACTTTTATAGCTTTTCAAATACAGATCCAAAACAACCCAGCCCAATTTCCAAAAAAATTATGAACATAAAAATAGCTATTTTGCATACTTTCGCAACTATTCATTTATACCATGGGCTTCAAAATAACAGAAAAAAAACACAAATGTAAATATGAACAAATAAACTTTCATACCTTTTCAAATACAGCTCTAAATCGATCCAGACCAATTTCCAGAAAAACTGTAAATATAAAAATAGCCATTTTGCATACTTTGGGACCTTCTCCAAATAAAATAATTTGGTACAAAAGCATCTGACTTAAATAAAGTTTGGCAAGCCACTTATTTTCCAACCACTTATTTTCCAAACAAATATAACTGAACCAAAAAACAATTCTAAAATAAAACATGCTTTACATAATTTATAACACTTTATACATTTTGTTTTATGGTATTTAAACATTTTTGCAAAACTACTAAATGCTGAAATGACTATTTATTGAACATTACCAAATTTCAAAAAAATGAATATTTCAAGCATTAACAAAAAAAAAACAAAAATGTAAATATGAACAAATAAACTTTTATAGCTTTTCAAATACAGCTCTAAATCGAACCAGACCAATTTCCAAAAAAACTGTAAATATAAAAATAGCCATTTTGCATACTTTGGGACCTTCTCCAAATAAAATAATTTGGTACAAAAGCATCTTACTTAAATAAAGTTTGGCAAGCCACTTATTTTCCAAATAAATATAACTGAACCAAAAAACAGTTCTAAGATAGAACATGCTTTACATAATTTATAACACTTTATTGTTTTATGGTATTTAAACATTTTTTGCAAAACTACTAAATGCTGAATTGACTATTTATTGAACATGACCAAATTTCAAAAATGAATATTCCAAGCATTCATGTACCTCCAAAATCCACCAAGGGCGCGCCGTGACGGCGCGCTGAAATTCAACTAGTACATCGCTTAAAGCCGTGCACGCAGGCCGTGGCCCATCGACACTTCTTCTTTCGTTATTTATTTTCCTCTATTTCAATTGTTTTTCCGTTTCTTTTTTACTTTTTCAAACTATAGACGTTTTTTAAAATCTAGACCTCCAGGCCTCTGGTTTACATCTAGATCTAGAGTAAAGATCTAGTTTCAGGGACAAGGTTTAGGGTCCAAGGACTAGAGTCTCTCTCTAGGGTTTAGGGTTTAAATCTACTGTTTAGGTTTAGTGATCAAGGGCAGGGCCGTCGAGGAGGGCGTGCGAGGTGAGCGACCGCACAGGGCCCCCAAAATTTAGGGGCCCCCACATCCTATATACGTACTATGCATCACCATGGATCTGAAGATTGAGCTGTTTCTGGTTGAACTGTTCGTGTGTCTGAGAAGGATGAGAGTGGAGGAAGAAGATGGACGGCCCACTGGCGAAGGGGTACCTGAGTTCTCCGGAGTCAACGATGGCCCAGGAACAATGCCGTTACAGTTTGAGTCCGAGGCCTTAGCATCCTCATGGGCCGTATGTTTTTTTCGAGAATCATTGGCCGTGCTTGATGAGCTATTCTTTTACTACGTCTTCTGCACATGATTCTACACTGAATATTCACTCGATATATATCATCTAGGCTGATGTATGCTGATTTCCGCTTATCAATTGGACTAGCTTTTGCCTAAAAATGGATTAGCTTTTTCCTCCTGGACGTAAATGGCGTGTGGTGGCGATTGATGGATATGCTTGTGCCTAGAATGGTAGAAACGTGGAGTTTTTTTTTGCCTACCACGTAATATACATGTTAGGCTGAAAATACAGTAGATACGACAAAGAATTACTTAAAATATACAGAAATAAATCCAAAAAATGTATATAAAATCTGCGATCATCCATAACTCTTTGTCTCCGACAAAAAAAAATAGGGCCTCATTATGTATTTCGCACCGGGGCCTCAAAATGCTAGAGACGGCCCTGATCAAGGGTATAGACCTCAACCAAAACATCTTGATTTTGATACTAGACCTTGACCCCAGATGTAGACCCTAGTCCCTAGACATAGACCACACGTATTAAACCCTATACCCTAGAGAGCAAAAGGAAGACAACTGGGTGATGGATTATTTCTGGTCAACTTCCATTATGCATATTTGACCTGCGGTTGAAACACATGAGGAAAAAAAATTCTGGTTTCTCATTTCATATTCTGGAAGTGCATACATCTTCTTCTCAACTTTATTACATAGGCGACATTGATGCAATAAAATTATTGGCTTCTAGCAACAAGCGGAAATATTCGTGCGTGCTTCATCAATCCATGGATAGTCCTACCTCCGGGCTATTTTTTTGGTGGCCACCCAACTGGTCACAAGTAGCACATGAGAGTATATTCCAAATTAGTACTCCTCCGTCCAAAAATAACTGTCTTAGATTTGTCAAAATGTGGATGTATCTAGACATGAAACATGTATAGATACATCCACTTTTGTGCAAACTTGAGACACTTATTTTGGGACGGAGGGAGTAACAAATTGCTAGAAAACAGAGTTACTGTATTGTGCAAGTAACACAACAAGTTATAAAACAACGTAAGAACTGAAGGCTACCATACAGTAGTAACAAGAATGAATGGCTAGACTAGTCATAGCCAGAGGCAACTAAAGTTCTTCTTCACATGCTTATGGTTATGTATGGGATATAACCTAATACAAGAAGCACCGGTTGGACTGGATCTCAAATAATGCATGTTTGGTTTATGCCCTCACGCGCCCTACCAATTTGCGGGCATGACCAAAATATTGGCTAACGAATCTGGCGCCCACAGATCGCCCACGAATTGGCTGAAAAGTGTACTGTACAGCACGGGGCGGACTGGGCTAGCCAAATAATTGGACGCCAACCAAAGAGCAGCCGTAGGTCCTGGGCTTGCCAATATTTTGGTAAGGCCAGCTTAGGCTCAAAACCAAACGTACCCCTATGTACGCGAGGAGGATCTGGCATCAGAGGAGAAGCTGCAGGGGCTGTATGACCGGTGGCACGCACGCTACATCAAGGACAGGATCCGGAGGCGTAGCCACGGCGACAAGGCCCGGCGTTTCGAGCACTTCAAGCAATGCGCACACCGTCCATGAGATGAACAAGCGCGGCGGCGCGCCGGTGGAGTACCATCTCAATGGGTTCTCCGATTTGAGCCACGAGGAGTATGTGGTGACCTACGCTTCCTGCGGCGACCCCCACCGGGTGCTGCCAGCAGTGGTGCCGGCCGCGGCCGCCGCCTACGTGGCCACCCATGATTACGGCGAGGATGACAACCTGCCGGCCTCCGTGGACTGGGGCAAAGCCACTGGCAGCGTCAAAGACCAGGGGGAGTGTGGCAGCTGCTATGCCTTTGCAGCCACCGGGGCAATGGAAGCCGCCCGCTACATCGAAGACAATATCACCATCACTCTCTCCGTGCAGCAGCTGCTGGACTGCACCAACGGGAAGGGCAACTTTGGCTGCCTGGGCGGGTGGGCATCGACGTCCTTCCAGTATGTCATCGATAACAGGGGCATCGACCGAGATTCAGAATATTCATACATGGAACAGACAGGGAACTGCACAGATCGACTCTTGGGGCCCTCCGACATGGGAATCTACAGCTACTATAACGTGGAGCCGCGTAACGAAAAGGTGCTCATGGACGCGGTGGCGCAAAGGCCCGTGGTGGCTCTCATTGTTGGCTCCAACAGCACGGAGTTCAAGTTTTACCCCGGTGGAATGTTCAATGGACCCTGCGGCACGACGGGCATGCACGAAATACTGATTGTTGGCTACGGCACGACTCCAACATATGACCCACAGTTTCCTGGCACCAACTACTGGCTCTTGAAAAACTCGTGGGGGTATGAGTGGGGAGAAAACGGCTACATGCGCATGCAGCGCGGCTATGAGGCCGACGGCGGCGTCTGCGGCATCATGCTTAACACCCTGTACCCAGCCAATACGTATACGCCATCCTCTTAGCTACATATTCTGCTTCCACCCCTACCTACCTAGCTAGCTCTCAAATAATGCATGCATGTAAGTGGAGGAGTAGTATGATGTATCTTTTTTTTTTTTGAGAACACGAACTTATATTAATAATCAACCGGGATTACAATCCTTCTTGATACAAGCATCAAGGAAGGTAGGGATATAGTTTATCCAAAGACATCTTCTTCTAACTGAACTACATTTTTTGGCACACAAATGAGCAAGTTCATTGGCCTCTCTATGAACAAAATTCAGAGAGAAAGATTCAAAAATCTCGGTCATCTCGCGAACTTCAAGCAAAATTGCTGCCACTTCTGATCGATCATAGGTAGATGATGTCCAAAGGTTCACTAGTTGCTTGGCATCAGTCTCTATCTCGATTTCTCGAAGACCTCGATCAAGTGCAATCTGAACACCATCCCTGATCGCATATGCTTCCATCACTAGTGCACTAGCAGCATTGTCATACCAGATCGCTTGCGCCCTCAGAAGCTTCCCTTCATGGTCTCGCAACCCAACACCGGTACCCCCCTCGCGTGACTCATCACAATAGGTTGCATCGACGTTGATCTTGAGCCTACCATTTGTGGGAGGGCACCACTTCGCCTTCGGTTTCAACTGAGGATTAGCCTTCTCCTTTCCCGTGGCAACCAGGTCACAAACAATATCACATGTCCATTTGACTGACTGCATAATCGTCCTGGAAGATTCCCCATGGCTCCTTGCGTTCCTCTCTGTCCAGACCGCCCAGGCTCCACATAAAATGATACTGCAATCAGTTCTAGAAATCTGCACTCCGTCAACCATGTCCAGAGCCCAAGAATCTGGGTGTAGGTCTGGAATTTTCGTCCCCATTATTGCCTTGATTTCTGTCCAGAAAAGTTTTGCCCAAGTACACTTGAACAATGCGTGAAATATGGTTTCCTCTTCCCCACACGCCTCACAAAACCTCAGCTTCTCAATGTGGCGGTCACACAGGACACCTTTGGTTGGCACAAACTTGTTGATTACACGCCACCAAAAATTGCGTACTTTAGGGGGAACCGGCATGCTCCATAATTTTTTCCACGTAGCCGATTCTTTGCCCACGGAACCAGCAACAGTATGGACCCGGCCATGTTGAACAATTGATTTATATGCTGAACGAACTGAGAAGTAACCAAGCTTCTCAGGCTGCCACGCCCATGTATCTTCCATCGCATTTCCCACAGGTAACCGGAGGATTGCTTCTATATCTCCAGGAACAAAATTGCGACGAACCTTTTCAATATTCCACTCTCCCAAGGCTGGAATCAACAACTCCTCCACCATTGTAATATTTGTATCATCCTTCCTCACCAATGGTTTCTTGCTGTAGTTTTCCGGGATCCAAGGATCCGTCCATGCATTGATAGTAGCACCATCTCCGACCCTCTTAATAAGGCCCAGTTTTAACGCTTCCCTTCCATGAAGGATAGCTCTCCATGTATGTGACGATCCCCTTCTCCTTGTGGCATTCATAAAATCACCAGAATGAAAATACTTCCCCTTCAACACTCTAGCACACAAGGAACTGGGATTAGTGAGCAGTCTCCACCCTTGCTTTGCAAGCATTGCCTGGTTAAATTGCTCAAGATCTCTAAAACCCAATCCACCCTCACATTTGGGAATTGCCAGTTCCCTCCATTTACGCCAATGCATCTTACGCTTGTTCTCATCACCCCCCACCAGAAACGTGATATCACACTGGTAATTTTCTTACATAACTTCTTTGACAGCCGGAAACAACTCATAGAATAAGTTGGTATAGCTTGGCATATTGCTTTGATTAACACTTCTCTTCCGGCACTATTCAAATATTGGGGCACCCAACCATTAACCAGCCTCTTTATTTTAGTCAAAAGACTTTCAAACTGGTCATCAGTAGATCTCCCCAACGCCGTCGGCAGCCCCAGATATTTCTCTATCAATGCCTCGGTAGGAATCGCAGCCGCTGCATGAACTTCATGTTTCACCTCAGCTGAGCAATTAGCACTAAAAAAGATAGCAGATTTAGATTTATTCACAAGCTGTCCAGAGCCCTCGTGATACCTCTCGAGTAGATCATTGATCCTTTGAGCACCGGCTGCAGTGGCTTGTGTGAACACAATACAATCATCCGCAAATAATAAGTGAGAGATCCATGGTGCATGTATCCCCACTCTCACCCCACGAGCAAGATAAGCCGTTCCCACCTTTTTCAGAAGACAAGATAAACCTTCCGAGCAAAGGAGAAACAAATACGGGCTAATCGGATCCCCTTGTCGAATTCCTCTAGAGGGTTTAAAGGCATCCGAAAAAACCCCATTGACTCGGACTGAGAAAGAAGCAGACTCAACACAAGCCATAACTCTGTCAATCCACAGATTTGCAAATCCCATCTTCTGCATGATCTTCCTCAGATACGCCCACTCAACACGATCATACGCTTTAGCCATGTCAAGCTTAATGGCACATGATCCAGACTTCCCCTTTTTCCTTTTCAAATAATGGATACACTCATATGCTGTCAAGACATTATCCGTGATTAGGCGCCCCGGCACAAAAGCACTCTGCTCCTCCGAGATTATGCCCTCAAGAATAGGTCTAAGGCGCAAAGCTAACACCTTTGAGACGATTTTATACAAGACATTGCATAGGGAAATTGGACGGTACTGAGATAAATCCTTCGGATCTTTAATTTTGGGAATAAGAACCAGAACCGTTTGATTTACCTCTTCCGGCATCACACCTGTTGCAAAGAATAGCTTGATAGCATCACAAACTGGCTGCTTTAACACATTCCAGTGTCTCACATAAAAGCCCACAGTAAAACCGTCCGGACCCGGCGATTTATTTGGATGCATCATAAAAAGGGCTTTCTCAATCTCCATGTCTGTTATCGGACTACACAGTCTCTCATTCATCGCATCATCTACCCTCCTATCCACCACTTCTGTAACCAGCTCAGGGTTAACTCCCTCATCCGCAGCAAAGAGATTTTGATAAAAGTTGATAGCAGCAGATTCCAAAGCTTGTTGTGTATCCGCAATAGAACCATCAGCTAGACGGAGGGTTTTAATTTTATTCTGTCTAGATCGCTCCCTTGCCTTTGCATGAAAGAAGGCGGTATTACGATCGCCTTCTTTAAGCCACTGTATCCGTGAGCGCTGCTTAGCAATCATCTCTTCTCTCATCAATAACTCTGAAATTTTATTCATCAATGTTTTCTCCTTCTTTGACGGACCAGTCCGCAAGGACCTAGCACGAATACTAGCTAGTTGTGCTCTCATCTTTTTTAGCTGTCCTCGAACATTGCCAAATTCTTTGCAGCTCCAGACTTGCAGCTTCCTTCGCACCCCACCAAGCGCGTTAGAAACTTCTAACAGAGAACCGGCGGTCGGGATCCAAGAATTCTCCACCGTATCAATGTAGTTCTCATGCCTTGTCCATGCATTTTCAAAACGAAACGGTTTTGGACCTCTAAATCCCTGATTTTCGTCCACACCAAGGACTTTAATCAACAAGGCACAATGATCAGTTTCAGTAGTTTGAATATGGTCTACTTCAGAATTTCCAAAGAGCTCCAAGAATCGATCATCCCCTAGGCCACGATCAAGGCGAACTTTAATGTTTCTGTTCCCCTGCTGCCTGTTGTCCCAAGTGAACGGAAGGCCTGAAAACCCCAAGTCCGTGAACCGGCATGTGTCCACTGCGTCCCTAAATCCCTCCATCATCCACTCTTCTCTTCGGTTACCTCCGAATTGCTCATTCTCATGAAGAATTTCATTGAAGTCCCCAGCACATAGCCAAGGATTATCATACTCTGCTCTAAGAAACCCCAATAATTCCCAACTTCTCCTCCTTCTTGCTCTCACAGGATCCCCATAGAAACCCGTGAATCTCCACTCAGTCGCCCCCAAACTCTCATTCCGTATCAGAACATCAATATGTGATCTACTGAAAGATTTCCGAGTCACAACTGAGTCATTATTCCAGAACAAGACGAGCCCTCCACTACGGCCTTCGCACTTCACTCCAAAAGCATGCTGAAAACCAAAACGGAACCTCAAATCTTGCGCTCTCGTAGCTGACAATTTAGTCTCCGAGAGGAAGACCAAAGCCGGGTGATGCAGCTGTATCAAGCTGCCAATCTCTTGTAATGTCTCGGACCGCCCGCAGCCCGACAGTTCAAACTTAAAATATTCATTGGCCAAAATACAACCCCAACCAGACTACTACACCTCAATCTCTAATTGCAGGGGTCCAATCAGCAGCAGCGCAAACCAACCAGATCACGTCACACCTCAATCAACCAAGCCAAAGCTACAACCAGAACGGAAACTGAACCGAAGAACTCACCGCTGGATACCAGGGGAGGAAGGAAAACTCACCGCTGGACTGAATCCAGGGGAGGAAAGAGACCCTTTGACGGGGACAATAATCAGCAAAACTCGGCAATGATCGGTACGACCGGCCGCCGGCGGCGGCAGCGGTAAAGCCCTAGATCGCCCTCATAATCGCCATAGCGAGAAAAAAACGTCTTCCGTGCCCGGCTCGTCAAGGAGTTAATTTGCATAGTATGATGTATCTCGATCTGCTACTCCTTATCTACCATCTATGTTCCCTCCAACGAGTTTTAATAAACTAAGCATTGCGTACTTCTCTTTTTACCAATATTACTTACTTTATGTTTTAAAAATTTCTTTGTCTTAGTGCTTGAATAATGAAGAATTGGACAGAGATTATATATACTCCCTTAAGGAATAGCACGATTAATTGCTAGCACTACGGGAAAACGGTCCTTTGACACTTAACAATTGCACATGGCAAAGCCTTTGCCATGTGTGCATACACACGGCAAAATCTACGCGGCAGAGTTCACGACGGAAAAAATTCTTTGCCGTGTGCTTTCCCAAATCCACACGGAAGAGGCTTTACCATGTGCATTACACTGGTGCACGGCAAATTAAAGTGGCTTCACGTCGTCCCCTCATCTGACGGCATGGGATTGTCACGTCATCCCCTCAAGTTCTTGCACACGGCAACGTCCAGTTTTCCCGTAGTGTAGACCGGCTATAAACATAGAGTATGCTCCCTGTCCACAACGCATGGTCTTTGAACTCCTACTTCTCCTATAAATCCTAAAGAGCTAATTCATTAGCTGCTTTGGGTATACACCACACGCGGTAGACTAGCAAAAGTGTCTGTGTGTTGGAACATTGCTAGAATAAATCAACACATGCTCACAACCCTAACGATTTCTTTTGATTTTTTGTAAACCATTTGAAATACTTATGTAAACCACTTGACTTCACATTTGGTTCACCTGTTTCAGCATAGATCTTTCATGACCAAGAAGAGGTCAGTACGTTCTTGCATATGCGTGCTCTCCAGTTTAATTTACTCAGGCCAGCGCGTTAGCCTTCCCCCTCCCGTTAAATATTATCGTTTCTCGCCCTCTGCACTTGTTCGCTACCAATTAGTTATTGTCTTGCAGATACACGGCCCAGGGAACCCGACCTAGCTAGGTGATCATATCAGTTTAATTAGATGGCACGAATGCATCTGTTTAGATCGATGGCAGCTGGATCACCAAGTTGCAGGTGCCAACTGTACTAGTACTAGTACGTTGTATCCATGCATGATCGATCGGTTACTCCCAGTCAACGCCGTCGATGAATTTACATTTTGTTTTACAAATTGGGTTTTAACGGCGCAATTCCCTAGAAGCACCGGTGATCTGGAACGTGGGATGTGCCTCTACTCAGCCTCAGCTTCGAGGAAGCCAGGTGCGCCTGCAGCTACATATAGAGAGGCTCACCTCCTCTGCTTCAGTCTTCTTCCTTCTCTAGTCTTCCTCCCTCTAGCATCTCCATTCCCTTGGATTTTCAGCTCTCGGAGTCTCGGTTCATGAACCTAGCATCTATGAATGCACTCGAAGTGGCCGTGGAGTTCATCGTTACAATGGGCAGCACAAGTCAACACCATGAGTGCAGAGTTCTAATAACTGAAACACTGCCAAGAGGCAAGATCATGATCAGATTTCGTAATACAATTCTAAAAAGCTACAATAAGATCTTCATGACCAATTCAATCTGATATCTTTAGATCTCCATGTTTATTTAATAATCATCGTCTCCACTGTAATTACACTTATTCAACTTATTTAGAATTTCCATACTGTAATTTCTGCATAAATTCTGTGCTACAAATTATCTAGAGAAAAACACAGGGCAACTAATTAAGTTAGCGACATTTCAAAAAAAATCAGCAGCTGGAAATAGTAAAACCAAGGAAATGCAGAAACACCAATAATTTATTCAGAGTATTATGCAAAAGAAACAACGGACATTATATACATGCATATCTATCAGAAAACCCCGTACAATCGAGATATGAAGATCGTTGGCCAATCCATCTCGAGGGACATGACATTGTCGAAGCTGATGGTTGGATTGGAAGGCCAATTCGACACCTCCACCATCCTCCCGGTTTCGACGTCGGCGGTGAACATGTGCTGGCTGTCCTTGACGAGCAATATGCCACACTTCTCTCCAAGACGAGTAGCTTTCTTCCTTGAGTCTCCTCCCCAAGTTTTTTTTGGCTCGATCATCCTAACGCATAGCCATTCTGGTATGTACCAAACAAAATTTTCTGGTCCTCTTCTTGTCCCTGGATCTCTAGTTGTGTACCTTTATTTTGCATCCATAGCACCGATAAGGTCCCATTGGTGCCTAGAGTAAGTGATACGTGACTTGTGAGGAAGTAGTCTAGTTAGGAATATAGTTTCATCTTGGAGATGTGGCCCGTTTGTGTGTTCAGGGTGATGAGGTGGAAGACTATATCTGAGAAATAACGAAATAGCCAATGTGCCATGCCATGACACACGACGGCATCACGGAACAATCCGTGGTCTTTCCATATTCAAAGTATTGCTGATGCAATTGGTACGCGCACTCCAGCTTGCTTTCTCGGATGAGAATATGTGGGAACTATGCGTGGGGCCAATAGCTCCTGTCCGACGTATATTCACTGAATCGACACAAAACGACGTCGTTGGTGAAAATAGCTCATACACATTAATTTTTACAGCACCAATAGCTCGGACACTTCACGGGCTCTTTAACTGGGTTAACGCTGTCTTGCGACGTACTTTAAGGAAGTGTGTGGTTAGATTAAAACAGTCGTTATTCATCTAAAAAAGACAGTCGTCATTCTGGTTAGTCCCACAGATTTGCCCGTGGCGGCTAGCAGTGAAACTCTCGCCCGAGCTCGACCGTTTCCCATTGTCCCCTTCTTCTTCTCTGGCAACGGCGGCGGCGGGTTCATGGTAGGCAGAGCCCGTTCACGCCGGGGCACCCTTCGTGGTGAGTATTTTTGGAACCCAAACTCAATCTTAGCTCCATTCGCCTGCGCACCGATTAGGATCTGATCCTACACTACTGCGAAATGGCCTACCAGTGACGGGTGCCGAATCGACTACAACGACGATAGTGGCGTTCGTCAGTGTTGACTAGTCACCGGTGGACAGCTAGCGCTGACGACGCATTTATTACCGCCCGTCGGCGCTAGATACTCCAGCCGACGAGCCGCGAGCTCCAGACGACGAGGCGAGATTAACCAACGATATTCCAGCGACGTATGCATAATCTAAGTACGTCGTCGGTACTACAGTAAGTAACGAGCAGAATACAAAAACGCTATCATTGGTAGTGTTCCGTCCCGTGTTGGATGTTGTAGTTTGTGATAAGTGATGGGCGTTTTTCTAAAATGGTCGTCATTAGTACATTACCATTGACATGTGATTATTCAGTTGCCCGTCATGGCTATTTTCCGCTGATGGCCATATCGAATGGTAGGTTGTCACTGGTATATGAGCACTGACGTACTGGTATATGAGCACTAACGTACTGACGTACTGGTTTTTATGACCGTCATTAGCATTTGATTTTGGAATAAAAATCCGTATTTGCAATAGAAATACGATATATGCTAGGGTACGTATAAAACGTCACAGACAAATCTGTAAGTTCTAACATACAACGTGCATAATTTTTTGCACCCAAGTACATTTGTAGCTAAACGAATCTCACATAAAACTTTGCAAGAACACTAAACAACGATCCTGATCTTCACGCAACGATTCTGATATTCACGCAACAATCCTGATCTTCATGTGGTGTCATACTGTTGCAAACAAATTAGAACAAATTAAGATCATGGTAGAGAAAATTAAGGCTCAAAAAGATGCAGACACTTGAGAAGATGAAGAGTTGTTAACTGAAATATCAGATGCATAACAATAGATGAACCTTTTTCGAAAAGTCTTCAGAGTGATATATATAACTGAATAAGAATCAGCTTCGCAGCAACTACACAGTTGTTTAGAATGTAAATAGGAAGGCATAAAAAAATAGTACCTATGAAATTGATCATTGCTAGTGTGATCCGTTTATTTATTTATGATCAGATCATACCGCCTGTGATCCCTGGAAAAATGTTTTTGTGTATTTTTGTTGTTTTCATAGACAATTGCCCACAAATTTGTGATTTTAGGGTGATTTACAATGCTCATGAAACCCGATACATATTTAAGAGGCATGGCATAAAACTCGACGTTTTCACGTAATTTGGCCATTTTTCATGTAATTTGGCCGTTTTCCTTGACTATTGCCCTCATTTTTGTGGTTTTGTGGCGATTTAAAAGGCCCGTGAGACCCGGTACATGATTCAGAGGCATGGCCATAAACTCGTCGTTTTCGTGTATTTTGGCCCTTTTTATGGACAATTGTCCATAGTTTTGTGGTTTTGGAGCTATTTAAAAGGCCCGTGAGATGCGGTACATGTTTGATATCACCGGGTTTCTAGATGCGGTCTTGGCTCCTCCCAGCCTTTATATGAGAAACCGGGTCTCAGAGTCCAATCCGGCTCGGTTTGCAAAGTATAGGTAACATTATGACTATGTCGGCTATGTCTTGGTCTTTGCCTTGTATGCCACGCCTGGTTCCATGGCTTCAGATGCATCTAGAACCTTCGGCTTCTGATGGGCCTCATGGGCCTTGTCTTGGATTCGCACCAAGTATAGTAATAATTAGGGGTGTAAATGGATAGGATAATTTCCGTTCCGAACCCGGCGCCGAACCCGTTTTAACAGCATCCGTATCCGGTTTTGTGGTATCTGTCGGATTCGGATTAGGATTCGGATTTAAAGTACCGGATGTGGTGTAGGATGTGGTAGTCAGAACATGCACCGGATTCGGACTATCCGTATGAGCCAGCGGAGTATCCGAGCGAATAAAATCGGAATTTATCCGACATAGCCTGGCGCCCCAGCATCCCAGGCCCAGCAGCCCAAACTACTGACCCACGAACCAACCAGTGAACCACGACTCGTCGACTCGTCTCTGAACGCACCGCGCCACACATCCCTGCACCCAACGGACCAAGACTCTGAACGCTACAGGTGCAGAGCCGAACCACTGAATGGCACAACAATACTCTACATGCATCTACGTAGGGCATAACAGATAAATATTTCGTCAAGTATTGATGCAGTAGTGTCATGCCAATTTATTTGGTATTTTATTGTACTGCATGCTGCTATCAAAACGAAGTACTGAACGCATATGTGAGCTTAATTCATCATGTTTTTTGGTTGTTAATTACCTATACACGTATTTATCCGCCTATTTTTATTTCCGACCCGAGTCCGCACCGTTTCCGGTACCTAATCCGCCCCGACTAACATCCGCATTCGAATCCGCAACCGGTCATTATCCGATCCGATCCGAATCCGGCAAAAAAAATTGGTTGAGGATATGGTAAGAGCAAAATCCGATCCGATCCGATCCGTTTACACCCCTAGTAATAATAGTGACCCGACAGGGCATACCCATGTCACCGGTCATCAGGATTGCGAGCACAGTCCACATCCGAGATGGCGAACAAAAGATCTGGAGATGTGGTAGAAGGCTGAAGATAACAATCCATGAGATAATGTGGCCTTAACATAACGTAATATATGTTTAACCGGTAACCAATGAGTGCATTTAACCGGCAACTAATGAGTGCACCGAGGAGCATGCAGATACCTTATTCACCAGAAAGGGCAAATCTGGTCACATAGTAAGATACTAAAGACCTCCCACAACTCTTTCGATAACGAGCAGACTCCTCATCAGACAAAGGAGTACCATATGTGGCTGAGAGCCGGTCAGAAGAAGCGATAGGTTTCCATGCATCCATTAGCTGGGCTTTTTTCATGAATGAACGCGGGGATATTTGTGTGTGCGATGCTACCTATTCGCTCGATCTGTTCCATAATTTGAACTGAAACAACGATAAACTTATGGAACCGAGGGAGTACTACACGCCAACAAGTAATGTTATGAGTAGGCACCCATTTGATGACTTCAGATGCAAAACAATTAAGGGGAGAGAGTACCCACTGGAATATATTATACGTTTTACAAGAAGAGCCTACACGGACATTTCAAATTTTAGAAATTGATTACTTCCACTAAAGCAACACGTGATGCTATTATCTGAATTAATAAAGCCCCCTTTACTACAAGATCTAGTGCACTGGACCTCGTGGTCATGGAACCGAATCCTTTAGTATGGAACATTATCTTTTCCAACTAATAACCCTAGTATTTGAAAGAATTAAAAGGTGTTTTCGTTCTTGAGGAATAAGAAGCCCTCGTACTTTAATGAGATAACCTTTTCTTTAGGTATTTGACCAAGTGAGAAAAAGCACCTCTTTTGATAACCTTGTAACTCGGCATTGCAACATAATGGGAAATTAATGACATGCCGCACCTGTCACGACTAAGTCGGAGGAAAGAAGAGATAGGCTGGAAGAGCAGAAGGAGAAAGGAGGAGTTAGAGGGTTTCTTCTATTGTCGCTTCGGGAGTTCGGTCATCGACGATAGACCCGAAGTGTGTACCGAGAGCTTTGGTCGTTGAAAACCTTGTAGACATACCCATTTAACATGATTTTACGGGTGGTTTTATCGAGCAAAACTAGGATGCCAGGTTAAAAAAAACTAGTTAGAATTGTGGCCTAAACTAAAATTTAGAACCGGTGGAAAATTCTTAATATGCTACTCCTTGTTTTTAAAAACAGTGCCGACTGCAAATAGGTTGATATCTTTAGCTGGTGCCAAGATATTAATCTTCAGTTCACTGCTAACTGCAGATAGCACTGCAGCCTGTCTGAAGAAGCCTGTCCAAAGCAGTTTAAGGACAAGATACCTTGGCGAAACTCATACTTCAAGATCTGCATGTAAACCAAACTGCAGACCTGATGAATCCAGGTGAAATTGAAAAATCTCCGTAGCTGGCTATATAATATGAAAATAACATGTTTTAGACCGATCTGAAAAGGCACCCATGAAAATACGGTGAAATCTGCTCAAAGCTATTCCTACATATAAAGACCAAACTGAAAGAACGGTATTATTGACTATGATCGACGAGGCTAGTATATATGAAAGCCGGCCAGAATCGCGGCCTGTGAGCGCTCGCGTCACTGTGCTTAGCAACAGTAGGTACTGTTCATCTAAATTGCACGGCAAACCTCCATTTCTACGAGGCCAGGGACCTAAACGTAAAACCGGAAAAACCTAGGGACCTCACTGAAAAACGACACGCACAGATCCCCTCTCCCTCCTCTCTCGCGCGCGACCGTGCCGTCGCCGCCGCCGCCGACGCGCCGCGCCGCCGCGCCAGGCCTCCCCGCCCGCATCGGGGCACACGGCGGGATGCGCCGTCTCCTCCGCTCCCTCCTCGCCCAGGGACGCTTGCCGGGACGGCGTCGCCGCGCCGGAATCAAGTCCGCCGTGTCCGCAGCCCTCCGCCGCGTTTTCTCGCCGCCGGCGAAGCTCCGGCGACCAAACCGTGGCGGCGCCGCCATCTACGGCCTCCCCGCGTCGAGCCGCTCCGGATGCGCGCATTCGCGCGTCCCGCTTCGCTGTCGTGCGCCGGCGGTGAGCTCCACGCCGCCGCGGCGGCTCCAGCCGCCGGTGACGTCAGCACGACGTCCAGCAGGCCAGGCCTGGCCAGTTGGGCCGCCACGCAGGCCGGCCTGGCTGGCTGCTGCGTCGTTTTTTTTTTCCTTTTTTTCTTCTTTTTTTTTCCTGTTTTCTGATTTCTAAACCTTTTGCAATTTTCCAAATACAAAGTATTTCGAACACAGGGTATTTATAAATATGACAACCAAATTTCAAACCCATATTTGACCATTCCAACTCAAATTACAAGTTTGAGCATTTAAATTTTTTATATGACTTTTTTGTTTTTTTTCCCTGTTTTTTGATTTCTAAACCTTTTGCAATTTTCGAAATACGAAGTATTTCAAACACAGGGTATTTATAAATATGACAAACAAATTTCAAACCCATATTTGACCATTCCAACTCAAATTACAAGTTTGAGTATTTAAATTTTTATATGACTTCCACCCCTAATCATTTGGTAAACGCTAGAAGAATTTAAATTTATATATTCTAAATTGTAAATTTTCCAAAATATATTTGACCACAAACATCACAAAAATAAATGCTAATAAATTATACGAACATGAAAACATATTTACACATCTCAATTTTAGTTTGAGTATTTAAATTTTTTATATGACTTCCAACCCTAATCATTTGGTAAACGCTAGAAGAATTTAAATTTACATACATTCTAAATTGTAAATTTTCCAAAATATATTTGACCACAAACATCACAAAAATAAATGCTAATAAATTATACGAACATGAAAACATATTTACACATCTCAATTTGGTAAAAAACTAGAAAAAATCTACATACACTTGCTCCAATTATATAAAGTTGAATTTAAAAAAAATTACCTATGAAATCCAAATGAAAAAATGTGCATTTCCACTCATTGTAGACTTACATTTAAAATTAGCAATCTTTGAGCATTTCAATTTGTTTAAAAATTGCAGATGCTCTAAAATATATCAGCATACTCACAAAAAAAACACAACTTTTTGCATGGAGCAAAAAATGTTGGAACATTTTTAATTGGTGAATATTTGAAAATTTCAAACTACTAGGTAACACATCAAAACAAACCGAAAAATACACTCCAACTACCTACGCTACAAATAAAACATTGAATATGCAAATTTTGACAAAATGTGCGACTAATCCAAATGCACTTTTCCTAATTTAAATTAAATGTTGGCACCGTCGAAAAATCGATGCCCCTGAATATATCCACTGCAAAAATGCAAGCAACATATCAAAACAGACAGAAAAATACATGCAAACCACTTATGCTACAATTTTTTTTTTGAATATTCCCATTTTCTCAAAATGTGCGAACAATTCAAATGCACTTTTCCTAATTTCAATTAACGCTGTAATAATGTACAACGTACAACAAAAAATACTCGATAGAAATGCTACATGCTCATGAGAAAATAAAAACATGTTTGAACTTTCCAATTTAGCAAACATTTGGGCAAATATACCGACATTTCACAAATTAGATCAAAAAAACTAAAAAAACGCTATTTACTTGCATCAAAATACAAACATACTAAGTCACTAAGGGCATGCCGTGACGCCACGCAAAATTCAACTAGTACGTACCTGAAGCGGGGCCCCTTCGCTGCTGGAGCCCGGGCGGTCGCCCACCCTGCCCCCTATCAGAACCGGGCCAAGGAATCAAACCAGAATCCTGGTGACCGATATCTCACACGAGAAACAACAGAAGATTGGGAGAAAGAAAGCGGCGAGAAGATGAGACGAGAGCCGTCAGAAACATGCATACTCCCGCGCGCGCACGAGCGCTTGACCGTTTCTTCCTCATCACTTCGCAAAACGTAGTCGGCTGTCTCGCTCGCACTGACTCCTTAGCTAAGGACCAGTCAAACACCTCAGCTTGCTTACCATCACTTTCAGCAGCTACCACATACTACCTTTTCTAAGCTCTCGTCACCACATATATGGGCTCAATCCATCTTACCCCACATGTCATTCTCTTCCCAGCATTATCACTGGTATCTTGCGACCTCAGAATAGTTCTCCCCTGCAAAATCTCAGTTCTCAGTCTCGTCACCTGAGAGCATCTCCACTCGCGGCGTCCAAATGGGCGCCCAAAGGCCGTCCGGACAGGCTCTTTGGGCGCCGTCCGGACTACCTTGCCCATTTGGGCGCCCTCGCTCCCCACTCGCGGCGCCCAAATATTATTCAAATATGAAATTTTGATACGAAAATGCATATATTTCATTGAAATTTCATTCAAACTAACATAATTCATTCAAATTTAAATCTAGACCTAGACTAGATCTAGTAAGTAGGGTGGCACGCCGGGCACCGGCAGTTGGGGCAGGCGCCGGCCCTTGCGGCGGCGAGCACAGGACCCCGGCGGCAGCTCGAGCAGAGGCAGTGGTGGCGGCGGTGGTGGAGGTGGTGGCTGCGGAGCTGGAGGTGGTGGCGGCGGAGGCGGTGGTGGCGGCGGCAGAGGCTATGTCGGCCTCGATGGCGAGCTGCATGTGGCCGGGATCCCACTCCGGCGTCGGCGGCCAGTCCTCCAAGCCGTCATCATCACCGTCAACCTCCTCCGCCTCTTGTTGAGGTTGCGGCGGAGGAGGTTGCACGCGGCCTCCTTCCGATCTTGCGCGACGAGCCTGCTCCACCGCCTCGTAGCGAACCCTCTCCCGTTCCATGCCCGCTGCGAAGTCCTCGTCGGTGGTGTTGGTGAGGCCGTCATCGTCGGTGTCGACGGCGTCGTCGGAGTCTTCGAGCCAGTCCGCAGGCGGCTTGGGGGCGAAGAAGGAGTGGAGGCGGTAGGCGTGCTCGAGCTCGACCTGCTTGTCCCAGTACGCCGAGTTCGGCTCGAACCTGGGGTCGTCGTGCAGCTCCGGCGCCATCGTCCCCATGCACGAGGCGACGTAGTCGAGCCGCGCCTGGCCGGCCAGCATGGGTGCAACGGGACGTGCACTGGGTTCGTGGCCCATCCCTCGGGGAGGACGCAGTTCGCCGGCACCGGCGTGTTGGTGCGGACGAGCTCGCGCGCCTCGGCTTCCGTGAGTTGGTTCGCCGGTGGCGGAGGAGGCGGTGGAGGAGGTGGCGGAGCGTTGACGGCCGACGAGCCTGCCTCCTGCGATGGCCAGCCGCGGCGAGCCATGGCGCTCTGCCAAACCTGGCTGTCACGGCGGCGACGACAGGCCTCCCTCTGCGCTCGTCTCTCTTCCTCCGCGGCGCGCCGGGGAGAGGCCATGGCTAGGTGTGGGATGGAGATGGTGGAGACGGCGAGGAACCCGCTCTATATAGCGGTCGGGGAGGCGAACGGATGAGGTCGCCTTAACTCCGGCCGTCCAACGGCTCGCCTGCCACACCATTAACGGCTCGCCTGCATTGACGCCGCCGTGGCGCAGACGCTTCCTCGCCGCAGAGGCGAAGCGACGCGTCGCTGCGCCCGGCTGGGAAACCGAGACGCCGCCCGGCATTAATGCAGCCTCTTGTCTCACTGCCAGGCGTGGCCCGCGCGTCGGAGGCCGACGTGGCGTCGCGTTTCCTTCCGTCCGGAGCCGCCCCAAGCCTCCCCAAGTTGAGGGCGTGGGCTGGGCGTGCCGGACACAAAACTGGACCGCGCCGGACCGAATTCGCGTTTGGGCGCCGCGAGTGGGATCGATTTTGTGTCCGGCACGCCCCAAAGGCGTTTGGGCGGCCGTTTGGGCGCCGCGAGTGGAGATGCTCTGAGAATAGTATATAAAGCACTAAAAAAAATAGCACGCTATTTCCCGGTTAATAGCACGATATAGCGTATTTGGAGAGGCTGCGCTATATTTAGCCTAAAGTTGACGCTACGGCGCTATTTTCGTCTTATACGCTCGAAACCACACTAAACGTGGTAACGTTATAGCTACGCTAATAAAAAGTCTGGAAATAACGTTAGGTGATGATGATGGCGGGCAATCTGGTGGTTCTTCTAGTTATTCTGAAGATGATGTCAATGATTCTGATTAAAGTTTAAAATATTTATCTTTTAGTTTATTACTTTTTCATGGTTTTAAGTCTCATATTTGTATTCGTGCCAAGGATTTGGCCTTGACATTTGAATATGGTTACCTGGTTATGCATGTATTGTTTCTGGAAAAAAATTAGTGCTGAAATCTTTAATATTTGGGCTATTTCTTACAACTTTTTCATCACGCTATTTTATATGTAACTTCGCTATATCACGCTATATCTTGTATAGCTTCTGGAGGAGGGCCACGCTATTTTTGATAGCACGCTATTTTTTTCCTTGATATAAAGACCCCCAAAAGGCTAGCAAGTAGCAAAAGCAGAAGTGCAGAACACACACAACCTGAGGCTAGAGCTTGCTGCACGTGGTCGATCAACCAAGACTCATGGCCACGAATGGCGTCAAGGTCACCTACATCGAGACGCAGTTCGTCACCTCCGACGCCGCGAGCTTCAAGTCCCTCGTGCAGCGCCTCACCGGCAAGTCTGCCGAACCCACCGAGCCCGCCCGTCAGCTCCACCGGCCGCTCCCCCGCCGTGCCGGCGCCGACGGGAGGAACACCATTACTGGGCACAAAGCTATTGCATGTCCACCTCTGCGGGGCTGGCTGGTACAGCTGAGCGGAACGCTGGCGCTTCGCAGCTTTGCGATTTCCTGAGCTGCTGTACGTCGTCAGCGCGAGCGAACGGCACCGTGGCGGTAGTTACAGTGATTTACTCTATTGATTGAGTGTAAATATTTGATTTTGAGTCCCTGGTATGATGTTTATTCAAGTCATTTTTGTACTCTGTACTTTAGTCTACTGATGCTCTCAAATGCAAAGTTATTACTTCTGTACAACGAGAAATAGATTAGATACGAACGAATCATTTAAAAATGTTCAGCTGGGCGTAAGAGCAACTTTAAAGATGCTCTAAAAATGCATCTACTATAATGGTTTTAGAGGCCTCTCTGAAATTCATTCTCGAGGGATATATGTACAAACGTCTCGCAGCTCTTGCTGTCGAGTGTGATGTCTTGATGGGAACGTTGGCTCCCACTCAAAAATATTTCATCTAAATGAGAAACACCAGTGTCAAATCTGGGGCTGAAACTTTGTTGGGCTAGAGGTACAACCACAACCATCCTACCACAACCACAGTCAGATTCTCAAGAATCTGCCGTTTGAGTTGTACTGAAACGCACATTACAGCAAGGCGAGAAAAATGGCTATATAAGTCCACCATGTCATCAAGAGACAAAAATATGAATTACTCGTATAATAGAATTGATTTACTTAGGAGGACATGTAGAGATTGATTCTTGCATGAGAGAGAGTGCAGACTACCGGAGCACGAGTGTGCTCTCGTGGATTTTTTATTTTTGAGAATTCTGAATCTCAGTTTGAAAAAATCAAAAAAAAATCCTATGATATATTTGCATGTTTTCTACGTATGTGCAAATTTTCGGTGCAAAAAAGTCATATTCTGAACCATATATCAAATTCTGGGAAAAAAAAGAAAATAGTATGTTGAATCTGTCAAAAATTTCTCTTTTTGTGTAGCCCAAATGCAAGGTTTATTTAGAGGAAACTTCTAGCGTACGTACATAATGTGAATATGTATTTGTGTACTAAGTTTCAGATTTTTGAAACCTAGAAGTATGGTCTTCAAAATTTTCAACACACGGACACACTGGAGCCACTACGTGAGAGACCACTTCTTACTTTGTCTCTCCCCTCCACATAATTAAAAGTGTCACGTAAACTATTATGGAGTGCTTGCTTGTTCTTAAAGATGAGCGACATGATTCCAGCCGTTTTCAGCACCCTCTAGAGGCCGAATGATGAATCCGGAAGTCCGACAAATTTATTGATCTATCGCGAAAAACTAGTCCGGTTTTGCATTTACTTCTGAAACATTCCTCAGCACATACACCCAAATGAAATGGCAGTCACAAGTATGCTCTTCTCACCAAGTAGACCATTTGGCCCCGAGATTATAGCAAAGACTTCCAAGTCTTCAACCGTAACAGCAAAAGATCCCATTCAGTTCAAGTCGAAAAAAAGATACATTCAGTTTCACAACAGACAGCATTCAACAAAGAAACATTCTGAGCCACGTCTCATGTGCAACAAGTTGAATATAATTGGAACAACATGTGCAACAAGTCAAACCATTCATTCATAGCATTCTACAATTACTACACGTTGCCCCTCCCAGCTATAGGAGTACAAAAAAGAATTGCACGACGACGAACTGAGTTCAAGAACATTTTTGTACAAGACTTGAACGGGCATCCCCATTGAGACGGTAGGAATGTACATATACCATGAATAGATACAATTCAGCAACCTTACCGAGCAACCAAAAAGGATGAACATATTAGGGATAACATGGCGTTTCCAGCCGACACCGGTCTGTAAGCTGCTATCTATATTCGTCATTATCCTGTGAAGGGGGGCGCGCGGGTACAACATCATCTTAAGAACATAGGACTGTCGCCCAATCACCCACTGCGCTTGGCATTCATCATTCAATACATTCGTTTTCATCTTCATGTTTCTATGTCACCTGTTCATTATTTTGAGGCGGATCGGCGTAATCCTGACCATGGTCACGGACATCTCTAAACATAGAGAAGAAAGAAACTATGCCATCGGAAGCACCGCCTTCCAACAACCACAGCAAAAGTGAAGCAAATGGATTCAAGGAACCCGAGCCTGCGGGGGCATTGCCAGGCTCCTGAGGATTTTGGTCTTGATATTGGAGAGGGTTGCCTGCCGCTGTCTCGACGTTTTCATCGAGTTGACCCTCTTGTTGGTTCCTGGTAGGCTCATCCTGAGCCAGTAGGGCATCTGTTTCACGAGGAGCACCAAGGCCATCATTTATAGAGCCAGGGTCCCTCACATTTACCCTTGCAATATGTAATGTCGACGTATAGATGGTAGAGGATGTAATCTGAACACCAGTCTGTTGGTGCATGTGAGCTCGGTTTCTAATGAACCTCTGAAGGGCTGGCACCTGACACACAACAAGCCAATCTCAAGTAAACACACCATTGAGTGACAACGACATGTTGGAGCTTTTAAACCCATTCTACAAAGTTCACATAATAATGTGTGCACGCTATCTAGATCAGTAGTGAACCAACTGAGATCAAGCGATCTTTCCGATTTAACGCATGGAAAGTGTGACAAGAGCTACATCTGAAGCAGTTTTCACAATCTACAAATGGAACAATTCATCGTGCCAAACTGGGCATGCTCGAATATCAAACAAATAGCAACAAGGCTTAATTAAAGAAGAGTGAAAATGACAAAGCTACAAAGAAATTTTGGATATTAACTCACCTCAAAACGGTTCCAGAAGTACAAGATTAGATGTTGCATGAATGCTGCCGTCGCAGAGAAAGCCAGGTATGAGAAGCCTGACAAAGAATAAATGATATTGCAAGTCATGTAGCTATAGGATACTCTCGTTCATTTGTTGACAGTAAGTCCCAGGTAAGCATATAAAACTACATACCGTAGGTGTATGAGAAGAATAGATGTGGAAAACCAGGAAATACAGCAAGAAAAAGCGAGGAAAGAACTGCATTGAGATAGATGTGCGCACGCTGCAATAAAAAGAAGATTTAAATTAGTTTAGTTCATATTCAGTTTGTATTGATCTAACTGGTCTTTCACCAGTTTAAACAGCAATCCTAGTTAGTCCTCCACAATTTTAGACATGCATAATATCGTCGGATGGAAGTTTCGTAGAAGTTATCATTCAGTAATATGCTCACCTGATCATCGTGAACAACTCACATAACCATACAAGAGTCAAAACAAGAAAGGCGAGCAACTGGTCATCATAGAACTCAAACAGAAAAAAGAGGATCCCAATCATAATCTACAGAGATCAAAGCAGAAGAATCAGCAAGTTGTGCAGAATTTGTTGGAATTATACAGCTATACATTTTGAACGTGAAGTGTTTTGCCATACCGGAACAAAAACCAACGATTCGATGACATGAACAAATATCAGTTGAAATGTGGGCAGCTGGTGGCGTGCATGGTGTTGAAGCTGCACTGAAAATTTCAAGGAAGGAAACATTTACTATATTATTCATGAATTAACTACTCCCTCCGATCCTGTTTAAGTGTCGCTGGAAATCAACTGATAACGTGCAACTTATCGTATGTCACACGTCACTCTTTGGGGATCAGAGGTAGTAGTTTCTGCAACCTAAATCATTCAAGAAACACAAACCTGTGAACCTAAGCATGCGGATTGTGTTTCTCTCAGGGTAAATGAAACAGACATGGTGGTTGTGAAGAATACAAAGAGTGACATCAGAAGCACACCACATTTTGTCACAAAGTAATCTGCAAACAGTAAAGGTACGATGCATCAGAAATTCAGAATTTAATAGGCATAAATGAGACAAGAATCTTATGAGAAATGAAAAGCAATCAAAGGGCTGTTACAAAAATTGAAATTCTGATTTAACATTTTTTAATCAAATTTTGCTGCAGGACTGCAAACACTAAAGGTACAATGCATCAGAATTAAATTGGCACAAATGAGACAAGAATCTTATGAGACATGAAAAGCAATCAAAGGGCTGTACTAAAGTTGAAATTCTGGTTTTATATTTCTAATCAAATTTTGCTGCAGGATTAAAAGTCGAATCTCATAGGTACACCGTAAAAATATAAAACATAGTCAGGTCAGCATTTGGAGAGAATAGTTTTGAAAACTATATACAGACCTCCAAATCTTGTAGGACCTGTTGGCGGTTCATGCCCATAACTCAGATCATAAAGCTCCTTTGTCTGAAAGTTGTATAGATAACCTGTGTATTTATACCAAGGGGGAAACAAATCTATCATAATGAGTTGTGTTGAAGAACAAATAAATAGAGTGCTAACATGTGACATTTTTAGCAAACTACCAAACAAGTCCAGAGCATCATTAGTTTATCTATACAATCGTAACAGTAAAGTTAAAAACAGCACAAGTACAATCATATCAGAAGCGTACCGTGACCAGGAGAATTCACTAAGCTGTTTGTAAGTATAGTATCATAGCCAACAATGCTGTTTATCAAAAGCTGCTGCCACCTGAAAAGAGAAAGGAAAGATGGGACATTTGTGGTTTGCTTGCACATTAGATGAATATGATTTCCGAAATCTGTCACCTATAAAAGTTCTTAAGGTTTAAAGGTTATGAGATGATCAACGACAGTATGGTCACATTTCCATGTGTGTGTGCACAAAAAAGCCTACTAACAGGGGCAGTAAAATGCTTAATAATTACCTGTTCCCAAAGCAAGGATTTCGAGCAGAAATTGTGATGTTTATAGTCCGGACACCATGACGAATTTTAGCTCCTTCAGAAAGCAAGAAATAGCCCTGCAGGAAAGATAGTAACAGATAAGGAAACTCTTAAAGTGAATACTAGTCAAACTACAAAGCTAGCACATGTATACAATCACTAAAGTTAGTGGTAATGGGTGCCTTCAACACTTGAATGACTTCATGGAGTTACACTAAGAAGAGAAAATTGCATTGGAGCTCTCTACAATTACGTGATTCTCTCATTTTCCTCCCCGAATACAAAGTTTACATTCTGCGCTCTCTAAACTTCCCTCGTATTGCACCACAACTGCCATCTGCCGTTAGCTAACAGATCTCGCTGGCACGGCTTTCAGTGAGCGTATGTGTGGTATATGACATGGCTACACACAGGGGCCTATGTAGGTCAACAATCGACGGGACTAAATTTTCAACTGCATTAATTTATAATTAGCTACAGCCGACATGCCTTACTTCCAAGTATAAGTACATCAAGAGACCAGTCAGCACAACGACAGGAAACTCTACCTCGCCGCACAGCACGAGGGCCTCAAAGCCGTGCGCCAGATCATCGCCGAAATAAACGTGCAGATGAACACTGAACAGCACCAGGCAGGAGTTCGACAGCGAGGTCGCAGAGATCCATGTCAGTGTGTCACCATGATCAACTAGCCCAATGAGGTAGAGCAGATAGTGCTGCTCATCACTGTCAGGGGGGAGTTTCCTTGTCACTGATTGTCAGCAAACTGCTCAAACACGCCAAAAGGAAAGCATTGCAAGGAGGAACAAGATTGGACTCAATGCTCTCCCGATTCTCTATGTTTGCGCGGGATCATGGGATTCTACATATTGTTCACACATATCTGATTTTGTATGTCTCCGGCGTTTGTCTTCTATGGTAAGCCTTGGTACAAACGAGCGCAAGTTTATAGAGCGGAGAACATCAACTGAAAGATCGAAGAGGTAGGTGTGAAAGCGCAAAACTTAAAGGAATTTCAATGCACTTTTGACCATTGGCAGTGGATTACTCAGTCATTTTCAGCAAAAGTTGCAGCTAGGAAGTTCATTATGTAGTCAAGCACCATAGTGCACCAATCTAAGTGACCAGGTGATATCAATAGGCCAAGACCCTTACCTTCTCCACACCATATAAATAGGTAGGCTCGAACGATTTGCTTCTTCTCTCAAACCACTGCACTGTAATAAATAACATAACCTAGTAAGAAGTTAAAGAAAATGAATACTGGGAGTTTAACAACCCGCAGACAGAGTCAATGAAATTTCTACAAGCACCACTGTAGCAGGAGAAACCAGACTATGACCATTTTACTGCAAAGTGCAAACATTACCTATTGTGGAGAGAAGATTATCCATGCTTGGTAATTGAAGATCCTTGATGATGTGGAGGAAGTCATTCCAGTTCGATCTGACCTGTTTTCATACACGGGGAGAAAAGATAAACCCTTAGAGAATAGAATATATGTGTGACTAACAAACAATACATTAAAATCAGCATCACACTAATCATGAAAAGGCAGCAACAGAAAATAAAATCATGATCTAGTTTTACGGGATTCAGTGTGGAGAATTATCTTAGTAAGTGTCCCCACTTACTAATCCAAATTTTCTTGAACTTGATGGTACTGATAATATAAATTGTGAGAAATAATACTACTACTAGCTTGAACATTCAAACGTGTTCACCTAACAACTTTGTTTTTCTCCATGAAGGAATAACAGTTATGTTACGTGCAAACATGATCTTTTCAAGACCAGCTATAGAGGCAAATATTTGAAAGGAACTACAAACACAGGGAGTTTGTGACACCGATCACACTTCTTACCATTAGTTGGAGAGTATTATCTGAAACCTGCTTTATGTTGCTCCAAAATAAGATAACACGGGAGTACCACTTTCTGAATAAATATGTAACCGCTGCTTTAAATGATTCTTTAGCAGATAAAGGATGATGGACAGAAGCATCTCCAGTTGTCTTCAACTCCGGTAATCCTGGAATGATTGTAGTAACAATTGAGTCAGCTTCATCCTCTAACTGTGGTTCAAATTCTTTGTCTCTATTCCAAGACTTAAATAGAATCTTACTCCTTTTAGCTCCAGGACCAACCCAAGTTGACCAAAACTTAGATGCCAAAATATTGAATTTATCACCATTAACCTCTAGAATTTTCTCAGCTGAACGCCCCAGGTTCTGGAGATCCATAATATAAGACGCGCCTTTGCTGGCCCATAGTCCCCCACTGATTATCTACAACTCAAAAGCAGAAAAGCACTTTAGAGAAGATACTATATACCAACAGGAAACATGAACAAGAATTGCAAACGGGAACAAAAACCACAGTGATAATTATTATACTAGAAAATTCCAGGTAAACAGGAGGAAAAGCAACATACATACCTTGATTTGGACAAGTTGTGCTTCACCAAATTCAACCCCAGAAAACTCACTCGAGCAGCCCGGCTTCACATAAAAAAGACAACTCAAAGATTAGAGACTACAAATATACAATAGACACCAAAAAATTTCAGATGGAAGAAATATTAGTAGCTACTACTCAGCAACATATAATGGTTTGATATTCTTCTTGTTTTCTTTAAAATCTACGGCTCTGTATTTCCTAGCTAGTATGGAAAGTCTAGGAATTTAATCTTATTGTGCTGTTAACATGACAAGGGGAACTTGAGAGAGCCTCCTTTTAGGACGTACAAAGAAGCGGACAAGATTGTGTTGACAATTATGATTACTTGGTGCTATCTACTAATATGTGTGCAATTATTTATTTACTACAATTTATTTTGCGCAAAATTCTGTGCATTCATACATTATGTGTATATAAGGACTGATAAAGTAGATAAATAGTTCATTTACAATATTTTTATTCTAAGTTTCATTCATTAATATATTATTTGTAGAAGGATGGATGACATAGATAACTTGGATGAAGTCAAATTAACCATGCACTAGCTCAGTATGATCAACAATCAACGTCCTTTATGTTATAATGTTAACAAGAAACATACATACAGAGTGTAAAGTCCATTGATTTGATGTGTTACTAGCCGTTACCATGACAGGAGGCATCGCAAGGTACGAAGCTTACTAATACTCCCTCCATTCCACAATGGAGGGTGTATACTTTTTTGCTAGTATCAAGGAAGCCACTCAACTAAAGATTATGGAATGAATTGCCCCGAATTAACACCCTCACGAGCCGCGCTGCATGCCCTCACTCCGTGCACGCGCTCGAGCAGGCCATCAGGCGCGCTCCTCAAGCACGAACGGGCAGCAGCAGCAATTGACGCTCAAGTCCAGTTCATGGCCAATGGAGCCACCATGTGCCCTGCTGCATTCAGGCGGCTATCTACTGGCCAAGATTTCACATTAGGGCTGCAGCTGGCCGGGCTTATGCACTGCCAGATTGATTCGCTGCAACGGTCGAGCAATTAATGAGGCCACCAGACCAGGTGTAGTTAAGCGCTGCTGCATGCGTGCGAACGGGGGTATAAACAGAAAATTAGGGGCACCAGAGTAGAGGCGCCTTCTACAGTGAAAGAAAACAGAAATATTCAAATGCCTTCTAATTATGAATGGACTGAGTAGTCAACAGTACTTAACAACACTTTCTCGTTTAGGTATGTTCAAACTGTATCATAAAACCTAAGCATTTGGTACAGAAATTTAAGAAACCATTGCCGTGAAAAACAAAAAAGAGGAAATCAAAGCGAAGGACGGTATCGATATGAAATTGCCACACTGATGATCTGATGAAACATGAAAGGCAAACATAAAAGTACATTTAAGCTCTTTCTGCTGAACTAGGTCAGAACGCATGGAATTGAGCGAAAGCAAATTACCAGAATACATCAAGAACAGGACATAAGGTGAGGTTCAAGTTATGAAAGCAGCTTAATCAGTAACCAGCACTGGATTAGTCTAAGTTCATTGCCACGAATTCGTCGTCATCAAAATGTTAGGCCGAGTTGACCAATTTCTAATCGAATTGGCAACCCAATAGAACTGTCCAATTAAATCGCCGTGGTTAGCACGAATTCAACAGAAGCCCAGTCCTAATCGCATACATAGCAACCACACAAGGCTAGGCTACCGAATTTTTTTCTTGCCAGACAGGCACGAGAGGGCTAGGCTCACCTGCTGCACGAAGTTGGTGTGCATAACAACGAGCAGGCAGAAGAGCGCGACGGCGCCGGTGAGGTAGAGGTACTCGAGCGCGAGGCGGATCCGCGGGGTGAGCAGCTGCGAGAGCATCCCGGAGAGCCGCGCGTGCACCCGCAGGAACGTCTGCTCCGGATCCATCCCCCCGCCGGCGCCGCCGACCGCCTCCAAACCCTAACCACCGCCGGCTCCCCGCCGAAGCTTCGGCTCGATTGGGAGGACCTGGCGGAGCAGATCGAGAATTCCGAGCGCGGCTGCACGGCTGCCGCTCGTCCTAATCCGGTCCTCGGGGAATTGGTTTGGGAGTTCGAGTTGGGATATTTTTGAATTTTCCGGGGCAGTTCGTATGTGTTTTAATACGTTTCGATATCACCCCGTCCTTTTTGTTTACTTTTCTTGTTTACTTTTTGTTGTTGTTGCAGTGTTAATGATAATCCTTTCTTGGGGAACGGGCTATCACAGCATGTGTGCTGTCAGCCTGTGTAAAAGCGGCGGCGCGCACACAGCAGCAGAGTTTACTGGCGGCGGCGCGCACGTCGGTTCTCTGCCTTCTGCCGTGCGCAGAAATCTACCCTCACGATGCCGGCCGGCGTCACGCAATTTTATCGGTTTGTTGTTGTAACTTTTGTGATAGTCTGATAGAGATACTAGCCCCCGGTACAAAATGATTAACAATCTATTACTGTATAAGAAAAAAATAGTACTAGTATCCAAAATACCAAAGAGATATTACTTGATCTATGATAAAATAATTTTTTACAATGCATAATTATACTACTATTTTATTAAGCCAAATGAACTTGCAGAAATTGATGGTCAAAATTACTGTCTTATAACGGTGACTAAAAGGAGAATTAACGCCAAACAACAACTAGGCACAAAACACATGTGTTTGGGTTGGAAGAAGTATAATATAATCTATGTGTTGCGTATAATATAATCTTTTGTAAAGAGTTTGGATGGTCTGTATTCTCATCGTTTCAAGGCATCTTTTTATCGATCGGATAAAAATTGTTTGTGTGCTAATACTACTACACGGAACTTTGTCAGTAGACAATCTCGTGTACACGTAG
Organism: Poa pratensis; assembly: GCA_947311845.1. Lineage (NCBI taxonomy): Eukaryota > Viridiplantae > Streptophyta > Magnoliopsida > Poales > Poaceae > Poa > Poa pratensis. The sequence goes on from CAMZMU010000020.1 coordinate 73,907,429, forward strand.
TCCCGCCACCCCGGGTAGCTCATACTTACCATGTCTAGGGAAACGATGGCATCCTGCACGGTATGAACATGAGAATATAGTAACATCTCGCCATATGTACTCAAATTTCTTATAAATATAAAGGCACAACTCCATTACTCACAGTTTTGCAACTTATCAATGTGAACTTATAACTGGCAATAATCGATTTTCAGCTCTGAAACTCACTCACTCGATCATGACCAACCTTCAACTATGAGTATTATGGCGTTCATCCAAGAAATCATTACTTTTTACTCAATCAACTTCTCAAACTACAAATTAATACTCCCTCCGTTCAATAATATAAGTCATTGGACCCCCTTTAAATTTTAATTACATACATACTAAAATGAGTGAATCTATGTGCAAAGTAAGATAGATACATTTGAATCAAGAAAATTAAAATGATGGATCCAATGTCTTATATTAGTGAACGGAGGGAGTAGTAACTAAAAGAGATGGGAACTTCAACACATGCGAGTAAAGACCTATGGATCCTTTCCCTCCTACTCCTCCCATGGCGGGCTTGAGGGGACATAGCTCGCGCAACGGTGGTTCGAAAATGACCTATGTAGATCTGTAAGACAAGAGAATAGAGAGGATGATCTCATGATGACAAAAGTAGCACGGTCAACATAAGAATGCCATGGAGGAAAAATAATTAAAACCCCATAAAGGCCATGTGATGAGGGGAAAGGGTAGGACGAGCTCAACACACAAGTAGGCTAAATTGGTCCCAAGTTGATGCATGTTATCTACTCATTACAAGGAGAGCAAATTTGGCTTCTGAGCACACATGCTCCTGGTTGAGTACGAAATAAATAAAAAAATAGAAAAACTTTAAACAATTCTGAAAAAAATCATAGACGTCCATGTTAAAGTGCTATACATACGTGGCAAGTTTTGCTAAGAAATGACTTTTTTTTTTGCGAGGAAGAGAGATTTTTCATATATGTTAAGAAATGACTTTGTTTGCGCTCTGTGCGAAAAAGACAAAATCAGTGCTTAAAAAAAGACAGATCTGTATCTCATGTTAACCAAAAAAAAATTAGTTTTTGCACAGAGCAGAAAATGTGTCATTTTTTTACGAGCGAACTTGAACATGTTCGTCTCTGATTTTTTTTAGAATTTTTGGAGTGTTGTATTTTTTTCGAATTTCATACTCAACTAGGAGCATGTGAGCTCGGGAGCAAGTTTGAGTTTCCGCATACAAGGCTTAACAAAATAGGAGGTTTTTTTTTACTTCATCCTATCTCCTTCAACTAAACAAATATTCATTGTCTAAAAAAAGTCGGCCATGAGCACGTGCAAAAAACATATGCAAAAAAATGGAACGCAAATCGAGTGCATGGGCTTGACTTCTCCGGACGGACCCATGGTTGGACTGGATCAGGTGCTGGGGTTAGTCGCCAGCCTGGGCCCAGTTAGCTTAAGTGTTAACCATTAGCCGAGACCTGGCCCAACGAGAGTCTACTTGTAACCGGATCCTTGTGCATTCTGTAACTAATTTTTCCTTGAGGAGACTTGTTGGATAATTGCTTTGCTGATCGGTCTGGCTCAGCGGCTCTGATGTGAGTTGGTCAGATGTAACAAGTACTCCGTACGTGCTAGTACTCGTGGACTAACGGAGCAGCAGAGTACTGTACGAGCTGTCCGGGTATCGTCTACGATGAAAACAAGCACACCTTGGAGTACTCGCCGCTACTCGACTGAAGCGTGCACGTGCAGGAACATAACAAGTTAGGAGTACTCCCTCCGTTCCAAAATACTCGATAGATGACTTCCATTTGTCTAAAATTGGATATATGAGAAGGACGGCCGGCCGACCGAATCTCCGGCGGATTCGTGCCCCGCCGCACAGTCCTCGCTGCACGACGTCTCACGAGCCCCGTCGCAAGACAACAACGAAGACTCCACGGGCGCCCGGCGACTGCTGCAACACTGTCACGCGCACGATCAAACGAGACGGCGAGGCAAAAAGCGGCAACGACGACAGGCCAAGCAATCGTCCGTGCACAAGCGGCTAGCGCGACGCCCAAGAACGATTGCTTGGCCGCTCCCTCGTGGACGCTGGCGCAGATCGTTCACGGGCACGTACCTAGGAACCCTAGGGGGGCTATAGCCTAGGCAACGCCTGCCAGAAGCAAGGCGACGACGACCCAGCAGCATCGCGACGCCACCGATTTTACACGTCTCGATCGTCAGGAAGATCGCCGTGACTGCGACCCCAATGGCCGGCCCACAGGCCACTAGGTACGCACGGATCAGGATGGGAATGGGCCGGGTCGGCCCGCCGGGTCACTGACCCGGCCCAAAAAATCAGGGCCAATGGGTCAGGTGGGTCGGCCTCATACAAAAATTGGGTCAGTGAAGCCGGCACCGGGTGACCCATTGGGTCAGCAGGGCCGGCCCTGGCAGCCCACGTCCTAGTCTCTGTTGCCCTCGCCTCTTTCTTTCGCGCCGGCAGTGCTGCCTCTGGCTCACCGTCCAGCTCGCTCTCTGATGTTAACTAGTACCAGCGGTATCAGGTGACTAGCCGCGTTCATTTGCATGTATGTACAATCCCTGCGAAGCAACACACGTTGCTACTATCTACGTATGCATGTATGTTCAATCTTCAATGCTGGCTGGTGCAGCTTAAACACTTGAATCCATGTGCAAACTCTCTTTTTTCCACTCGTACACTACTACTCTACAATCAGTTCAACTTTCGATCGTAGCTACCCCAGAAAAAATCATCGTACACTACTACTGTACGAACAGTTCTCCAAATCGTTTCTCAGACAAGTTTCGGTAAAAGTTTAGCCGTGGCTAAGACAATTATCCTAATACAAGCTTATTAATTTATTAAAATTTGGGCCGACCCGAGATACCCATCGGGCCAGTGAGGCCACAAACATTTTTGAATTGGGTCGACCCATGGCCTCTCAAATTGGCCTTGGGGCCATCAGGGCCGGGTCCAAGGCCAGGTCCGGCCGACCCATTCCCATCCTGACGCACGGACCACATCAAACGAAGAACGCCGCTCGATCGATCGCCCCGGACTGTGGAGGGAGGGAGGAGATAAAGATTGCGAAACGACGGTTCATTCCCTGCAGATAGACCGCACAATTAGCTAATCAGAGAGTGGGTGGTAATAACCGACCCGTTGCTTTCGCTGCTTCATTCTCAGCCAGTGTTAAGATTTATCCTAACGGCGATGGTGCTGCCTGAATCACCTTTTATCCGTGAAATTGGTAATAATGGCGCACATTCGACGCATCATAGCTTAAGCCGCATCGTCAGCCAACAGGAGGAAGAAGAATGGCGGTCCTGATCAGAAACAGTCCGTTGAAAGCTACCCCTTTTTTTTCCTCCGCTGAAATTGCCCTACCACCTCGGACCCGAGGTTCCTCTCTGCGCTAAAGACGATAGCAAGCAAAGTGACAAGACTCGTCGGTAACCGGAGCCAAGATGATCAAAATGGCTCCTCCCAAAGCTCTCCCTCGCTGCCTCTCACCGCTCGAGGAGTCGCTCTGAACTTTGGACCGGACTAGGGCCAATGCTCCTGCCACTACTTCATGCACTCCGAGTATATTGTACTACTACCTCCGTTTCTAAAAAAATGTGTACAAATAAATGTTTTCTAAGGTCAAACAATGTGAAGTCTGAACAAGTTTATAGGAAAAACGATTAACAATATGATGTATTCAATATGATAGAGTTGACATTCTCGAGATTGATAGTTTTTTTTTCGAAAGATTTGATCAGGCTTTACATGGTTTGACTTCTTTGATAAATTTATACGCCTTCCTTTACGGAACAGAGTTATAATACAATGACGTAGAGTCGTAGAGATATCAGACCGTGGATATTCATATTTTTGTCCAAAAACATGGCCAGACTTAGACAAGATTGTCTTTTAGCTAAATTTATATGACTTGTTTTGTTAACCAGAAGGAGTAGTCAGTATGTGTGATAGCAAAAAAAAAAAAAAAATCAAATATGTTGCTTAATTTGCTCTGTGTTTTTTCTCTTGCAAGAGCTATACACTGACTCTTCTTGCTTACTGCTTCACACCCACCAGTAACTGCTCCTAATGCGACGACACCAATAAATCATTCAGAACAATGCTGCTAGTAGAACTGCGCAATACTACCTACCGCATTCTAGTTACTAATCCGAGAAGTTGTTCGGCTTTAAAACTAAAAAAACAAGAGTCGATCTTCATCGAAACAGAGCCCATAGGCTTGATTATATATCAGGTTTTATTTGCTAATCATGTAAGCCCATATGCAGGTCTTGACTTTTTGACAGTTCTTGTCTCCAAGTCTCCGAAAGTGGCATACAGAAAACAGAGCAAGATAGCCATCCATTTTCCATATCGCGCGAAGGTGCGTGCCCATAAGCACTGCCTTCGATTGTGACTTGCCTTTTTTTTTTTTGGAAGGGACTGCCTTTTTTTCTGGCGAAGACATGCGCCTTGTCTTGGACAAATATTTGTAAGCAACACACAAGGGAGTGCAGCAATGCATTTTAAACTAGAGAGTGCATCATTAACCAGTAGCCTTCCAAATCGGTAGAGTACATCTAGTAGCACACTGCCGTTGCCGTTTCTAGTCAACAAGAACAAGCCGTTTCAGGTGGTACATTACACCGAACGATAATAACGGAAAAAGGAAAAAAGAAATGCCGAACCCAACGCTAATCTTCCAGGCGGTCGTATGCACACAACACAAGGCGGTCCCGTTCGAGAACTAAACCGGGCCGCGCCTGGGGGCTGGGTTCGGGCCGATCGAGCTCCGGGAAACCAACCCGGAGCCCTCTCGTTCTAGCTAACCGGCTAGCAGCAGTCTCCGTCGGCGGCGACGGAGGCGAGCGCGCGGCGGAACGCGGCGGGGGAGCAGGGGATCCGGAGCGGGCCCTGGTGGTCGTAGCCGTACTCCTGCGCGGCGCGGCCGAGGAGCTCGGCGAGCGCCGGGCGCCCCAGCAGCTCGGCCCGCACGAGGAACCGCTCGGCCTCGCTCCCGTCCCCGACGTGCACCGGCACGTGCCCCTCCGGCGGCTTCGGCTTCCCGCCCCGCCGCTTCGCCGGGGACGACGGGGGCGAGGAGTCGTCGCCGACGCGGGAGAGCCGCCGGATCAGGTGCCTCATTCCTCCGATCTGGCTGGCTAGCTTGAGCCGAGCGTCGTACGCGGCCACTTGGGTAGCTGCTGCCGTGTGTGCGCGAGTGGAGTGGATGGTGGAGCTGATTAGCCGAGTTGAATATGCGAAGAGGCTGGCTCGGTATTTATAGCGCGGGAGGTTTGAGCGGGTCCACGGTCGCGTGTGGGGCCCAGTTCGCAGTGGGTCTTGTCCGGGGCGGGTGGCGGGTACAAGTGGGACTGCCAGGACGTGGTCCGGTACGATCCTTTGCTCGTCGATTTCTTTTCAGTTTTTTTGGGACAGGGCGTGCTGAGTTTTTTAAGCAACGTGGGAGACTGCACGTTGAATGCCTTGGAATGCTTTAGGGAAAAGCCTATTTGGATGTAGAAAAGTTTGTTGGAAATTGAATTGGAGTCGCAATTCTATTTCCATGATGGAAAGGAAATTGGATCCAATTAAAATTCCGCTGTTTGGTTGTGAAAAAATTTATGACTAGAATTAAACGCTAGCTCACGATTTCAATTCCTGTTTGGATGTATAATCCATGGAATTGCATGTTTTGTTGAGTTTGGACAATATAAACTTTTGCACATGTATGAAAAAATATTATGTATATATTTGAACATTGATATACTCCAGGAGTATTATTTTGCGCACATAATAACATTATAATATTCTAGGAATATCGAAAAAATAGCCATCTTCTCTGTTCAGATGTGCTGCACCAAAAATATATATAACCTCCTTGCTCCTTTGACCTATTAATTGTCTACAACATTCTCTCATTTTATACTTCACCACCAGGAATCAGATGAAGCCAACCGATGACATGAATATTGCTCATGCAGCTACTGAAAACGAAGAACCCAGATGATGTCCGCTTGATTTCTGTTACTCCTCTCAAGATAAAACTTTACATCTGCCATCTACAAACAAATAAACACACTGGTTGAGGAAAGAACCTAGCAAGAAGTAGTAAACTTATTGAAAAGTATTAAGAAATTCGGTTAACTGAATTCTTGTTCACTACAAAATTTGCTGCCCAGTGCCCATCATTCATATGTTCCCAGTTGAAAGAATAATTCTGCACTAGTTAAACAAGTGAAGAACCCGATGTGCTGCTGGACTAATTACCTCACTCGGAACTGGTCCTCCGGCCGCACGGCGCGCAAGACGCCCCTGGCCACCGGCCGGCCCTGCGGCGGTGGCAAGGGCAGCCACCGTGCGCCTGTGGCAAGGAGAGCTCGGTCGGATGGAGAGAGGAGAGAAGGTGTCGTCGTATAGAACAACAGATGCCTAGGGGTAGGCTTGAGTTTGGGGGCCGATGGACGCTAGAGGATTCGGGGAGGGATAGCGCACTGAAGAGCGCACACGGAAGAACAGACGAACACAAGGATTTACCCTGCTTTGGGGCTCTCGTGAGAGATAAAACCCCTACTGCAGCATCTAGCCTACTGGTGTATTTCTCCCTCTGTATATGGTATGTACAAATGCTCCTCGAGCTGTATGCATGCTGCCTGTACTAGGCTTTCTAGCTGAAGGAAGAACTCTCACGGAGCAGGAGGAAGAAGAATGAGCACAAGGGGCTGTGCGAGCCCGCGCGGAGCTCTTCAAAGCGTTCCCCCTGGTGCTCCTTATAAAAGGAGCCCAGGGGACAAGATACACTGTACAAGTACTGCCACTGAAATGACTACTGGGGTCAAATCAACTTTATTGCTGATTTGACCACTGGGGTCTCGTCAACACTGTAAATGTGTCAGGGAGGCGTACTCTCGTCACATCATGGGCACTGTAGCCATGCCCTGCCATGTCCAGAATGGACATGGCCTGTCTTGTCCTTGTCCTTACTTTTGTCTTCTAGCTCCTGTCTTCTGGGGGTGGCAGGGCATCTAGTACTTGTCGAGGAAGTAGCGGGGAATGTCGGAGGTGTCGGTGCAGGTGCAACACTCATGGAACGAGGCGCTGGTCTCGGTCAAAGAGGCGATCCGTGCCGTGGCGCTGGACGCTGATGTCTCGGTCGAAGGAAGCCTCGGTCGAAGGCAGCCGAGGCAGCGATCCGGGGTACGATCAATTCGGTCGAAGCAATGCTGGCCCGTAGCGCTGGGGGGAGCAGCCGAGGCAGCGATCCGGGGTACGATCATGTCGATGACGCGCTCGTCAGGCAACGTCGTGCGAAGCCCCGGCCCACTCCTCGCTAGCGGTGACTCGGTCGATGCAGCGAAGGCCACCTCGCCCAGCGCCCGAAGACCAGGCCGAGGTGCTGGCGACACCGGCCCAGGCCCAGCCGGGGAACGAATCGGACCACCGAGGCTCTGGCTACCTCGGCCCATTCCGGGATTGCAGGAGTTTCGGCCTGCTGGAGAATGTGGCCCATCCGAGGCTGGGGAGCTCGTTCCAGCTGGGAAACTCGGCCCAATCCGAGATAAATCTGTCTCGGCTGGGATATTCGGCCCAAACCGAGCCGCTGGGGCATCTCGGCCCATCCCGAGATTGGAACGACTCGGTAGATGAAAAATAGCTCAACCGAGGTTACACTGTGTCGGTCTGGCGTTGACTCGGCAAGAGGAATTGAGCCCAGATTTCTTTCTTCTGTTATCTCTTTACAATTATTTATCTGCTGTCTCTCTCGTATATTCCCTCAATAACAGCACCAACTTTGGGGTACCAGGGATTACATCCCCGACATTAGTCCCCGAGGCTGCGGGGGACTCGCAGAGTCGCGCGCAGTCTGACTAAAACAAATATCCAATACCAAAATCTCCCTATAAGAAATATCTTGCCAGCATGGGCATCATTATATGTCGGTTCTTAGCCATCATGGGCATTACCGAAAGCGCATGCCACCAGCATTAACTGTACCAACATATAACCTGCACGAACATATCTCATATGTCTCGATATCTCAGCCTCTCTGGGCATATCTCATATGTCGGTTTTTAGCCACTCTGGGCATATCTCATATGTCGGTTTTTAGCCACTTTGGGCATCACCGAAGGCATATGTCTGCACGGACATATCTCATATGTCTCTCTGCATATGTCTGTACGGACATATCTCATATGTCTCGGTATCTCGGTTTTCAGCCACTCTGGGCGTTACCGAAAGCGTATGTCCACATCATGAGCTGAACCAACTCATAGCCTGCATGGGCTAAACTGGCATCTTGTCCTCATGGGCAATTGTCAGATGACGAGCTGAGATATTTCTCAACACGTAAAACTCAGTGAGATCAGATACCTTTTGACTCATTGTGCCGAGATAATGATGCCCTGATACTCTGGTAATCTCGGATAATTGAAGAACCAAGATAGTCAGTTAAGCCGATAAAAATAGCAATTGTGAGATACTTGCTGATATGAGATAAATGTCGTGCTATCTTGGCAAACCGAAATAAACGGCGATTTGAGGTATGAGATGATACTGAGATATAGCTGCATACCGAAATAAACGGCGATCTGGAGAATACCGATAATGCTATGATATTTTGATCTGCCGACATAAGCGATAACTTGGGATGATACGCCATTTACAACTCGGCAAGCCGATATCAAGGATTACCCGCGATATGCTCTGAAGCCACAATGAATATAAGATGAATCCGAGATGACCAATAACTCCATAATCTTAGCAATGAATATTTTCTCGGTAAAACCGATACCACCTTTCAACGTTAGTTCAAGCATATATACAACGAATAATTAACGGGAACAACAATTCTATTCAACAGACAAAATTAAGTCTAGCAGAAGACAGCAATTAATTCTAGCAGCGACACTATGCACAGAGATGCAGACTCGAACTCAACCGAGTCTCCGAGTCACTTTTCTTATCTAGGAGAAGTTGCAAAACTGACTGACTGTCCAGTCCCCGAGTCAAGACATCTTGCTCCCGGGGAAAACAACTAAGCAAGGTACGAAGGGGCAGTCCCCTAGCACTGTTTGAGACTATTTAAAAGAGTGACGCAGACATATAATTGATACTCACAAGGCAGTGTTGTTGTAGCAGTAGAGGAAGACGCTTATGCCGGCCGGGACACCGGCATATCGACCTAGGCCACCAATATCTCGGTTTGAGCCACCTGTAAGTCGGATTTGACCAGCATGTCAGATTTCCCAAGCTCAACTCGGATTTCCCAAGCTTAACTCGGATTTCCAAGCCTTAACTCGGATTTCCCAGCCTTAACTCGGATTTCCAAGCCTTAACTCGGATTTCCCAACCTTATCTCGGATTTCCAAGCCTCAACTCGGATTTCCCAACCTTATCTCGGATTTTCCAGGGTATCTCGGATTTCTCCAGGGTATCTCGGATTTCCAGGGTATTTCGGATTTTTCAACACACCAGCATATCTCGGATTTCCAGCATATCTCGGATTTACCAGCATAACAGCATATCTCGGATTTACCAGCATAACAGCATATCTCGGATTTACCAGGGTAACAGCATATCTCGGACTTGCCAGGGTATCTCAGATTTACCAGGGTATCTCGGATTCGAACTGTAGTCAACTCGAAAATGAGTTAACACCCGGGGACGATGCCGAAGTTGAGTCCCCGAGTCACTTTTCTCATCCCGGATCTGCCGATGATGTCCGCTGGTGGAGGCAGCGCTAGCCCTTTGCTCACAGCGGCAAGCTAGAGCGCGGAGGACGATGGCGATGTCGAGTCCCCGCGTTTGATGAAGAAGGTCCCGTCCGAATTTGATCCAGCAAGCGCCACTGTCAGCCCCACGGTGAGCGCCAACTGTCGTCGTATAGAACAACAGATGCCTAGGGGTAGGCTTGAGTTTGGGGGCCGATTGACGCTAGAGGATTCGGGGAGGGATAGCGCACTGAAGAGCGCACACGGAAGAAGAGACGAACACAAGGATTTACCCTGCTTCGGGGCTCTCGTGAGAGATAAAACCCCTACTGCAGCATCTAGCCTACTGGTGTATTTCTCCCTCTATATATGGTCTGTACAAATGCTCCTCGAGCTGTATGCATGCTGACTGTACTAGGCTTTCTAGCTGAAGGAAGAACTCTCACGGGAGCAGGAGGAAGAAGAATGAGCACAAGGGGTTGTGCGAGCCCGCGCGGAGCTCTTCAAAGCGTTCCCCCTGGTGCTCCTTATAAAGGGAGCCCAGGGGACAAGATACACTGTACAAGTACTGTCACTGAAATGACTACTGGGGTCAAATCAACTTTATTGCTGATTTGACCACTGGGGTCTCGTCAATACTGTAAATGTATCAGGGAGGCGTACTCTCGTCACATCATGGGCACTGTAGCCATGCCCTGCCATGTCCAGAATGGACATGGCCTGTCTTGTCCTTGTCCTTGCTTTTGTCTTCTAGCTCCTGTCTTCTGGGGGTGGCAGGGCATCTAGTACTTGTCGAGGAAGTAGCGGGGAATGTCGAAGGTGTCGGTGCAGGTGCAGCACTCATGGAATGAGGCGCTGGTCTCGGTCGAAGAGGCGATCCGTGCCGTGGCGCTGGACGCTGATGTCTCGGTCGAAGGAAGCCTCGGTCGAAGGCAGCCGAGGCAGCGATCCGGGGTACGATCAATTCGGTCGAAGCAATGCTGGCCCGGAGCGCTGGGGGGAGCAGCCGAGGCAGCGGTCCGGGGTACGATCCTGTCGATGACGTGCTCGTCAGGCAACGTCGTGCGAAGCCCCGGCCCACTCCTCGCTAGCGGTGACTCGGTCGATGCAGCGAAGGCCACCTCGCCCAGCGCCCGAAGACCAGGCCGAGGTGCTGGCGACACCGGCCTAGGCCCAGCCGGGGTGCGGGAACGAATCGGACCACCGAGGCTCTGGCTACCTCGGCCCATTCCGGGATTGCAGGAGTTTCGGCCTGCTGGAGAATGTGGCCCATCCGAGGTTGGGGATCTCGGTCCAGCTGGGAAACTCGGCCCAATCCGAGATAAATCTGTCTCGGCTGGGATATTCGGCCCAAACCGAGCCGCTGGGGCATCTCGGCCCATCCCGAGATTGGAACGACTCGGTAGATGAAAAATAGCTCAACCGAGGTTACGCTGTGTCGGTCTGGCGTTGACTCGGCAAGAGGAATTGAGCCCAGATTTCTTTCTTCTGTTATCTCTTTACAATTATTTATCTGCTGTCTCTCTCGTATATTCCCTCAATAAGGGGTACCGGGGATTACATCCCCGACAGAAGGAGAGAGGATGGGCGTGGCCCGGCCGAACGGAGAGACTAGGGCGCTGTCCTTCCAACCGCCGTGCCCATCCCGGCGCCGTTCCTATCCCGCCGCCGGCCGCATCTAGGGTTTTCGGCGGCGGCACGGCTCAGAGGGAGAGAGGAGCGCGCGGCCCCGCCTGGGAACGAAGAAGTTGGGACGAGCGGAGGACGCCGACGGTCGGAGGAGAGAGGGGGGAGGTCCTACCTGCCGGCGGCGCCGCCGTTTCGCCAGGGACGGGACGAGAGGAGGTCGAGCTCGCTCCAGTTTCTATTTCGCGAGAAGGGAACGTTTCGCGAACGAGCTCGCTCGCTAGTTTCCGTGCGTTTCCGAGGGTCTCAGCTCGGAAAGTTTTGGGCCGAGCGGATGCCTGCGGGAGTTGCCCTGGGAATTGGTCTGCGTTTCCGAGCCCAAATTCCGTGACCAGTCCAAACGATGGAAATCGCTGTCTAATTCCAGATTCCCTGATTCCAACCCCCAATTCCTACATCCAAACATAGTGTAAACAAAACTCAGAACTTGAACGCGAAAGACAAACCGAACCCTAAACTTCGAATCCCAAAGTTTGCACCGTGAAATTGTCGATCCGGTCTATCATAAACAATGTACCTTTGAGAAATGAAAACTCAAATTGCTTCTCTCAGTGACAACACCGACCCCTTTTCATATCTATCTTCAACCTTCTGACAGAGGCTGCGAAGTTCGTACGAGCCGGCGGACACGGGTAAGAGCGTTGCACAACATAGCTGGGACACATCAGCCATGGTCGGCGGCAAGCTTGTCTTGGCGAGTGTAGGCGATGACGACATGAGCCTGCTTTTCTCCAGTACGGGCCGTTGACCAATGACCCAACATCAGCGACGCATTGAGCAGGGTCACACATCTCGTCCACTCTGCAACGTGCATGGAGCTCGTCTACTCTGGCGTGTGCTGTTACTCGCGGCTCTAGCCGTCCTTGTCCAGTACCTGAGCAAGCACGGCGGCGAGCCTGGCTAGGAGGGTCGTGGGCAGCGGTGGCTTGCTGGAGCACCATGATGGCCGGCAACGGCCAGTAGGGCTGAGGCACAAGTGGCCCGCAATTGAATAGTCCATGGTGTGGTCAACGTGAGAGATTTAGGAAGGGGATGCATATGGCATGCGGGGTCGAACCGTCAGAGAAAGTAGCACGTTATTCCTGTCGAGATTGTGGCATTACCGGTGCGCCAAACAGGTGTAGGGGTTCGAAATAGACCGGGTTTGACAAGTTCAGGATGCCAACTTCCAAGATTCAAACTTCCAGACTCGATTTATGTTTTGTCTACCAGTTCAAGGTATGTAATAAACTTTTTCAAATGCTTTACTCTGTGTTGAGTCCAGCAGCGTTGGCGTGCCGCCGTCTGAGCACACAAACCAGTTTCAGTAGACTTACTATGAAATGTTCCTGTTCGCGTGCACCCCATATGATTCATGTAAGATCCTTCTATCCTAGAGATCGTCACATACATCTAGAAAGTCGTATGATTTGGAAGAAGCTTCTATAGTTTGGGAAGTGAATTTTTAAGAAAAATAAAGAATCCACTTCAACCGATATGCCCATGCTACAGAGAATGGCATTTGAAAGTTTGGAAGTATTTCTAGCTGACTAGCTGTATACTTCGAGCACTCACGGGAATCATCACCAAACAAGCTCCTGACCGGCCATCTACACTACTGCACGACGTGGCAGGTAGTACGTGAGAGCACTGTGCGCGCATGTAGCGGTTCGGCCCGCCACTCCACTCATTGTTGGTTCCGACATGCAACTGTCAGCCAGGGCAGAACAACGGCTGGTCGGGCGCCACCCATCACTATTCCCCGATCCGGAACAGGTGTACGCCGTCGACGTGTCGACCGCCGGGAGCGCGACGCCGCACTAGCAGAGCCAAGCTAGGGCCCGGATCGATCGAGATGTTGGCCGACAGAGTACGGTGGCGGTGGCGCCTGGGGCCTTTTTCAGTTTTTGACTTGCGCAGCTAGCCACAGGCACATGCGCATGCAGGAGCTCGGAATTACAGCTGGTGTTACCGGCCGTTGTACCGACCACCGTGGTTCTCAGCCGGTGATCATGGGTTCGGTCCACCCGCCGTCACCTCGTGTGGCCGCCCGGTTTGCGACGGGTAATCAAATAAATTAAGAAAAGAAAAGTGATTAATTTGACGAGTAATGGAATCTTCTATCGATATCCACGAGGACCATGATACTATCGGCTACATTCCGCATGATATATATACGACTGGTTGTGTATATCCTGGGACAGAGCGTGAGAGCTTTTGTTAGGCACCCTCGAACCGATATGGACCATCCACTCTCCGTAAATACTCCGTACAAGTCAATCTCAAGATTTATATCGGGCATGTACTCCCTCCGTTCCAAATTAGATAACTTCCATTTGTCCAAATACGGACATATCTATACTTGTAACATGTCTAAATACAATCGTATATGGACAAATGGAAGTCATCTAATTTGGAACGGAGGGAGTACAACGCAAGCACTAGGATCATCTTCGTGGCAATTGGGTTTGATTCCAGGCAGATCACGGGAACTAATTTTGTGCCGATGCCTAAACAGACGCCGGGCGGTCCGCTTTTTCTCTACAGAAATCTGTTATGCGGACACTATGAATGCTCGCTAAACGGTCAAGTTTAGAGCCTACCTTCACGGCTTTCTTGTTTTATTTCCGATCTGTTGTGTAAGAGGTTCTACTCATCACTTTGTATCGGTTCGACCGTTTGAGTCTTTAATAATAAATCGGGGCTACGGCCTGTTTCGAGAGAGGAGATCTGCAGGACTCCACGTTTGTCTTTGTTAGATAAGGCCTCGCTTGGATGCTCGTATTTTAGCCAAAAACAACGTAAACCGTTGGGAAGAAATCCGGACATTGTACGGTCCGTGTAATTTACAGCTTGGGCGAGCTCCGTGGGAAAATATGGGACGTCGTCAAACTAGTTAATTAAGGAAGCATATAGTGTTCCGTTAGTTGAGCATTAACATTTCGAAATATAAGCAGCTTTTGCAGGTGCAACATGTTGCTACTTAATATATGGATCGAAGTGGCATGCAGTTGTGTTTGGTCAAATATTTCTGCTTGGGCGTGGTAACTAACTATAGGCTGATAAATAAGCGTTGAACCGTACTGTGTCGTCCTATGTTCCACTATGCCCATATGCTTAATTTGCACCATATAAAATAGGCCGCTCAAAGTGTTACCTTTTGAAAAAAAATCACTTAAGCTCCTTTGCACAAAGGTGTATGTGTAGATAATCTATAACAACCGTCCATACATACGAATTATAGATGGCATACTTCACTTTCCCCACCTCTCCCACGTCTCTCGTTTCCTCAGCTCCTCTCCCTTGAGAGTCGCCTCCAGATTCCCGGCTTGCTCGGCTCGCCTCTCCGGCGGCGCTGTCGTCCGGCGTGGTGGAGAGAGTAGAGCGCGGGTTGTACAGAGTAGATTAGGTAGTTTAGTAGTTGTAGCTTTGTGTGCCTATATGGCGTTTGGCTCCGTGCCGAATGAGAGTAGGTCGGGGGATCGCTGCGACCAGATCCGCCGTGCCGGAGTCTTCTTCGTCCTTGCTGCGCTCCGCCGGTGGCAAGCGGTGCTGCATGTGATGGCGCTGGAGCTCAGCATCTCTCTAAATAAGGTTCGCAAAGGAAGTTTCGAGGTCGGGTTCTCTGGCCAGCTCTGGCTTCGTGTCGCTCTTCTTCTCCTTGCAACCCTCCCGTGGTGGGAGCTGCTGGTGAAAGCAAGAGCTGGCTGCTTCTTCAATAAGGCCAAATACCTGGTCTTTGGTTTATTTCTCCATGATTTGCCTCCTCTAGCTCGTGGCTTCAGCTTGGAGTTTGATGGCGAATCGATGCTTATTTGTTGGCTGGAGGCCAGGTTCGTGGGAGCTCGTGGATTGAAGGTTTTTTGTCTTTTATGGCGCGGAGGTAGCGGGGAAGAAGATCAGAGCTTTGGATCTACGGCTTCTTGGGAGAAATTTCTGGCTGCAAAATTCGGAGATCCTCAATGGCGGCGACTATGCGCCGTCGTTATTCTCAGCCGATGGGGCCGCTCTGAGCTATGGTGCGATTCACACCATGGCATCTTCAACCTCCAGGCCGGCGTGCCGATGCGGAGGCCCCTCTCCAGCTCCATGGCAGCGTTCATCGTCGTGCTGTCTCCAAGTGGTATCGTCCCCGGTGACGGCATCGGTGGCCGTCGTGTCGAGCTGCTCTGTTCGTGCGGTGGAGAAGGATCTGATTGCATTTCTTTTTATTTAGTTAAGGTCCTTTCTGTAAAAGCCAAGGGCTTGGTTGTATTTTCTTTTTATTTTCTGGTCCTTGATGTAAATTGTCCCACCGTTTAATGCAGTCGGGATCCTTCTAGATCCCTCCCATTTGTTAAAAAAAAAAACCGTCCATGCATGCATGTTGTGTCATTGGAAGGTTCCGTCGAGATATGCACACTCTGACACTCAACTATCAAGTGCCCTCTCAAAAGATGATTAAGTGGCGTACGTCTAGTCAACGTGCAAAGAATATGTTTCAACTATCATGAACTCTTAGGTGTTAATTAATAGAGTAGTAGCTAGTCCATGCATGCAGCTTAAGAATGTCCCAAATGAATGCAAGTATGCATTGAGAGATCGACCAGTCAAATATTTACAATTATCTACTCTCTCCGTTCCAATTTAATTGACTTACTATGCACCACATGTGTATGTATCTAGACATGTAAGCTGGTCAAGGCGTGCTGGAACTCTCTCGGCCTTGGTCTAGACATGTACTCCCCTGTTCCAAATTAATTGAAGCATATTTAGAATAAAGTTGTACTAAAACTACGTCAATTAATTTGGAACGGAGGAAGTAATTGACTTGTAGTGCCCAAGCACCGGATGGGTTGATCTAGGCCCAGTTCTTTTGAGCTTCGGCTTATGCATAAGCCATCCTTACTAGGGCTGTCCAGAGAAGCAGTTGTAGATTTAAGCCAAGCAGAAAATGCAGTCCAGTTCTTTTGAGCTTCTCCTGTCCTAACTCATTGTCTGAGTTATATGATAAAAAGTCTGAAACGCCCTTATGATAAATTTGTGTTGTAACTTAACAGATTTTGATTCAGTTTGTTCTCTTTTCGCATGTATGATCACAAAATAATATTTCGAACGTCTTATTAACTGCCAAATATGAAAATAAAATAGTAGGATTTATTGTTAGTTGATTAACACTGCTGCATAGTCAAAGCACGAGAATAACAAGCTAGCCATGCGTTCAGGATGTATATAGCATCCAAATCAGGAGGATCGTAGAACGTCAGCATATAGAATCCAACTGGAATACAATGTGCAAACTGTATGTCTACCAACAGGTTCAAATAGAACTGAATTTGGGTATCACGGTTATATACTCCACCGATCTGCAACCCAAACGAGGAAAGCAGTTTCATTTCTGCAGCCAAAACAAATGAAGATCGATCTGGGTTTACAGGTACAGATCCCTAGAGCAGATCGACGAATTGGGTCTCACAGGGCCGGCGACGAAGCCATGTGGAGGCGCAGGTCGTTCAGCCGGGGAGCCGCACCGGCGATGGGCCGCAGCCACGCCGGTGACCACGAGTAGCGCGCGGTCCGAGGTGCGTCCGAGACGACTTCAGCCACATCCCAAAGAGCAGGTCCCTTGACGCCGGCGGCGGCCACATGAGCAGCCGGGCGAAGAGAGGACGCGGCTGGGGTTGCAGATCCGGGCACAGAGCTTGCAACGGAGGTCGGACGGCGGAGATCGGGGCGGCGGTGAATGGCCCGAGCCGGAGCGCCAGTGGATGGCCGCTGCAAGGACTCGAGCGGCAGGGTGTCGGGACGCGGCGGCGGAGCGTTGGAGACGGAGCGCCGGCTGGAGGATACAGGGGGAGACGGCGGTCGGAGAGCTCACGGGCGGCGGCGGCAGCGGCGGCGGCCGCACGGAGGAACCCTAGTTCGGTCGCGGTCGCCTCGTCTGCGCTCGGGAGAGGATAGAAAAAACTGTTCGCTTCGGGGGAGAGAAAGAGAGGAAAGGAAATGTCCTGTTCGCCCAGCGCGGTGGCAATCCTCTGTAATTTGCACGTCAAACAGGGGCAACGTACAAAAATGCTTCGTTTGACTCGCGGGAAGCTGCCGGCGGTTGCGGGAAGTAGGGGTACCCCGGCTTTTCTCCACGGTGAAGAAATGATGGAAGCTGGCTTTCCAGAGAAACGGCTTAAATTCGAGTTCTTTTGGGCTTAGTCTTTTTTTTGATTGTTAAGCTGTCCATAAGCCCTCAAAAGAGGCCCTAGTCTCTGCGTGGAGTGGGGCGGTTGGTGCAGGGATCGATAGTTGGAAGCAAAAGTGTGGTGTACTTCGGTATACCCGGCCGCACGCACGTCCGTACTTGTCTTGTTTAATCCTCCGAGGGGTTTGGGTGGGATGGCCAAGGCCACCACTACGTTCGTGCTTGATCGAGCCACCACCGGCCATCCGTACCCTACGCACGTCCTCCAAGTGCTACTCGCGCGCTACGTCCGGCCGGATTCTTGTTAGTGGGACTCGCAGCATGGCCGCCGCCCCATCCATCTGTCTGTCGACGGAACTTGCGCTGCGTTCATGGTTCGTACGTCCGTAGTCCGTACCGTTCATGGTTGCTTCATCGCTTTCTGCGGCCGGTGGGTACTGCCGTACTGGGTAGGTCGTCGTCGATCGATCACA
Organism: Poa pratensis; assembly: GCA_947311845.1. Classification (NCBI taxonomy): domain Eukaryota; kingdom Viridiplantae; phylum Streptophyta; class Magnoliopsida; order Poales; family Poaceae; genus Poa; species Poa pratensis. The sequence goes on from CAMZMU010000020.1 coordinate 73,925,462, forward strand.
AAGCTACGGAGTATCATGCATGGCCCCGGTCTCTTGTTCGTCCAAGGGCCGCGCACTCTCTGTCGCAATGAACTACAGTAGCAACAAGTTGGCGTACCATCGCCTCCAGCACCTAATCACTACAAGAATCAAGGTCGATGGCCATCGAGCACAACCAGGCCATCTGCCACAATATGTGTCACTGCTTGTGGGTCCCTGTCACGAACTAGACCATGAGATGGGCCGCAGTGGAATATGGGCTGGTGTTTGGACCCAAGATGGTGCTTAGCGCTGCTACAAAAGGGCACGAGCTGGAACAGAGGAAGGCATCGATGATGAAGGATGTAGCAGAGACTACTTTCCCCTTTCCCATGTTCTTCTTCTCCCTTGGACTCTCCTCTAATTGTACTCAAAACTATGCCGAATCAATGATCTCGAGCTATTTGGTGTGCTGCCACTAGCTGGATCGTAACATTTGGTATCAGAGCCATCGATCTTCGGATCCTTACCCCAAAAATTTCAGAAAAATTCCCCACAAAAAAAATCCCCATCCACCCACGCCATGGCAAGCTTCCATGGTCTCCGTCCCTCCAATCTGAGCCGATTTCTTCATATCACCTTACGGGATGTGAAGTATTCGGTGAGCGAGCAGGAGCTCCACCAAGTCTTCGATCCATATGGTGCCACGAAGGTGCAGATGTGCGCGGGCATGACGACAGTCGTCTCATTCCCCACCATGTCGCAGGCGACGCGTGCTGGACTGGAGATGCAGGGCCGCTGCATCTACACCAACTGCTGCTGGATGCAAATCCAATTTGCGCCGGAGCAAGTGGTCACGTTGGCTACTGGCACGGCGGCGCAGGCGTCACGAACACCGACGCCCACTCCTGTGGCGGCTCCTCGGTCTGCGTCCCAGGCCTCGGTCTGCGTCCTGGATTCACCTGTCCCTTCTCCGTCGGCTATCACCGCGGCGGACGAGGAGAAGCCGGTCGTGGCGAGCTTGGTTGAGCTCCAAGCCGAGCTGGAGCGAATACTCGCAAAATTTGCTCCGATGGAAGAGAGCAACACAGCAGCTACTTCGTCTCCGTCAACCACATCACTGGCCGCCACGCCAGTACATCCCCCACCTCCGGCGACAATTACGGCAGCTGCGACCACCACCACCCTGCCGCCAACCGTGCCAATACCAGCACCAGCAACGCCCGAGGAAGCCCAGACCAGCATAGAGTCGGCGATGGGCAGTCCATTGCAGTGCTCTGTTGTCCCCGAGCTCGCCCTGCCGGCGCCCGCCACGTGCTCGACGGAATGCCGAGACCTCCTTTCCAAGCAGTGCGAGGCGGCCTCTGCTTGTCTCGCAAGCACATATGTCATTCCGGTGCACGAGGATGCAGTCCTACCTGCGACCACCCAGCCACCAACCTTGGTGGATAGACACAATCGTTGCAACCACACCCAGCGGCCAGGAGTGCCACTGACGGCTAACATGGTTCCGTCAGTTCGTGTGCCCCCGCACCCACCAGACCGGCGCTGCAGAGCGCAGGAACAAGGCGCACCCCTACCACCATTAGCACCCTTGTCCGCCAGTGACAAGGAGCCCAAGTGCTCGTGGTTGCAGCCAGTGCCAATGCGCCCTCCGGATCAGTGCAAACCTGGTCCATTTCCGGTGCCGTCTCATCCTCCAGAGCAACCCCCTGGTACAGTTATTGCAGATGGGCAGGTGGCTCTCGCCTCACAACCAAGCTCTCGTGGACTTCTAGTTGCTAATCACTATAAGCTGAATGATATGGTTCTCTGTTGGATGCCTAAGGAAGAGTCACGCATCTGTGCTAGGGTCTCCATACAGCTCATTGGGCAGTCAGGTGATGTCTCACGTATCTGCCTCAACTTGAGAAGGTATTTTGTTCATGAACTACTTTTGCTTATGCTTGCTCCTGAAGCTAACGATGTGAATGGATCTCTCTTGTCAAATTGTCCTGGCTCTCATCTTGATGGTTATGTGGTATGTTACTTTGCTGACTTCGTATGGATAATTGCATGGTCTCCATATTTTGGCTGGTCTGTAATTGACATCACATACAAGCACATCTTGCTCACCAGTTCAGTTATTTACCCCACCAAATTTGCAACGGTGAACTTGGAGCTGAAAATTGCATGGTCTTTTCACCTGGGCAGTACCGTGCCCCACCTGCCAGATCCATTGTTCAATTCTGCTTCCCGTGAAGTTCGTTCCTGTTTGCTTGGTGCTCATAATTGGAGTATGGCTGCTGCACACATCTATTTGCATGATCCTATGCCCTCCGAGTGGATGAATTTTTTTCATCACGTCTTACACTGCTGTGTCACTTGGGACATGCCATGGGACCCCGGTGTCATGGCAAATTATTTGCTGCTTGAGATTATGGGTTCCAGACAAGCTTCCTGTTCAGGCCTAGTCTTTGATATTGATGCTGACAGTAAACATGAATTCTATCTAGCAGCATATCCAGGGGCTGAGCAATGGTCTAGCAACAATTCCTTTGCACAGTTTTGTATGACAATGATCACTCTGCAAAATAATTGGGCTGACAAGTCTCATTTCCATATGCAACCTACTGTATGTGAAGGTGAAGCAACATGGTTAACTTGTTGGTTTTTGTCTCAGCAGAGCAATTCGAGTTGGCAGCAGCAGAGGAAGTGTCATGTTCATATGATGGTTTCATTTACACCAGATCTATCCACATTTTCTCAAACGTGGTGTGCAGATTTTTTGCTCCCTGATTCTGTGGCATTCTATGGTGATAATCTTGGAAATCTGGTCATGTTATCTATCACTTTACCATGGGACCCAGGTGTTTGCTACCAGCTGAGTAGAGAAGTGTGGCAAACTGAGTTGGTGGAACAACAAACTAGTGGTGAGCCGCTTATCATGCCTTGGTGGTACTCTTGTGTCTGTTGTCAGGTGAACATATTTGAGTGGATTTGGCTGCAGCAGAGTAATGAGTCTACCATGATTTCTTATGTACCTAGTGCTATGCCTGGTGGAAATTCTCTTGATGTCAGCTCATTTTACAAGCATAAGTATGCCTATGGCCAGTGGGATGGCCAATGCACACAATTTGATTTCAGAGAAGAGCGGACAGGGTTACATCACAAGGTGCAGTGGTTTTTATGGTGCATCGTCGTACCATCTCGACTTGTAGACATGGGCCAACACACTCGACCACATCCTGCGTACAGCTGGGTCTTAGGCGGCACTGTGGTTATCTTCACTGACTGTGGCGACCATCAATTTGTTCTGCCCAGATACAACATCAGCTCTCGCCACAGTGCATGCATTCTCAAGGATATTCTCATCTCAGCATTACTGCAGATAGTATACATTCAGCTCAAGTTACCATGTGTCCTGGGAGTTCATGGTTTGATGGCTGCTGAAGGCGTCACTAAGTGGTTTGCTGATCGTCTAATTTTTAGAAATGGCAGTGTTGATCAAGCTGAAAGTGGAAGCTATCACTTGGAGAACTTGCATAGGTGTTCAATGCCACATGTCATGATTTTAGTGAGTTTCAAGCAGGGAGCAGCACCTTCGGATGAGCCCCGACAAATCTTAGACGATGTCCAGTGGTGGTGGGACCCTCGTGGCTTTTCTCGACGACCGGCTTGGGGGCAAGCCGGCTTTTAAGGGGGAGGGAATGTCACGAACTGGACCATGAGATGGGCCGCAGTGGAATATGGGCTGGTGTTTGGGCCCAAGATGGTGCTTAGCGCTGCTACAAAAGGGCACGAGCTGGAACAGAGGAAGGCATCGATGATGAAGGATGTAGCAGAGACTACTTTCCCCTTTCCCATGTTCTTCTTCTCCCTTGGACTCTCCTCTAATTGTACTCAAAACTATGCCGAATCAATGATCTCGAGCTATTTGGTGTGCTGCCACTAGCTGGATCGTAACAGTCCCTTTAGTTTTTTTTTCATTTTAGCCCCTCAAAAACTGCGAAATCAACTCGCAACCCAGAGAATCACCCCAGACCCAGCCCCGTGTCTTCTCCTCTCTCCTTTTTTTCCTCTTCCTCTTCCTCTCCATGGACATGGAGTACCTATGGTTTCCGGCTGCCGTGGTGACCGGCCCAGACACAGCGAGCGAGCCGAGGGCTGGGAGGAGGAAGAGCTCCCCTCGTGGTTTTGAGGCCGACAGGGACGAGTAGCCCGCGTGGCGGTGCCCTGGGCTACGGCCGCGGCCGACGGAAAGGGGCGGGCGGGAGGAGCTCGCCGACGACCGAGAAGTTCCGCTCCCTCCTCTTCTGCTCCGCCTCCGTCGACGGCAGCGCGTCCCTCGGTCGCCCGCCGCTCGACCGCCTCCTCGCTGACTTCTTCGACCGCGCTGTCAAGGCGCTCGACCTCTGCAACGTGCTTCACGACGGCCTCGACCTGCTCCGTCACTTGCGCAAGCACCTCGCCATCGCCACACCGCGCTCGCCCCCTCCCCATCCCCCTCCGCCACCGGGAGGGCCAGATCCGCCGCGCCCGCAAGTCGCTCACGGACCTCACCATCCTCATGATGTTCGACGATAAGTACAACGGCCAGCGGAACCGCTCCTTCGGCCGCGGCCCCGCGCCACCACCAAAAGACCGTCAGCAGCAGCCGCGCGGCCACCACCGCCGGAGCAGCAGCGGCTCAGCGTCCGGCTCCGGCCCTAGCTCCACGGGCTCCCACTTCCGGTCCCTCTCCCGGTCCGCCTCGCGCCAGCTGCAGCCTGCAGGCCATGGGTGCGGTGCTCTTCATCTGGGCGCTCGTGGCCGACATCCCCTTCCAGGACCGCGGCCTGCAGGCGCACTTCGCGGCGCCCTGGTGAAGCAGTCGTCCCCGCTGGGGCGACGAGAAGGACGCCGATGTTCAGGAGACGGCCTCAGGAGGCGCTGCGGCACATTTGAGCGAAGTGGTCCACCGCGCTGGCGCCTGGGCCCAATCACCGTCCAGCTCTTCAGCATGGTCGCTTTCGAGGTCGTCTTCGTCTTCCGATGACGATGTAGATTCCCGACGCCAGCCCCAAGTCTGCTCCTTTCTCGACGCCAGTCCCGGCAAGCACTTTTGTTCAATTATGTGCAGATTTACCTTTGTGCTTGATTCAGAATTTATGGGAGACAATGGAGAGGGGAATGGCGGTTTTTGCTGTTGAGGTTGGAGGCAAGGACACCCCTGTATGTACATTAGGTTATACTCCTATCGCTGTTCAGTCTAGCATATCTGGTCCAATCTACTTATGTCGGCAGCCTTTTGTTAAGCAATATTCAGATGACAAGTCTAGAGAGGAATACATAATTTAGCATATTATCTTATTCCCAAGGTATTACATTCTCTTTTATTTCGGCTGGATGCTAATCTAACTGTAACTATTATACATCTCAAAAAAAAACTGTAACTATTATAAACCACAAGTTGTGATAATCAGATATCTTTTTTTTGTTGGAGAGCGTGTTCTTAAGCTTAAGGCATACTATTCATTAGCAAACTTATGTTCAGAATGTATGGAAAACTGATCCTATTTCCCAGATGACAGCATGCCTAGCAGGCCTCCCAAAATTATTCACAAGTCAACTCTTCCTCACTGTTTGAATTTAAAAAAAGTGTAACCTCCCTGATGTGCTTATTAGCTATTACAACTTTGTTTTCAGACACGTCATGGTACTGCTATACAAAACATGTTACACCCTGTTGGGTCCTAGATGAAAACACGCATGAGTACACCGTGCCAGCCACGCCGTGCGACAACGCCATGAAGGCGGCGCGGCGAAGCGCGCATGTTTATCTAGTGATGGATTGACGTGTGAAGGCAGCGTTACCAACTACGGAGGTTGATGGTCCAGGCCATGCTCCTATCCGAGTGTCTGTTGTTTCGTTGGATCGAACAAGCTCGGTGCTGTATGTATGTAGTTGATGGTCCGAGATATGTGGATGTCACGAGCGTGTGAACCAGTGAATCGGCCGGTTCAGAAGGCTCTCCAAATTAACCACACCGTTTCTGACTTTAGTGTAGTTGCAACAACTAGCTACGCAAGCAGTGGCGGAGCTAGAGCAAACTCAATCAAGGTGCACTACCATTTAATATGCACTAATTTAGCTCACCAGGGTGCACTAATCATTGATTACAGGGGGTGCACACAGTGATTTTTAGCTAATTTCAAGGTAAAAAAAAAGCTACCCGGGTTCCTGTGCACTCGGCTGGTAGCATGTCCTGATCGAATTACTACGCGACCCGGGATCCTGTGCTACCAGGGTGTACGCAAGGCTACATGGATGATGGATGGAGGTTTCCAGGTTGGTCAACTGTCCCAGTCCTGATCGCACTGAGATTGCAGACGGGACATGAAAATATGTGCGGGAGCAGTAGCCCACGGTACATTGCCGATACAAACATGTTAACGCACATGAGGAAACAGCAACAAGGCATCGTCAGTCATCACGATCAGTCGGTACGTACAAGATCTCAAGGTTTCCCAAGTGGATCTTCGGCCGTACGATCCGGATCACGGCACGTACCGTGCACGTGCCCCGTCCTCACCTGCCTGTTCGATCGGGCTTAGTCCGTCCGGTCCTAGCATTTTTTTTTTCAAAACACGATACAAACATAGACGTTCATACACGCACACGCTGACATGGTCACGTCAACATTTTTGGCGAGTTTGCAGGTGCGCACGTTCAGTATATCTTTACTACTCCCTCCGTTCCAAATTAAATGACTTCACTTTGTCAAAATGTGGATGTATCTATACTTGTAACATGTCTAGATACATCCACATATTGACAAGTAGAAGTCATTTAAATTGGAACGAAGGGAGTACACCGTTGATCCGATTTATTTGTCACGGATTGTGTACTGCTCTAGGCCACGACACTTTTGCGGATCAAACAAGTATATTAAATTGGGATGGTTCATGATGATACGCAAAAACTTGGAGTGGCAGATAAGATGGAGACGGACAAACAAGCGTGACGCTGGCAACTAGCCCACACGACCAAAGTATCAATGGTTAGGGCATCTCTAGCAGTTCGGCCCCCCAGGCCGAAAAACGGCGCCTTTTTGGACGGCCTGGGGGAGCGCCGACGCAATTCGGGCTCCTGGGTTCGGCGTTTTCCCAGCCGTCCCCAAACTCAGACTTGGGCCGATAAATTCAAAAAAAAAAACCAATTGGGCGAAATTCATCGAACACGTTAAACTTAGGCGAAATTCATACTATATAGGCGAATTCCGCATTGTTCATTACATAATACAAACATAAAACTTAAATTTAAACTAAAACACGGCGATCTACATGCCCAGCTGGCTGTAGAACGCCGTGTAGTCGCCGCCGTCGTCGTCGTCGTCGCTCGGCGCGCCGCCGCCGAAGGTGCTCGGCCCCGCCTCGTCGTTGTTGGCGCCGGCGCCGAACCACCCTCCGTCGTCGTCGCTGTCGTCGAGGACGATCACCTCGCCGCTCGCCTGACGAGGTGGAGTAGGAGGCCGGCGTGCGGCGGCCTGGCGACGGCAGTTGGCCGCTGCCTCGTCGAGGAGGCGCTGCTGGCGCGCAATCTCCTCCTGGGCGTGCTGGCTGCGCGACCAGGCGAAGATGAACTCGTCCGGCAGCTCCTCAGCGGCGACGGGCGGCGCGGCGTCCTGCAGGGAGGCGGTGACGGCGTTCTGCTCGCCGGGGAACTCCTCGTCGTCGTCCGGCGCCTCCGCCTTGATGGCCGCCCGGACGTACTCCGGCGGCGCCGCCCAATCCACCGACGCCTTCTTCTTCTTGGAGGTGGCGCCGCCCGTGCCAGGCTCCTGCTTGGGCCTGACGAGGCGAAGGTGGCCTCGGGGAGGCGACGGCGCGCGGCGCTCGCTGATGCGAATGCCGCCGCTGGGCCTTCTTGGCGGCGACCGGGCGCGGCGCCCGGAGTTGAGGACGACGCCGCGCGACGTGTCCTCCGGCTCGGGCTTGACCCGAGCGAACGCCGGCGTCTGCGGGGACCCGCTGGAGGGCGGGCCAGAGGAAGACGACGAAGACACCGTCCCCATCCTCCTCGGCAGCCAGGAGGTGAAGCGGCGTCGAGGCGTCGGCGGCTTGCGCGGCGGCATGGTGAGCCGGGGCTGGTTCCCGCCGGCGATGTGCTCGAGGACGTACGTGAGCGTACGCCCTCGACCGCTCCACCACTGCTTCCGCCCGCCGGCGTTCTTCCGGCCGGAGACGGGTCCGTTGTTGTTGGTGTCCTCCAGCTCGCGGCGGTGGCGCTCGACGAAGTACGCCGTCCAGAATGGGGCGTTCGCCGGATCCCAGCGCGGGTCCGCCGCCTGCTCTTCGGTGAGGTCGGCGAGGACCTCCTGGATCGCGTAGACGCGATCCGCTCCTTCTGGCGGCGGCGGAACGGGGACGCCGCCGGCGCTCAGGCGCCATTCGCCGGGGACCCGCATGTCCGACGGCGCAGGGTACCCCGCCTCGTACAGCAGGCGGGCCTCGTCCTCGTGCAAGAAACGCCAGCCGAAGCCGTTCGCCGCAGCTTCGTCGCCGGGGAATCGCTCGGCCATTGCTGCTGCTCGGGGAGGGAGAGAGAGAGGGGGAGAGAGATGGGAGATGGCGTGCCTTGCCACGGCGAGATGGGGAGATAAATAGGCCTAGGCAGGCGATACGGTGGCGCGTCATTACTCCGGCGCGTGGCACCGATTGGACGCGTCGGCCGCCGCTGAACGGCGCGGCAGTCGGAGGCCATTACTTCGGCAGGCTTTTGACCAGCGCGGGAGCCGAGGAGATGACGACGAACCGTTTTTTCCGCCCGTGATTCCGCGCCATTTCGCCTATCACGCTGACAGCGCTGGCCCACACTCTGTTTCGCGCCAATTCGCTCCCCCAGGCCGAACCCGGTGGGCTGGGTTTGGCCTGGGAACGCAGGCGCTAGTTTCCGCCGATCCGGCGCTTTTTGGGCTCCTGGGGGGGGGGGGGGCGACTGTGCAAAAAACGGCGCTCCCAGGCCAAAACGGCGCCAAAATCGGCCCTGGGGGGGCGCTGGGGGGGGGGGGGCCGGCTGGAGATGCCCTTACAAAGTTTAGAAGTCTCCTAGGTTTAGGTGCGCACATCGTACGTGAGAACCCACCAAGCCTGACAAACGGTGACGGGATTACAGTAGGTAGGAGGGAGGGGGAGGGGGCCAGTGCCCCCCCCTCCCCCAGCTTTGGAACAATATTTGAATAAATTTAGTGCCCCCACAACAACCGGCCTCACCGCGGGCATTAGAACGAATCTCCAGGCTTGTTGAATGAACCAGTAGCATGTTTGGTGTGTAGTTCTCATAGACCAGTCATTCACCAAGGGACTTCAGATCTCAGAGATCCTCAGCGGGCACAAGGATCGCGTGGCCCAGAGCAAGGAGTAGGTGGATCAGGTAGCGGTTGTGGTTTATCTAACCTGGTTTTTGTAACACCCCAAATTTTGGAACTAAGAAAAACTTAGTTTACAAGACCCAAAATTCAGAGCTAACAAAAACTTTTTGAAATATTCCATAGATGATTGTTTTTTCCTTCCCATTGCTCTGTTTGATTTTGTGTGACTTGTTGTTCTAAATTTTTGACCAATAAATATTAATCTAAGGACCTAACCTAAGTAAAAATATATTATACTCTGTTGATCATGTCATGGCAAGAAAATATTCCATATATCTCCTCCCCACTTACTTTGGCCAAATTCCATTTCAATAATGCTTTGGTTTAGCTATAACCAAAATGACCATTAACTGAGAAAATAAAAGTATTTCCCAAAATTATGTGTTCCCAAAATTATGGAGAACTATATGCTATTTCCTACCTAATTTTCCCAACCTTAATATTTTGCATGTGTTCAACTCCTATTTTATAAACTCCTATTTTTACTCCATTTGGAAAAGTACACCAGTGGGAAATATATTACCCCACATATCATTCCTTATCAACCCTTTTGAAAAACTATTAAGTATGAGTTGAGATTTTCCTAACATCATCTTGTCATAACTAGGGGTGGTCATTTTTCCAAGATAGCATTGTGGAAATTATGGTATGATTAATTCTTGTGGTTTGATTTGTGTGGTCTTGGTTGTGATGTTGATCTTGTTGTGATTGTTTTGCTTGAGTGGAAAATTAATCACAATTGCTTGAACATTAATTAGGACACACTTGGCAACAACTTGGTTGTGACTTGAAAATAAAACAAGACCTATATAAATACTCACCCACTTAAAATAAAACCCTAATTAAGAAGGATGATCTTATCTAAATTTCTCTCTCCCTATTTTCATGTTTTGTCATAATAATTATTTTATCTTAACAAATTCTAGGCAAGAGATGAAATCATAATCATCTCACTTCCATATCACTCCTCTCCTCAAATAAATATATTTTAAATTTAAAACAAACTCCTCAAATTATTCCACAAAAGGAAATTAAGATCATGAGTCAAAGAAATGATCTTAATAAATTATTTTCCTACTTAACTATCTATTTCCTTCAAACAAATATTTTCTTTATGAAAATAAAAATTATTTGAAGTTAATATATTTGTCAAGGAAGTTCCAAGAGTTCAAAAATAATATTTTGAACTTGTTTTAAAAGTTCTAAAGGATTATAAATTTGCCTTTAAGAAAAATGCCATATTCAAACCCTATGAAGGAAAGTTGTTCAAAACATTATATTTTGCAACACCAATTTTTGTGGAGCTTCTACATGTTATGGGAAGGCTACCTGATTTTTTTCATAATTTTATAAAATGTTTTAATGCCTCAATTAAATCCCTAAAGTGCTACTGGAAATAAAAGAAACAGGAAATAAAGAAACGCCAGGGGGTTTTCTGTAAAAATGCCGTCCTCTTCCTCTGCATCGACGGAAGACGCGTTGCTTAGCGCCAGTGGCGCCTCGCCTCTGTGCCACGCTCCTCCTGCAGCTGGGAGAGGATAAGATCACCACGAGGCCGCTCCTCTACTCTCTCTCATCCCTCGCTTATCCTCTCACCGCTCCCTCTCTCTTTTTCTCTCTCGGGTTCCACCATGGCCGTGTCCGAGCCGAGCTCACCGTCGCGCATCACTGTCGATTGAGAGCTCCTAGAGCAGATCGAAGCGCGCCACCATCTCCGCCTCGTCGCCCTCTTCCTCCTAGTCGAAGGAATCGACTCAGTTCGCCGTCGTTGCCGCACACGGGCTCGTCTTCCTCCTCTCCGACAGCCGCACGTCGAGCACGATTGCAGTCGTCACCGACCTCCTCCGTCGAAGCCAAGCACACGCACGCGTCGAGGGTGAGTGCGCCGTCCTCCTGGACATCTCCCTTTCCTTCATCTCGCTCTAGATCGTCGTGTAGTAGTAGCTCGCCGTAGCTCGCCGTAGCTCGCCAACGGCCGCCGCTTGTCGTCGACTTGTTCGTCGCTCCGACGACCATTAGCTAGCGGAGCCGCCGTAGTTAGGCTCGCCATTCGCGTGCACGTCTAACGCTTCCAGTGGAGCTTCCTCGCGTGCATCGGATCGTCGGATCCGTGCGCGACGCCGCCGGTGATCACCGCGCGCGCGCGCGCCGGTCTGCGCCCCGCCGTGGTCAAACCAGGCCATGGGCCTCTGCGCTGACGTGGACGCCAGCGTGGCCACGGGCCCCACTGGTCAGTGGCTATGGCTAGCTCAGCCTCGGTGAAAAACGTTTCGGTTAAATTTTCTGGAAAATAGAAGAAAAGACAGATTCAATTATAAACTTGAGAAATTCATATCTTTTGAAATACTTGTCCAAAAACTATAAACAAGATACCAAAATGTTCAGAAAAATAAAACCTGTCTGTTGGTTAAACAAGATACTCAAACATCCAACTAAATCAGTTAAATTGCTGTTTTATTAAAATAATTAAAATGGCAGAAAAGAAAGCTGTTTTGGAAAATCAATATCTTTAAAAATAATGATCCAAAAATTAAGTTTGACCTATCAAAATGTTCAGCAAGTGAAAACCTTCATGTTCCACTTTGTTTCCAAGCATGAATAATTAATTGAGATGTGGTTTAAAATAAATTACCAAAAGGGCAGATTGAAAAAAGGATTTTATAAATTCAATAACTTTTATTTGGTTTATCAGAAAAATATTTTCTTTATATCAAAAATGCTCATAGAATTATGAGGTATCCAGTAACATCATTTTCATGCATATTTGAACAAAATCACAGTACTGCATTTTTTTAGAAGCTAAGGAAATCATTAAGTTAAAGGTGGGATTATAATTTTCTCATATTGAAATAATCAATTCTGCACCCCATTTAAATTGCTGGATAATGTTAGAAGTAAATTCAGTGCACTAAAATGTATTTGCCATAATGGGTATCGTGTTAATGTCTTTGCATTAGCTTGGTAAAATATTTTGAATTACAGGGATTATTTGGTGGCCTAACTTTTGTCTGAAGTATTTCCTGCTTCGGAAGAAACACAATATACCTAACTTTTGTCTGAAGTATTTCCTGTTTAAAGGAAGGTGCTTATTGTTAATCTTTGCCTAAGATAGCTTTGTGATCGATGATCCTAGTTTGTTTTTTGAATGATTGGTTTGATACTTGTGGGTTGATGCTTGGTTGTATACCACTTGTGGTTTGGTTTGCTTATTGAGTGTTGCTTCATTTTCATGTTTGTGACGCTAGAGATAAACGCTACCAGAGTGGTCTCTGGTAAGGATTTGTTGAAGAAGAATTGGAGTTTATTTCTCTGATCAGTGAGGAAAAGTCCAGGGACATTATGCTGAAATCGGGCAAGCTGCTTTTCTGAGCTTGTTTCTATATACATCTATTTTGGTTCCCTTTTTTTTATTTATAAGGAGCAAAAGTGATTCATGTGGTGTTTGCCACTAAAGTTATGATTTGGAAAACCCTTTGTTTTCAAAATACAAGTATATTATTTTGACACCTTATATAGTGGTGTGAGATGGAAAATTTCTTTTTCAAACTACCGGATGGGAAAAAGAATTGTCTATTCAAACTCTTTTGAAAATCCTTGGATGGATTGTGGTGTGCCGAGATGTCGGTGCTGAAGTGGAGAAATGGAGAATGATGATTTTGATAAAATGCACATTGTGTCTTTGTACTTATGTCGACCAGCCGATACCCTGTGCGATCACATTTAACCACATATGGGAAAGGGCTTAGTCATATAGTTTGCTCATATTAGTATGGGATGCCTCAACAACGGAGATGACTCCGTTCCATGAGGGGATGGTTTGGTGACCTACCCCTGACCCGGGTCCTCAAAAAGGAGATATACCGACGGGCTGGTATGAGTTTTGAAGGGAGGAAGAGGATAGAAGGTTCCACCATAAACCGCCGGGCAGAACTATGAGTCCTCATACTTAGATTCCGACGGGCTGGATTAAGTGTTGATGGAAAGTGTCATAGCGGCAGGCTCCTATAATAGCATGAGCAAAGGACAGACTATGGTCGGTGACTCAGCTTCGCATACACCTTGTATTGTGGGACGTGGCTGACACGATGAGTTACCGGATGGATGTGGGGGAAAGCGTGCTACCTCTGCAGAGTGTAAAACTATTCGAATAGCCGAGTCCTCGGATATGGACAGTTGGGAGGCTGTCCTCTGACCATGTGCAAGTTTTACAAAGTTTTAAGATTTGAAAAGAAAATGGAGATGTTTTATATAGGCAACTATACCGAAGGGCTGGTATGAGGTTGCTGGAAAGGAGGAAGACCATGAAGGGCTATGGTCGAGAAGTGCAAAGTTTTGTGTTTTGAAAGTGGGAAATGTTTCATGCAACTATACCGTAGGGCTGGTATAACGTTGCCGGAAAATGATTTGACCATGAAGGGCTATGGTCAAAAAAGGAGGAGTTTTGGAGAAATAAACCAATGGTGGATTTTCGGGAAAATGTTTATAAAAGAGACTTCTTACCTTTTTCAACAAAGATGTACATTCGGGAAAAAGATTTAAAGGTGACTTCTTACAAAGACAGATTTATGGGAAAAAGTTTTAAAAGCCTTCTTTCCTTTTTCAACAAAGATATAGAGATGTCTTTCTAAAAATAAAAGTCTTATGAGATAAAAGCAAAGCTGGTGCCTGTTCATGTTGGGAGTAGGTTGCGAGTACAATTCCAAATTGTACTCATATTGGTTTCGTCCCTGGCTATTGTCTTAGCCAGGTTTTTGAAGAAGAGCAGGTCGAAGAAGAAGAGTCACTGACGTCAATGCGAACTAGGGCGCTTCCCAGTCAGCTGCCTGTAGGGTTGTGGCAAATGACTTGGGCTCCATGTTGTTTGATGATTTCTGCTGCAAGTACATGTTGAAGTTATGGCTTCAATCAAGTACGTAAATTTATTCGGTATTTATGGATGTTCTCTTGATATCAGTTTGATTGTGCTCAGCGACACACTGATCATAGGATCGCTGATGTTGTAGGCACAAGGGAATTTCGGACGGTTAGTCCGGGGTCACCACAGACTTGGTATCAGAGCATTCCTGACTGTAGGAGACCTTAGTTAGCATGGACGTTAGTCAGGAAAGAAAATATTTCGTTAAAAATATCTTACTACCAAAAATATATTTTTATCTAGAGAAGTCCAGAAATGGCTTCCACTCTTCTCACTTTCTCAAATAAATTCTGAGTCTTACCTCTCTATTTCAAGGTTTTCCAAGGATTCTTCTATTCCCTCTTACCCGTTCAAAACCAAGACTATAAGTGGACACTGAAACCCAGTGAGCCCGATAGATTTGACCCATCTCCGCCTAACCGGCATGGCTAGGTGTCGGCCCACAGTACGGTGCAGTAGGACTTGTCCCCTTTCCGTGAGAGAGGATCGCCGGTTTTTCTTCCATAAAAATGGAGCCGACCCAACCCAGCTTATATGAGACCCTGTCCTAGCTGCCATTTGTCCCCACCCTCACTCGCCGTTCATAGCAACCCAACTCTCTTGAAGCAGGAACCCCGCGTTCTGATCCTACAACCAGAGCTAGAATCATCCGATGGCGAACCCCAAGATCATTCTGGAAACCACTGCCGAGGAGCATGGCGGATTTCCACTGATACTTTGGAAGGTCGTCTGCCATCTTCTTGGTAGGCCTGCCCGCCCTCGATATGTGGTGTTCGAGAACTCACTCTCGCTTGCCGGGAGTGAATTTCAAATCCACGTGCATATCGGCTCTTGTCCGTTGGGCACAAGTCAGACTTACTTGATCCATGGTAGGAGCATGCCTACTCTTGATCAAACTATCCAGGTAGCAGCCTGGGAAGGTCTTGTCCGTCTCCGATACTCGGAACCGGCGATGGCGCAGAGTCGAGCTTTCCACCTTCTCCCAGCCAGACCTCATCATGGTGCGGAGGCTGTCCAAACTTCCATTGGACAGGAAGTCGACCCTGCCGTAATCACTCTGGTCACCTATGGGGCTGCAATGACAAGATTCAGCCATTCCCTGATGGAGGAACTCATGACCACAAGGCGCCACCTTGGTCGTCACTACCAGGAAAAAGCCTTTCTGTGGCGCACCAAAAATGGCTTTCTGTGGCGCATGGTGGGTGCGCCACAGAATTGTCGCCACTAAAATATAAATTCTGTGGCGCACCCCCAGATGCGCCACAGAATTTACCTTTTTGTGGCGCACCCCCAGATGCGCCACAGAAAACAACAATTCTGTGGCGCACCTGTACCCCGGTGCGCCACAGATTTTTTTTTTGAATTTAAAAAGATAGGGCGGCCAGATCTAGATCTGGATTTTCAAAAAAATCAAAAAAAATCAAAAAAAAATATAAAAACTCCAGTCCAGCTACCCCTATGCTACTCAAGTCTTATGATTTTTTTGAATATTTTTAACACTCCAAGCATATCTCAAATGATCACTTCCCGCTAGGTCACTCATCCTTGAATTGCTGCAACCCTAGTACGCTTAACTTCTAAGTTCTATCCAGTCCAGCTACCCCTATGCTACTCAAGTCTTATTGATATATATATCATATGAAGCCTCCAAGCATATCTCAAATGATCACTTCCCACTAGGTCACCCATCCTTGAATTGCTCCAACCCTAGCACGCTTAACTTCTAAGTTCTATCCAGTCCAGCTACCCCTATGCTACTCAAGTCTTATTGATATATATATATCATATGAACCCTCTTAAGTCTTGTATGTGTATATGTGTGGTATGTGTTATATATGTGTTTTTAAATTTCAATATTTTCAAAAACTTCTAAAGTTTCAAAAGGAGATTCAAAAGTTTCAAAAAATTCAAAAAACTTAAAAAATCCAAAAATTTCAAAAAAGTCAAAACACTTCAAAAAAAATCAAAAAGTCAAATAATTCAACAATCTTCTTTGTTATACATTTCAGTGTCTTTTTTTCGACTTCCTTAAATTTTTTTCTTTTTTTAATTTTTTTGATTTTGTAGAAAAAAATCGTCTGTTTGAAATAACTTTTTTTCTTTTGGAATTTGAGAAATCTGTGAATTGCTGACCGGGTAAACCCCAGTGAAATCGAATTCCTATTTTTCTCTAGTTTTTTTTGATATATTAAACGTATTTTTTCGACGTCGTATGCAAAAGTTATGGCCGTTTTACATTTTTTTCTGGTTTTTGCAAAAAAGGTCAAAATTCATATTTCAAAATTTCTATACCTACTAGACACTCAAACGAAACTACATGTCAAAGGATTTTATTTTTTGAAATTTTTATCATTTTCTTTTCTTGTTTACAGAACTGAAAAGGCGATCCACGGGGGGGGGGGGGGGGGGGGGGGGGGGGGGGGGGTGTAGGCAGCACATGCGCCACAGAAATTTGACTTTCTGTGGCGCACCTGGCCATGTGCGCCACAGAAAGTCACATTTTTGTGGCGCACAGTCCCCATGCGCCACAGAAAGTCACATTTCTGTGGCGCACATGGCCCGGTGCGCCACAGAAAGTCAAATTCCATTTCTTCCTTTATCTTTTTAGATCATCAAATGTACCACCTGTGAATTAATATAAACATCGAATGTCACTATTTTCTAAAACGCAAAATATTTCTCGAAAATTGTTTCGGACCATAAAATGCAGGGTTATTTTCTATAAAGATATCTTCTCAGTGTAGCAAGTGCCCCTATCTGTCTGTTAGTACCACTGCAATTCTCTGAATGCTGCCATATCAGAATTGTGGCAGCCGAGAAAAGTTTCAGAAATAAAAATCTTGTTCAAGTTCATAAGAGAAGACATGCTTGATACAACCACGGAGATCAGTACTGTCGTGGTGGTATCACGGCAGATGCCATAGGATGGCTTGAGTTGGGGCCGATGGACGCTGGTGGAACCGGGGAGGGATAATGCGCTAAGGAGCGCACACGGAAAACACAAAAGCACACACGATATACCCAGGTTCAGGGCCCACGTGAGGAGGTAAAGCCCCTACTCCTGCATGTCTGTCTCAGTATAACTGGATATCAAGAATACAAAGGTGCTCCTCGAGCTGTATGTTCTCTATTATGGTGAAGCTCTCAAGGAAGAAGAAGGAAGCTACGGTGTAAAAGATCTCTCAGTACATCCTCGTCTCAGTCCTTCTCTCCAGAATCTCGTCGTCCCCCCACGCAGGAGGGGGAAGGGCTCTTTTTATAGCCCAACCCGAGCTACGGTCTTGTCACCACATTGGCACTGTAGCCATGCGCGCCTGCGTCATCTACTTGGTCATGATGGTGCCCTCTGCCACGGACAGGACGTGGCCGGCCCATGCCTTGCCTTGTAATCCGTTCCCACGTACGCCAGTGTTCAGCGGTAGGTGAGATCGGTCATCTCGTACACACGCCATACCTCCTGCCACGCTCCCGTGTCAGGCGGGAAGTGACCGTTGCTTTGACTTCCAACCGGCATAGGACGCCTCTTCTCTTTAACCCGGCATGGATATGCCGGATTCCCCTTCCTTGGTTATCCTCCCCTGCACATAAGAGAAGATACGAAGATACCGACATTCGTATGTCGGTTTGCACCAGCACCATATCCCGGCCCCTTCTGGGCCTGGCTGTGTCGGTTTGCACCAGCACCGTATCCCGACCCCTTCTGGGCCTGGCTATGTCGGTTTGCACCAGCACCATATCCCGACCCCTTCTGGGCCTGGTTATGTCGGTTTCACTGTATCTCGGTCCACTCTTGGACATTGCTTATACCATACCTTGACCCTACCCCGGGGTAGCCCCCGACATTAGTCCCCGAAGCTGGTGCGGTCCTGCAGACTCGGATGAAGGGCCACACCAGGTTTACAAAACCAAACCAAGTTGACCAACTATCCGACATAATTATGTCGGTCCACCTCAAACATCAGGAGCCAAACCTTCAACTGCTTTCGACATCTGCCCTTATAGCGGTTTCTCCGACACAAGAAGATTTCCTCGATCTTTTCAAAAGATCTTGCCATTGCACGTGGCAGCAAAACGCTGCGAGTCGCCTAGGTTACGGTGCGCGGACAGACATGCCTCTGTGCGCATGCCAGCCATGTCACGCGGGCCCCACGAGCTGTCACGTCCCCTGCGCACTTGAGTGCTTTGACTGCACCGGCGTGCATATTTACCGCGCGGCTCCTCGATTCTCGCGCCAATAACCGCACCATTAACCACACCCTGTGCACACTCTGTGGCCCACCATGCGGCCGATCGTGTGGCCGTTTTTACCGCAAACCACGCAGATCGTGCACAGTTAATCCGCGCGGTGGTTACGGGGATCGTGCGCGGTAATTTCGTTAACCGCACACCTCCCACGCCCATAAATAGGGGAGCGGGGGCTCTCTCCTATTCTTCTTTCTTCCACCTCTCTCTTCTTCCTCTTTCCCATCCTCTGTGCTATCGCCGCCGCCGCGCAGAGCATTCCGCCACCGCACGACGCCGGACCCCGCGAGCCATTGCTGACCGGAGTTCTTCACGCCGCCGCCGAGCCAAGCTCTCCACCGGTGCATCCTACGTTCCTCGCCTCGCGCCGCCGTCGTAACTCCGGTAAGCTGTTCATCCATTGCATCTCCCACTGCTAGCTTTTAGCTCTTCCGCAGTTCTTCCGCAGTTCTTCCGTAGGCTTTCTTTAGATCTTCTCCGTATATCTTCTTTTTAGTTTCTTGCTCGTAGATTCTTGTTTCTCTTTGCTGTTTCTTTTCCTTCACCACATAAACATCGAGAGATGCTCACCGCCGGTGAACTTTTGGCCTTTTTGCAGATTTCCACCGCTACAATGTCTTCTAGCAACACCACGGATCCCGCCGACATCGCCGTCGAGGAGGGTGAGCGCGCCGGGTGGGAAGGCTCCGACGTCTCCCAAGAAGAAACCGATTGGCTGATCCGAACTCGGCGTATCCCGAGAGAGGTGATATGTTGGGCTCCTGGCAAAGAGGCCGAACCGATTTTGGAACCCGGCGAGCGTGTTGTCTTTGTCGCGCACTTCGAGTGCGGCTTTGGCCTCCCGGCGAGCCAGTTCTTTCGAAACTTCTTAAATCGGTTTCGTCTTCAACCCCATCATCTTCCAGCCAACGCTATTACCACTCTCTCGGCATATGTCTCTTTCTCCGAGGGATATCTCGGCCATTGGCCCACCGTTGACCTCTGGGCCAAGTATTTCCAACTCCGGAAGCAGAGTGTTCCCGATCCAGAAAATAAGAACTTCCCCAAGGAGATGACCCCGTGTGGAGCCGCTACCATTATACCTCGGAGAGGTTCCATCTTTCCTCGGATTCAAGGCCTGGAGTCATGCCGAAAGTGGCAGCGCATGTTCTTCTACGTGAAGAGCCCGGACAACACCGATCTCCTCAACTTGCCGACATTCATTCTCGGTGCCCCCACGGAGCAGCATAATTGGAACTTCAACCCAAAGGAGACAAATCTCGAGATCAACCAGATTCACAAATTCGTCATTCAGTTCTAGGCGGAAGGGATGACGGCTGATGACCTCTTGAGGACCTTCATTAGCCGCCGAGTTTCCCCCCTCCAAAACCGAGTTCATAAGATTGCCACATGAGTGGCCGATACGACCCTACTCGGGTTAGCACTCATGAGCTAAGCAAGCCCGACGTCCGGAAACGCGTCAAGTCAATTGCCAGGACGCGGAT
The DNA here is from genome assembly GCA_947311845.1 of Poa pratensis. Lineage (NCBI taxonomy): Eukaryota > Viridiplantae > Streptophyta > Magnoliopsida > Poales > Poaceae > Poa > Poa pratensis. Next base: position 73,945,453 of record CAMZMU010000020.1, read on the forward strand.
GCCAGAGGAATGGGTATGGAGTAAAGAACCCCATGATAGGACTCGGCTTCCTGAGAAAGTAAGTAACTTGCAATTTAGACCGACATGTTTTGTCTGCCGAGACAACTCTTATGTCGGCACCATACTTTGCTCCTAGATTAACCCGGCTTTACTGCATCTGCATTGCAGAGATTTGCTCGGCAAACAACTGAAGACGGAGTGAATCCCTCCGCCAAATGGGGCCAAGATCTACCTGCCTCGGCAGTCGCCGAGGTTGAAGACCCGGACGATGAAGATCATATGCCGATTCCGGCTGCTAGCGCCCCTGCCTCGGGTAAGCCTCAAGCCCGAGACTCAGTCAGAGATTGGTCAGATGACGATGACGATGATTGTGAAATTTTAGAGGTATTTGATGCTCGTCCCATCGCATTTGCTTACCCAATACCCTCGGCACCAGCTGACCCGGACGGCCAGGTTCCAAGTACATGCCCTGCTACTACGGGCAGCCGAGGCGTGTCTCACAAACGTGCAGGGACCGGTACCTCAGATACCGGGACCTCAGGAGCCTCAGCCCCTGCAGCGAAGAAACAGAAGCTGCAGAAGAGACCGGGACATAAGCCACGGGGCAAGAAGATGCCTCCCGTTACACAAGGGTAAGATATCCTTTGCCGATATATGCTCCTTTCCATTTCTTCCTTTAACTGAGATAATATTTCCCCGAGGTAACATATTTTCCTGTTTCGACACAGTTCCGCCCGTGAAGTTAATCAGAGTGCATCCTCTATGCGCTCACCTATCCCGCCGCTAGCTGTATATCGGTCAACCGACACTGGAGCTGCTAGCTCAGCAGGGGCGAGTCCTTCTCCGGTACATACAACTCCAACCGTCATACTGCTGCCGGCTTCTGACGTCGCACCTGGAGGAGGCCAAGATGCCCAGAAATCTCTGCCCTTGACCGAGATAATGATCCCGATGCCCACATCACTGATTCCGAGATGGAGCGGACCGAGATTCCGATAGCACCGGATCAGCAGCCACAACCACAACAACAACAGCAGCAGCCACCGCAACAACAGCAGCAGCAACAGCAGCCACAGCAGCAACAGCCACCTCAGCAGCAACAACCACCGCAGCAGCCACAACAATCGCCGACATCATCCGCACCTGCATCTCGGAAACAAGCACCACCGCCAAAGCCGACACAGCCACGACAATCACCAACTTTGCTACAGAGCCAACTGGCCATCGGGAAAGTGCCGGTCAATCCGGATAAACAACTGGCCTGACTCCGACCCAAGCTTTAGCTGCATCCATCTCCAGAGTCGCCACAGCTGGCTGGGAGTTTCCCCGGCTGCGAACTCAAAGCGGTAATACCCTGGGCTCGGTGGAGCATTATAACATGGACTGGAATGCTGCCGATACCAGCAAGGTTTCTTCCCAGAACCCGGCGTCCTGGCATCCTGCTGGCCCAAGCGAGCTTGCGCAGTCCATGCACACGTTGCAGGTTGCGGTTCTTAAAGCTAGCCACATTGCCGAGGTGAACCTTCCTCAGCTTATTTCTTTTTCTTTTATAATAGACAATAGATATATATTATCCCCAGTCCCCGAGATTCGGTCGAGTGGTTGATGCTCGATCGAGTAAAAATCAATCGGCGTGAATCTTCAAAAATTCCGATATCCAGTCCCCGAGATTCATGTCGAGTTTACTCGGCCTGAACTTTCATAATAACATTGAAACTTTCCCTTTTTTTTACTCATGCACTAATACTCGGACCAAGGTGTTCCGCAAGCTGCTGTTGGATCACAAGAAGCTCAAGAACTCCTACAAGCAGTTGCAGGAGGAGTCGAAGAAAAAGGACGACGCGCACAACGCTGCGCTCTAGAAGGAAAAAAACCGCAGTGTCTCGGCTCTAGAAGGAGCTTGAACGGGTTCAGAATGAGAAGTCCGAGATGGAGAGAGCTCTGAAGCAGCGGGAAGAAGATGCTTTGAAGCATAAGGAGCTCCTCGACCAGACCGAGGTCCGCGCACCTCGGCTCAACAAGAACTGGATGCCCTCAAGGCTAAATGCAATAGCTGGTTGGCCGAGCTCACCCGGATCAACAACGAGATGGACAGTAAGTTTCCTTTATCTTTTCTTTCATTTCCTTTGCTTCTACCGACATTAGATATATGCCGGTATATGACTTAACTCGGTAGTAGCTTTTCTTTCTTCAGAACACTTCTCCCCTCCAAGGCCGCTGCAGCAAACATTACCATCAAGGCACGAGAAAAAAGAGCGAATCTGGCCCGATCTCGGAGGAATGGGACATTGAAGATCATCTGACGGCTCTGGATGCTCGCATATCTCCTCTGAGGTGCATTGGTACTGAGCTCCTTGAAGCTGGTATCCGGGTTTATCGGATTCTATGGCCAGAGTCGCGACTCCAGCTACCATCGCCGAGTTATCCAAGTGCCTGCTGGCCGCCGAGACAAGGCTCCGAGAGTGGAGATCTTCCTCAGCTCGTGCCGGTGCAGATCAAGCTCTGACTTTTGTGCTTTCTTGGTACGAGGCAATCGACCTTAATGCACTGAAATCCCTGCGTTCCGACTCGAAATGGACGTCGGATCCAACACTGATCCAGAGCCGCAAGGAGGCAGCCTCCTTCATGGCCAGCTACGCTCAAACCCAATCTCTCATTCCTGGTCCAGTCTACTCCGACGATGAAGAAGATGACGTCGAAGAGAAGATGATGACGAGGAAGAGGAAGTTGACGAGGAGATCGAGGCTGAAACTCCCAATACTGCCACTGACGCAGCAGCCGACACTGCCGAGCAGCCAGCAGCCGACATATCTTCGGAAGCAGCATCCGACATCACCGGCAACCCGGCAACCACACGACGGTCGATCCTGCGACCGAGATTGCTCCTGCGACTCGCACGCTCCTACTGACCCGAGCTCCTCCACGCAGCTGTTTGAACTTATCACAAGTTGAACGTTAAATCCCCGGGATGCCGGGTGCAGATGTATATATACTCTTAAGTTTTTATCAGTGCTACTTTTTGCTAGTTCAACGAGACTGGCTTAATGCCGGATCACTTTGCACCAAGTCCCCGAGTTTACTTTCTTGTTTACTATACTTAGTAATCTTTGCTCTTGTCTACCATTTTGGCGTTCGACAGTCGAGTCACAAGATCAAATTATAGCATACAGTACTCATAAATTTTGAGATAAGGTTTAGAGTCATCCGACACAAAGATAAGGAATAAAATACAGGGTTAGTAAACAACATATACCGAATCATTTTTGGACCGAGTCCCCGAGTTCGTTTTCATGTTTACTATATTCCATAACCTCTGCTCTTGACTGCCATTTTGGCGTTCGTCAGTCGAGTCACAAGATCACAACAAGATAGCATACACTACTTGAACTTTGAGACAAGGTTTAAAACCATTCGATATAGAAACAACATAGATAAAACAGAGATAAAACACATGCATATAGACAAGGCAGTCCCCGAGTTTCTTTTCGGAGTGCCAACATTTCATTCAAAGGAAACCGAGATACATACATTGCGCCCTTAAGAGTAAAAGGGACGGAGTAGAGCCACATTCCAGGGTCGTTTGGTTTCCTCTCCGGATTTGTCCATCCTGTTCTTCCTGGTTCTGTGCATCTATAAGATAGTATGCATCATTGTGCAGAGCCTTGCTCACAATGAACGGTCCCTCCCATGGAGGTGATAACTTGTGCATGCCGGCTTTGCGCTGCACTAGCCTAAGCACCAAATCTCCTTCTCGGAATACACGAGGATTTATCTTCCGGCTATGATAGCGTCGGAGATTTTGCTGATATATTGCTGACCGAGATAAGGCCAGTTCTCGTGCTTCTTCGAGCAGATCGACATCATTTCCGAGCTTCTTTTGCCTCGGTTTCTGTGTACAGTGTAACTCTTGGCGAGTCATACTGTATGTCGGTCGGCAGGACCGCTTCTGCTCCATAGACCAGAAAAAATGGCGTATAGCCCGTTGATCGATTCGGTGTGGTCCTGAGACCCCACAGTACTGCCGGTATCTCATCTATCCAACAACCCGGAGATCGCAGCAGTGGTTCAATCAACCGGGCTTTGATGCCGGATAACACCAATGCATTTGCTCTTTCCACTTGCCCATTGGCCTCCGGATGCGCGACCGATGCTAGGTCAAGTCGGATTCTCTTTTCAGCACAGAACCGAGCAAAGGCTCCTTCAGCAAAGTTTGTGCCATTATCCGAGATAATGCTGTGTGGGTAACCATATCTCAAAATGATGTCTTTCAAGAAAGATACAGCCGTGTGGCCGTCACACTTCCTGATTGGCTTCACCTCGATCCACTTGGTGAACTTGTCCACCATCACCAGCATATGAGTCATGTTGCCTCGGGCCGGTTTGAATTCCCCCACCATATCCAGACACCAAACAGCAAAAGGCCAAGTGATGGGAATTGTCTTGAGTGCTGAAGCTGGCATGTGGATCTTGTGAGCAAATCTCTGACATCCCTCGCACTTCTGACGATATCTTCTGCCTGTTGCAAAGCAGTGGGCCAGTAAAACCCATGTCGGAATGCCTTAGCAACCAAGGCTCTTGAGCAAGCATGATGACCACATTCTCCTTGATGAATTTCCAGGAGCATCTCTTGCCCTTCCTCCGGTTCAACACAACGTTGTAGCACTGTGGTTGCGCTTCTCTTGTACAACTCTCTGTTGATGATGGTGTATGCTTTGGATCTTCTTTGCACTCGCCTGGCCTCGGCTTCATCATCTGGCTGACTCCCATCTATCATATACGACATTATAGGCTGTGCCCATCCTGGCACAGGACGTACAGGAAAGATCGGTTCATCCACCTCCATTGGTTCAACCGACATTGCCTCCTCTGACATCAATTGGTCAGTCCCCGGGTTCTGCCAAGCAGTCCCCGGGTTCTCCCAAATGCACCCGACATCGACGTCCATGGGAACAACATCAGATTCCGGTTTCGCCGGGATAAAGATTGACTCGGACTCGGGCGACGGTTTGATTGATGGCTTCCTCAGATGCTCCAAGGATATGCCGGGTGGGATTGGATCCCGAGATGAACCTAGCTTGGACAGTACATCGGCGGCTTCATTTTCTGCCGAGGTACATGCTTGAACTCGCAACCTTCAAAGAACCCCGAGATCTTCTGGACATGAAACCGATATAACGCCATGTTGGCGTCTAAAGCATCCCAATTTCCCGAGGCTTGCTGCACCACCAGATCCGAGTCTCCGAAGCATTCTATCCGGCGAATACCAATTTCCTTGGCCACGTTGAGCCCATGAATAAGTGCCTCATACTCGGCCACATTGTTAGATGCCGCAAAATGAATCTGCAACACATATCTCAGTTGATCCTGCTTTGGCGAGGTAAGGACTACCCCGGCACCTAAACCAATTTTTGTCTTGGAGCCGTCAAAGTGCATTCTCCAGTAATTGGAGTCAGGCAATGGTGGCTCATATTGCATCTCGGCCCAATCCACGAAGAAATCAGGCAGTGCCTGAGATTTGATGGCATCTCTTCTTTCATAATGTGGCGTATAAGGAGCCAGCTCAATGGCCCATTTGGCTACTCGGCCGCTTGCATCTTTGTTACCAATGATTTCCGAGATAGGAGCGCACACACCACTGTGATTGGATGCTCTTGGAAGTAATGTTTCAATTTCTTGGCCGCCATATAGACGCCATATGTCATTTTCTGGTAGTGAGGATAATTTTGCTTGGACAACGAGATCACCTCGCTCAGATAATATACCGGCCTCTGCACGGTTTTGCCATCTTCTTCTCGCTCCACCACCACTACGCACTCACAACTCGGTTTGTGGCTGCAATGTAGAGCAACATCGGCTCTTTGGGTAATGGTGAGGCCAATATCGGCGCAGTTGCCAACATCTTTTTTAGTTCAGTGAACGCCGCATCCGCTTGCGGGGTCCACACAAATGTCACTTTTCTTCATTAGTTGTATAAAGGCAATGCCTTTTCTCCCAACCTACTAACAAACCGACTTAAGGATGCCAAGCAACCAGTGAACTTTGCACATCCTTGAGATTCGGCAACTCATGCTTCAATAGCACGGATCTTTGTCGGATTTGCCTCGATACCTCGGCTTGACACGAGGAAACCGAGTAACTTGCCTGCCGGTACACCAAATGTACATTTGTCCGGGTTAAGTTTCATCCGGAATCTCCTTAGATTCGCGAATGTTTCTCTGAGATCATCAATCAGAGTGGATTTCTCCTTAGTTTTGATGACGATATCATCGACATATACCTGCACATTTTTGCCTATTTGATCATGCAAGCATTTTTGCATACATCTTTGGTAAGTAGCACCAGCATTTCTCAAACCAAATGTCATGACACGATAGCAATAAGCCCCGTACGGGGTAATAAAAGCAGTTTTCATTTGATCAGCAGGGTTCAGCGGTATCTGGTGAAAACCAGAATATGCATCTACAAAGGATAACAGCTCACACCCGGCTGTGGAATCGATCACTTGATCAATCCGAGGCAGCGGGAATGGATCCTTAGGACATGCCTTGTTCAAGTTTGTGAAATCAATACACATGCGCCACACAATGGCCACGTTCGGGTCATCCTTTTTCTTTTCCACCAGGACCGGGTTAGACAACCAGTCCGGGTGCAGCACTTCCATGATGAAACCAGATGCAAGTAATCTGGCCAGTTCATCGCCTATCACCTTTCTCCTCTCATCCGAGAGACGTCGCATAGGTTGCTTCACGGTTTCATATCCGGTCTGACGAACAATGAGTGCTCAGCCAACTCCCTCGGAACACCTGGCAGGTCCTGATTTGACCATGCAAAGATATCCCGATTCTCACGGAGGAAGTGACTGAGCTCGCCTTCCTATTTCTCGGTCAACCCGGTACCAATGATGACGTTGTGGTCTGGGAACGCCGGGTCGACGTTGATCTTCTTCGTCTCCTTCGGCACCTGGAATGCCGCACTCTGCTCCGGGTTAGTCATACCCGGCATACCGAGTTGCGCGGACTGGGCCAGCGCCACCACTTCATGGATCCTCTTCTTCTCCGCAGCAATGATTAATGACTCGGCCAGACAAGAGCCAGCCGAGGCGCACTCCAAGGAACGCTTATAGTCACCCGAGATGGTGATGATGCCATTAGGACCCGGCAGCTTCATCTTGAGGTAAGCCACATGGGTAGATATCATGAACTTGGCCAGCGCTGGTCTACCGAGCAAAGCATGGTATGGACTTTCGAGGTCCACCACCTCGAATTGGATGCTCTCAGTTCTGCAGTTGTCCTTGGTGCCGAATAACACATCAACCCAAATTTTGCCCATAGGTGCACATGAGACACCAGGCACTATACCGTGAAAGGTTGTATGACTCGGCTGCAACATGTTTGCCGAGATGCCCATCTTCACCATGGTGTCTCGGTACATGATGTTGATGCTGCTCCCATTGTCAATGAGAACTCGGGTGAACCTGACATTGATGGTGGGCCCGATGAATGTCGGATCCACCACTAGAGCGTAACCTCCCGGGCTTGGCATGATCCGGGGATGGTCCTTCATGCTCCAGCTGATCTCCTGATCAGACCAGTGCATATACTTCGGCACAGCCGGCATAACCGCGTTTACCTCCATTGCACGCCGGTTCAGGCTCTGCTTGTCAGTTGGCTCGGTCACAAAGACCACATAGCTCTGATGAGCCTCTCTATACTCACCCTGGCGATATTCACCCTGGCGGCTGGGACCAGCATTGCTGTTGTTGCCTCCGACATTCACTTGGTTAACATCTTCTGGCCTTCTCCTGTTATCCACAGGTCTCGGAGCTGCAGGCCTCGGTGGAGGCGCATTCACGGGAACAGTGTTTGCCCCGGTGAGCGGTAGTGTGTGGAGGTCTCTGAGGTGCACCCATCTGATTTCCTCCGGATCCCCCCTTCCTTCAACGTGCGCTGATACCAGCTGCACTGCCGGGTTGAATGATTAGCCGGCCTGCGGGGGTCGTGCGTGTGATAGCTGCAGGGTCCATCCAGCATTGCCTCATAGGTTAACCTCGGCCTTCCTCCCAAGGCTTCCCTGGTCACTCCACTGTCTCTTCCCATCCTGGTTTTGGCCCCATGCAGGACCGCTGTTCTTTGACGCTGGCTATTGCCGGCATCTGGCTGATCTTGATCAACTGCAGCAACTTGATTTGAACCGTACCGGTAATCCGGCCGGTCCTCTCTCCTCTTGTTCCCGAAATCCTGGCGGTCACCTCGCCTGGATGGTGGGTCCATTGTTGACCGGGTATCTTCTACTCGGTTCCACCGAGTTCAGCAAGGGCTGCATCGGATCACCCAGTGCATAGCTATCCGCAATCCGGATTGTCTCGGCCAAGGTGGCCGCATCTCCCTTTGCAACTTCTGCCAGAGCATGGAGCCGTGTCGGCACCCTTGAGCAAACCATGAAATGGCCTGCGCTTCAACAACTCCTTCACAGGAATTGCGAACAGTACTCCACCGGGTCAAGTAGTCCCGGTCAGTTTCATCATCCTCTGCTTGCACATGGCAAGCTGCTGAGGACGATTCGGCCTCTTGTATGTGCTGGAGAAATTGCTAACGAAGGCTTCTTCAAAGTCCAGCCAGCAGTCAATGCTGCCCTCTCGCAAGTTGTTCAGCCAGATCCGGGCTGGCCCTTCCAACATTTGCGGGATATACCTTACCGCCCATCGGCGGTTTCCTCCCGCGATATGCACTGCCGACACATAATCTGTCAGCCAGTCTTCCGGCTTAGTACTGCCGTCATATGTCTTTGTGCCCCGGTTCAATTGAAAGTGCGGCACCGGTGGCTCCCTCATGATCCGAGGTCCAAAGCATGCAGGGCCAGGTGGGCCTTGCTCTTCCAGCATCTCGGACATAAAGATCCTGTCCAACTTGTAGCGTGCATCATTCGCCGACAACTGGCGAGGTCCCAGCCGGGATCCCAGCGCACTTCATATCTCTGATACCCGGCTCTCTCCATAGCCGAGTAACCATCATCATAACGGTTAGCCACCTGGTCCACCTTGTGGCTGCTGAACACGCGTGATATTTTGTTGCTGCCGGGCAAATTTTGTGTCGGATACCGAGGTGGATAACCTCGGCCAACCGAGTTACTTCCGGCATCTGGATTGCCCGGACCGGGATTGCTTTTACCCCGGCCGGCACTGCCTTGCCCGCTAACTGTTTTCCGGCATATGCCGGATCATATCTGTATCTGCTTGTTTTACCGGAGTTTACACTCCGGTCACGATCTCCACCGACGTGCGGTGATGAAGCTTGCCCCTTAGATCTTTCACTGGCTACCTTAGCCGAGTGAACAATCTGGGACCCACCTGCAGCTGTGTTAGCCTTAAGATAGGCCTCATTTTGCCGCACAGCAACACCTACTAGCTCATTAACCCGGTCTTGTTGCTTACGGAGAGCTTCTCCGGATAAACCAGATAACTCGGCTCTTGCTGCCTCGGCAGCTCTAAGAGTCTTAGCAGGGGAACTATATTTGGGCTTTTCTGCCGACATGTGACTAGGAGTTTTACTAGAACTTGATCTACCATCTCTAGCAATCTCAGGCATTGAGGCCTCTGCCCCTTTTACGCACATCTTCTATGCGACTAGGATGAGTAGCTATCGGAGTAAAACCATGAGCTTTGTTATACTACGGAGGGTTATCCGAACTCTCTCCTTATCTCGGACATCGCGAGAGCCTCCTGATGAAGGTTCTGACGATACGACTCCAACTCGGCCTCCGTCATGGCAGCATCTGTACCGGTAGCTACCGGCACAGCCAGCTTCTCGATCATATCCTCGAGAGGAGCCGGCCTGACTGGCACCTGGGATGTACCAGCCTGGTCGAGGAGGTTCTCCTCCTCTCCAGCGGCAGTTTCGCCGATCTGGTGGTCTTGGCGGGAGGTTTGCCGGCATCTCCTTTGCTCGCACCACCCGTGGATCCGGTCATCATGACCTCTGCGCAGCTCCGAGGCGAGCGGTACGCCGGCCGCGAGCCGCACAGACAGCAGGAGGATCCTCGGCTACAAGCACCTGCTCGGGGTACTTGCAGACAAACTCGGCGGCGACGTAGACCTCGTACACCCCGAAGGTGATGAGGCAGCCATTCCTCAAGAGCGGCCTGCTGCCGAAGCAGCCCGCGTTGTCGCTGATGAAGTTCAGCGAGCCGAATCTGTGGACAAGGCCACTGACCACGCGCTCGCCGGAGGCGATGATGGAACCCGTCCGGATGAACACACCAACCAGCGCCGCTGCTAGCCCCACGGTGGGCGCCAACTGTCGTGGTGGTATCACGGCAGATGCCATAGGATGGCTTGAGTTGGGGCCGATGGACGCTGGTGGAACCGGGGAGAGATAATGCGCTAAGGAGCGCACACGGAAAACACAAAAGCACACACGATATACCCAGATTCAGGGCCCTTGTGAGGAGGTAAAGCCCCTACTCCTGCCTGTCTGTCTCAGTATAACTGGATATCAAGAATACAAAGGTGCTCCTCGAGCTGTATGTTCTCTGTTATGGTGAAGCTCTCAAGGAAGAAGAAGGAAGCTACGGTGTAAAAGATCTCTCAGTACATCCTCTTCTCAGTCCTTCTCTCCAGAATCTCGTCGTCCCCCCACGCAGGAGGGGGAAGGGCTATTTTTATAGCCCAACCGAGCTACGGTCTTGTCACCACATTGGCACTGTAGCCATGCGCACCTGCGTCATCTACTTGGTCACGATGGTGCCCTCTGCCACGGACAGGACGTGGCCGGCCCATTCCTTGCCTTGTAATCTGTTCCACGTACGCCAGTGTTCAGCGGTAGGTGAGACCGGTCATCTCGTACACACGCCATACCTCCTGCCACGCTCCTGTGTCAGGCGGGAAGTGACCGTTGTTTTGACTTCCAACCGGCATAGGACGCCTCTTCTCTTTAACCCGGCATGGATATGTCGGATTCCCCTTCCTTGGTTATCCTCCCCTGCACATAAGGGAAGATATGAAGATACCGACATTCGTATTGCAAGAATCACATAAAAACATATTGCAAGTATTATAAGACTCTACACTGTCTTCCTTGTTGCTCAAACATTTTACCAGAAAATATCTAGACCTTAGAGAGAACAAATATGCATCCCAAGTCTCAACAAGCTCTACGGTAGTTCTCCACTACTAGGCTTTAACTACATGATGCAAGAGCTTAAACATGATCTACTTGAGAGCTCAAAACAATTGCAAAGCATCAAATCAAAACAAGACAATGATCTACAAGAATGCATATGTCTTTTCCAATACCAACTACTACATGTAGCATTTTCTTTCTTCCAAACAAACACCAATAATTTATTAAACATAAACTCTCCAAATGATAATATAATGCAGCAAGAGAGTATTTATAAACAAGTGCTAACAGCTCGAAGAGATGCATGAAAAACAGGAGCTAAAAGCACTGCAGTAGCTAGTTAAGAATACTCAACAAATATAAGTGAAGAACATGAGTATTCACATGAAAAAGCGGAGCGTGTCTCTCTCCCACACAAGGATTGCTAGGATCCGAATTTATTCAAACAAAAACAAAATAAAAACACACAGACGCTCCAAGTAAAGCGCATAAGATGTGAAAGAATTAAAATATAGTTTCACTAGAGATGACCTGATAAGTTTGTTGATGAAGAAGGGGATGCCTTGGGCATCCCCAAGCTTAGACGCTTGAGTCTCTCTGAATATGGTTGGGATGAACCACGGGGGCATCCCCAAGCTTAGGCTTTTCACTCTTCTTGATCACATAATATCACCCTTCTCGCTTGATCCTTGAAAACTTCCTTCACACCAAACTCAAGACAGTTCTCATTAGAGGGTTAGTGCATAATCAAAAATTCTCATATTCTGTAATGATACAATCAATCCCAAAGCTTCTGGACATTAGCTACAGCCACCAATGCTTTGTGGAGCAAAGAAATCCACACAAACACAGTAAAAGAGCGAATGCAAAACAAAAGGCAGAATCTGTCAAAAACAGAACAGTCTGGAATGACGAATTTTTTCGAGGCACTTAAGTTGCTCAGATGGATCTGGCCTAAAATAATGAAAGTTGCGTACATATCTCAGGAATATGCGTGATTTTTCTCAGAATTTTTTGAATTTTCTACAGGGAGATAAGCTCAAATCCGTGACAGCTAAAAATCTGTCACTGCGCAGAAATCCAAATCTTGCATCAACTTTCAATATAGAACTTTACTTGGCACAACATTGCGATAAAATAAAGATACAAAGGAGTTGCTACAGAAGTAACAAAACTCCTTGACTCAAAGAAAACAAAAATAACAGCAAATAAAAACGATGGGTTGTCTCCCATAAGCGCTTTTCTTTAACGCCTTTCAGCTAGGCGCAGAAAGTGAAAATCAAGTGTTGTCAAGAGAAGAAGCATCAACATCATAACTTGCTCTAACAATAGAGTCAAAAGGTAACTTCATTCTCTTCCTAGGGAAGTGTTCCATACCTTTCTTGAGAGGAAATTGGTACCTTATATTACCTTCTTTCATATCAATGATGGCACCAACAGTTCGAAGAAAAGGTCTTCCCAAAACAATAGGACAAGATGCATTGCATTCAATATCCATAACAATAAAATCAACGGGGACAAGGTTATCTTTTACCGTAATAAAAACATCATTAACTCGCCCCAAAGGTTTCTTCATAGCATTATCAGCGAGAAAAACATCCAAATAACAATGTTCCAAAGGTGGCAAATCAAGAATATCATAAAGCTTCTTGGGCAAAACTGAAACACTTGCACCAAGATCACACAAGGCATTGCAATAAAAATCATTCACCTTTACCTTAATGATGGGTTCCCAACCATCTTCTAATTTCCTAGGAATAGAAGCTTTAAGTTTCAACTTCTCCTCCCTAGCTTGCAAAAGAGCATTTGTAATATGCTTTGTAAAAGCCAAATTAATAGTGCTAGCATTGGGACTTCTAGCTAATTTTTGCAAGAACATAATAACTTCAGAGATGTTACAATCATCAAAATCAAAATCATTATTGTCAATGGTGGTGGAACCATTGTCTCCAATAGTTTGAAAAATTTCAGCACTTTTATCAGAAAAAGTTTCAGCAGTTTTAGGCAATTTCAAACGCTTGCAGAAGTAGTAGAGACATTATCAACACCAATAACATTACCATCAATAGTAGGAGGTTTACTAGCATGTGAAACATTAGCATTACTAGTGGTGGTGATAGTACAAACTCTAACTATACTATTCTCTTTTTCAAGTTCTTCCTCTTTTTCCCACCTAGCATGCAATTCAGCCAACATCCTAATATTATTATCAATTCGAACTTGGATGGCATTTGCTGTAGCAAATGACTTATATCTTTAACTTCATTAGGCATAACTTTCAGTTTTAGAATTTCAACATCATGAGCAAGACTATCAACTTTAGAGACAAGATCATCAATTTTTTCAAACTTTTCCTCAACAGTTTTATTGAAAGCTTTTTGTGTGCTAATAAATTCTTTAAGCATAGCTTCAAGATCAGAGGACACACTTCTATTGTTGCTGTAGGAATTACCATAAGAATTGCCATAACCATTTGAAGGATAAGGCTTATAATTGTTGCTACCAAAATTATTCCTATAAGCATTGTTGTTGAAGTTGTTGTTTTTAATGAAGTTTACATCAACATGCTCTTCTTGAGCAACCAATGAAGCTAAAGGAACATTATTAGGATCAACATGAGATCTACCATTCACAAGCATAGACATAATAGCATCAATCTTATCACTCAAAGAGGAGGTTTCTTCAACAGAATTTACCTTCTTACCTTGAGGAGCTCTTTCGGTGTGCCATTCGGAATAGTTGATCATCATATCATCAAGTAGCTTTGTTGCTGCACCTAAAGTGATGGACATAAAGGTTCCTCCAGAGGCTGAATCCAATAAGTTCCTTGAGGAAAAATTTAATCCTGCATAAAAGGTTTGGATGATCATCCAAGTAGTCAGTCCATGAGTGGGACAATTCTTCACCAAAGATTTCATTCTTTCCCAAGCTTGAGCAACATGTTCATTATCAAGTTGTTTAAAATTCATAATGCTACTTCTCAAGGATATAATCTTAGCAGGAGGATAATATTTCCCTATGAAAGCATCTTTGCATTTTGTCCAAGAATTAATACTATTTCTAGGCAAAGAAAGCAACCATTCTTTAGCTCTTCCTCTCAAGGAGAAAGGAAAAAGTTTCAGTTTTATAATATCCCCATCCATATCCTTATACTTTTGCATTTCACAAAGTTCAACAAAGTTATTAAGATGGGCAGCAGCATCATCAGTACTAACACCAGAAAATTGCTCTTTCATAACAAGATTTAATAGAGCAGGTTTAATTTCATAAAATTCTGCTGTAGAAGCAGGTGGAGCAATAGGAGTGCATATGAAATCATTGTTGTTTGTGCTAGTGAAGTCACACAACTTAGTGTTCTCAGGAGTACTCATTTTGAAAAACAAAATCAAACTGAATTAAACAAGTAACTAATTTTTTTGTGTTTTTGATAAAGAAGCAAACAAGACTAAATAAAAATAAACTAAGCAAGACAAATAACAAAGTAAAGAGATTGGGTGTGAGAGACTCCCCTTGCAGAAGCAATTCGTTTTCCCCGGCAACGGCGCCAGAAAACGTTGTTGGTGGCTCTAGGTAATAGTGCCAGAAACAATGCTTGTACGTCACACGTCAGTTGGGAACCCCAAGAGGAAGGTATGATGAGTGCAGCAGTAAGTTTTCCCTCAGTATGAAACCAAGGTTTAATCGACCAGTAGGAAAACGAGGTTTGCTTCGAAGGTGTTGGTGAAGGAGTGTAGTGCGGCGCAACACCAGGGATTCCGGTGCCAACGTGGAACCTGCACAACACAATCAAATTACTTTGCCCCAACTTAACAGTGAGGTTGTCAATCTCACCGGCTTGCTGAAAACAAAGGGTTAAACGTATCGAATGGAAAATGATGTTTGTTTGCATAAAACAGTAGAGAACAATGATTGCAGTAGATTGTATTTCAGATGTAAAAGAATGGACCGGGGTCCACAGTTCACTAGTGGTGTCTCTCCAATAAGATAACTAACATGCTGGGTAAACAAATTACAGCTGGGCAATTGACAATTGATAAGTGCATATAACATGCATGTGTGAGCTGTGGTGTCTACTATGAGATTCATTTGGGCATTACGACAAAGTACATAGACCGCTATCCAGCATGCATCTATGCCTAAATAGTCCACTTTCCGGTTAACATCCGTACCCCTTCCAGTATTAAGTTGCAAGCAACAGACAATTGCATTAAGTAATGTGCGTAATGTAAACAATACATTCATCCTTGAATAAAGCATTGCTGTTTTACCCCTAGTGGCAACAACACATCTACAACCTTAGAACTTGCTGTCACTATCCCAGGTTAAATAGAGGTTGAACCCAACTATCATGCATAAATACCCCCTCTTGGAGTTACAAGTATTCACTGGCCAAGGCTTCAACAAGTAACGGAGAGCATGCAAGATCACAAATGACATAGACATGATAATATAATATTCAGCTCCACATAGGTATCAATATAAGTCAGATCCCAGCAAACACAACATGTAGCATTACAATAAGATGATCTTGATCATGATAGGCAGCTCACAAGATCTAAACATGATGGCACAAGTGGAGAAGACAACCATCTAGCTACTGCTATGGACCCATAGTCCAAGGATGAACTACTCACGCATCACTCCGGAGGCGGGCATGGCGATGTAGAGCCCTCCGGTGATGATTCCCCTCTCCGGCAGGGTGCCGGGAAGAGCTTCAGAACCCCCCGAGTTAGGGTTGACGACGGCGGCGGCAGCGAATATGTTCTGGATGAAAGGCTCGGTGTTTTAGGGTTTTCGCGTCTCGGGGAATAAATAGGCGAAGGGGCGATGTCGGCGGACCCCCGAGGGGCCCAAACCACCAGGCGCGGCGGTGGGCCCGCCGCCCAGGTGGTTTGGCCACCTCGTGGCTCTCCTTCGTCTCTCCTTCGGACTCCGTGTACGTGCTGGAAAAATAGGGACTGGCCTTTTGTTTCGTGCAATTCCGAGAATATTTCCAGAAGTAACTTTCTGAAACCAAAAACAGCAGAAAACAGGGAACTGGCACTGTGGCATCTTGTTAATAGGTTAGTCCCAGAAAATGCATAAAAGTGATACGAAGTGTATATAAAACATGTAGCAAATGGTATAATATAAGCATGGAAACAAATTATGGATACGTGGAGACTATCAGGCTCCTATACTGGCATGAGCAAAGGACAAACTATGGTCGGTGACTCAGCTTCGCATACACCTTGTATGCGGGACGTGGCTGACACGATGAGTTACCGGATGGATGTGGGGAAAGCGTGCTACCTCTGCAGAGTGTAAAACTATTCGAATAGCCGAGTCCTCGGATATGGACAGTTGGGAGCTGTCCTCTGACCATGTGCAAGTTTTACAAAGTTTTAAGATTTGAAAAGAAAATGAAGATGTTTTATATAGGCAACTATACCGAAGGGCTGGTATGAGGTTGCTGGAAAGGAGGAAGACCATGAAGGGCTATGGTCGAGAAGTGCAAAGTTTGGTGTTTTGAAAGTGGAAAATGTTTCATGCAACTATACCGTAGGGCTGGTAATAACGTTGCCGGAAAATGATTTTGACCATGAAGGGCTATGGTCGAAAAAGGAGGAGTTTTGGAGAAATAAACCAATGGTGGATTTCCGGGAAAATGTTTATAAAAGAGACTTTTACCTTTTCAACAAAGATGTACATTCGGTAAAAAGATTTAAAGGTGACTTCTTACAAAGACAGATTTATGGGAAAAAGTTTAAAAGCCTTCTTTCCTTTTTCAACAAAGATATAGAGATGTCTTTCTAAAAAAAAAGTCTTATGAGATAAAAGCAAAGCTGGTGCTGTTCATGTTGGGAGTAGGTTGCGAGTACAATTCCAAATTGTACTCATATTGGTTTCGTCCCTGGCTATTGTCTTAGCCAGTTTTTTGAAGAAGAGCAGGTCGAAGAAGAAGAGTCACTGACGTCAATGCGAACTAGGGCGCTTCCCAGTCAGCTGCCTGTAGGGTTGTGGCAAATGACTTGGGCTCCACGTTGTTTGATGATTTCTGCTGCAAGTACATGTTGAAGTTATGGCTTCATCAAGTAAGTAAATTTATTCGGTATTTATGGATGTTCTCTTGATATCAGTTTGATTGTGCTCAGCGACACACTGATCATGGGATCGCTGATGTTGTAGGCACAAGGGAATTTCGGACGGTTAGTCCGGGGTCACCACAGTTTTAGAGGAAAGTATGTATTGTGGTGTACCGACATCGGTTTCACGGGATAATCCTGATTTGTGCTAGTAAGGTACTCTCCGTTCCACAATTCTTGCCATCGTTTTAGTTTAAATTGAAATTAAAACCATGATAAAAATTACGCAATGGAGTGAGTAATCGGAAATTCAGTATTACCTCCCGAGCTCATATGCTCTTGCTTGAATACGAAATTCGAGAAAAATAAATCATTTCAATAATTTCGGAAAAACCAGAGACAAACATGTTAAAACGTTCTGCATACGTGCAAGGTTTCGTATAAAAATGACTATTTTTGTGCTAGCACAAAAGTGTCTGGCAAAATCTGAAGTTTTTGGAAACGTGTACCGTTGCCGACCCTAGATCCATCCATGTGTCAGTTGTGCCGAGCCTAAAAATAACGAATTTCGAATTGGGTTTTTTAACCCTTGTATATCATATCATAATCTACATCTAGAATTTTTTTTCTATTTTTTGTTGAAATTTCAAATGTTAAACTGTTTAAACAAAAAACGAACACGTGAACTCACTCTCCAAAACGTCCAGCTCCCAAATCAGCCGGTATATCGTAGCACAGTAATAATGCCACAATTTACGAACCAAGTAAAAAAAAGGAATTTACAGACCAAAAGCTCATATTATATCTGAACCATGGGCCATGGCAACTCGGAAATTGATCGGATTAGACTGCTCATAGTGGAGAGTAACATAGAGTAGTAACATGCACATGTTACTACTCTATGTTACCAGTGGCGGAGGTAGAGCACATAGCACCAGGGTGCCTACCGGTGCATCAAAAGGAAAAATCATAGTTTTGGGGTGCATATGTGGTGAAGAATTGCTAGTTTACAAAGAAATTTTTTCTTACCGGTTTTCTGTGCACCCGGCTGAGTACACTTAGATCCGCCGGTGTATGTTACTACCTCTATAGTGGGCAGTGTCATATGTGTGGTAACGTAGAGGGTTAATTTATTGCTTTGCAACTTATTTTACATTGGGAAGTGTTATGTTACTCTATTTGCCTCTCTCTTCATTAATTGCATGTCAGATAATCTTTTTTGCCTATGTGATATCTACTCTGTCCATTCGGATTTAATCTACATCCTGGGTCTAAAATTTGTTCGGAATTAATCTACATCCTAACTGGGTCCCACCTCGTAATTAAGATGGAAGAGAGTCTACACACCATGCATGCACCAGTTTGCTATTCTCATGCATATATTGCATTAATTAAGATTGGTTTAACCAATGGATGCTTTACTTCGTGTGACATCGTAATTGTGATGCATGGTGGAGTATGCAAAAGTAGTACTAATAAATGCTAGACTAATTTGTCTAAAAATTTTCCAGAAGTGGATTAAATCTGAATGGAGGGAGTATGTTATTACTATGTTACTCCACACTATGCTGGTCTTAGGGCTCAAGGTTTTCCTTTTTTTTTTTGAGGAAAAGAAAAAGGACTCAAGGTTCTCCTGGGCTGGAAAGGTTCCCGGAGGAAGGAAAAGGACATAGGCCAAGCAACATCCAATGCGGTTGGACCTATTTTATGGGTCGAGGCCTAAGTTCCCTACTACCGGCCCAATGCCAATGCTCCACAGCGTCGGCGTATGTCCCGTAGACAGATCGGAGACAAATTCAAACACGCATGCAAAGCACGTTCCGAATGAGAGATGGGAACTGCAATCGATGCAAATTTCGAACTACTGTACTATTCCTAGCCTCATGCTATCACATCACGTTGAGAAGAAAAAGGAAACTGATAATCGCGTTCTTCTGCTGCAAGTTGGCCACACGCGCACGTGCGGCGAATACGGGGAGCACGGCGGCACCAGATCGAGAGAGCAGTCACCATGACTGACTGCGTCGCTTTCCTAGTTGAATTGTTCGATCAGCAACCTGAATTGGAAGAAAATCAACAAGTCGCGATCAGGCGCCTGGCGCCGTGTTATGTACACAGATGTGGGAACCTAGGATGGGGAACTGGATCCTACCTGGAAGCCAAGGCAATCCTTTGTTTTCGGCGGCATTATTCTGATTCGGAACATATCCGTTCTTTTGTTCGTCAGCAGTCGTGCTCGATCAGACCTTTAGCCGGCGGCCGCTCTGGTCGTAGACTCGCCCCTAGTTAAGTCCAATCACAACGTCAGGTGAAAAGACAGTGTTCTGTAACCTAAGACTGCCTTTCTGACGAGGAGGTTTAAAAACTACGGGGTAGATCCATGAGTACGTCTCGACAAAACAATTTTGACTATCTTTTTATTCTAGAGCAAAGGCGCCGGAGACTATCTTTTTCGGCAAAATCTTCAAGAAGGAAAAGTCGCAAGTGCGCGGCTGGTGACGAGTCCAATCTAAGATCAATTCGGGATTTACATCCTAAAACGTGATTTGATCCACCACCTTCATTAAGGAAAACGACGTGAACGCGCGTCAACGTTGTCAAAATGTTTCCATCGAAATGTGCAAACTCAAAAGTTGAAACAACTCATCACCACCTGTCCGACCAATGACATATCACTAATCAGATGCCGATGGAGGAGAAACTGGAAGCGATGACGTCACCTACACATCTAGCCACTTTCACACCACCTTCGATCGAGCAACAACAAACATGACTTGACACTGTAGAGAGACGTCGTGCTAGCACTTATCAGGATCAGGCATAATAAGGCGCCTCCATGTAAACGCCACGTCACCACGGCCTGCCAGGCATGACTTGACAGCTCCCTCGAAATTGTCGTGCATAGCACCTGTTGCGACGAATCGAACCCGTTCTCGAATTGGAGGGACGTCCCATACCACGGCGGCCCTGAAACTATACAGTCACACAAGAGGACTTCCGATACCGTCATCGACCGTGACACGCGTAGCCGGAGACCATGACCACTATAAGGATCCATCCATCGCGTCATCCACTTGACCAATGAGGCCGTCGCCGTAAAAAAAGCCGGGCCAGACAATCGCCAATCTCCTGCGGCGGCAGCAGACGCGGATGCAGCGAGAAGATTGTGGCCTACCACCGGCGTAAACAACCGCACTGCCACAACAACGACCGCCGACAGTCACCACTTTACCGCAGCAAGCCCCCTTCAGAACTCACTCCATAGACCCGACGGTCCGAAGCGGCCGGGCCATTGCCAGCTGCCCTCGCAGCCAACTGGCAATCCGGCCACCAACGTTTTAGGGCTGCCGCCTGGAAATCCACGCTCTGCCGCGCGCAGCCGACTTCCAGGGACGCTGCTGCGATTTAGGCCTTAGTTCTCCTGCCACGAGAAACGGTGAGGAGACGAGATCCCGCCGTCCGTCGTCTGCCGGAAGGGTTTTGCCCGCCGCTTCCGACGGGAAGATTGGGGGCGGCGACGGCTAGGGTTTCGCCCAAGCCGCCTAGGGGGCTGGGAGCGACGTGGGTCTAGTAGCTCAGAGCGCGCGATTCTTGACCTTTCAGGTTTATTCGTTATTGACGCTTAGAAAGCTACGGCTGATAGTGGAAATTACCACGGTGCTGCCCCCCGGCGTGCCAAACCGCCATCCCAAATTATGATGAGTCTTTTTCAACCATGCAATGAACCTACTCCACAATCTTTCTCACTGAAACTCCATGCTCCCCGAAGGTTCGAGGTCGGGCCAAGGCTATATGCACACAGGGACTTTGACCGCACGTACTCATGCTCGACGGTTACATGGGTGGGCCCCGTCTTGTTTCCCATATAAATATACCTTGGTCTCGGCAGCGCCAAAACAAGAACCGCCCGCTCTCCGTCCGAGCTCGAGGCGATCAAGCAGTCTAGCCAAGCCTATTAATCGTCATGGCATGGAGGAAGAAGAGCGGCGGCGAGTCCTCGACCGGCGTCTCGCCGCGCTACAACGACGAGCGCGAGCGCGAGAAGGTCCCGAGGGGGCACGTCCCCATGGTCGCCGGGTGCGGCGAGCGCGTGATGGTGCCGGTGAGGCTGCTCACGCACCCTTGCATCGCGGAGCTGCTGGACATGGCGGCGCGACAGTACGGCTACGGCCAGCCGGGCGTGCTGCGGGTTCCCTGCGACGCCGTGCGTTTCCGGGCCGTCGTCGACTGCGCGCTGCAGAGATGCGGCTAGGCGGCCGGCGTCAAACCTGAACTGAACATTTACGGAGCTATACGAGAAAGCTATACATGCATAGCCAGTGACAGTGTAGTTAATATAGTGAGCTCTTTTATGGTGGTTGGCACGGAACCCGTGGTACCGTCGGTACCGCCGATTATAATTTGTCTTGGCCATTGATTAAGTACTGGTTTTTGTTAGCCGTTGATTAAATATGATGAAGTTCCTAAAAGAAAAAAACTGAAATTGATCCCTCTACGCCCGAATCCATCTTTCAGTTCGGCTAATCGTGGCCGCCTAGGGCAGCCGCCGCGAGCAGGTCAGCCTCCGCCGACGCTGCGAGCAGGGCTGCCGCCGGGGTCGGACTAGGCAGCCGCCGCCGACGCCGCGAGCAGGGCAGCCGCCGCACGCCTCCCTTACCGCTCCTTCACTCGCGGCGAGGGGACAGTAGCACGCCGACCTCCCTCGCTAACCAGGCCACGGCGAGCGACTGTTGTTGGGGAATTCGACACGAGGCGAGGAGTTCGGCGACAACTGCGGCTTGGAGGGACTGGGGTACACGGTGCGACAGTTCCGTCGCCGTACACGGCCACCGCCGATCGTACACTGCACTAGCCGAAGCAGGTTAGAGAATGGATGCCGATAATTACTTGCAGAAATACGCACGGTAGTTTCACGCTAGCACTTTTTCCATATTCTAGATTGACATGATCAAATCAGGGCATGAGCAAGTCTATTAAGATCTTATGTAAGGTAGACTTCAGTTTCTTATTTTGTTTGAAGAATCGGTAAAGAGGAGCTTATGGTGGAAGATTGTTAACTGTCGTGTATAGCTGGTACCTAAATCTGATCGAGTATCTTGCCTCTCATTCTGCACTGAACCTGATCTGTATTTTTAGGTACAAGCAGTTAACTTTTCTATTTGTATTTTAGTTTCAACAACAGATTGAAGAAGCTATGAAACTCTATGTTAATATGACCCTATAACCACTTTATCTGCATTTTCAGTTTCAGACGACTGTGAGGACAGTGACTTCTTTTGTGTGCATGATGAAGATGACAGTGAGGACAGTGACTTCTTTTGTGTGCATGATGAAGATGACAGAAATAGTTCAGCTGAAAATGATGAGGCCATTGCCTACAGAATGCAAGCAAAGGAAATAAAGAAGAAAACAAAAAAGAAAATGCTACCTCCAGGTTCAGCTGCTCGTAGAGCTCCAGGTGGAGCTGTTGCTAATGCGAAAATGCCAGCTCCATTTTGTCAAAGTTCATCTCAACCTGCTGCTAGAGTTAGCTTGCAATCAACATATCATGAGTCAGGTTCCCAACCAGTGACAACAGAGCAAGTCCCACAACATGGCAGGATGAAATGGTGGCTCTTTGGCACTGAAAAGACAGCAGCACCTCCAGGCCAAGATGGAGCAGAGTAGAAGCTGTGAAATTACCTAAATTTCATGCTTTTGGTGATATGTATATGAAGTGTATGCTATGTTATTTTCTGTACTGAAATTTGTATGGATGTTTGGCACTGATTTACCATGATTTTGCTGATATGTACTGACGTGCACAACTACTTTCTTATGTGCACTGAATTATCTATGCTACTGGTGATATATTGCTCTCAAATTTAGTCCATTGGTATGATAAATATGCTGCTTTATTGCTGTGATAAATATTCATTATTTGCATAGAAAAAATAGTTAAAATACTGCCCAATTTCTTCTCCATACCACAATACAGTACATTCGGATGCATTGACATTTGCTACACATGACCATACCACAATACATAGATGCCCAATTTCAGCTTACACTGATAATCAGTACACTACCAAAATGCTGCTCAGATTGTTGATAAAATGCTGCCCAGAGTGTACTGGAAATTATCAGTACAAACTGCTTCAGTTTTTCTTTTTATCGTGCTTCAATCTGGACAGCATTGTCTAAACTGACGAGCACAATCTCCACCGTGTCTTGCTTCTTCTCTTCGTCCTGTGCCTGTCGGAGCTCCTCGTCTCCATGCGGATACGGCTGCCAAACATTCGCCGCCGCGCCCCTGTGCCGCCCGCGAAGCAGTGACGGAGATGCATGCCGCCATGACATCGCCCCCGCCATGGGGATACGGCTGCCAAACCGTCGCCGTTGCGCCCCTGTCTCGCTGTGAAGTACTGCTGGAGCTGTGCGCCGCCATGGATTCGCCGCCGCCGCCGCGCCCCTGTGTCTCCCAGCAAAGTACTGCCGGAGCTGCGTGCCGCCATGGTCGTCGCTCGTCGGGACGGGAAGAACAGACGCCATCAACAAATATACCAACTCGATCGGAAAGTGCTTCTGCCTCCTCCATCGAGTGTGCTGTCACATTGGTCAAAACAAAAAGAGTGTGCTGTCAGATTGGTCCCACATATATTTGATACCGGACCCACAGTTTTGGTACCTGGTCTCACAAAATTTTGGTTCCGGTCCCACACAATTTTCGGTTCCGCGGAACCGTTCGGTTCCGTCAGTCTGGTTCCGACTATTTTAACACCGTCAGATCTCGCTGAATGAACGGTTATTAAAAATGCCAACCACCGTAAAACTTATATAATATAGTTGTACATACATACTAGTTTGTTCTTTGGTCCATCATTTTTTCTGATAAATATACCTCCGAGACACCTGATTTTGATCAAGTTTGAAGTGCTCACGCGAGCTGCGAGGAACACCCAAATCTTCTACTCCCCCGTTCCAATTTAATTGACTTGCTATCCACCAAATGTAGATGTATCTAGATTACATTTGGTGGATATGAAGTCAATTAAATTGGAACGGAGTGAGTAGGAAGGCATGCTTTGTTTTCGGCAGTCTGGATTCTGGAACATATCCATGCTCTTTGTTCGTCAGCAGTCGTGCTCGATCCAACCTTTAGCCGTCGGCCGCTCTGGTCGTAGACTCGCTCCTGGTTAAGTCCAATCACAACGTCAGGTGACAAAGACAGTGTTATGTAACCTAAGACTGTCTGTCTGATTCACAGCCCGCTTTCACCGTTGGTGTCGTGATGAGGAGTGTTTAAAACTACGGACTTGATCACATGAGTTCGTTTGGACAACACAATTTAGACCATCTTTTTATTCTAGAGCAAAGGCGCCGGGCACGGATCGTCAATCAAATTCACGGCTTGAACGGTAAAACATTTCGATTTTTCAAATTGTATAATAGGATTTAAATACATCACGTCATGACAAAACAAAAATACATATCTCTTAGCTAGCACACTACGGGAGAGCAGTACATTGCTGTGTGCCAGAAGCACACGGCGAAGACCGGAAAGCACACGGCGACGTCTTTGCCGTGCGCCACACACGGCAACGACCACACGGGGGAGAAATGCACGGGAAAGAACTCTTTGCCGTGTGTCCGATGTCGGGGCGCACGGTGAAGACGATCTGTGGGACCCGCAGCGACTTGACGACGGTGGACGGTGACGGCGGCTCTTTGCCGTGTGTCATCTCTCGTGGCACACGGTAATGTGTGGAATATTTGCCGTGTGCCCTTGCACGGCAAAGGAAACAAGGTGGGACCCGATTGTCAGGCAGGTGCCGTGCAGCCATCTTTCCCGTGTGCCCGTGCATGTACACACGGTAAATCACATAACCTTTTGCCGTGTGCTCGCAGCAGCACACACGGCAAAGTATGGTCATCGTTGCCGTGCGCTCGCTCTTTGCCATGTGCTGGGACACGTGTCGTCAACCTGTGTGTCCTGGCGCCCGGATTTCTAGGTGACCATAATTTTCCTGCCATTTCTATTTTTCTCAATCCCTGCAGTTCAAAAATTCCAGAACAATTACAGTACACAGAATATCACATATCTCACACAAATATCACATATCTCACACCAAATATCACATATATCATCCAAAACATCACATAGTGTCCAAAACATCACATAGTAGTATCCTATTCAAGTCCAAATGTAGCACAACAACAAAAGGCCGCTCCGACAACATCAATGAAGCACAACAAAACAATGACGAAGCAACTCCCGGTCATCATGCCATCGATGCCATCCGCTCCTAGCTCCAATGCATCTAAAACATGAGAAAAAGACACGAATGCATGAGGATTCCAACATCCATGAATTCAACACAAGTACATATGAATGAATGAACTAGCATTCATGAAAAAATAACAAGTACTTGTGGCATACATGAGCATATTGCACAAAGTAGTATGACAAGCTAAGCATACGGTAGTGCAAATAATTGCTAGTTGACATGTATGATTAATCAACATCAAAGTAAGTTTTCTGCTGAAGGGTTTGAGCTAACTACCTGGCGGCCTGCTGAAGGTGGCGGGCTAGCGCTAGGCAAATCCTTCAAGAAGAAAAAGTCGCACTTGCGTCGCCGGTGACTGAGTCCAATCTAAGATCAATCCGGGATTTTCATCCCCAAATACGTGCTTTGATCTACCACCTTCAGCAAGGAGTCAAGGACACGACGCAAACGTGCGTCAACATTGCCAAAAATGTTTCCATCGAAGTGTGCAAACTCATAGTTGAAACAACTACCATCATCACCATTCCAGTCAATGACATATCACTGATCAAATGTTGTTGGAGGAGAAACTGGAAGCCGATGACGTCACATACATACCGCAACGCCTCCAGCCACTGTCGCACCACCTTCGATCGAGCAACAACATGCATGACTTGACACCGTAGATGAGACGGCGTGCGTAACACCTGGCTGGATCAAGCATAACATGACGCCGCCATGTAAGACGCCACATCGCCAATGTCGGCCAGGCATGACTTGATAGCTCCCCCGAAATTTTCGTGTGTAGCACCTACTTCGTCCAATCGAACCCGATATCGAAGTAGAAGGGGCGTCCCATATCGCCGCCAGCCTCGAAACTCCACGGTCACAAAAGAGGACGTCCCATACCGTCATCGACCATGACTTGCGTAGCTGGAGACCATCACCACTACGAAGATACATCCATCGCGTCATCCACATGACCACTGAAACCGTCGTCGTCGAAAAATCCGGCCCGCCCCATCACCAATCTCGTGCGGCGGCAGCAGACGTGAGATGCCGACGCTGCGAGAAGATTGCAGCCAGAACGCTGCTGCTAGACCGGCTGTAGACAACCGCGCTGCCATAGCAACGACCATCGGCAGTCACAACTTCACCGTTGCAAGCCCCTTGAAAACTCACTATATAGACCTGACGACCTGAAGAAACGAGCTTGGCGCGGCCTCAGCGCCGCCACCGGGCCATCGCCAGCTGCCCTCGCAGCCAACTGGCAATCCGGTCACCACCGTCGTAGGGCCGTCGCCCTGAAATCCATGCTCTGCCGAGTGCAGCCAAGCCGACGTCCAGGGGCCGCTGCTGCGATCTAGGCCTCAGTTCTGTTATACTCCATATGTCAAAAGATACTAAGGATTTTATAAAGCGCTCATGTTCGTGCCTTCGCCATCGCTTTGATCTATATACTTGCATGCAGAATGAAAATATAGTTGCACACAAAAAGGAAAACTTTACCAACCGCACACGGAAAAATGTTTCTTCGAGATATATATTATTGTGTAAACTAAATTGTCCGTCTGACTTATTCAGAATCTGTTTTTTACGATGGTGTCGTGTCGAAGAGTGTTTAAAACTATAGATCACATGAGTATGTTTGAACGAAAAAAAATGACTCTTTTGTTAACATGGAAGCTACCCATAAGATTTCATCTACCCAAAGAAGCTGAAGACAGATCGTCAGTCAAATTCATGGCTCGAGCGGTAAAACATTTCGAACTTTTTATACATGACGTCATAACTCATAAGCCGTGTGGGTAGTCAGATTCCTGGTCTTTTGTAACCCTATATATCACCCTCGGGCTGGCGGTCGTACGTTACTCCTGGCTGCTATCTAGGATATCCAGATTGACAACAAAGATCGACACAAGTCTTTTTCACGCACTCTTTTCTCACTTATATCAATCCCCGACCTTTCGTTTTTACTCTAAGCGCAAGCGCTGATGTATTCGTTTGTTGTTGGATAATTAGGCAATAATTCCATGATTAATTCCAGAATATTAAACATGACAATCGCAACTACTAACATGTGAAACACGAACATACTAGATGTACTAATCATCATGAACAGTAGCAGCATATCACAGAACATGTAAACAGGAAACATGTTGATCCAACTAGGAGAGATACGGCACACGTACTGAACGATTGAAGATGTAATAGCCGTGGTCGATGCAGCGATGTAGTTGGCGACTTTCTTGGCGAAGGCACGTCGCCACAGAAGATGCTTGCGGCGGCGATCCGCAAAGCCGGCTGGAAGACGACCCGTGGTGGAAGCGGTGAGCAGTCGCGCGAGGCGCTTCCCAAAAACCTTATTCGCTCTCTCCCGTACAGGATCATAAGGACAAGTGGTTTCGGAAACCTGCTGTCCCATTCGCCGGTGCACGCCGGCGCACGGGATGGAGTAGACTACGGTGGCGGCGCAAGGCACGAGTTCGGCAAAACCTAGATTGGTTCGAGAGTCTACAGCGCACGCAGTGCACGACTTTATATAGTGCGGCTCGGGAAAACCCTAACGGTACAACGTGGGCCAAGTCCACGTCGCGCACGTTTTAGGTCGGTTACAGTAGCCCACGATCCGGGAGCGACCCGAACCGACTAACTGTGACGCGTCCGTCCAAACGTTTTTCCCGGACTGCAAAAATAAAGCTCGGCTCGGCGAGATTCCCGCAACCCGCGGCGCGTCGTGACGAGACGGGTGGGCGGTGCGTGCGTGCGAGCGGCGGCGGAGGAGGAGCGCGTGAGAGAGCCTCTTGTTCTCACAAACTTACCAAGTAGCACAACACTGCACTATATAAGTTGGTGCAACTCTCCTCCAACTAGCAATGTGGGACTAAACTTTAGCTCCCACTCCACTCCCATGTGTGCTGCCACAAAAATGGACTTTGAGATTTTTCTGAAATTGCTTATTGGGCTGCCCCATATTGGGCCCAAATTCTAACAATCCCGCACCAGATCTCAAATTCCCATTTAGAGATTTTGCCAAACCTTATTTCTTGTTTATATACCAGTGTTTCAGCAGAGACTGTTAAGTTGAACTTCCGCCTAGAGCTTCAAGCTACATCTACCAGCAACTTGAACAATGGACGAACCTTGAATTTCAAGTTTGGTGCCAATAGACTTCACTCAAATCATAACCAGTACGTGGCTGCCAGTAGCCTACCCCGCGGGTGGAGCATATGCGTCATACTCCCTGGTCTCTTCATGAGCTTACTAGAGATCACCCAAATCTCATAGACTGCGACGTTTAACAGTCGGACTCATATAGTGTGTTCTTTCAAGGTCGCTCTGTAGGATAGCACCTTTGCTACGAATAGCCAACAGAAACACATTAAGGCATATTGCCAACCTGCCTTACAGAATGTGAGAGTTATGCATCTTCCCACGGAGAGGGTTACAAAATAACTCTCCTCAGTTAAACCACTAGCTTGTTCTTCCCAGGTCCTAATTCACGGGATCTCCGATCACATAGGTTGGGTTACCACTATGGTGTAACGCTCACGGGTCTCAACCCCATCTCCCTCGATGCACTATCTATCACATTACGTGATAGTCCCTTCGTAAAGGGATCTGCCAGGTTTTTGTCTGTTTGAATATAACTAACAGTTATTACTCCGGAGTTTCTCATTTTCCTGACAGACTTCAAGCGTCTCTTGACGTGTCTTGATGACTTCGCATTATCCTTAGCACTGTTCACTTTCGTAATAACCGTTTGGTTGTCACAGTTCATAAGGATGGCCGGTAATGGTTTCTCAACCACCGGCAAGTCCATCAAGAGCTCACGCAGCCATTCTGCCTCAACAGAAGCTGTATCTAAAGCAGCAAGTTCTGCTTCCATGGTTGACCTCGTCAAAATGGTCTGTTTGCAAGACCTCCATGACACTGCGCCACCTCCAAGAATAAATGCATATCCACTTGTGGCGTAGAGCTCATCAACATCTGAGATCCAGTTCGCATCACAGTATCCCTCAAGCACCGCAGGGTGCCCTGAATAGTGAATCCCATAACTCATTGTACCGTTCAGATAGCGCATGACCCTTTCAAGTGCATGCCAATGATCAATACCCGGGTTAGACATGAACCTGCTCAACTTGCTCACAGCAAAAGAGATATCAGGTCTCGTCGCGCTCGCAAGGTACATGAGTGAACCGATCACTTGAGAATATCTTAATTGATCTCTCGTTTCCTTTTGTTCTTTCTGAGTGTCACACTGGGATCATAGGGTGTTGGAGAAGGCTTGCTGTCTATATAACCAAAGCGGCTCAAGACCTTCTCAACATAGTGTGATTGCGTTAACGTAATCCCACTCTCATCCCTAATCAACTTAATGTTCAGGATCACATCAGCTTGTCCCAGATCTTTCATATCAAAGCTCTTTGACAGAAAAGACTTGACCTCATTTATCACTATCATGCTTGTACCGAAAATCAGTATGTCATCAACATACAAGCATAATATAACACTATCGCCCCCACCATGGCGATAATATACACACCTATCAGCCTCATTAATGGCAAAGCCTGCAGAAGTTAAAGTTCTGTCAAACTTCTCATGCCATTGCTTAGGTGCTTGCTTCAGCCCATACAAAGATTTTAACAATTTGCACACCTTTCTCTCTTCACCTTTTACTACAAACCCATCAGGCTGATCCATATAGATTTCCTCTTCCAACTCTCCGTTAAGGAAAGCTGTCTTTACGTCCATTTGATGAACGAAAGATATAGGAGGCAGCCAGGGAAAGTAGTACACGAATGGTGGTGAGTCGAGCAACAGGTGAATAGGTGTCAAAGTAATCTTCGCCTTCACGCTGGGTGTAGCCCTTGGCCACAAGCCGTGCCTTGTACTTTTCAATAGTACCATCAGGCCTTAGCTTCTTCTTGAACACCCACTTACAACCCACAGGTTTGCAGCCGTAGGGTCGTTCAGATAATTCCCAAGTTCCATTAGAAAGAATCGAGTCCATCTCATTATGGACAGCTTCTTTCCAGTCATCAGCATCAGGAGATGCAAATGCCTCTGCAATGGACGTGGGAGTATTGTCCACAAGGTACACAATGAAATCATCACCAAAGGATTTTTCAGTCCTCTGTCTCTTGCTCCTCTTGGGAGCTGATTCATTGTCATCCTTCTCAAGGACTTCCTCAACATGTGGTTGTTCAGAATGATCAACAGATGTACTAGGTTCAACAATATCTCAGAAGAAATTCTAGCAATGCTATGCATATCCTTCATAGGAAACATGTTCTCAAAAAATGTTGCATCACGAGATTCCAAAATAGTATCAACATGCATATCAGGTATCTCAGATTTAACCACTAAAAATCTATAGCAAATGCTCCGCTGAGCATAACCTAGAAAGACACAATCCACTGTCTTCGGTCCAAGTTTTCGTTTCTTAGGAATTGGAACATTGACTTTCGCCAAACATCCCCAAGTACGAAAATAAGAAAGTGATGGTTTTCTCCCAGACCACTCCTCGTAAGGTGTCTTCTCTTTATCCTTGTTAGGAACTCTATTCAGGACATGACACGAAGTCAACAAAGCCTCCCCCACCATGCCTTAGATAAACCAGCAGTGTCCAACATGGCGTTCACCAAGTCGGTCAGCGTGCTGTTTTTCCTCTCGGCAACCCCGTTTGATTGGGGAGAATAGGGAGGCGTCCTCTCATGAATAATGCCATGTTCCTCACAAAATACATCAAATACGTTGGAGAAATACTCGCCACCACGATCTGACCTAAGACGTTTGATCTTTCTCTCTAATTGATTTTCTACTTCAGCTTTATTGATTTTAAAGTAGTCTAAAGTTTCATCTTTAGTGTGCAACAAATATACATAACAGAACCTAGTAGTATCATCAATTAAGTCATGAAATATCTCTTTTCACCTTTTGTCAACACGCCATTCATCTCACATAGATCCGAATGTACGAGTTCTAGAGGTGCCAATTTCTCTCCTCGGCTGCCTTGTGAGGCTTTCGAGATTGCTTAGATTGCACACAGCTATGACACTTAGAACTTTTGGCAACGGTGAAAGTAGGAATTAAACTCAAGCTGGAAAGTCTACTCATTAAACCAAAATTAACATGACATAAACGAGAGTGCCACACATTGGCATCCGAATCCACACTGCCACAAATATGGTTTACTGACTTATTACAGAAATCCGATAATGAAAAGCGGAACAAGCCTCCGCGTGAGAGAGCCTCTTGTTCTCACAAACTTACCAAGTAGCACAACACTGCACTATATAAGTTGGTGCAACTCTCCTCCAACTAGCAATGTGGGACTAAACTTTAGCTCCCACTCCACTCCCATGTGTGCTGCCACAAAAATGGCTTTGAGATTTTTCTGAAATTGCTTATTGGGCTGCCCCATATGGGCCCAAATTCTAACAATCCCCACCAGATCTCAAATTCCCATTTAGAGATTTTGCCAAACCTCGTTTCTTGTTTATATACCAGTGTTTCAGCAGAGACTGTTAAGTTGAACTTCCGCCTAGAGCTTCAAGCTACATCTACCAGCAACTTGAACAATGGACGAACCTTGAATTGCAAGTTTGGTGCCAATAGACTTCACTCAAAGTCATAACCAGTACGTGGCTGCCAGTAGCCTACCCCGCGGGTGGAGCATATGCGTCATACTCCCTGGTCTCTTCATGAGCTTACTAGAGATCACCCAAATCTCATAGACTGCGACGTTTAACAGTCGGACTCATATAGGTGTGTTCTTTCAAGGTCGCTCTGTAGGATAGCACCTTTGCTACGAATAGCCAACAGAAACACATTAAGGCATATTGCCAACCTGCCTTACAGAATGTGAGAGTTATGCATCTTCCCACGGAGAGGGTTACAAAATAACTCTCCTCAGTTAAACCACTAGCTTGTTCTTCCCAGGTCCTAATTCACGGGATCTCCGATCACATAGGTTGGGTTACCACTATGGTGTAACGCTCACGGGTCTCAACCCCATCTCCCTCGATGCACTATCTATCACATTACGTGATAGTCCCTTCGTAAAGGGATCTGCCAGGTTTTTGTCTGTTTGAATATAACTAACAGTTATTACTCCGGAGTTTCTCATTTTCCTGACAGACTTCAAGCGTCTCTTGACGTGTCTTGATGACTTCGCATTATCCTTAGCACTGTTCACTTTCGTAATAACCGTTTGGTTGTCACAGTTCATAAGGATGGCCGGTAATGGTTTCTCAACCACCGGCAAGTCCATCAAGAGCTCACGCAGCCATTCTGCCTCAACAGAAGCTGTATCTAAAGCAGCAAGTTCTGCTTCCATGGTTGACCTCGTCAAAATGGTCTGTTTGCAAGACCTCCATGACACTGCGCCACCTCCAAGAATAAATGCATATCCACTTGTGGCGTAGAGCTCATCAACATCTGAGATCCAGTTCGCATCACAGTATCCCTCAAGCACCGCAGGGTGCCCTGAATAGTGAATCCCATAACTCATTGTACCGTTCAGATAGCGCATGACCCTTTCAAGTGCATGCCAATGATCAATACCCGGGTTAGACATGAACCTGCTCAACTTGCTCACAGCAAAAGAGATATCAGGTCTCGTCGCGCTCGCAAGGTACATGAGTGAACCGATCACTTGAGAATATCTTAATTGATCTCTCGTTTCCTTTTGTTCTTTCTGAGTGTCACACTGGGATCATAGGGTGTTGGAGAAGGCTTGCTGTCTATATAACCAAAGCGGCTCAAGACCTTCTCAACATAGTGTGATTGCGTTAACGTAATCCCACTCTCATCCCTAATCACTTAATGTTCAGGATCACATCAGCTTGTCCCAGATCTTTCATATCAAAGCTCTTTGACAGAAAGACTTGACCTCATTTATCACTATCATGCTTGTACCGAAAATCAGTATGTCATCAACATACAAGCATAATATAACACTATCGCCCCCACCATGGCGATAATATACACACCTATCAGCCTCATTAATGGCAAAGCCTGCAGAAGTTAAAGTTCTGTCAAACTTCTCATGCCATTGCTTAGGTGCTTGCTTCAGCCCATACAAAGATTTTAACAATTTGCACACCTTTCTCTCTTCACCTTTTACTACAAACCCATCAGGCTGATCCATATAGATTTCCTCTTCCAACTCTCCGTTAAGGAAAGCTGTCTTTACGTCCATTTGATGAACGAAAGATAGGAGGCAGCCAGGGAAAGTAGTACTCGAATGGTGGTGAGTCTAGCAACAGGTGAATAGGTGTCAAAGTAATCTTCGCCTTCGCGCTGGGTGTAGCCCTTGGCTACAAGCCGTGCCTTGTACTTCTCAATAGTACCATCAGGCCTTAGCTTCTTCTTGAACACCCACTTACAACCCACAGGTTTGCAGCCGTAGGGTCGTTCAGATAATTCCCAAGTTCCATTAGAAAGAATCGAGTCCATCTCATTATGGACAGCTTCTTTCCAGTCATCAGCATCAGGAGATGCAAATGCCTCTGCAATGGACGTGGGAGTATTGTCCACAAGGTACACAATGAAATCATCACCAAAGGATTTTTCAGTCCTCTGTCTCTTGCTCCTCTTGGGAGCTGATTCATTGTCATCCTTCTCAAGGACTTCCTCAACAAGTGGTTGTTCAGAATGATCAACAGATGTACTAGGTTCAGCAAATATCTCAGAAGAAATTCTAGCAATGCTATGCATATCCTTCATAGGAAACATGTTCTCAAAAAATGTTGCATCACGAGATTCCAAAATAGTATCAACATGCATATCAGGTATCTCAGATTTAACCACTAAAAATCTATAGCAAATGCTCCGCTGAGCATAACCTAGAAAGACACAATCCACTGTCTTCGGTCCAAGTTTTCGTTTCTTAGGAATTGGAACATTGACTTTCGCCAAACATCCCCAAGTACGAAAATAAGAAAGTGATGGTTTTCTCCCAGACCACTCCTCGTAAGGTGTCTTCTCTTTATCCTTGTTAGGAACTCTATTCAGGACATGACACGAAGTCAACAAAGCCTCCCCCCACCATGCCTTAGATAAACCAGCAGTGTCCAACATGGCGTTCACCAAGTCGGTCAGCGTGCGGTTTTTCCTCTCGGCAACCCCGTTTGATTGGGGCGAATAGGGAGGCGTCCTCTCATGAATAATACCATGTTCCTCACAGAATTCATCAAATACGTTGGAGAAATACTCGCCACCACGATCTGACCTAAGACGTTTGATCTTTCTCTCTAATTGATTTTCTACTTCAGCTTTATAGATTTTAAAGTAGTCTAAAGCTTCATCTTTAGTGTGCAACAAATATACATAACAGAACCTAGTAGCATCATCGATTAAAGTCATGAAATATCTCTTATCACCTTTTGTCAACACGCCATTCATCTCACATAGATCCGAATGTACGAGTTCTAGAGGTGCCAAGTTTCTCTCCTCGGCTGCCTTGTGAGGCTTTCGAGGTTGCTTAGATTGCACACAGCTATGGCACTTAGAACCTTTGGCAATGGTGAAAGTAGGAATTAAACTCAAACTGGAAAGTCTACTCATTAAACCAAAATTAACATGACATAAACGAGAGTGCCAAACATTAGCATCCGAATCCACACTGCCACAAATATGGTTTACTGACTTATTACAAAAATCCGATAATGAAAAGCGGAACAAGCCTCCGCACTCATACCCTTTACCAATAAATTGTCCAAACTTTGACACAACTACTTTATTGGACTCCAAGACTAATTTAAACCCATCTCTGCATAGAAGGGAGCCGCTAACAAGATTCTTGTTCATAGTAGGGACATGCTGCACGTTCCTCAGCTGCACGATCTTCCCCGAAGTAAACTTCAGATCTACCGTGCCAACACCACGAACAGAAGCATGTGATCCATTCCCCATTAAGACGCTTGAATCTGCGACCTGATAAGAAGTGAACATAGAGATGTCAGCACATACATGAACATTAGCACCCGTATCAATCCACCAACATGGAGATTGAAATACTGAAAGCACAATCGGTAAATTACCGTACCCATCAGCATTGCTAGCGGTCACGACGTTGACATGCTTGCTCTTCCCTTTCTTGTCTGCACGATCTGGGCAGTCCACAGAGAAGTGTCCGGGCTCTCCACAAGTGTAGCACTTTAGCTCAGATTTGTTCAGCATCTTCTTCTTCTTCTTGAAAGAAGTAGTCTTGGTAGGCATGTTGAAGGAAGGCTTGCTCTTTGCCTTGCTCTTGCCATGGTGAAAGTTCTTCTGCACCATGTTGGCGCTAGACTGACCTTCACCACCTCTCTCAGCAGTGTCCTTAGCCCGAGCCTTCTCCTCAACATCAAGAGACGCTATCAGGTTTTCAACCGATATCTCCTGTCTCTTGTGTTTGAGAGTTGTGGCGAAGTTCCTCCATGAAGAGGGCAACTTTGCAATAATGCATCCAGCCACAAACTTGTCAGGTAAGGCACACTTAGCGTGCTCAAGCTCCTTAGCAATGCACTGTATCTCATGAGCCTGTTCGACTACAGAACGGTTGTTAGCCATCCTGAAGTCATGGAAGCTCTCCATGATGTACAGTTCACTGCCAGCATCTGCTACACCGAACTTAGCGTTCAGTGCCTCCCAGAGCTCTTTGGCATCTGTAATGTGCATGTACACATCAAACAGCTTGTTGCTAAGAGCACTCAGAACGAGTCCCACAAAGGCAGTATTGGTTTCCTTGAACTTGTTCTGATCCTCGTCAGATATAGTTCCTTCAGGTAAACCCTCACTAGCCTCGAACACTTTCAGAGATCGCAACCACAGTGTGGTCTT
The DNA here is from genome assembly GCA_947311845.1 of Poa pratensis. Classification (NCBI taxonomy): domain Eukaryota; kingdom Viridiplantae; phylum Streptophyta; class Magnoliopsida; order Poales; family Poaceae; genus Poa; species Poa pratensis. Next base: position 73,981,711 of record CAMZMU010000020.1, read on the forward strand.
GTACTGCCATCTCTTAAAGTCCACACCGGTAAACTTGTCCGGCCTCAGCGCATCAGATAGATGTCCCATGTTTAACTCAGGAAATTGCCTATAACAAACATAAGGTTTTTGGATTGTTGGATAATTAGGCAATAATTCCATGATTAATTCCAGAATATTAAACATGACAATCGCAACTACTAACATGTGAAACACGAACATAATAGATGTACTAATCATCATGAACAGTAGCAGTATATCACAGAACATGTTGATCCAACTAGGAGAGATACGACACACGTACTGAACGATTGAAGATGTCGTAGCCGTGGTCGATGCAACGATGTAGTTGGCGACTTTCTTGGCGAAGGCACGTTGCCACAGAATATGCTTGCGGCGGCGATCCGCAAAGCCGGCTGGAAGACGACCCGTGGTGGAAGCGGTGAGCAATCGCGCGAGGCGCTTCCCAAAAACCTTATTCGCCCTCTCCCGTACAGGATCACAAGGACAAGTGGTTTCGGAGACCTGTTGTCCCGTTCGCCGCGTGCACGGGATGGAGTAGACTACGGTGGCGGCTCGGGAAAACCCTAACGGGTACAACATGGGCCAAGTCCAAGGCAAGGCAAGGCGCGTCGGGACGAGACGGGCGGGCGGGCGGGCGGCGGAGGAGGAGCGCGTGAGAGAGCCTCTTGTTCTCACAAGCTTACCAAGTAGCACACCACTCCACTATATAAGTTGGTGCAACTCTCCTCCAACTAGCAATGTGGGACTAAACTTTAGCTCCCACTCCACTCCCATGTGTGCTGCCACAAAAATGGGATTTGAGATTTTTCTGAAATTGCTTATTGGGCTGCCCCATATTGGGTCCAAATTCTAACATTTGTGACGTCTAGGAAAAACCGTACTTAGAGCATCTCCAGGAGCTCCTCTATATGGACATCTATAGCAAATATAGAGGACCGAGCCCAAAAAACAGTCTCCACCAGCCCATATATCGTCATCTATCGATAGATGTCCCCCTCCATCCCGGGTGCCTCATCCACATCTAGGGGACGAAGCCAGGACCATCTCTCGCTCGCTCGGTCGCGTCCCGCGCGAATCCGGAAGTTGCAGGCGACGAGGACGACGCCGGTGCCTCTCCTCGACTCGCCGTCCCAAGGTATGCGATGTACCTTTTTTACTTCGATTTAGAGCGCGAGGTAGGATGGACCAGATGGGGACGGCGGCGGCGCTGCGAGGTAGGGCACGGCGGCGGCGCTGCGAGGTAGGGGCGGCCGAGATTGGGGCGGCAGAGGAGGCCGAGATGGGGACGGCGGCGACGCTGCGAGGTAGGGGACGACCGCGGCGCTGCGAGGAAGACAGGGGGCGGCGGAGGAGGCGCAGCAGGCCGCCGCTTCGTCGGCGCCGTCTTGGAATGGGAGGGGAGCAGGGGGCGGGGCATGGATGCCGGCGTCGTCCTGGAATGGGGGTGGTGGAGTAGGCCGAGATGGCGGCGGCGGGGCTGGAGGAGAGAATGGGAGGGGAGCAGGGGGCGGCGCGGGAGGGAGATGGGGGCGGCGCCGTACTGGGAGGGGAGCAGGGGGACGGCATGGGAGGGAGATGGGCGGCGCCGGCATGAGGTAGATGGGGGGCGGGGCATGGATGCCAGCGTCGTCCTGGGAGGGAGCAGGGGGTGGTCTCGGCCGTGCTGGGATGGGAGGCGACGTGGTCATTTGATTTCTTCTGCTTTTCTGGGAGGGAGCAGGAGGTGGTCTCTTCTTCGTTGATTTCTGCTGCTGCTTGCTTTCCTACTGAAGTACAAAATATGATGCTGATACTATAATTTGCCTCTCGATTTTGCGTAGACACTAAATTATGATGTTGTTTATTTTAGATGAACAATTCAGGGATGAACAACTCGCAGACACCTAGCAATGGATCTTTTTTGGACATGATGAACATGGGTTCCGGAAACATGAATTGGGGTGAGACACAGGATTATAGCCCAATTAGGGAACAAGTGACGATGCCAACTGAAAATGTTGTTGCATCTGGTAAACCTAAACCGTGCAGAAAGGGTATCCCAAAGGGGAAAAATTGGTCAAGTCTTGAGAACAAGGTGTTGATAAAAGCATGGGCAAACACTAGTTTGGATGGGGTGGTCGCAGCCGATCAACATTCAGATTCTTATTGGGCTAGGATTGCAGAGTACTACAACGAACACAAGGATCCATCATGGCAGGTTCGTAATGTTGCATCGGTCGCTACACCACTATTTCATCCGCTACGAGCAAGTTTTGTGGATGCCTTCAGCAGATTTTAAATAGAAACCAAAGCGGAAGAACTTTAGACGACAAGGTATGCATGTTTCGAACTATCTTCCAATTCGCGTCTAATATTCTATATGTGTTTCCTACATATTTTAACTATACATTTCTTGCTGCAGAAAGAGGAGGCACACCTTCTGTATATTCAAATGGATAAAAAAAAAGCCTTTTACATTCATGCACTGTTATTTAGAGTTTGTGAAGTATCCAAAGTGGGAGACAAGAGAACTTGAAGTTTCTCACAAAAAACAAAAGAAGAAGTCTGATGCAAGTCCAGGTGTATCCGCTGCTAGTATTGATGATGACTTCAGTGTATCTTCCAAAATTATTGAACGAGAGGAGGCACCTTCCGGTACCAAGCACGAGAAAGAAGGTCGGAAAGGTAAAACTCCCATGTCCGATGGTAGTTCTTGCAAGTTCTCATTACAATCTGTGTGGGCACAGAAGCAAGAGAAGGATGAGATGAAAGAGGCTTCCAAATCTGCTCGCTACGCAGAAGTAATTGAATTGGAAAAGGAGAAGGTTGCATTGAAAAAGATGGATGTTGAACGTAAGCAATTTGAATTGGACTAGAGGGTTATGCTGGTGGACACTAGTGGTATGAATGCTTTACAAAAGCAATTCTACGAAGGCCAGCAGAATGAGATCATTGCTCGCCGCCAACGAATGTGATTTGTTTAGCTACTTACTGTATGAACTATGTGATTTGTTAGCTGTTTGATGTATGAACTATGTGATTTGTTAGCTGTTTGATGTATCAACTATGTGATTTGTTAGCTACTTGATGTATGAATTATTTGATGTATGAACTATGTGATATGTTAGCTATTTGATGTACGAAAGGTAATGGATTACATCACTTATTGCATGAAAGGTAAATCTAGATGAAAATAAATGGATTACATCACTCATTGCATGAAAGGTAAAACTAGATGAAAATAAAGGGATTACATCACTGGTTTCCAAACTTCTGCCAAATGTTCTCAACTAGATCACGTTGAAGCTGAGAATGATCAGCTTTATTTTTAATCCGGTGATGCATGTGAAGAAAATCACTCAGCTCTTCTGCATAAGTACGAGATACTGTGACCCTTTCTCCCATTCCTTCATATGTGTAGCTTTGACGACCATTGTCTCGCTCCTCTTCAACTATCATATTGTGCATTATGACACAAGCTGTCATGACATCACCAATTTCTTTACGCTTCCAGCCTTTAGCAGGTCCTCGAACAATGGCAAAACGAGCTTGCAGAACTCCAAAGGCTCGTTCCACATCCTTTCTAGCCGCCTCTTGCATTTGGGCAAATTTCTTCTTCTTCAGGGTGTCTGGAGCTGGTATGGTTTTCACAAATGTTGCCCACTGTGGATATATGCCATCTGCAAGGTAATACCCCATTGTGTACTGATAACCATTGATATTATAATTCACTTCTGGAGCTTCGCCTTCCGCTAGCTTTGCAAACACGGGAGAACGTTGAATAACATTCAGATCATTGTTAGACCCTGGTAAACCAAAGAAAGAATGCCAAATCCAAATATCTTGTGAAGCAACTGCCTCCAAAATCATTGTGGGCTCTTTCACATGACCTTTAAACATGCCATGCCATTTCTTTGGACAATTTTTCCAAGCCCAATGCATGCAATCTATACTCCCTAACATACCAGGGAATCCTCTTTCCTCCCCTATTGCAAGCAATCTTGCAGTATCTTCTGCATTTGGAGATCTTAGGTACTTATCCCCAAATACTTCACAAACTTTGATCACAAATTTCTTGCAAGACTCTAAATTTGTGGATTCTGCTGAGCGGATGTACTCATCTGCTAAATCAGCAGCTATCCCATAAGATAACATCCGCATTGCCGCGGTCATCTTTTGCAGAGGATGCAACCCAAGAGCTCCAGCATAATTTCTTGTTTGCGTAAAATAACCCTCATAGTCATGCTCAAGTATACCATTAACTATGCGGTTAAACAAATTACGGGACATCCTAAATCTGTGCATAAAAAAGGTAAATGAGACAAGGTACTGAAAAATATACAAACACAGAGTAGTGTTCTAATGACAAACCTTCGCCGAAATAAGTGCTCGGGGTAGCGAGGATTTAGTTTGAAGTAATCATCCCAGAGAAGAACAAATCCGGCATCTCTTCCTCTATCGATTATCTGACGTCCAAGCTTGGAACCGCCACGGCGTCGGGCATTTCCCTGCTCTTCCTCGTCGGCGATTGCTGCCAGAATAAGTTCATCGTCGCCTGACGAAGACGACGACGAATTCATCATCATATCCCAAGAGGTGCTCATTGTATCGTGAGAGAGTGAGAGCAGAGAAGCTACAACCAGGAATGTTGTGAGAGAAGTGGGAGATGGTGGTATATATAGATCTGAAAATATAGCTGTTGGGAATATAGCCGTTGAAAATATAGCCGTTGAAAATTTAGCCGTTGGAAATCTGGCTGTTGAAAATATATCCGTTCAAAAAATAGAGCCGTTGGAAAAAAGCTGTTGAATGGTAGTTATAGGATAGTATTAAAATATAGGAGAGAGAATATAGATGTCCTGGATATAGATGTTCTGCTGGAAAACTGGAGACATCTAAAAAGGAATCTTTATAGATGATCATATAGAGGACCAAATTTGGAGGAGCTCCTAGAGATGCTCTTACAACGGTGGGCATTGCCTCCGGGAGCCAAATCCAGAATGTGACGAGACTTCTTCAACCATGCTTGCAATGAACCTTCTCTCCACAATCTTTCCCGCGAGAATGATTGGCCCAAATCTGGCTATAGAAGTATAGGTCAAAAGTGCGATAAACTCCCATGATCCCCGAAGGTTCGGGCCAAGGCTATGCATGCTCGGCGGTTACATGGCGCCCCGCCTTGTTTCTCATATAAGTATACGTCGTATGTTCGTTTCTCGGCAGCGCCAGCACAAGAACCTCGAGGCGGCCGGTCAAGCAATCCAACCAACTGTTATTGATCACCATGGCATGGAGGAAGAAGAGCAGCGGCGGCGAGTCGTCCCCCGGCGCCTCGCCGAGTTATAGTAACGACGACCGGCCGGAGAAGGTCCCGAGAGGGCACGTCCCCATGGTCACCAGCTGCGGCGAGCGCGTGATGGTGCCGATACGGCTGCTCACGCACCCCTGCATCGCGGAGCTGCTGGACAAGGCGGAGAAACGGTACGCGTACGACCAGCCGGGCGTGCTGCGGATTCCCTGCGACGCGGGGCGTCTCCGGGCCGTCGTCGACTGCGCGCTGCAGACATGCCGCTAGGCGTCCGCCGGGCGTCACACCTGAACTGAACATTTGCGGAGCTGTACATGCATATACACAGGGACGAAGCTAGAAAAAATTGGCATGGGTGTCAGGCAACTATTGCCGACTGTACAAGTACAACTTCGTAAGGGCAATACAAATAATTCCACAGGCAGTATAACTAAATTTACGTTGTAATACTGAAAATGAAAAATTTCAGAGCCAACAATAATAGTTGTCATATGAAAAACTTGTCATACCGAGTACAAATTGAGAGAATAAAACGACTTGTTTACCATCCAGAAAAAATCCGAGCAAAATGAAACTTCCTGAAAAACGAATAGAAAGAAAATATATTATATTCACAACAACTAGACGGAGAACATATACAGGAAAGAAAAACAAACGATATAAAGTGACATGGAACTCACATTTTAGAGCTTCCTTTCTCGATCTTTAATCTTCTTAAATATATCAATCACATCATCATTGGTGATGGTAGAAAAATATCTTTCTCCACATAGCAAATCATAAGATCACTCATGAATTTCTCACCCATTTTATTCCGCAGAATACTCTTGACAATATTCATTGCTGAAAAACATCTCTCCACTGATGCTGTGGCGACCGGCAAAATTAACACCAATTTTAGAAGTTGGTACACCAAAGGAAACGAAAGATGCTTCTTAGTGTCCACCAAGAGTTTGGCAAGATCAGCAATGCCATCTAAATCCGCAAACCGTTCGTCCGCTCGCACATTGTCAATGTAAATGCGAAGTTCATGACCAAGATCAATCAGTTTTGATGAATTGAAATCATCAGGATAAAACTCATCTAGCTTCAATAAGCTCTCGATGTTAAAAGCAGCGAATGAGTTTTTTGGGCTGAATGATGTCATGTGAATAAGCAGTGCTGAATTTACTTCATTGAATCTATCATCAAACTCTCGAAGTTGCCAATCAATAACAGAGTTAAGACACTCTATTTGGTAATGATGAAGGTTTGTGATGTTGGTTTTTTGTCTTGTATTATGCCGATTGACATATTCATCATGCATGTTTAGTTTCGGAATGTCATGCTCTTCACAAAATGAATATACCTTCTCCAGAAGTGATTCCCATCCATTATCTCTTAGCCGTTGCAGATCATTCCTTGTTGACTGAACACATGACATGGCATTCAAGATGTCCTGATCCTTCTGTTGCAAAGCATGAGACAAAGTATTGGCACTCCCTAATATATGTAACATCATATGTAAATAGAACACAAAGTCGAAGGTTCCAAAATAGGATAGAAGGCCACGTGCTTCACTTTTCTTGGAACTTCTCTTTCCTTCCTTTGATACATATTTCAGGACACTAATAACTGATGGGAACAACTGAACAAGGCCAGAAAGAGTTCTGTAGTGCGAGCCCCAACGAGTATCTCCCGCCCTCTGAAGTGATTGATCTTGATTTAGCCCTGTGCCGGTACTAATTTTTCCACTACTTATGGCTTTTAATACATTCTCTCGATGAATCTCTCTAATCATGTCCTTTCTTTTGCAAGAGGCTCCAACCACATTGAAGAGAGTAGAGATCATGTAAAAGAAATCTGCAATATCATCATTCCTCTTTGACACTGCCACTATAACCAACTGAAGCTGATGAGCAAAGCAATGCACATAATATGCCGAACTATTCTCTTCTAGAATTTTAGCCTTCAAACCATTGAACTCACCACGCATATTACTTGCCCCATCATAACATTGACCTCTGACTTGCTTTAAAGTTAGTCCAATATCAACAAACAATTTTTCAAGAGCTGATTTGAGACACGCTGCAGAAGTTTCCTTCACATGTACAACTCCAACTAATCGTTCCATGATTAGTCCATGCTTGTTCACATATCTTAAACCACAGCCATTTGTTCTTTGTCGGATACATCAGAAGCCTCATCAATTAACAAGCTGAAAACATCTCCACCAATTTCTTCAAGAATATAATTCAATGTTATCTGTAAAATATAAAAGTTAATTTCATTTAGAATACACCTAGAGGGCTAGAGATAAATTGTATGAAACAAAAAATATTAATGCTTACCTTTGCATAATAACTCACAATTTCTTTCTGAATGTCCGGACAAGTCCATTGGCAATTTTGGGGAGCATTATTGATTAACTTCCTTACTTCCTCATTTTGATTTGCCAATGTCCGTATCAACTCTTTAAAGTTTCCCTTATTTTTTGATTCCTCTGATTCGTCATTGCCGCGAAAAGCTAAGCCTTGATGTACGAGGTATCTAGCAGATTCAACAGAAGTATTCAATCGAATACGATTTTGCCTTTTTGTCATATCAGTTTGTTTCTGCAGCGCGGACCTAATGGATTGGTCTTGATTCATTAGAGCATCACATCTTTTAACAGCTACATTATGAAAGCTATTGACCTCACCCACATGAGTCTCTAGTCTTTTTTTCTTGTTCCAACTAGACCAACCATTAACAACAAATGCGTCATTTCCACCTTGGTTATCAACACAATCTCTGAACAAGTAGCAGCACAAGCAAAATGCCCTATCCAACTTCTCACTGTACTCTAGCCAGCCATGATATTCTTTAAACCAATTTGGATTAAATCTCCGTGGAGCTCCTGCAATGTGTTTTTGTGGATATTTATATCCCGCTTGCTGTCTATAAGGTCCTCTAGTTAAATACATTCTCCTGATGTCATCTTGCTTCTGAGGATTTCGACTATATTGTGGTATTCTTTTCCGATCAGCCGGATCATACGGAAGATCATCTACATCAATCTCTTCAGGAACCGGAGGCGTTGGTGGCCTTGGTGCACTAGGCCTTGGTGGCGGTGATGCATTATCTTGTTCTTGTCTAAGTCTAAGTGGCCTTGAACTCTCAGCTGAATCAAAACTTTGCGGTGCTGTTCGTTTCAACACAAATCTGTCCATAATCTCCTAAGTGAAACAACCAGAAAAGCAAGATGGGAAATTTAGTTTGGGGTCTACTTGCACTGCCGATCTGAGCAAAAAAATGAAGGCGTACCTAGTCTTGGCGATGTAGAATCAGCAAGCCGGAGAATCTCGGATGATTACGTCGTTGCCGGCGGCCGGCGGCCGTTACCAGGGATAGGGAATTAGGGATTGATCTTTCGCGAGAGAGACCGCTGGGTTTGGGCTAATAGCTGTTTGTATCTTGTGTTTTGGGCTTTTGATGTTTCTTAATTTCAGTCTTCTACAGTTGGGCTGGGCCGCTGGGGTCAGACATGGATTTTTACTGGGTTCAGATCACAATTTTTTTGATAATGCTAAGCTGAAACGGCGGGAGTCACTGGTGTCAGCTGACACCACTCCTTGTACGGCAGCTCCGTCCCTGCATATACAGTGACAGTTTATTAACGTAGTTGACATACACATACTCCTAACGTATACAGTGACAGAGTACCTAGTTTGTTCTTTGGTTCATCGATTCTTTGATAAATATACGGCCGAGACGGATCAAATTTAAAGTGCTCACGCGAGCTGCGAGGAACAGGCAGATTGTATGATCTTATAGCGTTCTGCGGGGTTTAAGTACGCCCAGATTACAATAGAGGATTGTGTCAGTTTCTTTGCTGTATCCGAATCTATTTTGTGGAACGTAGCGGGCGTTACATTGCGGGTTAGCTCGGTTAGTCCGCACAACTCTACATCTCACTGTATAGATATATTACTGAGATTAAAGAAAATCAATATCATACGATTTTTCGGACAAAATTGTTTAATAGTTTTGATTATTTCTTAGAAATATTATCCTTTTTTTTTAGATTCGGAATGTTCATCATCAGACCATTAGAGATGGCTCTTAATTAAGTATGATGTTGTGAGGATATTTGGTCGAGTTACACTCGGATGACTATATTACATTATTAGACGTAAAATAATATGTCACAATGATGCAGGTTCTAGGGTCATATCCTCGAGGCCTCGAGACATCTCCTTTCGGAGGAGTTGATAGCGTAACACTACCACATTTCGCAACTCAATTGCAGTTTGGTACCCCTTTTCCTTTGAATCACAGAACCATATCACATTTTCCCAAATTTTCGTAAAAAACCTAATTCCTTGTCTAACCGCGAATTGACACCCAGTTTGACTAGGGGGACCCACTAGTCAGTCTGACGTGCCCAGTTCAAAGAAATTACCAGCTAAACTGACAGTGGGACCCACTTGTCAGTCCAATAAAAAATAAAAATTTGAGATTTTTTTTTGGGAAAAGAATAAAAAAGCTGCACTCCAATTAGAAAAATCCATGTACGGGAGGATGCGAGCGCTGTGACACGACACGGCCGGTGGCGATCAACAACGAGATATTGCAATAACATTACAAGATTCGACTTCATCCGTTGAGCTTACACAAAAAATGTATGATCTAAAGATGTGAAATAACTTACCCGAGGAGGGGTAGGGGAATGCCACACAATAATATCTTAAGGCACGTGTTCCTCTTCCATCCTATTCCTGCTCTTATCATTCTCGTCCCTAGCTCCCTCCCGCATAGCTCCTAAAAAAAGAAGATCATGTTCATGCTCTTATCACTCTCGTTCCTAGCTCCCTCCACTAGTAGAAAACTGCTTATACGTGAAAAGTTACCTGTGGCGCACAAGGTTTTTGTGTGCCACTGGTATTCTCTCTCCTGTTTGGACAAATCTGTGGAAATTTACCTGTGGCGCACCACCATACTCGTGCGCCACTGGTAAATTATTACCTGTGGCGCACAAGTATGTTGGTGCGCCACAGGTAAGTTTTCACTAGTTGGCATGCCAGAAGAGAAGTTACCAGTGGCGCACAGACTTGCTTGTGCCGTGCGCCACAGGTAACTGCATTACCTGTGGCGCACAAGGTAGTGTGTGCGCCACAGGTAAATGTGGACATATATTTTTTAAGTTCATAGATGAGGCTGAAACTACCAGTGGCGCACAGACTTGCTTGTGCGTCACAGGTAATGCAGTTACCTGTGGCGCACGGCCCTGTGCGCCACTGGTAACCTGGGCTGAGCACCACTGGTAACCTGGGTTGAGCACTTAAAGTCGTCCCACCTACTTCCACCTCCATTATTGCAACCTCACTTCCCCCTTTCCTCTTAGCTCGAAAGCTCTTGCTTCCTATCTCATTTCCCTCCCATTTTGCACCAAATTTGGTCAATCTAACCACTTTTAGTTTCTAAATATCTCCCTCCCACACATCTCCTACGTCCATGACGTAGATCTACCTTCTAAAATCTCTCCCACACACCCTAGGTCTATAGATCTAGCTACTTTTTCTCTCCCTTCTCCAAAATAAGCTCGTCGACGTGTCGTCTCGCGGTCTCATCTCTTCTCGTGTGTAATTAAGGTGACTATATGGATTGGATGATGTAAATAAATGAAATTGTGAGATTTGGGCATGTGATCACTAAATTAAAAAAATCACTAAATAAATGACAATGTGAAATTTGGGTGGATGCGTGATCGCTAAATGATGTGTTCTCACCGTCCGGAAATGATGCAAATGAAAATGAGTTTCCAATGCTTTGCCGAAACGTTGATTCATTTCCGTTTCGGCAAAACTTTGGTAAACTTCTCGGTCCCAGTTTGTAGGGAGGTCATGCCGAAATTTTGCATGACGACAACAACCGAGAGATGTGCAACCTAATCATTTTGCTTATATGTACTGTGCAGGCAGGCGATAATGATCATCATGAGCGAAAGGAAAGTGGCCAGATATCTAAGACACGCGATGGAGGACATGTATAAAAAGGACGAGTTGGAGATAAACTGTCCGTGTCGAAAATGCAAGCTATTGATCTTGCACCACTCCTATTCCGGTGTAGTGCGGGATCACCTGCTCATGCATGGTTTCATGGATGGCGCCCCTTGGATGAATGATGAAGATGATGTGGAGGTCCATGCAGTAGATGAGGACGAAGGGCAACATGACATGATTGTTGAGAATAACAACGAGGAGGGAGTAGACGAAGAAGAGCCTACCACACATGACAATGGAGATTTGGTTGACGCGGAGGAGGCGCCGACGGCGCCGCTAACTACGTTCTTGCAGGACCCTCATTTGCAAGAACTGCTTCTAAGGCCGACGACTAACGATAGAGCTGCTGCTAGAGAGAAATCTAAGTTGGGGCAACTTGAGATAGATACGAATACTCTGTTGTATCCAGGTTGCAGGCCGGAGGACTCCCGCTTGAAAGTAGCTCTCGATGTTCTGCAGATGAAGGTAAAACACCATTGGACCGACGCTAGCGTCGACGATTATCTGCAATACTGGAAGGATGTCCTTCCGGAGAAGAACACGTGTCCTAAGAATCTAAACGAAGCCAAGAAAGTCGTGTGCCCTCTTGATTTACCGCACGAAAGATACCATGTATGCATCAATGATTGCTACATTTATCGGAAAGAGGACGCTGACAAGACCACATGTCCAGTGTGCAACACTGCTCGATACAAGAAAGGGACGAAGAAAGCTCCTCGAAAGGTTGTGTGGTACTTTCCGCTCATTCCCCGTCTGCAGAGGTATTTCCTGGACCCCAAGGAAGCAAAGCTCATGCGCTGGCACGCAGATAGAAAGAAGGCACTGCTAAAGGACCCAAACCGGATGGATAAGGCAATCCTGACACACCCTTCGGATGCAACCCAGTGGAAAGCATTAGACAACTACGATCGAAATTTCGGTGCAGAGTCAAGGAACATCAGGTTGGGTGCGAGCACCGACGGACTCAACCCATTTGGCAAACAGAGCAGCACACATAGCACCAGGCCAGTGTTTGTGTGGATATACAACCTCCCCCCTTGGCTTTGCATGAAGAGGAAGTACATTCACATGAGCATGCTCATTCAAGGGCTGAAACAACTAGGCAGCGACATCAATCTGTATCTGAAGCTACTGAAAGATGAGTTGGACACGTTATGGGCATCGGAAGGGGTCACCACATGGGACGCCGTCGCAGAAGAACATTTCCCATTGAGTGCCGCCTTGCTCTGTACGGTGCACGACTTGCCCGGCTGCGGATATGTCTCGGGCCAGGTGTGTCAAGGACATTGTGCGTGCGTCAGGTGCATGGACGGTACCACATACCTACAGCTACCGAAAGAGGGTTCTTCGAAAACCGTCTACATGGGACATCGAAGGTGGCTACCTAATAAGAAAGACCCGTGGAGAAAGCGTGGAGACCTGTTCAACAATGAAGAAGAGCCACGAGGACCTCCACGTAAGAGAAGCGGCGAAGAGATCAAAACGCTCCTGGATAACTGGGAAGAGTGCCCTGCGCCGGGAAAGAAGAAGAAGAAGGCACCTCCGCTCCTGGATGTATGGAAGGCGAGGTCCGTGTTTTGGGACTTGGCGTACTGGCCCATTCTCGGTACGCCTAATTGCCTTGATCTAATGCATATCACGAAGAATGTGTTCGAGAGTTTGTTTGGCACCGTGGTCAACATGGCGGAGAGGACCAAAGATGGGCCGAAAGCAAGGCGTGACCTGATATATTATGGTTTAAGGAAAGAGCTTCACGGGGGAACCCGGAAAAGGCCGGGGGAAGATCAGTCGGACGATGAGGAAACGGACGGCCACAGGGACAAAAGGGTTAAGAGGAACAATGACTATTATTGCCCCCCCTCCAGCTTCACTCTGCACGAGAATGAGATCGATCAACTCTTCAAGTGCCTTCTAGGAGTCAAAGTGCCCATCGGTTACGCGGGGTTGATAAGCAGATACCTAGACCCGCAGAAAAAATGCTTCAGCGGGATGAAGTCTCATGACTGTTACGTGATGATGACGCAGATCTTTCTGGTTGCTATCAGAGGTATAATGGACAAGCACGTCCGTGAAACACTTTTTGGCCTCTGTAACTTTTTCGACGTCATCTCTCGAAAGTCGATCACCCGACAGCAGCTCGATAGGCTGCAGGAAGAGATCGTTGTGATACTATGCGAGCTTGAGATCTACTTCCCGTCCGCATTCTTTGACATATGTGTGCATCTGTTGGTCCATATCGTGGATGATATAATCCATCTCGGGCCGCTGTTCCTGCACAATATGATGCCGTTCGAACGGTTGAATGGGATCATCAAAGGATTTGTCCGTAACAGGGCCCGTCCGGATGCCAGCATCGTCCAAGACTTTCTCACCGAAGAGTGCATCTCTTTCTGCACGAATTTTCTAGAGCTCGAGAACCCGGTTGGTTTGCCCGTAAACAAGAAGCACCTCGGCAGGCTAGGTGGAGTAGGTCACAGAAATGGCCGGAAGGATTTGCATGTGGACTTTGAAGGTCGACACGCCGACTTTGACAGGGCCAACTTAGTAGCACTACAACACATTGATATGGTTGACGATTATTTGACAGAGCACGAAAACACAATTACGAAGAAGTATAGTGATGTGGGAAAGACGAGGACGGAGGGAGAAATAATCAGAGAGCACAACTCCTCTTTCGCGGGTTGGTTCAAGAACGGCTTAAGGCTAATCCGCCGCCAATGATCTCTACGGATGATATCCTCTTATTCGCATTGGCACATGGACCCGCGACCAACCTCTAGACGTTTCAAGCGTACGATATCAACGGGTACACATTCTACACGGAGGAGAAGGACGAAAACTCTGATTATCAAAACTCAGGGGTAACGATGGAATCCTACACCGGTGACGTGCTGACAAGATACTACGGAAGGATCGAGGAGATATGGGAGCTAAACTACTCTGGAGAAATAGTGCCGATGTTTCGTGTCAGATGGGCTAAGAACGTCACTCCCGAAGACCGATATTTCATCACCATGTCCATACCCAAAGCCAAATCAAGCGCCAACGTCACCACAAAAAATGAGCCTTGGGTATTGGCTAAGCACTGCACACAATGCTTCTTCATAACCGACCCGTCCAAGCCTAGCCGTGTTGTTGTGAGGAGAGGCAAAAGGAACATCGCCGGAATGGATGGAGCGCCAACGAGGAAGACTATGACAAGTACGGTGACCCAAATATAGAAGATGACGACAACAATCAGGAAACATACACCACAAGAAGAAGCAGGACCACAGTACCACCCAAGTCAGCAGATCCTCCATACACAAGAAAAAGTCACAATGTCGGGCTAAATTTTTCAACAGCGACCAAAAAAGGAAAGAAGATTGCAATTAGCAAACGCTGACGATTCTTCGAAGAGCTTATTATTTTGTAGTCATGAAGCACACTTATTGATATGAGAACAATATTGTATCCCTCATTTGTATCCCTCTTATTGTATCTTAACTAGGTGATTGCCCGTGCGTTGCTACGGATAACAAAAGCATACACAAACTTCTCCGTCTCTTCTCGCCGGTCACTAAACTTTTGATGCTATTACTTGTAGTCTCCATAAGAACAAAAATATATCAGATGATATTACTTACATATGTTTACTTTATCCATGATCTCGTGAACCAAAAAAATTTAGCACATTCGTTAGCTATTATGTAACCTGAATTTTGATGAAAAACAGTGAAGGTTTACAATTTACATGTAAATACTGAACGGTATCATTGTTTAGAACGACCCTATGAACTTTACAAAAGAAAGCACACAAATGAAAAGAAACAGGTAAGCATAAAGAAAAATTGCAATTGATATTTGGTACGGCCGAGAAACCACACCACAAGAAGAGTCTTTTGTCACGCCTAGATGTTTCAGTTGTGCGCTGATCATGGCCCAGTAGTAATGCCCTCGTAGTATTGTGATGGCAGCTTTCCATTGTTCCATTGTCTAAGAAAGGCAGGGAGAACAAACAAGGTCCAACATATATCAATGTACGTAACTGCTGCATTCAAATACATCTGGTGCACATAACACACTTCTTGCTTAACAACTCACTGTACTTACATCTTACTCTAGCTACACAAACTTTGGTTCTCAAAATTACTTCAAGGATGTACATCAGTCTAAGAATGCTTCAACGACGCCTTAGAAAACATGGTATCGTCGGTTTTGCCAGGTTAGTTGTATGCATACATTGATTTGGAGGTGATTGGCTTATTTAATCCCTGCCCTATGGATGCGCTGGCTTTGGTTCGTGCGCACCGACAGCGGACGCGCCTGGCACGGCCTCGACCTGCAGTTTTCTGCAGAGGAACGAGCCCTGTTCTTCGTCTCCACCAAGATGCTCGTTGGAAACGGCAGGGATGCGCGCTTTTGGGAGGATCGCTAGATCAACGGGAAATCCATCCGCGAGATCGCCCCCTCTCTCTACCTGTGCATCCCCAAGCGCCGCCGCAAGGTCAGGACTGTCGCCGACGGACTGCAGAATCACGCCTGGGCTCGAGACATCCAAGGGACGCTGGGCATACACGAGATAGGCCAATACCTGCAGGTTTGGCTCTTGATCGAGCACACTCAGCTCTCAGAGGACCCAGACCGGCTCATCTGGCTCTGGACTGCCAACGGCGCCTACACTGCCAGCTCCTGCTACCTCGCCACCTTCCATGGCTCCACGCTGTGCAGGGACGAAGCTAGAAAAAATTGGCATGGGTGTCAGGCAACTATTGCCGACTGTACAAGTACAACTTCGTAAGGGCAATACAAATAATTCCACAGGCAGTATAACTAAATTTACGTTGTAATACTGAAAATGAAAAATTTCAGAGCCAACAATAATAGTTGTCATATGAAAAACTTGTCATACCGAGTACAAATTGAGAGAATAAAACGACTTGTTTACCATCCAGAAAAAATCCGAGCAAAATGAAACTTCCTGAAAAACGAATAGAAAGAAAATATATTATATCCACAACAACTAGACGGAGAACATATACAGGAAAGAAAAACAAACGATATAAAGTGACATGGAACTCACATTTTAGAGCTTCCTTTCTCGATCTTTAATCTTCTTAAATATATCAATCACATCATCATTGGTGATGGTAGAAAAATATCTTTCTCCACATAGCAAATCATAAGATCACTCATGAATTTCTCACCCATTTTATTCCGCAGAATACTCTTGACAATATTCATTGCTGAAAAACATCTCTCCACTGATGCTGTGGCGACCGGCAAAATTAACACCAATTTTAGAAGTTGGTACACCAAAGGAAACGAAAGATGCTTCTTAGTGTCCACCAAGAGTTTGGCAAGATCAGCAATGCCATCTAAATCCGCAAACCGTTCGTCCGCTCGCACATTGTCAATGTAAATGCGAAGTTCATGACCAAGATCAATCAGTTTTGATGAATTGAAATCATCAGGATAAAACTCATCTAGCTTCAATAAGCTCTCGATGTTAAAAGCAGCGAATGAGTTTTTTGGGCTGAATGATGTCATGTGAATAAGCAGTGCTGAATTTACTTCATTGAATCTATCATCAAACTCTCGAAGTTGCCAATCAATAACAGAGTTAAGACACTCTATTTGGTAATGATGAAGGTTTGTGATGTTGGTTTTTTGTCTTGTATTATGCCGATTGACATATTCATCATGCATGTTTAGTTTCGGAATGTCATGCTCTTCACAAAATGAATATAC
This sequence comes from Poa pratensis, assembly GCA_947311845.1. Lineage (NCBI taxonomy): Eukaryota > Viridiplantae > Streptophyta > Magnoliopsida > Poales > Poaceae > Poa > Poa pratensis. Next base: position 73,998,754 of record CAMZMU010000020.1, read on the forward strand.
CTTCTCCAGAAGTGATTCCCATCCATTATCTCTTAGCCGTTGCAGATCATTCCTTGTTGACTGAACACATGACATGGCATTCAAGATGTCCTGATCCTTCTGTTGCAAAGCATGAGACAAAGTATTGGCACTCCCTAATATATGTAACATCATATGTAAATAGAACACAAAGTCGAAGGTTCCAAAATAGGATAGAAGGCCACGTGCTTCACTTTTCTTGGAACTTCTCTTTCCTTCCTTTGATACATATTTCAGGACACTAATAACTGATGGGAACAACTGAACAAGGCCAGAAAGAGTTCTGTAGTGCGAGCCCCAACGAGTATCTCCCGCCCTCTGAAGTGATTGATCTTGATTTAGCCCTGTGCCGGTACTAATTTTTCCACTACTTATGGCTTTTAATACATTCTCTCGATGAATCTCTCTAATCATGTCCTTTCTTTTGCAAGAGGCTCCAACCACATTGAAGAGAGTAGAGATCATGTAAAAGAAATATGCAATATCATCATTCCTCTTTGACACTGCCACTATAACCAACTGAAGCTGATGAGCAAAGCAATGCACATAATATGCCGAACTATTCTCTTCTAGAATTTTAGCCTTCAAACCATTGAACTCACCACGCATATTACTTGCCCCATCATAACATTGACCTCTGACTTGCTTTAAAGTTAGTCCAATATCAACAAACAATTTTTCAAGAGCTGATTTGAGACACGCTGCAGAAGTTTCCTTCACATGTACAACTCCAACTAATCGTTCCATGATTAGTCCATGCTTGTTCACATATCTTAAACCACAGCCATTTGTTCTTTGTCGGATACATCAGAAGCCTCATCAATTAACAAGCTGAAAACATCTCCACCAATTTCTTCGAGAATATAATTCAATGTTATCTGTAAAATATAAAAGTTAATTTCATTTAGAATACACCTAGAGGGCTAGAGATAAATTGTATGAAACAAAAAATATTAATGCTTACCTTTGCATAATAACTCACAATTTCTTTCTGAATGTCCGGACAAGTCCATTGGCAATTTTGGGGAGCATTATTGATTAACTTCCTTACTTCCTCATTTTGATTTGCCAATGTCCGTATCAACTCTTTAAAGTTTCCCTTATTTTTTGATTCCTCTGATTCGTCATTGCCGCGAAAAGCTAAGCCTTGATGTACGAGGTATCTAGCAGATTCAACAGAAGTATTCAATCGAATACGATTTTGCCTTTTGTCATATCAGTTTGTTTCTGCAGCGCGGACCTAATGGATTGGTCTTGATTCATTAGAGCATCACATCTTTTAACAGCTACATTATGAAAGCTATTGACCTCACCCACATGAGTCTCTAGTCTTTTTTTCTTGTTCCAACTAGACCAACCATTAACAACAAATGCGTCATTTCCACCTTGGTTATCAACACAATCTCTGAACAAGTAGCAGCACAAGCAAAATGCCCTATCCAACTTCTCACTGTACTCTAGCCAGCCATGATATTCTTTAAACCAATTTGGATTAAATCTCCGTGGAGCTCCTGCAATGTGTTTTTGTGGATATTTATATCCCGCTTGCTGTCTATAAGGTCCTCTAGTTAAATACATTCTCCTGATGTCATCTTGCTTCTGAGGATTTCGACTATATTGTGGTATTCTTTTCCGATCAGCCGGATCATACGGAAGATCATCTAAATCAATCTCTTCAGGAACCGGAGGCGTTGGTGGCCTTGGTGCACTAGGCCTTGGTGGCGGTGATGCATTATCTTGTTCTTGTCTAAGTCTAAGTGGCCTTGAACTCTCAGCTGAATCAAAACTTTGCGGTGCTGTTCGTTTCAACACAAATCTGTCCATAATCTCCTAAGTGAAACAACCAGAAAAGCAAGATGGGAAATTTAGTTTGGGGTCTACTTGCACTGCCGATCTGAGCAAAAAAATGAAGGCGTACCTAGTCTTGGCGATGTAGAATCAGCAAGCCGGAGAATCTCGGATGATTACGTCGTTGCCGGCGGCCGGTGGCCGTTACCAGGGATAGGGAATTAGGGATTGATCTTTCGCGAGAGAGAGACGAACAGGCGTCAAGAGAGAGAGACGAACAGGCGTGCGTATACTGCCGCTGGGTTCGGGCTAATAGCTGTTTGTATCTTGTGTTTTGGGCTTTTGATGTTTCTTAATTTCAGTCTTCTACAGTTGGGCTGGGCCGCTGGGGTCAGACATGGATTTTTACTGGGTTCAGATCACAATTTTTTTGATAATGCTAAGCTGAAACGGCGGGAGTCACTGGTGTCAGCTGACACCACTCCTTGTACGGCAGCTCCGTCCCTGACGCTGTGCTTCTCCTGGAAGCTCATTTGGAAAACGTGGGCGCCGCCACGTGTGAAGTTTTTTCACTGGCTTGCGAACATGGACAGGTGCTGGACCGCTGATCGACTTGCTCGTCGAGGCCATCAACACCAGCCTCGCTGCCCGCTCTGTGATCAAGCCCTGAGACGATGCACCATCTCCTTCTGGAGTGCCCCTTCACGCGGCAAACATGGCACGAAATCCTTGCCTGGCTGCGGATGACGGTCGCTGCTCCGAACCAGGAACACTCCCTCATGGACTGGTGGATCCGTGCCAAGCAGGACACCCCCAAGCAGCTGCAAAAAGGTCTTGCCTCCATCACCCTCTTGACGCCGTGGATGGTCTGGAAGCAATGCAACGACTGCATTTTTGAAGGTGCCCAGCCCCTGGTCCATGTTTTGGTCAACAAGATCAAGGAAGAAGCTAAGCAGTGGGCAAGAGCCGGAGCACATGGCCTGCGAGTCATCTTGCCGCCCACCTGGGATGTACATTGATTTCAATTCTAGCATAAACTTCACCTCCTAGGAGGACTGTACCTAACTCTATCTTTTCAATGAATAAAGCGCAAAGACTCCTTTGCGTTTTCTCGAAAAAATTCAGCAAAGCATCTGTGTACTTCAATGGTTTTGCCAAACCGTATTTTTCACCCCTACTGCATGTGTTTCTATTTAGGACCATGTCCGTTGGACATTTCCATTACCAGTCCTTTGCAAAAGCGCAAGCTTCTACAGAAGATGATCTCTGTTCACTTTTATGAGGCATTATAGATATTTTAATATGCGCTAGATACGGATCAAAATGAGTGAATCTACACACTAAATATGTCTAGATACGTGTATTTTCAAAAAAAGCTAGAATAACTTATAAAAGTGAGCGGAGGAAGTACCTCAGAGCTAACATATCCAGATAATTTAATTCACATCCAAACTACTTTGCTTGATACTCTCATAATCTTTACTCACAGTCGCAACAGGTGTTTTAAGCGCAACAATGCTGCAAAGACAACTCCCCCCGCAAGATGCTTCCCTTTCTCAAGAAAATGCAGAGAAAGCACAATATTAAATCATCCATTTCGAGTATGGCTCTTAGACAGATTAATTGTTTCGTCAAGCATTTTCCCAATATATATGCATAACTCAAATTAGAGTCCAGAAACTCATATACTAAATATTTTAATTGGGGAAATTCTGCCACTGTGATGCTTAAGCTCATTCCTGTAGTATTACCTGACTTGGTGCACGATTCTGCATCAATTGCCGTCTGTGGCTCCAATCCCTTCGCCAAAGCAATCAAGGAGCCCTAACCCTCGCCATCAAGAGGCGAGAAGTGATGCATTGCCAAGGCTGGAGCCAATGGGTCAGATCTGCAGAACCAGATCAACCTGCGGGAAGTGGTACAGTTAACTAAGCACAAGAAATTCAGAAATCATGCTTCAATTCAGCTGCATCTAGTGAGAAAAAAAAACTCAGAACACAATGGTAAATGATCTTACAGTTGACTAAGCACAAGAAATTCAGAAATCATGCTTCAATTCAGCTGCATCTAGTGAGAAAAAAAATTCAGAACACAATGGTAAATGGTCTGATTGCTCCTAGACAGCCAAATGTTCAACCATGTCAACACAACAATAATTCCAGAAGTAGATCAAATGGAGCAGACGATAAGGGAAAATTTACCTTCTCCGGCTGCAATAAGGGACAGAGCATGTGCATGACAATACTACTTTTCTTTGATTCCCTCAACAAACGTTCCCTAAGAAAGTTAATGTCACAGTGTGTGACGGAAATAACTATGTTTGTACACCGAGTTACAGTAATTCTGGATAATAAGGGCACAACACTGACTACAATTCCTCATTGAATATTTACAAAATCAAAGCTATTCTCAAGTTAGTTTGCGTCCAATACTGAATCGTGAGGACTAATTGCTACATATAGATGAGTACTGCAATGCGACCAACACAATGAAGCTAACTGAGTTCTTCAACTTGTACAATGCTCACTTAAACAAGGTAAAGAGATTATGTGTACGATGTACATTGAACCTACCTTGGCTTTGGTGAGCACGAGGACAGCGTGCCGCTGCTGGCCTAGCAGCCTCTGAGGAGCCACCTGCGACATAGCACATCACATCAACGCCAGTAATTCGCGACGGATGGGCAGTGAGAGGCACCAACCTGCTTCAGCAATTCTTCGAACAGGTGGTGCGCGTCCTCCAAGCAGAGCGTCCCAGCGCGGACGCGTTCCATACTTCCATGGCACACCGCAGTCACCAGGCTGCCGCCTCGGCTTCCTCACTGCTAGCCGCAAGGAGCACACAAGCACGATGCCGGAGCAGCACACCGCGCCAACTCTAGCCGACCTAGCCCGCCGCCATCCCGCGGCAGCTCCGTCGAGACCAGCCCCGGCCAGAACCGTCGCCTGGATTTGGGACGGAGCACATCGCCCCCCAGCCGCGCAACACCCAGCCCGGTCGCATCGGGGCCGCGCCGCGCCAACCAGCCGCCGGACGAAGACCATCTTGGAGCTTCCCCGACGAACCAGCTTGGAGCTGCAAGCGAGCAGGTACTCCAGGTATTCTCCTGCGTGATGCGGAGCTTCTGGAGGTGGGGGAAGACGTCGGGGCTGTCTAATGCCGAGGCAGATGCCAAGCTCCTGGAGGTTTGAGTAGGCGTTGGGGTTGGGCGGCCGGCGGCATCAAAGGATGTGGCGGACGGAGAACCCTAGGCGGCGGCGCTCTGTCGCGGGAAAGGACAGCGTGCTCGGAGGCGAGCGGGTGGCCGGCGGTGGAGAGCTCCAGGCGTGCGGCGGCGTCGATGGATCCTGCGGCCGGACTGAACCCTAGGCGGCGCTCTGTCGCGGGAGGAGAACAAGAAGCGAGTCAAGAGAGTGAAGAGACCAACGAGCGTGTTTCACTTGGCGGTGGCAGTAGCCTTAATACTTACAAACTCGCGGGGGTAGAATCGGAAATTAAAATGGCGGACCACGAGAAGGTTACACGAACGACCAACTCCCATCTCTACTACTAGTTGAATGCTCGTGCGTTGCTACGGGTCCACTTTTTCTTCATCACACATAAACATAATCTTTAACTATCAATGGCAATAAAATCCAGCCAAACAAAGGGGCATAGTTTGGGTTAGTTATGTCTATCTATAGCTCCTCCCTCTCATTTATGTACACACGCGCACAAAAACCAGATAATTTCAGAGGCATGACAATGATACATGTGTCACCCCTTTTTCCTCGCCAGCCCGTCAGTTTAACCATTTTCACCATTGTGCTTCGTGATAGCCGCACTCAAAAAAGGCTAATTTTTTTAAATAATACACGAAAATTATTTAATTCTGGAAATATTACGCAAATTTTATTTTTTTCAAAAATAGAATCCAGTCGGCGTTGCCGAAGCCGACAAGGGCTACTCGGCTTCGCCGAAGCCGATTAGCACTTGTCGTTGTTGCCGACACCGACAGGGCCCATGCATGCTGTATCCAGTACGACCTTGCTCGTAGTCGGTTTGGCGAAGCCGATAAGCTGGTAGTCGTCTTTGCCGACGACGATTAGCTCCGACGACGCGCACGCAACTCAACTCCTGGCTGATCCAAATTTGTTTCGCGCTCCCGGCTTTTATTCCGCACTTCCTCTCCCGCCATATTTCTCCCGCCATAGTTCTCGCGCCATTTTGTTCCCGCCTTTTTTCTCCCGCCATTTTTCTGTCGTGCCTAATTTTCCCGCCAAACTTGCTCCCGCCTTGTATTTTCCCGCCAGCCTTGCTCCCGCCTATTTCTCCCGCCAATTGGTATGTGCTCGTCCTATAAAAACCCCGGGAGGAGATGTCGAGTTGGTAAGCATAGTCCACTCACTCGAACATGTCGAGATACAATTCAGATGGTAGTTTCCCGGCAGGAATGTCGGCACTCCTTTTGAAGTTTACGGCCGAGTTCAAGGTAGACAATAAGGAGATCCATTCGAAGATATTGTTAGTCATCCACCTCATCTTCGTGAGCTATCAGCGAAGCTAGCTAGGCATGGGTGGCCATGGAGGAATTACAAGGAAATAGAAAAGGAACTCGTGAGGCTGCATGCTAGGTGGCAGAAGAAGAAGCTAACATATCCCACTGAAGCATATATGTTGGATGCTTTTCATCATCCGATGTTATGGGTCGAGGAGAGCGAGGACGAAGATGATATCTTCATGCCCACTGAAGCGAGCAAGAGAGCTGCAGCAGCGGCGGCGGCGTCGAAGGGCAAGGGTGCAGCGTCGTCGAAACGCAAGGCTGAAGCATCGTCGAAGGGCAAGGGTGCGGCGTCGTCGAAGGGCAAGGGTGCAACATCGTCGAAGGGGAAGAGTGACGCGGGAGGCTGTGTCGATGGTAGATGACTTTTCTTTTTCAATTTATGTTGTGTTGTCGGTACTACCACTTTTCTTGCTGTCTGTGTAAGTTGCAATGTTTGTTTAATAATATGTCTCGTACAACTTATTTTCCTCTGATATGTCTCGTACATAGATAATAATATGTCTCATACATAGATAATATGTCTCATACAAACATAAATATGAATATGTCTCGTACATAGATAATATGTCTCATACAAACATAAATATGAATATGTCTCACATATAAATATGAACATGTCCCGAAGATATCACTGACGCCTGCGTGGCCGAGGATCACGAGGAGGGGGCTGGACGGGCGGCGTCCTCCCGTACCTGTTTGGTGCCCGGGTTTGACGAGGCACTGTCAAGTCGTCGTCATCCTGTGTACCCTGTGTGGGGTATGGTGGAGGAGTCTGCTGAATGTGCGGCTGCGTGGGGAATTCTGGAGTGCTGAAAATGTTCATCCAGTTGGAGAATTCCTCCCCCGCGTGAGCCCGAGCCTCCTGGTCACTCCCCCACCCTGATCCAGATCCTGACGCCTGGTGTCCGGACGTAGCCGTGTGATAGCCATAGGCTCCTACAGATGGAATCATTAGTACATAAGAAATACGCACTCCCAATTGAAATATGAAAACAATATACGTACCGTAATCCGGGGCGGGACCTCGGTACTCAGGAGGAGACTGTGGCCGATACTCGTAACTGGAAGTGGGACCGTAACCTTGCCACGCCGAACCTCCTGCCTGGTCAGGAGGAGGTGGCCTGGGCTGTGGTGACATACGTGGACGCGGCTCATGTCGGTGATGCGGCTGCTGCTCGTGGTGCTGGTGCAGGAGATGCTGGTCGTCGTGCTGCTGCTCCTCCTCCTCGTGCTGATGCTGCTCCTGATGCATCTGCTGCTGCCGCTGTTGCTGCTGGCGTCGTGACAGGGGGCGCGGGGGGCGTTGTCCTGCCGGGTCGCGAACAACGTCCTCTGTGCGGGTGCACGTGAGTGTCGCGTAGACGTCCCGTAGCTTCCCCTCCAGCCTCCTGAACCAGGATATCGGCTGCTCCCGTGGTACCAAAAGAGGGCCAGTGGAAAGAGAACGTCCATACTGAGCGGCCTCATTCTGAATCTCCTGTGTCAAATAGGCCTGACAATAGAAATAAAAAGTATTACATATATATACGTCAAAGCATGTAGCAGTTAAATGAATTAGTGAAAATATATTACCGCGTGCTGTCTGGACGCAGAAGTGTCATATATCGGGTATGTATCCCACGTAGTAGGGGCAGGTATAACCTCCGGGTCAGAGTGCAGAACGATACGTATCCGTGTTCCGGACATGTACCTCTGCAAGTAGGTATTGTATAGAGTGATATCAAACCCGAGAGGCTCGACCCAAAGCCGTGTCGCCGCAGTGTCCCACTCTGAAACGTAAGGTTGTAGCCTCCGTAGCCACTCTGCCGCGGTCCGACTAATCCCCTTCCTTGAGATCCTAAAAATTGGGTGAGTGTTCTATCAGTAAATATTGATTGAGTGCGAACAATTTAGGACAAAAACTACGTTCGACATACCTGTGGTGCGCATCTGGGAGGGGACGCTCTGCTGGTGGAGGCTCTACCAACTGTCGAAGACCAAATTGCCTCATAACCCTCTGTTGAGACATCTCCTCCACGAAGACATCGAAGATGATCTTCGATTTTGTCATCCAATACGCTTGGTCACGTCTGCAGAGAGCAGAAATACCTCCGGGGTATCTTCGCGTAATGAGCTCCTCCGTGTACGGCTCCCAGATCACCGAAGTGTACATATCAAATTGCTCGTTAAATGCAATGTAGCACTGCTTCGTCTGCTCAGTAGCAAAGTGTCTCTGCGTAGAACACAAGTTATTTTCATACACGGTCGCAATTGTAAGTTTGTCGATGTATTAAATTATAACAAGATACGTACCTTGTTGCGTGTATACACGGTCGCAATAGTAGGCAAGTCGATGTGGTCACCGTCAAAGATCTCCCACAATGGGAAAGGGTCTTCAGATATGGCTGGCCGTCCTATAGAGAACCTCTCCCACGACCACAGCTGCAGAAATAGAGGGCATCCGAGAATGGCTGACTTACCTGAAGTCAGCATGCAAGCGTTGCACATAGCTCGGTACGTAGCCGCTAAGACAGCCGAACCCCAACTCCTCTGTCTGATGTGCGCTGGCTCAGTAGCATCAGCGATCTCCCGTGCGAAAGGGAGGTAGCGCGCGGTAATAGTGTCGACATGGTTCTCGGTGAACATCACCTTACCAAGAAGCCACATGATGTATGCCTCCAAGCCGCGACTGAGTTGTATCGGTGTCAAATGATCTGGATACCCTGGAAATTTGTGGACCTATATTCATGGTAAAAAAAATATTAGTATAACAACAAATGAGAAATAACAGATTATGAGACACATTAACTAACCTGAAAGGCAACCAACCAATCAAGCTTGGGTCCGTGAGAATCATACTGTAAAGGTGGACCAATACCCTGGAAACGGGCTATCAAATCGTCCTGCCAATTCACCGGCCTCTCCAAAGGTCCAACAGGCTGACCCGCCAAAGGTAAACCTAGCAAGAATGATACATCCTGTAGAGTAGGAGCCATCTCTCCCCAGCGAAAGTGGAACTAGGGCACAAGGACAGCAATTCCTTTTTGCGCAGCCTTTTAACCATCGCACCCAATCAGTATCACACTCTAGTGGTTTCAAAACGAAGTAAATATTTGTCCTTGAATAACTCCACCAAGCATGAACACTGACGGTCTGTGTCTGACTATCAAGCCCTAAACTTCCCGCCACCCAATCTTTTACCTGACTTACAGACCATGTTTCAGCAGCTGGCAGGTCGACATCTATATACTGAAACTCACTCAGATCAGCTCCCGTATCACACATTTGGACTCTACCAGGACCATAGAAAAACCTGATCTTCACTAAATCAGACATCTCCGCTGACATAAATAAATATTGACCATCGTTAATATTACTCCGCATAAATAAAGTCCTAAAAAAAAGCTACATTTTTTCAAATTAACCTACAAATATAGCTACAATTATTACTACCGTCACAAACTATTTTACCATCGTTAATATTACTCCGCATAAATAAAGTCCTAAAAAAAAGCTACATTTTTTCAAATTAACCTACAAATATAGCTACAATTATTACTACCGTCACAAACTATTTTACCATCGTTAATATTACTCCACATTAATAAAGTCCTAAAAAATATAGCTACATTTTTTCAAATTAACCTACAAATATAGCTACAATTATTACTACCGTCACAAACTATTTTTCAACAACACAAGTTCATACCCTAGAATTTTGATAAATCGAATTATACCCTAGAAGCGTGAGAGGCGACGGCGTCCGGCGGTCTCGAATCACCGGTGCACCAACACGAGCAGCACCACCACAATGCAGCCCTCCAGCACCACCACGCAGCCCTCCAGCACCACCACCACCATCACCACCACCACCACCCGCCAACCATCACCACCACCACCACCCGCCAACCATCACCACCACGAGCTATCCCATCAGGAGATCGGAGTTGCCCTAGCCTCCCTCAACCTTCTAGCACCGATTAATGGTGGCAAACGTGAAGATTATTGGTCTAAATGGCTGGTTTAATTTGGTTTGTGTGGAGAGTGCAGAGAGGAAAGGAAGAACTCGTATGAGTGCAGAGAGGAGCTAGCTAGAGAGGAAGTGAAGGAAAGAGAAGACAAGGGTGGCAGAAGGGTGCGCGTGCTGCGAGATGCTCCGCATGCCCTTGTCGGCATCGCCGAAGCCGACAAGGCCCACCTTATCGGCGTGGGCGACGACGACTAGTCGCTCCGTCGGTGGCGACGTGAGCGCGACGTGACGCGTGCATGGCCATGCAGTATTCAGCTTGTCGGCTTCGCCGAAAACGACAACCACCCGTACTCGGCTATGCCAAAGACGATTAGCGCGTACTCGGCTTCGCCGAAACCGATTAGCTCCTGTCGGCTTCGGCAACGCCGACTGGATTCTATTTTTGAAAAAAATAAATTTTGCGTAATATTTCCAGAATTAAATAATTTCCGTGTATTATTTAAAAAAAATTAGCCTAAAAAAAGCACCACTGTACTTTGTAGTCACCCCACTCCAACAACGGTGGGAGTCTTCCTTCCAAGCATAACCACACCATATATGATAAGTTGATCAATAAATAAATAGAAGTACACATAATTCCCAAGAAAACTGGTGCACTCAATAGTCTTTAAACAATATAACATAGTTAACATCCCAGAGAGAGTGGATTTTTGTAACCCGGGCTACATGAAGCCCTTTTTTTATATTCGAAATCGATATTTTTAAGTTTCCAAAAATCGCGAAAAAATTTCAGGATGTAGATATTGTTAAGATCTACAATCATGTAAATTTTCATCTCCAAATTCGTTGTATTTTTAGCTGTACAAAAAAGACAAATGAGGGGAATTTCAAAATTTTGAAACTATATATTCTTTACCACCCAGATCCACCAGTTTGTCTTATTTGTGCAGCCAAAACTATAACGAATTTGGAGTTGAAAATTTACACGATTGTAGATATCGACAATATCTACATCCGGGAATTTTTTCGTGATTTTTGGAAACTTAAAAATGTTGATTTTGAATTTTGAAAAAAGGGGCTCCATTCTAATTCTCTAAAACTAGCTGGGTGGCCCGCGCATTTGCGCGGCTAGAGTTGTAAATGTTGTCATATTTTGTATTTTATCTGCTATACATAAACTATTGTTCATGGAAAAACGTTGCTGCTTTAGTAGTATATAAAACTTAACATTTAAAAATATGTAAATTAGTTGTACACAAAATGTACATTATATTGTATACTAGCAAACATACCCGTGCGTTGCAACGGGAGAGGTAAAAATCAATTTTTGAAAAATGCCCCGAAGTGTATCGACCCATGTAACCTAGCCTAAGTTCGCTGCTTCCTAGTGCATGTGCGTTGCAACAGATGTAAAATATGCCAAACATTTTTAGTCTGTTTTTTTGTTGTATATTTGAGTCCATTAGAAGTATGTTGAGTTTTTACCCGAACTTTAATCATTTTACAAATTTTGAAGATCACCGTGCCCTGGTTCATAATATGATTATATATTACTCCGTACAACTTATCTAAAAAATGAGCTAGAAATTAATCTATACAATTATAAGGAGCAAAATTAAAATGATCTTAATAACACAAAATGATCTTCCCAACAATCTGAAGCATACACAAATACAGTATAAGCATAGATGAGATACTAATAGATATATATTTCCAACAATCTGAACTACAAATTAAAGACGATGAAATAATTCAGCTATCACAATGTCACATTGTGTGGAAATTAAATAGAAAATCAACATTGAGCTTCCATTGAGCAACCTAAATTTCTGAATGTGTTGGAAGTAGGCTATGACCTTCTCCAGCTCTTGCTGCAAAGGTTGAGCGATCTGCTGGGCTTCAACCAGCTTTGAGTAGTCAAAGGAGCCGCCTAATTCTTCATATTCAGCATTGAGTTCAACATCAAGGGTTGTCTTTGCTCATACCCTTGCCCTGGAGCTCTGGCGCTTGCTGCTGGATGAACTGAAAGTAGGCCTGTAGCTTCATGGAATCACCCTGGACCACGAAGAAGAGCAGCAGCGCAGCAAGGAAGAAGATGACGCTGAACTCCATGATGCACAACACCCTGTCCATCAGCTTCCGGTCGTTGCCCACGGGAAATCATCTGACTCTGTACACGAACAGCGCCGACGGGAACCACGAGCGGAGGTACACGCCCCTGTAAAAGGTGCCCCTGTGAAGCTTCAAAAATCGTTGCCGACGGCTGGTCAGCTGCCCCGGACGTGCAGGAACTCGTCGTCCATGGATTTGTACGGCCTGGTCTGCACGATCTTGCCGTCAGCTGCTTGGTTGGATTTGTGCCCTCCTCCTGCCTCTCAGCGCCGGATCGAGTCTGAAGGTCGCCGGTGACCATGACCCCATCAAGAGGGCAGCGCACCACCGCAGATGAGTGACCGGCAGCCCGTTACTCCCCAAGATCTAGAGCACCTCGCTGTCCTCCCCCTTGCCAACCCACGCCACTAATCCCGGCAGAGCGGCGACCGGCGGAGGGCGGAGGGCGCGGCGAAGCGAGGCTGGCGGCGCTGGGTGGCGGGGCGAGGTTGAGGCGGCGGGGTGAGGTCGAGCGTGGTGCTGGGGAGGTCCAGCACGACTCGCGCGAGTGGAAAAGCAAGCGGGGATCTGGAGGGGTTGGCGTCGCGACTCGCCGTGGAGCAAACGCGCGACGCGCGAGATCCTCCGTCCGTACACGATCTGACGGTGCGTGTACGTGCGTCGACTTTTGCCAAATGTAAGGTGCCTGCCAATTAGATTTTCTGAAAAAATAATACATGTGTTTGTCTCGTTGCATGCTTTTCTCAGTTCCATTGCTCCAATTTTGTATGTTTACAGCTCGCAATGTTTTTATAGCTTTACATTATTTTCCAGCGACCGTGTTCATTGTACACAAACGCAAAAATGATTTTTTTTTTTTGCGTGGTAGATGAACTCATTGTTCTTATTCTGCACTTACTGCTACAAAGTACGAAGCGATCGGGTCAGTTTTTATTTTTGAGTTTGAAAAGATCGGGTCTGTAGATCGATCGATTTAGCTGGGCTGCGGGCTGCCTCATTGGCATCACGATTCACGCTAGCTGGGCCTAAACCACATCCGCGTAAGTGTACGTTTCTTGTCCGGTCTTTTTACCGATCGCGTAGGCGTCTAGGATTTTTTCACCGATCGTGTTCGGTTTTTCTACTGGTTTTTTTACCGATGGTTTGTGGTTCGATGCGCGACATAGGAACGTACGACGGACGACGACGTACCACCACACGAACGTACCATCACGGCATCTACTAATATTATAGTATAGATAAATGGATTGTAATACAAATGCATTGCATGGTATAGATCATAGATTCTTTTCTCCGGATGTATGCGCATCTGCCAACCCCTTTTCATTTTTTGTCCATCAAAGATTACTATTTTAGGAGTCGATTCTAACCCATTTTATTGGGTTCATGACTTATAAGGAAACATATATTTATTCTTCAGGTAATTACATTTTGAATTCTAGGTACAATACGTATGCGGAAACAATTTTGATATGATTCTTAAATCCCAAAGTGCTCAACCAATCCTTAGTAAATACAATAAAAAAAGTAACTGACTAATGAAAACGAAACATCAGTTCTTTGTGTGCTTACTATTTGGTGCATTTGGTGGCATCAATTTTTTTTTGTCATATTAACGACTCGAGATATATAAATTTATAGGCTGCTCATAAATTGGTGTATTTGTTGGCAGCCAAGTTTGGGTCATATTAATTACTCAGTATAAAGATATAGGCTGCACTTGAATTCAGGACCTCCCAGTTTTTGAAACTTCATCCTACTCGTTAAAGGTCATTGTAAAGATGTCTATGTTGAGAACAATTTCAGGATAACAATATAGAAATAACCCCGAGAAGGACTGATCAGCGATTTTCCTCTTCTGATGTTATACACCAAACCAATAATATTCCATAAATCGGTCGAGTTATTCTTATCATTTTCTTATGCTAATCTATCAATTATAAGTTTAAATCTGTAGAATACTGGTTTGCACGTATATATAAGCACACTGGAGAAACCGAGAAGTAGACCACCACAATCTTTAACGTGCCATTTTTCTAATTTATATTTTGCACCTGCCTCTCCAGCGGAAATAAAATTCATGTGGAAGCAACATCTGAAATCTCAAAGTACACACTAACAAAATTCTTGTAAAGTATGAGTCAAGTTTCCATAATAAATTATGTAGCTTATCAATATGGATGGTCAAGATACTTCTTATTGCACAAAGCCCGCGCAATTGCGCGGCTAGCATTGTGCTCTGTCCATAAATCATCAAAAATTATGACCAATCTACAAATTTCAATCATAATCCAAAGAAACATTTTCATCGACGCCAAATGCGAAGCAACAAAGATAGCAAAATACGTGCCTAAAATTAAAGATTTGTACATCGTGCGCACAAAAGGAACAAATGTTTATCAGATCGATCTATAATTCCAGATCCAAACACACACACGTACGTATACAACTCCCTGTCAATTTCAATATTTACACGTGTGTATTATAACTTTGTAGATAAAAAAAATAGACATATACAGAGAATCTAAAGAGGAGTCAACGGGTGAACCTCAACAGTGTGCTGTGTGTGAAGTTGACGCAGGGGCTGCGGCGACCTTGCCTCAGTTACCTGGTGGAGGCGACGATGTTGACCCAAGGACGCCGGCGACCTCAGCACATCCACACAACATGTCGATATGTTCCAACCACATTGGACTTCTGGTGTGTCATCATTTTACCTAAATAATAGAATGGAAACGCTAGATGCATGAGTACGAAATAGATACTAACTATATATTGTGATAAAAACAATGAAATACATAGGAGAGAATTAAGGTGGACACCACACTTTCACTTCTATATATAATATATCCATGAGAGAAGATATGGAACAAACATTACTCTGCTGGTATGTCTAGAGTCCAAATATCATCTAAGTAATGCTTAGAACAAAATACTGGTTCTTGTATTTAATTACTCATTTCCTTGCTTCTTTGTTTATTTCCTGAACATCTTAATCATGTAAAATATACTGTAGTTTTTCAAGTCAGACACCTCATAAGTATTGCTTTAATATTGGCCGGCCGATAGTGTCATGATTCGGAAGTAGTGAATTTTCATAATTCGACAATAATCTCCATTGAATGGAACACTTCCACCTGAACCAATCAATATGCGTAAGGAGAGATCTATTTAACTGGAACAACCCTGAATTTGTTAGTCGAGCAGTCATGTGATATATCAATAAACATATGCAAAAAAAAAGAATGTTTAAATACGCACTTGAAGGGAAAAAAAGCTCTCTTATCTGTGATAGCATAACAGCACTTTCTTGACCTTCAGAATGCACTCCTGTCTATCACTAATTTTGTAAGTAGATGGTTGTTAAGCTGAATGCGAACATCAGAAAAACGCAAGACCAAAGCATCTGATTTGATCTTCGGAAGCTACAAAATCTGCAAGATGACAATATGGAGGGGTAAATACCAACAAAAAATTTGACATACAAATCCAATGAACTTACCTGCAGTGCAGCAATGGCGACCGCTCGACACTGGGTAATGATGCTTTCAGCATCGTCATGTGGCCGCCAGCCATTAGACATATACTCCGCTCTGTTGCAATTTCCAGTTCTGTGTTGATGGCCTGGTGGACCAGATGATTGTGCAGAGTAGTCTGACATAGTCACCCAAAGACGCAAGCCATCATATGTAATACAAAGTGCCATGATAATCGAATTGATGCTCACATATCACTTCTGATTGCACAAAGTTTTGTCCCCCAAATCAAGACATCTTTTAAATAGGCTGACCGAGATGCACGTAATGGAACTTGGGAGGGGCTGCTCCCTAGAAGCTGATGGATCAAGCGATTGTATATGCTCCTGTCCGACTGTATCCGGCAAGGACGTGATCGATCATGTCTTGTAGCGATTGATCGGATGCCCGTAAGCAAAATTCGGTCCATACTCACGTGGAGCCTCATCACTCCCAGTATAACATACCAATGATCAATTAAAGATAGCCATAAGAAAGAAAGAATAAAGTTTGCGCTGCTAGTAATACCGAAGATGAAATCTGCTGATGAACTCCTAGTATTACGTACGTATGATCAATAAGAAAGAGTAAAGTTTAAGCTGCTGGTAGTACCGTAGATGAAATCTGATGATCCGCCCGCTAATTAGAGGCATCCATCTAAGCGATTGGTTCTGAAAGTGAAAATCGAAATTCTTGGCGGACACTTGACCCTCGCGCATTGGCGACATCGCCGATGACCGACGGCGACGGCGCAGCTAAACCCTTGATGTCTCCACATCTGTGAGCAGCCATCCGGCAGCAATTAGAGAAAACTTAATTCTTCCGGCGATCGATAAATTTATAAAAATCTCTGGCCGATCGATGGTATTCGCTGGCCGCCGTCGTGCTGCAGCTCTGGTTCGATTTCTAGATGCTGATCCTTCTGCGACGGCGACCGATCAACCTGTATAAATCTCCGGCCGATCTACGGTATTCGCCGGTCACCGTCGTCCCGCAGTTCTGGTTCGATTTCGGGTGCCTTCGATAGGCATGCCTACTATTTGCGGACGGGCGTATTTGGTGGTGTGCATGTTCGTTCGGGCCTGCTCACGTACATGTGTTTATATTTAATTCGACAGATTCATGTACGTGGTCATGACAAACTCCTATCCGTGTATTTTGCTTCAAGAAAAATCCAACCGTGTATTTTCCTAAGATTAGGTACCGTGTACTTCCTGGACTTTGCCTTTGGCTTTCCCGTTTCTTAAACGTGTTGAGGCCGGTCATCTATCCGCACGTTTTAGTTTCCATGTGGAATCACGGTGATCTCTCTTGTGCTTTAAATCTCCACCGTTTGTAAATCAAAGTTATTTCTTGACAAATCACCACCGTCGATTGTCTTGTGTTTTAATTATATAATAGATGTTCTTTAATGTGATGTGCCAAGTCTAGTAAAACAAGTGCAGGGGCACCATCTAACAATAACTTACATATATACACAACCGTACATGCAGTGGAACTGGAAACCATATAGTAGGAGAAAAGCCGAACTCCGACAGAAAAAGATAATGTCCATCAGAATAAGTTTGGTCAACCATAATTCTTTCAAAACAGAGCCCATGCGACATACAAGAACAACTCATGAAACCAGATACATTTACTGGAACTACAATTTACGAGACCACAATTAAAATTAACAATACGCAGAGGCATGCCTCAGATAAGGTGAACTGTAAGAGGATAACAAAATAACAAGTGCCTTCTAGCACTGTCACTGCCAACGACCCAAAATTATAGCCGAAACGAGGCTGGTTTGGGCAATAGATGGATATATACTTCAAGAAACTGATGGC
The DNA here is from genome assembly GCA_947311845.1 of Poa pratensis. Taxonomy (NCBI): domain Eukaryota; kingdom Viridiplantae; phylum Streptophyta; class Magnoliopsida; order Poales; family Poaceae; genus Poa; species Poa pratensis. Next base: position 74,016,511 of record CAMZMU010000020.1, read on the forward strand.
ACCCGGATAGTTTCAATATTACAAGTCTGAAAGTAGTATTTTTAATTGGTCAATTCAAGATATGTTAAATGGAACTGGGACGTGTCAAGATTCCTAGAACTGTAAAAATAACGGGAGAGTGATAACGAGCATCTCAAGGATCATCTGTACATAATCTTTTACCACCTCCTTGTTACGCTCTGCCCAAATTGCATGATTGACTTGAGCCACTATGGTCTGGAGACATGTAAGTATGTAACATACAAACATTTCAGCTATATAATATATATTCTGAAACATGTACAATATGCACAAATTAAGAGATAGAGAAATGCACACTGTTGTCCGGCGAGCAGTGATGTCCCCGAGTCAACAATGGCAGCGCAGCCACCATCACAGAAGACAGTTGATTGGCCACCAATAAGAAGATCACCCATGTCAAACTGCCAGTAGCTTGCATGTATTCATTCACCATAAGAGCAGATACAAGATTTGAACACACACGCTAGAGATTTGAGGAAGAACACAGAAACCACACTCACACGCAGTAGAAAGCTGCAACAACACCGCTAACACCACAAACCTGAGAGAGAGGACACCTCCAAACATTGTTGATGGCTGCAGAAACCACCTGACGCAAGCAGCAGGATCGTCGACGATGAACGAGCACAGCCAGGCCGCCCTCTCCTCCACCACCTCCGGACACCACCAGCAACCCAGCTGCGCCGGAACCTCCACCCGTCTTCCTCCGAAACCCCGCAGCACCCTCCGGCGAGGAGCGCAGAACCGAGCTCCACCTCCAACCTTCCCTCCTACACAACAGCACCTCACAAGCCCTGCAGCGCCTCTGGAGGAGACGACGCCAGGACGAGGACAGGGCCGGAGGACAGGAACTCCAAAGCGCGCAGACGACGCCACCGTCTCGCCGGCCGCCCGCAGAGAACAAGAGCCCACAAGATCCGCAGAACTTGGGGCACAAAACCAACCACCCGACCCAGAGGCCGGTGGGACTACCACGCCAACCGCCCGCCGTCGCCGGCCAGGGAGAGGAATGGTGGTGGACTTATTCTTCCTCGACGACACTGATCTCCTCTCCAAATCGATGCGCCAGGAACCTACACCTACCCTATCTACACGCCGGGCGCTGAGAAACGAGATCCCGACCTCCTCACGCCGCCGGAGCGAGCGGAGGAGGCCAGGATCCACGCCCTCACCGCCGGCGGAAGGGGATCTAGGTCGACTCGCCCTTTTCGCCTCAGAGCACTGTAGAGGGAGGAGGGGAGACGGACACGGCTGCTCCATGGTATATCTTTGAAATCGCGATCGTTCTGTTCCATCTGTTGTTGCATTGCCATTCCCCAATTTTGTCAGAGCTGGCCTCCTGTCAACATCAACTTGCTGAACATAGGGTATAGGATTATTGGGAATCCCACATGGGTCTTCACCAAAGTATCCACTCGGATGAGCCCCAGCAGAACTGAAGTAACTGAGTGGCTAAGTATAACGATCATTCATTCAGGATCTGTACAGTAGATATCACAGTAAATATCTTCAACAAGCTCAAATAATTTGTCAAAATCAATCAATTTAGAGATCTTAGGAGCGGACAAGATTCAGAGCTAGAAATAAAAATGGCATGCCTCTGACGTTTGTTTTGCAATATGGGTTGTTTTCAGGGGATGGAAACTCTTATGTGCAGGGTGAATTCTTGGGTGATCCATAAACTACAGCTCTCTTGGAAAGCAATATATCTTTTTCTAAAATTTTGTTTACATATGCGGATATAGAAACAAATATCTCTCGGCTAGTAAAGCACACAGCAGCAACAGCACACCACGTCCAAGCACAACAACATTGAACGCACAAGCATTAGTAGCATCTCTCCCGATCAATGCACCCACTCAAACAAAATAGAGGCAGCAGTACAGTAGCAACTCTGATCTACACTTCGTCTCTCAAACAACAAGCAGCAGCTCTCTCCCTCTTTCTCAACAGCAAGCAGCAGAAGCTCTCCCGATTTTCCTCTGTCCCGGTTCACTGACGTTGTCCATGACGTGTCCCTCCTCTCTCTCCCTCTGATTTATCTTTCACGATGTCGACCGTGTCCATGTCTTTCTCTCTCCCCGTCCCTGTGGAGCTCCTCCTCCCAACCAGCAGCCACACGGGAGAGAGGGCAGAGTAGGACACCGCGGCGCGCTGGACCAAAATTAAATAATTTCTGGTTTTGAAAAGTTTGAAAAACTTTGAAAACTTTGAAAAGTAGTGGAAAAACCCCAGGTTATCTGTGGCGCACGGTGTGCTTACCTGTGGCGCACAGTACCGTGCGCCACAGATAACTTACCTGTGGCGCACATGTGGGCCCACATGTAAGTGACACACAACTTACCTGTGGCGCACGAAGCCGTGCGCCACAGATAAGCTAAGGGTCACTTACATGTGGGCCCCGCGCCCGCGCCTCTCTCTTCATTCCAAACGCGAAAAAACGACCAAGTCACAGACAGAGACCGCGCGCGCGACCCCTGCTCGCCGTCGTCGAACGTCACTGCCGGAGCCGCCCCACGCCGGCCGCCCCCGCCGCCCGACGTCGACCTCCACGCCGGCCGCCCCTGCCTGCTCTTCCTCCCCTGCGGCCACGCGCTCGCGGCCCCTGCCTCCTCTTCCTCCCCTGCGGCCACGCGCTCGCGGCCGCCCACGCCGGAGCACCTCCCCCACGCCCTGCTCTCGCCGGAGCACCTCCCCCACGCCGGAGCACCTCCACGGGACCGTCCGCCCCCGTCGCCCTGCTCCCTCCCCTGCCCGAGGTGATCCCCTCCCCTGCCTCCCCCTCCCTTGCCTTCAAGGTGTTCGACACAATGCTGCCACCATTGTTGCCCTCTGTTAGTGCTAGCTCTTCGATGCTGCTACTGCTAGGTTAGTTGCTATTGTTAGTCCACATGTTAGTGCTAGGTTAGTCCACATGTTCTAGCTGTTGCATGTGAATTTTGGTGGAATATGGACGTATATTGATGTGGATGGATGTGAATGTGTGGATGGATGCGGATTTATATGGATGGATGCATGGATGTTTGATTTATATGGATGGATGCATGGATGTATAAGGAGTTGCTTGAGATATGCCGAAATGTTGATTCATTTCCGTTTCGGCAAATTTCGCACTCCGTAGCTACATTTTTTAGCAAAGGTCATGCCGGATTTTTTTCGTTTTGTTTTGTTACTAATACCGTGATATTTACTAATTTGTGTAGACATGGCGGACAACGACGAAGCCGGTGGTTCTGGGGCTCGTCATGAGAGTGACGAAGAACTAGAGAACCACTACCTCCACTTTTTGGCCTCGCAGACTCCCGAGCAAGTGCGCATTGATGAAGGGGGTGATGCACAGTCGAGACCCCATGAGGACCACGACAATGAGATGGGTGATGATGAATATGATCCCCAGGAGGATACGTCAGATGGGGACGACACCACTGACACGGGCGCCGTCGGCACAGATGGCACCTCAGGTAGCAGCACCAAGCGTCAGCGGAAGCCAAGGCGCCAAAACGTGGTGGCCACCGGCCGCCTAGTATTCACAAAGGTTGACGAGGTCAGTGACACGCCTCTAGAGCCTGAAAAATATGCGAAGGGCTTCGGCATCCAGTGTGCCGCCATTGCTCGAGAAATCTGCTCGATCAACGATGGAGAACTACGGAAAAGGAAAAGTACAGAGCCTTTGGAAAAGCAACTCATTCAGAAGCTCCACTCGCGGTACAGGTTCCCGGCGCCCTACAATGACCTAGATATCAAGAACAACATAGTAAACACATGCGCCCTCGGCAAGATCTGCAAAGGCTTAAACTCTTGGAAGTATAGGGTGAGGAAGATGCTTGACAAAGGTTGCAGTTTTGAAGAGATCCGCGCCACCTATTGTGACACCCCTCCCAGGCGCATATCACCAGAGAGGCGGTCGTCCCGTGCGCCAGCCCAAGATATCTGGCCGCACGTCGCGACAGTGCAACATAGTGGAAATCATTACACAATCAGGCACAAGAAGTGCTACAAATGGTTTACAAGGCCATCAAGGCATGACAAAATATCAAGCCAAGCCTGGCCCAGGATAGAGTTTAACTGGCAGCGGAAGACGGCTAAGGCAACGGCTTGGAGCGGCTCCACTCCACAGGCATCTGGCTGGGCTACTGATCCTAGCACGCTCTGGCTCCAAATCCGTGCTAAGGTAGAAGATGAATCCTCGCCAAAATCTGGCCACAATCACAAGGCCCGTGAGTACATTATGTATGCACTCAGCAAGTATCGCCACTTACTACAAACAATCCAACAATCATGCAGCAAGATATACGTTTGAAATAAAATCCTACAACATGGCAAGTGTCTACTCTAGGCAGATCAATATAATAACATAACAGTAGCATGGCATCACAAGCAAAACATGGCATAAGCAAACAACGGGTATTACCCGTGCAGAGTCCAAGCCAGGTGGGGTTGGATCGTGCACCGGCAATCATACAAAGAACTTACCTGTGTCGGGTATAATCGAGTGTACCCGTTGGTACCAAATAATATACAACAGCACCGGTGATCACTGCTAGGCCCTCTGGCCTCAACTTTCCACTCTGGACATGCACGGTTGATGTTGGCTCAGGCCTAACTCTAGGCTCCCAACGATCACACCGCCATCCCATATCACGGGTTACCATCAGCATCTCAAGACAATATTCCCTGCATCATCTTATTTGTTCATTTAGTGAGATCAGGTCGTTCTTTAATTAATTCAAACAATTCTTAAGTTTAACCTCCGGACACGACGAGGACACACAGTGTGACCGACACTGAACTGTTGTTCCATATCCCAGGAACGAGGCTAGCTTGCTAGGTTGAGTCTCTCGAGAGTTTGCGTTACCACCTATCAGAATGCACCCTACTCAGCCGACGCTCCAGGTTTCTCACGCCCAAATTCGTACTAAGCAAGGTACACTCACATGACGGTCCACTTGCTAAGACACTCTCCTGCACCACCCTATGCGCATGGCACAACGGGCAAGTAAATCCGGCACATCCCCTGGCGCGACCAGGTATGCCTAGCTCCGGACTCCCTATCACAGTCGAACCCGTGCCTGTCGACCACTCCCCTCGAACAGCGCAACCGAACGACTGCGCCCAATGGATGGCACAAAAGGGGCTTAACAACCTACTAGGTCACGGTCTTCCCATGAGACGACGATGGTTCTGCTTTCAAAGTTCAGATTAGTGGCACCATGGGCTGACCCTATCGTTGTTTGGAGGGGTGTTTCATTTAATCAAGTTTCATCACAACAAGTCCCAAAACAGAGGATTAGTCCAGCATAACAATCACGATATCAATATCATATATCATTAAACAACAAGGCATTAGCAACAAAAGAAAAGATCAACTACAAAATATGGTTTAGTTGGTTTGTGTCGACTGGGTGACTGTCGTGGCGATTCTGCCAACAAGCGCCACCACCAGATCAACTAGTTGGTTAGCGTCGACCGTGTGACTATCGCGGCGATCCCGCCGACAAGCGCCACCACAGATCAACAACAATTTATAACATAGTGTTTCAAACGGATGACTGTGGCGGTTCCTCCAGCCGGTGTCATCGTAGATCAATCACAAAGTTGGTGAGGCATGTAGCCTCCAAACAATGAACCGAAAAGCATCCATTCCACTCGAGGATTAACCTGACGTGGTGTCAGCAATCTTGGCAAAAAGAACCAAATGGAAAGTCAGCTCCCAAGCGTCGCAGTCCGGGTGGTCTACGCCAACCATATTTGACGGAGGGACAAGAAGCAAATAACTCTTTTGGCAAATGCCCCCAACTCCGAGGATCATAAGACGACATTCGTCCGCTCCTCACCTCGGCGAAGAAGAAGAAGCAAACAATCATAGGAACGCAGGTTTTATAGTTGTTTATTTAGAGGGTTCGACAAAGCCATGCAAGTGCGAGGCGCACAGTTAATTCACACATCATTCTAATGCATACATGGATGATAAATAAAACATGGCGGGAGCAATATTCGAAGCAACATAATGAACAAGAATAACAAACAGACATGCAATAATAAAACAGGGTACAGACAGAAAATATGACACTCGGTATGGCAATCAACAAATAAACAAACAAACATTGCGGGACGGCTCATAGCAAGGGGTTAGCTTGCCTTCGAAGACGGGGATCCACTGGGCTTGGAAAGGTCGGGGTGATTCCGCAGCGTCGGGTGTCGATAGCCGCTTTACCCGGACTCCGGATTGCCCTCACACAAGGGCACCCAATAGCACTATCTTGGAATGAGATGAAACCAGTACAACTGGTTAGAGCTCGTAGAGATACAAATTTAGAAATTTGAATCACCTAGATCGGACTTACGGTTTAAAAGATATGAGCGTTTGAAGTTGGTCCTGCAGGAAAAAGAAAAACAGAACCGGGGAAAAAAAATCAGCCGGGCCGCAAATGGGCCGAAATGGCCTGCTGCGCTGCTGCCTGCTGGCCAGCTGGGCTGGGCTGCTTCTGCCGCTACTGGGGCTGGAAAACGGTTCGTAACAGAGAAAAGAAAACAGCACGGGGAAGAAACGGATCGATCGATCCCTGCTTTCTTCTCCAGCACGGGCGGCTCGGGGAGGACGACGTCGCCGACGACGGGCTGCCGGGAGGGGCAGGGCCGCGGCCAGCGGCGGGGATGGCACGGCGGCGGCTCGCCGCGGTCATGGGAGGTGGGGCCGGCGGCAGGGACGCGGTCGTCACTCTCCTCCACGCGGGCACACCCGTGAGCGCACGGGGGGTGCTGGTGGTCGACGTCCGCCGGCGAGGGGCGGCCCGGCGGAGACGGGGGCGAGGTGCAGGGGCACTGCCGCACTCGGGGACGGCGTCGGGCGGGAGAGGGAGGCCACGACGCGGCCCCGCGAGCTCGCAAAGCTTCGGCTTGCCTCGGCCATGGCGGAGTCGAGCACGGGCGGCTCCTCCGCCGTGCTGCTCCGCCGCTCGGGACGGCAGGGATGGGGACGCCGCGAGGAACCGCTCCGGAGGGGAGGGCCAGGAGGCAGGGGGAAGAGCAGGGGAGTTGCTCGCGAGCTTGCGGGGGGGGGGGGGGGGGGGTTCGGCCATGGTGGGCTCGAGCACGAACTCGAGCTCTCCTCTTGTTCTTCTGGACTATGGTGGAGGAAAAGGAGACGTAGGGAGTGTGAGGGCGTCTGGAGAGAGCTCGGTCTTGCTTGTAGATAGAGGAAGAGAGAGCACCGACGGGCACCGATGCACCCACCTTGCTCCAAAACTTAAATGGGGAGGGTAGGGATGAGGAGGAGGGTGTGGCTGCCGTGCTGGTGGCATAGTGAAGCACGTGGTGTACTGCAGCGGAAGGATCAGCCACCGTCCACAGCAGTAAGCAAGGATTAGGTCTTGCCTAAGCGCGCGTCCTGGACGTCCAAAGCGCGACACGGGCGACACGTCGCGTTCCCGATGACTCGGGGCACCAAACGCGATGGGGTTTTCACCACTGTACGCCAAAAACAAAACTCTACAACTTCGGTGACTAGAACTTTTGAAAAACAGTACTGGTCCAAATGGAAAAAGGTTGTTTGGAGAAGCAAACGATTTTTGTTTTGATCAAGACTTTTCCCAGAGGTGTGGGCTCTCCTAGTGTTTGCATCTGGGTGTTCTCCTCCCACCACAAAAATCATTTGGCTTGGTTTTGGAAACGTTTGAATTTTGGGGCAGAAACTTGGACAGAGGAAAAGTCAGATATTTTCTTAACAAGGTATCCAATATTTTTGCATAAATAGGCTACATACTGCCTAGGGGTCATCCCCTAATTTTTGTAGAATTTTTGGAGACATAAAGATAGGGGTTCCTTTGGAAATTGCTAGTGGGCATGGAAAGAGCATTACAAAGGAAGTACCTCAAATATTGCTCAAATGAGGTTGGGACAATGGAGTGAAATGCTCAGGAGGCGGCATCATGCACCTTCCCAAAATGGCATAATTTCTGGATGAGTGGAAGGTGTCTAGATAATATCTGGATCAGAAATGGCATTTCGGAAAATAACGTCCAACTTGGAAATATTGCATTGGAGTATGCAATATTTTTGCATGGATTGTCTTTAAATGGATATGGGAGTACTCTGGTATTTTTAGTGGGATTTATCTAGCGACGGAAATAGACTTCCCTTTGGTAGGTGGAGAAAAGGGTTTAAACGGTTTAATAATCGGGGCTAGGGTTTTCGAGGGAAAACCTAAGCAACAAAATTGTCACGGGTGTAGGAGTGGTTCGTGGATCACTGGGAAAATTTTGAGGGAGCAATTTCCAAGTCAAATCATCCTCAAGGACTTGAAGAAATATTTAGGATAAGAGGAAAAAGTTTTTCAGGTGTCGGAAAACACCGCTAAAATTAGGTTCAAAATTTTGGGGTGTTACAGACCTTCCCCCCTTAAAAAGAATCTCGTCCCGAGATTCGGGGGTTATACAAGATAAATCTTGAATGATCCATTTATACCCCAACTAAAACTTTTTCTACAGAATAACAGGATTTTGACACCCAAACAGATCGACACACAACAAGATTTTATATTATATCTCTACCACACTCAATGCATTTAAAAGATGGCATGGCAGGGGTTCACTCAATCAATCAACATAGGATCTACCAGCAGGTTTATAAAAATTAAATCTAAAGTTTTTGTTCAAACAGACATAAACATGGCAAGATCAAACAAGATCTACAACCAAACTATCAATCAACAACCAAAGATTTATCTTAAGGAAACAATTACCTGAAGTTTGGGAACACAACGGTTTACGGTTTTATTTTAGAAAAACTGTATATCCACTTTCATGTATACACAGGTTTGAAAAAAATAACAGGGTTTCTTTTTAGAAGAATATATCTGTGCCACCGATAATTGGCTCACAGACACCGTGGGATAGGGCTATTCCGAAAATCATTTGCAGTGGTATGGCATAATCATTTCAACCATACCGAATAAGCCAGCACAATCAAACCATCATTAAAATAACATAGTAAAATTTTCTCCACTTGTATGCGACACACAAAACATCCAAGTGATGAACCATGTATAGCAACAAGCAGGTGATTTTCCCAACCTACGCACAAGTCAGCAATAAGCAAGCGTGGTACCGTGGAGTACGGTATGAAATACTCCCACTTAATGGCTAACTTGTGCAACACACGCAAAAATACTTTTCTTACTCGAAATAGTCCCATTCAAAGTTTGTATTAATTTTACAAGCGGGTATATGCGTCTGGGTTCACATATACCACTCTTGTTTTTAGGTGATGTGTCGTTTTTTTAACTTTTCAACTGAAGAAAAGGACATGATATTTCGTCACACGTCAACTAAGCGGTTAACAAGGGAATCAGAACACCAAGTCTTATTATGGCTGATTCGACATCAACCAGAAAACATACAACAAACCTTACATTACAAGCCAACACAAGAAAAACAAACAACCTCGCTGATTCTCACCAACCACATACAAGCGTCACTCAGGCTAACCAAACAAGGGATTACTCCGCTTAATGGCCATTTGCATCAGGCAGAGCGGGGCTAAGACGGGGAGTGGTGTCAACACTGCCATCTTCCTCGGGGCTGGGGTCACAGGGTTTTCCTTGGAAGATTAGTCCACTGACCAGAAGTCACTGCCGAGTTCGGGCCATGGCTTCCTTAAAAACAGAAGACCAACATTGGTTGCCATAAAAAAAACTTCAGAGCTATGGGCAAGGTAGGAACGCGGGATACCTTAGCGGAATCCTACTTCAATTGAGTTGGGTGCCAAGGGTAGCAGGCGAGGGTGGGGATAAATGGCAGCTAGGACTGGGGTCTCATATATGCTGGGTTGTGTCGGCTCCTTCTCTTGGAAGAAACCGGCGAGCGTCCTACTGCACCTTACTGTGGACCGACACCAGCCATGCCGGTTAGGCGGAGATGGGTTAAATCCATCGGGCTCACTGTCGGGCAATAGTAAGGCGGGGCTTTCCATGCTAGGGTAGTCTACAGCCAGAACCTCGCTCTGATACCACCTCTGTGACACCCCTCCCTGGCGCATATCACCAGAGAGGCGGTCGTCCCGTGCGCCAGCCCAAGATATCTGGCCGCACGTCGCGACAGTGCAACATAGTGGAAATCATTACACAATCAGGCACAAGAAGTGCTACAAATGGTTTACAAGGCCATCAAGGCATGACAAAATATCAAGCCAAGCCTGGCCCAGGATAGAGTTTAACTGGCAGCGGAAGACGGCTAAGGCAACGGCTTGGAGCGGCTCCACTCCACAGGCATCTGGCTGGGCTACTGATCCTAGCACGCTCTGGCTCCAAATCCGTGCTAAGGTAGAAGATGAATCCTCGCCAAAATCTGGCCACAATCACAAGGCCCGTGAGTACATTATGTATGCACTCAGCAAGTATCGCCACTTACTACAAACAATCCAACAATCATGCAGCAAGATATACGTTTGAAATAAAATCCTACAACATGGCAAGTGTCTACTCTAGGCAGATCAATATAATAACATAACAGTAGCATGGCATCACAAGCAAAACATGGCATAAGCAAACAACGGGTATTACCCATGCAGAGTCCAAGCCAGGTGGGGTTGGATCGTGCACCGGCAATCATACAAAGAACTTACCTGTGTCGGGTATAATCGAGTGTACCCGTTGGTACCAAATAATATACAACAGCACCGGTGATCACTGCTAGGCCCTCTGGCCTCAACTTTCCACTCTGGACATGCACGGTTGATGTTGGCTCAGGCCTAACTCTAGGCTCCCAACGATCACACCGCCATCCCATATCACGGGTTACCATCAGCATCTCAAGACAATATTCCCTGCATCATCTTATTTGTTCATTTAGTGAGATCAGGTCGTTCTTTAATTAATTCAAACAATTCTTAAGTTTAACCTCCGGACACGACGAGGACACACAGTGTGACCGACACTGAACTGTTGTTCCATATCCCAGGAACGAGGCTAGCTTGCTAGGTTGAGTCTCTCGAGAGTTTGCGTTACCACCTATCAGAATGCACCCTACTCAGCCGACGCTCCAGGTTTCTCACGCCCAAAGTCGTACTAAGCAAGGTACACTCACATGACGGTCCACTTGCTAAGACACTCTCCTGCACCACCCTATGCGCATGGCACAACGGGCAAGTAAATCCGGCACATCCCCTGGCGCGACCAGGTATGCCTAGCTCCGGACTCCCTATCACAGTCGAACCCGTGCCTGTCGACCACTCCCCTCGGACAGCGCAACCGAACAACTGCGCCCAATGGATGGCACAAAAGGGGCTTAACAACCTACTAGGTCACGGTCTTCCCATGAGACGACGATGGTTCTGCTTTCAAAGTTCAGATTAGTGGCACCATGGGCTGACCCTATCGTTGTTTGGAGGGGTGTTTCATTTAATCAAGTTTCATCACAACAAGTCCCAAAACAGAGGATTAGTCCAGCATAACAATCACGATATCAATATCATATATCATCAAACAACAAGGCATTAGCAACAAAAGAAAAGATCAACTACAAAATATGGTTTAGTTGGTTTGCGTCGACCGGGTGACTGTCGTGGCGATTCTGCCAACAAGCGCCACCACCAGATCAACTAGTTGGTTAGCGTCGACCGTGTGACTATCGCGGCGATCCCGCCGACAAGCGCCACCACAGATCAACTACAATTTATAACATAGTGTTTCAAATGGATGACTGTGGCGGTTCCTCCAGCCGGTGTCATCGTAGATCAATCACAAAGTTGGTGAGGCATGTAGCCTCCAAACAATGAACCGAAAAGCATTCATAAGAAAGAAAGCATCCATTCCACTCGAGGATTAACCTGACGTGGTGTCAGCAATCTTGGCAAAAAGAACCAAATGGAAAGTCAGCTCCCAAGCGTCGCAGTCCGGGTGGTCTACGCCAACCATATTTGACGGAGGGACAAGAAGCAAATAACTCTTTTGGCAAATGCCCCCAACTCCGAGGATCATAAGACGACATTCGTCCGCTCCTCACCTCGGCGAAGAAGAAGAAGCAAACAATCATAGGAACGCAGGTTTTATAGTTGTTTATTTAGAGGGTTCGACAAAGCCACGCAAGTGCGAGGCGCACAGTTAATTCACACATCATTCTAATGCATACATGGATGATAAATAAAACATGGCGGGAGCAATATTCGAAGCAACATAATGAACAAGAATAACAAACAGACATGCAATAATAAAACAGGGTACAGACAGAAAATATGACACTCGGTATGGCAATCAACAAATAAACAAACAAACATTGCGGGACGGCTCATAGCAAGGGGTTAGCTTGCCTTCGAAGACGGGGATCCGCTGGGCTTGGAAAGGTCGGGGTGATTCCGCAGCGTGGGGTGTCGATAGCCGCTTTACCCGGACTCCGGATTGCCCTCACACAAGGGCACCCAATAGCACTATCTTGGAATGAGATGAAACCAGTACCACTGGTTAGAGCTCGTCGAGATACAAATTTAGAAATTTGAATCACCTAGATCGGACTTACGGTTTAAAAGATATGAGCGTTTGAAGTTGGTCCTGCAGGAAAAAGAAAAACAGAACCGGGAAAAAAAAAATCTGCCGGGCCGAAATGGCCTGCTGCGCTGCTGCCTGCTGGCCAGCTGGGCTGGGCTGCTTCTGCCGCTACTGGGGCTGGAAAACGGTTCGTAACGGAGAAAAGAAAACAACACGGGGAAGAAACGGATCGATCGATCCCTGCTTTCTTCTCCAGCACGGGCGGCTCGGGGAGGACGACGTCGCCGGCGACGGCCTGCCGGGAGGGGCAGGGCCGCGGCCAGCGGCGGGGATGTCACGGCGGCGGCTCGCCGCGGTCATGGGAGGTGGGGCCGGCGGTGGGGACGCGGTCGTCACTCTCCTCCACGCGGGCACGCCCGTGAGCGCACGGGGGGTGCTGGTGGTCGACGTCCGCCGGCGAGGGGCGGCCCGACGGAGACGGGGGCGAGGTGCAGGGGCACTGCCGCACTCGGGGACGGCCTCGGGCGGGAGAGGGAGGCCACGACGCGGTCCCGCGAGCTCGCAAAGCTTCGGCTTGCCTCGGCCATGGCGGAGTCGAGCACGGGTGGCTCCTCCGCCGTGCTGCTCCGCCGCTCGGGACGGCAGGGATGGGGACGCCGCGAGGAACCGCTCCGGAGGGGAGGGCCAGGACGCAGGGGGGAAGAGCAGGGGAGTTGCTCGCGAGCTTGCGGGGGGGTTCAGCCATGGTGGGCTCGAGCACGAACTCGAGCTCTCCTCTTGTTCTTCTGGACTATGGTGGAGGAAAAGGAGACGTAGGGAGTGTGAGGGCGTCTGGAGAGAGCTCGGTCTTGCTTGTAGATAGAGGAAGAGAGAGCACCGACGGGCACCGATGCACCCACCTTGCTCCAAAACTTAAATGGGGAGGGTAGGGATGAGGAGGAGGGTGTGGCTGCCGTGCTGGTGGCATAGTGAAGCACGTGGTGTACTGCAGCGGAAGGATCAGCCACCGTCCACAGCAGTAAGCGAGGATTAGGTCTTGCCAAAGCGCGCGTCCTGGACGTCCAAAGCGCGACACGGGTGACACGTCGCGTTCCCGATGACTCGGGGCGCCAAACGCGATGGGGTTTTCACCCCTGTACGCCAAAAACAAAACTCTACAACTTTGGTGACTAAAGTTTTCGCGAATTCGAAACTTCGTGCGACTAGAACTTTTGAAAAACAGTACTGGTCCAAATGGAAAAAGGTTGTTTGGAGAAGTAAACTATTTTTTGTTTTGATCAAGACTTTTCCCAGAGGTGTGGGCTCTCCTAGTGTTTGCATCTGGGTGTTCTCCTCCCACCACAAAAATCATTTGGCTTGGTTTTGGAAACGTTTGAATTTTGGGGCAGAAACTTGGACAGAGGAAAAGTCAGATATTTTCTTAACAAGGTATCCAATATTTTTGCATAAATAGGCTACATACTTCCTAGGGGTCATCCCCTAATTTTTGTAGAATTTTTGGAGACATAAAGATAGGGGTTCCTTTGGAAATTGCAAGTGGGCATGGAAAGAGCATTACAAAGGAAGTACCTCAAATATTGCTCAAATGAGGTTGGGACAATGGAGTGAAATGCTCAGGAGGTGGAATCATGCACCTTCCCAAAATGGCATAATTTCTGGATGAGTGGAAGGTGTCTAGATAATATTTGGATCAGAAATGGCATTTCGGAAAATAACGTCCAACTTGGGAATATTGCATTGGAGTATGCAATATTTTTGCATGGATTGTCTTTAAATGGATATGGGAGTACTCTGGTATTTTTAGTGGGATTTATCTAGCGACGGAAATAGACTTCCCTTTGGTAGGTGGAGAAAAGGGTTTAAACGGTTTAATAATCGGGGCTAGGGTTTTCGAGGGAAAACCTAAGCAAAAAAATTGTCACGGGTGTAGGAGTGGTTCGTGGATCACTGGGAAAATTTTGAGGGAGCAATTTCCAAGTCAAATCATCCTCAAGGACTTGAAGAAATATTTAGGATAAGAGGAAAAAGTTTTTCAGGTGTCGGAAAACACCGCTAAAATTAGGTTCAAAATTTTGGGGTGTTACACCTATCCCCAAATTTCGGTGGCGGCCTTGACTACTTTCAAGGACGCCATGGATACCACAGGGATGAAGAAAAAGCGGGAGTGGGGGAAGGAAATGCGGGACAAGACCTTAGGTGTCCACACTCTTGGAACCCGTGGTTATGATGGAAAGCAGCCCATTTGGGACAAGGAGGACGCCGAACGTGTAGGTGAGAACCCTTGGAACAAGTTCAAGGACCCGTTGGCACGCAGAACGATCAGGGCCCATTACGTTATTGATAAGGATACCGGGGAGCTCAAGACGGAAAGAAGGTCTTGGAGCTTGAGAAGAAGTATCTGGTAAGGAATTTACCAGTTTAATTAAAGTGCTTGTAATCAAGTTGATTATATTATATATAACACTCACGTCGTTTCTTAACGGTTTGAGCACATTCCTTCTCCAGGCAGAAGAAAAGGCGGAAGCGGAATCTACTCAAACCTCCTCCCAGGGTTCGACAAAGAAGCTCCCGTGGGACACTGCTTGGGTCAGGGCGTACAACCAGGCCAAGGACAGGCCTGCGACCAAACAGCCGCATCGTGGCCGTGTGGTCGGCGCCGGTAAGCATCACAAACACTCTTACTATTATCCTACTGAGTCCAAGGAGGTGCGAAACGAGAGGAAGAGGTTCACCGAGATGGATTTAAAGGAGGCTGTGGATAAGGAGGTGAAAGCAACCGTGCCTGGGTTAGTCCAAAACCAACTGCAGCAGACGCTCAGTGCCATCATGCCTAGCCTGATGGAGTCGGTCAAGACTTGGATGGTCGAAGGGCAACAAGGGCCGTTTATCATGCCAGCTTTGTCGGAAGCAACTCCAACAATCTGGCGCCTACGATGGATGGTCCGGCCGCCAACCCTACTTGTGGTAGGGAGGATGCGACGCCGGCCGCCAACCCTACTTGTGGTACGGAGGATGCGACGCCGGCCGCCAACAATGAAGTTGCTGAAGGGGTTTCGCCAGCCGGCGCGCATCAGCTTAGCAGCCCTCCGTCATCTCTTCCATGCCCGTTCGCGGTCCAACGCCATTAACCGAGCTTGAAGCCCTCACGGTAATTAAGCGTCGCAAAAGTCTCAACAAATTATGTATATATAACTCATCCTTGGCGCCCTCTCTTACGCCTTAACATGCATGTTTTCGCAGGACGACGAGGTGGGATGCACGTTGCTATTGCGTGTGGAGAATGAGCTTCAGGATGTGGCAAAAGCAAGCATCATGAGACCAACTCAACGCGTGATGCACAACCTGCCTATGGCCCCTGACGTGTTTCGGGTACATATTGATCGGGTGCTCTCGGGTTGTGATGACCTTTATCCTCCAATTCAACCCGCGGGTGCCGATTCCGAGAAAACCCTCCATGGATGCTTGGGTTATCCCATGACATGGCCAAAGGCACTGATCCGTTTGGACCCTCCTGTCACCTGCACCCCGCCACAGCCAACACCGGTAGGGTCGGCGAATCAAGAACAGTTGATGTACATGTGGGGCATGCCACCAGACCACAAGACTCAATCTGAACCTGCACTAGTCTTTCCACCAGGGTCGGCGATTCATCATGTCGATCAGCTAATGCAAGGAGGGGATGATGACCATGATCATAGTGATGACTTAATGGATTTTGACAACAGAGGACACCAGGATCAGGATCTTCAAGCTCCTCACTGCACTAAGCGTCTGTTCAGTTCTCAGGGCACGCCTGAATGGCCTGTCCTCTTCACCGAGGATCAACAAGGCAACAAGCCTTTCAGCCAGGATACACTACTTAGGATGATCATCCCGGAGATTCAGAAAGGAACCATCCCGGCAGAGAAGAAGCCTAAGAAAGGAGGACGGAAAAGAAAACTGAAGGGTGCCCCCGACTCTAACAGCCAACCAGCGCCGGTGGCTAAGGAGCCGATCCGGGCTAAGGACAAGGTAGGCGTCTCCAACTGGCATTCGATGCATGAGTTGGCTAAGCCGATCCTGCCGCCGAGAATATTGAAGCTCCTAACGCCGGATATGCGGAGTCTCCATGACATGGTTCAGCATATCGAGGACACTCTTATCACATCATCACGTCCAGTATACCCGGTTTTCCCGGTAAAGGTACCAAAGGATATTGGCCTTGCCGATGAATACCCCGCGGACGTGTTCTTCATGAGATTTGAAGAGCTCTTCGACATGTACCATATGAAGCGACTCCCCTTATGCTTCGTCCGCCTGCTTTCTCTCAAGATGGAGTACATGCTTATGAGAGAGGAAACCCGGGTCCTAGCGGTAATGGACCCCTACCACCTTCAGGAGGGCCGTATCAACCACAGTGAAGGTAAGCGACAAGCGACGCGATACGTCCATAAATTCTTCCAGAAGAATCATGAGAGGCAAATCATTCTCATGCCATACTTTCCCGAGTAAGTCATTCGCTTTCCTCCATTACTCATGGTTTTCATGCATTTCCATCCGTACGAAGATTAACTTGAGTATGGCCGGTCTCATTTTGTGCAGGAACAAATACTGTGTCCTCATTGTTGCGTACCCGAGAGTTTCGGAAGCCTATTATTTGGACTCGGGGAGGCAGCACAAGAAGAAAAACTATGAACATATCAAGAGTGTTATGAATGATGCTCTCACCGACTACGCCTTCCACGAAGGCCCCATGGAAGTACGAAAAGAGAAAGATGGCAAGCTGGTGTTCGCCCACCACACGAATTTCAAATCCGTCACGCAGCCGCCAACGAGTGACCAGGACGCCTTCTACGTCTTAATGCACATGCGGGAGTACGTACGGGATCAGCAACAACTACAGTTGCCATCTAGTCTCCGCGATCGCTGCCTGAGGAACATGACAGAGGCCACTGATGATCAACACAGAGAGGAGTTCTGTCGCATCCAGAACACGATTGCAACGACAATCGTCCGTGATGTCCTCCCTAAGGAAGGGTTGTTCTACAACGGTAACGTACATCCACCGAACGCCGAAGTTGAAAAACGCTCAGAAGATCAGGGTGACTACAGGCCATTCAACACTTTATATGGACACAAGCCTTTCCCGCCGAAGCCCCAACCGAGACCGAGGAGGAACAAGCCCCAACCGGCCGAGCAGTGATATGGTCGATATGTTGTTGTTCTGAGTGCAATGTGGTTGCACTTTTATGTGTCTTGTAAATGTAATTCATAAACTTGTTATTGTTTTTAGTTTATTCGAACATGCTACTTTTAGTGTTATGACTCGGAATGTATGATCAAATGTAATGAATTTGTGTCTATTTCGGAACTTTCAAATGTGATTACTTTATTTTGACCAAAACTGTGTATTTATACTCCCTGTGTATTTATACCTGTGCATATACGAAATACGGTACAACAAAAAAAATTGCAATATATCTTACCTGTGGCGCACAGGATATATTACCTGTGGCGCACACAGCAGGCTACCTGTGGCGCACATGGATGTTATCTGTGGCGCACAGGGCATAGTTATCTGTGGCGCACAGAAGTACTTATCTGTGGCACACAGGTGGGTGGTGCGCGTATAAGTGGTGTGTCCCAAGGACCTTACCAGTGGCGCACAGGAGCACCTATCTGTGGCGCACGGGCTCGTGCGCCACAGATGTCGTGGTGTGTTCACGGCAGATGCCATAGGATGGCTTATGTTGGGGCCGATGGAGGCTGGTGATACCGGGGAGGGCTAGCGCGCTAAGGAGCGCACACAAAGATAGAAAAGCACACACAAGATCTACCCAGGTTCAGGGCACTCGTGAGGAGGTATAACCCCTACTCCTGCCTGTCTGTCTCGGATATATCTCTGGGTACCGAAATACAGCAGTGCTCCTTGAGCTGTATGATCCAACAATGGTGGATAAGCACTAGCTAGAAGATGAAACTATGGGGTGGAAAGTATCTCAGGGGTTCGTTGTCTCGTCCCTCACGCACGAGGGGGTGAAGGCCTATTTATAGGCTGAAACCGAGGTACAATCCAACAGCTACGGTCCAAACTCGGCACTGTAGCTGTCACATCCGAGTCAGCCGCATGCTCATGATGATGGCCTCTGCCACGGATACGCACGCATGTGTCAGCTTCTTGGTCATCATTGTGACCTCTGCCAGGACAGGACGGGACATGCAGTGCCTCGAGCCCAGCGTTACCTCGCTGTCTGCTCCCACATGTCCCCTGTGTCAGAGATAAGGATGCCTGTCTCTTCGCCTCTGCACCGCCCCTCCTGACACGCTCCCGTGTCAGGCGGGAAGTGACCACAGCATTGACTTTGCGCCTCTTCTCTTTAACTCGGCTTAGGCATGTCGGACTCTTCCCTACACATGAGAGAAGACAAGAAGATACCTACATTCATATGTCGGTCAGCATATCTCGGTTAGCATATCCCGGCCCCTTCTGGGCCTGGCTATCTCGGCATCCATCAGTACCATACCTCGGCCCCTTCTGGGCCTTGCTGTCTCGGTTTTTCTATACCCCGGTCCACTCTTGGACACTGCTTACACCATATCATGACCCTACCTCGGGGTAGCCCCCCGACATTAGTCCCCGAAGCTGGTGCGGTCCTACAAACTCGGATGGAGGGCCACGCCAGATTTACAAAACACAATCACCTCAACCAAGCATCGGACATTACCAGTTCGGTCCATTTCAAACTTCAAGAACCAAACCTCCAACCACTTATGTCGGTCTCTCCGACACAAGAAGATTTCCTTGATTTTCTCAAAGATCTCGCCACAACACATGGCAGCACCACTCTGCGTGTCGCCTGGGTTACAGTGCACGGACAGACATGCCTCTGCCCGCATGCCAACCACGTCACACGAGCTCTGTGAGCAGTCACGTTTGCAGAGCACTTGAGTGCTTTGACTACGTCAGCGCACGTATTACGGCGCGGCTCCTGGATTCCCGCGCTAGTAACTGCACCGCTTAACCACGTCCCTGGCAGTTTCCACTTCGTGGCCCACGATACGGCCGTTTTCACCGCATCACGCACAAATCGCGCGCATTAAATCCGTGAAATGGTTTCGGAGATCGTGCGCGGTTAATTCGCTAACCGCACATCTCCCTTGCCTATAAATAGGCGAGCGGGGGGGCCCCTTCTGCTCTTTACCATTCCCCACTTCTTCTTCCTCCTCGCGCCCCTCTGCCCTTCCGCGCCATTGCCGCCGCCGCGTAGAGCACCAAGCACAGCGCACTGTGCCATCGCACCGGATCTCCTCACGCCGCCGCAGCGCCGCCGCCGAACTCCAGCTCTCCATCGACGCATCTTGCGCCCCTCGGGTAAGATTCTTGTCCTTCGCATTGCCCATGAACGCGTTCATCCTCCGCGATGAACTTGTTCATCTTCTCCGATGAACTGGTTCATCTTCTTCGATGAACTTCTTCATCTTCTCTGTGGTTACCTTTAATTCCTTCACTTTAGATCTATTTTTAGATCTTCTTCACCGTGCTTTTAGATAGCCTTGCATTAGTTTACCACTATGTTCCTTTAGATTCATCCCTTATATTCTGCCTTTATCTTTTTATTTTTCCCTCTCCGTAGATCTTTCCGCAACACACTTAGCCGTGGATCTGTGTTTCCCGTCATTACCCCTTTTCCCCTTTGTTGCTTGAATAATCGGAGATACTTAACCCGGTCGAACTTCTGCCTCTTTTCAGAATCCTACCGAGATGTCTTCCAGCAACATCCCGGACCCCACCGACACAACCGCAGAAGAAGGGGAGCGCGCTGGATGGGAAGGCTCCGATGTCACCCAAGCGGAAATAGACTGGCTGGTCCGGACTCGGCGTATCCCTGCCGAGGTGATATGTCGGGTCCCTGGCACCGAGGCCGAGCCGAGTTTACAACCCGGCGAGCGCGTGGTTTTTGTCGCGCATTTCGAGCGCAGATTTGGACTCCCGGCGAGCCCCTTTTTCTGAGCTTTCCTCAACAAGTTTCACCTCCAACCCCACCATCTTCCCACGAATGCCATCACCACACTCTCGGCGTATGCCGCATTCTCCGAGGGTTACATCGGTCTCTGGCCTACAGTTGATCTCTGGGCCAAGTACTTCCAACTCCGGAAAAAGAGTGTCCCGGATAAGGAGAACAAGACCTTCCCGAAGGAGATGACCCCGTGCGGCGCCGCCACCATCATACCTCGTAAGGCTTCCATCTTCCCTCGAATCCTAGGCCTGGAGTCATGCCGGAAATGGCAACGCACATTTTTCTACGTGAAGAGCCCAGGGAATGTCGATCTGCTCAATCTGCCGACATTCATACTCGGCACTCCCGGGGATCAGCACAACTGGACTTTCAATCCCAGGGAGACGAACCCTGAGATCAACACGGTCCACAAATACGTTATATCGTTCCAGGGAGAAGGGCTGGTGGCAGATGATCTCTTGAGAACATTCATCAGCCGCCGAGTTTCACCCCTCCAACACCGAGTTCACAAGATCTGCCACATGAGTGGCCGATACGACCCTACTCGGCACAGCACTCATGCGCTGAGCAGAGCCGAGGTTCGGCGGCGCGTCAAGTCCATAGCCAAGACGAAGATGCCTGAGAAATGGGTATGGGGTAAAGAACCCCATGACAGAACTCGGCTTCCGGCGCAAGTAAGTAACACACAATCTTTGACCGACACATTTGGCCTGCCGACACAATTTTTATGTCGGCACCATACTTTGCTTCTTGCATAACTCGGTTTCACTGCATCTGTACTGCAG
Source organism: Poa pratensis (assembly GCA_947311845.1). Classification (NCBI taxonomy): domain Eukaryota; kingdom Viridiplantae; phylum Streptophyta; class Magnoliopsida; order Poales; family Poaceae; genus Poa; species Poa pratensis. The sequence continues at coordinate 74,037,792 of CAMZMU010000020.1, forward strand.
CTATTTCCCCGGCAACTCAAGGAGGACGGAGCAAATCCCTCCGCTACATGGGGCCAAGATTTGCCTGCCCCGGCCGTCACCGAGGTTGAAGACCCAGATGACGAAGATCATATGCCCATTCCGGCTGCTGGCGCCGCTGCCTCGGGTAATGATGACGATGACGATGATTGTGAAATTCTTGAGGTATTTGATGCTTGCCCCCTGGCATATGCTCACCCAATACCATCGGCACCAGTTGATCCGGCAGGGCAAGCTCCGAGTTCGGGCCCTGCAGCGCCACGAGCAACCCAGGCGCAGCTCGCAAACGCGCAGGCACTGGTACCTCGGATACCGAGACTTCCACACTCCCGGCCCCTGCCGCGAAGAAACAGAAGATGCGGAAGAAGCCGGGAGTGAAGCCCCGAGGCAAGAAGATGCCGCTAGTCACAGAAGGGTAAGATAATCTCTGCCGACATAAGCTCCTTTCCCTTTCTTCCTTTAACCGAGATAACATTTCCCCGAGATAACATTTTTCCCTGCTTCGATGCAGTGCCCCCCTTGAAGTAAACCAGAGTGCATCCAACATGCGTTCACCTATTCCGCCACCAACCGACACTGGAGCTGCCAGCTCAGCTCCGGCACACACAACCCCGCCCGTTATATTTCTGCCGGACTCTGAGGCCGCACCTGCAGAAGGCCAAGATGCCCCAGAAGCCTCGGCCCTTGGCCGAGACACTGATCCCGGTGCCAACATCAAGGACTCCGAGGCTGCGCGGATCGAGACTCCCACAGCTCCGGATCAGTAACAACAACCACCCTCACAACAGCAGCAGCCATCGCAACAACAAGAGCAGCAACAGCAACAACAACAGCAACAGCAGCAACCGCAGCAGCAGCAGAAACAGACAGCAAAGCCACCACCCCCGAAGTCCACCAAAAAGTCCACCGAGTTATCAACTCGGAAATCCACTTCACCGAGCGAATCGGCACAGGATCAAGCGGCCACCGGAAAACAACTTGTTAACCCGGCAAAATCAAAGGTGCTGACTCCGACCACTACACCTGCCCACCAAGCTCTCACTGCTTCTGTCGCCAGAGTTTCCACTGGCAGCTGGGGTTTTCCTCAGCTTCGAACTCAAAGTGGACACAACTTGGGCTCGGAGGAGCAGTATCATATGGATTGGAATGCCGCCGACACTGGCGAGGTCTCCTCTGCAAACCCGGCCAACCAACATCCAGCTAGACCGAGCGCACTTGCTCAGTCCATGCACAGCTTGCAAGTCGCGACCCTTCGAGCCAGCCAGGTCGCCGAGGTAAATTTTCCTCGGCCACACCTTTCTTTTCTTTGCAATAACATATATAATCCCCAGTCCCCGAGATTCGGATCGAGTGATTGATGCCCCACCGAGTAAAAGATCACTCGGTGCGAATCTTCACAAAATTTTCACCAACTCAAAAACATCCGACTCCCAGTCCCCGAGATTCGGGTCAAGCTTTACTCGGCACGAATCTTCAACGAATTATACTAACACTTTGCTTTTTTTCAGGACTGCACCAATGCTCGGACTGCAGTATTCAAGAGACTGCTCCTGGACCACAACAAGCTCAAGAGCTCCTACAAGCAGCTGCAGGATGAGATGAAGAACAAGGAGAAAGCGCACAACTCTGCACTCCAGAAGGAGAAAACCGCGGTGTCTCGGCTCCAGGAGGAACTTGAACGGGCTCAGAATGAGAAGTCCGAGCTGGAAAAAGCTCTGAAGCAGCGGGAAGAAGGAGCTCTGAAGCAAAAGGAGCTTCTCGACCAGACCGAGGCTCGCGCCACCTCTGCTCAACAAGAACTCGATGCCCTTAAGGCAAAATGCGACAGGTGGCTGGCCAAGGTCACCCGGATTAATAACGAGATGGACAGTGAGTTCCCTCTATCCCTATCCTTTCTTTTCATTCGCTTTGCTTCTGCCGACATTATAAATATGCCGATATATAGTTTAACTCGGTAACAGCCTTTCTTTCTTCAGAGCAATTCTCCCACTCCAAGGCCGCTGCAGTGAACACTGTTCGCAAGGCACGAGAGAAGAGAGCAGAAACTGGCCCAATCTCGGATGACTGGGACATTGAAGACCATCTGACAGCCCTGGAAGCTTGCATATCTCCACTGAAGTCCATCGGAACCGAGCTCCTTAACGCTGGTATCCGGGTTTTCAATACCCTATGGCCAGAGTCAGAGGCTCCAGTCTCCGTTGCCGAGTTGTCCAAGCACCTACTGACTGCCGAGGCAAGGCTCCGAGAATGGAGATCCTCCTCAGCTCGTGCCGGCGCAGACCAAGCTTTGACATTTGTGCTATCATGGTATGAGTCAATTGACTTGAGAGTACTGAAATCTCTGCGCTCCGACTCAAAATGGACGTCGGATCCAACATTGATCCAGAGCCGCAAGGAAGCAGCCACATTCATGGCCAGTTATGCCCAAACTCAAACTTTCATTCCTGGCCCGTGTACTCCGATGGTGAAGATGAAGAGGATGACTATGAGGATGACGGCGAGGAAACCGAGTCTGACGAGGAGGCCGAGACTGAAGCTCGCCCCACTGCCACCGATGCCGCAGCCGACACCGCCGTGCAGCCAACCCCCGAGACTACTCCTGCAACCCGCGCCGCTTCTACTGATCCGAGTTCCTCCGATGCTGCTGCTTGAGCTCATCACAATTTGAAACATTAAATCCCCGGAATGCCGGGTGCAGATGTAAATACACTTTAAGTATTTCGCAGTGCTACTTTTATCTCGCTACTCTTAATGAAAACGGCTTAATGCCGGATCACTTTTCATCAGGTCCCCGGGTTTACTTTCTCGTTTACTATACTTAGTAACTAGCTGGGTAGCCCGCGCAATTGCGCGGCTAGCATTGATATTTTTTATAATAAACTAATAGAGATAAGAAAGCCTTGAAGTGTACATTGATATTTAGGATACTCAGTTTATTGCGTTTGCACTATTAGTCCTGCAGATTACATGTTATCAAAAGCCTTGAAGTGTCGTTGACAATGTTTTTTTCTATGGTAACAATTTACGAAAACCTTTACCTCCCCTTATTAATACAATTTTTTTCGTCCCTATAGGTCAGAATAGATTTATAATATATGTATTTGAAATGAGTATGTACACATATTAAGAAAGGCTCCGCTGTCTCAGGAGTAGTCTTGGTGGTCCTTGGTTCTTCTTCGCGCCAAGATGAAGATCTACCGGATGTTGGTCCCCATCGAACTTGCTGGACGGTCGTGTTCCGGACGGCTCCGCCGGCGAACTCCATTGGGCGATTCATGCCTGGAGATTGCTGGATCGGGTGGTATTCGGTCGGGCGCACCCATGTTGTTATCTGACCGTTTGGTTTCAGAGGGAGCGCTTTGAAGCTCTGCTGGCTGTTAATACTATGGAGCACGCTTTCTCGTTCCATGGTGCTGGCGGAGAATGTCATGGAAGGCGGGATCTGGGAACTAGCAATGGTGGTTTCTGTCTTCGTGGCGATGAGGAATTGGCTGGGTGATTCGTGACTTGGAGCAGCGGTTTGTAAGTGGGGGCGACTGCACGGGAGAAGTTCAAAGTCTTATGCCTCAGGGTGAAGATCCAAGGTCTGGCCTTAATTGGTTGTGCCTGGCAATGACCTTGTTGGAGGCATTGTTTTGAGTGCGAGGACTTTCTTCAGGGGAAATCCTATGAAGAAGCTGGACTTCTAGTGTTGTCTGGTTGGTGTTAGTGCTGCTGTCTCAAGGAGTTGATCGCTGCAGCGGGACTTTTGTTTTTTGTAATTCTTCTTGCTTTTTTTGGCTGTGTGCATCCGTAATGCCGTTAGGTCACTACGTTGTTGCAGAGGCTGAGTGTATGTGGTACTTGATATCAATAAATTCCCTTTATCTAAAAACACATATTAAGAAATATGGTGCCCTACTGAAGTATGCCCTGCACTTCTTTTTTTTTAGAGAAAAGAATTACAGAATGTTTCCTTTTTTTAGTATATTAGTGCACGTCTTCTGATTACTTCATTAGAAATGTTTCAATACTTCCTCCCTCTAATCCTTTCGCCTGAGTTTTACAGATGTGTAACTAAAGAACCACAGACAACAGGACTGAAGCACTGATCTTTTTTTTCTGAAGCTTAGGCAGTAAGCTTGAGTTACTGTTTTGCTGTTGCAAGAGTAAGTAGCAGCGTTTAATGCCCTCTGGCCAAAAAACATCGGCAGTAGATGTCACTGAGCCATCTGCAAGTTAATGATTTTTCTCTTCAGCATGTCAAGCAAATGTACGATTTTGACATACCAGAACATTTTATATGTACCCTAAGATTTAAGAGCCGTTCAAATTTAACAACTGTACATCCATCTTTCAGATACCAGCTACGCTTTGCTTTACCATCTAGTCTAAATATTCAACTTCAGCCCCCATACTGTTCAACTAATGAGAGCACTTGAAGATCAAAAAATATTACCATCGACACACCTTTTACTGTAACTAGCTGGGTGGCCCGCGCAATTGCGCGGCTAGACATTTTTTGTTTGTTACATATTGTTGCCGAAGTATATTTATAGGATTGATTTTAGTTATATTTCTCACATATTTGTCAAATTTTTTATAAAGCTCTTTATTTGTCCTAGCTTTTGTTAATTTCATTAAATTTGTGGCATTTTAATTTGGTTACATTTTTAAATTTCACCCGCATCCAGTAAACTGTTCTTCTTATTCCTTTATACATACTTTTTTTGTGCTTCCACTGTAAGAGCATATCACAGTATTTTATATGAATTTTTCTACCATCTATTTCAGTGAAAATATATTATTTAGCTCAATGCATTATTACATTATTGTTAATTTAAAATTCGAAATATACATATTAGAATATTGAATTTACAATTTTAAATTCGAAATATACGTATAGGGCTGATTTGAAGTGACAACATAAGATTAACGGTACTGTTATCTGCTAGCTTCATATCCCACCAAAGATTATACCATACGAATATTCCGTTATGTCTTCAAATCCTCATCCCTGGTGGGTGCCTTCCCAACAATAATTATGTGTAGGAACTTTACATCCCCGTGCTTAAAATTTGTGATATATATATATTCCTCTATGATTCATCGATGCCTTATTGCAGCCTTATATTTTTTAATAACTCCAATGATGCTTCCACTCATGCTCATGTTAATTTTATTTGTCTCAGATCTAGTTTGTTACATACTCCCTCCGTTCCTTGATATAAGGTGTATAGTTTTTTGAAGAAAAATCCATAATATAAGGTGTATTTGCTATAAATGGACAATTGGACCCATCAAAAAATGAGATCTAGTCTCAAAAGAGGGATTTAACGGATTGTATTCATATTGTGCCTATGAAGAACTCATATCTCGCTGTTTTTTCCAGATTTTTTTTAGTCCACTCTATGTAAAATTCTCTGTCTTAATATAATTATATACCCTACATTCAGGAACGGAGGGAGTATAGTTTATGCATGGAAATTACCTCGACAGTATCAATATAAACCTACATTGGATACCATGGTGACTTGAATCTATGCGACGTTTTTTTCAGCATAAATGTACCTGAACACAAATGAGCTATAGATGGAGTGAAGCCTTATACAATGGTCAGGTAGTTGCTAGCTGATACGATAATGCATAACAGATAACACGCTCATACTTTTTTTTCTTCAAAAAACTGAAACGTACCTGGTTGCAGCTGCTAAACATTCGCACCATGCATGATTAGTCGACCCCATTACTGTACGACGATATGCTCCTTGTAATCTTCCTCCAACGCCGGCCAAGGGCACGAATACTACTTGCATATCGTTACAAATCGTTGGTATCATTGAAGGGGCCTGAAGTGCGGTAATAAATCAAGTTCATCTGTATGCGGCTGGCGAGAGAGCGGCCCAAGCATTGTGCGGCGGCACAACCTGCGCCGGCGTGCTGGCGATGCATGAGTACGGCGATGTCCCAGGTGCTGCTAATCGCTTTAGGAACCTTAAAGCCAAACTTGGAAGCCAGCGCAAGTAAGTCGATCTGACGGCCAGATAAGTCGCCTTTTTCACGATCTCGAAGCATCAGCGTTCTTCACGATCACGGCCGATGTTCGCCAGCCAGACAAAATCGTCGTGCGAATCCTGGCCATGCAGCTGTTCTGCGACGCCTTCCATATGGTTAAGTGCTCCAGACATACGGTGTCCTCTGTAGTGCCTCCCGCGAGTATATGACGGGAGATCGCCGCTCTCCATCCTGTTGGTGTGGCTTTGCTGACCGAATCAAGCTGATGTAGGCGACGTCGCTGGTCGAGTGCTCCTTGCCGATGGCCTCCTATCCGATGTTAGACGGCAGATCGCCATGCTTCGTCTCATCGGCGTGGAAAGAATTAGCGTCAAGAGAGGAGATGGTCGAGTCTCCTTGCCGATGGCGTCCGATCCGATGTTTGTTGCGGCCGCCGTCCCGAGACGGCAGATTGTCGCCATACATACTCCTCGAAGACTTTAAGGTACGCTCGGGTCATCTTTAGAGTTTGTCAGCTTCATTGGCGCGAGATCGCCGTCGTCGCATCTAGGTAGCTTCATCGGCATGACATTGTCATTGTCTCCTCGAGTTCATGGATCGCTCTATGCTGGGCCAAGAACACTGCCATATCCAAATCCACCGGACCGTCGTCGGGAAGCCAGAGCAATTAACCGCCGACATCTACTCCATCGCGCGCAAAACCTGCATGAATCGCCGCCGAAAGTTCCTCCTGCGAAGAAGCACCAATCAATGTCAAAAGAAATAAAAAATTCATAACTGTCCTCGTGATAACTATGGTATATATCTTCCGTGGGTTCCTAATCTTTCATCTAGGATATACATATGTGTTACGTGCCCTAGAAGAAGGCTAGGACTTTCCATTGCATACTCCTACCTACGCAGACGTGATCGATTAAGCCTCGTACCAATCATGGAATTGTTTATAAAGCGTTTGGTCATCGGCCTTTGTGCACGTGGTTCGTTCCCTCGATTACTAATGGTAACTCTGAATCGTTTTGTCTAAATCGGAGCCGTTAGTTTATGTGGTTGGAGGCTTGATAAATCTGAGCCGTTTATTGTCTTGTGTTTTAATTATATAATAGATTGTTGTTCAACTCACCATGACAACTTGCAGTAAGAAAGTTTCTTTCTCAAATAATTCAGATAGTAAATCAATGAATATTGAGCAAAAGGGAATCTTTATTTTAATTTCGTTCTCTCCATCTGGTCCTTGCATGGATGCAGAGATTTTACCAGCTCCATCTTGAATCCATCCTTGCAAGAGTTGTACTACCATGCAAGCTACTATGTAGTGCTGCCGGTTAACACCTCGATGGTGGTGTCTGCCGGCTTATGGACGTCAGCTAATCTTATTTGGTGCCACCAAACTCAACGTCATACTGGCTCGAAGAAGTATATTCCAATGTGCGCACTAAAAGCTCGCTGTTTCCAATGGCATGTGCTTGTGTCGCCGCTGCAACGCCCGCACAGTTCTTAGCGGAGGCATGATCTAGGCTTAAACATGCAGCTTAGGTCTTTCCAGATGTAGAGGTGGAGGGAAAAGGCGTCCGACCTTGAGTTTCTTGAAGCTAGCAATGTTGCCCCTGAGACCAACACGATTCTGCTCGTTGCGAGAAATTGTACTGCCCAGCAATCAAAGAACTCTTGCCTTCATAACAATACTAACAAAACATTCTTGTCAAGGTAAATTAGAGCAATGAAGAGCATACAATAACAAAAAAAAATTCTGAAAGAAATACCACACCAATAAGAAAACAAAAAAAAACAGACCTTGACCATATCAATACTACATGACTTGATTAATCTGCTCGTGGTTGCAGTATACTATAGTGAGTTCCTCACACCGGGCGCCTCTGGTCCAGATGCTCTGCCTCATCGACGGTGACAAACTGACACCAACCTCCCTCATCTGTAACTCCATGGAGAGCGTAGTTTCAATTCATATCACCTCCTTCTTCATGTTACATTGTTCCAAGGGTAAAGGAAAGAAGAAGAAACTCAGAATATGAAAATTGTTGTGCTATTCTTTGATTGTACGTATGCAAATGCATTTTGGCTGCAGTGCTTACTACATTTACTGAGCCCACAGTGCCTTGACTAAAAAATAGAGAAGAGTTTTGAGAAACTAATAGGTAGTTAGTCATGTGAGATAAAGCAAATATCAATATGATCAGTGCGTAAAAAACAGACTTTTTGCCAACAAAGAATACATGGAATGTTCCACATCAGTACTTGATGTTCTCACTCTTCTATATTAACTTTACATGCTAAAGAATATCTCATTTACAGTTCTAATTCTGGCAAGAGAAACTATATATAGTACAGAGTTGAATGTTAAAAATAGTACTTAGGTGAGGACCAATTTACTAATAGAGATTCACCACTAAACATCATCTCTTGAATGAACTGGAGTTGGATATTTTTCCGTTGATAAATAAATTAAATGGTACTATAAAACCAATCAAAAAATAGAACAAAACTGGGATAGTTAAACATTGTGGATGATAAAATGTACATTTATCCTGGAAACACATCTTCCTATTGCTATCTCATTGCATAGACATCAAACAAACAACCACAATAATTCATTCTTTTTAATAAATCTGACAGTCCCCCAACCTGAACAGAAGATTGTCAATAGGGGCAAGCGAACAGCAGCATGTTAAAAATCTAGCTTTGTATTAACTTATTCCTCCAATTTCCTGAAGAAAAACACTATAACAATCATCAGGCCTTGGGCCATATCAGTCAGTGGATCAAATGATTCAGAGCTAACCTTTTAGAAAAAAAATACTCACTGGGTGTCTGCCAAAGTATTCTTCAATCATCTTCTAATCATCAAAATATAGCTTCCGGGAGACCCTCCAGGGTGTTAAAGATTTTTGCCAAGTAGTTGAACTATTTAAATCACATCATGACCCGGAATGACAATCTAAGTCATTATCATGTGGCAAAACAAAAGATTTAATATATCTAAAATCACATGCATATTAGAGTAAAATAATTAAATTACTTTCAAGGTAATCCTTTAATATCATTAAGTCCTACAAATAGATTGGAATTCATTGACAGATAGTACCTGGGCTCTACCTTGATCCTTCAATTTTGGTTTTATAATATAACTGATCCAGCACGTCAGTATCATTTATTTGACAATCCTCTTCAGCTCTCACCAATTGTGTGTCATATAATTGAAGACACATCTTTGGTAAATCAAAAAGCAAAATCTCTCAGCCCGTCACAATGCTAATTCTGTGCTCTGAATGATTGAGACACAAATAAAAATAAATATTGCAGAACTATTTGGAAGGCTTTTCAGATTAATAGCATCGAGATTTTTAAATAGGCCAAGGCTAACATAGACTGCTATAAAAATCAAGGCTCTAAGAAATATTACCTCGTAAGATACAACTGTGTTAGTTAGTTGATCCAAATACACCTACCAATAGAAAAACTGAAGCAGTCACAAAATACATACATATATTTACCAGCGAATGAAAATTGTGACTAATATGTTGCTGACATCCATGGTCCATCTTAATGATAAAGTGATACGCAGGACACCAGCCCAACAGCGTTATAGCTTCTGGATTCATCGAGTGCTGGTGAAGTTATATCTAGAGCAGAAAACTTTAGGGTACAGAAATTCTTGCCTGGTGCCTGGGCGTAGGAAGTTTTATGGTGTTGAGGAACTGAACAGCTACATCACCGGTCAGCCAGTATGCCCACAGTTCTTTGGCTCGGAAGCCTCGTCGTTCGCGACAGCCGTCCAATCTCCTACAAACAGGCAAACAGCCAGTCTCGGTACAGCTAATAGCTCCTCTGCTGCATCGGAACGACAGCCGTCCAATCTCCAACAAACAGCCAGTCTCGGTGCAGCTAACAGCTCATCTGCTGCGTCGGAATAAACTCATTTGTAAAACAGATGCCGGGTTAGAGGCTTAGAGCATGGTTAATGCCCCAAACTTGGAACGCGAGGTGATTGAAGATTTCGAAGATTGGAGAGGAACGGGATGGTAGGGAGTCAGAGAGTCTGGATTGAAGCATACCTGCGTTTTAGATTGATTTGAGCATGGATCGAACAATAAAGTCAACGGCGGCAGAAAGAAGCGACACCAACGCAAGAACGCTCGATAAAACACCGTTTAGGAGGGGCGGCCAAGAGAAGTGAAAGAGCCTGAGCTAGCTACGTAAGGAGAGAGATCGGCAATTGGGCAACTGATTGTATTGATTTACATCGGTTGCTATATATAGCGTACAAGTCTTGCGTAACAATACAACAGCTCATATCTTGCGTAATAATACAAGCAAGATTAGGCCGAAGGTTATCTGTAGCTAGAAATATAAACAAACTAACTAACTCTGAATATCGTATTCAGTTAACACCCCGCCGCAGTTGATACGTCGTCGCTTGGCAAGACGCAGAGACTGGACCGAAATGACTGAAACGATGCCGTGGGCAGCCCTTTGGTCATAATATCAGCGAGCTGCTGAGTAGTTGGCACATGAACGACCCGGAGTTCGCCGAGAGCCACCTTCTCGCGCACGAAGTGAATGTCCAACTCAATATGTTTTGTTCGTCGATGATGAACTGGATTGGTAGACATGTACACCGCCGATACGTTATCGCAGAAGACCACCGTAGCCTTGGGAAGAGAACAGCCACACGCAGTCGGCGACGGCGTTGGCGACGGCACGGTACTCGGCCTCCGCACTCGAGCGGGAGACGGTGGCTTGGCGTTTAGACGACCAACTGACCAAGGCGCCACCAAGGTAGACACAGTACCCGGAGGTGGAGCGCCGCGTATCCGGACAGCCAGCCCAGTCCGCATCGGAGTAGGCGACGATGTCGAGGTTGGGCGAAGCCGGGAGAAGGAGACCAGAGCTCGTGGTACCGCGGACGTACCGCAAGATACGCTTCATGATGGCGAGATGACCATCTCGGGGATCATGCATATGCAAGCATACTTGCTGGACGGCGTAGGCGAGGTCCGGCCGCGTCATGGTCAGATATTGCAGGGCGCCGGCGAGGCTGCGATACTCGGAGGGGTCATCAACCGGGGCACCAGCGTCGGCGGGAACCTTGGGAAAGGTGTCGACAGGCGTCGTTGCGGGCTTGCACTGCACCATACCGGCACGCTGGAGAATTTCGTCGGCGTATTGCTCCTGGTTGAGGAAGAAGCCACGGGGCGTGCGACGCACGCGTATGCCGAGGAAGTAGTGGAGGGCCCCCATGTCCTTCATGGCGAACTCGAGCTTGAGCTTGTCGATGAGCGCGTGGAGCAGCGTGGAGGTGGAGGCCGTGAGGACGATGTCGTCGTCGTAGAGGAGAAGGTACGCTGCCTCGGAGCCCCGCCGTAGGATGAAGAGCGAGGGGTCGGAGCGTGAGGCAGTGAAGCCAATGGTGACGGCGAAGCTGGCGAAGCGCTTGAACCATGCCCGTGGAGCTTGCTTCAAGCCGTAGAGAGACTTGACGAGCTTGCACACGTGATCACGCCGAAGAGGGTCGGCGAAGCCGGCGGGCTGGTAGCAGTACACTTGCTCATCGAGGACGCCGTTGAGGAAGGCGTTCTTGACGTCGAGCTGGTGGACAGGCCAGTGGCGGGAACACGCCAGGGTGAGCACAGCACGGATCGATGCCGGCTTGACGACGGGAGAGAAGGTTTCCCCGTAGTCGATGCCGGGGCGTTGAGCGAAGCCGCGGACGACCCACCGCGCCTTGTACCTCTCGAGGGAGCCGTCCTCGCGTGTTTTGTGCCTGAAAACCCACTTGCCAGTTACAACATTAGTGCGTGGAGGACGTGGAACAAGCAGCCACGTTTGGTTGGAGGAGAGGGCGTCGAACTCGTCTTGCATCGCCGCTTTCCAATTCGGGTCCCGGAGCGCCTCCCATACAGAGGAAGGGATCGGCGAGATTGGAGTTGTGGCGACGTGAGCATAACGAGGGTTGGGTTGGACGATGCCGTGGCGTGCGCGAGTCGTCATGGAGTGGCGAGCCAGAGGCGCTGGTGGCGGCGTCGGTGCAGCTGTCGAAGAGGAGCTGCTTGGTGCGGGGAGCGTGCCCGCAGCTGGAGCTGGAGATGGGCCGTGGCCCATTGGAGCACGCGCGGCTGGAGCCGTAGAAGGGCCGTGGCCCAGAGGAGCATGCGCGGCCGGAGCAGGTGCGGCGCGGGGCGCGCCAGGTGGGTCGTGAGGCGGGCTAGGCGGGCTGCATGGCCTCGATGAGGGGCGTGCATGCGGTATGCGATCGACGTGAACCTGGGGCGAGGCAGCGTCGAAGGGAGCACCGAGTTGCAGTGACCTGAAAGGAAAGACCTGCTCGACAAAAGTGACATGGCGAGAAAGAATTATGCGCCGGGAAACGGGATCGTAGCAGCGGTAACCTTTCCTGCCATCAGGGTATCCGAGGAACACGCATGCGAGAGATCTAGGGGCGAGTTTGTGTGGTGTCGTGGAGGTGAGGTTGGGGTAGCACAAACAGCCAAAAACACGGAGAGGCCGATAGTCGGGAACAGAGCCGTGAAGTAGCTCATATGGGGTGGTGCGGGACTGAGCTTTGCACGGGCGTCGATTTAGGAGGTAGGTGGAGGTGGCTAGGGCTTCAGCCCACCATTTAGGCGGCATGGAGGCGTGGATGAGAAGTGTGCGGATGCCGTCGTTAATAGTGCGAAGAATGCGCTCAGCTTTGCCGTTTTGCTGGGATGTGTAGGGGCATGTGAGACGCAATATGGTGCCGTGGGAGTGGAAAAGGGCTTGGTTGGCAATGTTGTCGAACTCGCGTCCATTGTCGGTTTGGAAAGCTTTGATGGGGCGAGAGAACTGGGTGCGAACGTAGGCGTAAAAGCGGGTGAGGAGAGGATGCACTTCAGATTTCTGTCGAATGGGAAAGGTCCAAGCAAAATGCGTAAAATCATCGAGAATGACAAGGTAGTACTGAAAACCCGACAGACTTAACACAGGACTCGTCCATAAATCACAATGACAAAGCTCAAAAGGGGAAGATGTTCTTGTGGTGGAAATTGAAAAGGGAAGCCTAGTATGTTTGCCCAGACGACATGCGTCACAATGGGTGGGCAAACTTTTATTACAATCGAATTTGAAGTATGCGGAGGCACGCGCCAAGGCTTCGGCACCGGGGTGTCCAAGTCGCTCATGCCAAAGAGCGGCGGAGACGGTGGCGTGGAGGCATGTAGGCGGATGCACCAAGGGGTAGAGATCGCCGGAGGAGTTACATCGGTGAAGCACCCGTCCCGTGGCCAGATCCTTGATAGAAAAACCAAAGGGGTCAAATTCGATTGAAACAAAATTGTCACGCGTAAAAGCACGAACTGAAACTAGGTTCTTAATAAGGGTGGGTGAGATGAGAATATTGTGGAGAGAGAGGGGTCGGGAGGAGGTGGGGAGAGAAAGAGAGGCAGTGCCGGTGATGGGGAGGGAGGAACCATTGCCAACGATGATGCGAGAGGGAAATTGAGAAGAGAGGGGAGTGGATGGTATACCGAAACCAGAACCCATATGGGAGGAAGCGCCGCTGTCGAAGACCCACTCACCGCCGGAGCCGTTGTTCGTCCCAGAGTTTGCTTGGAGGGACATCTGGTTCAGCGCGGCGATCAAGGCGGACTGATCCCACTGTGGCGAGGAAGCGGCCGGGATGGCAGGCGCAGAGTTGGCGGAGAGCGCGAGTGGTGCGGCCGGTGCAGAAGGGCGAGGGCCGAGCAGACTCGGCGCGGTCCAAGCTTGGAACGTGCCCGCCATGGCTGGGGCCGCGGGGGCAGGCTGCCGTGCAGCGGGCGGGCGGGCGCCAGCGTGGGGGCCCCCTGCAGGAACAAGCGCAGCCGGACCAGGAGCACTAGGGCCAGCGTTGGGATTGTTCTTCCGCTTCTTCCGTCGGTTGCTGGACGTGGAAGGCTGGCTGGCGGGCGAGGCGCCGTAGAGGCCGAGCGGTGCGGCAGGGTTGAAGTAGGCCGGCGTGGCTGGGTGGAAGTGAGCTGGCGGCGCCGGCTGGTACACCGGGGCGGGCGACGCCATCTGATAGGCCTGCTGGTACGCCTGAGCCATGAGGGCGTTGTGGGCGACGATGCGTTCCTGACGTCCGAGACGCTGCTCCTCCAACTGCAGGAACGAGCGTAGTTTGACGAACGAGGGAAGGCGACCCCGCGTCATGTGGGGAACGGCGTGCTGGAGACGTTGATCGAGGCCGCGGAGGACGTTGTGGACGAGGTCGCGGTCCTTGACGCGAGAGCCCAGATCACGGAGGCTGTCCGCCATGCGCTTCATCTTGGAGGTGTACTCGACGACGGAGAGGTCCCCCTGGTTGCAGCCGTGGAACTCGTCGCGGAGGAAGGTGATGCGCGTGTCGCGGTTGTCGCGGAACAGGTTGCGGATGGAGCGCCAGAGGGAGAGGGCCGTGGCGTGCCGGGTCTCCACGATCTCCAGGGTGGAGGGGGTGACCGTGGCGTCGTACCACGAGACGATGGCGAAATCGTTGAGGACCCAGTCCGAGGTACCCTGCGCGGGGGAGCCGTCGATGTGGTCACGAAGCCCGAACTTGGAGAGGGCGGAGATGAACTGGCGGCGCCATGCGCCGTAGTTTTCCTTCTCGTGGTCGAGGGTGACAAGCATGTGGTCGCGGATGCGGAGAGCTTGGAGCTGGGGGGTTGAGAGGGGTTGAGTCGCCACGGGGATGCCGAAGGCCTCGTCGATGCCGGAGTCAGAGTCCGACGCGGAGGAGGAGGAAGAGCTCATGGCGTGGTTGGGGAGATGGCAGCGGAAGAGATTGGATCGGGGCTAGAAGTCTGATACCATGAAAGAGCCTGAGCTAGCTACGTAAGGAGAGAGATCGGCAATTGGGCAACTGATTGTATTGATTTACATCGGTTGCTATATATAGCGTACAAGTCTTGCGTAACAATACAACAGCTCATATCTTGCGTAACAATACAAGCAAGATTAGGCCGAAGGTTATCTGTAGCTAGAAATATAAACAAACTAATTAACTCTGAATATCGTATTCAGTTAACAAGAAGGACGTCGTGAGGGGCGGCGAAGCGAAGGAAACAATGGGGAGACCTTCGGATTTCTGCTCCGTATGCCTATGCGGGAGAGAGAGAGTCCATCCAGGAGACGTCTGTGTAGGCGATCTAGGAGAGTCCATCTACTTTTCGCTAGATTAACATAGCTTGTACGGATACTCTCCATTATACGCATTTTTTAATCTTAACCGTTCCATGACTTTTGTTTAATCTCAGCCGTTAATTATCCTGTGTTTTAATTATATAATAGATCTTTGCTCTTGTCTACCATTTTGGCGTCACAAGATCAAAATTATAGCATACAGTACTTGTAAATTTTGAGATAAGATTCAGAGTCATCCGACACAAGGATAAAGGAATGAAAAAACTGGGTTAGTAAAGTGCATAAGTCGGATCATCTTTAGACCAAGTCCCCGAGTTCGTTTTCATGTTTACCACATACCACAACCTCTGCTCTTGACTGCCATTTCGGCGTTCGTCAGTCGAGTCACAAGATCATAACAATATAGCATACATTACTTGAGCTTTGAAACGAGGTCAAAAAACCATCCGACATATAAACAACACAGACAAAACAGAGATAAAACACAAGCATATAGACAAAAGGCAGTCCCCGAGTTACGTTTCGGAGTGCCAACACTTTATTCAAAGGAAACCGAGATACATACATTGCGCCCTTATGAGTAAAAGGGTCGGAGTAGAGCTACATTCCAGGGACGTTTGGTTTCTTCTCCGGACTTGTCCCTCCTGTGCTTCATGGGTTTCTGCGCATCTATAAGATAGTATGAATCATTGTGCAGAGCCTTGCTCACAATGAACGGTCCCTCCCATGGAGGTGACAATTTATGTCGGCCTACAGAACGCTGCACCAGCCTAAGCACCATGTCTCCCTCTTGGAACACCCGAGGGCTAATTTTCCGGCTATGATAGCGTCGAAGATTTTGCTGATATATTGCTGACCGAGACAAGGTCAGCTCTCTTGCTTCTTCGAGCAAATCAACACTGTTTTCCCGAGCTTCTTTTGCCTCGGTTTCAGTGTATAAGGCAACTCTCGGCGTGTCATATTCTATGTCGGTCGGCAAGACCGCTTCCGCTCCATAGACCAGAAAGAATGGCGTATAGCCAGTTGAACGATTCGGTGTGGTCCTTAGACCCCACAATACTGCTGGTATCTCCTCTATCCAGCATCCCGGAGTTTGTAACAACGGTTCAATTAACCGAGCTTTTATGCTGGCCAGCACCAATGCATTTGCTCTCTCCACTTGCCCATTTGCCTCTGGGTGCGTCACCGAGACTATGTCCAACCGAATTCCCTTATCAGCACAGAACCGAGCAAATTCTCCCACAACAAAGTTCGTGCCATTATCCGAGATAATGCTATGGGGGTAACCATATCTCAAAATGGTGTCCTTCAGAAAGGTCACAGCTGTGTGGCCATCACACTTTCTGATTGGCTTTACCTCGATCCACTTGGTGAACTTGTCCACCATTACCAGCATATGAGTCATGTTACCTCGGGCTAGCCTGAATTCCCCCACCATATCCAGACACAAACGGCAAAGGGCCAAGTGATTGGGATTGTCTTGAGTGCCGAAGCTGGCAGGTGGATCTTCTTAGCAAATCTCTGACATCCCTCACACTTTCGGACAATATCCTCTGCCTGATTCAGAGCATTGGGCCAATAAAACCCATGCCGGAATACTTTAGCCACCAAAGCTCTTGATGAGGCATGATGACCACACTTTCCTTGATGAATTTCCAGGAGCATCTCTTGCCCTTCCTGCGGCTCAACACAGCGTTGCAACACCTCGGTCACACTTCTCTTGTATAACTCCTGGTTGATGATGGTGTATGCCCTGGATCTTCTTTGCACTTGCCTTGCCTCAACCTCATTACTTGGCAAACTTCCATCCATCATGTATGCCATTATAGGTTGTGCCCATCCCGGCACAGAATGCACAGGAAACAACGGATCATCCACCTCCATGAAATCAACCGACATTGCTTCCTCCGATATTGAGTAACCAGTCCCCGAGACCTGCCAATCAGTCCCCGGGTTCTCCCAAATGCACCCGACATCGATGTCCATGGGCGCAGCCCCAGACTCCGGTTTCTCCGGGATAAAGATTGACTCGGACTCAGGTGATGGTTTGATTGATGGCTTCCTGAGATGCTCCAAGGATATGCTGGGTGGAATTGGATCCCGAGACGAGCCTAGCTTGGATAGTATATCAGCAGCTTCATTTTCTGTCCGAGGTATATGCTTGAACTCGCAACCTTCAAAGAACCCCGAGATCTTCTGTACATGAAACCGATATAACGCCATATTGGCGTCCAAAGCATCCCAATTTCCCGAGGCTTGCTGCACCACAAGATCCGAGTCTCCGAAGCACTCAATCCGGCGAATGCCAATTTTCTTGGCCACGTTTAGCCCATGAACAAGTGCCTCTTACTCGGCCACATTGTTAGATGCCGCAAAATGAATTTGCAACACATATCTCAGCTGATCCCGCTTTGGCGAGGTAAGGACTACCCCGGCACCCAGACCAATTTTTGCCTTGGAGCCATCAAAATGCATTCTCCAATAATTGGAGTCAGGTCCACCTGCCAGCTGTCGTGGTGTGTTCACGGCAGATGCCATAGGATGGCTTATGTAGGGGCCGATGGACGCTGGTGACACCGGGGAGGGCTAGCGCGCTAAAGAGCGCACACAAAGATAGAAAAGCACACACAAGATCTACCCAGGTTCAGGGCCCTCGTGAGGAGGTATAACCCCTACTCCTGCCTGTCTGTCTCGGATATATCTCTGGGTACCGAAATACAGCAGTGCTCCTTGAGCTGTATGATCCAACAATGGTGGATAAGCACTAGCTAGAAGATGAAACTATGAGGTGGAAAGTATCTCAGGGGTTCGTTGTCTCGTCCCTCACGCAGGAGGGGATGAAGGCCTATTTATAGGCTGAAACCGAGGTACAGTCCAACAGCTACGGTCCAAACTTGGCACTGTAGCTGTCACATCCGAGTCAGCCGCATGCTCATGATGATGGCCTCTGCCACGAATACGCACGCATGTGTCAGCTTCTTGGTCATCATTGTGACCTCTGCCAGGACAGGACGGGACATGCAGTGCCTCGAGCCCAGCGTTACCTCGCTGTCTGCTCCCACATGTCCCCTGTGTCAGAGATAAGGATGCCTGTCTCTTCGCCTTTGCACCGCCCCTCCTGACACGCTCCCGCGTCAGGCGGGAAGTGACCACAGCATTGACTTTGCGCCTCTTCTCTTTAACTCGGCTTAGGCATGTCGGACTCTTCCCTGCACACGAGAGAAGACAAGAAGATACCGACATTCATATGTCGGTCATCATATCTCAGTTAGCATATCCCGGCCCCTTCTGGGCCTGGCTATCTCGGCATTCATCAGTACCATACCTCGGCCCCTTCTGGGCCTTGCTGTCTCGGTTTTTCTATACCTCGGTCCACTCTTGGACACTGCTTACACCATATCATAACCCTACCTCGGGGTAGCCCCCCGACAACAGATAAGGCGTTACCACTGGCGGAGCTACAGTGGCGCACGTCCCGTGCGCCACTGGTAGCTGTTTTATGTGCGCCACAGGTAAGGTTTCCTGTACTAGTGCTCCCGCATAGCTCCTAAAAAAAGGAAGATGTGTAAAATGTATCGGTCATTGAATTTGTCGAAGGAGCCCAGTTTGGTCATCGTACTTCGAGAATACCTATTTATGGTGCCGAAATACGTTAGGGACACATAGATTATAATGGTTGTCGGCCGCGTATCATATTTGATGACCAGGTAAGTTGCGGGACCCAACTGTCATCCCACTTATCACCTAATAAGTTTTTGCAAGCTGAAATTTGCAAAAAACAAACATCGTAGTACTCGACATTACAAGATATGCCGTGCCTCCACTAACACTCGTTCGTCTCCGATCAAAGCGAGGTAGAGGGAAAGGAAGAGGTGCAACACGATGAAGTTGTTTGGCATTACGAGGTGGTTAGGTGGCGGTTGTCGTCGTCGTGTGGGTGGAGAGGGGCTGATGCAGCGCAGCTCCGGTGGTTGGAGGAGGGGACCATGTTTCCTCGTCGGCAACTGGAAGAATCACCACCTCCCTAAT
The DNA here is from genome assembly GCA_947311845.1 of Poa pratensis. Lineage (NCBI taxonomy): Eukaryota > Viridiplantae > Streptophyta > Magnoliopsida > Poales > Poaceae > Poa > Poa pratensis. The sequence goes on from CAMZMU010000020.1 coordinate 74,056,989, forward strand.
ATGATAAGCCCCCAAATTTCAGTCAATCTTATGGCTCTGGTTTTGCGTTAGGGTTTGAATCGACCATTTCGGCTTCTTTATGTCGATTATGTGGTTTTTTTTTTTGCGATAAAGATCTACCGATCTATTGATAATAATCGTAGTAGTACAAAGAGAACACAAAGTAATAAAAAATACAAATTTGATCTTGGACCAGTTAGGGGTGGTAGAGGATGATCACTGCGGTACGATTTTGGGTGAGGTTTGGGGTAGAGTTTTTGTCTATGAATATTTTTTGAGTAGAAGTTGCATTGTTGGAGACGATTATGATGAATTTTATGTATGTTTGATCGTGGCAGGAGCATGTTGCAATTATTTCTCACTATAAGTCAACATTGGGTGCTATTTTCTTAGCATTGGTAGCTACAGAAGTTATATTGATGGGCATGCGATATGATATAAACCTGTTATGGTTGAGAATATTGTGGAGAAAATTAGCTATGAGATTCAGGTAGATCAAGGTACATTACTGTGGCCAATGCTTTCTATCAATGAGAATGGCTTGAGAGAGAGAATGCCTTGAGAGAGATAAGTTGGCCACATGCATGCGCACGTGTGGCGAACGGGAACACGTACGGCGGCACCAGAGGAGTCACCATCGATTGGCTCCGTTGCTTCCGCTGTTTGAATTATTTGATCAGCAGACCGCCGCGCGAGCAGGAAAAGTAACAAGTCGCAATCAGGCGCCGTGTTTCCTAGATATAGTAGGATGGACGAGGATCCTAGTTGGAAAGGCATGCTTGATTTCGGCAATCCGGAACAGATGCATGCTCTTTTGTTCGTCATCAGTCCATGGTCCAGGTTTTAGCCGTCAGCCGGTGGTCGTTAGCTAAGTCCAATCACACAACGTCAAGTGGATTTCCCCATTCTGGACATGATGTTTTGGCTCACGGATGTAGATGAACTCGTGGTGTAAAATGCATTTTTAACGCATTTCAAAATGTTCAAAAATTTGAAACAAAAATTTTGCGTGTTCATATGAAAAATGTCTATCCATACAAAAAAGTTTTGCATCGAAAAGACATTTTGTGTGACCGGTATAAAAAAGAGAAAAAAATGTTACGTGAAGAGACATTTTTGAACGCCGGGATTTGTCGTTTTTACACCGGCCGCATAAAATGTTTTTTCATCCTGATTTTTTTTGTACCAACATAAAATGTTCATATGTACATCCGAAATTCTGTTTGAATTTTTTTGACATTTTAAAATTTATTTTTTGGTTAGTGGGTGTAGATGCACCTATGAGCCGGAGTAGATTTCCCCATTCTCTTGTGCTCTAGTACGTGAAACTACAAGACACTATTTTTTCTTTTACAAAACGATCATGTTCGTGCCTTCTCCATAGCGCGCGATGCAAAGGCGGTGCCGGCCTCGGGATATTTGGTTCTGGAAAATAGGACCAGGCATACATTCCCGCTCTGTGCGCTCTGCGTGACGATGCCTTACACACACGAGGAAGAAACATCAATATCACTCTGATCTATTTGCATGCAGACCGATAAAGATAGTTGCACACACAAGGATACAAAACAAACTGCCAGGTGGTCGTAAAAAGATTTCTTTTCAGAGATTAAAGTGTTTTGATAACCTAAACTGTTGTGAGCAAGAATTTCATCGAGGTAAAGGCAACCGAGATGGATCGTCGATCAAATTCGCAGCTTGTGCAGCAAACCATTTCGATTTTACACTTAAATTAATACATGACGTCATAATTCGGTATTGTGCAAGGACGTGAGCACGAGATTCCTGACCTTTCGCTTTTAGTCTAAGCTGGTTTATTCGTTTTTGATTCTTACAGAAACTACGACCGCTAGTGGAAACTGTCGAGGACCGCTAGTACTTACCACGGTGCTCCCCCCTGCGTTGCCTCCTGTAATTATCTGCGAACATTCAAACCGCCAATCCAAAATGTGACGAGACTTTTTCAACCATACATGCAATGAACCTACTCCACGATCTTTCCCACGCGAATGATTGGCCCAAATTTTGGACTTTTACACTGTTACACACGACCAGCTACGTCTCCATCTCGTTGTAGGAGTATAGGTCAAAAGATGCCACCAAAGTGTGCGATAAACTCCCACTCTCTCGGAAGGTTCGAGGTCGGGCCAAGACTATGCACACGGGGACTTCGACCGACGGTTACATGGCCCCGTCTTGTTTCCCATATAAATACACCTCGTTCTGATCGTTTCTCGGCAGCGCCAACACAAGAACCGCTCGCTCGCCGTCGCCGAAGCTCCAAGTACTCCAACCTCGAGGCGGCCAAGCAGCCCAACCTACTCTTATACATCGCCATGGCATGGAGGAAGAAGAGCGGCGGCGAGTCGTCCCCAGGCGCCGCCTCGCCGCGCTATAGTAACGACGAGCGCGAGAAGGTCCCGAGGGGGCACGTCCCCATGGTCGCCGGATGCGGCGAGCGCGTGATGGTTCCGGTGAGGCTGCTCACGCACCCTTGCATCGCGGACCTGCTGGACATGGCGGCGCAACAGTACGGCTACGGCCAGCCGGGCGTGCTGCGGATTCCCTGCGACGCGGTGCGTTTCCGGGCCGTCGTCGACTGCGCGCTGCAGACATGCCGCTAGGCGCCCGGCCGGCGTCACACCTGAACTGAACATGTGCGGAGCTATGCATGCATATGACAGTGTAATTAATGTAGTTGGAGTAGTTTGTTCTTTGATTCATCAATTCTTTGATAAATATACTGCCGAGACACCAGATTTGGGTCAAATTTGAAGTGCTCAAGCGAGCTGCGAGGATCAGGCAGCTCGTATATCTTCCGGTCTTGTTACCTCATGTTGTCATCATTGGTGGTTGATTTTCGTATTGCATCGAAGCAGCCACATCTTCATGGATCGGGATGTGTTGTTGCTGGAGCACCATTCTTGTTACCTCATGTCGCACTCGCACCTGATGCTTTAGTTTGTTGCATCTCTTCTGTTGATTGTTATTTCCCTCTTTCTTTTTGATATTTTTTCTTATAATTTGGTGTGTACTACTGGCGTAGAGACTGGTTGTAATTGGCATCTTCTTAATATTAATATATTTCATTTATCGATTACCCCTAAGAGATTGCCATGAAGATATGCTGCTTTGAATCACACGCCCAAGAGCAAGAAGGTGGTGCTCGGCCCTTGTAGGCTTGTAGCCAGCGTCCTATAAATTGGGCTTAGGGTCTGCTACCATCTAGAATCACGGCAAGAAGATTCAAGGGCGGTGACACGCGATCCCTGTGTAAACTAGAGTGTGTATTCCGCATTTGCAAGTCGTGTAGTATTTTACTTTGTTGAGAACTTGAGATCATAAGAATTCCAACTCATTCCACTTCTACTGGTGTACACTTTATTATGTAATTCATATAACAATTTTGTTGGGTCATGTCCCTCCACATGGAGGTGTGTTGGCAGCTCAACTTTAACCCAGGAAGTCCAACACGTGTGAGCCGTTGATCGCTGTATGCATCCAACAGTTGAGCTGCCTCCATGAGATGTAGAAGAAGAAAACCCTAGCCACTCTTGGTGGCTGTTGCAAGCAAGAAAGATAGAAGCCAGAACGTGGCTGCTGCTGTGACAGAGTGAGAGAACACATAAGAACACCACAACCTAGTGAGAAGAGAGGAAGAACAAGGAGAGGTGATTTCTGTCAGAATTTGGCGCATCTGACCGGTCTGCCTTCAAGCCGGTGATTGGAGGGTCAAACGTGCTTGAATCGACTCCAGACATGGTTAGCTCGTTCCTTACTTTGAGTACTTCGATCTGGATAGCTGGTTTAAGGTTTGGGTCAGAGGAGCATAAGATTTGAGATAGGTTTCGTCAGTTTGGACTGCTGCAGTTTCAGCACAGAGCAGTTTTGGTAGAGGAATAGTTTGGGCAGGCAAACGGTGTCCGATTGAGCTCATCTTTGGTGGGTACGTTGGGAACTCATATGTCTGCTTGTCTACCGAGTTTATTGCTGTTTGGATCTGCGGTTTAAGAGCAGTTCGCTGATTACCGAAGAGGACAGAATCTGTGATACTCTGCCTTGCAGAAATCTTGCTTGTTGTTGTTGTTGCCGGTGGGCAACAAGTTGGTGTGTCTTGTAATCTCCAGAGGTTCTGAAAAAGACTCTTGCTCATAGTGAAGCTTGTGTGGACCGGTTGGTCCACAGCGGTGGTTTTTCCTCCTCACGTTGGGGAGTTTTCCACGTAAATCCCTGTGTCACCTGTGTGTGCGATTGTGTTTATTTTTCCGCTGCATATTGCTGTTGGTTGAACCTATCCTCAAAGTTCATTGCAGTCTGGGAGGCTGTTGGAGTTGTGTATCTTCTCCCCTTTGCCCCAACAAAGTGGTACTAGAGCTGAGGTTCAGTTTGTACTCAAGTTTCAGAGCAAGGTTTGTTTTGGGCTGAGTGCAGTTTGCTTGTGTTAAAAGATGGAAGTGAATACCAACAGAATGATATCATTGAATGGTACAAATTATCAAGCTTGGAAGAGCAAGATGAAGGACTTGTTGTATGTGAAAGAATACTGGAAGCCGGTGTTCTCCACTGAGATGCCCGAGGACATAAAGAAGATGTTTGGGAGGTACTTCATCTCCAAGCTTGTGGGTTCATTCGACAATGGGTCGATGACAATGTTTTGAACCATATCATTGATGAGACACATGCACGCACCTTATGGCAGAAATTGGAGGAGCTGTATGCTCGCAAAGAAGGTACCAACAAGATGTTCTTGATCAAGAAATTGATGCGGTTAAGGTACAAAGAAGGAACTCCAATTGCAGATCATGCAAAAGAATTTCAGGGCATTATAATCAGCTATCTTCAATGGGAATCACATTTGAAGATGAAGTGAGAGCCTTGCTGCTACTTGGCTCATTACCGGACACATGGGAGACCTTTAAGGTCACCGTTTGCAATTCAGCACCTAATGGAGTTGTCACTTGGAACCTTGTGAAGACCAAGGTACTAAATGAAGAGTCCAGAAAAATTGCTGACAAGGACAGTTCTTCTTCACACTCAGAAGTGTTGGTGACTCAGTCACGGGGAGAAGCAAGAGTAGAGGTCCGAGTAAAGGGGCTGAAAGAAGTAGAAGTAAAGCAAAAGGCAAAGGAAAGTATGCTGATTTTGTGTGCCATCACTGCCATGAGAAGGGCCATATCAAGTGGCATTGTGACGAATGGAAGAAAGAAAAAAGAAGAAAAAAGAAGCAAGTTCAGAAACAGCCGACAGTGACAGTGATAGTGAGGGCCGGATTACTATGGTTGAGGAGATCATGTCTCTCATGCATGAAGAACATGATGGCAGTTTTGGTTCTACTATTGAGGAGAAGATCACTGTTGTTTTTGATGAGACCATCAACCTTGCAGATGGTGATGAGATGACTTGGATTCCGGACAGCGGTGCTACCATACATGCTACATCTCGTAGAGAGCTCTTCACAAACTATACAGCAGGTGATTTTGGTGTTGTGAAGATGGGAAACAATGATAGAGCACAAATCATTGGAAGAGGAGATGTGCACTTGGAGACTGAAAATGGTACCACACTAGTCCTCAAGTCGGTGAGGCATGTTGAGGCACTTCGTCTCAACATTATCTCGGTTGGGTTGCTTGACAAAGATGGGTACTTGAGCAGATTTGGAAATGCACAGTACAAGCTCACTAAAGGAAACCTGATTGTTGCTAGAGGTAACATGGTTTCAGTTTTGTATCATGTTCATGCTAAGCTTTCTGCTGCTTGTGTCAATGCATTGCAGAAAGAAGACACATGTGCTTTGTGGCACAAGAGACTTGGGCACATGAGTGAGAAGGGATGACGGTGCTAGTGAAGAAAAAATTGTTGAAAGGTGTTCACATCAAGAAATGTTCAGATTGCCTAGCGGGGAAGCAACACAGAGTTGCATTCAAGAGTCAACCTCCTCACAAGAAGCCCGAGGTGTTGGACTTGGTACATTCCGATGTTTGTAAAATGTCGGTGAGGTCAATGGGTGGAGCAAAGTACTTTGTCACATTTATTGATGACTTTTCCAGGAAGGTTTGGGTCTATGTTTTGAGGACCAAAGATCAAGTACTAAGTGTATTCAAGCAATTCCAAGTCTCAGTTGAGAGAGAAACTGAGAAGATCAAGTGCATTCGCACTGATAATGGGGGAGAGTATATTGGCCCATTTGATGCCTATTGCAAGGAGCAGGGAATTAGGCACCAATTTACTCCTCCGAAGACACCACACAGAATGGTCTTGCTGAGAGGATGAACAGGACAATTGTTGAGAGAGTTAGATGCTTGCTATCAAGTGCAAAGCTGCCTAAAAATATTGGGGTGAGGCTTTGTCGACTGCAGTTTATCTTATTAATCTCTCACCAAGTTATCCACTGCAGGGAGATGTTCCTAACAGGTCTATTACGACAAGGAAGTCTCATATGATAACCTGAAGGTTTTCGGGTGCAAGGCCTTTGTTCATATCCCTCAAGATGAGATCAAAGCTTGATTCAAAGACACGACAATGCATATTTCTTGGCTATGGAGGTGATCAGTTCGGCTACAAGTTGTTTGATCCAATAGCAAGAAAGGTTGTGAGAAGCCGTGATGTTGTGTTTGTTGAAGACCAAACAATTGAGGATATTGGGAAGACAAAGGTGCAGGTTCCGGAGCAAATTTCGTACACGTTTCTCCTCAAAACCAGCAGCAAGACATATCTGATTCTGACCCAGAACCTGCAGATTCAGCTGAGCAAGAAGCTGAAAATGAAGATGCAGAAGATGTGCAAGATGATGATGATGCACATGGTGGTGCAGGTGATGAAGAAGCTCCCGAGCAGCATGAGTATGATGCTGAAAATGATGATCATGATCAAGAAGCACCAGCACCAGATAGTCCACCAGCAGCTCCACTCACACGGTCCACTAGAAACCGTGTTCCCTCCACTAGGTACCTGTCAGATGGTTCAAAACCTGAGTGCTTTTCAGATGCAATGAAAGATGAGAAGAAGAAGGAGTGGAAGAAGGCTATGCAAGAAGAGATGGATTCCTTGCATACCAATCATACTTATGAGCTGGTGAAGTTGCCCAAGGGCAAGAAAGTTCTAAAGAACAAGTGGGTCTACAGAATCAAGCAAGAAGAGCACACGCACATCCAAGGTACAAGGCCAGGCTAGTTGTAAAAGGATTCAGCCAGAGAAAAGGTATTGACTTTGATGAAATATTTTCTCCGGTGGTGAAGATGACATCTATTAGAATGATCCTTGGCTTGGCAGCAAGTCTCAACTTGGAGGTTGAGCAAATGGATGTGAAGACAGCTTTCCTACATGGAGAGTTGGAGGAAGAAATCTACATGGAGCAGCCTGAGGGGTTTCTTGTTAAAGGCAAAGAAGACTATGTGTGCAAGTTGAAGAAAAGTCTCTATGGCCTGAAACAAGCACCAAGACAATGGTACATGAAGTTTGAATCTGTCATGGGGAGCAAGGCTACAAGAGGTGTAGCTCAGACCATTGTGTATTTATTCAGAGGTTCTCAGGTGATGATTTTATCATGTTGTTGCTCTATGTTGATGATATCTTGATTGTTGGCAAGAATGTCTCAAGAATTGCTAGACTAAAGAAAGAGTTGAGCAAAAGTTTTGCCATGAAAGACTTGGGTCCAGCAAAGTATTCTCGCATGAGAATTGAGAGAGACAGAAAAACCAACAAGTTGTACTTGTCTCAAGAGAAATACATTGAGAAAGTACTTCGCAAGTTCAAGATGGACAAGGCAAAAAGTGTGAGCTGTCCATTAGCATCTCACTTCAAGTTGAGCAAGAAGCAATGTCCCTCCGATGAGAAGATGGAAAAGGAAATGCAGAATGTTCCTTATGCTTCAGCGGTTGGGAGTTTGATGTATGCTATGGTGTGCACACGGCCTGACATTGCTCAAGCGGTTAGTACAGTGAGCAGATTTATGTCTAATCCAGGAAAACCACATTGGGAAGTTGCGAAGTGGATTTTGAGGTATCTCCGGGCACCACAAATATGAAGATTTGTTTTGGGCTAATGAGGCCAAGCTGATTGCATTTTCAGATTCAGACATGGCTGGATGTGTTGATACAAGAAATCTACTTCAGGTTATTTGGTTACCCATTCAGGGGAGCAGTGGCATGGCAAAGCAGGTTGCAAAAGTGTGTGGCATTGTCCTCAAATGAAGCTGAGTATATTGTTGTAACAGAGGCGAGCAAAGAGCTATTGTGGCTGAAACGATTGGCTGGAGAGCTTAGTTTTGAACAAGACAAGTATGTGCTGTTTTGTGACAACCAGAGTGCCATTCACCTGAGTAAGAATGCAAGTTTTCATTCAAGGTCGAAGCATATTGAGGTACGCTATCATTGGATTCGAGATGTGCCAAATTCCAAGCAAATGCAAATTGAGAAGGTGCACACGGATGTCAATGGGGCTGATATGTTGACCAAGGTGGTAACAAGAGAGAAGCTCGAGATATGCCGTCGGCTCGCCGGCATGGCTGCCGATAGGTAGTGTGACCCTCCATGATGTCGGGAGGGGGAGTTTGTTGGGCCATGTCCCTCCACATGGAGGTGTGTTGGCAGCCCAACTTTAGCCCAGGAAGTCCAACATGTGTGAGCCATTGATCGCTGTATGCATCCAACGGTTGAGCTGCCTCCTTGAGATGTAAAGAAGAAAACCCTAGCCACTCTTGGTGGCTGTTGCAAGCAAGAAAGAGAGAATCCAGAACGTGGTTGCTACTGTGAGAGAGTGAGAGAACACACAAGAACACCACGACCCAGTGAAAAGAGAGGAAGAAGAAGGATCACTACTAGGAAACTAGCTATAGGTGGATGATCATTCTGTGGCGCACCTTTTTGTGGTGCGCCACAGAAATTTATCAGTGGCGCATCCCTAGTGGTGTGCCACAGATTTCTGTGGCGCATGAGATATACATGCGCCACTGAATATGGCATTTCTGCGGCGCATTCAGTCCCATGCGCCATAGAAATATAGTGGGCCCCACCACCCACGTTTGAATTCGAGGCCCACCACACATTTCTGTGGCGCATGGGTCTGGATGCGCCACAGAAACATGCATTTCAGTGGCGCATCCGAGCCCATGCGCCATGGAATTCAGGTGGGCCCCGCCCCCAATAATTGGGTGCATGAACATTATGTGGCGCATGGGTCAGGGTGCGCCACAGAATATGTCATTTTTGTGGCGCACCTGGTCTGATGCGCCACAGAAAGGACATATTCTGTGGCACATGGGGATGCATGCGCCACAGAATATGTGTTCAGATCCAAAAAGGTAGCTTCCCCTACCTACCACCCCCATTGTGGCCTTCTCCCTTCCCCCACCTAACTCGTCCTCCTCCTCCCTCCCATCCCATTTTGCCCATACTTTTCTCCATTTATTGTAGTTAAACCTACTTTGTTTGATAGATAATTGGTGAGGGCTTGGGGAGAGCCCCCATATACACTCTCCTCCTCTCCCAATACATCTCTTTTTTTCTCCTATTTTCTCTCCAACACCACACACTCTCTCTCATCGACCACGGTCACGTCTCGGTAACGAATCTACTAGGTGAGTATTGTTGGATGGACATGCATATGCATGTTTTGTGTGGCCGGCGGTGTACATGTATGGATGTTTCTTCTAGGTGAAGCGCTTGACGTCGCGGTTTGCACGATGGCGAGACGATGTTTATACATGAAGCTTGTGGATATTTGCATGTTGTTGCTTTTTTTTGTTGCTTGTGCCGGCGTGGTGCATGGATGTTTGCCGAAATGTGGATTCATTTCCATTTCGGCAAATTTTTGCACCACCCATACGTCCTACTTTCAAGAGAAGTCATGCCGAATTTTTCCGTCGAACATGCATGTGTGATTCGTTTCTCGTTTCTGCTCTTTGTATACCGCGTAGGCAACCATGGTCGTCAACATGAGCTCCGGTCGAATCAGTAGATACAAGGAAGAAGCGAAGGCGGAAATGATTCGGTGCAACAGGCGCCAGATAAGATGTCCGTGTCGAAAATGCAAACTCGAGAGCTGGATCGACCCTGATTCCGGACAATTGGAGGATCACCTGCTCAGGCGCGGTTTCATGCTAGGCTTAAACGAGGCGCCGACAGCAAATGGTGCGCATGAAGACGAGGGCGGCCGGGAGAAGACGAAGAGTCTCCCGGACATGGTTATCAGGACGAAGGAGATGTCGGCGGGCAAGATGGTCATGATGAAGGAGTAGATGGTGGTGGAGAAGACGCGAACACGCAGAACCCGCTAATGTCGGCCTTGCAGGACTCTCATGTTCAAGAACTGCTCCTCAAGGAGACGAGCAACGTCAGAGCTGCAGCAGAGAGAAAGCCAAGCTGGCGCAAATGGAGATAGACGGGAAGACTCCGTTGTATCCTGGGTGCCGACCACAGGATACGCGCTTGCAAGTAACGCTTGATGCTCTGGAGATGAAGGCGGAGAACAGATGGACCGACGTGAGCTTCACCAAGAACTTGAAATTCATGCACGATCGTCTTCCCGAGGGGAACACATTGCCAACTAGTATCGAGGATGCCAAGAAAGTCGTGTGCCCTCTTGACCTGCCGCACGTTAAATACCACGCCTGCATCAATGATTGCGCAATTTATCGGGGCGAGTACAAGGACATAACCACATGTCCGGTGTGCGGCCAAGGACGGTACAAGAGTACTGGGACCAAGAAAGTTCCTCGAAAAGTGGTATGGTACTTTCCTATCACTCCCCGTCTGCAGCGGTACTTCGTGGACCCTAAGGAAGCAAAGCTCATGCAATGGCACGCGGAAAGGGAGAAGCCCGAAGAAGATCCGGAGAAGGGCAGGATCCTGACACACCCTTCAGACGCTAGCCAGTGGGAAGCATTGGACAACGCCTTCGAAAATTTTGGGGGCGACGCAAGGAACGTCAGGCTGGGTATGAGCACCGATGGACTCAATCCGTTCGGCAACCAGAGTAGCACGCACAGCACCTGGCCCGTGTTTGTATGGCCTTACAACCTTCCCCGTGGCTGTGCACGAAGCAAAGGTACATACACATGAGTATTCTCATTCAGGGGCCGAAACAACCAGGTGTCGACATACATCTGTATCTCGCGCTGTTGAAAGAGGAGTTAGCCACGTTGTGGGAGACGCCAGCCCGTACGTGGGATGCATACACTGGAGATTATTTCGACATGAGAGCCGCGTTGTTCACGACGGTGCAGGACTATCCTGGTTGCTCATATGTATCGGCCCAGGTAGGCCACGGATTCTGCGCATGTGTCAGGTGCATGGATGAGCCCCGCATCTCCAGCTACCAAGGGATCTCGGGTCTTCGAAAACCGTGTACCCAGGGGCTCGAAGGTGGCTTCGCATGGATCACCCGTGGAGGAAACGCGGTGAGCTGTTCAATGGTGAACACGAGCCCAAAAGAGCCCCGCGCCCGAGGAGCGGCACCGAAATCGACGAGCTTTTGAAAAATTGGGAGGAGTGCCCTGCGCCGGGAAAGAAGCGACCGAGGGTAGATCCGCTGCTGGGTGTATGGAAAGCGAGGTCTGTTTTCCACGACTTGGAGTACTGGAAGGTCCTCAAGACGCCACATAGCCTCGATATGATGCACATCACGAAGAATGTCACCGAGAGTCTGCTTGGCACTCTTTCCAACATGCCGGAAAAGGGCAAGGATGGGACGAGAGCAAGATACGATCTGAAATGGCTTGGCGTCAGGAAAGATCTTCAGGCACCCGATAGTGATGACGACGATGATGATGATGATCAGACGGAAGGGACTCAAGGTCGCCGCAAAAGGGTAAAAAAGAACACGGTGGTGCTTCCCGCTGCCTGCTTCACTATGAGTCCGGAGGAGCTCGAGCAGTTTTACAGGTGCCTCCTAGGAGTCAAATTTCCTCACGGTTACGCGGGGAAGATCAGCAGATATCTGGACGCAACGAAGAAGAGGTTCAGCGGGATGAAGTCTCACGATTGTCACGTGCTGATGACGCAGATACTTCCCGTTGCGATCCGAGGGATAATGGACGAGCACGTCCGAGATACGCTGCTTGCCCTTTGCAACTTTTTGACGTCATCAACAGGAAGTCGATCGGCGTGAAGCAGCTCGACAGGCTACAGGAAGAGATCGTGCTGATACTATGCGAGCTCGAGATTTACTTCCCGCCCGCATTCTTTGATATCTGCGTGCATCTCCTTCTCCATGTCGTTGATGACATCAGGCAGCTCGGGCCGACGTTCCTGCACTACATGATGCCGTTCGAAAGGCAGAACGGTGTCATGAAAGGATACGTTCGCAACAGGGCCCGTCCAGACGCAAGCATGGCCAAGGGCTTTCTAACCTACGAGTGCATCTCCTTTTGCCAGAATTATCTAAGCACCGAGAACCAGGATGTTGGTCTGCCCACCAGGAAGCACCTCGGCAGGCTCGATGGATATGGTCACCGCGAGGGCTACCGCTCACTCTTTGTCGGCGTTCATGGTCGAAAAGACGACTTCGACAGGGCTCACCGGGTCGCGCTACAACACTTACAATTGATCGAACCTTGGGTGGAAGAGCACAAATCTTAATCGAGCAGAATTACGTCGACCTGGGCCGACCGAGGAAGAAGGGAGACGTAACCAGAGAGCACAACTCCACCTTCACGCGTTGGTTCAAGAAAAGGCAACTTCTTGAATCAAAGAGCAAAACGCCATATACGGAAGATGAAAAACTCATATTCTCCTTATCACAGGGCCCCGGGCACAACGTAAGGACCTATCAGTCGTACAACATCAGCGGTTTCAGATTCAGCACCGAGGAAAAGGACAGGATTAGCGAATTTCAAAACTCAGGAGTAACTATGCTATCCTACGGCGATGACGAGGCTACTGTCAAGGAAAGATTCTTCGGAAGGATCGAGGAGATATGGGAGCTCAACTACTGTGGAGAGTCGGTGCCAATGTTCCGTGTGAGATGGGCCAAGGACGTCGTCAAAGAAGGCCGGTATTTCACCACCATGGTAATACCCGATGCCAAATCGAAGAACGCCTCCGCGAAAAATGAGCCATGGGTACTCGCTAGCCAAGTTGAGCAATGCTTCTTCATTACCGACCCTCAAAGCCTACCGTGTTGTCGTGAGGAGGGGCAAGAGGAGCCTCATCGGAATGGAAGGAGACGCCAACGAGGAAGACTTGGACAAGAACGGCGATCCGAAGATCGAGGAGGAATTCGACAAGTACTTCGACATGCCGACTACTAGCAAACACACAAGGAAGACCTCCCTACCTACTAAAGGTTGTCCGTTCACGCGAAGAAATCTCAAGGTGCCCGGCCTAAAGTATTCAACCGCGAAGAAGGGAAAGAAGAGAAGCTAGCTCAAACCGGCCGCCGGGACGAAGAAAACTTTTTTGTGTATTAATTTGTACATGTGTGTGCGTGTGAGAGACAAGCATATATATACCATGAATAAATATGTGTGGTCTACTAACAATTGTGTGTATATTCGTCTTTTCTTTAAAATGTGTGTATGTTCTTTCTTTAAATATAACCAAAAATGTTTTTTTAAGAATAACAAATGTATGTAGTGTTCTTTGTTTAAATTTAAGCAAAAAAAATTTAAATGAAAAAAAAATGTGGGACAGCCAGGATTCGAACCTGGCCGCCCCAAGTTTTTGTGCCTGTCATACAACCATTGGGCTATGTTTGTGTTAGTGTCATATAGCTGCCAGCGCCCTCTATTAACAGTACTAGCCACAAAATTCTGTGGCGCACCCACGCTGGGATGCGCCACAGAATCTCACATTTCTGTGGCGCACCCAGGCAGGGATGCGCCACAGAATTTGTCTGCCCCACTTACATGTGGGACCCTCCCCGCGCCGGCCTCTCTCTTCCAAAAATCCCCAAATTCGAATCCGCGCCGCGCTCTCTCGACCTGCACCGCACGCTCCGCCCGCCTTCTCTCCGTCGACGTCTCCCCATCGCCTTTGCCGTCGAAGCCTGCTCTCCCCGTTCTCTCGCCGTCGACGCCTGCTCCGGCCACCCTCGCCTTCGACGCCTGCACCTCCACCCCACCCGCAACTGCCGCGTTCGAGGAGGATGTGCCCGAGGCCTCGACGCCGTTCCCTTCCTCTTCGCCGTTGTGACCCCGCCCTCCTCCAACCCCTCGCCAGGTACCCCAACCAGCGCTGCCCCGCCCCAACTCCCTCGCCAGCCCCTCCGTCCTCCAGCTCCCTCGCCAGCCCTGTGTAGCCGTGCTCGCCAGCCCCTGTGCAGCCTTGCTCGCCAACTGCTCGATCAAAAGCCCCAATGAACCCCAGCATGCTTTGATGGAGTGTTCTGCTGGGGTTTAAGTTTTTGAGTAGCAGTAGACTATGAACACTTGTTCACAACAGTATGTGGCATCCGGTTTCGTTCTTGTTTCGGATTCGAATGTGTCTTTGACTCCTGAGGTCCAAGGCTACCTCCATTTAAAAAAATTAAGCGTGTCAAGAAGTTATAAAAATAATTCTCGACAGAGCCGATGATATATCCTACCTCCATCTAAATTGTTATGCCTAACTTAGTAATTTTTTTTGGTTGTACAGGTGCAGAGGTGCTAGGCAAGAAGACGCCCTTGGAATCGAGATTTGTGAAATATTTGCAGGTACCCGGAGAGGCCCTTGGAAGAGGTGCTTGTGTTATATATGTGCTACCACGGCCATCGTGTCGTGGTTGTTTGTGCTCCGACCATCGTGTCATGTTTGTGCTCCGACAATCGTGTCGTCGAGATGCCGGCCGGGGATGCCGGCCGGAGATGTGTATTTTTTGTGAAATGTTTGCAGGTACCCCGAGAGGCCCTTGAGATTGCCGGAACGTCGATTAACTTCCGTTCCGGCAAATTCGGGTACTCCATATGTCCCTTTTTAGCAAAGGTCTTGCCGAAATTTTTCGTGAATTTTGGCATGACTTTGCTAAAAAAGGGACATATGGGGTATTACGACTAATGCATGGGCCGGGGTATCTTAGTACTAAATTATGTGGTTTATTCTTATATTTGTTGTACTAACCTTTTGCCTCTTTTTATTAATGCAGTGCAAACATGTCGGGATCTGGCCCTTCTAAGCACATGAGCGTCGAAGAAGAAGCTAGAGAGGCCAACAAGCCGTTCTGGCAGATGTGCCAGATGATGGAGGAGGCGGAGGCCGCCACAGCTGCTAGTGGTGGCGACAGTGCCGACGATGAGCAGAGGATGACGCCGAAGCCACCGATGGAGCTGCTAGTGGCGGCCATGAGGATGACACCACCACCGATGGCGGCGACCACACGGATGGCGGTGGTGGCAGCAACCCGACCGCTCCGAAGCAGAAGAAGCCAAGGAGGGATCGGACACCGCAAGCGCTCGCCAACGTCACGGACGTGTTCACTGAGGTCACACCAAGTGGCCAGCCAGTGGAGCCTAAGCATCTTGCCAAAGGGTACGGCATACAACTAGGGTGCATCCTTCGTGAAAGCGTGTCGATCAACACGAAGGACCTCAAAAGCACGGACAATGAGGCTTTGGTCGTACACCTCCTCCAGAAGCTTCACCAACGATACACGTTCCCGGAGCCGTTCAACAAAAAGGTGGACAGTTTAGCCATCACGAAGATGAGCACCGCCTTGAGCAGCTGGAAATCCCGGGTGAAGAAGAAGATCGATAAGGGTCAGAGCTGGGAGGAGATAGGGTCAAAGAGCCGATGCTCGACCAAGAAGAGTTCGAGGCATTCAAGTTGTCCTTGGAAACTAAGGAGGCTAAAAAATGGACCAAGTGGGGAAGGATATGCGGGACCTGAACATAGGTAACCACCGTTTGGAAAGCGGCGGTTACCGGGAAAACAGCCCATTTGGGACAAGGAGGATGCCGAGGTTGCAAAGATGGGAAAAGAGAACCCCTGGCACAAAATCACGGACGGCAGGTTAGGAACTTTGTCCGGTCCCGCTACTATCTGAAGGCGGAGGGGACGGGGGAATTCGTCACCAACGATGCCAATGTGAGGAAATTCGAGAAAGTTGGTAAGGAATTTAATTACCGCGGATATATCAAAGTCCATTGCGTTGATCTAATTAGATAACGAAGTCATATTTCTAAATGGGTTCACCTAAATTTCCTTTGTCTGCACCGGAGAAAGAGTTGAAGGCTGACGATGAGGCCGGCCCGTCGTCCCAGGGGTCGACGGAGCCGTGGGACACGACCTTCAACAGGGCGATGAACGTTTACAAAGAAAGGGACAAGTCGGCGCCGCCGACGTCAGCTGGCCGTGTGTCCGGCTTTGGTACGAGCATGAAGTTCCTCCAGTACTACAGCACGGACACCGAGAGGAGAAAGGAGAGGAGGAAGTCGATTAAGGATAAAGAGGTGGTGGAGCTAAAGAAGAAGGTGGAGTCACTAGAGCAGGAGAAAGTGGACTCCGCCAAGGTGGACCAGTTAGTGGAGGAGAAGCTCCGGGCGATGTTACCCGCTCGGTTGATGGAGGGGTTAGCTGCCTGGAACGCGGCAGGTCGACAGGGGCCGATACACGTGCCCAGCTTCGCCGGCAGCACTCCAGCCATAACGTGTCGCCGGACCTGGTGACCCCGCCGCCCAACACCGCGGCGCAGCAGCCGCTCCATTTGGTCCCATCGGCGCCCCCTACCGCGGAAGATACCGAGGCGCTGCCGGTGGCGGCGGTGAATGCACACGAGCGGCCGGAGAATGATAGGCCGGCCGCCGGCACCGGCGCCCTTGTCTCGACAATTGCCGAGCTCGACGCCATCACCAAGGTATCTAATTAGTTAGTCCGCGGCATCTTCTATAACTATGCGCCTTTGATGACTGTAAAAATGTACTCCCTCCGTATCAAAATATAAAACTTTATAGCTAGTTTCCACATGCATGCATTTAGACATGTTTTAGTACAAGGTTCTGCCATGTCTCATGATGCCCAACATGTGTTGACTCCCAGGACATGCCTTGCATACTCCTGCATACGGTGGGGGCGGCGGCGAGTTGAAGGAAGTCGCAGAGGGCACTCTCATACAACCTTTGACCCGGGATATGCACAACGTCAGAATGCGATGCCGTGATGAAGGTCAGGTTGACTGCGGTAGTGCCCGAGTTTCGTCACATCGACCCCCCCATGCAACCTCCGGGAGCCGATGAACACTTGGTCCTTGGAGAATGCCCCAGGTGGGTCCTCGAATGGCCGAAGACCCAGATTCGTTTTGGGGGGTCAAGCGCACCACCGGCGCCACCTCGAAGCGCCGGCCCCCGATCGTTCGGCCCT
Organism: Poa pratensis; assembly: GCA_947311845.1. Taxonomy (NCBI): domain Eukaryota; kingdom Viridiplantae; phylum Streptophyta; class Magnoliopsida; order Poales; family Poaceae; genus Poa; species Poa pratensis. The sequence goes on from CAMZMU010000020.1 coordinate 74,074,256, forward strand.
AGACAAGGCCGCCACGAAAACTTGTTGTGAACGAATCGCGCCAGAAGCAGTCGTCGCCACCACCCAGTAGGAAACGCCGGTCGTCGCCACCACCGGAAGGAGCCGCCGGTCGTCGCCGCCACCAACCGACACAAACAACTGTTGGGGACGTCTGAACCGCAACCGTCCAAAGACAAAGCCGTTGCACCTCAAATTGGTGCGAACAACGACGAAGATGACGATAATGTCGACGTCGATGGCTTCATCAACACTGGCGCCAGCAAGATTTGTTCATGCCGGATATACATATGGATGACGAACCCTTCCGCGCTCACCGCGATCTACCTGCTCGTCCCACTACATGCACGCAGCGCCTGAACTTCCAGGGTTTATCTCAACAAGACACGCCTCCGGAGGCCGGAATTCAGTCTCAACCGGCTAACGTTTTCAGCCCTGGCACAATCTTCAAGTCCGTTAAGGAGGGAGTGCAATCCTTAGAGATGAAGAAGAAGAAGCACGGGAAGAGAAGTAGGCCAGGCACCTCTGCGAGCCAGCCAGCTCCTAAGACTATCCGGGGTCATGAAGACATGGTACCACCCCGTGCGGATGGCTTGACCCGACTTCATGAAGCTGGTAAACCGATACTGCCTCCGGAGCTGCTCCGCCTCGCACAGGACCCATGCACACTTTGCATGAAAATATCTTCATGCTAGAGGGCATCCTTCTTAAAGATGCGAATCCAAGTTACCCAGTGTTCACGGCCCAGGTGCCAAAGGACTTGGACTTCGTCCATGAAGCCCCGGCGGATCTGTTCTTCATAGCTTTCGAGGACGTCTTCAACCTGTTTCACTCTAGACGGCTGGACTATAACATGGTCCGCCTATACGCGCTCAATATGGCGATGAAGATCAGGAGAGATAATACCCTGTACGTCGCGGTAGTGGATCCCTACTACATGCGTGACAACCAGCTGGTGGAAGGATCAAGGACACGGACCATGGCGAAGGAGTACCTCCAGAGGTTCATGCTGACCAACAAGAGGAAGAACACCCTTCTTCTGCCTTTCTTTCCCGAGTAAGTACACATCCGCTCGCCGCCATCGTATCTTATGCTTTCTTATCGATTTCTTCCATTGCTGATCCTTTCCAACATTCCGTTTCAATTGTGTGTTGACCAGGGACAAGTATTGCATACTCATTATCCTAAGCCCGAAGTGGTCCATTGCCACTTATTTCGACTCGGGGAGTTTGGATAGGAAGAAAGACTACACCAGAATAAAGGGTGTACTAGATGAGGCTCTCGAGGGCTATGCCCAAAAGGGAGGCCCCTTCGAAAAGAAGGGGGAATATTTCACAAGTGACAAGAAACACCGGTTCAGGCATGGGACCGAGTTCCATTGCATCAAGCAGCAGCCTGGCAGCGTGAAGGAGGCCTTCTACGTCCTCCATCACATTAAAGGGTTGGTCCGGGATGCAGAAAAAACGAGGATGCCATCTAGTCTCTTAGAATGGACCAAATCTGCGAGGGATATCACCGATGATGAGCTTAGAGAAGACTTCCATCGCATCCAGATGGAGCTATCGCAAATCATCGTCGAAGATGTCAGCACAAATCGGGGTCCTTCCACAACGCCAGAGGTAGGACGATGTATATAAAAGAAAGACTTGCCTCACTCGCAACAAGTGCTTCTTTATTTTCTTTATTATTGACCTTATCCACTTCGATGAATAAATCATACTCTATTTATATTACTAACCAATATATATCCCAATCCATCCCCAGGGTTGTGCCAGAGGGACATCGAAGAACACCTGAGGCTCAGCAGGACACCAGGACGTGGACGACGAAGGAGATGTGTAAACCGTTCCCGGCGCCGCTCAAGAAGAAGGCTCCATGATCGTGGTCCCGCTATTGCTCACCATCATCGCCGATGTACTCTATTTGATCCTAGTTTAGGCGGTGAACTTCATTTGTAACGTGTGACATGATCGATGAACTTTGTATCATAACATGTGTAAGTATTCGGCACTTGTCACTATATTTATGTATCTCGGGCTCCAAGTAATGTGATGACATAGTAATGTGTCTGTTTTCATATACCGTGTCAAATATATTATTGTTTCTATTATATCTGTATAAATCCTGTATATATACCTGTATTTCCTGTAATATACCTATATTTATACAGCAGGCAGCAGCAATTCCAGAATACTTGTAAATTATTCTGTGGCACATGTATTTTTTTTTCTGTGGCGCATGTAATTCTGTGGTGCACTACAGAGGAATGCGCCACTGAAATATTTCTGTGGCGCACCCTGTGTGGTGCGCCACAGAAACCTGGGCTTTCTGTGGCGCACCCAAGTATGCGCCACAGAAATACATTTTAGTGGCGAGCTAACTGTGGCGCATCCTCCATGCGCCACAGAAAGCATTTTTGGTGCGCCACTAATGGCCTGTTTCCTAGTAGTGGATAGGTGATTTCTGTCAGGATTTGACGCATCTGACCGGTCTGCTTTCAAGCCGGTGATTGGAGGGTCAGACGTGTTTGGATCGACTCCAGCTTGGTGAGCTCATTCCTTAATTTGAGTACTTCGATTTGGATAGCTGGTTTGAGGTTTGGGTCAGAGGAGCATCAGATTTGAGAGAGCTTTCGTCAGTTCGGACTGCTGTAGTTTCAGCACATAGCAGTTTTGGTAGAGGAACAGTTTGGCCAGGCAAATGGTGTCTGATTGAGCTCATCTTTGGTGAGTATGTTAGGAACTTATATGTCTGCTTGTCTACCGAGTTTGGTGCTGTTTGGATCTGCGGTTTAAGAGCAGTTCACTATTGCCGAAGAGGACAGAATCTGTGATACTCTGCCTTGCTGAAATCTTGCCTCTTGTTGTTGTTGTTGCCGGTGGGTAACGAGTTGGTGTGTGTTGTAATCTCCAGAGGTTCTGGAGAAGACTCTTGCTCATAGTGAAGCTTGCGTGGACCAGTTGTGATGGGGGGATAATAACCCGGTAGGCCCATGAAGAGGGAAGCGTGACCCGCCAGGCAGGAGGTCCGGCCAGGCCAGCTAACCGTCAGCATGGGCCGGTTATGTCGATGGGCCAGCAAGCTTGTTCGTAACCCGGTTAACGAAGGAAAGTTTCTAGAAGACCCAGAGGCGGTTCAGGACTTGGAGGACACGAAGGCCAGAAGACCTAGAGTAGGACTCTGAGTCTGGGTAGAACCCGGGCTTACCTTGTATAGCGCCAGGAGACCCGGTCATCTATATAAACCGGTCCCTGAGCCCTAGTTAGGCAGAACCTTTACAATCCAAGCTTAGGCGAGAGAACCAAAGAGAGAAATAACCGCTACCAAGCGAACCTTGTAACCTGGATCGAGATCCGGCTCTGTTGTCGTAGCCGGGTTATCGAGATCGAGATCAATAATAGCATAGCAGGAAGTAGGTCTTTATCTCCAATGGAGAGGCCGAACCTGGGTAAACCCTTTGTCCTCGCAGAGCTAAACAATCTCCCAGACGCTAGCTACGCCTTGCCCACCAACTCAAGTTACCCAAAGGTAACATCTGCCGTGTTATCAACACCACGAAAATTGGCGCCGTCTGTGGGAATCGCGTCCAAAAGTGTCACCATCATGGGAGAAGCAATGCAAGGAGTTGAGAATTTCGTTTTCGGCGAGGTCACCATCAACTCGCAAGGAGAATCCATCGTCGATGATTTTGGCTGGGGGCCGGAATCAGATCTACTTGAATCAGGTGATGTTATTCCAATTGGCAAGATTAATGTCTTTGTTGGTATGATACATGCAACAAGATCTGCTAGTGATGTAGAATATGAATCTGTGTCAGGAGCCACCACAATCGTTCAATCTGATGGGAAGAATCAGTTGGCACGGCAGAAGTTGAGCTGCCATTGGTCATGCACGAGGAACGGTCGGAGACCCGGCACGGATCCCGGGTGACGTGATGGAGCATGAGGACACAGAATCAATCTTGCCCCTGTTTGAAGGCCGGTTTGGATACGAGGCCGAGGAAGAGGATGAGGAGGAGCAGAGTCCAGCCCAAGCCCGGTCAGGAGGATGGCAGTTCACACCGCACCCTCGATTAACGTGGGAGCATTGCCGTCAGCTGTTGTTCCACCCGTCCTAAACCCGGGTCAACAGCAGCAACAATTACAACCAGTACTGGAGCCGCAGGCCAGAGGGCAGATGGAGACCCGGCTTCGGTAACAGATGAAAGTGATGACACGGCACGTTACAGGAACAGCTTTGGTTTCCTCCACAACTGGGCTCAGGGCGAGGAAAGAAACAACACGGCTAGTGCCCCGGCCTTGTTCAACAATGGCTTGGTCCTAGATCCAACAGCACTCACGAGGTTGGTTACCCCAGAAAACGCAGCAGTAAGAGCTATAGAGTTGGATACAGCACACCGGGCTTTGGAGCAGATGCGCAGAGACGCAATGGCAGAAAGGCAGGAGATGGAGGTTAGGCGCAAGCAAATCGAGGATGAAGAGAATCGTCTCAATGATATGACCAGGGCTCACCAGAGGAGGCACCAGAGCCGGCTGGCTCAGGGAGAAAACGCCATAAATCCAGCAGTACTGTTTAGAACCCCAGAAGATCAACCCATTGGTGTGACTCAAGTGGCCCCGATAATCAGAACAAATGCAGAACTAGACAGAGGAACAGGAGGAGCCGGTGTTGCAACTGTAGGATTACCGGGTTTGCTTGCTGGAGGAGCCAGGGGAAATCCGGGTCTGCCGCCCAAAACACCAAGGTTCCACACGCCGGCGGGTCACTTTTCCAATCCAGCGGATAACGTGTACGCCGCAACTTTAGCGCTCGACCGTATTCCCTTGGGAGACTCGCCAGCAGAGATTGAAGCCCGGCGTGCCATTGACATGTTACGTACATCAGTTGTTAAGCAAGTTCAGTATTCAAAGGAGAAAAGTGCACTTCATTCTACAACTTATCGTAGTAAGAGTTGCCACGGTGAGAACCCGCCTTTGGCCGGGCTTGCCGCGGCGCAACAGCAAAATCTGCCCCAGCAGAACCAGAAGCAGAATAATCAGCAGCACCATCCTGCTCTGGCAATTTCTATGGCTCAGCAGATAGTCAACAGATCGCGAGCAAGAAGTGCAGCCAATGCAAACCCGGCAGTACATGTTGCAGGAGTACCACAAGGAGGACCAGGTCCCGCACCAGCAGCATCCGCATGCTCGCCAGGTAACAACAATATTTTAGCAAGTTCTTCTAACCTAGCCGGGCCAAAGTGTCTTTTCCTGAGAAGTTTAAAGAGCCAAGCAAGATATCCAACTATGAGCCGAGCATGGACCCGGCAAGCTGGTTGAGCAGTTATGAGATGGCGATGTGTATATGCAACGCCACAGAGAATGTTTGTGCGAAGTATATGTATCTGATGATGAGCGATGGAGCAGCAAAGTTGTGATTCAAGAATTTGCCAGAAAAATCTATCAATTCCTGGGATGAGTTGAAAGCAGTTTTTATCAAGCACATCCAAGGTACGTGCAAGCGTTTGTTCTCCATTGAAGATCTTGATCGTTGTGTACAGAAGAAGGGCGAGTCAGCACGTCACTGGATGGGCCGGGTCACGGAGATCCTTCACTCCTTATCTGGTATCGAGCCCAAGGATGCAATTTCATCGATGGAAAAAACTTGCAAGTACGCTCTCTTGGTCCAGAAGCTGGGCTGTATGAAGGAGGGCCACCGGGTTAAGCCAGTCACCATGGCTGAGTTTATGGATGCTTGTAACAGGCACGCAGCCACGGACAAGACCCAGGATGATAATGAGGAAGAAAAAGGGAAAGGCACGGCAAATAATGGAGGAAGGAACAACAATGGCCCGGGAAACAATAACAACAACAATCAGAATTAGCACAAGCGTGGGCATAATGAGGGAAACTCAGAGCTAGTGGCAAACACAAATGCCGGGTTTCAGAGGCAAAGGATGGAAGGAAATTATCAGGACAATAGAGGTTACCAAGGAAACAGTGGAAATTACAATGGTGGAAACGGTTATCAAGGATCAAGGCCAGTTAGTACTGAGGAGGCCTTCAGGATGCCGTGTCCCCGCCATAGCAGGAATGGTAGACCCGCCAATCACTCGTTGGCCCAGTGTGTAGATTTAAACATATGGAAAAACAATGAGGTACAGAGAGCTTTGCAAGGAGCAGGTAGAGGTGGAGGACCCGGCCCGAGTGCTAACCCGGCCGCGGGGCCTTTAACTGGAGCAAATGTAGTGCCCACCGGCAATGCAGCAGCCGGCCAAAATATAGGTAACCAGGGTGGATTCTCGCAGCAGCCAAGGCAACTTGGTCAGTATCATATATACACCAGTGGCACGACCAAGAGAGAGAGAAAGATAGTCAAAAGGGCGGTTAATGCAGTAGCTGCAGGGGTACCAAGATATTTGAGATGGTCAGAGCAAACGATTACGTGGAGTAGAGCGGATCACCCGGATGTTGTGGAGCACCCGGGTCTGCTAGCTTTGGTTGTGGCCCCTCAGGTGGGTGGTTTTGAGTTGAAAAAAGTTTTGATGGATGGTTGAAGTAGCATCAATATTTTGTATTGGGAGACGTTTATTCGTATGGGTCTTAAGGAGTCACAGTTACAGAAAACGTCAACCGTGTTTCATGGTATAGTTCCAGGGAAATCAGCGGCACCAGAGGGAAAAATTTCATTAGAGGTTACTTTTGGCGAGTCTATCCACAACTTTAGGTCAGAGTGGCTTGTTTTTGAGGTGGTGAAGTTCCCAAGTCCTTATCATGCGCTGTTTGGAAGGCCGACTTTTGCCAAATGCATGGCAAGGCCGTGTTATGTGTACCTGCAGTTGAAAATACCGAGTCCCAAGGGATCATCACAGTTCATGGCAACAGAGAGATAGCAGCAGAATGTGACGAGGGAGATGCTGCCTTGGCAGAACAAACTTGTGCGAGAGAGGAGTTGAAAGCGTACAGGTCTAATCTTGACCCAGGACAACAAGGCACTCAAGAAGCCAACTACAGAAGATGACAGGGCAAAGTTTAAAGCAGCAAAAAGATACAAAGATGGTGGATTTTGTGCCTGGGGATTCCTCCAAGCAGTTCGCCATAGGGACCAATTACTGACAAATCGGAAAGCGCTCTCATCGAGTTCATCCGTGAGAATCGGATGTTTTTGCATGGACACCTAGTGACATGCCTGGCATTCCGACTGAACTCGCTGAGCACCGCTTACATGTTGATCCCAAAGCAAGGCCGGTAAAACAAGGTTTGAGAAAAATGAATGCAGAGAGAAGAAAGGCTATAAGAGAGGAGATAGCCCAGCTGTTGGAAGCCGGCTTTATCATGCAAGTTTTTCACCCAGAGTGGTTGGCTAACCCGGTTTTAGTTCTGAAAAAAAATATGAGTGGAGGATGTGTATTGATTTTACGAGCCTGAATAAGCATTGTCCCAAGGACCCGTTTGCACTGCCGCGCATCGATCAAATCGTTGATGCAGTTGCGGGTAGCGAGCTCTTGTTTTTTCTGGATGCATACTCAGGATATCATCAGATCAAGCTTAACAGGCAGGATTGGGAAAAGACATCGTTCATCACCCCCTTTGGTGCTTTTTGTTACAAGACCATGACCTTTGGGTTGAAGAATGCAGGAGCAACTTATCAGAGATGTATTCAAAATTGTTTTCATGATCAGATTGGACGTAATGTGCATGCTTATGTGGATAATGTGGTGATCAAGTCAGAGAAAGCCGGGTCATTCATTGATGACCTTCGAGAGACATTTAAAAATTTGAGGAAGTACAAGATGAAGCTTAATCCAACAAAGTGTGTGTTTGGAGTTCCAGCGGGGAAGTTGCTTGGTTTCATTGTGTCAGAGCGTGGAATCGAGGCAAACCCGGAAAAATCAGAGCCATCCAAAGTTTGAAAAAACCAGAGGAATTGGCAGACGTTCAGAAGTTAACAGGCTGTGTGGCTGCGCTAAGCCGGTTTATATCCTGGCTTGGAGAGAAAGCAATCCCTTTGTATAAGTTACTGAAGAAAACAGACAACTGTGGAATCAAGAAGCAGACGAGGCATTTGAAGCTCTGAAGAAGCATTATCAGAAGCGCCAGTTCTGGCGGCCCCGTGTCCCAAGGAACCCATGCTGTTATACGTCGATGCCGGGCCTCAGGCTGTGAGTGCTGTGTGGTGGTCGAGCGTAAAGAGGAAGGCAAAGAAAACCCGGTCCAGAGGCCGGTCTATTATGTTAGTGAGGTGTTATCAGAGGTAAAGCAGCGCTATCCGCACTGGCAGAAATTGGTGTTTGGTGTTTTCATGGCAAGTAGAAAGTTGAAGCCTTATTTCAGGAACATCCAATCACAGTGGTTAGTTCAATACCATTAGCAGATATCATCAGAAATTCAGAAGCTACAGGAAGAATTGCCAAGTGGGCAATAGAGATGGGGCCGTACCACATTAACTACGTGCCTCGTACAGCTATCAAGTCTCAAGCATTGGCTAATTTCCTTAATGATTGGACACAATTGAGCGCACCACCCCTTACTCCAAGTCTCAAGCCTTGGGTCATGCATTTTGACGGTCTAAGCAAGCACAAGGTTCAGGAGCCGGAGTCGTGTTAACTCCTCCTAAAGGTGATAAGTTGAGCTATGTGTTGCAAATTCATTTTGATTGTTCTAATAATGTGGCAGAGTATGAGGCCTTGCTGCATGGTTTGCGTATGACAAAGGAGATGAACATCAAGCGTATCAAGTGCTATGGGGATTCAGACCTTGTGGCGCAGCAAGTTTCAGGAACATGCAATAGAAAGGGCGCAACAATGGCGGCTTACAGAAGAGAGGTGGACAGGGTAGCCGGTTCTTCTCAGGCTATCAGGTGGATCACATTGATCGCAGGAAAAATGATGCTGCAGATGATTTATCAAGACTCGGCTCACGCAGAGAGCCGGTTCCACCTAATGTTTTCTGACGAACTGTGGACTCCATCAGTCAAGCTTCAGGATGAGGAAGAACTTGCGGGTCAGGGAGACCCGGATTCGCAGTTGGTAGCAGCAGCTCATGACATTCCAGAGTGGACAGAACCTTATTTGGCGTATCTTTTGCGAGGAGAGCTGCCACAGCAGGAAGTTATATCTCGGCAAATTGTGCGCTGGGTTAAGGCTTACGTGGTTATTGATGCGAGTTGTATAAAAGAAGTGTGATAGGAGTATTTCAGAGATGTGTGTCTGGAACGGAGGGCCGGCAAATTTTGAAAGAGATTCATGAGGGAGATTATGGTCATCATGCTTCAATGAGATCTTTAGTAGCAAAAGCTTTCAGACACGGTTTCTTCTGGCTCACAGCCCAGGTAGATGCAGAGCGCCTAGTGAACAGATGTGATGGATGCCAACGATATGCGAGGCAAATTCATGTGCCGGCTCAGGAATTGCGAACAATACCTCTGACTTGGCCTTTTGCAGTTTGGGGGCTTGATATGGTGGGTCCTTTTAGTATGTCCCCTTGCAAGAAAACCCACCTCTTGGTTGCCATTGATAAATTTACAAAGTGGATTGAGGTAATGCCAGTTACAAATTGTGAAGCAGCTACAGCAGTCAAGTTTTTGAAGCAGATCATACACAGATTTGGGTATCCTCATTGTATCATCACAGACAATGGCACTAATATGTCCCTTAGAGAGATGGCAAAGTTTTGTGGAAACAATGGTATACGCTTGGATGTTGCTTCAGTTGCTCATCCGCAGGCCAATGGGCAAGTAGAACGAGCAAATCAGGAATTGCTTCGAGGTTTAAAACCACGCCTCCGGGTCCTGTGCATCAGGGCCGCTGGAGCGTGGGTTGAGGAGTTGCCATCAGTGGTTTGGGGAATCAACACAACACCAAATAGATCTACCAAGATGACGCCCTTCTTCATGGTGTATGGGGCAGAGGCAGTATTGCCAAGTGACATTATTCATGACTCGCCTAGAGTGGCGGCTTACGTTGAAGCAGAAAATGAGCAGACCCGGCAAGATTCTTTGGACTTGTTGGAGGAGAATAGAGAACAAGCATTGGAGAGATCTGCAATATATCAGCAAGATTTGAGACGGTATCATAGTCGCGGGTTAAAACTCGCACTTTCCAGGAGGGTGACTTAGTGCTGCGATGGACGCAATCCAAGGAAGGGATGCACAAGTTATCTCCTCCATGGGAGGGACCGTTCATCATAAGCAAGAAATTGAACAATGGTTCATACTATCTGGTGGATGCTAGAGAAAAATCCGAGTCTGTAAATGACGCAACACACTCCACATTTTCATTAGAGGAGCGCGAGCGGCCGTGGAACATCGCCCAGCTGCGTCCATACTATACTTAGCATGAGAAAAAGATATCAGATGTAATACACGATGTAACAGGCAGCAGGTTTCAGACGCACTCTTTTCCTTACCAGGGTACCTAAGGGACTGGAAGGTTTTTAATGAGGCGGCTTGCTGACCTAACCTTTTCTATCAATAAAGTGAAGGTTGAACAGATATTTGTGTTCGCTCAGTTTACTTTTCAGTTTATATTTCAAAGCCGTTCTTCTCTCATATTGAGATGTGCTGTTGCATAGTTTCATGATAAGCCGGGCCTTGGGGGCTGGTCATGGAGGTGACATAGCTCTTCAATCCAGACCGGCTTCATGGTTTCCCAGGTTTCACAGTCTTTGCGACCCGGCAAATAGATTTTGGGTCAGTACTTTAGCGTTTCTGTTAGTATAATGCATGTTTAGTTTGCAGTTTTTCTTGTTATGTTTTTATTGCAGACAAATATAGTGGTTTAGCTGTCCTTTATCTTTGAAGAGCCCAAAGAGCGCGTCTCACCAGTATGTGGATCAATGGGGTAATGTTGCATAGTTAAGCCATTACTTTATAAACATTGATCCAGGTCTTGGGGGCTCTTACTTGAATAGTTTGTAGCTGCAATCCCAAGACCCGGCTTTTGTGCCACCAGTTTGATTCTTGGTTATCTAGCTGTTGAGCTGATGTGACTCGCACTTATATGCCCTGATTGCTCACCTGGAAATTCAATCAACCATGAGGCCCAATGGGACTTGGTTTGACCCTGTTTTTCTCAGAGAAGTTGCGATAGGGTATCCATGCGAAAGCCGGCTCACAGTTAAAGAAATCAAAAGGTCATCGAAACCACAGACAGACAGATATTTTGAGACAAAAATTCTTCACATGATTCAAACGAGGTTCTAGCAGTGCATAGTCACATCATCACAGGCATCGTATAAGAAGTGCTAAGTTATTACAATAATTGCCCAAAGGGCCGAATGAGATTGTTTTTCGCAGAGATACAACATCTGCATAAGTTTTTTAAGCACCGGCCTCAGGCGCCGGGTTAGTGGAAGGAGTTGTGGCAGGGGTGTCATCTTGCCACTTGCCGGGTCATCTTGTGTCGCCTCTGCTTCTGTGGCCCGGGTCTTGGGGGCTCCATCTCCACGCCAGGTGACAAGGTGAAGGGGTTGGAAGTAACCTTCATCTTCGTCTTCCACTGTAGCTCGTGATGGAGGAGGAACGACCGGAGTAGATGAACTTGGAGCAGCAGAGGAACTGGGACCAGATTTGTCTACAACGATGGAATCCTTGTAGCTTTGGAGGAGATTAATGCGTTGTGGTTCATCGTCGATGACCTCCTCGTTGACTTCATTGTAACCATACCGCAGAGAGGTAAGCTTCAAGCTGTTGGCAATTTCAGTGGCTACGTACCGGGTCTGCTTTACAGCCCGGGCGTAGGACTTCTTGTCGAACTTGCTGCCATCAGCGTTGTACTGGGGAAACCCCTTCACAAGGGGTGCCGGGTCAAAAGCTAGGGTGGTACGCCTTTGCCAAAGTAAGGCCACGCATCGCCCCGGCCCTGCAAGCAGATTTCTTCAACAGGTGGATCCAGTCCGGCATAGTTGATAAATGGCCAAGCACCTCAGTATACTGATGCTTGTATGGAGGTGAATCACACACTCGTTGGGAGACCCCAAGAGGAAGGTATGATGTAATTTAGCAGCAAGTCTTCCCTAGTATGAAACCAAGGTTTATCGAACCAGTAGGAGCAGCAACTTTTCAGAAGGTTGTCAACAGAGAAATATGATGAGGCGCAACACAGGGATTCCGGCGCTGACGTGGACCTGCACACAACACAATCAAAGTACTTTGCCCCAACGAAACAGTGAGGTTGTCAATCTCACCGGCTTGCTGAAAACAAAGGATTAAACGTCTCGTGTGGAAAATGAGTATTAAATTGCAGAGAATGAAAAAGGAACAGTTTGCAGTTTGTGGTTGTTTAATCAGTGTAAAAGAATGGACCGGGGTCCACAGTTCACTAGTGGTGTCTCTCCATAAAAGATAACTAACATGTTGGGTGAACAAATTACAGCTGGGCAATTGACAAATAGTGAGCGCATGACAATGCATATATATGACATGATGATTACTATGATATTTAACTGGGCATTACGACAATATACATAGACCGTTATCCAACTGCATCTATGACTAATAATCCACCGCCGGGTTATCATCCGAGTCCCCGTTGGTATTAAGTTGCAAGCAACGGATAATTGCATTAAGTAAAGCGCGTAATGTAAACAAACACATATGCCCGTGGACATAGCATCGTTAGGTTACCCTAGTGGCAACAGCACATCCACAACCTTAGAACTTTCTGTCACTGTCCCAGATTAAACGGAGGCATGAACCCACTATCTAGCATAAATACTCTCTCTTGGAGTTACAAGCATCTACTTGGCCAAAGCATCTACGAGTAACGGAAAGCATGCAAGATCTTAAATAACATAGGCATAGATTGATAATCAACTTGACATAGTATTCAATATTCATCGGATCCCAGCAAACACAACATGTAGCATTACAATAATATGATCTTGATCATGTAGGGCAGCTCACAAGATCTAAACATGATGGCACAAAGTGGAGAGACAACCATCTAGCTACTGCTATGGACCCGTAGTCCAAGGATGAACTACTCACGCATCACTCCGGAGGCAGGCATGGCGATGTAGAAGCCTCCGGTGACGATTCCCCTCTCCGGCAGGGTGCCGGGAAGAGGTTCTGACCCTCCCGAGCTAGGGTTGACGGCGGCGGCGTCTCTGGAACTTTTCGTGGATATTGCTCAGGCACTTAGGGTTTTCTCGGGGGAATAAGTAGGCGAAAGGGCGGCGGCTGGAGACCCCCGAGGGGCCCACACCACCCAGGGCGCGCTAGGGGGGACCCGCGCCCTGGTGCGTGTGGCCTCCTGGTGGCCCTCCTCTGTTGCTCATTTTCTCCATCTGGTGTCTTCTGGAAAAATAGGGATGCCCGTGAAGTTTCGTCCAATTCCGAGAATATTTCCAACTAGCTTTTCTGGAATACAAAAACAGCAGAAAACAGGAACTGGCACTTCGGCATCTTGTTAATAGGTTAGTCCCAAAAAATGTATAAAAGTATAAAGTAGATGCAAAACATGTAGCAATTGGTATAAAACAAGCATGGAACATCAAAAATTATAGATACGTTGAGACGTATCAGCATCCCCAAGCTTAGTTCCTGCTCGTCCTCGAGTAGGTAAACGATAAAAACAAAATAATTTTTGAGGTGACATGCTACCATCATAATCTTGATCATATAATATTGCAAGGCACATGTAAATGAATGAAGTGATCCAAGTCAATGGTCTATAATTTGCTATCAATTAGATAATGAGTAAACAATGAATCACACAAGCTAAACGTTTTCATAAATAGTACTTTCAAGACAAGCATCAAACTGTTTTGCATAGATGTTAACTCGTAAAGCAATAGTTTCTAATAAAAGGTATTCAATCACACAAAGGAAGAATTAAGTTTCAGCATTTGTTTCAACTTTCAACATATTTATCTCATGGATAATGTCAACACAAAGTAGTATAACAAGTCCAATACGTTGCATATAACCCATGTTGTAACAAAGTTGACACTAGTGTTTGCTTGTGGAAGACAGAAAGAATAGGAAAACTGACTCAACATAAAAGTAAAAGAAAGGCCCTTCGCAGAGGGAAGCAGGGATTAAGTCATGTGCTAGAGCTTTTAGGTTTTTGAAAGCATATAGAGATTGCATAAAATATTTGATACTCCTCCCAACCTTGCTAACACAAGCCATGGCTAGCCGAATCCTCGGGTGCCTTCCATCAATCACATACCATGGAGGAGTATCTATTTTTGAGAGGTGTATGTTAATTGTGAACGAATGGTAGCGGGTGAGAACAGTATTCTACCTGTCAAACGGACTTTTAAGAGTGGCTCCCATAAGGACGTTATTTCTACCAGCAAGGCAGATCATCCCTTTTCTCTTTGGTTTACACACATGCAGGTATTTCACTGTGTTGTCATTGCTTACTGATGAATCATGGCAAAAGTGTGAAGAGAATTAATGGTTAAAGTTGTAATTAATTGGGACTGGGCACCCCGTTGCCAGCTCTTTTTGCAAATTGGATAAGTGGATGTATATGCCATAGTCCAGGTGTAAAATTCCATTTGACAAAGAATAAAGAATAACCACACTAATTCCTCATGAGCTGGTAAACATTGACACAAAAGGGAATAATAACATTTTGAATAATTTAAAGGTAGCACATGAAAAATTGACATGGAGTGGCAAGGAAATACCACATATAGGTAGTTATGGTGGACGCAAATGGCATGGATTTTGGCTCAAGGATTTGGATGCACGAGAAGCATTCCCTCTCAGTACAGAGTTTAGGCTAGCAAGGTTATGTAAGAAAACAAGAATATCAACCCGTACACCAAGTTTTATATCACAAACATATTGCAAACATTATAAGACTTCATACCGTCTTCCTTGTTAACCAAACCCGTTTATTAGAAAATATCTAGACCTTAGAGATACCACCGATGCAAACCAAATTTTCAACAAGCTTTACGGTAGTTCTTCACTAATAGGCTTAACTCATGTGATGCACAATTTAATCATGATCTACTTGTTAACTCAAAACAATTGACAAGCATCAAGTTATCCATATTAGTGATCTACAAGATTAAGCAAGTTTTTCCTTATACCAATTACCACATGCAACATTTTCTGAACCAACCAAACACCAATCAATTTATTTCATCACTCTCCAAATAATATAAGTGAAGCAAGAGAGTACTTTCTACAAAAGAAAGCTAATAGCTCTGAAAAGAGATACATGAAAACAAGAGCTAAAACTGAACAGCGCTAGATATGAATACTCAACAAATATAAGTGAAGAACATGAGTATTCTTATGAAAAAGCGGAGCGTGTCTCTCTCCCAATCAAGAATGCTAGGGTCCAGTCAAGCTTATTGAAAATAAAAGACAATACTGAAAATAAAAGCACACAGACGCTCCAAGAAAATCACATATGATGTGAAAGAATTAAAATATAGTTTCACTAGAGATGACCTGATAATTTGACGATAAAGAAGGGGATGCCTTGGGCATCCCCAAGCTTAGACGCTTGAGTCTTCTTGAAATATGCTGGGGAGATCCATGGGAGCCTCCCCAAGCTTAATCTCTTCACTCTTCTTGATCCTATTATCACCCTTCTCTCTTGACCCTTGAAAACTTCCGTCACACCAAACTCAAAGTAATCTCATTAGAGGGTTAGTGCATAAATAAAAATTCACATGTTCTATAAAGACGCAATATGACTCGTTACTTTAAACATTAGCTACAGCCACTGATGTTATGTGAAGCTCTTCCACCCAAAAAAGAATTTCACTTAACACTAGTAAAAGAGAGAATGCAAAATAAAAGGCATAATCTGTCTAAAACAGAACAGTCTGCAAAGACGAATTTTTCCGAGGCACTTACGACGCTCAGATCAAAAAAACTTTGAACTAATGAAAGATTCAGACATTCATAAAGATTGTGCACAAAACATTTCAGATTTTTCAACAATCTGGTGATTTTATAATTTTTCGTACAGTGGACAGCAAAAATCTGTCTCTGCGCAGCAATCAAAATTAAGCATCATCTCAACACTAGAGGCTACTCTTGGCACAACAATGCGAGAAAATAAAGATACAAAGGAGTTGCTACAGAAGTAAACAACACCTTGACTCAATAAAAGAAAAATTGCAGAAATAAAAATAATGGGTTGCCTCCCATAAGCGCTTTTCTTTAACGCCTTTTAGCTAGGCACAAAGCATGCATCAAGTATTACCAAGTGAATAAGCATCAACATTGTAATTTGTTCGAACAATAGAATCATAAGGTGGCTTAATCTTCTTTCTAGGAAAGTGTTCCATACCTTTCTTGAGAGGAAATTGATATTTAATATTCCCCTCTTTCATATCATAATAGCACCTATAGTTCTAAGAAAAGGCCTTCCAAGCACGATAGGGCATGATGGATTGCATTCAATATCCAAGACAATAAAATCAACGGGAACATAATTGTTGTTAACCATGATAAGAACATCATCAATTCTTCCCAAAGGTTTCTTAATAGTAGAATCAGCAAGGTGAACATCCAAGTAACAATTTTCCAAAGGTGCTAAATCAAGCATATCATAAAATCTTTTAGGCATATCAGAAATACTAGCACCAAGGTCACACAAAGCATTGCAATCAAATCATTCAATTTCATTTTAATTGTTGGGGATATACCTACTAGGGGTATCACCAGCATGGATCAATCCGGCTAGTCCAGGGTGGCCCGCAGTGGTGGTGAAGGCTTTGCCTACCGGGCGGCCCAGATAGCTGACGACCAAGGAAGGCGGATGCCGGCAAGGAGGAGGCCCAAGACTGAAGCCCATGAAGCCACCAAGACCAAGACGGAAGGCGGCATACTTGCCGGCTAGGTTTAGGACTCCGTATACTTGCTGGATACGTATTCACCTTGTAACCCTAGGTCCAGCCGCCTATATAAGCTGGACCTCGGGACGCCTTTAGGGCAACTCTTAGATACACAACCAACTCATTGTAACCTGTTCACGGCGATATTGCCTTATAGTGAGTTATAGCAGCACGTAGGGCACCGCCACCGCCGTGGTGCCTGAAGCTGGGTAAACCGCCGTGTACAATCCCGACCTTGACGACGTCCACCTTCTTGCCCTACGTTCACCCTCGGCTAGCAGGACCCCGTCTCCTATCCAAGATGCCGATACGACGACAGTTGGCGCCCACCGTGGGGCCTAAGGCGTCAGGCGTCACGTTCCAGGCGGGAACTCTTGGCGGCATCGGCGAAACAATCGCCGTCGGCCGCGCTGTTCGCTACGGCGACAACACTACATCAGCTGCGACGAGTCCTACATCCCCGCAGACGACTACATTGTCGGATGCGGAGTTGTGCCGTTTGGCGGCGTCGATGTGTTCATCGGCTACACTTCTGAGGCGTATGGGTTGCCGCGAATTTATTCGCCATCCCACCCGCCCTACAATCAAGACGGATCTGAGTTTGCCTCCTCTGAGGAGTCCGCAGATTCAGATCTACACTTTGTCGGCATGACGGGACTGGGATCAGACTCCCAGCCCAACAGTCAAGATCCCGAATCTATTCTTCCTGCACTCCAGGATGATGTGATGTCGGATGCCGGATCCAGATCTACCGTTCACGTCAACGTAGACTCTGATTCCGAAGAAGATTCTGCCAGCATGTTTGAGCAACGGGTCAAGAAGTGTTTTATTACACCTGATCCTCCGCCATCTGAGGCGGCTACGGGCTCTTCCGTCAACATGCAGCAGATCTTTGTGGCGGATGTCACCGGCGCAGCTTCAGAGAAGGCGGCAACTGACGCCGCCAACCTGGGGACCCCGGCAACCGATCCACAGTTTCCAGAGCCTCCTGGGGCTCCAAAGAAGAAAATTCTGGAGAAGGGCGAGCCCAGCAAGATAGGAAGCATGGCGGCTCTGGCGGAAGTTCTTCACACGCCGGTAAACGACAAAACCAATCCGGCTGATTTGGAGAAACTTCGGAACACCTTGGTGGAGCAAACTGAGTACCTCAAAAGCAAGCAAGCAGAGGTCCAGAGCCTCCTCGACGAAGCCAAGGAGGAAAACGCCAAGATAACTGCCAAGTGCGACCCCAAGCGTAATCTTTTCACCACCACCCCATTGCCCAAGCCGGCAGGACAAGTGGCGGAGAAGAGAGGTAGGAAAGGCAGGGATCATGACACCTTCAAATCCCCTGCCCAAAAGCTTGGTTTCGAGTGGGCTACAGCGCCGCAGCGTAAGGACAAGAACGGGGACGTCATCCTCGCAACACCTGTCCTCAACACTGCGGCCGCCTTGGACATCCTCAACAATGATGACTATGACAAGGACGAGAAGATCTACTACGCATCGATCCTTGCTCGCAAAGCTCTAGAGCAGCAGGCCCGTGCTGATTCTCGCGCCGACATGGCGGACGCAAGGGGAGGAAAGTTGGAATCAAAATCCAACGCTTGCAAAGCTGCGGCCGGTGGCAACCCGAAGATCCGTCCGGTTCCAGTAGCCACGGAAAAGGGAAGGACAAGGAGAAAGACCCACGCAAATCACCACCTCCAAAAAGGCAGCGTGATGAGGCATCCAGGACCGGCAACAGGCGCAAGGCCTCACCTCCTCCGCCTAGGCGGGATGAAGGCGGAAGCAGGGGCAGCAAGCAGCCGCCAAGGTGGCGGCAACCGCGACGATGCCCCGCCGCCAAGAAGAAGCAGGGACCGCACACAGTCCCCACCACCAGTGCCCAGGCACGAAGGCGGAAGCCGGGGACACAACAATGAGCCTAGGCACAGCCGGGCAGCGCAGGACGAGCCACATGCTGATAGATCTGGCAAACAGCTCAGTCCGCAAGACGCGAGACATCGTCTCAATGACATCAAGGCTGGAAAGCAAGATGCCTATCTAGGACCTGAGTGCTTTGGCCCAGCCATCCGCAACGTTCAAGTACCCAGAGACATGACGTCAGTGTCAAAAACTCATCAAAGGTACAATGGAGCGGACAAGCCAAACTCATGGTTGTCGGACTACGCGCTGGCAGTTGAAATTGCTGGAGGCAATGGCCTCGTCGCGCACGCTTCCTTCCCCTCATGTTGGAGGGGACAGCCCGAAGCTGGATCGAAAACTTGCCGGAGAAAAGCATTCATAGCTGGCATGACATGGAAAAGGTGTTCACGCAGCACTTCCAAGGCACGTACAAGCGACCCAATACATACACAGATTTGGTTCGTTGCGTGCAAAAGCCAGATGAAACAGCTACAAGCTTCTTGGCAAGGTGGATTCAAACAAAGGCAAGCTGCGAGAACGTAGACGACAATCAAGCAATCCATGCCTTCACCACGGGCCTCCTGAAGGGCTCAAGTCTCAGACATAAGCTCGTACGCATGCAAGTCAAGGATCTCGGAGTCATGCTCGAAGTAGCAGCCATGTACGCACAGGCGGATGACGATGCACGCGATGGAGATGGCGCACATGATATGGCGCCAAACAGGCGAGCAAGTCACAAACGCAAGGCTCCCCAGGATGACAAAGCCGGACCATCAAACGAGGTCGCCGCCGCCTTCGAAGGCAAAGGCAGCAACCGCAAGTGGAAAGGAAAGGGTAAAGATGGCGGCTCCAGCAAGCAGCGCCTGACGTATGATCAGGCGAAAGCCTTGCCTTGCCCAATCCACGCGTCCTTAGGCAAAGTCAACCACACATTAGGGGAATGCCGGTTCATGGAGGACTTCAAGAAAGACCCCGAGGTTGGCTGGAAATCAAAAAAGAGCAAAAAGGCTGAGAAGACAAAGAAGGAAGACGATGATGGGGCTATGTCCATGTCAGAGGATGAGGAACCCAAGCTGATGCGTAAAGAAAGGAAATATCCCAAGGTACATGGCCAATTGGTGTGCTTCCTGGGCACTCCTTCGGCAAAAGAAGAAAAGGCGGAGATGCGCGAGCTAAACGCCACAGTACCAGACGTTCCCCAGTATCTAGACTGGTCAGAGGAGCCAATAACTGGGATAGAGATGATCATCCAGATCACGTTCCTCACCCCGGCAAATACGCCCTTGTCGTCGACCCTATTGTCGATAACTTCAGGCTCACCAAGGTGTTGATGGATGGCGGCAGTAGCCTCAACATCATCTACGCGGACACTCTGAAGCGCATGAACTTGTCGGAAAGCCAGCTTGACTATAGCAAAGTCAAGTTTCATGGCATTGTTCCGGGAAAGCAAGGCAAGTCAATGGGAAGCATCAGATTGGAGGTTACTTTTGGGCCTGAGACAAACTACCGCTCGGAGTATCTCAGGTTCGAAGTAGTCCCCTTCAAAAGTGCCTACCACGCCATTTTTGGACGGCCAGCTTTCGCCAAATTCATGGCTCGCCCGTGTTACATATACAGCAAGCTGAAGATGCCGGGACCCAATGGTACAATTACCATCAGTGGCAACTTCAAGAAAGCAAAGGAGTGTGAGCGTGGCAATGCCGCCTTCGCTGAGGCAGTCCTCCACGCAGAGGAGTTAGCCATGTTGAAGAAAGAGCTCGATACATCACAGTTGCCGGAGCATGTAAAGACCGCTGAGCAAAAGAACACTTTCAAGGCGTCCGAAGACACAAAGAAGGCGGATCTGGTCCCAGGTGACAGCTCCAAGCAAGTCACCATAGGGGCTGGCTTGGACGACAAATAGGAAAGCGCGCTCGTCAGGTTCCTCCGTGAGAATCAGGACATCTTTGCATGGTCGTCAGCCGACATGCCAGGTGTCCCGAGGGAACTTGCCGAGCATTCTCTTAACGTCTACGAAGGAGCCAAACCAGTGAAGCAAGGAATAAGACGCTACGGTGAGAAGAAGCGGACAGCAATAGGCAAGGAGATCATCAAGTTGCAAGAAGCCAAGTTCATTAGGGAGGTAGTACACACTGATTGGTTGGCAAATCCTGTAATGGTTCCAAAACCTAATAAGGAAATGAGAATGTGCATTGATTATACCGGTTTGAACAAGTGCTGTCCTAAGGACCACTTTGCTTTGCCTCGTATAGATCAGGTCATAGACTCCACAGCCGGCTCCGAGCTGCTGTGCTTTTTGGATGCGTACTCCGGGTACCACCAAATCAAAATGCGAGAATCCGACCAAATCAAAACAGCGTTCACTACACCCTATGGGACCTTCTGCTACATCACGATGCCCTTCGGTCTAAAAAATGCCGGCGCAACGTATCAGCGGTGTATGCAAAGATGCCTTCACGAGCAAATTGGCCGCAATGTTCACGTCTATGTTGACGACATTGCCGTCATGTCAAGAAAGAAGGCAGATTTGCTTGATGATTTGAGAGAAACCTTTGATAGCCTCCGGGTATACAGGATGAAACTCAACCCGAAAAAATGCGTCTTCGGGGTTCCTGCCGGCAAATTGCTTGGCTTTATCGTTTCCGAACGAGGGATAGAGGTGAATCCAGAAAAAATCAAAGCGATCCTCAACATATCCAGGCCCAAGGACCTGAAGGACGTGCAGCGACTTGCCGGATCGGCGGCTGCCGTCAGTCGTTTCATTAGCCGTCTTGGTGAGAAGGCGCTGCCTCTCTACCGGCTTCTGAAGAAATCCGACAACTTCGAGTGGACAGACGAAGCAGACGCCGCCTTGCAGCAACTCAAGGACGCGTTAACGTCTGCTCCAATTTTGGCAGCTCCTCGTTCGCAGGAACCAATGCTGCTCTATATTGCCGCAACTAACTTAGTTGTTAGTGTGGTACTGGTTGTGGAACGCAAGACGGAAATTTCAGACTTGCCGGAACAACGTCCGGTTTACTTCATCAGTGAAGTATTTTCCGCCTCAAAACAGCGTTATCCGCATTACCAGAAATTGGTCTACGGTGTTTTTTACGCCGCCAGGAAGTTAAGGCACTACTTCCAGGAACATTCAATAACCGTGGTGAGCAAGGCACCTCTGGGGGATATCATCAATAATACAGATGCAACAGGCCGCGTTGCCAAATGGGGCATTGAACTTGCCGCCTTCGACATCTCGTATAAGCCCAGAACGGCCATTAAGTCTCAAGCCTTAGCAGATTTCGTAGCTGATTGGACGGAGGCCATGGACGAAGTACCTCTCCCTGAAGATGCATACTGGATCATGCACTTTGATGGATCAAAAATGCTCCAGGGCTCGGGGGCTGGCATTGTTTTAAGAAACCCTCAAGGAGACAAGCTTAGTTATGTGTTACAAATACACTTCAAGGCAACTAATAATGTTGCTGAATACGAAGCTCTCCTTCATGGTTTACACATTGCCAAGGAACTTGGCGTCCAACGTGTCCTCTGCTACGGAGATTCAGATTTGGTGGCGCAACAGATACGTGGTACTTGGGACACAAAGAGCGAAACAATGGCGGCATATCGAGCTACCGTTGACGAATTCGCCAAGTGTTTTCTAGGCTACGAGGTCCGCCATATCCCAAGAACTCAAAATGAGGCGGCAGATACACTTGCCAGAATGGGTCTGAACGCAAAAAGGTACCAAAAGATGTTTTCCTGGAACACCTACACAAGCCGTCAATTAAAGGAGCAGACCTCCTTGACCCAGAGTCGGCAGAACCAGTTGATAGTGCTAGCTATGCCGTCTACTTGGTAAAGCCGGATTGGACGACGCCATATTTGGACTTCCTGATCAATCAGGAGTTACCGGATGATGAGGTTTTGAAAAGGCAAATAATAAGAAGAGCCAAGGCATTTACAATAATCAAAGGTGAATTGTACAAGCGTAGCACCACTGGTGTTTACCAACGCTGCATTTCGCCCGAAGAAGGCAGAGAATTGTTGGATGAGATACATGCCGGCGTATGTGGACATCATGCTTCTTCACGCGCCCTTGTTTCAAAAGCCTTCCGACAAGGTTTCTATTGGTTGACAGCCAAGCAAGATGCAGAAGACATTGTTAAAAGGTGCAGGGGCTGCCAACTTTATGCCAGACAATCACATATGCCGGCTCAAGAGCTTAAAACAATACCCATCACGTGGCCTTTCGCAGTCTGGGGCTTGGACATGGTTGGTCCGTTTAAAACGGCGCCTGGTGGCTACACACATTTACTTGTGGCTGTAGACAAGTTTACCAAATGGGTTGAAGCTAAGCCTATCAAAAAGCTAGACGGCGCCACAGCCGCAAACTTTCTGTGGGGAATAATCTCTCGGTTCGGGGTGCCTCATAGCATTATCACCGACAATGGCACTAACTTGTCGCAAGGCGAAGTCGAGGAATACTGTTATAAGCATGGTATCCGCCTAGATCTAGCCTCCGTCGCGCATCCGCAAGCAAACGGTCAAGTAGAGCGTACAAATGGTTTAGTCCTACAAGGAATCAAACCACGTCTCGAAGTACCATTGCACAGAGCGGCTGGGGCTTGGGTGGATGAATTGCAGTCTGTCCTTTGGAGTTTACGCACAACTCCAAACAGATCAACCAAGTTTACTCCTTTCTTCTTAGTCTATGGCGCAGAAGCAGTGTTGCCAACCGACATGATGTACGATTCTCCCAGAATCCAAGCCTACGTCCAGGAGGACGCAGAAGATGCAAGACAGGATGGCCTTGACCTACTTGATGAAGAACGAGATGTTGCCCTTGCGCGATCCGCCATCTATCAGCAAAGTTTGAGGCGTTATC
Organism: Poa pratensis; assembly: GCA_947311845.1. Taxonomy (NCBI): domain Eukaryota; kingdom Viridiplantae; phylum Streptophyta; class Magnoliopsida; order Poales; family Poaceae; genus Poa; species Poa pratensis. Next base: position 74,097,800 of record CAMZMU010000020.1, read on the forward strand.
ACAGCAGAAGGGTGAGGCAAAGAAGTTTTAGAGTGGGTGACCTGGTTCTCCGCCTAATCCAAGATAGAAAGGGCTTGCATAAGTTATCCCCGCCTTGGGAAGGACCTTTTGTGGTCAGTAAGGTGTTGCTCAATGGTTCTTATTACTTGGTCGATGCACGTGACGGATACAAGAAGAAGCGAGGTCGCAAGCGCAAAAGGAAGGTTGACGACAAGTACGAAGAAACCAAGCGACCCTGGAACATTGAGCAGCTACGTCCTTTTTACACTTAGCAATTTCCACATTGTAATAAGTACTATATGATTATGAAATAAAAGTCTGTGGTTTGCTCATTCAGTTTTGGGATCATGCCATCTTTTGTCTTTTCTCGCAATCATATATCTGTTGTCATAAAAGTTACCAAAAAAATAAGTTTTGCTCCGTGCTAAGGTCCAAACTTTTTTGACATTTGCCGTCTGCCGGCTAAAAACGCAAACAATCTTTGCACCGCCTAATATGCTTATCTGTCTGTTTGTATGTGGGTCGCCTAGTAGTATGTCGTTGGCACCAACATGCTGGCTTTGGTCTCTGAGTCTAAATTAGTTGGTATTGCACCTGGTTGGCTCAGCTAAAGTAACTAAGATGAGGTTCCGCCAACATATGAAAAAGCTAAACATGCAGGCGAGATACATATTAAGGCGGGCCACTTAAGTAAGCCTACCGCCAAGTGTAGCATAAAAGTTGGCCCATAAATATTTACAACCCAAAATAAAGTTTTATGCGTTAACAGATTAACGCAGTGTTTTGTGCTGCCTTTGCAGGAGGAAGTCTAAGGGATTGCCGCCTTCGTAGAGCTGGTGGAGAGATCCTGGGGGCTAACGCCGGCATTCTTGGGGCTGGCTCCGCCATCCTTGGGGCTGCGCTTGTCGGTTCCGGCTTCGCCTTCTTCGCCGCGGGAAGCTTCAGGATCTGCCAAGGAGGGATCAGCAACGGCAACATGCGGGTCCGGGTGTTCCTTGTAGAACTTGCGGATGTCAACCATGTTGGCAACCCGGGTCGCATAGCCGCGAACAGACCGCAGCACGTCCTGCATCACGATGGCTTGGCTGTTTTCGTCTTCGGTGGGGAAGTACTCGGTGACTTGATGAATATCAGCCTCCGGGTACCACGCCGCCGTCATCGCCAATGCCAACTTGGCACCGCCTCGTGCTGCTGAGCGTAGTGTGTTGTCGTGTTCAGCTGTCGCCTTCTCCAGCAACTCCGGCAGAGCATCGAAGATGACGGGATCGCCGTCTTCCCCAGGGTAGAACTTGGCGGCAAATGATTTGCCGGCGCCGACAATCTGGTTGACGATTTCGCCAATTTTCAAGATCCGAGCAAGGCGCGGCGTTGTGGCCAGGTCATCTCCCAAGCTAGCCGGCACTGCACAAACACAAAGTTACACACTGCAGCTTCAAGTATCAAGAAAGCAAGGTGACAAAATGAAGGACTGGAGGCATACCCAAGACATGGTCGTGGATGGCGTTGACCTCATCCAGATGGTTCTCAAGCGTTTCTTGGGCTAGCTGGACCGCCTTTGACAGTTGGTCCTGCTGCTCCTTGGCGTTCTTGTTCACCTGGTCAAGGTTGTTGCTCATGGCCTCAAGTTGTCCAGTCAACTTGCTAACTTCGGCAGCATGAGCCAACGCACGATCATCCAGCTCCTTGGCGTGATCCGCCTTCAGCTTGGTCACCAGCCCGGCAAGATCTGCAGCTTCGTTCATCAAAGCTTGCATGTCAGTGGAGTTCTTGAGAATATCTTGCGCAGTGTTTAATAATTCTACAAATAAAAAGAAAAGACGACTAAAATACTTGTCGGAAAAGGAAAAGAAGTCGGACGAAAAGAAGGCAAAGAAAGCTTTGTCACCTTCATCCTTCTTGCGAGCTTCTTCCAAACTCGCAATTTGGGCGTTCTTCAACTCCACGTCCTGCTGCAGTTCCTCGCATTCCTTCTTCTTCATCTCTTGAGCACGAAATAGCTCAAGATTGGAAGCAAGAACGGCCTGCATGCACGAAAGCAACATTATGGTTAGCGCTATTTAGTCAACGAGACCACTTTGCCGGCTAAATTTTTCAGCCGCCAAAGTGCTCGGGGGCTGGGACCATAGGCTATTTTACCTCAAGTTGTCCGTGCAGGGTGTCGTGGAGTTCGTCCATGTGTGCGTACCAGTTGCGGGTACCGTCACGCATGGTCTTCAGTGTTTGCCGGGGGTCTTGCAACCCTTTGCCAGGTTGGGAGCCAGGATGAGTGGACGATCCGCCTTGTTCGGCCGCCATCTGGTCATCCATCTCCTGCTTCATGGCGATAAATCGAGCGGCATCACTAGCCGAAGCTTCAGCCGTCTTGGAAAAAGTTATGCCGGCAACTGATTTCTTGCCCGCCATCTTCTCTGTAGCCGCCTCTGCGGTACCGGCAGCTGTGTACGTTCCCTGGCACACAACCACGGGAACGCCAACTGTGGGCGTTGTCGGCGCAGCAGCTGGAGAAGAACGTGGTGGCTTGCCCCTGCCGGCAGCAATCTTCAAGTTGGAGCGGAGTTTGGGCATGGTAGGCTTGCCTCTGTAAGCAGAAACATGCAAGTTTGTCAGCACAAACATATTAAAATATCCAAGTCAGGGAAGCCAAAGTTTGCTAACCGCTTCAAGGGAACGTTCCCCACGGTCTCATCCTCTGCGTCGGCAGAGGTGGCCGCCTTCTTCCTCTTCTCCAAATCCTTGGTGGAGGAGCTCAGCTTGCGCTTCTTCGACTTGCTGGCACCTGTATCATACCAGTTTGGGGCCAGCTCGTCCTCTCCCAAGGTTTGTAGCTGAAAAGGAAGCAAGACAATATTAATTCAGTACCTAGTGGGCAAGGATGTTAGTGAAATAACAAAGTAGCTTTCACTTACCGCTGGGGCTGGGTTGTTATGAGTGAACATGGCGACGCCTTCAGCCGCCTTCACCGACAGAGGCTTGATAAGCTCTCTAAGCCGGTACTCCAAGGCATCCTGATCAAGGGTGCTGTTGCCGGCGTCGTCCGCCTTGTACTCGCACATCTTCAGTGGGCGATGGCGGAGAGGCATAATCTTCCTCGACACCCAGCAATGACGGTGTCAACTCCGTCAAGTCGTGGAGCCAACATCGTCTTCGTCAAGAACTCGATCCGCCTAACGGCAACTCGAAGTTCTTCGGCAAGCTGCTGAGCGGCACTTTTGCTGTCCAGCAAGCCTTGTGGGTTGGCGGACCGTTGACGAAGGCTGGCATCCCTTGCGTGCTGCCAGGTGTCGGGATGTCCTTGCAGTAAAAGAAAGTGCTGGTCCAGTGCTTCACCGACTCGATGTATGGTATTTTTGGGTACCAGTCGGGTTGGCGGCAGTTGAACGTAACACTACCGCAGGTTGCTAGGTGGCCGCCTGGTATGGTTTGCCGGCGGCACAGGAAGCAGTACTTAAACAGCTCTATGGACGCAGCTATGCCTAAGTACCCTTCGCACAAAGCCTGGAAGCCGGCTAGCACTAGAATACTGTTGGGCGCTATGTTGTGTGGCTGCAGCCCATAAAAACTAAGCACCGCCAAGAAGAAGGCGGAAAGCGGCAGAGACATACCGCGAAGGCTATGCGAAGCCAACATGACACGCTCGCCGTCTTGGGGGTCAGGCACCGCCTCGTCGCCTGGAACCCTCCAGGAGCATTCCGTCTTTGGCGGAATGTATCCGCCTTCCTCCAGTTCCTTCAGATATGCTGACGTCATAACTGACGGCAGCCAGTACCTGGAACCCAGGTCTCCAGCCTCTTCCTCTTCCTCGACGTCGTCATCCTCGTCGGCGGCAGATTCCGCCGCGGCCTCTGAGCTGGTAGCCGCGAGGGATGGGAGGGGAAAGTTGGAGCGGCGGTCGCAGGCGTCGTCGGAGCTGGGGAAGAAGTAGAAACCCCGCCCGTGGCCACGGTGGCCGCGGGGAGGTAATCGATGCACCTGCGGGCGCCGCCGCCGCCGCTGGGATAGATCCAGATCCGGCGGGGGTCGTTGAAGCCGCAGCCAGTGCCGCCGTCGCCGCCGCATCCTGCTGAGTGCTCGCCATTTGGGGGAGAGGCGCTGCTCGTGCTCGCCGGAGTTGAGTTCGAGGAGGAGTTGAGCTCGGGAAGGTGAGGAGGCCACGGTGGGTGTGCGAATGAGGAAGAAGTGCATCGATGTGCCCTTTGGGGTATTTATCCCCACGCGCCAAGATCCGTGCCTAAAATTAGGGGGACGCGAGATTTCCGCCACGTGCCCACGATTTGCACGTCGTGGCAACGGCGTCTGCGGCCTCGCTCCGATTTCTGTGCGTGGTGGAGAAACCATCATGACGCATGCCCAAGTCCAAACTGTCGTGGACTGCATGGCGTCATCCGTCAACATTTGACGAGCCTAGTCAATTGACAAGACTGGTGCCAGGAAGATTCCTGACAATGGTCAGGCCGTCTTTCCCATGATGGCGGCAAGTTGTCCGACTACTTTAGGCGGACCGCCGCTTACTTTCAACTATGGAATGCTTCAAGCTCTTCAGACGCTTACAAGACAAGGCGGACGTTGCCGACAAAGAAGACGGCGCCTGAAGAACTCGAACCCTCCCAGGGGCTAATGTTGGGGATATACCTACTAGGGGTATCACCAGCATGGATCAATCCGGCTAGTCCAGGGTGGCCCGCAGTGGTGGTGAAGGCTTTGCCTACCGGGCGGCCCAGATAGCTGACGACCAAGGAAGGCGGATGCCGGCAAGGAGGAGGCCCAAGACTGAAGCCCATGAAGCCACCAAGACCAAGACGGAAGGCGGCATACTTGCCGGCTAGGTTTAGGACTCCGTATACTTGCTGGATACGTATTCACCTTGTAACCCTAGGTCCAGCCGCCTATATAAGCTGGACCTCGGGACGCCTTTAGGGCAACTCTCTAGATACACAACCAACTCATTGTAACCTGTTCACGGCGATATTGCCTTATAGTGAGTTATAGCAGCACGTAGGGCACCGCCACCGCCGTGGTGCCTGAAGCTGGGTAAACCGCCGTGTACAATCCCGACCTTGACGACGTCCACCTTCTTGCCCTACGTTCACCCTCGGCTAGCAGGACCCCGTCTCCTATCCAAGATGCCGATACGACGACATTAATGATAGGCCCCCAACCATCTTCTAACTTCCTAGGGATAGATACTTCACGTTTCAATTTTTCCTCCCTCACTTGCATGAGAGCATTAGTAATATGTTTAGTGAATCCATGTTTATCTCACTTGCCTTAGGAGTTCTAGCAAGCTTTTGCAAGAATTTAATTACCTCAGAAAGATTACACCCATCAAAATCAAAATTATTATCATCAAAGGTAATGGAGTTACTATCTTCCTTATTGCTAGAAATTGAAGCATCTTTATCAAGGACAGTTTCAGAGTTTTCAGGCAATTTAGGACATTTTGCAATAGAAGTGGAAACATTACCAACACCAATTATCTTGCCATTAATGGTAGGAGGTTTGCTAACACTTGTGTTTGAAGCATTTTCAGAAGTAGTAATAGTATAAACTCTAGCAATATTATTCTTCCTAGCAATTTCATCCTCTCTTTCCCATCTAGCATGCAATTCTGCTAACATCCTCACATTGTTATCAATTTTAACTTGTATGGCATTGAGAGTTTTGCTCTCTTTAACATCATGAGGCATGTTTTTTAGTTTCAACAAATCAACATCAAGAGCAAGACTATCAACTTTAGAAGCAAGAACATCAATTTTCCCAAATTTCTCCTCAACAGATTTATTGAAAGCAGTTTGTGTACTAATAAAGTCCTTAAGCATGACTTCAAGATCAGAGGGTACACTCTTATTATTGTTATAGGAGCTACCATAGGAATTTCCATAACCATTGACACTATTAGAAGGATAGGGTCTATAATTGCTATTGCCAAAATTATTCCTATAAGCATTGTTGTTGAAGTTATTATTTTTAATGAAGTTCACATCAACGTGCTCTTCTTGAGCAACCAAAGAAGCTAAAGGAACATTATTTGGATCAACATGTGTTTGACCATTTGCAAGCATAGACATAATAGCATCAATTTTAGCACTCAAGGAAGAGGTTTCTTCAACAGAATTTACCTTCTTACCTGTTGGAGCTCTCTCGGTGTGCCACTCAGAATAATTAATCATCATATCATCAAGAAGCTTTGTTGCGGCACCCAAAGTGATGGACATAAAGGTACCTCCAGCGGGCGAATCCAATAAATTCCTTGAAGAAAAATTTAATCCTGCATAGAAGGTTTGGATGATCATCCAAGTAGTCAGTCCGTGAGTGGGACAATTTTTAACCAATGATTTCATTCTCTCCCATGCTCGAGCAACATGTTCATTATCAAATTGCTTAAAATTCATGATGCTACTTCTCAAGGAAATAATCTTAGCAGGAGGATAATATTTTCCAATAAAAGCATCTTTGCATTTAGTCCATGAATCAATGCTATTTCTAGGCAAAGATAGCAACCATTATTTAGCACGTCCTCTCAAGGAGAAAGGAAAAAGTTTCAGCTTAATAATATCACCATCTACTTCCTTGAGCTTTTGCATTTCACAAAGTTCAACAAATTATTGAGGTGAACAGCAGCATCATCAGTACTAACACCAGAAAATTGCTCTTTCATAACAAGATTTAAAAGTGCAGGTTTAATTTCATAAAACTCTGCTGAAGCAGCAGGTGGAGCAATAGGTGTGCATATGAAATCATTGTTGTTTGTGCTAGTGAAATCACACAACTTAGTGTTCTCAGGAGTACTCATTTTAGCAGAATTAAAAACAGGACATAAAATAACTTGAAAATAAAGTAAATGCAAGTAACTAATTTTTTTGTGTTTTTGATAATTGAAAGCAAACAAGATAAAATAAAATAAACTAAGCAAGACAAAAACAAAGTAAAGAGATTGGAAGCGTGAAACTCCCTTGCAGAAGACTGCTGTCTCCCCGGCAACGGCGCCAGAAAAACTTGATGCTTGTATGGAGGTGAATCACACACTCGTCGGGAGACCCCAAGAGGAAGGTATGATGTAATTTAGCAGCAAGTCTTGCCTCAGTATGAAACCAAGGTTTATCGAACCAGTAGGAGCAGCAACTCTTCAGAAGGTTGTCAACAACGAAATATGATGCGGCGCAACACCAGGGATTCCGGCGCTGACGTGGACCTGCACACAACACAATCAAAGTACTTTGCCCCAACAAAACAGTGAGGTTGTCAATCTCACCGGCTTGCTGAAAACAAAGGATTAAACGTCTTGTGTGGAAAATGAGTATTAAATTGCAGCGAATGAAAAAGGAACAGTTTGCAGTTTGTGGTTGTTTAATCAGTGTAAAAGAATGGACCGGGGTCCACAGTTCACTAGTGGTGTCTCTCCATAAAAGATAACTAACATGTTGGGTAAACAAATTACAGCTGGGCAATTGACAAATAGTGAGCGCATGACAATGCATATATATGACATGATGATTACTATGGTATTTAACTGGGCATTACGACAATATACATAGACCGTTGTCCAACTGCATCTATGACTAATAATCCACCACCGGGTTGTCATCCGAGTCCCCCGTTGGTATTAAGTTGCAAGCAACGGATAATTGCATTAAGTAAAGCGTGTAATGTAAACAAACACATATGCCCGTGGACATAGCATCGTTAGGTTACCCCTAGTGGCAACAGCACATCCACAACCTTAGAACTTTATGTCACTGTCCCAGATTAAATGGAGGCATGAACCCACTATCTAGCATAAATACTCTCTCTTGGAGTTACAAGCATCTACTTGGCCAAAGCATCTACGAGTAACGGAAAGCATGCAAGATCATAAATAACATAGGGCATAGATTGATAATCAACTTGACATAGTATTCAATATTCATCGGATCCCAGCAAACACAACATGTAGCATTACAATAATATGATCTTGATCATGTAGGGCAGCTCACAAGATCTAAACATGATGGCACAAAGTGGAGAGACAACCATCTAGCTACTGCTATGGACCCGTAGTCCATGGATGAACTACTCACGCATCACTCCGGAGGCAGGCATGGCGATGTAGAAGTAAAGGCAGGAAAAAGTGATAATCTTGGAGCTTGGGGGCTAGGCAGGGTATAGTTATGCATGAAGTAAAGGCAGGAAAAAATGAGTTCCTGGTATCGTTTCTGAATCAAGGAGACAAGTTCAGTCTCCAGGTTCTTGTGATGAGCAAGCCGAGCAAAGTATTCATTGCAGAGAGCCGACGTGGACATGGTCTCCAGAGCCGCCAAGTCAGTCAAAGGAACTGGATCTTTGCCCTTGGCAGAAGGATAAAGCTTAATCTCAGGCGTAGTAACCTTGGCAATGACATTGGAAACACCAGGGGCTGGGCCTTGTTTAGACCCGGTGATTAGCACTTCCTCGTCATCCTCTTTGGTGCCAGACCGTAACCCGGGTGACTGAGTGATACGTCTCAAACGTATCTATAATTTTTGATGTTCCATGCTTGTTTTATACCAATTGCTACATGTTTTGCATCTACTTTATGTCACTTTTATACATTTTTTGGGACTAACCTATTAACAAGATGCCGAAGTGCCAGTTCCTGTTTTCTGCTGTTTTTGTATTCCAGAAAAGCTAGTCTGGAAATATTCTCGGAATTGGACGAAACTTCACCGGGATCCCTATTTTACCAGAACACACCTGAAGGACCAAAGGAGCAACAGAGGAGAGCCAGGAGGGCCCCACACGCCACTAGGGCACGGGTCCCCCCCCTGACGCGCCCTGGGGTGGTGTGGGCCCCTCGGGGTCACCAGCCACCGCCCTTTCGCCTACTTAATCCCGCCGATGCAAAAACCCTAAGTGTCTGAGCCATTATCCACGAAAAGTTCCAGAGACGCCGCCGCCGTCAATCCTAGATCGGGAGGGTCCATAACCTCTTCCCGGCACCCTGCCGGAGAGGGGAATCGTCACCGGAGGCTTCTACATCGCCATGCCTGCCTCCGGAGTGATGCGTGAGTAGTTCATCCTTGGACTACGGATCCATAGCAGTAGCTAGATGGTTGTCTCTCCAATTTGTGCCATCATGTTTAGATCTTGTGAGCTGCCCTACATGATCAAGATCATATTATTGTAATGCTACATGTTGTGTTTGCTGGGATCCGATGAATATTGAATACTATATCAAGTTGATTATCAATCTATGCCCTATGTTATTTAAGATCTTGCATGCTTTCCGTTACTCGTAGATGCTTTGGCCAAGTAGATGCTTGTAACTATAAGAGAGTGTATTTATGCTAGATAGTGGGTTCATGCCTCCAGTAACCTGGGAGAGTGACAGCAAGTTCTAAGATTGTGGATGTGCTGCTGCCACTAGGGGTAACCTAACGATGCTATGTCCAAGGGCATATGTGTTTGTTTACATTACGCACTTTACTTAATGTAATTATCCGTTGCTTGCAACTTAATACCAACGGGGGACTCGGATGACAACCCGACGGTGGATTATTAGTCATAGACGCTGTTGGATGACGGTCTATGTATTATGTCGTAATGCCCAATTAAATACCATACTAATCATCATGTCATGTATATGCATTGTCATGCGCTCACTATTTGTCAATTGCCCAGCTGTAATTTGTTCACCCAACATGTTAGTTATCTTTTATGGAGAGACACCACTAGTGAACTGTGGACCCCGGTCCATTCTTTTACACTGATTAAACAACCACAAACTGCAAACATTGTTCCTTTTCATTCTCTGCAATTAAACATCATTTTCCATACGATACGTTTAATCCTTTGTTTTCAGCAAGCCGGTGAGATTGATAACCTCACTGTTTCGTTGGGGCAAAGTACTTTGATTGTGTTGTGTTCAGGTTCCACGTTAGTGCCGGAATCCCTGGTGTTACGCCGCATCATATTTCGCCGTTGACAACCCTTCAGAAGCGTTGCTGCTCCTACTGGTTCGATAACCTTGGTTTCATTCTGAGGGAAAACTTGCTGCTGAACTGCATCATACCTTCCTCTTGGGGTCTCCCAACGAACGTGTGATTCACGCCATCACTGAGCAGTGGGGGATGGCTCTGGTGCAGCTGTAGCAGGGCTTCTTGGAGATGCAGTCAAGTTTTCAGCAGCAGATTCGTCAACTTGAGCTGGCTCCTCGACGTGTGCCTCCGTTGGAGAAGGCTCTGTTGTAGCAGGAGGTGGAGACGAGGTTGGAGAAGAATCCGGGTCTTCATCAGCAATGGCTTTGGCGCTGAAACAAAATAAGATGGTTAGTCAAAAGGATAGCAAAACAGTAAAGTATGAAAAGGGGTGAGCATTTCTAACCCGACGTTGATATGGAAATCCTCGGGTGTGCTAACACCATCCGAGGAGGAATCTGACAAACGAGAGGGTTTAGCGACCCGGATCTTGCCAGCTAAAGGATACTTTTTGCTGGGCGTCTTCTGGATGGATTTGGCCCAGCTGGATAAAGAACGTTGAGGGATACCTGTGCTCAGAGAAACATGGCTTGTCGAAGACCGGGTCCGGTGCCTCTTGTTCGCCTCAGCTTCCTTTTCCTGTGTTTGTGCTTGGGATTGAGATGTGTTCATCATACAAGTTGAGAGACGAGAGTACGGCACCTTAGCAATGGCTGCCCGGGTCCTTTTGAGTGGAGGAGGTACAGTTGTCTGAGGACCCGGCAGTTCAGTAGTTGCCGGGTCAGTGGGGCCTGGAATAACACATGCCGGGTTATCAGTAGAAGAGTCCTTATTGGAGATCTCGTTGTTAATCAGGGCGAGGAAGAGCCGGCCTGTTGAGTCTAGCTCACCTTCTTCTTCGTCTTCATCACTGGCATCCGTGTCCTCGTCTTCAGTTGAGGACACAGGGGTGTAGTCCGCTTTCCACCATTCTAGATCCTGAGAAAAAGAAGCTAAGTGAGTAAGATAATGTGCGTAAGGTGCCGGGCTAGAATTTGCAGAAATAAACAAGAGATAATTTTTACCGTTGGAGGTTTGTTCTTTGCACTGTAAGGGGCAAGCCCGGTCTGGGCAATGGCCTGCTTGGTTTTGCCAAGCAGCCTCTTGGCATTCTTCACAGCTTGGTCATCCACGAGCGTTATCTCAGAGTAACGCATGCTGTCAGTTGTTTCTTCGGTATATTCATGGAATAGCCGGGTCCTGATGCTAAGAGGCTGGATGAACCAGCTAATCCAGCATTTGACCAAATCAGTGCCACGGAGGCCATGAGCGAGCAGAGCTCTGGCCCGGGTACGGATGGCTTCAGTCAGAACCTGGTTCTCGTCGCTGGGATAACTGTTCATCTTGGGGTCATAAACTAGGGGAGAATTTCTGAAAGCTGGGAAACGAGCCTCGTCCGACTCAGGAGATGTATCCTTGCAGTAGAAGTAAGAGTTCTGCCACCCTTTGGGGTGGCTGGCTAGAGCCAGAGCCGGGAAATCACATTCTCTCCGGCGTTGGATGGAAACACCTCCATCAGGGCCAAGAGGCTTGTTTTTGTGAAAGGGGTTGCAGTAAAAGATTTCTAAAAACAGATCTAAACTAGGAGCCATCTGGAGATAGTCCTCACAGAAAACTACAAAGTTACTGATGTTTAGAATGGAGTTGGGCGCGACGTCCATGGTTGTGAGCCCATAGTACTTGAAAACTTGGCGAAAAAAGAGAGAGCCCGGGGGGCGGAGACCATGGGAAACATGATCTAACAGGACAACAATTTCACCTTCTTTTGGATTGGGACGTGTTTCTTCTCCAGGGGCGTGCCAGTGGATCTCACTCTTGGGAGGAAGCTCGCCCCGGTTCACGAACGTCAGTAGTGTGGTGTCAGTGGCACTGGATCTGGTCCAGTTCACCGGCGCGGCCGCTGCGGCGGCGCGGGAGCTGGCTGGTTTCTTCGCGATCTTCTTCGCGGCTTTGGGACCCCCAGCTTTCACCTTCTCCTTCACCATGGTAGTGGAGCTTCAAGGATGTTTAATGAGGGCAGTGGAGGTGACCTAACCCTAGCAATGGATGTGGATGCGAGGAGAGAAAGATAAGAAGAGTTTTTGGGACGCGATTGAGGCAGGAATCGGGTGCGCAACACAGATGGAAGAGAGAATCGAAGTTGCGGTGGTTTTTATCGAGATTCGAGGGTTCGATTTCAGATTGGTTCCACGGCGGCCAAAGTGCGAGCGAGAGGAAGATGAAGGAAGAAGAGGAATGGGGAAAATGGCTCCCGGTCCCCTGGGCCTGGTATTTATGGCCACGGTGAAAACCGTAGGGGTATGGTGGTAAAAAGCGAGTGGATAAGATAAGTATCTTCCGTTGGAAGTCAACGCCAAACAGAAAAGACAAAAAGAATATTCCTTGACCAAGACCATGACTGACGATTGGTTTACAGTTCAGTTAAATTTTTTACTAAGTGTTGGGTGTGAAACCCGGTGGCGTATGAACCCGGTAAATTTGAGCCGGGTTACGATATGGACCACCAAGGAGAGCTGGCCTAGCTAAAGAGAAAAGCAACGTAACTCGGCACTTAACTTCTTGTATGTTATCTTATGTTATAGGTGGTTAACCCGGCCAGCCAGGATGACAGCTCTGATCAAGAAGATAAAACTCAAAGACGAAGCAGAGCGTGCCAACCTGGTAACCCGGTTAACCTGGGGGCTACTGATGGGGGGATAATAACCCGGTAGGCCCATGAAGAGGGAAGCGTGACCCATCAGGCAGGAGGTCCGGCCAGGCCAGCTAACCATCAGCATGGGCCGGGTTATGTCGATGGGCCAGCAAGCTTGTTCGTAACCCGGTTAACGGAGGAAAGTTTCTAGAAGACCCAGAGGCGGTTCAGGACTTAGAAGAGCTAGAGTAGGACTCCGAGTCTGGGTAGAACCCGGGCTTACCTTGTACAGCGCCAGGAGACCCGGTCATCTATATAAACTAGTCCCTGAGCCCTAGTTAGACAGAACCTTTACAATCCAAGCTTAGGCGAGAGATCCAAAGAGAGAAACAACCGCTACCAAGCGAACCTTGTAACCTAGATCAAGATCCGGCTCTGTTGTCGTAGCCGGGTTATCGAGATCAATAATAGCATAGCAGGAAGTAGGTCTTTATCTCCAATGGAGAGGCCGAACCTAGGTAAACCCTTTGTCCTCGCAGAGCTAAACAATCTCCCAGACACTAGCTACGACTTGCCCACCAACTCAAGTTACCAAAGGTAACATCTGCCGTGTTATCAACACCACGATAGGTTGGTCCACAGCCGTGGTTTTTCCTCCTCACGTTGGGGAGGTTTTCCACGTAAATCCTTGTGTCACCTGTGTGTGCGATTGTGTTTATTTTTCCGCTGCATATTGCTGTTGGTTGAACCTATCCTCGAAGTTCATTGCAGTCTGGGAGGCTGTTGGAGTTGTGTATCTTCTCCCCTTTGCCCCAACAAAGTGGTATCAGAGCTGAGGTTCAGTTTGTACTCAAGTTTCAGAGCAAGGTTTGTTTTGGGCTGAGTGCAGTTTGCTTGTGTTAAAAGATGGAAGTGAATACCAAAAGAATGATATCATTCAATGGTACAAATTATCAAGCTTGGAAGATAAAGATGAAGGACTTGTTGTATGTGAAAGAATACTGGAAGCCGGTGTTCTCCACTGAGATGCCCGAGGACATGAAAGAAGATGTTTGGGAGGTACTTCATCCCCAAGCTTGTGGGTTCATTCGACAATGGGTCGATGACAATGTTTTGAACCATATCATTGATGAGACACATGCACGCACCTTATGGAAGAAATTGGAGGAGCTATATGCTCGCAAAGAAGGTACCAACAAGATGTTCTTGATCAAGAAATTGATGCGGTTAAGGTACAAAGAAGGAACTCCAATTGCAGACCATGCAAATGAATTTCAGGGCATTATAAATCAGCTATCTTCAATGGGAATCACATTTGAAGATGAAGTGAGAGTCTTGCAGCTACTTGGCTCATTACCGGACACATGGGAGACCTTTAAGGTCACCGTTTGCAATTCAGCACCTAATGGAGTTGTCACTTGGAACCTTGTGAAGACCAAGGTACTAAATGAAGAGTCCAGAAAAATTGCTGACAAGGACAGTTCTTCTTCACACTCAGAAGTGTTAGTGACTCAGTCACGGGGGAGACGCAAGAGTAGTGGTCCGAGTAAAGGGGTTGAAAGAAGTAGAAGTAAATCAAAAGGCAAAGGAAAGTATGCTGATTTTGTGTGCCATCACTGCCATTAGAAGGGCCACATCAAGTGGCATTGTGACGAATGGAAGAAAGATAAAAAGAAGAAAAAAGAAGCAAGTTCGGAAACAGCCGGACAGTGACATCGATAGTGAGGGCCGGATTACTATGCTTGAGGAGATCATGTCTCTCATGCATGAAGAACATGATGGCAGTTTTGGTTCTACTATTGAGGAGAAGATCACTGTTGTTTCTGATGAGACCATCAACCTTGCAGATGGTGATGAGATGACTTGGATTCCGGACAGCGGTGCTACCATACATGCTACATCTCGTAGAGAGCTCTTCACAAACTATACAGCAGGTGATTTTGGTGTTGAGAAGATGGGAAACAAAGATAGAGCACAAATCATTGGAAGAGGAGATGTGCACTAGGAGACTGAAAATGGTACCACACTAGTCCTCAAGTTGGTGAGGCATGTTGAGGCACTTCGTCTCAACATTATCTCGGTTGGGTTGCTTGATAAAGATGGGTACTTGAGCAGATTTGAAAATGCACACTACAAGCTCACTGAAGGAAACCTGATTATTGCTAGAGGTAACATGGTTTCAGTTTTGTATCATGTTCATGCTAAGCTTTCTGCTGCTTGTGTCAATGCATTGCAGAAAGAAGACACGTGTGCTTTGTGGCACAAGAGACTTGGGCACATGAGTGAGAAGGGGATGACGGTGCTAGTGAAGAAAAATTTGTTAAAAGGTGTGAAAGGTGTTTACATCAAGAAATGTTCAGATTGCCTAGCGGGGAAGCAACACAGACTTGCATTCAAGAGTCAACCTCCTCACAAGAAGCCCGAGGTGTTGCACTTGGTACATTCCGATGTTTTAAAATGTCGGTGAGGTCAATGGGTGGAGCAAAGTACTTTGTCACATTTATTGATGACTTTTCCAGGAAGGTTTGGGTCTATGTTTTGAGGACCAAAGATCAAGTACTAAGTGTATTCAAGCAATTCCAAGCCTCAGTTGAGAGAGAAACTGAGAAGAAGATCAAGTGCCTTCGCACTGATAATGGGGGAGAGTATATTGGCCCATTTGATGCCTATTTCAAGGAGCAGGGAATTAGGCACCAATTTACTCCTCCGAAGACACCACAGCTGAATGGTCTTGCTGAGAGCATGAATAGGACAATTGTTGAGAGAGTTAGATGCTTGCTATCAAGTGCAAAGCTGCCTAAACAATGTCTCATATGATCACCTGAAGGTTTTCGTGTGCAAGGCCTTTGTTCATATCCCTCAAGATGAGAGGTCAAAGCTAGATTCAAAGATATGGCAGTGCATATTTTTTGGCTATGGAGGTGATCAGTTCGGCTACAAGTTGTTTGATCCAGTAGCAAGAAAGGTTGTGAGAAGCCGTGATGCTGTATTTGTTGAAGACCAAACAATTGAGGATATTGGGAATACAAATGTGCAGGTTCCGGAGCAAGTTTCGGTACATGTTTCTCCTCAAAACAACAGCAAGACAGATATGATTCTGACCCAGAACCTGCAGATTCAGCTGAGCAAGAAGCTGAAAATGAAGATGCAGAAGATATGCAAGAAGATGATGATGCACATGGTGGTGCAGGTGATGAAGAAGCTCTCGAGCAGCATGAGTATGCTGCTAAAAATGATGATCTTGATCAAGAAGCACCAGCACCAGATAGTCCACCAGCAGCTCCACTCACATGGTCCACTAGAAACCGTGTTCCCTCCACTAGGTACCCATCAGATCAATATGTGGTGTTATTGTAAGATGGTTCAAAACCCTGAGTGCTTTTCAGATGCAATAAAAGATGAGAAGAAGAAGGAGTGGAAGAAGGCTATGCAAGAAGAGATGGATTCCTTGCATACCAATCATACTTATGAACTGGTGAAGTTGCCCAAGGGCAAGAAAGTTCTAAAGAACAAGTGGGTCTACAGAATCAAGCAAGAAGAGCACACGTCACATCCAAGGTACAAGGCCAGTCTAGTTGTAAAAGGATTCAGCCAGAGAAAAGGTATTGACTTTGATGAAATATTTTCTCTGGTGGTGAAGATGACATCTATTAGAATGATCCTTGGCTTGGCAGCAAATCTCAACTTGGAGGTTGAGCAAATGGATGTGAAGACAGTTTTCCTACATGGAGAGTTGGAGGAAGAAATCTAAATGGAGCAGCCTGAGGGGTTTCTTGTTAAAGCCAAAGAAGACTATGTGTGCAAGTTGAAGAAAAGTCTCTATGGCCTGAAACAAGCACCACGACAATGGTACATGAAGTTTGAATCTGTCATGGGGGAGCAAGGCTACAAGAGGTGTAGCTCAGACCATTGTGTATTTATTCAGAGGTTCTCAGGTTATGATTTTATCATGTTGTTGCTCTATATTGAGCGGTGCATCGCATTCTTAGAGCATCTCCACCGGGGGCCGGTCCAATTGACCCTCCAAAGGCCCATTGGGATTCTAGACGTCAAAATTGGCCACCAGCGGCACCCTCCAAAGGGTCGGGCCGAGCAAAAAACATGCCGGACATGGGGTGTACATGGACTCCGACATGGGTGGCCCGCCCGTCATACACACAACGCCGGCGCCCGTGCTAATTAGGGCTGTGCAGGAGGCCGTTCCACCCAATTAATGGCGTGGCGACGAGAGGGCGGCACGCCTGTCAGCACGCGTCGCAGTAACGCCACGCCCGTTCCCCTGGCAGGCGCAGAGCGAAATGACGCGTCGCAATAACGCCGCGCCCGTTCCCATGACGCAGACGGAAGCGACGCCTTGAGCGTCGTCCACGTGTTAACGTCGCTGCGGCTTCCAGCGGTGGCGCCATGCAAACGCATCGTCGACGTCAATGCGTGGCCAGGCGAACCGGTGGCTAGGCGTTAATGCAGGCCACCCAACCCCACTCCTCCGGCCACCTTTAAAACGCGGCGCGTCGTGACCCTCCTCTTCCCACACCACTTCTTCTCCCTTCCCCTCTCCCAGCTCGCCAACAGCAGATCGGCCGCCAAGCATGGTGGGTAGCCGCGAGACGCCGGGAAGCGCAATAACGCCGCGCCCGTTCCCATGACGCTGGAGATGGCCAAGGCGTATCAACATGAGCTGTGGCGTGAGGAGGCAGCCAACGCGCCTCCGTACGTGGTGTCGCTGGAGCCCGCGTGGCTGTGCAGCCGCCACAGCGTGCCGGTGGAGGAGGATGCCACCCTACCCGAAGGGTGGACGAGGAACGTCGTCAACGTGTCGGTGGTGCCACGGCTCGGCGGGCAGGAGCGCATCGACTTCATCAAGCGGAAGTGGCAGAAGATGCCGTATGAGCAGAAGCTCGACCCCAAGTACTCCATCTGCGCGCCCTACTGGCACGCTGTGGTGGATGCGGAGTACGAGGCACATCGTGTCGGCGTCTTCCTCCCTACCGGCGCGCGGGAGCCAATGCCGGAGTTGTCTGCGTCGGACGTCGATGACAACGACGTCGACGATGACCCCGAGCTGCCCGATCTCCCCTTACCAACTGCAGGCGCATCTTGGTCAGCAGCGTCGCCGTCACCGGAGAAGGGGGCGCCAACGGAAGCCAGCGAGGCTTCCCTTCAGGCGCGCCGCCGGTAGATCAATTCCCACCACGCGTCGGCCGCGAAACCAGAAGCCTCAGCCATGTCCGAGGCTACGTTTCTAAAGGCCATAGCCGACGGCAATAGCGGATGATACTTCCGGCGCGGATCATCGAGACATGCAAGTCTGCTGATGATTCCAGCACTGGTTCGCATCTTCTTCACCGGCGCTACACCGTGGAAGCGACATCTTCCTCGTTGCCGGTGCCTGTAGTGGTTGGCTAGACGCTTTAGCGTGTAGCCGGTAACGGCTTTGTTTAGGTTTAGTTTGTTAAATCTCGCTTAGATTTCATATTGTAAGTTTGTCAAATCTCGTTTAAATTCCGCCGGAATTGTTTAATGAACGAATGTTCAAAAAAAAAGTTTGGCGTGCTTGTTTGGGGTGCGCCGCTGTGGGCTACACCCCCAATTGGCCGGACATGTGTCCGGCACCCCCAATTGGGCCTCAATTTGGGGTGCCGGACACCGATTTGGAGGCCCCTCGGTGGAGATGCTCTTAGGGGCATTGACTTTTCAGCCCCGTGAGGGCAGGCCGGCAGGGTCACGTTGGGCAAAATCATCCTCTCGGCCATGTTGTACATGTCGCTTGACAACCTCCATGTCTCCAGCTTCCAAGCCAGGTCCGTCATATGCAACTGAACCAAACAACATGCTTGTTGTGTTACTTTGATAGTTAGTCCCATGTTCTTCCACATGGGTGGAGTTACCTCCCACCGCCACACTTGGACAGTTCTAAGTGATGGATCCATGGCGAGCGGCTGCGGCCACGGAGGTCAACGGCAAAGGATGCGGTGAGCAATGACGGCGTGGGCGGCGGAAGTGGAGGTCGCCTGCGAAGATTGCGGCGAGCGCGGCGACAGGGGAGCTCGTTGGCCAAGTTTGTAGCAACGGCGGAAGAGCTTGACGGTGAAAATGTCAGTGATCCACTGATCCTACTAGGTGCTGCGACAACGACGAAGTTCACAACAAGGAGCGGAGGTTGAAAAAGACATGACAGTCTAAATACGCACTCTACGACCAACGAAATAAAAAACTTACAATACGAGAGCTGTGTCAAATGACAAGGTGAAGCTACTCCTCAATTTCAAACACGGTCTAGCGTGTGCGATTAATTAGACAAAATTTGTGTAAAAAGATTTAAACATGAACACGAAATTAGAAATTAACAGTTAACGAAAGTCGGGACCGATTACCAGAATGGAACTACGTCGTCATCAATGCGTATCATTTTCGTCTAAACCTTATTTTGAATCTGAAGGAAGAGATGAAGTGAGATTAAGGAGTAACCGAAAATAAAGCTCACATGAAATGTTGCAGAACTCGAGTCAACAACCACCGGACGGTCGATTTGCCCAATAGACCTGGTTTTTCGTTGACCATTGCAGCTGGGCCTGGCCCAAAAACTAGGTATGGCATTCTGCTGGCTATCAAACGTGCCTTAATACACAAGTTGGCACATGCATGCGCACGTGCGGTGAATGGGAACACGGCGGCACCAGAGCTTGACTCCGTCCCTTTCGCTACTTGAACCTGTTCGATAAGCAGTCATCTGATGACCGCCGCGCACGCATAAACCGGGATTTGAAAAATGAACAAGTCGCAATCAGACACCATACTTCCTAGATATACGAGCCTGCCTAGGATGGACGGAAATCCGACTTGGAAAGGCATGCTTGTTTTTGGCAATCCGGAACATATCCATGCTCTTTAGCCGTCAGCCGCAGGTACTGACTCCTAGTTAAAGTCCAATCACGCCACGTCAAGTGGTCTCTGATAAATATCATTCTCTTGTGCTCGACATGATTTTTTTTTTTTTTTGCGAATACATGATACTACACATGACAGAAAATATATAATGATTTTATAAAGTGCTCTTGTTCGTGCCTTCGACATAACGCGCGACGCGTGACCAATTTGCAAAGGCGGTGACGGCCTTATGATATTTAGTTCTGGAAATTAACATTTTGATATTCTGGCCTTATGACCATATCTATACCTAATCTCTACTATATAATATGTCTAGAGGTGGTGCTGGTCATGGTCATGGTACGTTTTTCTGTTTTCCAATTTACCCCCGTGAGTTAGGAGATATTACCCACCACTGCCACCGGTAAGTGGAAAAAACGTTTCGTTTTTTTTTCGTTGTTTTAATTTTCGTCTGTCTTTGGTCGTACGTCGCGTGCTCGTTCGATGGTTCGGTGGTACGTCATAAACGTCTCCCGATCGAGTACGGAATAAAAAAAAAAGAAACGCAATCCTCCTTACCGCTTTCCTTTGCTTCGCTTCTTCCCGAAACAACGGCCGGCGTTGGGTCGATCAGATCAGCCGGTGGGCGGCGACTGGGTCAGTAGGAGTAGGCGGTCCTGTGCACGGAGAGGTCCCGGAGCATTAGATCCCAAACTCCTTCTCGTCAAAAGAATACGCCAAATGCAGTAAACTCCGACCGATCCACCTGAAGGCTGACGTATTCAGAAAGTCTCCTTGGTCCAAACTATTTTCTCCAGCAGCCAGCAGGGCAAGGAGCCATGGAGGCACGCATGGACTGATGGACTATCCTTTGATCCACCATTGGTCGTTGACCGCACGTGAGTACACGAAAGCCCGTGGGCCCATTGTTTGTTTGCATATAAATACACCTCCAGGCTCCAGCCCATGAGACAAGATCAACCCCTCCCCGCGCGCACTTCCAAGTCTCCAACCTCGAGCCACAATCAGGTGTAACCGACAAATCGCCATGGCTTGGAGAAAGAAGAGTGGCAGCGAGTCGTCGTCGGTGGACGTCTCAGCAGGCTACAACAACGAGCGCGAGAAGGTCCCGAGGGGGTACGTCCCCATGGTCACCGTCAGCGGCGAGCGCGTGTTGGTGCCTGTGAGGCTCATCGGAGCTCCCTGCATCGCCGAGCTGCTGGACAAGGCGGCGGAGCAGTACGGGTACGGCCAGCCGGGCGTGCTGCGAATACCCTGCGACGCGGGCCATTTACAGCGGCTCATCGACTGCGCGGTGCGCGCTGCAGAGAGCAGGGTAGATGCCCGGCATCACACGGACCTGAAGAGAACATGTGTGGACTAGATGTATAAACATCGACAGTGTACATGACTATAGTTGTTGGATATAGATTATGTGTTCTTTGATTTCTTAATTCGTTTGAATATACGACCGAGACAATATATTTCGTTCAAATTTGAAATGCTCACGCCAGCTGCGCAAGAATAGACGGACTGTATGATCAAACTGTCTTTTGGAAGCAGGCCAAGTCAAAATTGGAATGGAAGTTCCTGTTAGTTTCTTTTTGCCACATTATCCATCTTATTTTTTTTGCGAAAAGTCCAACCAATCTATTGATCATCAACAACGGTACAAAGAATTTCAAAAGTAATAAAAATTACAAATAGGTCTTCGGACCACCTAACGAAAAATACAAACATTGAAGCGAGCCGAAGGCGTGGATTTCCAATCCAGCCGTATACAAAGTTATGTATAGATCACCATGTGGGGTCTTTTTTATCCTCTTTCTTATGTTCTTTTTTGGCTGCGTGCAATTCTTATGAGTCGACTAGTTCTTATCATTGTATTAGTGTAGACCAGGTGTATTTGATATTTTTTATAATAATATATACCCTTCATCGAAAAAAAAGATATGTATAGAATATTTATTTATGACAAATTAAGCAAAGTACTCATTCCGATCCAAAATAACTGTCACAATTTTAAACCACTTATTATGGATCAGAGAGATAGTAATTTTTTTTGCCTTGCTTAAACTTCGAAACAGTGCAGCTTAACCAATCACCTATGGGTTGTGGCTATGGGTTTAACCGCCGCTTCTAACTGCATGCAATGAACCTAGCCTTCATTCTGAAATATAAATTTTCTATTATTTTCTGATTCAGATGTATCTAAACATGATTTAATGTGTAGATCCACTTGTTTCAGTCCATATCTAGTCATTCATGAAATGATAAAACATCTCATAATTTAAAACAGATGGAGTACATAAGAAGAAATCTTTTGCTCTTGCTCCCCGGAGCAATGAACTCTGTACATGTATCCACCAACACTCTACTGCAACAGGCACACCATACACTATAGTGTAGTTTTTCCCGTCAACATGCTGCTTTTTGAGTCCCTTCTGTGAGCTAGACATGAAAGATAGGCAACGAGGCAATTGGAATGCTATCGATGTTGGATCCTATGGTGGAATGTTCTCAAAGTGGGCCTTCTTTCTTACACGTCGGGTCGACCACACATGATCAGATCAGCACCCCCACAAACTAGTTTATGTGGCGCGCGAGGTCGGTGGTCTTTGGCCTTTGATGGAGGTTCTCGGCCGCACACTCTAGTGATTGGTCGTCCCCGCTTGGGGCAGGTGTGAGAGTGCTTGACATATATCCCACAAAGGTGGTCCGCAGCGACATTTCTGGTGATTCTACTTTGCTCGAAGTGTACGTTCGGACCTTGTTCAATATGTCACACGTGATTGTCTATCGACTTTGCATGGGCGGACCCTTGACATTTGGGGGGTCGGAGTTGATCTCAGGCGTCCCTTGGCGGTAGGGTGTCGCGAGCGGTGCACGGGGCGGTGGCGCGACCTGGGCCCCACCCACGCCATGGGCCCACGTAGGTTCTGTGGGGGCCAGCCGGACTTCCTCCGGTGCATGCTGCTTTCGTATCGAAAAATTAGGATTTTTTTTTGAAACGAAGGCAAAAGCTTTGCCTTATATTTATTAAGAAGAAGGCGCCCGATTTATTAATGGAAGAAATCGGGCGAAAACCATACAACGAACAATAACACCAAAGCACCACACAAACGCATAGAGCAACACCTAAAGAGGCAACAACCCAAAGCAACCCGACAGCTAACAAACTCGCCCAACTTATCACAACCACAAACAGACAACCGACTAGCTCAAAAGGGCTCAACAATCAAGTAACAGTGGACCCTTTCCTTGCAACGCCAAGCTTCTTATGCGTCTTCCTGAGAGACTTCTCCACCTTCACGATTTCAGCATCTGAAGCCATCCCCATCAAGACATGAACAATCTCCTTGCCATATCCAGGGCGAGCCGCCTCCAAATCGAGAAGCAAAGCAGGAACCTCTTTGCCCAACAGAACCTTGGAGCTAGGCGCCAACACACAAGCCTGGTCACTCAAAGAAGAGGAAGTGACGGAAGCAATCAAATCAGGAGCTTCCTCATCAACAACTCCCTCCACGGACTCCAATGAGCCCAACTCCACAGGAAGCACCTGCAGCTCAGGCATGACCTGCACAACCGGAGCCACAATCTCGGCGATGACAGGCGACGTCTCATGCAGACCACGAGGAGAAAAATCTCCAAAGAAGCATTCAGCCCCCTCATCAGCGGAAACAATCTGGACCTGAGGCGGCGAAGAGACACGCAATGCAACCTGAAGCTCAGCTAGAGCATCTCGAATCTCAGAATGAAGCAGCTCCAAGCGCAGCAGAGCAATGATGTCTACACACGATTCTATTCTTGTAGACAGTGTTGGGCCTCCAAGAGCAGAGGTTTGTAGAACAGCAGCAAGTTTCCCTTAAGTGAATCACCCAAGGTTTATCGAACTCAGGGAGGTAGAGGTCAAAGATATTCCTCTCAAGCAACCCTGCAATTAAGATACAAGAAGTCTCTTGTGTCCCCAACACACCCAATACACTTGTCAGATGTATAGGTGCACTAGTTCGGCGAAGAGATAGTGAAATACAAGTGATAGGGATGATTATAAGTAGTAACTGCAATCTGAAATAAAGATGGCAGCAAACAAACATGTAGCAGAACTTGATGTAAACGGTGTTTCAATGCTTAGAAACAAGGCCTAGGGATCATACTTTCACTAGTGGACACTCTCAACAATGATCTCATAACTGAATAAATAAAAGCTACTCTTAAACAATCTCTTGTTGGATAACAAACACCATTCATTGTGTAGGGCTACAAAAGCACACCTCAAGTCGAAGTAAACAAGCGCCACAACGTCATAAAGGAGTCACACACGGTGCACACACTGTCACCTTTACACCGTGGAGAGTACCGGAGTTCATATTAAACTAACCTATAGAGTGCATAATGGATAAAGAGTAACATCCACATATTCAACTAGATTAGCACAACTGAACACAAGTAAATACTGCTCAGGATTATTCTCCTTCTTGATAACATAAGAGTACTACGTGTAGGGCTGCAAAAGCACACCTCAAAGTCTGAGTAAACAAACACCACAGTTCCCAAGAATAAGCCATGATAAATATCTAAATTATTCATAGAGTCACACAAGTACCCACACTGTCACCTTGATACCGAGTTGTCACAACGAGTTCAGAAACTAGACAAAATCACTTGAGTAGCATAAACATTATTAATGTATTCAGCGATACTAGGAATACACACGATCACATAAAGATCACACCATGTGAGAGAGATGAACCACATAGCTACCGGTAGAGCCCTCGGCCTCGGGGAGAACTACTCCCTCCTCATCATGGGAGTCAGCAGCGGCGATGAAGATGGCGATGGAGTTGATGGAGATGACTCCGGGGGCAATTCCCCATCCCGGCAGCGTGCCGAAACAGAGACTTCTGTCCCCCGAAACTTGTCGTCGATGGCGGCGGCGCTGCGGAACTCTTCTGGAAATATGACTTGGTGTTTTAGGGTTTTCGCGTCTCGGGGAATAAATAGGCGAAGGGGCGATGTCGGCGGACCCCGAGGGGCCCAAACCACCAGCAGGCGCGGCAGGGGGCCCACCCACGCCTGGGTGTGGTTTGGCCACCTCCTGGCTCCTCTTCGTCTCTCCTTCGGACTCCGTGTACGTGCTGGAAAAATAGGGACCTGGCCTTTTGTTTCGTGCAATTCCGAGAATATTTCCAGAAGTAACTTTCTGAAACCAAAAACAGCAGAAAACAGGGAACTGGCACTGTGGCATCTTGTTAATAGGTTAGTCCCAGAAAATGCATAAAAGTGATACGAAGTGTATATAAAACATGTAGCAAATGGTATAATATAAGCATGGAACAGCAGAAATTATGGATACGTTGGAGACGTATCAAGCAACCTGCGACTCAAAAGTTGAGACCAAAGAATCTTTGCAACACGCAGATGGGTACCTCGGTGGCGACGACGAGTGGCCAACGACCTCCGGTGGAGGACAATGCTGGTCGAAAGCGGTGTTGCTGGCCAGGAGCTCGAGCGACCGGAGAGCAAGCATGAGCGGCTGGAGAGCAATCATGAGCAGCCGGAGAGGGAACACGACAAAACCTCTCCGATGACCAGCGCCACGACAACGAATGCATCTGAATGGCCCGCGACATGCTCCGACATGGTGGCCATACTCCAAGCAACGAAAGCACCTTCCACGAGCCCAACGCTTGAAAGCGAGGCGACGCTCGAGACCCTCCTTCGACGATTCAGGGGGAGGGCCTCGGTTGTAGCGGCGCCGCCCACCCACATGCACCCAGCCCCACCGGCTTCAAGAGTTGCAGCTGTCGCAGGGAGGATTCCACAAGCCGGAGCTGGAGATGGACCAAGGACAGGAGGCTCCAAATCAAGTATCTTCACGTCGACGTGCCCATCGAGCTTTGCCGGAAAAAGTACATCCGGAGGTGGTCGCCGGCGCCTCAGCGCAGGAGTGACCATCATCGCCTCCACACCCAGCAGCAGCAGAAGACGCGGCAAGGTCAGCGACATGGCCGGAAGCAGCTGCCGAGCAGGATGCCATTGGGGACTGCAGCTGGTCTGCAGGGGCCGACGATGGTGGTGGGGTGAGCGACATGGAGCCGGAGCCGGGAGCGGGGACGAGCACGTCCGGAGCCACGGCGGAAGAGCTTGGTTGCGGGGTCTTGTCCAGAGCCAGCAGAGGCGACGGGGAGGAGAAGAGCGGCGCCGGGACGCAGTCGAGAGTAGCCGTGGCGGCGGGCTGCGAGGCCAGGACGCCCCCCGTCGCAGCCTTGGGGCGCACACCATCATCCGGCCCCGAATGGCCGGGCCCGACCTGCGGGAGGCGAGGACGGCAGCAGCTAGCGCGGCGGCGGAGGGCGGCGTGGCCAGGCGCGCCGCGGGAGCGTGGGGCATCCCGAAGCCCCAATCCCTAGGCATCCCGAAACCCCAGTCCATGGGGCCCGCAGCGGAGGCCGCCGGCGTGGGAGGCACGGAGACGAGGACGGGAGAGGCGTCGGTGCCGAGCCATGGCTCGGCGGAGAAGAGCTGCCCCGTGCTTCCCATGAGCGGCCACGAGGCCGCGACCTGCAGGCAGCCGCGATGCACGTCGACGGGGCCGAGCTCAACCAGGGCCGCAACCGTCGCCAACGGAGAAGGTGATGGCCGAGGCAGGGCTCCCGGTCGGCCATATCACCCACGGGGAGGCACGGCCTTTTGAGATGGACTGGTTGACATTTTTCGTTTCACGGCTTGGCAGTCAGTAGAAGAACGAGGGAAGTGGACAACCCGTGGAACTGATTCTGGTCAACTCAAATCGATGAGGTACGGAGGATGAGATGGTAGACAGGCAGCTTGCTCGTGCGACCATGCTGGCGACGGGGGACGGCGCGCCGCCGGCGCCCTGATCTCCCTCCGTCGTCCACCTCCGCCTCCACCGTGACAAGATCCAGCTTCCTCTTGTTGCCCTGTTGCCGTTCAGCTCAACGTCCGCCCGTGTCCCTGAGTCCCTGCTCCGCAACCTCGCTGGCCATTGTGCTCCTCTGCCTCGACCGGATCTCCGCCGTCGGCCCCTGCTTCCCCGAGCTCCGCCGACCAATTAGGATTTTAGTATTCCCGTGATTTCAGGTTTCCGTAACTCAGTATTTTCTGTGATGCATTACACGTTTGCTTTGACAGATTAAAACGTGTTGGCGTGTCAACTGGAAGGACTCGGGAGAAGTGGATGGACCGTTCTTCAAGATTCAAACTGCTACTGCTACGACGTACAGTGCGTTATGCACCAGTCGCTACGCCTACGCATCAGGTCACAGTGCAAGTTGGCCGCATGCCCACGTGCCGTGAAGGAGAACGGGTAGATTCCTTAGCACTTGCACCACGGCCTCTGGGGATGTCGCATGTGCTCTGTGGCCGGTTTTATACATGCGCTTAACTGAACTGCCAGTTGCAGTAGAACTGGACCAATCTTTCAGGCGAAGGCCGGTGTCATTATTTATCTACCCAGGCTTAACAATTTCGTGGAAAAAAGAGGTTCCATTTTAAAAATAGTTTTGAGAATGTGCCATATATGTACTTAGTTTCGCAAAAGGACCATATTTGCAGAAAAATACGATAGTGGTACTGACAACACAAAATGGACGACGTGTTTGCGGAGAAATCGATGCGCCGTTCACATACCATAATTCAACATTATTTAAACTAGCACAGGGCCCTCGCAAATGCGAGGGCACAACTTGTAGTTTGTCGAAAGTTTTGACTATATATAATTTGGTGTTATGAAGGTATTTCTTCCTCATTTTACCTTATTTATTATAAAATACACACATTTGGACATGGATGTTATCTTGAAGGTGTGAAGTTTACATTTTATTGTGTCAATGGTTATATTGCAAAAAAAAAAAGAGATTAAAGAGTCACCACTTGTACTTTGTTAAGTTTCAGTTATATAATTTGGTGTTATTAAGATATTCATTTCTCATGGTCATTGTGCGAATGGCATATTGAAAAAAATGCGATTAAAGAGTTATGAAATGTTTCGTAAGAAAACCTAATTATATTTTCAAAAAGTTTATTCATATCTTATCTATACACAGTAGGAGGTTAGGTTTCGAGCACAACAACCAAACGAATTTGTGCATGCTCGCTAGATAAATTTTGGCTTTTGTTTGAAGCTTAACCAACTCATAGTAAAAACATGATCTCTAAATTTTTTTTTTTTTTTTTTGAAAGGGAGTCGTGTACAAGATCATCCAACTGAAGAACAAACACACACGAACACACGCACAGGCCACTCCAAACACGACGATGGAAAAGAGTTTCGAAATTTTCAAAATAAAAGAAATTATGTTGGTAACACATTGCGTGTATTATGGTCCTAGCATTAATATAAATATAAGGTAACAAAAAGGAAGTTTGTGAACACACGTAAATATTGTACCGATAATATGTTTTGATATTTATTTCCTATTAATCTAGGAGTATGTATATAAAATCAAACTAAACGAATCAATGCTATTACCCTAGATTTTTGAATGAAATTAAGAGCATGGTTCCTTCTATCATGTAGTCTATTTTTATTGCAACCTCTTTTATGTCATATTCCTCTATTTTCTCTAGCTCTTGTATTACTAATGGGCTATGTTTGGGTATGACTTGTCAAGCCATGTTTTGTACAGCACACACTCAACCCTACTTATACCCACATCACGAAGAATGTGTTCGAGAGTTTGTTTGGCACCGTGGTCAACATGGCGGAGAGGACCAAAGATGGGCCGAAAGCAAGGCGTGACCTGATATATTATGGTTTAAGGAAAGAGCTTCACGGGGGAACCCGGAAAAGGCCGGGGGAAGATCAGTCGGACGATGAGGAAACGGACGGCCACAGGGACAAAAGGGTTAAGAGGAACAATGACTATTATTGCCCCCCCTCCAGCTTCACTCTGCACGAGAATGAGATCGATCAACTCTTCAAGTGCCTTCTAGGAGTCAAAGTGCCCATCGGTTACGCGGGGTTGATAAGCAGATACCTAGACCCGCAGAAAAAATGCTTCAGCGGGATGAAGTCTCATGACTGTTACGTGATGATGACGCAGATCTTTCTGGTTGCTATCAGAGGTATAATGGACAAGCACGTCCGTGAAACACTTTTTGGCCTCTGTAACTTTTTCGACGTCATCTCTCGAAAGTCGATCACCCGACAGCAGCTCGATAGGCTGCAGGAAGAGATCGTTGTGATACTATGCGAGCTTGAGATCTACTTCCCGTCCGCATTCTTTGACATATGTGTGCATCTGTTGGTCCATATCGTGGATGATATAATCCATCTCGGGCCGCTGTTCCTGCACAATATGATGCCGTTCGAACGGTTGAATGGGATCATCAAAGGATTTGTCCGTAACAGGGCCCGTCCGGATGCCAGCATCGTCCAAGACTTTCTCACCGAAGACTGCATCTCTTTCTGCACGAATTTTCTAGAGCTCGAGAACCCGGTTGGTTTGCCCGTAAACAAGAAGCACCTCGGCAGGCTAGGTGGAGTAGGTCACAGAAATGGCCGGAAGGATTTGCATGTGGACTTTGAAGGTCGACACGCCGACTTTGACAGGGCCAACTTAGTAGCACTACAACACATTGATATGGTTGACGATTATTTGACAGAGCACGAAAACACAATTACGAAGAAGTATAGTGATGTGGGAAAGACGAGGACGGAGGGAGAAATAATCAGAGAGCACAACTCCTCTTTCGCGGGTTGGTTCAAGGAACGGCTTAAGGCTAATCCGCCGCCAATGATCTCTACGGATGATATCCTCTTATTCGCATTGGCACATGGACCCGCGACCAACCTCTAGACGTTTCAAGCGTACGATATCAACGGGTACACATTCTACACGGAGGAGAAGGACGAAAACTCTGATTATCAAAACTCAGGGGTAACGATGGAATCCTACACCGGTGACGTGCTGACAAGATACTACGGAAGGATCGAGGAGATATGGGAGCTAAACTACTCTGGAGAAATAGTGCCGATGTTTCGTGTCAGATGGGCTAAGAACGTCACTCCCGAAGACCGATATTTCATCACCATGTCCATACCCAAAGCCAAATCAAGCGCCAACGTCACCACAAAAAATGAGCCTTGGGTATTGGCTAAGCACTGCACACAATGCTTCTTCATAACCGACCCGTCCAAGCCTAGCCGTGTTGTTGTGAGGAGAGGCAAAAGGAACATCGCCGGAATGGATGGAGCGCCAACGAGGAAGACTACGACAAGTACGGTGACCCAAATATAGAAGATGACGACAACAATCAGGAAACATACACCACAAGAAGAAGCAGGACCACAGTACCACCCAAGTCAGCAGATCCTCCATACACAAGAAAAAGTCACAATGTCGGGCTAAATTTTTCAACAGCGACCAAAAAAGGAAAGAAGATTGCAATTAGCAAACGCTGACGATTCTTCGAAGAGCTTATTATTTTGTAGTCATGAAGCACACTTATTGATATGAGAACAATATTGTATCCCTCATTTGTATCCCTCTTATTGTATCTTAACTAGGTGATTGCCCGTGCGTTGCTACGGATAACAAAAGCATACACAAACTTCTCCGTCTCTTCTCGCCGGTCACTAAACTTTTGATGCTATTACTTGTAGTCTCCATAAGAACAAAAATATATCAGATGATATTACTTACATATGTTTACTTTATCCATGATCTCGTGAACCAAAAAAATTTAGCACATTCGTTAGCTATTATGTAACCTGAATTTTGATGAAAAACAGTGAAGGTTTACAATTTACATGTAAATACTGAACGGTATCATTGTTTAGAACGACCCTATGAACTTTACAAAAGAAAGCACACAAATGAAAAGAAACAGGTAAGCATAAAGAAAAATTGCAATTGATATTTGGTACGGCCGAGAAACCACACCACAAGAAGAGTCTTTTGTCACGCCTAGATGTTTCAGTTGTGCGCTGATCATGGCCCAGTAGTAATGCCCTCGTAGTATTGTGATGGCAGCTTTCCATTGTTCCATTGTCTAAGAAAGGCAGGGGAGAACAAACAAGGTCCAACATATATCAATGTACGTAACTGCTGCATTCAAATACATCTGGTGCACATAACACACTTCTTGCTTAACAACTCACTGTACTTACATCTTACTCTAGCTACACAAACTTTGGTTCTCAAAATTACTTCAAGGATGTACATCAGTCTAAGAATGCTTCAACGACGCCTTAGAAAACATGGTATCGTCGGTTTTGCCAGGTTAGTTGTATGCATACATTGATTTGGAGGTGATTGGCTTATTTAATCCCTGCCCTATGGATGCGCTGGCTTTGGTTCGTGCGCACCGACAGCGGACGCGCCTGGCACGGCCTCGACCTGCAGTTTTCTGCAGAGGAACGAGCCCTGTTCTTCGTCTCCACCAAGATGCTCGTTGGAAACGGCAGGGATGCGCGCTTTTGGGAGGATCGCTAGATCAACGGGAAATCCATCCGCGAGATCGCCCCCTCTCTCTACCTGTGCATCCCAAGCGCCGCCGCAAGGTCAGGACTGTCGCCGACGGACTGCAGAATCACGCCTGGGCTCGAGACATCCAAGGGACGCTGGGCATACACGAGATAGGCCAATACCTGCAGGTTTGGCTCTTGATCGAGCACACTCAGCTCTCAGAGGACCCAGACCGGCTCATCTGGCTCTGGACTGCCAACGGCGCCTACACTGCCAGCTCCTGCTACCTCGCCACCTTCCATGGCTCCACGCTGTCAATTAACGTGGTATCTCGAAAAGCTAACTCATTTTGCTTTTAGTATATACAGTAATACGGAGTAGACTACAACGACTACGGAGTAGCTACGTATAGCATCGTGCGAGAAAGTGTTGGCCACATGCGCACGTGCCGCAAAAGAAACGGGGGCCATAGTAGTCAGAGTGCATGACTCAGTCTCAGTCGCTTTCGATGCGCGACGGCCGCGCGAAGAGCATCTGCGGCAGATGCACAGACGCGAGCGTTTCTGACCAGATGGTTCCGGCCTTGACGAACAAGTCGTTGTTAGCCGCCGTCTTGATCCGTAGATAGGCAGTATACAGGGTGGGTTCCTACTGGGAGCGCATGTTTGTTCAAACCTTTTCGTCAACCTATGCGAATCGATGGTCGTCCAAGCCAGATTTCGCCGTCAACAACCAGTCCAAGAGAGGCTTTGGAAGCTTTCGACTTCCCTTTGATTGCAAACGATTTGAATATCTCGGAACCTGCAACGTTCTATGGTTTTCAAAATGAATGAAAGGCCTCTTACAGCACAACGCGAGTGCTTTAAGAATTGAAACCCCGAACATGCAAAAGCACATAGGTTGTTAGTCTCCTTTCGCGCACCAAAATTTTATCTGATCTCGTTGTTGGGTTTCTGGCGAAAAAAAACACAAGTCTCCGAAAAGTTAGCACCATCTTAATTACTTCTGCATCCCTCGACAGCGCGCCGTGAGCAAAGCTCGATGTCACCTCTGGACCTCCGGCGTAGCTAAACACGTGTCGAAGAAATCTTGAAAAAACCAAGGCACTTGTATTAGAAGTGGTCGGGAATTCGTCGACGTCGACTAGAAGATGCGGCAACCACAATCTCAAGAGATCGTCGTCCCGAAGAAGTTAGTATCGGTGAGAGCCGGTAGATAGTCCCAGCTCCGGCTAGACTGAGATGAGGGACACAAAACTCGCAAAGTTTCCCGACGAAGCCGTACCTGGTTGAGCTTCATCAGACGGAGGCAGACCTTAAGGACACCAATACATTGCGACATCATACCCTCCATGCAACGCATCCGCCGTAGACAAAACACTTATCAATCGAGACCAAATACCCGACGACGCTCTTCCGGTCAAAAACATCGATCAGGAGCGGGCTGAAGGACTTTTATTCTCATCGACGCTAAGCACAACTCCGATGTTCATCCCTACTGCCGCCGTAGCGGCCGACCGAGAGCAGGGGAACCAGCGGCGACGACGCCAACGCCCGAGCGGAGCAGAAATCACTTCCTGGTCGACTTCTGCTGGAGCCCTAGAAAACACTTCGCGTAATAAATCTTTCGGTCAATACCCCTGCAAATTTATTAAGATTAGGGAATAGGTTTATATGAACTATGATGCATCCTATCATATTTCTGTTAGGAAACATTAGTTTTTCGTTGGTACCTTTTTTAGTCTGAAGCATGTCAAGTTCACTTAGTGCGTCCCCTAGCCGTCCACTCTCCACTGAGGTGTTCTATCCACGGCAAGGATCAAACATTTCCTTTTTGTACTATCATATGTACTCCCTCCGTTCCAAATTAATTGACTTCTATTTGCCCACATGTAGATGTATCTAGACATATTACAAGTACCAGATGAATGCCCGTGCGTTGCTACGGGATAGATGAAAAATTATATGGATATGGACTGATGAAACAATTATTCGAAGGTTATGAAGCGTAAAAATAACACTCCTTGTTACTATTTACGCATCAACAACAATGCATCGACAATAGGCTCTGTTGTTACTACACCTTGTAGAAAATATTACGTTTTATTTAAATTGGAGCCGTTGCCTGCACGCATTTTGCTAATGTTCCCCTTCCAATCAGGTCACGACGATGATGACAAGGAACCCTGTGTGCTCTCTCATGCAGGTGCGGCAAGCACAACCAAAAGAAAAAGAATCCCACAGCTTCGCTCAATTTTTTTGTCCTCGTGCAGCAGCATGCAAGCAACACCTAGAATCTCTCCTCTCTCAGGTGTCTGCTCTTGTTCTCCAACAAAGTAGCAGCAGACAAAGTAGCCTCGCTCCCTCTCTCTCAAATAAACAGCAGTAAAGAACCAACTCCAACTTCTCTTAATCCTCGCACACAATCTCTCATATGTCGTCATGTATCAGCCAAAATCCACTCCGATTCACTATGTCTAATCTTCCAGCACTCTGAATAACCGAGCACATATCTTTTCTATCAGTGTCGCCGTTCGAAAAAAGTTGTTGCCCTCCCACCGCCCCCCACCGGACTCAATCTCCGCGACTCCTCCACGCCATCGCTGGTGGACGGTGGAGCAAGCAGGACGAATCACAGCTGCCCCTTCACCCCTCGTTTATAAACACAGAAGAGGCGGCAGCCTCAGCTCATGCGTCATGCGTGCTTGGAGGAGACGGATACAATGCAAAGGAAGGCTGCCGGAGTCCGAGAACACATAATCGATGTGCTCGGCTCAGGGCACCTCCGCTCGATTCCTTCGCTGCGTAAAATCATCACGGCGGCACGGACGTATTAGGCGAGGTGGCGGAGGTCCTTGTCGGTTCTAGCTACGGCGACGACGACGGCCACCGCGCCGCCGTGGAGTGCTCCACGTAGACAGCTTCTCGGATGGTAGAGAAAGAGAATCGCACGACACCGATTGATTGGGAATTGGTAGAGAAAGAGTACGATTTGTCGGTTTTTTTCTTTTCCTTGCCTAAGCCGAACTGGATTTGAGCTGGATACGTAAGAGAGTATGATTGGTAGTTTTTTCTTTTCGTTGCCTAAGTTTTTGAATTGGAGCTGGATACGTACGAGCGCTTGTTCTCTTGGAACATACGTGCTGTTTGACGCACCACCGCCGACCATCACCTTTAACGATATTATATAGTAGAGATAGATACATCCATATTTGGACAAATAGAAGTCAATTAATTTAGAACGGAGGGAGTACTTCTGTTTAACATGTTTATTCATAAACTTCGGATAGGGCTAATCTATAA
This sequence comes from Poa pratensis, assembly GCA_947311845.1. Lineage (NCBI taxonomy): Eukaryota > Viridiplantae > Streptophyta > Magnoliopsida > Poales > Poaceae > Poa > Poa pratensis. Next base: position 74,132,004 of record CAMZMU010000020.1, read on the forward strand.
ACAGGCAAACATCCACCCCAAATTTTGACGAGACTACTTCAACCACGCAATGAACCATTGGTCCAGGATTTTGGACTTTAGTCAAAAGAAGACGCAACGTGCAATGATCTCGCATCCACCTCGAAAGACGCCGGGACATTGACCGCGCCGCACTACTAGTCCTTCTACTCCTATCATCACATATTATGCATGGCCCACTTGATGTTTTCCCTATAAATACAGATCCTCCTCCTTTGCCAGTTCAAAGCAGCTAGCCAAAGAAAAGTTCAATCACTCGCCGCAGCTCCAGATCCCCAACCTCGAGCACTGTTCGATCAAGTCTAACAGATAAAATCGCCATGGTGTGGAGGAAGAAGAGTGGCAGCGAGTCACCGTCGTCGCCCGGCGCGTCGCCGTGCTACGACGACGAGCGCGAGAAGGTGCCGAGGGGGCATGTCCCGATGGTCACCGGCTGCGGCGAGCGGGTGGTGGTGCCGGTGAGGCTGCTCGCCGACCCCTGCATCGCGGAGCTGCTGGACATGGCGGTGCAGCAGTACGGGTACGGCCAGTCGGGTGTGCTCTGGATCCCCTGCGAGGCGGGCCACTTCCGGCGGGTCGTCAGCGGCGCGCTGCAGAGAACCTGCTAGCCGCCCGGGCTCAGCCGCTCAGACCTGAAGAGAAGATATGAAGGTGCACTGGAGCTATACATATACGGCGACAGTGTGTAGGATTAATTTAGTTGGGTATATAGTCTGTTACTCTCTTCTTTGATGAATATATGGCCGCGATACCAAATTTGTGTCAGAGTCAAAATGTTCACGCCAGCTCCATAAGAACGAACGGATTGCATGATCTAACCATGTTCAATTTTCCAGTATTTCCAAGGGCACGTCCATTATATTCCCAATCTATATGTACCCGTTTGTGGAACGAACGTCCCAGTTTCTTTAGGATCGACATATAAAAATTAGATTACATCACTACATCACGTCCCATATCCGGAGGCACTCCATAATGCCTCCAAAAGTCACAAAAGTGCCTCGAAATGTTTTTTGAGGCAAAAAAAAAGTGCTGGATTTACTTGTGTAGGTAAAAGTCTTTTGTGGCATTTTACAATAATGCCTCAAATGCTAATCTTTAGAGGCATTATTTAGTGCCTCAAAAGCTAATCTTTAGAGACATTATTTAGTGCCTCAAAAGCTAACCTTTTGAGGCATTATTGAGTGCCTCAATTGGTATACCATTTGAGGCACTTTTGATTTGTGCCTCAATTGGTATAGCATTTGAGGCACTCAATAATGCCTCCAATGCTATACCATTTGAGGCACTTTTGATTTGTGCCTCAAATGGCATTTGAGGCACTCAATAATGCCTCAAATGTACACCTTTTGGATATCACAGTAAGGTTCAAACAAATATATATTACAGTCAAATATCACATTATATTCTGGTTCAAATCACAGTAAGTCAAATATCACAGCAACCTTCAGAGACACAATCTAACAAGCATGATGAATTAACCAGCATCAATGACGCCAATGTCAACATAATTACAATGATAACAATTACAATTGTATTTTCCCTCTATATTTTGTAACTATAACAACAATGAATCAGCAGATCTTTGTAAGTGAAGCCTGTGCACTTATCTTGCTAGTAGCTCCATTGAATTATTCTTTTTGCTTGTCTGGAACTTGTGACTCTGTAGTAACAGAGACAATAGAAACAAGAAATACATGCAGACTGAACCACTAAGGGTGACGAATCTGCCTTTTCTGGGCCTTGCCGACTCCTCCAATACACCCTCTCCCATGGTGACCCTTTCTAATCCTTGCTGCCGGATTTGGTCCCCTTCTCCAAACTCACTGCCAGGAAAAGTGGGCCTAAAAACAAGCACCACATTCTCATTCTGAAAATAAAATATTGGAAATGTATATCTATATCAGACGGAAGAAGCAGAAGGCTGAAATATCATTGGTATCAACTCATTTGTTTTCTATACGAAATACAAGCTATTCCAAAATCGAATTTATACAGCAGAACAATTCTGAAGTTAAAGAGCATAAGGTAATAATTATAATGGTACATAATCATCGATATGGAACCAGAGTGCAGAAGATAAAAAATCATGCAATGAATCTTAATAGCTAGCAAAAGATGGATGTCCAAAAAGCGATGGTGCGATGAATAGGTCCAGCTGCTGTTGCATCATTTCTATTTAGGATGATCACAGTACACTATTGGCTGGCAAGCTTATTGAAGCATGTTTTAGGTAGGAGTATTTAAATGCTAAAGAGTAAACCAAATAAATGATCACATGTATAAAAACCTATTTAGATTCGCCAAATGGTCAAAGCACTATGAGAAGATAATGGCAAAGCAACGGTGGAGATAACCTGTCTGCCTTCGCTCGATGGCTGAGAGGCCAGGTAGTGATGTGTCATTTAAAGGAGAAATATGTTGCATAACACCCTTCATTTGCCTTCTTCCTCTTCAAAAGAATGGAAAAAGGGCTCAGAGCAAATGTTGTAAAGTTTCCTATACTTCTATATGCCCGATTCATGCAGAGTAGACGCTACAGGTTCTCAGTTTAGATATATAGCAGAGTAGACGCTACAGGTTGCCAATCCTACACGAAGTCATATGGCCGAATTTTTGTAATATCACAACAGCAATGATCTTGAAAAGAATCGTTGTGTTTCATGGAAAATATTTTACATCTAGCTTATATATTTTTACATTTCAACACAATCAATTTATGGTGGCACAAATCAATAAGAATCTACAATAATAGTTGCTTGAAAGAAGTGTAGGAGACAAAGGCATCCGTACTCACAGGAGAGCGACAGATCTGCATGCCAAACGTCCATTGGAAAGTGAAGTGTGACGGCACAATAACAAAAGTAGCTTGAGGGATGCAGAAAATTGAGCTGGATCAGCACACCTCCTTCAGCATAACAAAAAACAGCAAATAAGCATGCGACGGCGAAAACCTAATTGACAGAGAATAATTAAATCATGCTTCCTAGTGCAAATATGCAAGCTTCAGAGTAATGGAAATCAATTCAAGTAGAGCTAACATTGCATACGGGGAAAAAAGGGGCTGACGTTGAAGTAGGGGCTCATGATCATCTGTAGTGCCCACATAATAAAAATCCTTTCATGACTGAACTCCGGAATCCAACTATAGCAGATGACTTACAGGAAAGAAGATGGAGGCGACTCTCATCATGGACACCAACACCTCATTGCAATATCAGATTGAATAAATTTCAGAGTGGTTATTGGATCTCATACAGTGACCTAAAACCTGCAATTCAAAAGGCTGCAGCTTTAGTAGTTGAAAACTAAAATTATATTTTAAGTCCACAAAGGAAAGCAGGGGAGTAAATCAACTTAAAACGACACAATAGTAGATAATTGCACTGAAGCTGGAGTGGATGGTTGAAAAATACCTTTTATCATACTCTATGGGGAGTAAATCAACTTAAAACGACACAATAGTAGATAAGCACATTTAAAAAAAAAAACATCTTCTCTTGCATCTCCCTTCCTGACCAGCCATAGAATGACCTTCACCAACCAGAGCTAAGCAGATAGAAGCACGACTAAAGCCGACATATAGTGACTCAGATTCTAAGGGTGATCTATCCAAAAATCTAAAACCTAAAGCTAAGAAATTCTCCCCAGCTCATTTCCAAGGCTCGACCAGTGACACTTATAGCTAAGAAAACAAATTAAACAAGAACCGTAGCTGATCTTCAGCAGCAAAATGGCTTAGTCAAGATATGCAAATGGAGAACAAATATCATTTGATGAATCATAAAATTGAGTATATCACATTGCAGGAAAGCATGCTGAATCTTCGCTTTCCATTGTAGGAAAGAAAATGCATAATGGCCAAACTAAAAGCTAAAAAGAACTAATTCCTAGAACTTGCAAGCGCATATAGCATGTGTACCTCGAACTCCTGTAGGACATGAAACCATAGATGCTTATACGACTCGTACACAGAGCTCTTCTCATACATCAAACGGCGGATCAATATTATTTTCAGTGTTTCTCCCAACAGGGAAAATATAAGAGCAATGCACGTCACCTATTTATAATATTGACAACATCCCTTTCAAATACTAAAGCTTACCAGCAATAAAACACAATCCCAAATCCAGCAGATAGACGACGGCAGCCTTCAGACGACCTGCAAAAAACAGGTAAAGAATTACACCGCGGCCATGTCAGTCAAAAACCAGAAAGAAAAGACACCACCTGAAGCTAATAAGGTAACCAAATCAAAATGAAAAAGATTAAATAGCTTTTTCTGGCAATGGACCAACGGTCAATGAAACAAAAAGTACATAACGATATTACACCCCATAGAGAGAACTAACTTTTTTTGGCTCTTCAGCGACCATCTGCTATCCTTAAATGAAAAATAAAGCTTGTAGCTGCCATATAAAGTAGAGCATCGACCATATCAGACCAACTATCATCCCATTTACTCTATTGATAAAATCCAACTCAAATCCTACTAATCCGTTTCAACCATGCATTCAAAATTTGTAGGCTGTGCCATTTTTCTTATATAAGTACCAATATTCAAGCAATTCAGAAAGGATCTGAAATGAATCCTTGACAATGCCAACAAATATTTAAACATGATGCAACAAATATTGAAAGAACATGCTCTAGAGATTCAGTTAACAACAACGGAAGCAGACCACATCACACAAGTTTGAAGAGAGAAGCTCACATGCGTCTTGACATCAGCCGTGCAACCATTAATGCTCAACGCAGCGCCGCTTCCCGAGCCATTTAGCAACTGGAAGTCCACCAAAATATACAGGCCTGTACTGAAATTATTAACTTCTCTCAGCCATTTAGTCACTGCTAGAGTGAATCAACAAGTAAATAGATGCAGGGATCACCAACACATAAAGAACGCAACAGGAGCTACCTCTGTAGGGGATGCGGTCTGAAGTGGTGGCAGCCAACAACAAGCTTCAGCATGTTCCATGAGAAGAGCAAAACCGAACCAGTTTACTTGATACAACTTTGGTCCGTAATGCATTCATCCTCTCCGTGGCATTTGCTTGAGCAATATCTATTATATAATTAAAACACAAGACAATGAACGGCTATGATTCATCTCCCTAAAGTTAAGAAATATCAACGATGCAGATTAATCATTGTACTTGACCCGAGTCAATCAGATCCAGATCCGCATGCACGAGTCAATCTGGTCTACGATTAATTGATTCCTTTCGTCACACGTATGCCAATTGATCACGTTTGCTATATTTCCCTGTTTATTCCGGCAACAATACGCATATAGCCAAGCGGAGTAGGACGAGGAAACGCATCCCCCGCTTCATACGGGGTAAACAATACCAGACATCCGGCGAATCGTAGTCAGGACGGAGAAGAAGTATCCATTACAGGCCGGAGGTTATCCGTACGCGCCGACGCTACGGCGTGTGGCGGACTGCAGTCTCGACGGCAATACACGCCATAGATACAGCGCGTCCAACAGAGAATCAAGATTATGGAGAGAAAGGTTTGCTAGGAGCGGCCGCAGTGAGACTCAAGTAGCGCCTTCCGGACGTGTAGTTGCGCAAGCCAGGACGCGATCGTTGCCATTAGCGTGCACCTTCTCAGGCCGGCCAGGAGCATATCGACCATCAGCAATCCCAGGGAACAGATCGACTAGGTTCCACTAATCGAGTACGTGCATCTTCGCAACATGAGTCTCGCAGATCGTTCTTGGTGTATTTTCTGGGCGAAACCTGCATCCACGGCAGCTAGGGATGGCCAACGCCCTTTACTCGGCTCTGTAACCAGTATCCTATTCTTACACAAGCAATGTATACTCCTGGTTCAGATCTGAGTGCTCCACTTGACGTGGAAAAGGTTGCATCGTAATAATAAATCAGTTTTAAGGTATCTTCTAATCAATTTTTCATGAAATCGGTTCTTTTATTTACAATTGGCATGGCTTCTATATCAGGTTAATACATTGCACAATATATTTTTGTGATGGTTAATTCTTTTCTTGCTGCTAGCTGGACTCCTAATCCACGACTTACTTCGTGCATCTATGAATGGTCGTCTCGGATACCTTTAGGAGTTGATCGCATGGAGTTCTGTTCTTAAGTTTCACTCTTATTTGCTTATTTAGGTGCTTGATGAAATAGCCGACCAGACAATTCTATTCTACAAGGTGAATTTAGATGAGAATTTATGCACCTGCATTGCAGCCTTTGACGTTGCACAAATTATATGGAGCACACTAATTCGTACCAGGGATACAAGGTACAAGGTGGATTTGGTTGAAAATTTATGCACCTGCATGCATCCTTGACGTTGCAAATTATATGGAGCCCAGTAATTCGTAACAGAGATAGAAGATGTAGGGAAAATTTTCTTCTTCTTTCGTACCAGAGATACAAGGTGGATTCAGGTGAGAATTTATGCCAATTTGGCATACTCACTAAAAAAAGAATTTATGCACCTGCATTGCATCCTTGACGCTGCACCAATTATGCGCCCAATAATTCGTAATGATGTCTTTTGTTACAGGTATAGAACCGTGTGGAATCAGAAGTAACAGTATGTGAGGATCATGTTGGGAGATGGCAAGAAAACAGAATACAAGAAACGGTTGAAATTGATCAAATCTGAAATTGATCACGGTGGAGACGTAAATCTGGATTCTCGGTTTCATGCCTAGCGTGTGAAGGTGCGTTTGATGGCTTGACGCCGGCGGCTATGACCCATAGTACCAGCGAGCCAGCAGTGTTTTATTTGTGTCCAAATTCGAGCCAGACATGCAATCAGATCAGGAACGGTGGTGCCAATTATCCAGGCCACCTAACATATGCATCTCACACGGAAGAAACACAACACTGATCTCAATTGCGCCGCTGGAGGCTGGAATAGACCACCCGGGACATATTTCCGATGCTATTATGTAGTGTGAGTTAAATCTAGACATGTACCTATACGTTCTTATTTCACTCCTATGCAACTGATGTCCTTTTTTGGGTATCCTACAGACATTTAGTTCTGGCCTAATCTGTACAACCACATTTTTTTTTTGCAATGCCCTTACTTATAGTTTGTTTGTTAGGACTTTGGTCAAATGAGGTTATCGAGTACAACAAATCTCTCTTTTTCTGTTGCAATATACAAGAACAGAATTTGGATGAAGAAATTTGAGCATTTTAAAACTATGTCTCAAAAGAATTTCCAAGAAATGGGGGAGGTTCATATTCCTTCCGGAGTTCCATTTTATCCAAGTTATGGGTAATTGTTGCACATATAGATGTAATTTGGTGGATTCAACCAGCTCACGAAGCTACAGCCTGACACTACATTATTTTTGAACACGGTATGTCTCCTCTTTTTTTCCTTCATGTATTTCATATTCTAACTTTGTTTCCTATTTGTGGCCAATTGTAATGTATTCAAATTTCTGATCTCCTATGGCACTGCCAAAACCTTTCAATACAAAAATGGGACCATTTGTGAGCTGGTGTAGCTGCACGGTGCTACTGTAAATATTTAGTATTTTGCCTGTGCAAAACTCATGTATGTTGCTAATCTATTTACAATAGTATATGGTATTACTTGATTGCTCTGTTTCAAAATTTAGTACACTGTCATGTTGCAAAACCCCAGTCATTTTTCGAAGACACTATCTTAGATAAATTTACGATTCACAGGTGCAAAGGAATGTTATCTCAGCTGAATGCATTTTTTTTCTCCACACAGATTATTCCCCGCTCAAAGTCATCAACTTCTGTATATCAGTTAGACTGAAAGTCGTGGTGTGCTAAAATCGTCTTATAGTTAGTTTGTTAACGATTTTGCTACATAAGATCGTATTATTATTATGTTTGTGCCGAAAGAAAGGTTATACTTCAAGCATCTTGAGCCAGATGTTTTTGTTACAAATATCTTGAGGGAGATATGGTGTTCATAATATTCATAGGAATATTGCTCAAGAATATAGCGGGTGACATATTAGTGATAATTTATTAACGTAGCTCAGATCACTTTTCAGATTCATGCAATACTACACTTTATGTTGAAAATACATTAATTGTTAAGATTGACTTGATTATTTATTATTCTCTTGCAGAACTATGATTGCAATATGAATTTGATACCTCCAATGGTTCTTTACACCAGATTAGTAAAGTGTTGTTTATAAATACATCATGTCCCCTTGATATGACATGCAAATAGTGTTGAAATGAAACATAACAATGGGTGAGTTAAAGTCATGAAGCTGGCAAAAATATGTTTCCCAAGATAAAAGTTCATACAAAATCTAGCCGCGCAAATGCGCGGGCCATCCAGCTTATGCGTGGGTTAAACATAAGCCCATTTCTTTTTAGTATGATTCTTTGAATATTCGTACTTCGATGAATCTATGCAAAAACTATCCAACTAAAGGCATTCACATACTATCTTTAAAAAATGACCTTCCTAATCAGCAACCACCATAGTGAACTGAACTCACATGAAGAGAAACCCAACATAACAAGTGTTTATATAGCTATACTTGGTTTTCATCACAAAAACATAAAAACTATGCTTGGATGTACAACCTCAAGAAAGGTAAGACTAATCACTAATGGAAAGGAAGATTAGCCCTACAATAATATTGATTTATCCAACTAAAGGCATTCGCATACTTGTCTCAGAGCAACGACCTTCCTAATCAACAACCACCATTGTGCAAATAACTTTTGGATATAAGTAGCTTATGTAGAATAAAGTACTTTAGAAATTATGAAGCATACTGAGACACTTCATTCCAATTATAGCTTCTTCTTAGCAACACAACCAACTTATGCAAACAAACTTTCATTATTCTTCCATGGAGGTACAAATATAAATCTATTTTGTCAGACAAATCAGAATAGACGATTTACTAAATACAAATTCCTAAAATTGTTTGACCAACCACAAAATAGTCCAGGTAATAGTGTAGGAACAAGAGTAATCAATAGAGTATGCTCATTTCAATTTTTACTAAAATCCAGTTCAAGAGCTTTGCTAGAGACAAAGAACCATCTCATTGAACTGTTTTATTAGAACGTTGCATGTCATCAACCAGGCTAATTCTAAATTTAGTAATCATTGCTATGCCATGTTGCATTATTATTATTATTTTGCCGGGAAATATTATGCTGTTATTATCGATTTAGTATTAACAACCACATACCTCCTAAAAGTTCAGAACTTCAGATCAGAATTTTTTTGAGCTGCTTATGTGTTGGTGATCAATTTGCAGGAGAGCAGATTTTGTCGAGTCCTTCACGTCCAAGCTAGTCAATCAATCAAATGCCTAGTAAAATTCGCAATAGACATTCAGTATACAATGAATCGTTCAGATTTCAATCATACTTACACGTGAGAGGGAGTAAGTTCAGTCATAATCTCATGCATTAATCTTGTAGCATCATTCCAGTAGGCTTATGTGAATTTCCAAGCACGGTTAGCCAAAAATATGTACATATTCTAGAAACTCACTATACATGATATATAAAAAAGAAACATCTTACTCCATAACTGTAATGTGACGTCGATCTAGTCCGAAAGATGATGGTCGAGCTTGGCCGCTGCTTGCCGCTCACGGAGGTAGCTTTTCTCATGCATATTGCGCTGGTGTTACACAATCAATTGGATGATCCTCACGATGTAGCCTGGCGGCCGAACCACTCGCCTCCGGGAGATCGCTAGGGGATATTCGCGAAACACACTCGGATTACTTGCCCTAGCAGATCGGGAAGGACAGGTAGAGAGCAGTCAGGCTCCATCACGTCAGCTCGCCGCGCGGGATGATAATGAGCAGCGGACTTCATCGAACGTTTCCTACTGGATAATTGGTTAATCATATGGATGAAATTACGGCTTCTCACGGCCTTGCCTCGTGAGGATTGGGCATCGTTATGGCGCTGCCACATCTAAGAGGCTGCCGGCATCGCGGACGTCATGCTCGTGTTCTCCTGCAAAACAGAGTGAGAGAGGTGCGGCGTGGCGCTCAGGGGCCTGGGAGTTGCGGCGCATATGCTTGTGGGCGTGGGAGCGGACGCAGGGCTCCATGCGGCGGCGAGCTTGGAGGCAGCGTCGCGCTCCGAGTCAAGGGAGCGGGAGAGGCGTGACGCAACGTTCCGGGACAGCAATCCTTTGTAATTACCCGCTCCAAGCGTTTACTTTTCTTTTTCGGTGGCAATCCTTTGTAATTACCCGCAAAACGAAAAGGTGTGTTGAGTTGTCAAACATTGAATCGATCTGGATCGTTGGCCAAATATTGAAGGGCTCAGATTTAATGTATCAACACAAGTTTGCTCTTTACATGTACGTTTATATTTACTTCGGCAGATTCATGTACGTGGTCATGACAAACTCCTATCCGTGTATTTTGCTTCAATTAAAAAACCTACCGTGTATTTTCCTAAGATTAGCATAGGTGCCGTGTACTTCCCGAACTTTGCCTTTGGCTTTCCCGATTCTTGTACATTGAAGTTTCTTTGAAAGTTCTATGTATAGGAGAGCGCTGATGGAGGACATATCTTCAATTTTGATCTTGCAAATTGAATAAATTTTCGAAGGAGAAATGTCAAACTGTGCATACACGTAGATCATAATTGAAAGTAGAAACATCAAATGAAATGTAGAGCATCTTGGTACTATCTAATAATCAACTACTATGGCTTACAACCTAAATCTAATTTGATAAATGTCTGGACTATTTCCTTTCTCTCTTGGGTCTTGCGTCATTGCATTTTGCATCAGCACCTTTTGTTTTGATTCCATTAGAGCTTCGTGTCATCCTTCTTTTTGTAGTTACAGAAGTTTTATCTTTTGCGTAGCCAAGTTCCGAGCCATCATCTTCTAGCTTTGTATTCTTGGCTTTTCCATCGACACATCTCATGTTTTTTGGTTGTGTTTTTTCTACAGTTTTGGATCTACTTTCCTCATCCCCATTATCTTCTGAGTCATCAGATAGTACAATAGATTTACGTTTCCTTTTTTTGCCATTGACACTTGTTGATAACTTCTTATTCTTGATGTTCTTTTTTATTTACTGTACACCCGTCGAATTTATCTTCAGGCTCTATCTTCACTTGGACCAGCTCAATTTTTTTTTTGATAGACTGGAAATTTTTCTTCTGTATCTGCAAAATTATAATGCATCGAATAAGTAAGAGACATGCTGATAAAAAAATAGTATGGTAAAGTATTCAGTCACCTTTTTATGTGGCTCATGCAATTTGTTTGTTTCCTGTTTTAACATGTTGTCCGTCAATAACTCAACATCCATTAAATCTCTTGTTCAGCACAATAAAGATTCCTGAAGATTACTTCTAAATGCAATAGTTACTTCTAAATGGACAAAATGGATCATTACCTCTTCAGCTTTCTCATCCAAGTACCGCTTCTCAAGCTTGTCATTGGGCACAAATGTTTTTTTACCGCATAGTTTTGCATACCGAGAGTGAGATTTTTGCTGTTTAGCTTGAGTTGAAAGATAAGTTTCCGTCCACACAATTGTTGTACAACCTTCGGAATTTGTTTGGATTTTCCATCGACAGAGTCCAGCAAGACTAAGACTGATGTGTTGAGCATTCTTTTGGCCTCTTCATCAAATAAAGTGCAACTTGTCGTAGCTGTGTGATCACTAATCTGGAGCCGAATGCGGTACCTATCATCCCGTATTAATAGTGTAAAAAATATGATAGTAAACCGTGATGTTCAAATTAGTAGAATGTTCTTACCATGGTGTTACACCTTCTGGATATTTGTTGTAGCTGTTGCAATAATAATTATCAGATTCTTTGGTAGCAATTTTGTTGCATACATCGCATGAGAAGTACCACCACTGAATATTTTCTTCTATAAGATCAATTGTAGCTATTGTTGTGAACACAGAGTCCTAGAAGTTAATTTTCAAATGCCAGCTCTTCAAAGAATATGCTATTAACACAAAAAATGTAAATACTTCTATAGGTCTTGGAGGCTAGTACGGCAACATATCTTAGAAGATTCCGGATACATAACCTGGTCTGTCGGGTTGTGGTGCCTGATCCTGTAAGTTCTTGTAATGTTGTCCTTATGTAAAACATTTGTTCTTCCAATGTACCTTGAGTACTTTTATCTATCTCAATCATTTGTGGTAAAGTTTCTTCCGTGGAATGCCTACACATAAGGTAGAATTATTTCAATCAGTAATTCAAGATATGTGAAATCCTTTCTAATTTGGTAATTAACTAATACCTGTCAAGTAGTTCCCAAGTATCGGGGATATCTAGATTTGTATATAATCTTGTGGCGCTTGTTGAGTTTAGGGACAAACCTATGGAATGAAAAATAAATAATTTGGCATTCTATGGAAATAATAGAATGTACTGTAACATAAGTTGACTTACCATGGAATTTTTGCACCATTGTTGAGGTAACAATAACGACTGTTTCATTTCCAATTACATCCTCACTAATAAGATCAGCTAATCTGCCCCACAATGTTACTCTGATTTTGTGGCCCCTGCAGATTTCATTTAATGCAATTAATAAGCTTAGTGCAATAAAATAGTCTGGTAGCGTGGATTGTATCATCCTTCAAAACAGAAGAAAAATAAAATCTTAGTACCAATATAGAAAATAGAAGAATTCATTGTTAAATATATAAAATAAAATACATATTTGTCCATCAAAATCATTTCGATGTTTATAAGTTCATCGGTCGAAGGGTTGATTGAATCCACAATCTTATTACTTTATCTTTGATGTTACATGGCACACAGGACAATAAACGGTGGAGATTAGCTAGACATGATCAAATCTGAAACAACGGCTAAGATTTGTATTTCGTAACATCCGGCCGGTGCGGTGTCCATGTTCTCCACGTCTAAAATCAATGGAAAGTCACCGTGGAAATAAGAGAGTCCTTATCCAATCACAAAAGGAGAGGAAAACTATTAATAGCCAGGGCCACACGCGATAGGCATCTGACTGAAATTGCTGCGTCACGACTAATCGACACCCAAGATTTTCCGCCGGCCCTCCGCTGCGAGAGGAAGCCTTTGGCTGCCTCAGTGCCTCGCCCAGCAAGATCGCCGGTGTTCTCGACTCTATGTCAACTGAGGCATCGTGTGATACACGTTCAAAAACAGGGACCTGCTCGATGTCCGGCTGCCGGATGCGTAGTCCCTCATACTTCGGAGCGACATGTAGTCGAGGACTCGAGGCATCGCCGGTTGAAGAAGCCAGCAATCACCACGTACGCCATGCGGAGGCAAAAACCTAATGAAGCAACGGTGAGATATCAATACTATTATACTAAGTCTTTAATCTTGGGCTTTCTTTCATCAAAGTAGCAGTGAATATTCGTACATAGATTCTTCTGTTTGATGTTTCACCTGAACAATCCAATTGACGCTGCCACCCATGTGAACTGGTACCAATCCGCGGAAGTCTGGAGGGCGACGACACGGCAGAACAACACGACGATGAAACAGGCCAGGAGCATAATGGACGAGAATAATCATCCTCTTACAGCAACCTGTCCGCGACGAACTCCAGCGAGCAAACTCCGGTCCGCGACGAACTCCAGCAATGCGGTTCTGGCCGACATAACATAGATGCAGTACACGCATCACCAGGATTTCTCCTACAGGAGCATGTAGCCGCCTATTCCGCTTCTTGAATTCAGGAATTACTTCACATGCGTGGCCATGGAGAACATCTGCTTGGGTAGCAGGCGGACACCACAAAGGCGTTCGTTATAGGGCTCTATTCACGCATGGTGGTGCTCCAAGGTGTTTGGATTGAGGCATCGCCGGTTGAAGAAGCCAGCAATCACCACGTACGCCATGCGGAGGCAAAAACCTAATGAAGCAACGGTGAGATATCAATACTAAGTCTTTAATCTTGGGCTTTCTTTCATCAACGTAGCAGTGAATATTCGTACATAGATTCTTCTGTTTGATGTTTCACCTGAACAATCCAATTGACGCTGCCACCCATGTGAACTGGTACCAATCCGCGGAAGTCTGGAGGGCGACGACACGGCAGAACAACACGACGATGAAACAGGCCAGGAGCATAATGGACGAGAATAATCATCCTCTTACAGCAACCTGTCCGCGACGAACTCCAGCGAGCAAACTCCGGTCCGCGACGAACTCCAGCAATGCGGTTCTGGCCGACATAACATAGATGCAGTACACGCATCACCAGGATTTCTCCTACAGGAGCATGTAGCCGCCTATTCCGCTTCTTGAATTCAGGAATTACTTCACATGCGTGGCCATGGAGAACATCTGCTTGGGTAGCAGGCGGACACCACAAAGGCGTTCGTTATAGGGCTCTATTCACGCATGGTGGTGCTCCAAGGTGTTTGGATTTGTTGTTTAATTAGTTCATGGATTCATGGATTGAAACTTTTCTGTATTTGTCTTTTAGGCTCAGGTCGAAACTCCACAAGAACAGGAGGCAAGATTTGGACCATTGAAGAAAAGAGATCGTGGCATTTGTTTTTTTCGTCTTTACTTTGAACTGAACGAAAACACAAATGAGACGGCCATGCACATACTACTGTGCTGTCTACTGTGTATTATTTTTGTCCCAAATATATATGAAGCAATATTGATTGAAGGTATAACCTGAGTTCAGGTTTCAGGTAAACTGAGCTTACGGCCAGGTACTTTTACTCGGTACACTGACATAATCTTATAATTGATTAGTGAATGTCCATGGCCAGCTCTAACTGAATTTATTTTTTAGTTGGTTTTGCAGGCAAGAATAAGCTAGGGAGGTGCTTAACTACACATGTCGCAACAAGCATTTTTCATTTTTTTTGTTTCTTTCCAAATATGCATGAAGCAACATTGATTGGAAGTATAACAATAGTTTAGGCAAGCAATGCATACTCAATCCTGTAGTCCTGTTTCAGACCCGAGTGCTCCTCTCTTGACCTGGAAAAGGTTGCATTGTAGTAATACAATAGTTCTAAGGTATCTTCTAATCAACCATTCATGGAACCGGTTCAGGTTTTAGGTAAACTGAGCTTACGGCCAAGTACTTTTACTCGGTACACTCACATAATCTTATAATTGATTAGTGAATGTCCATGGCCAGCTCTAACTGAATTTATTTTTTAGTTGGTTTTGCAGGCAAGAATAAGCTAGGGAGGTGCTTAGCTACACATGTCGCAACAAACATTTTTCATTTTTTTTGTATCTTTCCAAATATGCATGAAGCAACATTGATTGGAAGTATAACAATAGTTTAGGCAAGCAATGTATACTTAATCCTGTAGTCCTGTTTCAGATCCGAGTGCTCCTCTTGACCTGGAAAAGGATGCATTGTAGTAATACAGTAGTTTTAAGGTATCTTCTAATCAACCATTCATGGAACCGGTTCTTTGGTTTACAGGTGGTATGGCTTCTAGATCAGTTTAGTACATTGCATAATTATTTGTGATGGTTAATTCCTTTCTAACGGCTGGACTCATCATCCACGACGTACTTCCCTTTAGGAGTTGATTGCATGGAGTTGTGTTCTCATGTTTTACTCTTATTTGTTTCTTTAGGTGCTCGATGAAATACCTAGCAAAAAAATTCTTCTTATGTTGTACCAGAGATGTAAGGTGGATTTACATGAGAATTTAGGCACCTGCATTGCATCCTTTACGTTGCAGAAATTAGAGGAGCCCACTAATTCCTAATGATGTCTTTCAGATATAGAACCGTGTGAAATCAGAAGAAACAGCATGTGAGCATCAAGTTGAGGAATGGCAAGCATATGTGATATGTATTTCTGTGCATGCACTGATCGCTAAGGTTCATAATTTGTTATTGAAAAATAGAAAAAAAAACTATGATTTTTAGATGCAGTATGTACCTTTCAGATTTCAGGAGCTGTTATTGACATGAATTTTTTTATTGATGGAGAGGCTGGTGCCAAATTTGCATTAAAAGAAGTGCAAGTTAACGATTGAGGTGGTGCGCTCTTTCTTATCAGTTTCTATAGTATGCTGATATATACATGCAAACCATTATTCCATCTATTGACACTTATAATCGATTGATTAGCACATGAAAATGATATAAGAGATTAACTCAACAGGTTTATGGGCTGAACATTCTTTCGGAAGGTTATGTCTATGTTTTCATTCTGAAATTGTTATCAAGATAGGCATTGTTACGATGAGATATAGAGTAGGAGGAAGTTATAAATAGTTGGACCCCGAGTTATAAGAGCATGCAGCCTATAATTTTCCCTTGATTTGTTAATATGATCAACACTTGGATGCCAGCAAATGCAGCAAATAGCAAACACAGAAAACCTGATGTTTTCTCCCCATCAATGAATTTTTTAAATCGTATTTAATTAGGATGACTGCGCAGTGGGGACTCTACAAGAATGAGGTCATCTCTGTTCCATGGTGCACATTCTCACGTAGGAATTAATTTTGTAGGGAAGAAGGTTGCATTTTTTTACTTCCAGCTCTGATTTTCAGCTGAAGGCTTAAGCCCTTGGTCAGCAATCGGTTGTAAATAAAAGGTAATATACATAATTTATAGAATAGTGTAAGTCTGCAATTTTTATGTTGCATTCGTGGAGTAAAGCTCACTACGCAGCTTGATTTTGCAGGTTAGTGGTTACTAAAAATGTATGCTCTAGATGTACATTTTTTGTTATTATTGATATGATGTCCCATTGTTATAAGAAGTGAAGTTAATTCTGGAATTATTTCACATCTTATTTTGAAATTGTGGAGTTGTAAGATGTCTCAATTTTCATCGCATATGCTAATTATTCACATTTTATTTTCAAATTTCAGAAACATATTTGCATCTTGCCTCTTATGAATCTGTCCTCTTTGTTACATACACTTCTGTTTTCTTTGAAACTGAAAGAAGCTTTGGAAAGTGCCTCAGCATAGTAATTTGACCAATACATGATCACATTATTCATGATATCTTATCCCATATGCACTTTATTTGATTATGTACACTTACAGAATATTTTTCTTATGATTTTAAATTTCTTCATTTCTATCAAAAAATTAGATGTAGGTGTTAGCATGACCTGAAATACAGGAGAAATGGGATTCTCTTTGGTTCGGTCATTGGATTGGGTACAGTCCTGGTAGAGAAGAGAAAGAGGATTTTACTTTCATGCTCCACTTTTTTTATTACTGGAAATGCTGCGTATTTGTTAGGATTGTGGAACGTGATGTACAAACGCTAAATGGATAGATCAAATACAACTAACTTAATGGAAAATTGGAAAAAGACGTATTTCAGAAAATGTCAATTCAACAAATAGGCTACAGGTGACTTAAACAAAAAATAATAATTCTAAATTCTCAATTGTAAAGAAAAGAGGAGGAGTGAGAAAAACTTAAAACATGCAACGTTAAATATATTGTTGGACCTAATGACATAATAAAAACAAAACAAAGTGAAACTATAAGCCATGGCTAACTTATGTGAATTTGAGAAAAAAACGAAGAAAAAATTCTATACGACATATTGAAACTTGAAATTAGCTTACTGTTTGAAAACTTATGAAATGTTCTTGAAGTTTTAAATTTGTATATATCGGATAATATTTTCTAAATTTAAAATAATGTGATAGCAAAGATATAAAATCAAATAGATATGCTAGCCGCGCAAATGCGCGGGCCACCGAGCAATATTCAATTCAAGCAAGAACATGCAGCCAAGAAATTACACTCCTATAACCAATATAAAACTCCTACCATTACATTAACCAGAGTTTTCAGAATAATACCACTTCTATAACCAATTAGTCAATTGCAGAAACCTGGCATGAAATGTATCTGCTATTGTATAATCACGCGTTATCAACTTCAAATTGCAGCAGGCCAAAGCTTCATTATACAGCTGACTTACCTGAAGTTGAAAGCAAAAGCAAATTAAAAAACTACTATATCTGTTTGTCTCATAATAATGAATTGCTTACAGAAGCAAACCTTTAGATATTTCTTCTGAACAACTTGGCACCTACAAAAAAATCAATATTTAGCTGCCGTTTCAAAACAACTTAAGAACAACAACAAAAGAAAATGGAGCAAGGATTAGTAGATCCGTGCAGCTTGAGGAGGGAGACGGCAGGGGGCCTCATCGACCAAGCACGGGAAGGAGTTGTGCAAGCACGGGAAGCAAGGATGAAGCCTGAATACCTTGGAGATGAGCTGCTGCAGATGGAGCTCGAGGTCAACTCCCCTCGCGAGGTGACCAGCACGAGTACGCCTATGAAGCCCACGACCGGCGGAGACCGTGGGCTCGCGGCGCTCAGCGCGGCCAACCCCACTCCTCCGGATGCTGACCCGGCCGTCCTCCTCGCCGCCAGGTCGCCGGCCGTCCCCGCCGACCTCCTGGCAGCCAGGTCACGGGCAGTCTGAGCCGCCGTCAAGGGAGCGCCCGCGGCCTCCAACGTTTGGGCCGTTGTCGAGCTGTACGCCCGCGGTGGCCGCCGTCCGGGCCGTGGTTCTCCTCGCCGTCCTTGACCGGTTCCTCCAGATGCGCCGCCGCCGCTGCAGGGTATTGCCGCCACCCACGTCTCCGTCTCCGGCGCATGGATCCAGTCGTGCCTTCCCCCGGCCCACCTTCGCTGCCCCGGCAGCGAGCGGTGAGAGGAGAGAGGAGAGAAGGAGGAGGAGCGATGCAGGGAGGAGAGGGTGCGTCCCACCAGCCGCTCCAGCCTCCGAGAGCACGGCGCGTGGCGGCAGGCGGCGAGGTGAGAGGTGAAGGAGCGGAAGAGGGAGGGCACGGGAGGAGAGCGGGGATTGGGCGAGGAGAGGGAGGATTGGAGGAAGGAGAGCGAGCGCGGGTTGGGCTAGGGTTTCACCGTCCGCTCTCGCTGCTTGCCCTCCGCTGTGAAAAGAAAGGGCGACGCGGGCGCTGTGCTGTAGGTGGGCCCGACCCGGTGAAGACCCCATATGTCATCGACCTGCCGGGTGTGGCAGCGAGTGCAAAACAGAAAAAACCACGATCCAACGGTCAGGGATGATTGGACGGTGCGAATGGAGGGACAGGATAAGCTGCCTAAGCTACAGTAACTCGACTGAGGACACTCCATGGAAGTGGTGAACATTTATAGATTAGAATTTGTGTTTCATTTGTGTGTTGACAATCTGGAAACCATCGGAGGCACTAATCAAAATTGACTCAAATGCTAGCTTTTAGAGGCATCTAAAAGTGCCTCTAAAAGTATAGCATTAGAGGCATTTTGAAGGAATGCCTCTAATGGTTTCTATTAGAGGCACTTGTTCAATCTGCCAAAAATGCTAGCTTTTAGAGGCATCTAAAAGTGGCTCTAAAAGTATAGCATTAGAGGCATTTTGAAGGAATGCCTCAAATGGTACCAAATAGAGGCACTTGTTCAATCTGCCTCAAATGCTAGCTTTTAGAGGCATCTAAAAGTGCCTCTAAAAGTATAGCATTAGAGGCAATTTGAAATAATGCCTCAAATGGTACCAAATAGAGGCAGATTTCGAAAAGTGCCTCTACATAGTGCCTCTAATTCTAGGACGTGACATAGTGCATGTAGCCGAGTATTTAGTCTTTCACTGAGTGTCAAAAGAAAGATACTCGGTAAAACATGGTATATGCCGAGGATGATAAAAATAACACTCTGCAAACTTCACACACTCTGGCCAAAAGCTCTGGACTGGTGCGGTGACGAAGCTATAGAGTTTGTTAAAGACTGGAACCATCAAGATCTTATCTAATTAATTCGAGCACACCTCGTCTACCTGATGCACCAACTTTCAGGTACTCTATATATTCGATTGGTTAGCATAGTTGAGACAAATTTGCACAGGTTTGGGCCTCGAGAGACACGACGAAAAGACCCTATATATTCTTGTTTGGGAAGCTTCACATTGCATCTGTTTCGTATGCTCAAGGGTGATGTTGTTTCGTGGTATTGATCATGCCTTCAGGTTCTCCCTCCCCCTTATGTAGGAAGTGGCTTGGGTAAGGTTACAAGTTGCTCAGGTCGGCTTACATGTAGGGTCCTACTCCGAACAAACTAATTTTGGTATCTCGGGTCTGTTCTCTGCTTGTTATATACTCCCTCCATTCCAAATTAGATGATTTTTCATTTGTCCACATGTGGGTGTATCTGGACATATTACAAGTATAGATACATCCATATTTGTATATATGGAAGTCATCTAATTTGGAACGGAGGGAGTATTCTAAGTTGATAGTCTATGCCGCGTCTCAGTTGGACTCCATGTCTATGGCTCAGCCCACCCTATGTTTGTGTGCTGACTTTGTCATTCGTGAGGTATATATGGTCGAATGTATTCATCGATGTGCCTTCATGCGGGTCTGTTCCCAGTTTCGCTTGCAACTGGCACCTGATAGTCGGCATGTGTCAAGGACATGCTCCCATCGATATTCGTTCGGATCCATTCATACGCAGCAGATGGATAGTGCGGCGATTTCAATGGGGTTTACTCTCACGGCTACGTCGACGATTTGATGGTTGCTAGGTCCCTTCGTAGTATTTGCTCAGAAGGGCTACTTGTATTTATATTTTTTGCAAGGGCCTTTCTATTATTTGGGGAGAATCGTCCTACATTTGGTTATTTTTGTTGTACATTGTATTCCTTGTTTAATACATTTAGGAACAATGTCAACAAAAAAAAACTACGATCCAATTTATACAACTCATGTGCCTCATGGGCTAGAAAAACTGCGCTAGGAGTGGTTAATGCCCGATACTTAACGGGACGAGACAAGACGAATTTTTTTTTTTTTTTTTTTTTTTGAAATGGGGATCGAAACCCTAACATTTGTATCAATTGATGCACACAGCTTTTTATTATAGTTTTAGACAAGAGAATGTACAGTTTGCACTTTTATTTTTTACAGATTCAGTATGGATACGCATATAAAACGTGTTCGCGTCCGGAGAAGTCGAGGAACCGTTCAGGTGCCTCGGCTACTATTCAATATTCAACCGTTACAGTTCGCTGTGTACCACTCGCTACGCTTACGCTGTTACGCATCACGTCACAATTTGGAAAATAATCAGAGCAAGAGCGCGGTCGGTCACATTTTTGCAAGTTGGCCGCATGCCCATGTGCCGTGAAAGAGAACGGTAGCATGCAAGTTGGGTACTCCGACGGGACAGTTTTTCGGAAACGATCGAGTTTGATTCTAATTTTTGGGAAAACCAGTTTTACGTGTTATTCTGTTAGGGGAATCACTTTACGAAAAACTAATTTTGGATTCCTTAATAATTCCAGGATGGCCGGGCGCTCGCCGCTCGGCGGCTACATGCCCTCCGATGTCATGGCGGCAGCCAGAGCTGGTGCTGTGTCGCCGCTGCCGCTGTCCCTGGCGTCCACCTCGTCGGCGGACATGGATTATAAGCTAGCGGAGCTGAAACTTCTGATCTGCGTCTTGAGATAGAATCCCAAGAGAAGCTGCAAGGTAGGCACCTGAACTCTCCGGTGGGTGTGGTTGCCGCGCGCGGCGACCGGCGAGTTGTCAAGTCGTGCAAGTTGACGAAAGCCATACTGAGTGCCTGTGCCGCCGTGCGGGCTGCGGGGTTCGCCGTGACTCGTGAGCTGCCGGCGCTTGAAGCGGGCAGGGCGGCGCAGTCCGCGCTGGATCCCGAGGCGGCGAGCAGCGTCTGCCGTCTAGGACGCGAGCGACGCTGGAGGAGGACGTAGCCTTGCAGGCTCTCAACGACCACCACGCCAGCGTCAAGAAAGGAAAGGGCGGCTGCGTGCGTGAGACTACTATTCAAAATTTTCAACCTACTACCAGTGTCAAGGTGCGTGAAGTGTGTAACTAGCTACGTATCGCATCATATGAGGAAGGCAAAAAAAAACAAGACCTTGGCAGGGCGTTCCGGCGTTGGCAACTTGGCCACAGGCGCACGTGCGGCCAAAGAAAACAGGGGCGAGCAGTGAGAGTCCATGACTCAGTGCCAAAGGGTTTCGACCTTGACGAGCAAGTCGTCGTTAAACGCCGTCTTCCGTAGAGCATGTTTGTTTGTTTGCTAGTACTAGTAAACTTTATTCATCAACAGATGTTGATGGGTTTATCAACAAAAAAAAAACAGACGTTGATGGTTCAAGCTTTGGCCGTCAACCGCCATTGCAAGGTAGGCTCTCAAAGTTTTATCCCTTTCTTTTGCAGGCAAAGTTGAGTGCACAAGAAAATGAAGGAACCGGAACCTGCAACGTTCAATGATGTGTCATGTGTGTGACCTTATAAGTAACAAAAATTCTGTTTCGATAAGGCAATTAAAACGCGGGTGACAAACACTTGGTTTCTGTCGTGGTGTGAACACGGCAGATGCCATAGGATGGCTTAAGTTGGGGCCGATGGACGCTGGTGATACCGGGGAGGGCTGGCGCGCTAAGGAGCGCACACAAAGATGGTGAAGCACACACAAGATCTACCCAGGTTCTGGGCCCTCGTGAGGAGGTAAAACCCCTACTCCTACCTGTCTATCTCGAATATAACACTGGGTACCGAAATACAGCCGTGCTCCTTGAGCTGTATGATCCAACGATAGTGGATAAGAGCTAGCTAGCAGATGGAGCTCAGAGGTGAAATTAATCTCAGGGGGGGTCGTCCCTCACGCAAGAGGGGGCGGAGGCCTATTTATAAGCTAAACCGAGTTACAGTGTGTCCACTACGGTCCAACAGCTATGGTCCAAACACTACGGTCCAAAACCGACACTGTAGACGTCACTTCCGGGTCAGCCGCATGCTCATGATGGTGCCTCTGCCACGCACACGCACATCTCTGTCATCCCCTTGGTCATCACTGCGCCTCTGCCGAGACAGGACAGAGCCTTCCACGCCTCGAGCCCAGCGTTGCCTCGCTGTCTGCTCCCTCTTGTCCCCTGTGTCAGAGATAAGCACGCCCATCACTTCTCCTCTGCACCTTATCCTCTGCCACGCTCCCGTGTCAGGCGGGAGGTGACAGAGGCATTGACTTTACGCCTCTTCTCTGTACCTCGGCTTGGGTATGTCGGATTCTTCCCTGCACACAAGAGAGAACAAGGAGATACCGACACTAACATGTCGGTCAGCATATCTCGGTTACCATAATCCGGCCCCTTCTGGGCCTAGCCTTATCTCGGTTTACAGCAACACCATACCTCGGCCTTTTCTAGGCCGTGCTATCTCGGCATACCTCAGTACTGTATCTCGGTGAGGGAGCCTTACAAGCAGCTGGGCCTTGCTCTGCTCAATGAGGTAAGTGACATGGTTAAGACCATACCTCGGGCCCATCAGGAGCTTGCTGTCTCGGTTTTTCTATACCTCGATCCACCCTTGGACAATGCTTACACCTTATAATGACCCTACCTCGGGGTAGTCCCCCCGACATTAGTCGCCGAAGCTGGTGCGGTCCTGCAGCCTCGGATGAAGGACCACAGCAGGTTAACAAAATCAACCCATCTTGACATACTAGCCGACATGAACATGTCGGTCCATTTCCAACATCAAGAACCTCATCTCGAATTATTTCCGACACTCATTCTTATGTCGGTCACTCCGACATAAGAAGATTCCCCAAATCTTCTCCAAGATCTTGCCACAGCACGTGGCAGCACCACCCTCTGTGTCGCCTGGGGTACCGTGCGCGGACAAACATGCCTCTGCCTGCATGCCAGCCACGTCATCCGAGCTCTCTGAGCTGTCACATTCACACAGAGCACTTGAGTGCTTTGACTACGTCAGCGCGCGTATTACGGCGCGGCTCCTGGATTCCCGCGCCACTTACTGCTCCACTAACCACGTCCTGTGCCAGTTACCACTTCGTGGCCCACGGTGTGGCCGTTTTCACCGCACCACGCGCAATTCATGCGCACCAAATCCTCGCGGCCGTTTCGGAGAACGTGCGCGGTAAATTCGCCAACCGCTCTCCTCCCTTGCTTATAAATAGGGGAGCGGGGGCCCCTTCTCCTTTTTACCTTCTCCACTTCATCTTCCTCTTCGCACCTCTCTGCCCTCCCGCGCCACTGCCGCCGCCAGACAGAGCTCACCGTGCACCGCACCGTGCCCTCGCCCCGGAGTTTTTCACGTCGACGCTGCGCCGCCGCTGAACCTCTGCTCTCCATCGACGCACCTTACACTCCTTGGGTAAGATCCTTTCCTCTAGCATTGCCCATGAACGCGTTCATCCTACGCGATGAACGTGTTCATCTCCTCCGATGAACTTGTTCATCTTCTTGATGAACTTGCTCACCGCCCTTGCGGTTACTTTTAATTCCTCCAAACTAGATCTAGTTTAGATCTACTTCACCATGCTCTTTATTATCTTGCACTAGTTCCTCATCATGCCTCTTTAGACTCAACTCGTAAATCTTGCATTAATCTTCTGCTTTTTCTTTCCCCGTAGATCTTCCCGCAACGCACTTAGTTGCGGATTCCTGTTTCCCGCCAAAACTCTTTTTCCCCTCTGTTACTCGATTTTTC
Organism: Poa pratensis; assembly: GCA_947311845.1. Lineage (NCBI taxonomy): Eukaryota > Viridiplantae > Streptophyta > Magnoliopsida > Poales > Poaceae > Poa > Poa pratensis. The sequence continues at coordinate 74,156,489 of CAMZMU010000020.1, forward strand.
CGAGACAGCTAACTCGGTCGAATCTCTGCCTCTTTTTCAGAAACCTCCGAGATGTCTTCCAGCAACATCCCGGATGCGCCCGACACTGCCGCGGAAGAGGGCGAGCGCGCAGGATGGGAAGGCTCGGACGTTACCCAAGCCGAGATAGATTGGCTTGTCCGGACTCGGCGTACCCTGCCGAGGTGATATGCCGGGTTCCAGGCGATGAGGCCGAGCCGAGTTTACAACCCGGCGAGCGCGTGGTCTTCGTCGCGCATTTCGAGCGCGGCTTCGGACTCCCGGCGAGCCCTTTCTTCCGAGCTTTTCTCAACAAGTTCCACCTTCAACCTCACCACCTTCCTGCCAACGCCATCACCACACTCTCGGCTTCTGCCGCATTCTCCGAGGCTTACCTCGGTCTCTGGCCCACAGTCGATCTCTGGGCCAAATACTTTCAGCTCCGGAAACAGAGTGTCCCGGACAAGGATAACAAGACCCTCCCGAAGGCGCTGACCCCGTGCGGAGCTGCTACTATCATACCCGGAGATCCTCCAGTTTTCCCCGGATCCAAGGCCTGGAGTCCTGCCAAAAGTGGCAACGGACCTTCTTCTACGTGAAGAGTCCAGCAGACACAGATCTTCTCAACCTGCCGACATTCATACTCGGCACCCCGCAGAGCAGCACAACTGGGTTTCAATCCCAGGGAGACTAACCTCGAGATCAACCATATTCATAAGTATGTTATCTCGTTCCAAGGTGAAGGGCTGGTGGCAGATGATCTCCTGCGGACCTTCATCAGCCGCCGAGTTTCCCCCCTCCAACGCCGAGTTCACAAGATCTGCCACATGAGTGGCCGATACGACCCCACTCGGCACAGCACTCACGGGCTGAGCAAAGCCGAGATCCGGAGACGCGTCATGGCCATCACCAAGACGCATATGCCCGAGAAATGGGTATGGGGTAAAGAACCCCATGACAGAGCTCACCATCCAGAGCAAGTAAGTAACATGCAATCTTGACCGACCCAACCTGCCTGCCGACACAACTCTTATGTCGGCATTATAATCTGCTTCTGGAATAACTCGGTTTCACTGCAACTGCTTTGCAGCTTTTTGCTCGACAAGCCAGGGAGGACGGAGCTGACCCTTCTGCCAGATGGGGCCAAGATTTGCCCGCCCCGGCCGCCACCGAGGTAGAAGACCCGGATGACGAAGACCACATGCCGATTCCGGCTGCTGCCCCGGGTAATGATGATGATGACGATGATTGTGAAATTCTAGAGGTACTTGATGCTCGTCCTCTCGCATTTGCTCACCCCATACCCTCGACCACAGCTGATACGGCAGGCCAAGCTCCGAGTTCGGGCCCTGCTGCCACGAGCAACCCCGGCGCCTCTCGCAAACGCGCCGGCACCGGTACCTCGGATACCGAGACTTCCACACCCCCAGCTCCTGCCGCCAAGAAACAGAAGATGCGGAAGAAGCCGGGGGACAAGCCTCGGAGCAAGAAGATGCCCCCAGTTACAAAAGGGTAAGATATGCCGACATAAACTCATTTCCCTTCCTTCTTTTAACCGAGGTAACACTTTCCCGAGATAATTTCTTTTCCTGCTTCAATGCAGTGCCCCCTTGAGGTAAACCAGAGTGCATCCAACATGCGCTCACCAATCCCGCCACCAACCGACACTGGAACTGCCAGCTCAGCTCCGGCACACACCACACCGCCCGTCATATATTTGCCGGATTCTGAGGCCGGAACTGGAGAAGGCCAAAAATCCCCAGCAGCCTCGGCCCTTGACCGAGACAGTGATTTGGGTGCCCACACTGTGCACTCCGAGGCTGCGCGGACCGAGACTCCGCCAGCACCGGATCAACAGCCACCTCCACCGCCACAAAAGCAGAAGCCACCGTAGCAACAACAGCAGCACCAGCAGCAGCAACAACAGCAGCAACAAAAGCAGCCGAAGCCGCAGCCGAAGCAGAAACAGACCACCGCCAAGCCGCCACCGCCGAAGTCCACTACGGAATCCACCGAGTTGTCAACTCGGAAATCCACTTCCCCGAGCAAATCGGCACAGGACCAAGCGGCCGCCGGAAAACAGCTTGTTAACCCGGCCAAATCCGTAGTGCTGACCCCAACTACAACAGCGGCCCACCAAGCTCTTACTGCCTCTGTCGCCAAAGTTTCCACTGGCAGCTGGGGTTTCCCTCAGCTTCGAACTCAGAGCGGACATAGCTTGGGCTCGGAGGGGCAGTATTATATGGACTGGAACGCCGCCGACACTGGCGAGGTCTCTTCTGCAAGCTCGGCTAACCGACATCCAGCTGGACCAAGCGCGATTGCCCAGTCCATGCACAGCTTGCAAGTTGCGACTCTCCGAGCCAGCCAGGTTGCCGAGGTAAACTTTCCTCGGGCACATCTTTCTTTTTTCTGCAACAACTGATAAACATATATAATCCCCCAGTCCCCGAGATTCGGATCGAGTGATTGACGCTCCCCGAGTAAAGATCACTCAGTGCGAATCTTCCCAAAATTTTCAAAAAACCGACATCCAGTCCCCGAGATTCGGGTTAATCTTACTCGGCATGAATCTTCAACAAATTACACTGACATTTTGCTTTTTTCAGGAGTGCACCAATGCTCGGACTGCGGTATTCAAGAGGCTGCTCCTGGACCACAACAAGCTCAAGAGCTCACATAAGCAGTTGCAGGACGAGATGAGGCACAAGGACAATGCGCACAACGATGCGCTCGAGAAAGAAAAGTCCGAATTGTCTCGTCTCCAGAAGGAGCTTGACCGGGTCCAGAAGGAGAAGACCCGGATGGAGCAAACTCTGAAGGAGCGGGACGAAGAGACTCTGAAGCAGAAGGAGCTCCTTGAAAGTGCATGTGTTGCCCCATGCGTGGTTTTGGTAATTAATGACAATCCTTATGGACTAATGTTTGCATTGAGATATACTTGTAGATCTTGTCCATAGGAAGAGATTGGAGTTCATGTGTTGGACTCTAGAAGATTACATGATGACCAAGGTTCCATCCAAGGGTTTATATGAAGAATGGTCATCTTGAGTTGAGCTTATTGCAAGCATGGCTTGGAAAGAAGATTGGGTGAACATTCATGTTTATCTCCAAGCCATTATATACATCAAGAGAAGAAGATGAAGTGCAAATGGATACATGAAGACGAAGCTTAGCAAGGCTCTCCCATCATGGTGTATGGGGGAGTATTTGGAGAAGTCTTCATCAAGCATGTGCTAGCAAGCACATTCAAGGAAGGTGTTCCAACTTGAGAGATCAAGATCGTCATCATCTAGCTCAAGTGGAATGCGCAAGGCAAAGGTATGATCTTGATAGGGTTTCTATTTTACCGGTCTCGTGATGTTAGTGGGAGACCGGGTTTAGGATAGACGGCGTACTATCAAGAGGGGTTCTCGAGTGAGTAACTTGATCGCATCTTTGTGGAGAGCTCAAACCTTTGCATACTTGGCATTATCATCTTTCTTGGTTCTTATTTGGCTTTTATCCATGTGAGAATTTAGAGCTTGTGTTCATCTCCATGCCAAGCTCTAGTTCATCAAAAACGGATTCCATTTGAATATCTTGTGATGTTTTTGATGTTGGAGGTTTTACCGGTTCGTCTTTTGTAGAGAGGTCAAACTCTCCTCTTGTGTTCTCCTCCTCACATGATGGACTATGATGTTTCTCTGCATAATCTTGAAGGGCTCTTTGTTGTGATTCCAACGAGCCCAAGAACATAGAAAACGGAGTCCGGATGAAAAACTTGTTGCATTCTCGGTGTTGGAAATATTACCGGTCCTCCTCGAGTTAAGGTCCACACCTTCCATGTGTGGTATCTCCTCTATATTTTTGTAGGCTAGCTCTTGTCGTTACCTTTCCAATACAATTGGTTTCACCTGATTTGGAGTTCGGACGAGAAAGTTATTGCATTTCAGGATTTGCTGTTCTGCTGGTTTTTCTGTCCGGAGTCTCCGCGGTTTTTGGTCCGGAGTCTCCGGCCCCTGGTTTTGAGGCAAAGTGCCTCGCGCACGGCGCGTGCGGTATAGGGGTCCGGAGTTGGTCCGGAGTTACCCCGGAGTCTCCGCACTGGCCGGAGTCTCCGGCCTTCGTGGTCCGGAGTCTCCGGTGCAAGTTTCTCTGCTTCACAGGGCGGCACTTGCTGTATAGGGGTCCGGAGTTGGTCCGGAGTAACCCCGGAGTCTCCGCCCTGGCCGGAGTCTCCGGCCTTCGTGGTCCGGAGTCTCCGGTGCAAGCCTTCCTGCTTCGACTTTTTCCAGCTCTTCCGGGTCCGGAGTCTCCACACTTTTGGTCCGGAGTCTCCGCCCGGGCCGGAGTCTCCGGCCTTCGTGGTCCGGAGACTCCGGTGCAAGTGGCTGCAACGGCTCTTTTTCTGGGAGGGGTATAAATACCCCTCCACCTACCTTCAGCCACTCAGCTTTCCCAAGCACGTTTTCCCCCCTCTCTCACCTTCATTGTTGACCTTGGAAAGCTTACCTCTCTCCCAATTCCTCCCATGATTCTTGCATATCTTTGAGGGATTTGAGAGAGGAGATCTAGATCTACATTTCCACCAATCCATTCCTCCTCTAAGTGAGGGGAACCTAGTAGATCTTGATCTTGAAGTTCTTGGTGCATCTCCTCTTTGTTCTTCCTCTCTTCTCCCCCCATAAGCATTAGTTGCTTGTGGTGGGATTTGAGAGTGAAGGATTTGAGCCTTGTGCTCTTGCCTTTTGCATTTGGTGCTTCGGTGTGCTCTCCACGAAGATTCGTGGAAGTTGAAAGCGTGTGAACTTGTTACTCTTGGGTCCTTGGACCCTAGACGCCCGCGTGGTGGTTGGACCCTTGTGTGGTCACTTGTAGCTGTTCGGGAGCCCCCAATCCCTTGTGTGGGTTGTGCCCCGGATCGTTGTTGAAAGGCTCTGGATTTCCGCCTCGAAGGATTCCGATAGTGGAAGGTGAACCAAACCTTTGTGGTGCGGTTCATCGGAGAAGAAGGTGAAACCTTTGTGGTTGTTGAACCGTTGTGTTGGTTCACACCTCTCCAACGAGACGTACTCCCTTAACAAGGAGGAAATCGGGAATACATCCTCGTCTCCGCGTGCCTCGGTTATTTCTATACCCGAGCTCTTTACTTATGCACTTTACTTTGTGATAGACTTCGTGCTTGAAGTATTCTATCTTGCTATCACCTTGTTGCTTGTCTTGCTTAGCATAAGTTGTTGGTGAACATAGGTGAGCCTAGTTTACTTAGGTTGTTGGCTTGTTAATTTAAACACCTAGTTTTATTCCGCAATTAGCAAGCCGAAACCGGAAAAGTTTTAATCGCCTATTCACCCCCCCCCCCTCTAGGCGACATCCTTGTCCTTTCACTCCTGGACCAGACCGAGTCTCGCGTCACCTCGGCTCAACAAGAGCTTGATGCCCTCAAAGCTAAGTGCGACAGGTGGCTGACCAAGGTCACCTGAATCAACAATGAAATGGACAGTGAGTTTCCCTCAACCTTTCTTTTCATTCGCCTTGCTTTTGCCGATATTGGAAATACGCCGATATAAAGTTTAACTCGGTAACAGCTTTTCTTTCTTCAGAGCAATTCTCCCACTCCAAGACTGCTGCGGTGAACACTGTTCGTAAGGCACGAGAGAAGAGAGCAGAGGCTGGCCCCATCTCGGACGAGTGGGACATTGAAGATCATCTGACAGCCTTGGATGCTCGCATATCTCCACTGAAGACCATTGGAACTGAGCTCCTCACCGCTGGTATTCGGGTTTACAACGCTCTATGGCCAGAGTCCGCGGCTCCAGTCTCCGTTGCCGAGTTGTCCAAGTGTCTGCTGACAGCCGAGGCAAGGCTCCGAGAATGGAGATCCTCCTCAGCCCGCGCCGGAGCGGATCAAGCTCTGACATTTGTGCTCTCTTGGTACGAGGCCATTGACCTCAATATACTGCGATCCCTCCGCTCTGACTCAAAATGGACGTCGGATTCAGCACTGATCCAGAGGCGCAAGGACGCAGCCTCCTTCATGGCCAACTACGCTCAGACCCAGTACTTCATTGCTGGCCCCGTCTACTCCGACGGTGAAGATGATGAGGATGATGACGAAGAAACTGAATCTGACGAGGAGGTCGAGGCTGAAGCTCGCACCACTGCCACCGATGCAGCAGCCGACATTGCTGTGCAGCCAGCAGCCGAGACTGCTCCTGCAACTCGCGCCGCTTCCACTGATCCGAGTTCCTCCGGCGCAGCTGCTTGAGCTTATCATCATTTGAAACATTAAATCCCCGGAATGCCGGGTGCAGATATAAATATACTTTAAGTATTTCGCAGTGCTACTTTTAACTCGGTACTCTTATTGAAAATGGCTTAATGCCGAATCACTTTGCATCAAGTCCCGAGTTTACTTTCTTGTTTACTATACTTAGTAATCTCTGCTCTTGTCTACCTATTTGATCATGCAAGCATTTTTGCATACAACGCTGGTAAGTAGCACCAGCATTTCTCAAGCCAAAGGTCATAACCCGAAAGCAATAAGCCCCGTACGGGGTAATAAAAGCAGTCTTTATTTGATCTACGGGATTCAGTGGTATCTGGTGGAAACCAGAATATGCATCCACAAAGGATAACAGCTCACACCCGGCTGTGGAATCAATCACTTGATCAATCCGAGGCAGCGGGAATGGATCCTTAGGACATGCCTTGTTTAAGTTCGTGAAATCTATACACATGCGCCACACTATGGCCACATTCGGATTCTCTTCTTTTTTTCTTTTCCACCAAGACCGGGTTAGACAACCAGTCCGGGTGCAGTACTTCCATTATGAAACCCGAGGCAAGCAACTTGGCCAGCTCATCACCTATTACTTTCCTTCTCTCATCCGAGAGACGCCGCATCGGTTGCTTCACCGGTTTCATATCCGGTCTGACGAACAGAGAGTGCTCAGCCAACTCCCTCGGAACACCTGGCAGGTCATGATTAGACCATGCAAAGATATCCCGATTCTCACGGAGGAAGTGACTGAGCTCGCCTTCCTATTTCTCAGTTAACCCGGTTCCAATGATGACATTGTGCTCTGGGAACGCCGGGTCAACGTTGATCTTCTTTGTCTCTTTTGGCACCTGGAATGCCGCATTTTGCTCCGGGTTAGCCATACCCGGCATACCGAGTTGCGCGGACTGAGCCAATGCAACTACTTCATAGATTCTCTTCTTCTCCGCAGCGATGATCAGAGACTCGGCCAGACACGAGCCAGCTGAGGCACATTCCATGGAGCGCTTGTAATTCCCCGAGATAGTGATAATGCCATTAGGACCGGCATCTTCATCTTGAGGTAACCCACATGGGTGGATATCATGAACTTAGCCAATGCTGGCCTTCCGAGCAAAGCATGGTATGGACTTTCGAGGTCCACTACCTCGAACTCAATGCTCTCAGTTCTGCAGTTATCCTGGTACCGAACAACACATCAACCCAAATCTTGCCCATAGGTGCACACGAGACACCTGGCACTATACCATGGAATGTTGTATGACTCGGCTGCAACATGTTCGCCGAGATGCCCATCTTCACCATAGTGTCACGGTACATGATGTTAATGCTGCTCCCATTGTCAACGAGAATCGGGTGAACCTGACATTGATGGTGGGCCCGAAGAATGTCGGAACCACAACTAGTGCATAACATCCCGGGCTTGGCATGATCCGAGGATGATCATCTATGCTCCAACTGACCTTCTGATCAGCCCAGTTCATGTACTTCGGCACAGCCGGCATAACGGCGTTTACCTCCATTGTACGCCGATGCAAGCTCTGCTTATCAGTTGGCTCGGTAATAAAGACCACATAGCTCTGATGAGCCTCTCTGAACTCGCCCTGGCGATATTCTGCCTGGCGACTCGGACCGGCATTACCACTGTTTCCTCCAATATTCACTTGGTTAACAGGTCTCGGAGCTGCAGGCCTCGGAGGAGGTGCATTCACAGGAATAGTGTTTGCCCCGGTGAGCGGTACAGGCCTCTGTGCAGGAGGTCTCTGAGGTGCTCCCATTGCTGATTTACTCCGGATCCTCCCCCTTCTTTCAGCGTGCGCTGATACCAGCTGCATTGCCGAGTTGAGTGGTTAGCAGGCCTGCGAGGGTCATGTGTGGTAGCTGCAGGGCCCATCCAACATTGCCTCATAAGTTAACCTCGGCTTATCCTCCCAAGGCTTCTGTTGTCCCCCAAATTGCCTCTTCCCATCTTGGTTTTGGCCCCAAGCAGGGCCACTGTTCTTCTGGCGCTGACTGTTACCAGCATCTAGCTGCTCTTGATTAACAGCGGCAACTTGATTCGAACCATACCGATGATCCGGTCGGTCCTCTCTTCTCTTGACCCCGTAATCCTGGTGGTCACCTCGCCTGGATGGTCCAGTGTTGCCGGAGTATCTTCTACTCGGTTCCACCGAGTTCAGCATGGGCTGCATCGGATCTCCCAATGCATAGCTATCCGCAATCCGGATTGTTTCAGCCAAGGTGGCTGGCATTTCTCTCTGCAGCTTCTGCCAGAGCATGGAGCCGTGTCGGCACCCTGTGCAAACCATGAAATGGCCTGCGCTTCAACAACTCCTTCACAGGAATTGCGAATAGTACTCCACCGAGTCAAGTAATCTCGGTCATTCTCATCGTTCCTCTGCTTGCACATGGCAAGCTGCTGAGGACGATTCGGCCTCTTGTATGTGCTGGAGAAATTACTAACAAAGGCTTCTTCAAAGTCGAGCCAGCAATCAATGCTGTTCTCTCGCAAGTTGTTCAGCCAGATCCGAGCTGGCCCTTCCAACATTTGCGGGATGTACCTCACCGCCCAACGTCGGTTTCCCCCGCTATATGCACTGCCGACACATAATCTGTCAGCCAATCTTCCGGCTTAGTGCCGCCGTCATATTTCTTTGCGCCCCGGTTCAACTGAAAGTGGCGCACCGGTGGCTCCTTCATGATCCGAGGTCCAAAGCACGCAGGGCCAGGTGGACCTTGCTCTTCCAGCATCTCGGACATATAAATTCTGTCCAACTTGTACGCGCATCATTCGCGACAGCTGGCGAGGTCCCAACCGAGATCCCAGTGCATTCTCATATCTCTGATACCCGGCTCTCTCCATAGCCGATAACCATCATCATAACGGTTGGCCGCATGGCCAACATCTTGTGGCTGCTGCAAGTGCCCCACACTCTGCTGCTGCCGAGGATGACTCTGCATCGGATACCGAGGTGGATAACCTCGGCCAGCCGAGTTACCTCTTCCAGCACCGAGATTGCCCGGACCGGGATTACTCTTACCCCGGCCGACACTGCCTTGCATAACTAACTGCTTTCCGGCCTGTGCCGGGTCATACGTCTGCATCTGCTTGTTTTTACCAGAGTTTACACTCTGGTCACGACTTCCACCGACATGCGGTGATGAAGCTTGTCCCTTGGACCCTTTACTCACCCCTTTGGCCGAGTGAACTACCCGGACCCACCTGCAGCTGTGTTATCCTTGAGGTAGGTCTCGTTTTGCCGCACTGCAATACCTAGCAGCTCATTAACTCGGTCCTGCTGCCTACGGAGAGCTTCTCCGGATAAACCAGATAACTCGGCTCTTGCTGCCTCGGCAGCTCTAAGAGTCTTAGCAGGAGAACTATACATGGGCTTTTCAGCCGACACATGGCTGAGGTTCTACCAGAACTCGATCTACCATCTCTCTCAATCTCGGCATTGAGGCCCTTGCCTCTTGGCGCACCTCCTCTATGCGACTAGGACGAGCAGCTATCGGAGTAAAACCATGAGCTTTGTTATACTCACGAGAGTCATCTGAAACTCTCTCCTTATCTCGGACATCTCAAGGGCCTCCTGATGCAGCTTTTGACGCTGCACCTCTAACTCGGCAGCTGTCAGAACAACATCTACCCCGGTAGTTACTGGCATAGCCAGCTTCTCTATGATATCTTCCAGCGGAGCTGGTCTGACCGGCACATGGGATGCACCGGCCTGGTCTCGGAGGTTCTCATCCCTCTCCAGCGGCACTTTCGCCGACCTGGTGGTTTTGTCGGCAGGATCGCCGGCATTGCCTCTGCCGGCACCACCCACGGGCCCTGTCATCATGACCTCTGCGCAGCTCCGAGGCGAGCGATATGCCGGCCGCGAGCCGCACAGACTGCAGGGGGTCGTCTGCTACAAGCACCTGCTCAGGGTACTTGCAGATGACTCGGTGGCGACGTAGACCTCGAACGTGCCGAAGTTGACGAGGCAGCCGTTCCTCGGGAGCGGCCTGCTGCCGAAGCAGCCCGCGTTGTCGCTGATGAAGTTCAGCGAGCCGAGTCTGTGGACAAGGCCACTGACCACGCGCTCGCCCGAGGCGATGATGGAGCTCGTCCGGATGAACACACCAGCCAGCGCCTCTGTCAGCCCCACGGTGGGCGCCAACTGTCGTGGTGTGATCACGGCAGATGCCATAGGATGCTTAAGTTGGGGCCGATGGACGCTGGTGATACCGGGGAGGGCTAGCGCGCTAAGGAGCGCACACAAAGATGGTGAAGCACACACAAGATCTACCCAGGTTCAGGGCCCTCGTGAGGAGGTAAAACCCCTACTCCCGCCTGTCTATCTCGAAATAACACTGGGTACCGAAATACAGCCGTGCTCCTTGAGCTGTATGATCCAACGATAGTGGATAAGAGCTAGCTAGCAGATGGAGCTCAGAGGTGAAATTAATCTCGGGGGGGGGGGGGGGGGGGGGGGGTCGTCCCTCACGCAGGAGGGGGCGGAGGCCTATTTATAGGCTTAAACCGAGTTACAGTGTGTCCACTACGGTCCAACAGCTATAGTCCAAACACTACGGTCCAAAACCGACACTGTAGACGTCACTTCCGGGTCAGCCGCATGCTCATGATGGTGCCTCTGCTACGCACACGCACATCTCTGTCATCCCCTTGGTCATCACTGCGCCTCTGCCGAGACAGGACAGAGCCTTCCACGCCTCGAGCCCAGCGTTGCCTCGCTGTCTGCTCCCTCTTGTCCCTGTGTCAGAGATAAGCACGCATCACTTCTCCTCTGCACCTTATCCTCTGCCACGCTCCCGTGTCAGGCGGGAGGTGACAGAGGCATTGACTTTATGCCTCTTCTCTGTACCTCGGCTTGGGTATGTCGGATTCTTCCCTGCACACAAGAGAGAACAAGGAGATACCGACACTAACATGTCGGTCAGCATATCTCGGTTACCATAATCCGGCCCCTTCTGGGCCTAGCCTTATCTCGGTTTACAGCAACACCATACTCGGCCTTTTCTAGGCCGTGCTATCTCGTCATACCTCAGTACCGTATCTCGGTGAGGGAGCCTTACAAGCAGCTGGGCCTTGCTCTGCTCATGAGGTAAGTGACATGGTTAAGACCATACCTCGGGCCCATCTAGGGCTTGCTGTCTCGGTTTTTCTATACCTCGATCCACCCTTGGACAATGCTTACACCTTATCATGACCCTACCTCGGGGTAGCCCCGACAGTTTCCAAAGACCAAGCAATTTGAGTTTTGGTTCAAATGAATATTAATTGTTTTTGTGAAAGCGTGTTTAAAGCAAACTAGTTGCAACTTTATTGTCGAAATGGGGTGTTACCCCAGCCTAACTAATTGCAACAACCCTCATTGTTCCTCAACAAAATTTTCAAACAGGGTTTTACATCTACGCGTTCTTAACTGAATCATTAGTAAATAGTAATACTGGTTTCTGAAAATTCTTCCCAAAACGAATTTCCTCAAAACCTAGCACCAATCCTCTCTGTCCAAACTAAGGACTTAGATTTCATCTCTACACGAATCCAATATATATATCACTCAATTTCATAATCCATTTCTAGTCTTTTGTCAAAGTTGACTGTCAATGCATTTGCATGTCTTTCGATGCTTCGTCCCCCACCCGCAAGATCCTTCTCTAGCCGAACTTGGTAGGTGTTTCATAGTACAAGGGTTTTGTTTTCTTGGTACCACGCTTCACAGTATGATCACGTATAGAGTGGCCTGCCTCAGATTTGATCCATATATATTTGATGTGCAACTTAATCACAACAATGATATTTTGCTGACGAGCATTTCGGCGATAGGCCATCTACACCAGATGGGCTGGTGGATGCACAACGAGCGCCAGATGGAACTGAGTAGGCAGGGAGGATAGCCGATGGATGGTGTGATAATAGAAGATTTAACTCTTATTATCATATTTGGACAATACAATTAAAACGTCACATCATTTGAAACAGATACACAACATGTCTTTTCTAATAGAAACTCTAGCCTCGGCCTACAAATTATTTAGAGCAGGGAATAGGTTTAGATGAACCATGATGTATCCCATCATCTTCCGGTTATAAAACATTTGTTTTCTGTTGCTGGCCTTTTTCAGTCTGAAACAAGCCGCCGTCCAGGGACGTGTTTGATGCACGGCCAAACGATCAAACAGTTTGCCTTTTTTTTTTAGCAACATATGTAATACTCCCTCCGATCCGTTTTAAATGTCGCAACAAATGAACTAGTAATGTACAGACTGGTTGTAGTACTTGCGACACTTAATTAGGATCAGAGGGAGTACTATTTAACACATCTATTCATAAATTTCGGATAGAGGCATATGTAAGCCTGTTCATGGTTTGGTTCGAAACCGGTCAAACCGTCGAACCAAACCAAACCAAACCGGTTTAACGGTTTGTATCCTTGCTGGGTTAAAACCGGTTGAAACCGTGAAACCGGGAACGTCGCCGTCACTGCAACTCGCCCTCTCCTTCCTCTCCTCTGTTTTCCTTGCACCGAAGCTCCACCACCACCTCCTTGTGGCGCCGTCGCCAGGGACAACCGCAAGCCTTGCCGCCATGTCTATGAGCTAGGCCTCGCTCCTCTCCTTTGATTCCCCACCTCGGCGCCACCCCTCCCCTCCTATGCTTCCCGGGAACGAGCTCGTCCAGATCGTGCTCCGGAGCGCCGTTGCCGTTCTCTGTCGTCATCACCGTCCGCACATGCCGCATATGCTGATCTAAAACGACAGGCAAACATCCAACCCAAATTTTGCCGAGATTTCCTTAACCACACAATGAACCTACTAGGCTACTACTAGTACCGTAGGAATCGTTGGTCCAAGATTTTGGACTCTAGTCAAAAGAAGACGCAACGTGCAATGATCTCGCATCCACCTCGAAGGACCCGGGGACGTTGACCTCGCCGCACTTGAGGAAGCTCACGTCCTGCTACTACTCCTTCTACTCCATCATCACATATATGGCCCACTTGGAGCTTTTCCTATAAATACAGATCCGCGCCTCTTTGTCAGTTCAGATCAGCGCTAGCCCAAGAAAAGGTCCTCTTCGCTCGCCGCAGCTCAAGTCTTCAACCTCGAGCACGGTCCTATCAACTCTAACGGATAAAATCGCCATGGTGTGGAGAAAGAAGAGCGGCAGCGAGTCGTCGTCGCCCGGCGCGTCGCCACGCTGCAACGACGAGTGCGAGAAGGTGCCGAAGGGACACGTCCCGATGGTCACCGGCTGCGGCGAGCGGGTGGTGGTGCCGGTGAGGCTGCTCGCCGACCCCTGCATCGCGGAGCTGCTGGACATGGCGGCGCAGCAGTACGGATACAGCCAGTCGGGCGTGCTAAGGATCCCCTGCGACGCGGGCCACTTCCGGCGGGTCATCGGAGGCGCGCTGCAGAGAACCTGCTAGCCGCCCGGGCTCGTCGAACCTGAAGACTTGAAGAGAACCTATGAAGGTGGAGCTACACATATACGGTGATGGTGTATAGGATTTAGTTGGTGTACATAGTCTGTTACTCTGTTCTTTGATTGAAAGATTCTTTGATGAATATACGGCCGCAATACCAATATTTGGTCAAACTCAACATGTTCACGCATGCTTCAGAAGTACGAACGGATCTGTGTTCAATTCTCCGGTGTTTGGAAGGGCACGTCAAGATTCCATTGGACAGTCATGTCGATCTCATAGTTGTCAATTTTGTATTTCCAATTTATATGTACCGGTTCGTGGAACGAACGTCCTGGTTTCTTTGAGGCCCATCACTTATAGCTCAGAGCTACTCCTTGTGTGACACAACTGAAACTGCATCACGCTACTACTCTCTCCCCCTCCGTATCAAAATGTAAAATGTTTTAACATTTTTGTATCCACGTGTATCTAAACTTGTTCATGTGTAAGATTCAAATGAACATGTCTAGATACATGTGGGTTCAAAAATGTTAAAACATCTTACATTTCAATACGGAGTAAGTAAATAACTATAGACTATAGTTCATATCTCAGTTAGACTCCATGTCGATGGCTTGTCCCACCATATGTCTGTGGACTAACTTTGTCCTGCGTAAGGTATCTAGGGTTTTATGTATTCGTCAATGTGCCTTCATGCGGATCACGTTCCTGGTTCCGTCTTGCAGCTAGCACCTGATAGTCGGCGTGTATCGAGGCGATGCTCCCATCGATTTTTTTTTTTTTTTGAAAACTCCCATCGATATACTTATTGTCTCGGGTCCCTTCATACGCACAAGATAGGTAATGCAGCGAGTCCAGCGGGGTTTACTCTCAGGTCTACATTGACGATGTGATGGTTGCTCTGATCCCTTCGAAGGATTTGCTCACAAAGGCTGCTTGTACTTTCTATATTTTGCAAGGGCTTTTCAATTATTTGGAGAGAACCGTCTTACCTCTTGTTATTTCTGTTGTACTTTGCATTCGTTTTTACCATTTGGGAACAATGTCTAGAAACAAACTGTGATCCCGAGCATAACTAGTTATATGAGTAGATATTTTTGGCTCCCGAGTTCTAATGCTCCTGCTATATGCAAAAAATTAAAAAAATACGAGCTTCAAAAAAATTGAAAACAAATCTGGATGTAGCCAATGGTGTATCTCACAAATATGCAAAAATTAATTTTAAATACTTTGTATTATGAACTAACTAAAAAAATATGGATCTGAGTATGCATATTTTTAAACATCTAAATTTACCAGATTTTTTCATTTTTGTGTGGCCTATAATTCAAGAAAGTGTTGTTTTACACGATTGTGGGGTATAACATTAGCTACATCCTGATTTTCTTTATAATTTTTGAAACCCGTAATTTTTTTATATATTTAAAAATTGACAGAGCACTAAACCTCGAGAGCAAAAGACACTTTCCGCCCATCTATACAACTCATGGGGCTCATGGGCTAGAAAATGATTGGTTTATTTTTATAATCACCTCCCTAAGCATCTTGCATTGTACAAGGCCTTATGCCCAACATTTAACGGGCGAAGACGATACAGTTTGCACGTTTTGCTTTGATTCAGTGCGGATAAGCATATAAAACGTGTTGGCTACTATTCAAGATGATGGACTCCGGTGAAGTAGACGGACCGCTCTTCAGGTAAACTCGGCTACTATTCAAGATTCAAAGCGCTACTACTACGACGTACAGTGCGTTGTGCACCGCTCGCTACGCCTACACATCATGTCACAATGGGAAAAGGAATCGGAGCAAGAGCTCTCGCGGTTTGCAAGTTGGCCGCATGCCGCCATGGCCACGTGCGGTCAAGGAAAACGGGCAGCTGATTCGTTAGCACTTGCAATTGCACCACGATGTCTGGAGAAGTTGCACCGTAGCCACCGGCGAGTGTCTATGTCCATGTCCGGGCATAAAAGAACGAAAGCAATTTCCCGTGCTGACGAGAACTGGTTATTTCTGCTGGTTACTTTTGTTGCATCCATCTTCTGACTTCTGTGTATTTTAAATTTCGGCTGGTTGCCTTTCTGTTTATTGTGATGAATGGAGAGTGCATAAGAGACATTTTGCTGCTTTTCTGTAGCTGACATCAGAATCTTTTTTTTTAGAAAAGGGGTCGCCCCAGCCTCTGCATCGATTGATGCATGCGGCTTTTATTGAATTTATTGAAGTTCAGATCTTACAAAAAATTACATCATGGGTCACTCAGGGTTGATACATGTATCAACCATCTAAAAAATAAGGACAACATGAAATGACACTGCATCAACATGATATCCTAAGCTCAGAACGCCAGCTGACATCGGAATCTGATGATGAGCTGAACCAATATGTACATGAGGATGGGCTGAACGCATGTGAAGTGCTCAAAATGTACCAATCTGTTAGGTTTCTTGTTCAAAAACAAATAAATCTGTTAGTTTTTGTGCTGCTGCAACTTCTACGGTCCAGCGACTTGAAGTGATTAAAATGTTCATCTTGTTGTGCTGACATTTTGTATATACTTGTGCTACTTGAATTGTGGAAACAAAATTAAATGTGTGTCACGTTTTGTCTATTTGGTCTATATGGTCATGAGCGAAGACCGGGACCGCAAAGACCAAAGACCGATTACAGAAAGACCGGAAAGACCGATGGTAATATGGGTAGAATTTCTAGATGATTGAAATTCGCAAAGACGGAATAAACATGACCGAGCAAACCGAACAGTCCGAACGCCCGGGCTTATGTGTTATGTGGCCGGTTTTACATGTGTTGAACTGAACTGAACCAATCTTTTGGCCCAACGGCTGAGTGTCCATGTGTTCCATTGCCGGTTTTACATGCGCTAAACTGAACCTTACAGCATAACAATTTCCTGGGAAAACAGAGTTCCCGGCTTTTCCTATGAGAGAATGTACAATGGTTTTACATGCGCTAAACTGAACGTTTACAATGCCACGTAAAATAATTCCTGAGTTGGAGAGAGAGAGAGAAATAAAAGAAGGTTTTGACTTTTCTTAACTTAGAGATGATCTATCGACAACAATTGTTCTCCCACATATTTAGTGATATTTGGTACCAAAAAATAAGACTAAGAAATAACCCATTGTATATCATATATTTTGTCTAATTACGTGACAAATTTTATATATTTTTTTAAAGTTTAATGCAGGCACTCTGCCATTCGATTAGATAGAAAGCAAGTTTATGTTACAATTTCCTCGCGGAGAGGAAAAGACGGCCCTTTGAGCCAATACAGAAACTAGAGAGAAAAAACTATCCCCGGTCTCCGGGATCATCCGTGAAGGCATATGCCCTCAACTCTATCTCATCACTCACAATGGCAGAGCGCCCTATCAACCATTGTATGTGCCCTGAGAGATTCGTTACTCACAACACAAAAGATGACAACACAAAAGAGACGACCTGTTTGCGGTGAAACAGATGCACCGTTCACGTACCCTAACTAGTACACTCACCGTTTCTAAATATAATATGTTTTTAACTTTTTTCTATTTTCCCGATTTAAATGTATCTAGACACGTTTTATAGTATATATATTCATTCATTTCAGTCTATTTGTACTAGTCCACATTAAAATATCATATAATTAGAAATGGAAGGGCAAAGAGTACTATTCAATATTCAAAAATTCCAAGCTACTAGTACTAGCAATGACACGGTGCGTGCAAGTATGCAACTACTAGCTACGTATCGGATCATACGAGAAAAGCTGAAAATGATACTGTACAAAGCAAGAACACGATGTGCATGGACATGGCGTTGGCAACTTGGCCACATACGCACGTGCCGCCAAGGAAAACGGGCGTACTATGAGAGGCTATAGAAGTCAAGAGTGCATGACTCATCGCTTTCGAACAGCATCTGCGGCACAAGGAGGGTTCCGGCCTTGACGAACAAGGAGTCGTCGTTAACCGCCGTCTGCCGTAGATAGGAGCAGTGGGTTCCTACTGGGAGCGCATGTTTGGTTGGTAATACTCCAGTCAACAAACATGAGAATCGATGGTCCAGGCCTTGGCCGTCAACCACCAGTGCAAGAGAGGCTTTGGAAGCTTTCTACTAGCTTTGGTTGCAAGCAATTTGAAGATCTAGGCTTTGGAGTATGATTTTCAGAATAAATGAACGGCCTCTTAGTCTTAGGCCTATACCCATCCTCCACCTTGGCGCTATCTCTTATCTTTCTACATTCGATTTATTGTCTACAAGTCGCACAACTGATGATATGAGATATTAAAACCGTGTTTGAACTAGGGTCCAAAGTTTTGGTTACCGGCAGGAAAATTTTCCCAAGGGGGGTCAGGATTTCCGGTTAGCGCGGTTACCTGAAAATCCTGACCAGTTACCGGAAAAATTTGAAAACCAAAATTTGAAAATTTAAATTTTTGGTTCCCACCATTTACCGAAAGTTTTCGTTAGCATCCAATTTTTTTAAAAAAAAATCGGGAATTTTTGCCCGATATGACCATTTCTCGGGGGTGCTTGGGATCTCCGGTTACTGACCGGTAACCGGATTTCCTGATCGGTAACCAAAACACTGTTGGGATAGATTACTGAGGAGAGGCTTGCCTCATTCGCAGGTGTGCCCAATGTGTAATCACAAGCGGAAGACCTTGCAGCAGCTCTTGCTGGCTGCGAGAGAGATTTGGGTACACGTGGTAGCCTTTGGGGTAAGCCAGAATCGGTGAGATTATTGAGTGGTGAACGGAGAAAAGGGCTGGGAGCAATCGGTGATATCTATGGACGGCGATCACGCTCGTCTTCTCGTGCTAATGGAGGCACCGTAACAATATGGTGTACCGCAGATGATCTGTACGGAGATCGAGGCGTGGAGGGCAGCGGACCTCTTCTGTGGTGAGATATTTGGCTTTCCACGACCCATACCAGACCTGGTTCCTAGACGGATAGTAGGCTTAGTGAGGAGTCGCTGTTATTTTGATGTGTTCCAAATTCATATGAAGATATAAAGTGAGAGACTAACTTGGGAGCGAAGTGGAGGCCCGTCGCCAGAGGCTTGGGCCGTAGTACACGTCGTTTCGGGGTCGGACTACAGCCGACCTAGGGTTTTACCACCATATATACATCTTGTAAGCCGCCGGTTGGGATAAGTCACACGTTGTAAATCCCCGTCGTTTGTAACCTCACCCAGTATAGTGAAGTATTGCTGGCTGGCGCCCGCGGTTTTTTTTCTCCTCCATTGTTGGAGGGGTTTTCCACGTTAAATCTCGTGTCCCCGTTGGTTGATCTTTCCGCTCTTCATCATTTATCTTCCTATCGTTTATAACAGTTGCCACATATGTTTACGGATAGTAGGCTTCTCCCGGATCAGATCCCGTAAAGTAAAATGGAATTCCATTATAGGATACGTTTACGGTATCTATTCTGCCCGGTCCATTTCTATCCACTAAAATTGTTTTACGGCCTTTACAGTTTACGCTTTTAAAGCGATGAGATTCTCTTAATGCGTCCCATGGCCGTCCACTGAGGTGTTTGATCCACGGTCAGGATCAAATATCAAAGAGTTTGCCTTTTTATAGTATCATATGTACTTCTGTTTGACATGTTCATTCATAAACTTCGGATAGGGGCATAGGCTAATCTATAAACATACAGACATCCAAGTTAAATTTTGACGAGCTCTTTCAACCACACAATGAACCTAGGAATCATTGGTCCAGGATTTTGGACTTTAGTCAAAAAGAAGACGCAAAGCGAGCAATGATCCCGCATCCACCTCGAAGCAGGCCGGGACGTTGAACCGCGCCGCACTTGAGGAAGCTCTCCTGCTACTAGTACTACTAGTCCTTCTACCTCCATCATCGCATCTATGGCCCACTTGATGTTTTCCCTATAAATACAGATCCGCCCCCCTTTGCGAGTTCAAAGCAGTGCTAGCCCAACAAGGCAAGAAAAGGTCCATCGCTCGCCGTAGCTCTAACTCCAAGTCTCCAACCTCGAGCACTGTTCGTGTTCGATCAAGTCTGACAGACAAAATCGCCATGGTGTGGAGGAAGAAGAGTGGCACGAGTCGCCGTCGTCGCCCTGCTACGACGACGAGCACGAGAAGGTGCCGAGGGGGCACGTTCCGATGGTCACCGGCTGCGGCGAGCGGGTGGTGGTGCCGGTGAGGCTGCTCGCCGACCCCTGCATCGCCGAGCTGCTGGACATGGCGGCGCAGCAGTACGGGTACGGCCATCGGCGTGCTCCGGATCCCCTGCGACGTTGGCCATTCCGGCGAGTCGTCAGCGGCGCGCTGCAGAAACCTGCTAGCCGCCCGGGCTCAGACCTGAAGAGAAGACATGATACAGATACGGTGACAGTGTATAGGATTAATTTAGTTTGGGTGTATAGTCTGTTCCTCTGTTCTTCGATTTCTTTGACTGTACTCTGTTCTTTGATTGAAAGATTCTTTGGTGAATACGGCAGCAATACCAAATTTGGATCAAATTCAAACTGTTCACCTCAGCTGCATAAGAAAGAACGCATTGTAACCGTGTTCCTTGGACAATTGTATTTCCTATTTAAATGTACCAGTCTCTCTGGAACGAACGTCCTCGCTAACTTTGCAATCTATCAGATAATTGCGTGACGTTGATTAAAGTTCAGAGCTATGGAACTTAAACAAATCTGTCGAGGCTGGCAACGCTGCGGAGATGGCTTTAGGCACGGTGATGGAATGTTCTGAAATCTGTACTTCAACTGCAAGAGCTGTGGCCTGGTAGTGTCATTTCGCTTTGTGTGGCACAACTGAAACCGTGGGATCGCAGATCATCGCACCACTACATAATCAGTCGTTTCTTTCAGGAAATTGCACCGTTCACTAAGGTTCAGAGTGTGTTGATTAAAGTTCAGAGCTATAACATAGCTCAATGAAAACAAATTTCGGTGGCTAGTATTTTCATAGATGGAAGTTTTAACATCATTTCCGTAGATCTTTAACAGAGAATCACATATGGGACAAATGGCTTGAGTTACTTCAACATTGATGGAGGTTACTTTGTCATATGAACCAGACGTTTTCAAATGGATTTAAACTTCAACAGGTACCTATTCGGTCAAGTCCATGTATCTGGATCTACTTGATGGGCACACAAAAGTTGCTCAAATACATTTGGAAGATGAAACTACCTTTGAAAATAAATTTTCATGTGGTTAGTAGAACTGAAGCTGTGATTAGGACACTACATAACAACTCATCTAAAAAATCCTAATCTCGTACATCTCAATAAAGCCGTCTAAATCATCTTATCACGAACAGTTTTAATGACATCATCGCCATCGCTCCAAGGGTCAAGGTCGATGACCGCATGGCCGCGAACAATGGGTGAAGATGAGGCCAGGTGCTTCCTTCCGTCTGAACCCTAGCGCCCCACACCAAATCGACCAGCACCAAAAAAAAAAATAAGATTAGAGAAAAATTAGGCTGTTGCACTACGTAGCCGCCTGCGAGCTTTGTCGTCCTCGATGCTCTCTCTGGGGACAAGGAGCGGCGCCGCTGGTGCAAACCGGATCGCCTCCTTAAGTGTGTGCTTCAAGTACTTGACTGTGTTTTTGCGTAGCTCCTTCTCACTGATGATTTGTTGGTCGTGGATTGCACGTCGGACCTCGTGTTGGAGCTTCCTCATCACGAACGAGGTGCGCATGGTCGGCGAGTCGGTTGTACTGAGTGCCGCACGTGAACATGTCCTTTAATGGAACCAAGGATGAAACTTTGTGATCAAAATGCATGTCATGCTCGGCCGTTCCATAGGCCGAGCAAACGGAGTGACCGCCCCAGCCCAGAAAACAGCCTTAAATACTAAAGTACTTTGTAACTTTTGTACTATTATCAGTAACATATAAGATAACATTGTCTATTTATAAAAAAATAGAAAGTTAAACTTAGTTTATATGAACCAATTGGAATTCTAAGGTTCCTCCTAAAATAAAGGTGTTGATGGATGGAATTGGCTACCAATTTCTCTTGGTGTCCAAGCCACCGCTGCAAAAGGAACATGACACAACACCCATCTGCAAAATCTGTGGAGTTGAAGCCGAAAACCTTTTTTCCATGCCAATGGTCCGGTGCACTAAAGCCAGGGCCCTTGAGACAAAGACCGAGGAAGGAGTGGAACCTTCCAGCTGACCATAAGATCACTGAATCAGGACTGATTGGGTTTCTTGTCCTTCTTAACCAAAGCACGCCTGAGATGAGATCAAAACTCCTCTTCCTTGGTGAGAGCTTGGCATCAAGGAACAGTATCCTTTTCGGAGATGGTAAGTGCACGGTAGAGCAGTCTGCCCTGTATATTCAATCCTATTTCTCATCTTTCTTGCAGGCAAATTCCTCAAGCAGGACCTGATCTAAAAGGCAAACGGCCAATGATCCCTATTGATGATGGAAATCCACCAACGTTGAAAGAGCCAGTTGTACCGTGGGAAGTTCCTCCGGTAGATTGGACTAAGCTAAATGTTGATGCAAGTTTTGTGCAGGAACTAAATAAAGTCTCATGGGGAGCGATTTTGAGAGAACCACGATGGTAATACTCTTGCTTCAGCATGGGCACCATTCCCCATTGCCACTCTGCTGAAGGCGGGGAAGCTGTTGCTTGTCGAGAAGCCCTTAAATCCATCCTTCATATTTCTGCGAAGCCGTGATACGGAGTGCGACAATGCGCCGTGGTCGCGGAACTCCAGTCCAGCACTAGAAGCAAGTCGGCCATTCCTCCAGATCATTGCTGAAACTAAAGTTTTGTTGGCCTCTTTTCCTGATTTCAAAATTTGTAAGGTTAACAGGCTGGGCAATTCTGCTGCCATTGCTTAGCTGCTTTTGGTTTTAGAGAGTGGAGTTCGGGTGTTTTGCTGAATTCGATCCCTCCCCTGCGTGGTGAGATCGGTTCTTTCTGATTGTAATCGTTCTTGTAATACTGTTTTATTGCGTGAGTAATATAAGGGAAAATTCAAAAAAAAAAGTACCATGTAAGAACAAATCAATTAAATCGCTGATGAAAAGCACTTCTGTTGCTAATCTGACCTACGGATGGCATAAACATGTCATGTTAAATGTTTTGCTAGATACATTTCCAATGTTTAATTTCATACATAACTTTCTATTTGAAAATAACATTACCATTTGTATACACCATGTGATACCGAGACATATTGTGTGAGCGTATATAACAACTGAATTTTCTGTCAGCAAAATCTATAGACCCATAGTATTTTATGTTTTTCATTGATTACCATATGCAATTAATGTCACTTCAGTAACAAGTATAGATGTGAACATATTATTATATTATTACCGAATCCATTGTGATCTATACGACACATTTGATTATGGAAAAATTGTCATGCCAACTATTCAATATAACTCTAGAATTTTCTGCATATTTTTTGTATATAACCATACACTGCACCCGTCTAATTAAGATATTTTTATGTCTTAAACTCTGGAATGTCTACCTACGTTAAATAAGAGATGAGAATTCACACAATAATACATAGGCGTGTGATTTTCCCTTTTTGTTCCCACATTTAACGTGATTATGTACCCGTAAAGGTAATAGCTGACAAAGGAAAAAAAAAAACCTTCTTGCGCAAGTCCGATATTTTTCTATGATATATATTGAAACTTTATAACGGAAACATTCAAAAAATATTATATGTTTCACAATGCAAACTATATAGTACATAACATATATTTGTTCAAAACACAATATGATTAAATATTTAAAAAGTATAAAGTTTAATGTAACTAAATTTACTTTAACTTGGCTGGTCCAAAATTTAGTTGGAACGACCCTGATGCCATGCATGCATGGATACTTTTGCAAGCTTGCAGCACTTACCTAACCCAAGTAGTACAACTTACCATGACTGCGCTGATGGTAATGTCCCGATGACGGGCAATCCCCAGGTGTTGTCGCCCTTCTCCACAGTGAGCATGAAATTGATGACGATCTTGTCGAAAACCTCCCGTCGACGGCGACCCTCTCGGCTTGCACCTCCGTCTCCCCTCGATGATGTCCACGAGTATGTCGTCGAATGTCAGATGGATCGCCAGCTTCTGCTTCATCCCGGTTGCGTCGCCGAGCACATCCCCGAGTCGTGGGAAGAGGTCCGACACATTGAACCCGTTGGGCAGCCCGACCAACTGCTTGATGGGGGTCTAGAACACCGGCGTCAGGATTCACGTCCCCAAATGACGACCTGTAGATGTTCCGACTACTGATGTGATGATGTCGTACACCATCCTTGACACGTTGATGTCGTGAATCACACGTTCGTTGGGAGACCCCAAGAGGAAGGTTTGATGTAGCCTAGCAGCAAGTTTTCCCTCAGTATGAAACCAAGGTTATCGAACCAGTAGGAGTAACAACTCTTCAGAAGGTTGTCAACAGCGAAATATGATGCGGCGCAACACCAGGGATTCCGGCGCTGACGTGGACCTGCACACAACACAATCAAACTACTTTGCCCCAACGAAACAGTGAGGTTGTCAATCTCACCGGCTTGCTGAAAACAAAGGATTAAACGTCTGTGTGGAAAATGAGTATTAAATTGCAGAGAATGAAAAAGGAACAGTTTGCAGTTTGTGGTTTAATCAGTGTAAAAGAATGGACCGGGGTCCACAGTTCACTAGTGGTGTCTCTCCATAAAGATAACTAACATGTTGGGTAAACAAATTACAGCTGGGCAATTGACAAATAGTGAGCGCATGACAATGCAATACATGACATGATGATTACTATGATATTTAATTGGGCATTACGACATGATACATAGACCGTTATCCAACAGCGTCTATGACTAATAATCCACCGCCGGGTTGTCATCCGAGTCCCCGTTGGTATTAAGTTGCAAGCAACGGATAATGCATTAAGTAAAGTGCGTAATGTAAACAAACACATATGCCCGTGGACATAGCATCGTTAGGTTATCCCTAGTGGCAACAGCACATCCACAACCTTAGAACTTTCTGTCACTGTCCCAGATTAACGGAGGCATGAACCCACTATCTAGCATAAATACTCCCTCTTGGAGTTACAAGCATCTACTTGGCCAAAGCATCTACTAGTAACGGAAGCATGCAAGATCTTAAATAACATAGATAGATTGATAATCAACTTGACATAATATTCAATATTCATCGGATCCCAGCAAACACAACATGTAGCATTACAATAATATGATCTTGATCATGTAGGGCAGCTCACAAGATCTAAACATGATGGCACAAATAGGAGAGACAACCATCTAGCTACTGCTATGGACCCGTAGTCCAAGGATGAACTACTCACGCATCACTCCGGAGGCAGGCATGGCGATGTAGAAGCCTCCGGTGACGATTCCCCTCTCCGGCAGGGTGCCGGGAAGAGGTTCTGACCCTCCCGAGCTAGGGTTGACGGCGGCGGCGTCTCTGGAACTTTTCGTGGATATTTGCTCAGGCTTAGGGTTTTCTCGGGGGGAATAAGTAGGCGAAAGGGCGGCGGCTGGAGACCCCGAGGGGCCCACACCACCCAGGGCGCGGCAGGGGGGCCCGCGCCCTGGTGGCGTGTGGCCCTGGTGGCCTCCTCGTTGCTCTTTGCTCCAGGTGTTCTGGAAAAATAGGGACCCGTGAAGTTTCGTCCAATTCCGAGAATATTTCCAGACTAGCTTTTCTGGAATACAAAAACAGCAGAAAACAGGAACTGGCACTTCGGCATCTTGTTAATAGGTTAGTCCCAAAAAATGTATAAAAGTGATATAAAGTAGATGCAAAACATGTAGCAATTGGTATAAAACAAGCATGGAACATCAAAAATTATAGATACGTTTGAGACGTATCAGCATCCCCAAGCTTAGTTCCTACTCGTCCTCGAGTAGGTAAACGATAAAAACAAAATAATTTTTGAGGTGACATGCTACTATCATAATCTTGATCATATAATATTGCAAGGCACATGTAAATGAATGAAGTGATCCAAGTCAATGGTCTATAATTTGCTACCAAATAGATAATGAGTAAACAATGAATCACACAAGCTAAACGTTTTCATGAATAGTACTTTCGAGACAAGCATCAAACAGTTTTGCATAAGTGTTAACTCATAAAGCAATAGTTTCTAATAAAAGGTATTAATCAACACAAAGGAAGAATTAGTTTCAGCATTTGCTTCAACTTTCAACATATTTATCTCATGGATATTGTCAACACAAAGTAGTATAACAAGTCCAATACATTGCATATAACGCATGTTGTAACAAAGTTGACACTAGTGTTTGCTTGTGGAAGACAGAAAGAATAGGAAAACTGACTCAACATAAAAGTAAAAGAAAGGCCCTTCGCAGAGGGAAGCAGGGATTAAATCATGTGCTAGAGCTTTTAGGTTTTTGAAAGCATATAGAGATTGCATAAAATATTTGATACTCCTCCCAACCTTGCTAACACAAGCCATGGCTAACCGAATCCTCGGGTGCCTTCCATCAATCACATACCATGGAGGAGTATCTATTTTTGAGAGGTGTTTGTTAATTGTCAACGAATGGTAGCGGGTGAGAACAGTATTCTACCTGTCAAACGGACTTTTAAGAGCGGCTCCCATGAAGGACGTTATTTCTACCAGCAAGGCAGATCATCCCTCTTTCTCTTTGGTTTACACACATTCAGGTATTTCACTGTTTGTCATTGCTTACTGATGAATCAGGGCAAAAGTGTGAAGAGAATTAATTGGTTAAAGTTGTAATTAATTGGGACTGGGCACCCCGTTGCCAGCTCTTTTTGCAAATTGGATAAGCGGATGTATATGCCACTAGTCCAGGTGTAAAAGTCCATTGACAAAGAATAAAGAATAACCACACTAATTCCTCATGAGCTAGTAAACATTGACACAAAAAGGGAATAATAACATTTTGAATAATTTAAAGGTAGCACATGAAAAATTTACTTGGAGTGGCAAGGAAATACCACATATAGGTAGTTATGGTGGACACAAATGGCATGGATTTTGGCTCAAGGATTTGGATGCACGAGAAGCATTCCCTCTCAGTACAGAGTTTAGGCTAGCAAGGTTATGTAAGCAAACAAGAATATCAACCCGTACACCAAGTTTTATATGACAAACATATTGCAAACGTTATAAGACTTCATACCGTCTTCCTTGTTAACCAAACCCTGTTATTAGAAAATATCTAGACCTTAGAGATACCACCGATGCAAACCAAATTTTCAACAAGCTTTACGGTAGTTCTTCACTAATAGGCTTAACTCATGTGATGCACAATTTAATCATGATCTACTTGTTAACTCAAAACAATTGACAAGCATCAAGTTATCCATTTAGTGATCTACAAGATTAAGCAAGTTTTTCCTTATACCAATTACCACATGCAACATTTTGAACCAACCAAACACCAATCAATTTATTTCATCAACTCTCCAAACAAATATAAGTGAAGCAAGAGAGTACTTTCTACAAAAGAAAGCTAATAGCTCTGACAAGAGATACATGAAAACAAGAGCTAAAAGCTGAACAGCGCTAGATATGAATACTCAACAAATATAAGTGAAGAATAGGAGTATTCTCATGAAAAAGCGGAGCGTGTCTCTCTCCCAATCAAGAATGCTAGGGTCCAGTCAAGCTTTATTGAAAATAAAAGCAATACTGAAAATAAAAGCACACAGACGCTCCAAGAAAAGCACATATGATGTGAAAGAATTAAAATATAGTTTCACTAGAGATGACCTGATAATTTTGACGATGAAGAAGGGGATGCCTTGGGCATCCCCAAGCTTAGACGCTTGAGTCTTCTTGAAATATGCTGGGGAGATCCATGGGAGCCTCCCCAAGCTTAAGCTCTTCACTCTTCTTGATCCTATATCATCCTTCTCTCTTGACCCTTGAAAACTTCCGTCACACCAAACTCAAAGTAGATCTCATTAGAGGGTTAGTGCATAATCAAAAACTCACATGTTCTATAAAGACGCAATATGATTGTTACTTTAAACATTAGCTACAGCCACTGATGTTATGTGAAGCTCTTCCACCCAAAAAAGAATTTCACTCAACACTAGTAAAAGAGAGAATGCAAAATAAAAAGGCATAATCTGTCTAAAACAGAACAGTCCGCAAAGACGAATTTTTTCGAGGCACTTACGACGCTCAGATCGAAAAACTTGAACTAATGAAAGATTCAGACATTCATAAAGATTACGCAAAAAATTTCAGATTTTTAACAATCTGGTGATTTTAATTTCGTACAGTGAACAGCAAAAATCTGTTTCTGCGCAGCAATCAAAATTAAGCATCTTAACATTAGAGGCTACTCTTGGCACAACAATGCGAGAAAATAAAGATACAAAGGAGTTGCTACAGAAGTAAACAAATCCTTGACTCAATAAAAGAAAAATTGCAGAAAAATAAAATGGGTTGCCTCCCATAAGCGCTTTTCTTTAACGCCTTTTAGCTAGGCACAAAGCATGCATCAAGTATTACCAAGTGAAGAAGCATCAAAGAGAGGTCGGAAGTTTTCTCAACAATGCATTTATCTTGTCTATATAGGTTTCGAATTCCCTTTCTCAATACCTCAGGCTCATCATATTCATCAAATGGGTTTTCAGGAACAATCCAATCAAAATTCTTTTCTAGTGCCTCCTGCATTCCTATAAGCTTAAAAGGTATTGGTATTTTAACTTCCCCCTCACATTAGTTTCTTTAGTGTACTTAAGCCTCTCTTTTCAAGTTTTTCAAGTGTATTAACAAATCAATATACCAAGCATCTTGTATTTAATAAAAACTTTTCTAGCTTCCCTAGCAACATCACCAAATTCTTTAAGTAGGTTTCTAAAACAAAATCTTTCTTTTCACCATCTTCCGTATCATGAAGTTTTAGAAACATGTGCTGCATTATGGGACTAAGATTGACAAATCGAGCTTCCAACATGTGAACTAGAGAAGCTGTAGCAATTTCATAATTTGGAGCAAGTTCTACCAAGGATCTATCTTCAAAATCTTCAACCATACTAACATGATTAAAGAATTCCTCAATGTTATCTCTTCCAATGATAGACCCACTACCCACAGATATTTCTTTTAAAGTATACTTAGGGAGAAGCATGATGAAATAATAAAAACTAAACGAAAATAAACTAGATGCAAGTAACTAATTTTTTTGTGTTTTTGATAATTGAAAGCAAACAAGATAAAATAAAATAAACTAAGCAAGACAAAAACAAAGTAAAGAGATTGGAAGCGTGAAACTCCCCTTGCAGAAGACTGCTGTCTCCCCGGCAACGGCGCCAGAAAAAGAGCTTGATGCGTGAATCACACGTTCGTTGGGAGACCCCAAGAGGAAGGTATGATGTAGTCAGCAGCAAGTTTTCCCTCAGAAACCAAGGTTATCGAACCAGTAGGAGCACAACTCTTCAGAAGGTTGTCAACGCGAAATATGATGCGGCGCAACACGGGATCGGCTGACGTGGACTGCACACAACACAATCAAACTACTTTGCCCCAACGAAACAGTGAGGTTGTCAATCTCACTGGCTTGCTGAAAACAAAGGATTAAACGTCTGTGTGGAAAATGAGTATTAAATTGCAGAGAATGAAAAAGGAACAGTTTGCAGTTTGTGGTTTAATCAGTGTAAAAGAATGGACCGGGGTCCACAGTTCACTAGTGGTGTCTCTCCATAAAAGATAACTAACATGTTGGGTGAACAAATTACAGCTGGGCAATTGACAAATAGTGAGCGCATGACAATGCATATACATGACATGATGATTACTATGATATTTAATTGGGCATTACGACATGATACATAGACCGTTATCCAACAGCGTCTATGACTAATAATCCACCGCCGGGTTGTCATCCGAGTCCCCCGTTGGTATTAAGTTGCAAGCAACGGATAATGCATTAAGTAAAGCGTAATGTAAACAAACACATATGCCCGTGGACATAGCATCGTTAGGTTATCCCTAGTGGCAACAGCACATCCACAACCTTAGAACTTTCTGTCACTGTCCCAGATTAAACGGAGGCATGAACCCACTATCTAGCATAAATACTCTCTCTTGGAGTTACAAGCATCTACTTGGCCAAAGCATCTACTAGCAACGGAAGCATGCAAGATCATAAATAACATAGGGCATAGATTGATAATCAACTTGACATAATATTCAATATTCATCGGATCCCAGCAAACACAACATGTAGCATTACAATAATATGATCTTGATCATGTAGGGCAGCTCACAAGATCTAAACATGATGGCACAAATAGGAGAGACAACCATCTAGCTACTGCTATGGACCCGTAGTCCAAGGATGAACTACTCACGCATCACTCCGGAGGCAGGCATGGCGATGTAGAAGCCTCCGGTGACGATTCCCCTCTCCGGCAGGGTGCCGGGAAGAGGTTATGGACCCTCCCGATAGGGTTGACGGCGGCGACGTCTCTGGAACTTTTCGTGGATATTGGCTCAGGCCTTAGGGTTATTTTCGGGGGAAATAAGTAGGCGAAAGGGCGGCGGCTAGATCCCCGAGGGGCCCACACCATACCAGGGCGCGGCCAAGGGGGGCCCGCGCCCTGGTGGCGTGTGGGGCCCTGGTGCATCTCCTCCGTTGCTTCTTTGCTCCATCTGGTGTCTTCTGGAAAAATAGGGATGTCCGTAAAGTTTCGTCCAATTCCGAGAATATTTCCAGACTAGCTTTTCTGGAATACAAAAACAGCAGAAAACAGGAACTGGCGCTTCGGCATCTTGTTAATAGGTTAGTCCCAAAAAATGTATAAAAGTGCTATAAAGTAGATGCAAAACATGTAGCAATTGGTATAAAACAAGCATGGAACATCAAAAATTATAGATACATTGGAGACGTATCACACGTCCACCGACGGTCCAGGCCGGACAGTGCGGATGAGCTCCACCCGATTCTGCACCTCCTCCTCTCGTATGAACTGGAACGGGAACATCCGCTTGGGTTAAGGATCTCGTGGATGTAAAGCTTGTGGATCTTGCGCCATTAGTCACTGGTGGGGGCGAAGATGATGTTTTTCGAGCCATAGCCGCAGATGCCACAAACGAGGATCTTCCGATGATTTGCAAAGTTGGGGTCATGCACCTTGTCCCCTCCTGCGCTAGCTCTCGAGGCGTCACCACCACCATCAGCATCAGTGTAATCTTGAGCATCATGATCAGACACGTGTGGGCCGGCCAGGTCGTGAAGCTGGCAGTGCACCAGCTTGTTCACGAAGTGGTGCACGCTTCTGATGATCGGCAGCGTGCATGGGCCCTGCAGCCGTTGGACTGATCCTGGCTTGAAGAAGTTGATCATGGACACCGCAAGGAGGGCTAGAAGCATGATGTTGTACGTGGTGTCATCCATGGCGATCTTCGAGACACAGATTGTGAAGTGATGGTTGTATATTTCAGAAAATTTCTATATTTTTTGAGGAAAAACTTGCCACTCTTTATTCATTTATAATGTTCATGGGACTAACATCATAAAGGGTTCCTAGCCACAAATGGCGCCCCAAATTAAGAGAAGATGAATACTTGGCAAGTTTGTGAGCTTCAAAATTTAAATTTCTCCTTTCATGATATAGAACGAACAGGAATCAAAGGTGGCAGCCCCAGCCTTTAATGTCCACAATAATTAAGCCATATCTCCCAAGCGTAACCTCTCTGATATCCTGAACAACTTCCTTGCAATCAGTCGCAACCTGGAGGTTAGTAATCTGAAGATCGACAGCAAGGCTTAGTGCCTCACGGCATGCAAGAGACTCCACCACACGCGAGTCAGTAAAACCCTCACACACCAAAGCCGAGGCTCCCAAATAGTTACCATCTGAATCACGGCATATTGCAGCTGCTGCACATCTTGTACCAGCAAATTTCTATTGCGTATGTTTAGTATGACCTGGCCCAATAAGAGGGATGGCTACTGATTTTCCACCCTGCACGCAGATGCCTAGATATTCTTCTCAGTTTTAGAAAGGCCGAATCGTGAAAGGCCCGAAACTGTTTTAAGACAGTGCAAGCCTACAAAAGGCCCAAACAGCGTGTCAGAATCGTAAAACTGGTGAAACCTCTCTATCCGTGGAGTAGAGTTTACAAAGCTGATGTTAAATGCTGGGGTCGAGAGAGTTGATCAGTTTTCGTACGAGAGAGCTCTCAGAAACCTAGCCGCCGCCGCTGCCTTCTCCCTCCTCCGGCCGGCCTTGCCAGTGTCGGGAGGGTTGGGGAACTCTATCTATGAGTGGAGTTTTTAATAAAAATTGTGTTCCAATAGATTGGTTAGGGTTTTTGGTAGCCGTCTTCATCATCAATGGAGATGGCATCGTCCACAAGGTTTTGGAAGATTAAGTTTATCTAGGTATGGTTATTTAGATTTTGCTTTGACAGATCGATTTTGGATTGTTTCTCATGGCTGCTGCGAGGAGAATTGTCCTCATAATACTTGTCCCGGCTACTACGTCTTCGCCAATGGTGATTCGTACTATCGGCTCCCGGCGACGTCGATCAGACTGTTCGTTTCTTTTCCTTGCAATATCGGTGTTGGTACTCTTGCCGATATTGGTTGATTACGGTTGCGTGTGTGCACCTAGCCTTGGCATTGCGGCTCAAAATTAAAATTATGCGAGAACTATTCATAGGTACATGGTTTGGTGTCTTATCGTTCTACGACTGCCTTCAATTCAAGATCGTGTAAAATATTTGGTCGTTTTTTAGACTTTATTTTGTAATCGATGTAGTCAACGCATGTATCTTTACCATGTACTATTTTCTATATGTCGTGGTATTGATTTAAAAAAATGCTGGGTCGAGAGCACTACGTACAGAGAGGATAAGCTGCGCCGCTGCGGATCAGCGACGATAAAACTGCAACGAGGCCGGAGCGACGCCTGCATGACATGTAGCCTGCCGGCTGCGGCCTCTGCGATCAATTAAAACCCTGTCAAAATTGACAAAACTGACCTATGTGGCGCAAAAAATTCACGAAATGACCTATGTGCCAAAAAATTTCACTGAACTAACCTATTTTTGCCGCGCCATCCTCCGTGGCGCTGCATCCCATGCGGCCGCGCCGTGCGCCATGGCGCTGCCACCCTGCCAGCGTGGCGTAGTGGGCCCCCAGGCCGGTAAGTGCGGCGCCACGGCTTGTGGCGCTGCTCCCATTTTGGCCGCGCCACGGCCCAAGGCGCGGCTCTCCTAGGGTTTGTAAGGCGCCAAGGCCCGCCCGAGCCCGACCCAGCCACACTTGCCTCTCCCCTTTCCCCTTTCTCTCGTGGCGCGGCGGCGACTGGCGGTTGCGGCGGGAGGCACCAGAGGCGGTGCTCGGCGGCAGCGGCTCGGCGGCGGTGCTCGGCGGCGTCTCGGCGGCGGCTCGGCGGCGGTTGGGCGGCGGTGCTCGGCGACTGGCGGTTGCGGCGGGAGGCACCAGAGGCGGTGCTCGGCGGCAGCGGCTCGGCGGCGGTGCTCGGCGGCGGCTCGGCGGCGGCTCGGCGGCGGCTGGGCGGCGGTGCTCGGCGGCGGCCCTGCTCCGTGGCCCCCCCTCTCAGGTTAGCTCCCTTCCCCTTCCCCCGCGGCGATTATTTCCATGTGCAAATTCCGACTGTCTCGCCATTGTTGATGTTTAGAAAAGTTTGGATTAGTTTTACCTGATTAGCAGTTTGTGAAAAATAGTGCCTGAAAAATAAAGAATTAAAGCTGGATCTTAATATTACTAGAATTTGACATCTACATTGCTGTGTAAATGGGTAGCTTTCAAGCTTCGTGTTGCATTGTTGACTTTTTAAAATTACATGTGATGACTTGCAGATTAGTTGTTTCCGTGAATTTCCATGATATGATTTTTCATATACTCCAAATTATTGTTGTGTTTTATGTTACCCTATTTAATTGATGTTGGAATCCCTTGTGTAGGATGGCTCTCTTAGATCCTCACTATGACGTTAGACACCGTGCGATGTTCTCTGCCGACGAGAAGGAGGTAATTGAACATATATGTATGTACGTGTATTGGGGTGGTAGACATGGACTGATAAATGTTTTATGTGTGCAGGTTCTTCAACCTCTCCGACTAAGGGCTCACTCGGTGTCCTCAAATAAGTTGCCGTACGATGAGCGGTACACGGAGTTCATCGAGCCAACTGGGCTCCTCCCGTTCATCCATATGGTGACCCGGTCGACACCACCTATGAACCCTTCGGCGATCACGGCGCTTGTCGATCGATGGAGGCCGGAGACGCACAGTTTTCACCTCCGTACCGGGGAGATGACGGTCACTCTTCAGGACATGTCTATGATACTCGCACTCCCGATTGAGGGGAAGCCAGTGTGCATGGACACGAAACTTGACGACTGGCGTGGGCAGATGGAAGAAATGATTGGGAAGTGTCCTCCGGAAAGGTTCAACACTGCCGGGGAGAAATTAAGGCCATCTGCCGGAGCTACTTTCACTTGGATCCAAGAGAACTTCAAAGAGAAATTGCCGGAGGATGCCCCGAAGGAGCAGGTGGAGCAGTACGCTCGTGTCTATGTGTGGTATATTATCACGCGGACTCTCTTTCCTGACGGTAGTGGGACA
This sequence comes from Poa pratensis, assembly GCA_947311845.1. Lineage (NCBI taxonomy): Eukaryota > Viridiplantae > Streptophyta > Magnoliopsida > Poales > Poaceae > Poa > Poa pratensis. The sequence continues at coordinate 74,190,791 of CAMZMU010000020.1, forward strand.
ACCGCCAAGTGGTTATGGCTGAAGATGTTATCCAATATGAAGACTAAATGGAGTTGGGGTTCTGCGGCATTGGCCTTCTTGTACCGTCAGGTAATCCAATTTTTCAACGTCCCTATAGGTGAAGAATGCATGCTTTTAGTAGCTTTTAGTAGCAAGTGTTTATGGCTGAAGGAGGTAACCAATTATGTGCCTTCATTTGCAGTTGGACGAGGCTTGTTGTAGGATTGGAGGTCAGGCTAACATTGGTGGTCCGTTACTTCTTCTGTCAGTATGGAGCTGGTGTCGCTTCCCTGTTGGACGACCCAAGTGCAGAAAACCAACAGACTATGGAGATAATGGCATGTCCGTGCGGCAACCAACCTGGGCTTACATGTACGACGAGGCAATTGTTCCCACTGGTGACCCTATAGCGGGGTATGGAAGATACATGAGCGAGTTTGACAACTTAACCCCGGAGCAGGTAAAATGACCATCTAATTCTCACAATGCTTGTTGTCCACTTGTTGTGCAGTATCATGTAGTGTTGACACGAATGTGAACTGATGTAGGTGGACTGGGAGCCATATGGGACCGGAGAGGATGTGGGCTACAATTCTCAATTTAGAATTAACCCAGCGTGCGTGGCTGAGCGGACACTTTGGAATATCCGAGTCCCGTTGGTATGCATGTGGATTGTTGAGCATCACATGCCGCAACGGTCATGAGACAATTTGGGTTGAGACAGGAGTGCCCGCCGGCACACAAGGACACTGACATTGTGCTCCATGGGTAAGATAATTGTGCATAAGTGTTTTCATATTATCTTGCATTTACTTATGGTTTTGACATTGTGCTTCCATCGTACGCAGATACCCCGGTAATAAGCATAAAACAGACTGGGACAAGACCCACAAGAAACATATCGCCAAGTTTGTCAAGCGAGTGAAGGAGGCGAAAAAAGCTAAAGTTGTCGCCGGGCAACCCCATGATGAGGAGGCTTTCAACGTGTACCTCCGCTGGTTTTTGTCCAACTATCGTGTGCAAGTCCTTCCCGATGCTTATGCGGAAGATATTTTGGAAGAGCCATTGGAATATGAGCAGATCGCAACCCAGGAGTACAACTTTCGGACAAGGCAAGGGCACCAAGCTGCGCATGGTCGGCTACTCAACTATGTGGTAAGAAAATAGCTGTCTAACGCTCCCTTCGATCCGTCACTTATTAGCTAAATTTGTTCATTACCGTCGAATGACAGCGCAACGAGATTCAGAAGGTGGCGGGTGAACATGAGGAAACATTGCAGTCTGTCACTGGTCCTGAAGAGGGGTATGACATATTGCGACAATTTGTTAAGGTTTGAGCTCACACACTTATAAACTCGTAGGCATTTGGGGTAGTTTTCAACATTTTTTGCTATTGCAGCGTGCTGGGCAGAGGCTTCGCCGGTTATCCAACGTGCTCGGATGTCGTGACCCGGAGATAGTTTCTCCGACCAATTCAGGATCTCAGTCACGGTCAGACCGGGTTGATGAGAGCCGCGGCAGCAGTGCTGAGGATGAGGGAGAGGTATGCCATTGGTACACAACACTATTTTGTTTTCATTTGAAGAATAAAAATTGTAAACACTAACTTGAGTCCTTCTTAAAGGCACAACTTGGTGAGAACACACCATTCAACACTATCATCGCTGAAAAGCGAGTGCAGAGACGGACCGTTATCAAGCTCAAGCCAAGGAATAAGGAAGTTCTGGATCCTCGCGGTGACAAGTTCTCACCGGACCTAGCTAGGAAGAAGGCAGTGAAGAAGAAGAGGGCAAGGAAACCTGCGATTGTCGAGTCCGATTCCGAGGACATGTTTGAAGATCCACCATATGAGGACACACCGTTGGAAGAGCTGTTCATCAACCAACAGCGGGAGAAGATTCCTGCAAAGAGGGAGGAAAAGTAAGCAAGCGTGGAAAGAAGTAAAGTTGTTCTTGTATGCTGTAGGTGAACTTGACATTTTAGTCGTGTTTCTGTGACCAATGTGATGGACATTTGTTTGTTTGTAGTGAGACCTAAGTGCGCACGTTTTATTTTGTTGACAATTGAAGTATTGGTGGTACGAATGAAGTTGTCTTGTATTTCTTGTCATGTTGTTCTGTAAATTATTGTCGTTTTGTTTTGTTTTGAAGTATTGAAGTATTGTATTTCTTGTCATGTTGCTCTATTACATATATATGTTTGTTTTGACAACTGTGACAATTGTTGTCGTTCAGTCAATTATTTTTGTTGTGGCAGCGCCGTGAGGATTGCGCGGCCTCCCGTGGAGCAGCGCCGTGGGCCGTGGCGCGGCATACCAGGCAACGCCGTCGTCGGAGGCGCTGCCAAGCAACAGAGAGAGGACTGGAGTGGCAGCGCCGTGATGGTTGGCGCGGCCTCCCGTGCAGCAGCGCCTTGGCCCGTGGCGCGGCCTACCAGGCAACGCCGTCGTCGTCGGCGCTGCCAAGTAACAGAGAGGACTGGAAGTGGCAGCGCCTTGGCCCGTGGCGCGGCCTACCGTGCAGCAGCGCCTTGGCCCGTGGCGCGGCCTACCAGGAAGTGGCAGCTGCCAAGCAAAGAGGACTGGAAGTGGCAGCTGAGGAAAGACAGGCAAGTGTGGCTGGGTCGGGCTCGGGCGGGCCTTGGCGCCTTACAAACCCTAGGCGAGCCGCGCCTTGGGCCGTGGCGCGGCCAAAATGGGAGCAGCGCCACAAGCCGTGGCGCCGCACTTACCGGCCTGGGGGCCCACTACGCCACGCTGGCAGGGTGGCAGCGCCATGGCGCACGGCGCGGCCGCATGGGATGCAGCGCCACGGAGGATGGCGCGGCAAAAATAGGTTAGTTCAGTGAAATTTTTTGGCACATAGGTCATTTCGTGAATTTTTTGCGCCACATAGGTCAGTTTTGTCAATTTTGCCTAAAACCCTCCTCGCCGGGAGCGGAAGCTTGCGCAGAGGCTGCAGCTTGCCTTTCCCTGTCACCCCCCTACCAAAAGACAACCGGGCACGGACAACCATCACATCGGCCATTAATGGGCATTCATTCATGCCGGCCAGACATACAAACAGCACTCCACTCCACTCCATCAAAGCCTTGCTGCAGCTACGACGTCAAACTCCGCATCACCATCATCATGAAAACATTAAAAGATGGCGGGAAAAAAACCCGTGACGCATCCCCCACTTAAGAGCGAACTGGTCGCATCCATGGCATTTAAGCTGCAGCTGCAATGAATGGAGACGATGAGTGTTCATCACGATTCCCGTGCCGCACCCGCAGTCGCAGGGACTACTCACTCCGCCAGTGGAAGTATTGGCCAGCAGTAGTAATAACTGAAGCGTTAGAAAAAGAACAAACCGGACGAGCAATAATTAATGGGATTCATGTTGTATGGATTGTTTGATTGATTTCTGACAGGGCCATACAGGTAGTGGGAGTAACTGGAAATGAACAAGCAAAACTCAGGCCCTATGTACCGGAAGGATTCTTCGGTCGGTGGACACGTCCACACGACGTCGCTCTTGGCGGCCGCGCGCGTGGACAATGGAGCCGTGGCGAATCGGAGCACCCAGGCCAGCCTACCTAACGCGCCGAGGATGACTGACAACCATCTCTACTTCCTCCTCTTCTTCTTGGCCGGCTAGCTAGAGCTCGAGCTACGTGCCTAGGAAGCCGACGTTGAGGTCGATCCGTGGCTTCTTCTTGGGCGCCGGAGCCGGGGGCGGCGGCACGTGCGACTCGCAGCGCGGGCACCGCGGGTCGCTCCGGGAGATGAGCACGTAGAGGAAGCACCGCGGGCACGCCGCCGCCACCATCCCGCCGGACGGGGAGTCGCAGCCGTCGCCCTGCTCCACGGCGCCGCGCTTCACGGAGGACGTGGTGACGGACGACGACGACGGGGACGCGCTCGGTTGATGCTGCTGGTTGTGGTACTGCTGATGGCCCTGCTTGCCGCGCTCGAACCGCTCCAGCGCCGTCTTCACCTTCTCGATCGTGCACACGCTGTGGTACGTCGTGGTGGCCGTGGCCGCAGCTGCCGGTTGTTCCGTCGTTGCGGCGGGGATGCCGGCGCCGGAGACCGGGAACGGGTTCAGGTCCCTGGTGGATGGCGGGCTCAGGTGCTTCTGCAGGGGGGCCTTGCCGGGCTGCACGCAAGGAAAGGAAAATCAATCAATGCCATGCAGTAATATCGACGATCGATCGCACCGGCGAAAATAGCACTTGAACTGCCTGCTGTAATTAAAGATTCTTCTAGTAGTATGGCTCAGACTACCAGTTTAAATTGCCGCACTTGAAATGCATACCCATAACTGTGAACACGCCGCGCAATAAATATACTAATTGCCGGTGGAGTACAAGATGCATATGGCAGACAGATGAAAATAAATTAAATGGAAACCGTGTGTAAGAATTCTGCCTAACGTAGAGAACAATCGCTAATCCATATCCTGTTTGCGAATAAAATAATCTCAGGAATCTAGTCTAGCAATCTAGTCTGAATTTGTTTAACACCGCACACAGTTGACAAGTCGTTACCCCGCGATCAGATTTGTTGACCGAATTAATTCGAACCAATGGATCCACGGTTAAATTTGAAAAGTCTTAAATTAGGCACGGATGGTCCAATCTCAGTTGAGTATGGAAGAAGAAAGCAAAGGTGTACAGTCAAAAAAAAGAAAGCAAAGGCGAACACGCGAATTGAAGAGAGGAACAGAGGATGAGGTGCGTACCACGGCGGCGGCGTCCCTGGCGTCGTCGGCGGCGGCGCACCCGCCGAGGAAGTCCCGCGTGACGAGCTCGGCCGCCATCCCGCCGTCCACCGCTCGAGACATGAACCCCACCGCCTCAGCAACCATCTAGCAGCACGCCAGCATACAACCTCTAGCGCTCCAGCAGCAGCAGCTCAATGCGGGATGAACAAAGCGGCTGTCCAACAAGGTTGCAGCTAGTAGAAGAAGGGGTGAATAAAGGTTGGTCTCGGTAGGGAAGAAGATGTAGAGGCACAGGAGGATGCGCGTGTGTGCAGGTGCAGCAATGGAGGGAGGGCCGCGCGCGGTAGGGAGACGGAGACGGAGAGGGAGAGGAAGGAGGAGATAAATGGAAGGGAGAGGGAGGGAAACAGGGGAGGTGTGTTTGTATGGGCGGCATTAATTAGGATGTTGGAAAGGGAAGGCATGAGGACAAGATGTGCATTGAATGCGGCCATTGATGGCAATGGCTCCCGGTGTGTGATGTGTGACGGACGAGATGGGGATGGACCAGCAAGCAACCACACCGCTCCTGCTACTGCTCGCTACTGATGCTCCTGCCGCCCTGACTCATCATCATCGCCTCTATAATTATCATCGCTCGCGCTCCTTCAAAAGTGCGAGGATTATGTGCTCCGCGCGGCGTCTACGTGTGTGTTCGCGAGTGAAAGATGAGGCGTAGGAGTTTTTAATAAGTGCTGCTACGGTCTCGTGTGGGGATCCGGGGGACCCATGCCCCAAGCTATCAACTTCGGGATCGGTTAAAAAATAGACCCCGGGAAACCTTAAAAACACTCCACCTCCTCCAAGTTAGGCCGTGGATTAAATTACTAGTGCAAGCGAGGTAATTAACCCGGCGTATGAATATACTACCCATTGCGTTGCTCCGTGCCTCCGCCGACCGAGCTCCGTAGGCTATGATTATGCAATTTGCATTCCACATATTGCCATCTCAGCGTGTCAAATGGAGACAAGAACATGGGCTCTTTTTACTCAAGGGGAGTGTGTACAATTGTTTTACGAGGACTTGAATCTTTGGAAAAAAAAATCTCCTCTGAAATTTCTATAAAGGCTTTCTTTGCGCTCTATTTTGGAGAAAAGTTACCCTCCACTCCAACCTTTTTTTCACGCTTCGTTTGTTTTGTCTATGCAAATAAACGCTCGTGAATCCAAAATCTTGTAATTTTCTAATTATGTAGAATTAGAGAGGGCATGCCATTTCAGTTGTGCTTCTTGTTCATGCGTTCTGAAAATCATGTGAATCAAAAGACCCAAATATGTGCTAGTAGGACATGGAAATTTTCTTGCCTTGCATGTGTAGTTAACAAAGATCATACTTTTGTTTATTCATTGTACTTCTTCTCTTGGTTTTATATCATTTCTCAATCTTTATGTTCATCTGGGATAAAACCTTATTACTTTCCATAAAGGGATGGGTATCAGTCATATCCACCTACGGGTTTTTGTATTCGTGGTTGCATTGGCGTAGTCAGGAATGAGTTTTCTCTCATACTCATCGAGGGGGGGGTGGGGTGTCAAAGGTAATACAAAATAATTTCTTCAAAAATCGTAGATGTTACAAAAAAAATATCAGAATGTCGAGGGGTTGACCCATAGCCATTGCTGACCCACCTGGCTCAGCACCTTCGCGGTGCACACATCTCAAATATTGTAAAAGAAGTTGTGAGAAATATTTACAGAAAAAACTTAATATTGACGAAAATCAACCATAGTGTGAGAAAGTTTCATTTAAAATTTTGGTGATAATCTTTGTAAATGAATTGTGAATGCGATAGTCAAACCCCGATGATGCCTTCGGAAAAACTATAATGAAACCTATGTTGCCACATGCATTTTTAAACATCTGTGAAACCTCGATAAACACTTATGAAACCTTTTTGGAGCAGAGTGTGCGGGTTGATATTCGTAAAACATAAAATTTATACACAAATATGCCGTAGCTAATAATCTCTAGGCAGACACATTAGGAGGGGAGTTCTACTGGGCTACGTGTCGTAAAATTAAAAAATTGTGACCAAACCGCTAGGATCTATTTTATGAAGATATGCTGCACCCCATAATGCGAGATCTAGATACTTACAAACACCGTTGCGGAAGATCTTGTGTTTCTCAAAGTAGATGTTGGTGAAACCTGATGAAGAATCTCACGTCCACGTCGGGAGTTAAGATTGTTGCCGATTCCGTCATCGAGGAATTGCTTGCGCAACCCGCTCATCTAGTATCCACATGTACGCCGTGTCAACCCGTCAGCGCTCCGTCGTCTAGAGCACCTGGCGCTGACGGAGAGAGACAACCTTTCCGCTAGTTTAGGTGATAGATCTAATCAACTAGATTAGCCCTATATGAGATTAGAGAATTGTCTAATTTTCAACACATGAGATCTAATTAGAGAGAGAGAGAGAGAGAGAGAGAGAGAGAGAGAGAGAGAGAGAGAGAGAAAACTCCGGTAGAGGACACCTAAAAAACCGGGAGCAAATTGTATGTATAAAACCCTAGGGGTTGGGGAGTATATAAAGGGAGCCAAGGGGTAGGGAGGCTTGGGGGAGGGGTTGATCCCTCCCCTCCTTGGTGCGCAGGCTAAGGAGGAGGAGGAGTCCTCCTCCAACACGGCCTCCCCCACCAACCTCCCCCATGGGCCCAAGGCCCATCTAGGGTTCGGCCAGGGGGGGACTCCCCCCTCCCCATGCGTCTTGGCCCACCCGCCCCACCTAGGGGCGCGGCTGCCTAGTGGGCCCATGGCCGCCCCTCTTGGTGGGCACCGATTTTATTTCTTTATTTAATATTTTCCAAATATTAATTTAATTAATCATTTTGTCAAATTAATTCTTAATTGAATATTTTCTTTTGCAGAAAATTCCCGGAATTAATTACTTATCATATAAATATTAAACCTATTTATACGATCTGGGACACCCAGTGTCTGCTAACAAAATACTTCAGATAAATATTTCCCTCTTATATAAACCCTCGAAATAAATCTGACAATAATAGAAACAATTCATATTATTATGATACATTCAATGTGTGCCTTCTCTTTCTCTATTCCTTGACCAGAACAAGTTCCTGTGACATCGGAGTGACTCTGACACTATCTCATAACCACTAAAACTGCAACTTTATTCTCTCAATAAAAGATTGACTCGCAGATTAAGTGTGTGACCCGGAAGGTTCGGTAACACATAGACATGTCCGGGTACTTACCAGACGATAACTAGCATGGGGACCTAGACGTCCGTACTGGCTCCTATGTATTCACGAGTGAACGACAAAACCTGTTGTGTTTCTCATTACGCTAATTCCCTTATGTACACGATACCAATGATATCACGAGATGAGACTACGTGTTCTAGTGTGATAAAAAATATTCGATCATAACACATAGAAAACTCGTACCGATATCATTCTCTTTTCTCATTCCGTATTCTCGATGTCCCATGATAAATCACACTGTGTCTGGCCGGACGATTAGGGTGATATCGATAATACTGAGATGGCCTAGAGAATGTATCTCTCCATTGCCTGGAGGAGTAAGTACCATTATTGAACGATCTTCGTTCCATTACGTATTCTAGTTCACACCCAAAAGCCACCGTTATTATCCCCAAATTAATGCCGGACGGTTGATGGCGATGAAAGTGTAAGTGTCAAATACGCGATCTCTAGATATTCTCATGGTATAGGAATACAGATAACGAAAACTCTATATGATCAATTGCTAATCTTCATCTGTGACGATTTGTCTCTTAGCAAGATTATACGATGGGTCGGTTCAGTACTATTATTATTCCGATAATAAACTAATATAGTTGTGTGACTTATACAATGTCCATGATCAGAAAAACGTGATAACCTAACAACAAGATAGGCCAGTCTTAAGGACAAGACTAGGAACTCTTTTGCTTTATTCATATCTCTACATGTGCATTGGAGTTTTTCTTTGAAGACTCACTATTCAATTGCCAATGCAGTTGTAGCATAAAGATATAAACATTTAACAATAAACTTGGAGATAACATAATATTAAATATTATTATCTTTAGAGCATATCTCGTTCAACAAGTTCGCGCGACCAAAAATAGCAGAAACTTACAAAAATCACACACACAAGTATCGACGACCAAGTTGATGTATTCTTTCATACTATAAGCGTGGAAAATTTTAATGTAAAATATTTTGTATTATGGGCTACACAAAAATGACAAAAGTTGGAAATTTGAAACTATACATTATACGCTATACTCAAATATATACATTTGTTATTTTTCTGAAACTCAAAACATATAGTATTTTGCATTGTAATTTTCCACCCTAGTAGGATATATCATTACGAATATGCATGCTTTTTCAGATTTTTTTAAAACTTTTAAATATATTTTTAAAACGGTGAAATCACTGGACCTCGGAGCACCAAATCTCTGTTTTTTTTTTGACAAATCTTTGATCCATGGTGCAATGAAAGCCAGTACAATACTTGATCTTGATCTTGTTTGTCTGAATAACAATTTCGGTTTTATTTTTATTTTTTAAGTTACTAAAAAAATTGCACCAATATAATCATTTAGTTTGGAATTCCAAAATGAAATGACAGCTCCAATTCCATGTCAGCCAAACAATTTGGTTATGAAATCACAAATAAATTTCATATTTCAGGCATAAAATAATGACTACCGAACCATCTCTTAATTTGATGAATTCCAAATGAAATGAAGTATCCAATTCCCAAACAGGTTGGGTATGAAAATACAAATCAAATTTCATAATTCTGGCTCAAAATGATAACTTCGAAACGATCTCTTAATCTGAGACACGTGAATACGAAACACATCGCTGATGCTCTCACTTCGGACTTACTGGTGAGCCAGATGAACCATTTCATGGCGCACAGGAAGGGAAGGCCAATCAATTCTAAAAGGCAACGATCACTTCATAGATCGTAATTCTAGCACTGAATGCGTACGCACCGCGTCGGTCCCCCTGGCCGTGTATATTACTACGCGGGACGGAGATCAGTTTTAAAAGTGGCGCAGCGTGAGGCGACTTCACGCTTGAATGGGGCCGCGGTATGTACGCACGGTGACATTAATAGGATCGGACCTCGACGCGACGAGCACATTACTACGGTTGGAGGTAATTCAAGGCGTACGCTCCGTGCTAGGCAGACGGCGTCTTGTGCTCAGGTCTCACGGGTCAGACATCGCCGTCCCGCCGTCCCGTAACACAAAATTATTACGCCCTGTAGTCGCCGCAGCGGGCTGCGGCGACCTGCAAAATTATTAAGCCCAGCGATAACGTACTCCGGTAACTACCCTCGAATTGTTCCGACTTTTCAATGCACCGGAGGATGGGTATGTGTGCGCGACTGGATATACTGTGACGGTACAGATTAAGGGCTCGCCTGGATTCGGGTTTTTTATACCAGAAATGACCGGTTTAATTTCACGGATATGAAAATGCTCCGTAATTTTCTGAAGGAATCGGTAGATTTCCACTGGGGGGAGAAAAAAATATGAACCAAGCGGGGCCTAATGGGCAGGCCTAGCCTTCTCGCGCGTGAGCCATTGACACGGTTTTCGCACCCCTAAACAACAAGGCTCGCTGAGTGGAAGAACATCGAGTCAACCCCGCATCCACCGCCGGCGAACCACCCGCCACCCCACCTGCGGCAGGCGGCCGCCTGCTTGACCCGTCTTCTCAAATCCCCTCCCCCCGCACCGCCGGATCTCGTCGCCTGCCACACCTCCCCCCTCCCCGTTATGTCCATTCTCGACTGCCGCCTTCTTCGATAAGGCTCGCACACTCGTCAATAAGCAATTTTGCAGATTAATGTGACGGTAAATACTGCATTTGTGCGGTGAAAAATAAACAAACTGCTAGCTTAGCTTTTGTTCTCGCTTGCCGTGCCACAACCATGGGTGTATCTAGCGGGTGGGCAGGGGGGCCTTGGGCCACCTAGAATTTTCGGAATTTGTTTGACCCCCCGCCCCAATATATCCTGGTTTCTTGCCCTTTTTTTCGTACTGTATAATGTGTACAATTGGTGATTTATGTTTGTAAATGAAAAGAAATAGGTTATATATATTGTTTACAAATGGAAAATACCTTTTATTGCGATGCCACGTATGAAACATACATATTGAATTGCAATATTGTGCATCGATCGCCTATTTATACTATTCATTTGACAAAAAAATCCGCGGTGCGACATTTTTATTACAATGTGTCCACCCTCCAATTTTTTCCTGGATGGCCAGCGGTACGGAAAACCACCATCCATCCCTGACTTGTGATCTCGGCCATTAATGTGCGAGCTTCCAAAACGAATTTCCTCCTCGGTCGGCTAGGACGGTGTAGTAGGAGTAGTACTACCCCGAACGGTGTGGAGGGAACGTACTTGCATGGGCGCTCAAACTCATGGTACCGCCGGCGCCAATGCCATCTCTTGTACGCATGGCGCGGCCGTTGGGTTGGGCATCCATCCATCGTCAGTCGTCACCGTGCGCCGTTTAAGCTGCTAGCTACTCCAGGTGGTGTGATTTTTCAAAGCTACGTAGTACTGGTGATGGCCTCAGACGGGAGGCGTACAAACTTTCTGTACCGCGGTATCGTTACTTAAGCGCGTACTCGCCGGTACATCCACCAGTTTTCCTCTGCTTCTTCTGGCGATGATATCGATAAACAAGACCGTACGCAGAAAATACACTTGGAAAAGTTCTTACCGTGCGATGAAACACGGAGCGTACGTGTAGCTGGGATGAACTCTTAAACATTCCAGTACCCGCAGTAGTAACACTTAGTTTAGCGCTGTTTACTACGGAAAATGTTATTTGCTCCCGAGCTCCAGTGCACCCTCCATTAAAAAAATTCGAAAATTATATTTGCGAGTTTCAAAAAATTATGAAATAAATCACGGGTGTAGCCAATGGTGTATCCCTTGAACCTGCAAAATTTCAGCTTGAAATAATTTATATTATGGGCTATACAAAAATAACAAAATCTGTTAAAACTTATAGATTTGAAAATAGGCTTATTTAGATCCACAATTTGTCATTTTTGTATAGCCCAAAATACAAAGTATTTGGTGTTGATATTTTACACGCTCGTGGAATATACTATTGGCAACACCCAGAATTGTTTTCAGAATTTTTTAAAACTTATAAATATGATTTTCGAATTTTTTAAATTAGAGGGTTCACTGGAGCTCGGGAGTAAGAAGTCTCTACCGTCTTTACTAGTACCTCCATACGTCCCTAGTACCACTGCGCGAACGTAACTGCGATCAATCGCTCTGAACTTTTTACGTGCGCAACACTACGAAGACGGGCGTATCAAAAGCACATAGAGTACTACAGTAGATGTACTCCCCGATCCATGAAATAAACGGAGCAATAAAACGGAGGTGCTCTGATGACTCCTGTAGTGCTGATAGCGCTTCCTACTGTACTGTGGCCCTACTCTGCTGACTGGTCAGAGGAGACGCGACGCGTGAGGACACGAATGCTCACCTGCTGAGCGCGAACGGAGAAATATCCGATTCGGTTAATAACAACGTGCCAAAAATACGCAAGCCAGGTAAAAAAAAAAAGGGAAGAGAACAAAGGTTACATCTGTGCAAATGTACTGTAGCAAATAGTACGAGCAACTCATAAGCATACGTATATGAATGAGTGCAGAGATACTGAAATTTCAAAGATTATGTGCGGTAAGAGTGGGCAGATATGATATTCAAATTACTTTAAGCTGTCGAACTATATTGATTTATAGAAAGGTGCTTTTTCTCCCGGGCTCACATGCCCCTGGCTGAATATTTTTTTCTCAAACAAATAGAAAGACATTTCAATAAATTTTGATTTTTTATTTCACCACAAATCTTATTTCACCACGAAATTTGGCACGCATCTAGAATGCTTGTATATGTTCATCACCAAAAACTTTCTGAATTTTTGGACACATTTTACTATTATCTTTTAGTTTATTCGGCTAGAATCATATGAGCTCAGGAGTTATTGCGAATTTCCGATATTGAAAACTTTATCAACATCTAAATACCAATTTAGTTCTTCAGATTCATCATAATTTTGTTTTTGTATTACATAGATTTGACGTTATCAAACTAAGAGAAGGTTGGCTTAGGGCAAACACATAATTTCGTTTATTTTGAAAAATGGAGGGAGTATGTATATTCAAAGTACAAGGCAAGTTTCCCAAATTGAAAAGGACAAAGTGCCATAATACACACATATAACAAAACCGAATGATTTTTGGATGTCCATTTCTTTCTAGAGCCGTATACGGTTGCCTTGACGCTCCATATATTTACTGCTATTTTAATTTCTCAGCGATGACAAAAGAAATAACAATGTTAAATGAATGAAATAAAAATACATGAAAAAATTGTAAGGTTGGTACGGTTTGACACCTAGAAGTGAGAAGTTGTAAGCAAAACATAACTGAAAACATAGGGAATAATGTATGTGAACTTGGTAAAAAAAAATACAGTAAGACATAGTTGTGTAGGACCATGCAAAATATATTGATGTGTGTTTGAGCGCTTAACAACAAAAGATAAAAGAGATAGAACCAAAACAGTAAGATCAAATATATGTAAGAAATCGACACCACCAAGTATGAACAAGAGTAAAAGATACACCATAATCCAAGTCGACACACATTTCTTATGTTTTCATTATTCTATCTTATTTGACAGCGAAGTAGATTTTATCTATACATAATAAAATGTCATACAGATCATCAAAACCATATTGTCCATACAATTAAGATGGAATCTAGCTACATGACTACTAATTTATGAACACACGTGTCACAAATTATAATGTCACCGAATGATGCAGCCTTCCCTTGCAGAGGTGTTACTGAATAAACATTGTTCCAGTATTTGACTTTCTTGGATCTACTCATTTTAGTGCATTACTGTTCTTCAGATTGACTGACTTATTCATATTTATTTTACAGATTTGCATTGTTGTCTCTCCATACTTGAACAGAGGAACCAAGATTCGGTACACCCTGATAACTGAAATGTCTTTAATATGACTTCAAAATTAACATGAACTAAAAAAATCTATTTTTTGAATTGAAGATGATCGGTGTGTGTTTGTCCTGAGTGTTGGAAACAATCTGGTGAGATTCAAATTCTATGAGTAGGATCATAATCTCCTAAGCCATGATCAAATGCAGTTCACATAGTAAGTCTTCTTTTTCCTGGCTAAAAATGGACATAACTCTTTTGATGAAAATTTTGTAAGTGGGCCGATTATGATTACTCTTTAGATTTGAGAAAATCCAGACCTTCATATAAAGCTTATATCTTTGTTACGAAGGTGAAAAAAAAGATGCATGGTGCTAGGGTGGGACGATCAGCTGTCCCTCTGGTCCCTCTAGGTTGTAGCCCATTAATTCCTGTGAGCATGGTACGAATTAAATAAGCCAATTAATTGGTATTCTTTAAAGACACTCTTCAGATTGAATGCTCGGAAGTGGTTTGGTTTGGTAGCCTTGTTGTTTTAATTTTCTGACGTTATAATGACTGAACAGCGCGCCGATGGTCAGGTGGGGAGTGCTGACGCTGCTAACGTAAGGAAGCTAAAAATTAAAATAACCTATGTTTTTTCTTGTGGAAACTTAAAACTTTAAAGTTCCACCATCGTATTTGTAAAGTATTTACTAGATGCTTTGCAATCTATGTGTAAATTGTCAGATCCAATAAACATAAACATAGTACACCGCAAACCAGTGGTCATATGTGTATTTGAAAGCTTCAAGTTCCAATTTTGTGTTGTTTAAGAGAGAGGGAAAAAAAGAGAGAAATTTCTACTGTGAAAAGCCATCGATCTAGATGCAAAACCGAGGGCCTAGATAGGAGGAGATGCACCTGCACGGGAGCTACAGCAATCCACTCTCACCGGAAAATTAATAACTCGGCTAGTCCGAGCCAACACTACTTCAAAATACACTCTTTGCTTCAGTTGATTTGGAGGTCCTGCAGCGGCATTGCTCGTTTACTTCGCTTCGTGCGGGTATGCAAATGTTCATTTACTCGGCGAGATCAATGTGATACTGAACCTACTGAACACAACTTAGTGCAGCAGTACTATGTGCCTTTGCTACTACTGAAACTTAAGGCGCGGCACAGCACCGCAATGATTTTGATCCTGCAGCGTCCCATCTGCACTGGTAAATAACCGTCCAGCCGTGGTTGTGCAAATCAAGACGCCGGCCGGTTCGCCCACGCCATTGATTGTTTCTCTGATCCCAAGTGTCCGTCACGGCGGGGAGGGATACGCCATTAAAATCTCCAGGCCGCACGAGCCGTACGTACATGGCGAAGCTACGCGCCGCAGCGGCCTGCCGGCCGGCGGGGG
This sequence comes from Poa pratensis, assembly GCA_947311845.1. NCBI lineage: Eukaryota > Viridiplantae > Streptophyta > Magnoliopsida > Poales > Poaceae > Poa > Poa pratensis. The sequence continues at coordinate 74,205,936 of CAMZMU010000020.1, forward strand.
TCATTTACCACGGCCGGAGTACATGCTCATCATCATTATCACCGCCACGGGTACCTCGTGATGGCAAGCAGAGGCCGGCCGCCCGTGCATCTATGCGAGTATCTACTTACTCCACAGTACAGGATGGCCATTCACTGCTCTGCCTGCATACGACGGCGTGGAGTAATGGAGCGGCAGTGCAACTGACTGGCTTGCGCTGTTGCGAGCTTGCAGTGCTGAATAGTGGAGTGACACCACCAGGGAGAAGAAGAGGTGGACTGCTCGTACGCTGCTGGTGGGATTAACGGGTTCGGCCTGAATCGCGCTTGCTGGGGGTGTGGCTCAGTGGCTGTGGGGCTGCAGTGCGCTGCATGCAGCCCATTTGCGACGAAGATTTTTATGTGTGTTTTGGCAGGCCGGCCTGGATCGGACAGGCAGTCTCTATATGACGCCCATTGCACCTTTCCTACCTTTGGTTTCGCAAGTGGGCCGGCCTAGGTAGCATCTCTAACACCGGTTTGGAAGCTTCCAAAACTTCCGGCCGGTTTTCCTGTTCTTTCTTTCCCGTTCATTTCGTTCAGCATTTCGTCTTCCGGATTTTTGTGTTTGTCTTGTTCGTTTTCTCTTTTTAATTGTTTTTATTTTCTTACTATTTTATGTTCCTCTTTATTTTTTCCTTTTTCCTTTGTTTTTAACTTTATTTCTTGTTTTTAAAAATCATAAAAATATGTTTTATTGTATGATAAGTGATTTATTTTTGAATATCATGAACATCTTTCGAACTTGCTAGCAATTTTTCTAACCATCTGAAAAATTTATGAACTCACCAACACTTCCTTAACTATGCCAAAAAAATTAACTGTTCAAGCTATTCAAAATAAATATTCATGGTTCCGAAATAATTGTTCATGGTTTTAAAATAATGTTCACACTATTCTAAATAATTGTTCAGGGTTTAAAAATAATGTTCGAACTATAAGAAATGATTGTTCTCGCCTTCAAAATAATGTTCAATCATTACACAAATATAAATATTCGTATGATTTAAAAAACAAAGTAAAAAACAGAATACACACAAATAAGGCGTCGTATCTTATGAATCCGGCATCCGTGTATTGTCAATCATCCGATCCAAATCGTGTCGTGTCTCCACAATCTTGGGCAGATTTGCACTTAAGCACCGCATCAAGCCCTTTATTTTCAATTAAGCCTGAACATCGGAAACTTCACATACTGAATCACGTCTCAATTGTCTCGCGACTCGCGAGCTGGATCTCCTAACAACGATGACGATGAGCTCGGCACCAAGTTTGGGAGACATGTCCCCGAAGAATATACATCCGATCGAGCTCGCCGTGGCCGTAACCGAGATGCCATCCGACAGCCGCGGCGCCGCTTGCCGTGCCCTGTACAGGCTCATAACGTCGTCCTTCGCGCCGGTCCCTGACGGCGGCCGCCGGCGAATACATCAATTCCGCGTGCGTGTGTTTCCGCGTTGTGAGCTATGAACTCTAGAACGATTAGGTGCCCATAGCTAGATTTTGCACGTTGGACGTGGAGATCGCTCACGCTTTTGCATCTGAACGAAATCGAGTCAGCTTGACGTGGTACCTCGCCGGAAGATCCAGTGTACGTTTTAGGGTGCACGATCGAGGAGTTCTCCGCGGTCTCTGGCTGCCGCTCAACACCATGATGATCGGTAACTGCAACTGCAATCTAGGGAGGAACGTGGGGTTAGGGCGTCTGGTACGTGGGAACTGGGACGCCTATGCAAATTTGGGCGCTAACTGCGGAGGACCGGGCGTGTTTTCGGAAGATTACCGCGGAAGAGTTTCTAACGCGACGATTTTGATCGTTCGGGGTCATAAACACCGTGGATGCAGGGATACACGAAGCTCGCGGATTCATAAGATACTACGCCCACAAATAATGTTCCTCTTGGTTCGCTCGTCCTAACCTAGCCGCCGCTCAGGCGATCAGGAGGCGACGCCCTTGTTCCACCAAACTCCACCAGCGGAAGAGCTCGACCCCTCTCTTTTCGCTTGCCGCTCGCTCGGCGGCAGGAGGGAGGGGACCCCGTTTTGCATGGTAGTTAGGGTTAGGAAGGTTCTGTCATGGTGCGTCATTGGGGTGGTGGGAGCGGCGCCCGGGCAAATAAATCTGCCTCAACTCTACTCCCACACCGGCGTTGTCCTTCATGGCGTGTCTCAGAATTGGCGGCATTGTGTGCTTGCCGATCTTTTAGATCGGTGGCTGTAGGGTCCATGGATGGTGTCAGCGAGGTGGCGGCGACGACTCCATCAGATGGTTTTTCCTCCTGTTCTGTCTCCGTTGCTGCGACGTTGTCTTCGGCGCCATAGTGGAGCAGAGAGGATTCGTCCAGGAGTACGTGCATACAGTGGTCTGCACTGGTGACAGCTGGAAGATGGTGCATCTTGTGCTGGGTTTGTGGTTGAAGGCTGACGGTTCTGGTTCCCTTCTCCGACGTCGTCGTGCGGGGGTGCCAGTGCTGAAGTTCGATGGCGTGTCCGGGGTCGTGCTGCCCCGGTCTGATTCTTTCAACGATAATGGTTAGTCCTATGGCAAACTATTTTGGAGGTCCGAAAAGCTGATGATCAGCGATGGAGCCGCGTCGAGCTCGGTGAAGAGGTGATCTTCTATTTTTCTTTGGTGGCTGCTACGGTTGTGCCGAAGAGATGTATAGGCGTTGGTTTGTTACATAGTTTATCCTATCTTTTCAGATCTGTAAGATCGGTGTATACTCACTTTGTATCTCGTCTTTTATTTATCAATGAGAATCGTATTATGATGACTGAAACACACGTTCGTTGGGAGACCCCAAGAGGAAGGTATGATGTAGTCAGCAGCAAGTTTTCCCTCAGAAAGAAACCAAGGTTATCGAACCAGTAGGAGCAGCAACTCTTCAGAAGGTTGTCAACGGCGCCAGAAAAATAGCTGTCGAAGGGAGTCTGGACTGTTGACGTGGAATCTGCACACAACACAATCAAACTACTTTGCCCCAACGAAACAGTGAGGTTGTCAATCTCACTGGCTTGCTGAAAACAAAGGATTAAACGTATGGTGTGGAAAATGAGTATTAAATTGCAGAGAATGAAAAAGGAACAGTTTGCAGTTTGTGGTTGTTTAATCAGTGTAAAAGAATGGACCGGGGTCCACAGTTCACTAGTGGTGTCTCTCCACAAAAGATAACTAACATGTTGGGTGAACAAATTACAGCTGGGCAATTGACGAATAGTGAGCGCATGACAATGCATATACATGACATGTTGACTACTATGATATTTAATTGGGCATTACGACATAATACATAGACGTTATCCAACAGCATCTATGACTAATAATCCACCGCCGGGTTGTCATCCGAGTCCCCCGTTGGTATTAAGTTGCAAGCAACGGATAATTGCATTAAGTAAAGTGCGTAATGTAAACAAACACATATGCCCTTGGACATAGCATCGTTAGGTTATCCCTAGTGGCAACAGCACATCCACAACCTTAGAACTTTCTGTCACTGTCCCAGGTTAAACGGAGACATGAACCCACTATCTAGCATAAATACTCTCTCTTGGAGTTACAAGCATCTACTTGGCCAAAGCATCTACGAGTAACGGAAAGCATGCAAGATCTTAAATAACATATAAGATAGATTGATAATCAACTTGACATAATATTCAATATTCATCGGATCCCAGCAAACACAACATGTAGCATTACAATAATATGATCTTGATCATGTAGGGCAGCTCACAAGATCTAAACATGATGGCACAAAGTGGAGAGACAACCATCTAGCTACTGCTATGGACCCGTAGTCCAAGGATGAACTACTCACGCATCACTCCGGAGGCAGGCATGGCGATGTAGAAGCCTCCGGTGACGATTCCCCTCTCCGGCAGGGTGCCGGGAAGAGGTTCTGAACCCTCCCGAGCTAGGGTTGACGACGGCGGCGTCTCTGGAACTTTTCGTGGATTTTGCTCAGGTACTTAGGGTTTTCGCGTCGGGGGGAATAAGTAGGCGAAAGGGCGGCGGCTGCGGACCCCCGAGGGGCCCACACCACCCCAGGGCGCGGCAGAGGGGGCGCGCCCTGGGTGCGTGTGGCCTCCTGGTGGCCCTCCTCTGCTGCTCCTTCGCTCCGTCAGGCGTGTTCTGGAAAAATAGGGACCCCGTGTAGTTTCGTCCAATTCCGAGAATATTTCCAGACTAGCTTTTCTGGAATACAAAAACAGCAGAAAACAGGAACTGGCACTTCGGCATCTTGTTAATAGGTTAGTCCCAAAAAATGTATAAAAGTGATATAAAGTAGATGCAAAACATGTAGCAATTGGTATAAAACAAGCATGGAACATCAAAAATTATAGATACGTTTGAGACGTATCAGCATCCCCAAGCTTAGTTCCTACTCGTCCTCGAGTAGGTAAACGATAAAAACAAAATAATTTTTGAGGTGACATGCTACTATCATAATCTTGATCATATAATATTGCAAGGCACATGTAAATGAATGAAGTGATCCAAGTCAATGGTCTATAATTTGCTACAAATAGATAATGAGTAAACAATGAATCACACAAGCTAAACGTTTTCATGAATAGTACTTTCGAGACAAGCATCAAACAGTTTTGCATAAGTGTTAACTCATAAAGCAATAGTTTCTAATAAAAGGTATTTAATCAACACAAAGGAAGAATTTAGTTTCAGCATTTGCTTCAACTTTCAACATATTTATCTCATGGATATTGTCAACACAAAGTAGTATAACAAGTCCAATACATTGCATATAACGCATGTTGTAACAAAGTTGACACTAGTGTTTGCTTGTGGAAGACAGAAAGAATAGGAAAACTGACTCAACATAAAAGTAAAAGAAAGGCCCTTCGCAGAGGGAAGCAGGGATTAAATCATGTGCTAGAGCTTTTAGGTTTTTGAAAGCATATAGAGATTGCATAAAATATTTGATACTCCTCCCAACCTTGCTAACACAAGCCATGGCTAACCGAATCCTCGGGTGCCTTCCATCAATCACATACCATGGAGGAGTATCTATTTTTGAGAGGTGTTTGTTAATTGTCAACGAATGGTAGCGGGTGAGAACAGTATTCTACCTGTCGAACGGACTTTTAAGAGCGGCTCCCATGAAGGACGTTATTTCTACCAGCAAGGCAGATCATCCCTCTTTCTCTTTGGTTTACACACATTCAGGTATTTCACTGTTTGTCATTGCTTACTGATGAATCAGGGCAAAAGTGTGAAGAGAATTAATTGGTTAAAGTTGTAATTAATTGGGACTGGGCACCCCGTTGCCAGCTCTTTTTGCAAGTTATTGGATAAGCGGATGTATATGCCACTAGTCCAGGTGTAAAAGTCCATCGACAAATAGAATAAAGAATAACCACACTAATTCCTCATGAGCTAGTAAACATTGACACAAAAAGGGAATAATAACATTTTGAATAATTTAAAGGTAGCACATGAAAAATTTACTTGGAGTGGCAAGGAAATACCACATATAGGTAGTTATGGTGGACACAAATGGCATGGATTTTGGCTCAAGGATTTGGATGCACGAGAAGCATTCCCTCTCAGTACAGAGTTTAGGCTAGCAAGGTTATGTAAGCAAACAAGAATATCAACCCGTACACCAAGTTTTATATGACAAACATATTGCAAACGTTATAAGACTTCATACCGTCTTCCTTGTTAACCAAACCCTGTTATTAGAAAATATCTAGACCTTAGAGATACCACCGATGCAAACCAAATTTTCAACAAGCTTTACGGTAGTTCTTCACTAATAGGCTTAACTCATGTGATGCACAATTTAATCATGATCTACTTGTTAACTCAAAACAATTGACAAGCATCAAGTTATCCATTTTAGTGATCTACAAGATTAAGCAAGTTTTTCCTTATACCAATTACCACATGCAACATTTTCTGAACCAACCAAACACCAATCAATTTATTTCATCAACTCTCCAAACAAATATAAGTGAAGCAAGAGAGTACTTTCTACAAAAGAAAGCTAATAGCTCTGACAAGAGATACATGAAAACAAGAGCTAAAAGCTGAACAGCGCTAGATATGAATACTCAACAAATATAAGTGAAGAATAGGAGTATTCTCATGAAAAAGCGGAGCGTGTCTCTCTCCCAATCAAGAATGCTAGGGTCCAGTCAAGCTTTATTGAAAATAAAATGCAATACTGAAAATAAAAGCACACAGACGCTCCAAGAAAAGCACATATGATGTGAAAGAATTAAAATATAGTTTCACTAGAGATGACCTGATAATTTTGACGATGAAGAAGGGGATGCCTTGGGCATCCCCAAGCTTAGACGCTTGAGTCTTCTTGAAATATGCTGGGGAGATCCATGGGAGCCTCCCCAAGCTTAAGCTCTTCACTCTTCTTGATCCTATTATATCATCCTTCTCTCTTGACCCTTGAAAACTTCCGTCACACCAAACTCAAAGTAGATCTCATTAGAGGGTTAGTGCATAATCAAAAATTCACATGTTCTATAAAGACGCAATATGATTTACTTTAAACATTAGCTACAGCCACTGATGTTATGTGAAGCTCTTCCACCCAAAAAAGAATTTCACTCAACACTAGTAAAAGGAGAATGCAAAAATAAAAAGGCATAATCTGTCTAAAACAGAACAGTCCGCAAAGACGAATTTTTTCGAGGCACTTACGACGCTCAGATCGAAAACTCTGAACTAATGAAAGTTTCAGACATTCATAAAGATTACGCACAAAAATTTCAGATTTAATTAACAATCTGGTGATTTTAGGAATTTCGTACAGTGAACAGCAAAAATCTGTTTCTGCGCAGCAATCAAAATTAAGCATCATCTTATCATTAGAGGCTACTCTTGGCACAACAATGCGAGAAAATAAAGATACAAAGGAGTTGCTACAGAAGTAAACAAACTCTTGACTCAATAAAAGAAAAATTGCAGAAAAATAAAATGGGTTGCCTCCCATAAGCGCTTTTCTTTAACGCCTTTTAGCTAGGCACAAAGCATGCATCAAGTATTACCAAGTGAAGAAAGGTCTAATTCATCAAAAGCTTCATCAAGAACAGGGTTTGTCACATAGGACTTTTCAGTTTACGTAATTCTTGGGAAGAAAATTTAAATAGACCATTATGTGACTCACCCTCAAGCTCATTGAACACGTTATCCGTTTTAAACACCCGTGGGTTTTGGTTTAGAAATTTTTGGACATACATAAATTTTTGCTTCTCCCCACAAAAGCCTTTTGCTTTTAGTTTTAATAGAGGTAAAAGTAGAACTTATTACATCCATAGCCTCCTCTAATTCACCAATCCTAAGATTTTGATTATCTTGAATAGTACTAGTTTCTAAAACAGCAATTCTTTCATTAATGGTTCCCAGTGATTCATCAACTTTGCTAGTACTATCAAGGAGATTTGGCAAATTTTTCTCTATAGACTCCAATTTCTTTATAACATCTTCCAAGGTGATCTCATTTTTAATGTTACTAACAGGTGGTGTTCCTACTAGGCTCTCAATAATATAACTAGCTTCCAACGCAGGGTACCAAGAAAGTTACCTCCCGTCAAAGTGTCCAAGACATATCTATACCAGCTAGTTATGCCAACATAAAAATTTCTAAGCAGGATCATAGTGGAATATTTTTTAGTACACCTACGATGAGCATCGCTGATTCTATACCAAGCATCTTTCAAACTTTCTCCACTTTGTTGCTTAAAAGATCGAACCTCAACTTCAGGAACCAAAACATGATGAGCCGAACCAGACATGATAACTAACAGAAAACAAAACTGAAAATAAACTAAATGCAAGTAACTAATTTTTTTGTGTTTTTGATAATTGAAAGCAAACAAGATAAAATAAAATAAACTAAGCAAGACAAAAACAAAGTAAAGAGATTGGAAGCGTGAAACTCCCCTTGCAGAAGACTGCTGTCTCCCCGGCAACGGCGCCAGAAAAATAGCTTGATGACGTGAAACACACGTTCGTTGGGAGACCCCAAGAGGAAGGTATGATGTAGTCAGCAGCAAGTTTTCCCTCAGAAAGAAACCAAGGTTATCGAACCAGTAGGAGCAGCAACTCTTCAGAAGGTTGTCAACGGCGCCAGAAAAATAGCTGTCGCAGGGTCTGGACTGTTGACGTGGAATCTGCACACAACACAATCAAACTACTTTGCCCCAACGAAACAGTGAGGTTGTCAATCTCACTGGCTTGCTGAAAACAAAGGATTAAACGTATGGTGTGGAAAATGAGTATTAAATTGCAGAGAATGAAAAAGGAACAGTTTGCAGTTTGTGGTTGTTTAATCAGTGTAAAAGAATGGACCGGGGTCCACAGTTCACTAGTGGTGTCTCTCCATAAAAGATAACTAACATGTTGGGTGAACAAATTACAGCTGGGCAATTGACGAATAGTGAGCGCATGACAATGCATATACATGACATGTTGACTACTATGATATTTAATTGGGCATTACGACATAATACATAGACGTTATCCAACAGCATCTATGACTAATAATCCACCGCCGGGTTGTCATCCGAGTCCCCCGTTGGTATTAAGTTGCAAGCAACGGATAATTGCATTAAGTAAAGTGCGTAATGTAAACAAACACATATGCCTGGACATAGCATCGTTAGGTTATCCCTAGTGGCAACAGCACATCCACAACCTTAGAACTTTCTGTCACTGTCCCAGGTTAAACGGAGACATGAACCCACTATCTAGCATAAATACTCTCTCTTGGAGTTACAAGCATCTACTTGGCCAAAGCATCTACGAGTAACGGAAAGCATGCAAGATCTTAAATAACATATAAGATAGATTGATAATCAACTTGACATAATATTCAATATTCATCGGATCCCAGCAAACACAACATGTAGCATTACAATAATATGATCTTGATCATGTAGGGCAGCTCACAAGATCTAAACATGATGGCACAAAGTGGAGAGACAACCATCTAGCTACTGCTATGGACCCGTAGTCCAAGGATGAACTACTCACGCATCACTCCGGAGGCAGGCATGGCGATGTAGAAGCCTCCGGTGACGATTCCCCTCCCGGCAGGGTGCCGGAAGAGGTTCTGAACCCTCCCGAGCTAGGGTTGACGACGGCGGCGTCTCTGGAACTTTTCGTGGATATTTGCTCAGGTACTTAGGGTTTTCGCGTCGGGGGAATAAGTAGGCGAAAGGGCGGCGGCTGCGGACCCCCGAGGGGCCCACACCACCCCAGGGCGCGGCAGAGGGGGCCCGCCCCTGGTGCGTGTGGCCTCCTGGTGGCCCTCCTCTGCTGCTCCTTCGCTCCGTCAGGCTGTTCTGGAAAAATAGGCACCCCCGTGTAGTTTCGTCCAATTCCGAGAATATTTCCAGACTAGCTTTTCTGGAATACAAAAACAGCAGAAAACAGGAACTGGCACTTCGGCATCTTGTTAATAGGTTAGTCCCAAAAAATGTATAAAAGTGATATAAAGTAGATGCAAAACATGTAGCAATTGGTATAAAACAAGCATGGAACATCAAAAATTATAGATACTTGAGACGTACA